>OU452259.1:20000000-22400000 GCA_911728495.1 Furcula furcula | reverse complement strand
TGACGATGTGAACAATGCGCTTTCTAGGGTGGTCCATTGGTTCGAAGTAAATAATTTAAAACTTAATGAAACTAAAACTAAATGTATTAAGTTTACTACACCTAATGTTAGACAGGTGGGAACCAATATTGAAATTAATGGAGCGGTATTGGACCCTGTGATCTCTACGACATTCTTGGGCATTACTATAGACGCAAAGTTACAATGGGGCCCACACATTGAGAAACTGTCGGGTAGGCTAAGTTCAGCGGCTTATGCAGTTAAAAAAATTAGATTTTTCACCGATGTCGAAACCGCTAGAATTGTATATTTTAGTTATTTCCACAGTGTTATGTCTTATGGCATATTGCTGTGGGGATCTTCTGCAGACCTTAACACTATTTTTATTCTGCAGAAAAGAGCTGTGAGAGCTATCTACAATCTGGCTCCTACGGATTCATTAAGACAAATATTTAAAGAAATAAACATTCTAACGGTTATATCACAATTCATTTATGAAAATTTGATGTATGTAAAAAAGAATATAAGTACTTTCGCTAAGGTTAGTGATCGACATAATATAAATACTCGGAACAAACACAATCTTGCTGTACACTCCACGCGTCTCCACAGAATTAGCAATTCCTTTATGGGCCAAGGTATACGTTTTTATAATAAACTGCCCCAGGATATACGAGATCTACCAATAAAAAAATTTAAAACTACCATTAAGAGCCATATGTCTAAAAAGGGCTATTATAAAATCTCGGATTACCTGGAGGAGAAAGCTGCGTGGGCTTGAACTGCAGTACTCTTGCAAAGCTTATAGTTTAAGATATATTTATTGTAAATTTGTTTAAAAAAATCTTATATAATTGAAAAAAGACAAGCCCGCTGAGTTTCTTGCCGGATCTTCTCAGTGGAGGCCGCGTTACGATCCGGTGGTAGTTGTAAAAAATGACAATATGTAAGAGCCCCCGTGAGGCCTATGCGTAATAAAGAATTTTGAATTGAATTCTCCTTTCATGTGCCGATGCGTCAGCGATGCGATAGGTTTACTTGCGCTTGACCACAATCTCACATAATGGTAAGTGAAGATAAGATGTGGTCTAGGATGGACCGCGCTTACCCATAAGATGCCTGTTCAATCTAGACTTGAAAACACACAAGTTATATTTATCAGGGAAAACGTTGTCCGGGAGGGTATTCCACAGCTTGACCGTGCGCATGAGGAAAGAAGAAGCGAAACGCTTAGTTCGGCAAGTTGGAGTGTCAACGTTAAAGCGGCGGAGACCCTGCCGCGCCGCCTGGCAGTCCGGTAAAAGAAAGGGGATGGTCATGAGTGCCGCCAGAGTTACTTTCAGGGGGGTGCATCTGCATCTACACATTTTACTATTAACTTAAACTATAGAATTATACATGTATATGATGTAAATAAATGTAATGTCAAATTCAAAACACGCGGGTATTTGATTGAGTATGTTTCGCTAATCAAAAGCGTACTTATGTATTTTTTCTATGCATATTCTTCCGTGACAGGGGGGTGCAAGTGCACCCCCTTGCACCCTGCTGCCAGCGCCCATGGGGATGGTGGTACAAGGTCAAAAAGTGCTTGAGCGCATTCACCGTGGAACAATCTGTAAAAAACCGATAAGCATGCAACTAGGTGACGATGATCCAATTGTTGCAGTTTTTTATTTGTTAGGTCATTATCGTCAATTATCCTGCGAGCGCGTCTGTCTAGCGAATCCAAAGAGTCAAGTTGATATTTGGCAGAGCCATCCCACAGGTGAGAACAGTACTCCATGCAGGGTCGAACCTGAGCTTTGTAAAGATTCAACAGCTGTTCCTTTGTGAAATACCGCCTCACCTTATTCAAGATACCAAGTTTTTTAGCAGAGATTTTGACTTTTGACTCAATGGATCGTCCGAAATTAAGGTCGGAGGATAAATTGAGACCTAACAAATCTAGAGGATTGGATGTCAGTATAGATACACCACAAAAAGCAGGAGTATAGATGTATTCCAAAGAATTTATGATCATTTTATAAAATATATAAAAAGATTGAACCGACTTCAATAACACTAAAATGCATAAAATAATTTTAATATTATTGAAATTGGTGTTAGAGTACCTACGGAGTATACTTATTTGCATTTTTTTACATCATTCATGTTTCTTCAGGAACAATTTATCAGGACGTAATGAAATTTGCATGGAATCATTATAGTAGTTAACTTTCTCGAATAAAGAAAGAATAATCGAAATAGGTTCATATTTGAAGTTAGGCTCAATTCACACCAAGATGGCAGCGGCCGGCAGCGCACTTTCAGTGTGAAAGAAAGACATTTGCCAGAGTTATGACCATTTTTTCCTTAAAAACGACGAGTCTCATCCTTAAGGCGTTATTATAAATTTTTCTGACGCGACATTCTTGTTTTTTTTAGGAACTACCTACTTATTCGTAAATCGCAATCGTTTTTAATGGGACCCGATCAGGGGATCGGCCTATCCGTACAAAAAATAATTTTTCATATCGGTCTATAATTGCCAGAGTTATGCGCAAACATACGTAAATGTAAATATATATATGTATAGTCGAATTGAAAACCTCCTCCTTTTTCCCTCACGATGTTTCCCTTAACCGAAAGCGGTTATTGAAATTCTGAAGCCCAGAAGTTCTGAATACAATGCTGTACGAGTATCCTCCAACAGCTTCAATATTATGTAACACACGACGAATAACGAAAAAATCAATAGACAGGCTGCCTTTTCGTTCACGTATTTCAGTATAATTTGAATTTTTGCATATTGTAATTTCGACCTGGGGCGGTTATTAAGATGGAAACAAGAATAATGGTATAGCCGGGAATATTAGTCAAAGTCAAAAATATTTATTTCAAATAGGCTTAACGCTAGCACTATTAACGGTTTCAAATCTATCACCATATCTCAACGCGCCTCAACTGAGAAGGTCCGGCAAGAAACTCAGAAGGCTTGTCATTTTTTCACTTATTTTAAAGTGTTTGTTATGTTACAATTAGATCAGCGACAGTGTGTCTTGCCGTTCAAAAGATCAAATAAGAGAGAAAAACAAAAATACGACGAAAGTACTACAAACTAAAAGGCCAAAGACATAGTAGTCGGACCAGTCTCCCCAAGCAGCACCCGCGCACGAGTTGACTCGAGCAGCAGCCTTCACTCACATTATAAGCCTTAATTAAGTAGTCCCAGTTTTTTTTTAGATCAATAGAGAAGTGTCCAGGAAACGATAAGTCTGTCTGGCTACCCTAACAACAATCCATATTCTACGAATCCCAGTATCTTTATAATACACATCAAAAAGACCGTCCTTTTATTGTCAATTCTGATTGGCAACCATTCACCTGCGCTGGAAACTTCGCATTGATAACATCTGATAAGCAATGGATGGGATATCATATATATTGTGGTGGATTCGTATAGGGATCAGTTAGTGATCCATTTGACTAGTTCCATCTCGTTGCCTAGTGTTATTTCGAAAAAGTCGGTCCTCGATGAAGTCGGCTAAAAAGTGACACGGCATGCACAACCTCTTTTGGATATCTGATTAATAAATAGTCAGAATAACATACTGATAGTCGATATCGATATTTGATTATGAGCTGTCCCAGCGCTAACTTTGCTGCGGTGTGGCCAATGTATTTAAAAATAAATAAAAGTATTCGGAATAAAAGTGACGACCGTAAATATCTTATAATAATTAAGTACACCCAAACATAAACATACAGTTTCATAGAATCGATAATTTTTAAAGTGTTTAGTAAAAAAATATGTAGAAAATTCAAGTAAAGATACTGAATTTCAAACAGTAATCTTTAATTAATTAATTATGCATCTACAGAAATAAATGGTATTAACAATCATTTACGTGAAATAGAAGTCTTAAACTAATGTCAGTACATTCAACTTTTAAAATTACGCTCGTTACGCTTTTGTACGATTTAGTGGCAACACTTATTGATTAATAATATTTTTTAGTTTTTTGCAAATTTAGTGCATTATTTGACAATTTATAAACGAAATAATATTTACAGATGGAAAGTAACGTTATCCTTGGGTACACTAGATAAGTCTTATATTTTTTTACACGAAAACGCGCTGGCATTCGGCATTTTTAGCTTACGTCGTTCCGCGCGCACCGGGATTTGTTGAATGGCGTGGAACGCGGGTCAACTAGTTTTATATAACGGGTATGACCGGTGCTCTCGTACTTTGACAGAGGGGAACGCCTGACAGTGGCCTCTCCGGTTGGTTTAATACTCAAAGACCTTAACACACTTTAGGCTTAGAGGAGATACCACTGGAGAGAGCATGATGCGCTAACCCCTCTGCCAAATTTTTGTTCATATGTTCAGGTCATTCTTTATTTGTGTGCGTATCTTTTTGAATGTGTTGCGAGTTTATTATATATAGTGTGGGTATGCGTGAAATTGTATCTGTGTGTGTTTACTTCGCCTCCCGTACCCCGCAAAAGTGCCACGAAAAATTTGTTCGGGGAATCGACGCGATACTAGCTCCATTTTAATTACTCTGAGACTTTAGGGTATATGTATTCCGTGATTGCACTGCCATGCCGCTCGTCACCCGAGACTACTATATGACATTAACGATAACGCGCGTTACGAGCGCGTTATCGCTAAAGCCCAGCCGAGGCCGTGCCTCCCTGAGATGCCCTTGAGCTCGTCGCTCCCCTGTTTTACTGGCTGGAGCACTTTAGGCTCAATTCACACCAAGATGGCAGCGGCCTCGCTCCTTGAGTCTAGTTCGTACATTTTACAAGGTAACTCCGCTCTAAAAGGCGCGCGGCGCCGCAGGCGACCGTTTACAGCCGCGTGACTGCTCGCGGCGCCGCGCGGTTTCTTTGAGCTTTTCAAGAGATTCTGGTCTTTTACGTATTGTAGATAAAGTTTAAAATTATTTCACAGTGAAAGTGCGCGCCGCGCCGCTGTCATCTTGGTATGAATTGAGCCTTAAGCGCTCGCCCTCTTGCCCGGTGAAACTGTAATGGCCTTTTGCGGCCAACAACGACTGTCCTCCCAAAAAAAACATTGTTGAATTCATGAGATGATTGTTGATGATTGATGATTGTTGAGTTAATGGCACGGTATCTGCAGAATTTACTGGCGACCTAACAATTAATATATCAGGTGACGAACGACAGTGATTTACAATGCAGGGCAGTAGGCAGGCGTGCAGGCTCGCCCAAAAGTATATTGGAGCGTTACTCTTTCGAGCGAGCTATCGTCGTTTTCACGTCATTTAAGATGGTAGTGCGTACGTCGCAAATAAATAAAAACTCTGTTTATAATAACCATTTCAATTTATTCAGTTAAAATATGAAATAACTTACAAGTACAGTAAAATAAGATGTTTTTAGATAGTCATCGAAGTGTAACTCAAGTATCGCTAGCAGCCGCGCGGCCTGCGTCTCAAAATGGCGACTACCTAACACCTTGTTTACCAAGTGTACTAAAATACATTCTAATGATTACATTATTGTAATTTGTATTAGGTACATTAACATATAAATGGACAATTTGGACGTACAGTTGTGATTTTATATTTACTTTAGTGATGAACAGAATGTCAATTACAGAGTTCGCGCCTCACTTTCGTCCCATACACATTAACAGTTAATATTTACAGATTTTAATCTAGACCTAAAATATTAAAAATTATTACTATCGAAGATTTTATGTAATGCACACCTGTAGCGTGGCCAAGCAGTTGGGCAACACTTATTTGTAATTTACCTGAGAATTAGGGCCTTTATACACGGCAGTTATAATTTACGCGGATTTTATATTCTTTTCGATATTTACAACCCTTCGAGAACCACCACAGTATTAATTTACAAGAGTAGAATCTTTAGTTATCATTATTAGATATGTTACAATAGTGGAACTGATTCTGTTTGACACATCCAATTACTCGTTACTTCTCGTCATCTATTAGTAAATTAAATTGACATTATAATATTATTGTGTTCAGGTGATATTATAAATGCGCCATTAAGATTTACTGAAGAAATTTTATGAAGAAATATGTTTTATACTATGGTTTTCTAAAAAAATCCACGTGTTTCATGTGGCGGGTAGAAGTTAGTACTTATTAAAGTTGTCGTGTGTAAAGGCCCTTTATCTGTATCGTCTATTGTATGGAACAAAAGTGAAGCGATATCGAGAAAAATCTAATCAAAACATCTCGTCGATTAAAATAAATCTATTATGTCGTCCATGATATGTTTAAAGCAGTAACGAAAAATTATGTAGTATGGCTCGAGAAGGCGAATAGAAGATATTATTGCTCTCGTAACATTACTGATTATACAATACAACGTGTCACCATCCAGCTTTCATTTCTATAGCTAAAAATTGTGCTATTTGCTGAAACCATTCCAACGGGGTATCGTCTTTCCTATACTTATTTATAATTATATCACCTAGTGAGGTTTCAAACAATAAACTACTAATACCTCACACGTTAAGCCTTCGACATAGTCACGGTTCCTTTAGAAAACTACAAAATATAAATTCATACAAGTCTACACAAATAATATTATCTTATTTTATTGTTTTGTTGAACATAACCAACATTCTACGGGAAGCAAAATTCAATAGACGCGAATTTATGTCTTATTTTCACTTACTTTATCTACTTCCCGTGCATGGGATTAACAACCTTATGACTAAGGCAGTCGGCCGATGTTTTATGAATGTACTAAACATTCAAATATTATGAAACGAATTATAAACCGTTACAAACTGTCCTCGGCATAATGATCTCTATTTTGAAGACCTTAAAGTCGGCATTTTACCGGTATTCTGGTTACCACAAGATTGCATAACACCCTCTTATGAGAATTAAGAGAACTATATCATGAAGGCGCTGGCGTCGTTTATATTGCAACACTGATGGTATGACGCTCTATGTGGAATTTATTTTAAAAATCGAAAATGTCATCGTCAATGTTATCATCGCAGACATTCGAAAGTTGATGTCGTTCGGAAATCAGCCTTAACCGTTTGGATTGTTTACAAACGAATGTTCCAATTGACACGTAAGTTGACAGTTCAAGTACCAGTATTGCTTGGTGTTAAAATATTTTAGTTTATAAAAATATCTATTTCTAGTCTTTTGTTTTACTGTTTTCAGTTCTCAACGTGTGAGGTGACCTATAAGATACTAATTAGGTAGAAATGTACTTAACGATCTACTCTCGTACAGTCAGTACAATGTCAACAACGTAACTAGGGCCTACTCAAGAAAAATCTATGAACATCACAAAATCCTGTGTAACTATTAGATGCGTATGGCTAAGAAACAAATTATATTACACATTAATTAACCACTCTTTAACATCTCACAATTGCAAATTCTTATAAAAACATAGTTCATGGTGCACCTATGGCAAACATAGCAAATGGCACTGTCATAATTCATCTTGTACGCCTACTCCACTTCTGAAGTCCATTTTTACAGATATTAAAAAACCAAGTTATCTGTGCGGGTGGTGGAAATAGGAACTAAATTAATCCTAAGAATATAACGATCAGTTTGACGGATTTGCATAGACAATAGCGTTACTGTCATTTATATAACTTTGTTACAATGTACGGTTCTAGTGAAAAGACATTTCATCAATCGATGTTACAATATTGATTCCAGATTACTGTAAAAAAAAATATTTTCTTGATTATAATTTGTCCGTAATTTAAATTGATAAAAATGCTTATTCACTATTGCATCTGTCATAAAGGACTTTAGATGGGGAATAAGGTGTAATGTATCATTTATTGGCATTTATGGAATACAATGAGAAATTTGCAATAGTGATATAAATAAAATAAAATTAATTATTATAAATTGCACATTTAAAAATAATTATATATTACAATAAACAGTATAAGCTCAACTCTATTATTAATTATTATCGATAGTTTATTTAATAATTTAAATAAAAACATTATCCGTACATATAAAATATTGCGTCATTAAATAGGAAAACACTTTAGCCATTTACCCGATATTGTAGTACGTTACAAAAATATTCAAACATATCAAAGTCAGTCCGTAAGCTGTGATCACCAACATTATTTTCACATTTTGCAAAGGCACTCCTCTCAATAAAAATAAATCTTCCAAATACTTAAAAAAACGGGGTAGGGTAGGAACAGATCATTCATAACTGTTGAGCTTATCACTAAAAGCGTTCCGGTGAATTAAACCATAACTTACACTATCCTTAATTTACGAAACAGGAAGAGACTACTATAGACAAGTCGATAACTTTTTATAAAAAAAATAAAAACAAACCGGTACGTAGAGTACAAATTTAATCAGCTACACTACTATTTATTATCTGTAATGCTGCCAATTTCTAAAACGTAGTCTCTGAAACATTCACCGTCTTTTCACAAGAAAATGAACGATTCGAACTACTTTTATTTACTTTGCACTTGTTTTCCATTCCGTCGAGTATTGCACATAATATTTCCACGATACATCATTATATACATCAGTTATTGTGTATAACATTTTTGGGTCACAGTCAGCTTGGAGTCCGCCGAGTGGGCCACCGCGGCCCGTCCCATCGCCCAACTACATCGTGAATTAGATCTCGGCGGTCAATGTGGCTGATACCTGCAAGGGAAATTATTCGTAAAATATCATGACCGAACTTAGGTCCCACGGGACTTCGTTAAAACGTGTGGTTTTGACCGATGTTATGTTTTTTTTTTTATACAATCAAGGTGGCAAACATGCCGCCCGCAACAACTACAACCCGCCCTAGGCTGCCTGTCCACCGGAGCGGAGCGAGTGGAGCGGAGAAACGGAGAAATATTAACCAATAAGATTGCACAAAAAAGAGGAGCGGAGATTTTGTGCAATCTTATTGGCTAATATTTCTCCGTTTCTCCGCTCCACTGCCTCGCTCCGCTCCGGTGGACAGGCAGCCTTATGGTAAGCAGTGACCGCAGCCTATGGACGCTAGCAACACCAGAAGAATCACTAGCGCGTTGCCGACCCTAAAGACATTAGGTTAAGTCTCTTGTGTCCGGTAATTTCACCAGCGACATGGCCCTCCACACCGGAACACACTGCTGCTTCGCGGTTCCTTGCATAAGGAACCTACCACCTAGTAAAGGGTTTCGATAAATCAGTCGATTATAGATTATTACATTAATAGGGCGAGGTGCAAAAAAAGAATGGGTTAAGGCTCACTGTTTCCCTGAAGGTTTCGAAAGCCTTCGATAAGGTCTGGCACGGTGTCTTTATAAGCAAGCGTTCGGCATATACCTGTGTTGATCGGCTGGATAAAAGGACTTCCTAAGTTAACGGACTCTCCGAGTTGTTTTCAACGGTTGCACCTGGTAGATGAGCCATGTGGTGAGCGCGGGTATATAGTACGCACCTATGTGGTGAGCGCGGGCTGCGCGTGGTCGGGCGGCGGCTGGTGGGCGGGCGGCGGCGGCGGCGCGGCGTACTCGACCACCTCCTGGTAGATGAGCTGCTTCCACTGGTCCACCGTGTGCTCGCGCTCGTCCACCGAGTGGTCGTACGACGCGGGCGCCGGCTGTGCGGACATAGCGCGACGTTCAACACATGCAATACGATTCAACAACTCACAGATTGACCCTTCGCCTTTTGCTTAATATTTAACCACCAATTCTCGCTTCCTTCGAGAGTGAAATTTTTTCGAATGTTGTATTCTGAACAATATTCGAAACAAACTTCAAAACAAAACTCTAGTCAAACAAAGAAAAATTATTAACGATATTTTCAAGGCTATTGATGATGGTGATGAAATACACGTGATATACACAGATTTTACAAGGGCGTTTGACTTAATTGATCGTGTATCGTTGTTGAATAAAATTTCTGAGATGGGTATTCACGGATCATTGTATCGGTGGTATGAATCTACCTCCAAAATAGAACACAGCTTGTAAAGATTCGCGGTTACATGTCTCGAGCCCAGACTATAGTGACAGGCGTTCCTCAAGGACTAAACACACACAAATATTTATCCCTTTGGTACGCTTCGCTGTGTGACTTTGAGCTTCTTTAAAAGGTCAGCAGCTAAGGACCACATCTCAGTACCATATGTCATCACTGGCAACACACAATGGCTAAAAACCTTCGTCTTCAGGCACTGCGGTATTACGGTCGAGAAAATATCGCATAGTTTCCCGAATCCGAGTTGTATTCTTCGAGTAGTAGAGAGTGTAATACATATTATAATAGTAACGTGACTGACCGCGTTGACCTCGCCCTCGTCGTACCACACGTTGATGTAGGGGTGCAGCAGCGCCTCGTCCACGGAGATGCGGCGCTCGGGGTCGATGACCAGCATGCGCGACAACAGGTCGCGCGCCTGCGACGCCTGCACACAACGCACCGAGCATTGGACCATGCCTTCATTATACAACTCATTTATAATCCATCGAGCTTGCATTTAGGTTACAGAGAGAAAAATCGAAACAGATGGTTAGTTGTTTATAGAAATACACTCGTAAAACATTACCCTTTTTCTGATGCAGTTAGGTAAAAACAAGGTTTATAAACGAGTTTCTAATTATTACACAAAACCGTATTTTGTTGACAGGCAACACTATATTCAACCTCTGCTCAAGCCTCAAAAGGTCTCCCATCCAAAGTAAAAAACATAATTAAAAAGAAATGTGTACCTTGAGCCGATTGTGCTCGTTGCTGTCGCTGGGGAACAGTATGTCCGGGAAGAGTCGCTCGAACGTGTACCCGGAGTAGCGCGGCCGGTTCTCCACGTAGTTGCGGACCGTGGGCTGCAGGCGCGCCATGAAGGCCGCCGACGGGGTGCCCAGTTGCTCTGCACCAGACACATATATATACAGGGCGTCAAGCGGGTAATCACGCATCGTGCAACCTCAAATTCAAAAATAGTTTATTTCAAATAGGCTTAACGCTAGCACTTTTGAAAGGTCATGTTTTTTTACCACCAGATCACAACGCGGCCTCAACTGAGAAGATCCGGCAAGAAACTCAGCGGGCTTGTCATTTTTTAACTTTTTTTTTTTTAAGTAGTTAACCCATATGCAATCAGCAAAAATTTCAAAATTTTCGTCTCTATTTAACCGAAAATGAATCAATTTCTAATTAAACATGGCAGGTACGCAAGAAAAAAAGAAGTGGTTTCATAGTTTACACTTTTTAAGAATTAATTTAAACTATCAATTTTTGCCTTATTTTACATTACGTTACGTTAGGCGCGGTTACCCCGCCCGCACATAGTTTGGGCCGGCTCGAGCAAACGTTGCTGTGTTCCGGCGTGAAAGGCACTATATAGTTGGCGAAATTTCCAGAATCCGTAGACTTTATATATTAACTATTAAATGTCTCGGGCGGGACGAGCGGTAGTGCTATACAGCTCAACAATCCACGTGCAGCCATGTCCCTTAAACAACGTCTAGTTCATCCGTTAGTTAGTTGTTAAATATGTTTTATACAATGGAACATAGAACCTCCTCCTTTTTTGAAGTAGGTTAAAAATAATCGATTCTATTAATATTGGTTATAATTGGGCCCGGCCCGGCAGCAACCAGGAACACACATCGAGTGACATCGACCCACTTGGACACATTGTGCTTTCACATTGAAAGAGTTCCCGAAGGTACTTTACGATTGTGCCAATTTGAAGCTGTATATAATATTATAATTCGGTGCATTCCCAAGATGATTTACCCTACGTATAGCAAGAGCATCGCGGTTATACAGTGAGTTTAGTATTGACCGCCTTGACAGACTGTAAGTATCTACATTACTTAGCTAAAATAAGTCTTACCAATGATCTTGTTCCATTGGTCGATGTGGTCAGTGCCGGGGAACAGTACCCCGCCCCGGATCATCTCGCCCATGATGCAGCCCACCGACCAGATGTCCACGTTCTCTGTGTACCCCATGCCCAGGATCACCTTTAAACAACACATAGCCTTTACGTAAACTACGTGATAACATCGAGTACCGTGTTCTTAAGAGTTAAGGATCATAAAGCCTGTTACCCTTTGGTAACACAATGTAAATAAAAGGCTAAGCTATGCGTACCTCGGGCGCTCGGTAGTATCTGGTGACGACGTACGGCGTCATCATGAATGTGGTTCCAGCCGTGCGCGCCAGACCGAAGTCCAGGATCTTCAGCGTGCAGTCACTCTTCACCACTATGTTGGACGGCTTTAGATCCTGCACCAACATGTTCTTCAACTTCATTATCATGCCCTACAGTCTTTTAGGAATACGACTCTAAAGGTCAACTGGTTCATTGTTGGAAGGCGTATAGAAGAAATGAACACATTATTGGCACAAATTGAGACAATACTTAACATATCAGGAAATAATAAATATTAGCATGGAGATGTTTTACGGACTTCGGTATACGACTGACGATTGAAAGGTATAGATTTCACGAGAACAATTATACAATTACAGGTAATAGGTAATCACTTAAATAAATGGAAATTGTTGCCGCCTTGGGCGGACTAGGTACCTACTTATCTCGCGTATGGATTTTGTCGTTAGGCGTCGGGGGAGGGGCAAGTGCCTATCGCTTGCCCCGCACTGGACACATAGTTTACAAAAAAGAATTTATCATCATAATTCGAAAGATGTCCACAGCTGAATAAAGGCCTCTCCCTTAGAAGGGAGGAGTTGCCATAATCCCCATGCTTGACAGGCATCTTGGGGATCGCGGTATAGGTGGTAGTCATCTAATAGAAAGACGCTGCTGTTCTTGCTTTCCCTTACGGACACCCAGGAGGAGATGGGAGGGTGCTATTCTTACCCGGACACCCCAAGGGGGAAAAATAACTCACCCGGTGTATAATTCCAGCAAGATGCAGATGTTTGATGCCGCATAGCATCTGATAGAGAAGATAGCTCATCCGCTCGTGGTCAAGATCCATTTGTATCACCTGGCACAGGTTGGCGTCCATCAGCTCCATCACTAAGTATACATCTTGGAACTCCTCGAGGCACTTTTGTGGCGTAAACGCATTTAAAAGTCCGATAATCTGAAATGATGGGCAAAAATTGGCTGTCTTGTTTGAAGCGTCCTGATTATTAAGTAGAATATCGCGGAGTAAAAATATCAATTTTAAAGTGATGTTGATAAAGTTCTAAACAAGCAACATGAAATGGGACATAAATTAAATATGGAATATATCCCACAGTGGGCGCCATTAAATATCTTTGTATAAATCAATAACCACTTTATACTTAGAATATGTATGTACAAGTACTATGGAGTGCTTATTTTCAAGTAAGAACCGTAGGCACGAGTAAGAACATCGAACATCATAATATATACACGACAATAGGTACTCTACCGTCAGCTGTATTTATCAACATTTGCGCTTGTGATAGATCAAACCCATCACTACTACTTGTCACTTACATATCAATATAACTTTAAATAAACTTTATTCTAATCGGGAATTAACGCGATTTACCTTATATTTTGGCTTGAGTCTGCTTGTGACCACGGCTGGTGCAACCCGGCCGAAACGTCAGGCCAAAATATAAGGTAAATCGCGTTAATTCCCGATTAGAATAAAGTTTGATAATGGAACGCGAAAGTCTAAAAGTATATATAACTTTAAATAGTTCACCTGCCTCTTGGAGGAAGGACTAAAGAAACCTGACTAGACTGCCTACTACTACTACTACCATAGACAAACGCGAACTCTATTCTTAATATATAAACTCCGGCTGTCATATTTGAAGACTCCTGATCATTAAGTCGAACATCGCGTGGTAAAAGTAATGGATATTTTTGTGTAAAAGAGTTATTGATAAAGTTTTAAATACTTGAGCTGACAAGCAACATGGAATGCGACAGAAATTAAATGGAATAAGTCCCACGGTGGGCGCCATTAGCTAACTTTGTTTAAATCAATAACCGGTTTATAACTTAATTCTATTTAAACATTTTAGTCTATGGAATTATGAATTTATTTGTAAGCACTTACATTTTTATGATTGACCAACTTCATAAGTTTGAATTCGCGGTACGCGCGTTTCGCGTGCGTGACATTCTGGAACGGCCGTGATAGCTTCTTGATAGCTACGTTCTGTTGTGTCACTGTGTCGTATGCGGCACTGCAATGAAAAAATTGTATCGTTTATCTAACTCGCACTGGACACTCTTTGGTTAACATCTATAAGTTTATAAAGTCACTACTTCCTATGGAGATTTACAAACAAAAAAAAATAAAGGCTTCTATAGTATTGAGCTTCTTTTTTATACAAATGAAATGCATTGAAATTTCTTGTATGAAGCCATGCAAAATAAAACAGGCGGTTATTAGATAAGTTAGTTAGTGACTGGTAGGCGTAGTTAATACCTAATATTTATACAAAATGGGAGGATTAAAATAACGATTTAGTTATAAATACAAAGTTTGTTAGTATTTGCTATGCACATATTAGTCAATCTTATGGCTACAGAGACATAAAGCTTAAAGATTTTAGTGATCTGTTCTATCCATAATCAAGCCTGGTCAAAAAATACACTTATTTTAATTATGTTATTATGCTTTATTTTAAAATAAGTATTATTTCTTAATTTATATTATACTAGCTGACCCACGCAGCTCCGCCTGCGCTATTTTTATGTTAACTAAACTTTTAATAACAGACATTCGCATCGAATACATAACCTCCTTTTTTATAGTCGGTTAAAAACTGGGACCCACTTTTTACTTGCTCTCCGAAGCACGGACCCGTTTAGTTCAAATGGCGTTAAACGGTCACCCATCTATTTAATGAACTTACCTAACGTTGCTTAACCCGATCGATTACAAAACCTTGATAACAACTCTCTATTAGTGTTCCCTTACTAATATTTATTATATTATAAAGAAAAAATGATAAAATCGGACCAAGCGTATAACCAAGTACCCATTTTGACTTTAATGCCCTCTCCCAAAAGAACCGTGCTAGATTACGGGATAAAAAGTATCCTATGTCCTACCTCGGAGTATTAACTCAAATCATGTCAAGTTTCGTTTCAATCCATCCAGTAGTTTTGGCGTGATGCTCAGCCGAGATACAGACAGACAGACAGACAGACAGACAGACAGACAGACAGACAGACAGACAAAAATTAAAAAAAATACATTTTCGGCCTCAGTATCGGTTATAGAATGCCCTCCAAATATAATTATCAAAATATCTTCAATGTACAGAAATGGACCTGTTACAGTTTTATTATAAGTATAGATTACGTCGACTTTATGTCTCTGATTCATCTTTATCCCCTTTCCATCAATTGATTCGCCAATGGATGTATATAAAACGATTAATACTTAAATTGGATAGGCAGATAAACACAGAAAAAATATAAAATATATTATTACAGTAATATCATAGATCAATTTTGTTTCGTCCGAAAATAATCCAAGTACATTCATAAAATAAACAACAAATGCTTACGAAACTAAATCTCAGCATTCGAATTTTGAAAAGTGACAGTTGGAGGGTTGTGTCAATAAGTATTAGTCCTAAAACCAAAGCGAGCGAAAACATTCAAATCGATCGCCATAGTGTCAAGATGGCGTCGCAGCGGTCCTTACCACACCATTCCCTGCGCGCCTTCGCCGCGTTTCACGAGCTCAGTGTACCGCATGGGTACAGTGAATACGGTATCACCGAGTGTGACCGAGTAAAATTGAACCATCTCTAATCGGCTATTTCACTACTCGATCAGCTAAAAGAGAAACATATTACATTGGTGTATCGTGTCAAAGCCGCTACTGTCTTTACGTGTGTGGGTAATAGTGTGGTACATACAGCTGTGCGTATGCATGCATGTGTGCGTGCGGGTGGGTGCAATGAAAGGAGGTTTGTATAATGAGAATTTAGGATATAGAAAATTATTATGATCTTTTTATAGGTATGATACATATGATTAAGAAATAGCTTACCTATGATTTAATTACATTATTTTTGTTACAATGTTTTTATGACTTGAGTTAATAGGCAAATGTACATGGAAATTATGAAGGTGCTATGAACGATTTGTTTACTATATTTCATAAATTGTCATGTAATTTTTGTTTATTTATTAATTTTTATGCACAAAAACAGTACATAGGCGGACTTAATGCCAGAGGCATTCTCTACCAGTCTACCTTTGGGTGATGCAGAGACAAATCATGGTAGGTGCAAGCAAAACAAGTAAAACGAAATAGTCATACATAAATATTTTAAAACTATATATCGGTTATCAATAGGGAAGGTTTTCGAGTGGCTACCCCGAATCGGAAGACGCAGCATAGGCTGGCCTTCCACTAGGTGGACTGACGACATTGTGCGAGTGGCAGGCAACCGGTGGATGAGAATAGCCAATTTTCGTTCCAAGGGGAAGGACCATGCTCAACAGTGGACACCTTCCGGCTGATAATGATTATATTATGTCGCATTGTT
The DNA here is from genome assembly GCA_911728495.1 of Furcula furcula. Classification (NCBI taxonomy): domain Eukaryota; kingdom Metazoa; phylum Arthropoda; class Insecta; order Lepidoptera; family Notodontidae; genus Furcula; species Furcula furcula. The sequence goes on along the minus strand of OU452259.1, from coordinate 22,383,520 downwards.
GTTCAAGCTGTTTGAGATCATGATGATAGAATCTTTTAGAAACTAATCTTCAGGGTTTGCTGCTGTTCATCTTAGTCACCAAAGCAATGCATTTATACTTGTTTTGCTTATTTGTTTTTATATTGTAAGAACCAGTGAATAACAATAAAGTAACAAAGTGTATTGTACAATTTTATTCTTAATATTACAAACCGAACTGTTGCTACTAAATAGTTTCAGTAGCCCGGTGCTATATTTCAACCGAACTACTGCTACTGAAAAGTTGCACTAGTCCGGTCAACCGGACTAACAACCGGACTACTGCGACTAGAGGATATTATATTGTTGGACTATTTGAGATATCTAAACAAAATCATTTACTATTAGAATTATACACTATCATTTATCGTAACAAGCGAATACTGTTTAAAACAAAACAAACCAAATAATTGACCCGATGTGAACAAAATAACTCTTAATAAAATTACCTTAATTATGAAATATTGTACTCCATGTGGCAACATTTGTCGCCCGATACGTTTCGTACATAAAAACACACGGCTTTATCACGAGCAGTCGCGGTGCGACTATCGATTTATAGACCGTTTACTTTTTTAGTCGACGCAATGCGACGTAGTGATTTGTTGAATCTGTAGTCATTGGCTAAAAGCACCTCGAATTAGTTATTGTAGAATTGAACTTTTTAACATTCGCCGATGCCGATGCTGACCCGATAATGTCCCTAACCTGGCCTGTAAATGCCGTCCCAACTCTCTTCTCGAAAGACCCTCAAAAATGATGGCGTTCTTGGACAAGAATCCGCCTTGACACGCTTTTGGTTGACTTTAATTGACTTTAGTTTTGTTAATATGCAGGGTTTTCAGCATCATTAAAAAATAAATCAATAGTTTTTCTACTCGGTCGATTAAGCTCGTGACAGCCAAGATGAAGAAAATATTTTGAACTCTGCTATCTTCGATTCCTTGTCTATTTGTATATACTGGGTAGGACTTGAAAAGGTAGTTTCGATCCATGACAATTTCTGTACTTCACCATTGAAGGGCACTATAGCCGATTAAATTACTGAGTACAATAATCTTAATAATTGCTTCCATAAGTGAGCGGCATTCAATGACTTGTATTAAAATATATTTTTCTAATCTAATCTGGTATGTCATGTAGAAATATAAATAGTACAGTAGTATAAATAAATGTAGCCTAGACATGCAGGTGAATAGCGCAGAATCATGAATGGTTCCAAGTCAATGATACTCGATATCAATAGTTGAATCGCGAGCTGTAATGAATGTGAGGAGCAGTGAGTGCAAGTAGAGAGGGCGAGCATAATTATACCAGAATAATTATATTTATCCTCAGAATATAATATAAATATATATATTACCACCTAATTACAAACATTGTGGAATGCAATAAATACATATGAATATGAATATGAATATATGAATATGAATAAATACCAGTTACGACAGTTTAAGATTAGATACTACGATTGTAGTTAATTTCCTCTTACGGAATATATAAACCGCGATATATTCCGTAAGAGTAAATTAATTACAATGTATAGTATTCGCGTAAATAAAAGACAACATTAGATAGGTACTAGGATTTACGAGCATATTTCGAAATTCAAATTTCATATTTCCGAAATTTCAGTCCAATTTTCGTGTTCTTAAATTACGAAACTGAGTGTGCTTCGTAATTACGGAACCCACAATAGTTACCGTACACCGTATTATCACGGATAATAGTGGCGATGTAAGAAAGATAAGGTATAACAGTCGAGTCCCGTCCAACTGGGCCTTACAGACGATCACAGCCAGCTTTCCTTTGAGTGGGGTCTGTGTTCCTGCGATGACGAAGGTTGTCAGCGCTCTAAATACTAGTATAATTAGAACAATTTTTTTAAATTCTCCTCTTACCCACCTAATAATAAAAATGGTGTAAACTAATCTTATTGGTCCGTAACACGGAATAGGAAATTTAACTACTATGCGTTTCAACTAAGAGTGTGGCCGCCATCTTGCCATTTCAAATATAAAATTACTAATAAAGATATTTTAACAAATATAGATAGCAAAATAAGACATTATACAATGAATAATCAAAACCGGAGCGAATATTTCATTTTGAATTTACTCTGCTGCCGGTACAAAAATCTTAAAAAACGAGTGAAGTTCGGCAGTCGTGATCATCATGGCGCGGCCACATTCTGAGTTGAAACGCATAGTACATTTATTATTCCGTGGTCCGTATGATAGAAAACATGGTGGGATATCTGTTTGTTAAAAAAATAAGGGCAATGAGAGAAAATTTTAGGAATAAAATAAAAGGAAATTGTAATAAAATTGGTATATGAAATGTAAATGAAACTTTATGATATATATATACCTTTATATATAACTTTAATTTTTTTATTTCATTAAATTAAAAATCTTTCTTATTTCATACTTTTCAGTGATATTGAAGTCGGTTCAACTTTTTTTTAAAAAGATTTTATTTTTATTTTTTTAGTGATATTTTAATTATAAAAAGATTGAACCATCGAAGACCGTAAAATGATCTAGGTAGGTTATGATCACATTATCGTCTACATAGTTTTACATAATTCATGTTTCTTCAGAAAAAAATATCCGGTGGTAATGAAATTTGCATGGAATCATCATAGTAGTTTACTCTTTCGAATAAAAAAAGAATCATCGAAATCGGTTCATAATTGTCAGAGCAATGTAATGGAGAACATGAGTTTTATGGTTTTTACCAGATAAATTCCTCCACATCGTTCATGGTCCTCCAGGAAGTTCTTATCCGTTTGTGATAAAATTCATACAGATTCATGACAGTGGTTTCTTCTTTCGAATAAAAAATAATCATTGAAATTGGTAAATATTTGCCAGAGTTATGACATTTTTGTCCTTAAAAAGCGACATAAAGTCATCTATATAGGCTTTCCTGCGCAGTGACCATTCTTGTTTTTTCAGGAACTACTTATTACTAAGCAATAATTTTTTTATGGGACCCAATCAATGGATTGTAGAATGGATGGAAGAAAGATTTTTTCAAATCTGTTCATAATTGCCAGAGTTATGCGCGAATATACATAAAAAAAATAATATATACAAACGAATTGAGAACCTCCTCCTTTTTTGAAGTCGGTTAAAAATTAATGTTTTGTTGAATGGAACCATAATAAGTGTACCTAGTCAATGATATCCGATATAAAGTAGATGATAAAACAAAATAAACAGTATTTTTTTAACTGAAATAACACCTTAGTAAGATGGTTAATGACCAATCTGATGTCAGAGTTATTCAAACTGCCCCAAGGCCTCTGATTTGGCTAAACGAATGCTGTCTACTAGTAGATAACAACCGAGATCGGCCACCCCTCCGAAGCACGGAGACGTTCAGTTCAAATGATATTAAACAGTTATCTTAACCAATAAATTGCTGTGAACGCCTCATAAAGAAGTGACTTATATAAAATAAACGGTATAACTAATCGTACATAAAGACAATACTTACCTACCTTACACATTAAGTTTTTTATTATCAGATGAGATGAAATTGTATAAGCTGATACGCTGAAAAGGGATACCCATATGACCTAAGTTCTGTAGCACATGATAGGCTATATCTATCAATTCAATTTTCCGCTAGCCATCATGGCAAGAACAGCAACAGTGCAGTTCATCATAAACTTTGTACAAGGTACATCGTAGAACTTAAAATCGTCCGTAACTGACCGTAAGGTCAACAACATCCGGCTCGAAGGACCAAAAATTTATCGTTTCATTTTTTTGGGCTATCTTCGAATTGGTTCTAGTGATGGGTAGTGGAAAACACTAACTAAAGCCTGTATTCAATACAAAAACTACAGATTTTTGAAGTGAAACTTCTAATGCGACTTCCAACAACGTTGCGTTAAACGTTTAACGCTCCTGGGGAGGAATAGAAAGAGACAGAGCGAGAGTGAAGTTTCACTTCTTCCGCGCGGAGGGACTCCACGCACTTTTTTTATAACTATCTACGTTCCCATAAACCATGATAATCTATATCCGATGATATCCGCAGAGCGGTTGGCAGACACTGGATGAGTAGAGCCGAAGATCGGGCTCAGTGGTGTGTTTTGGGGAAGGCCTATGTCCAGCAGTCAACTGATGTGGGCTGATGATGATAATCTATAGTACTCACCATACTATGCCCTGTGCACCGGATCCAATTGGCTTCAGGTTCTGGTAGCGCTTGAGGATTGTGAACCGCGTGTCGCCGACCTCGACGGTGTAGAAGTGAGGGTGGCGCGGCGGTGCCGACATGGCGGAGGCTGGGGGCGCCGCGTGGGGCATGGACCACCCCTACCTGGCGGGTCAAAGGACCGATATTCAGGTTACAATAGAAAACTCACTTTAAAAAAAGTTTTTAAACAACTTAATTGCACTATAGGTAGAGAATACAATCCCGAGCATGTTTTTCAATCCCGGGATTTCGGGATTTTTGATGCGTAATCCCGGGATCCCGGGACTATTAGATAGATAGATAGACAATTCTTTATTGCGCACAAACAAACAGATACAAAAAGAATAAGACACAAATTAATAAAAAATGCAACAATGGGCGGCCTTATCGCTAAAAGCGATCTCTTCCAGGCAACCTTTGGATGGAGAGGAAAATAAAGAAGTTACAAAGAGCAGAGGGTGCGCGCACTCGACATGAATAGGTAACATTAACACAAAGACACATAAAAACACATATGTTGTAAACTATAATAATATATATTCATATGAGTATAATATATAAACATACATCAAATAATACTATTATAAAGATACATAAATCAGTACGTACTAATATAACAAGAAAATTACACAAATACCGATTAACTTATTCCGCCAAATAAAACTTCTTCACTAGATCTTTGAAAATTGGCAGTGACGAAGTACGCATTATAGAAACGGGCAAGGAATTCCACAGGCGAACCGCCTGCACCGTGAAGGATTTGTCATAGAAGGAACTGCTATGTAAGGGCATCGTAAGACAAAGGTTTTCCGAGGACCTAAGACTATAGGTGCTAGAATTCGACGAATAACCGAAACGTTCCCTAAGATAAGACAGTGGACGGGTTAAACAATATATTATAGAGAAGAGATAAAATGTGAAGATTTCGTCGGAGACGAATGGGTAACCATTTGAGTTTTGCACGGAATTGGGAAATATGGTCAAATTTACGCAAGCCAAATATAAACCTAATTGACAAATTTTGCAATCGCTCTAGCTTATTCAATTGATCCTCTGTCACGTCCAGATAACAAACGTCAGCATAATCTAGTATGGGGAGAAGAAGTGATTGTGCAAGCGCAACTTTAGTGGCAGTGGGTAGAAAATTACGAAGCCTTTTTAAAGAGGCTGCCGAAGCAAACATTCTGCGACTAATGGCATCCAACTGTGGGCCCCAATTAAAACACCGGTCCATTATAACACCAAGAATTCTTGACGAAATCACTATAAGGAATAGCAATACCGCCAAAATTAATTTGCGGAAGTGTCTGGTAATTCACCTTAGAGATCATCCGAGAGCTACCTATAATAATGACTTGTGTTTTAACTGGGTTAACTTGTAGTCCATAAGATTTGCTCCAATTAGCAATACGACACAGATCAAGATTTACAGCTTCTATAGCTATATCCAAATTAGTAAGTGAGGCCTGGGAATAAATTTGAAGATCGTCTGCATATATGTGGTAGAAAGAAGTAAGATGCTGAGATAATATGGTGTTTATGAAAATTGCAAATAATAAGGGAGATAAAACGCCGCCTTGTGGAACGCCAGCAGAAGTGTTACACCAGGTAGAGAAAGACTCTTCAGACGAACACGCTGCCGACGACCATGCAGATAACTGCGAAACCAATCTATTACTGATGGAGATATGTTAATTAGACTATGTATTATAAAATTATATTTTTAATTCACAATCTTGTAGCAATAAAATAGCAATTTCGTGCCTACATTATAATGAGATTTTTCTATTGAGTGATTTTTATATTGAGTTGAAGGAAAAAACAGTTTTTTTTCCACTGTTATTTTTGCCGTCGACGAATAAACTAGTTTTCAGTCCACTGATAAACTACGTTAATGATTTGATTATCTAGTTTATCGGTGAACTTTATGTAATACGTCTAACGTCGTCCTAAACTATTCGTTAATAACATAAACTAGTCTAAATTTTAGACTGTTTTATAAACTGGTATATCGTTGACGATAAACGGTCACGTTTTGTCAACGGCAAATGCGTCGACGTCCCGTTACTACTATGCTTACTACTGACACTTACTTTGTATAAATATTAGTATAGAGCGCGCGAGCGGTGTCCATATATTGCAGATGGGTATTTATTGTCCACCGCCTTGTCACAGCCGTCGCTTCGCCGAGTATCACAGGTTCAGTCTTGGTGCTTGTTGGAAGACTACGCTACGTTGATTAGATACGTCTGTAAAGATATAAGAATGTTAGAATTTATTTTATCGGCAGAACCGGCATTGCCGGCAACCCCCTAGCGGTCGCAATACAGGATATCCGGTAAATAATGGATGGAGTACTTGTGAGGGACACCCCGGCCAATCACAAAAAAAAATGATTTATATCCATACTGCTGCAGATATATATGTTTTTATTTTCTTGTGCATCGATATACTATACCAACTAGATTAGCTGTCACGAACAAAATGACATCGAAAATGTGGTCGCGGTTACATATACTTACACAACTATACACGTAGCTAGAAATTGTAGAAAATAGTTTTAAATAATTCGGAACGTCGGACTAATAGAAGCGTTCACATGTAGTAATAAAGTCTAATTCTGTATGCAGTAATGTTGGCACATAAAACCTTTACATCGGAGACAAAGAAAAATCCATAAAAACGCGAAAGCTATAAGAAAAAAAGTAGTTGTTTTGACTTAAACAAAAATGTACTCATTTAAAAGAAAATCTTAACCACTATAAAATAAGGTTCAAAACAGGTGTGTTTCCATTGTGTGTGTACTGACTTACAAACTTATCCGTGCTGGTGGCAAAAATGAGAACTAACTTTTTTATTATGGTAATGACGTGTAGTTTAACAGTTTCGTATAGACAGTGGCGACATCCTATCGGCAACATTAATTTTGTCAGTCTCGGCGTGGCAGTTGCGAACTACTAGCGGAGAAAATATCAAATAAATAATTTTTAATTCGTATTATAATGATATCTTACTTATATTTATTATTTAAACTAGTAGTAATATAAAGAACACGAAACGAAAAAAAAATTCTCCATCTGCAATTTTAGTATTACGATAAGTATTATATTATTTGGACAGTTTATAAACGCGCAATAAGGAATTTCGATACATCCTGTTGTCGGCTCGTACTAATTTGAAATAGAGCGACTGCCGTCTCCGTAGCTCTATTTTCGTGACCACTTTTCGGGTCGTGACAGCTAATCTAGTTGGTATAGTATATCGATGTTCTTGTGTATGTATGGTACACTGAAGATAGGATATATGTTTTTATTTTCTTGTGTATGGCCGAGGTACACCACAAGTACCTGCAGAATTATCCAAATAACTGGATAGTATGCTAGTTGAGAACGACCGTTCAGGTAGAGAAACCACCGCATTGTCAAATATTTTGCCGTAAAACAGCAGTGTGTAAACACTGCTGTGTTCCGCCGTGATGGGCACTGTAGGTGGAAAAACAGGCTCCAATTAGCTGCCATTCAAATCTGTTAATATTCGTTGTCGATATTCCAGTATGTACAGAAAAACCGCTTTGGATTCGGGAGCAGGTTACTCTATGTAGAAAAATAAAAAACTACTTTCAAATCAAATAGGAATAGTTAGTTTTTTGTTAACAGAAGATTATTTTTTGTTAACAAAATATTGAGTTGATGACCTATCTGTTCTACACCTAAAGTGAAGTGGTACGGACGGCTAAGCAACTCCTTGAATAGTTATCAGGAGTTAGCACACAATGGAAAACTTTAAATTAGAAATGTCTCGAGTGTTTGACGTCTGTTGGATTCTCGAATATAAACTCATTGAATGGGAATATGTTTAGTTTTGGGATGTTTTAAGTAAGGAGGGACTTACTTTAGTGTACTTGAAACTTTGTATTTCTAAATATTGTAAAAAAAATGTTAACTCATAGCCATGCTAAGATTTTTTTCTTTTGAATTTAACTAAACAATTTCTTGAGTCTCTCTCTCTCTCTTGAGATACTCTCTTAAGCATTTCTACACGTTTTATGTAGGTACGTCATCTACCAGGGTAAATCTACATAACCAATTACAGGCTAATGACTCCTGCAAGTTCACCTCAAAGAATTTCTATTATAAACTTGTCTATTGCAAACCATTTGATGAAACATTTACATAAACCCACTGCAAATGTTATTCTGAGGCTTATTGTGAATGCCACAGAATGAAGTGAATGTGAATATTTAGATATTGGTATATACAAAACTTAGCTTGTCTGAAGGTATCTGAGCTAGGATGTGAGAATAGAGAAAAAATGTACACATTACTATGTACATGTAATTAAGCTAGACTGAAGTAAAACCCTTTTGGGGTAAAGTATATCAGAAATAAAGACCTTATTACTACTATGCCTTTCATCCATATTTCCAGAAGAAGTGTCTAACGTTTCGCCATTTTTATTCATTAAGTATATTAACATGAGGACAAACAACCAAACTTAAACTACATCTGGAAAATAACCATTCAAATGAAGACTCTCCAGAAATATTATAACAACTAGCTGACCCACGCAGCTCCGCCTGCGCTATTTTTACGTTAACTAAACTTTTAATAACAGACATTCGCATCGAAGACATAACCTCCTTTTTTATAGTCGGTTAAAAACTGGGACCCACTTTTTACTTGCTCTCCGAAGCACGGACCCGTTTAGTTCAAATGGCGTTAAACGGTCACCCATCTATTTAATGACCTTACCTAACGTTGCTTAACCCGATCGATTACAAAACCTTGTTAACAACTCTCTATGAGTGTTCCCTTACTAATATTTATTATATTATAAAGAAAAATTGATAAAATCGGACCAAGCGTATAACCAAGTACCCATTTTGACTTTAATCCCCTCTCCCAAAAGAACCGTGCTAGATTACGGGATAAAAAGTATCCTATGTCCTACCTCGTAGTAAGATCTCAAATCATGCCAAGTTTCATTTGAATCCATTCAGTAGTTTCGGCGTGATGCGCAGCCGTGATACAGACAGACAGACAAAAATTTAAATAACTACATTTTCGTCCTCAGTATCGGTTATAGAATGCCCTCCAAATATAATTTTCAAAATATCTTCGATGTACAGAATTGGACCTGTTACAGTTTTATTATAAGTATAGACTAGCTGACCCACGCAGCTCCGCCTGCGCTATTTTTACGTTAACTAAACTTTTAATAACAGACTTTCGCATCGAATACATAACCTCCTTTTTTATAGTCGGTTAAAAACTGGGACCCACTTTTTACTTGCTCTCCGAAGCAGGTCCGTGCTTCGTTTAGTTCAAATGGCGTTAAACGGTCACCCATCTATTTAATGACCTTTCCTAACGTTGCTTAACCCGATCGATTACAAAACCTTGATAACAACTCTCTATGAGTGTTCCCTTACTAATATTTATTATATTATAAAGAAAAATTGATAAAATCGGACCAAGCGTATAACCAAGTACCCATTTTGACTTTAATCCCCTCTCCCAAAAAAACCGTGCTAGATGACGGGATAAAAAGTATCCTATGTCCTACCTCGTAGTAAGATCTCAAATCATTCCAAGTTTCATTTGAATCCATTCAGTAGTTTCGGCGTGATGCGCGGCCGTGATACAGACAGACAGACAGACAGACAGACAGACAGACAGACAGACAGACAGACAGACAGACAGACAGACAGACAAAAATTTAAAAAATTACATTTTCGGCCTCAATATCGGTTGTAGAATGCCCTCCAAATATAATTTTCAAAATATCTTCAAGGTACAGAATTGGACCTGTTACAGTTTTATTATAAGTACCTATAGATTTAACTGTTCCGACGCAAAGCCAAATTAATTCCTAAATCCCTAAGACGACTATCTTCTGTGATTGAGTAGTTTAATCTGGCGATAAACATTGAACTTGCTTCCAGTAAGCCTCAGCAAAACTTCAGTAATTAAGATTTAGATTATGCCGTGATTTTTTTATTTACTATCAGCAACTTGATAATAAAACCTACTTGTATTAAACGATATTGATTTTTAATGACGAATGATTAAGCGATATTGCTTTTTAATGAGGTAAGACCTGCCCGCAGCGCAGGTATGACGAAGAGGGAAATACAGGTTGTGGTTCTGCATTCTTGCCATATTTACGGAGGTTGATATACCTATACCTTTTAAAGAACATAAATCAATCATTAAATGATAGACGTAAAATTATGAATTATTTTTTATGTTTGGTACGAAAAGAAATCCCGTGTGCAACCGTCACTATAAAATAACCCCGTCTGGCACTGCTCTTCGCGCAAAATTGGTAAACAAGAGTACGCGCGGAATTGCCAACCTTGGGACCTATACTGAGCGTTCGAAAGCTCTTATTCTGGTTGAACGTTAATCATGAATCATTAATTATCTTTTAGTTATTAGCCACTGAATTATTAATCTATTTTTAATCAATTAACATAATCCTTAACTGTTAGGTCTACAAATATGGTAAAAATGCAAAACCACACCTGTATAAGCAGGACCGGTGCTGCAAAATTAATAAAAAAAATGCTATATGATATGAGCAGGTATTGGTGGCGTGATTCGTATGAAAGCAAACATAGACGTGTAGTACGTATGGGCGGTGTTACGCTAAATATAAACTTCTTGTTTTGTTTACTTTTACCCTTTACTTTATAAAGTTAGACGCGTCGCGGCTGGCGCGGCGAGTGTGACTTGACTCGCTCCAATTACCCGCCACTAGCACTTGACACGGTTGCCACCACTCCACTGTGGCAAGTACGTACGATTCGCTTTGCTTTCCGGTTGCACACAAACGTTTCCCGCCCGTTGCTATTAACAGAAGAATAAGATGCGGGAGTTTAAAATTCGAAGCGCGAAATCCACGCATATAATCGCGGCAGAGGAAGATGGGATGGGATGGGTGGGGAGTGATGGCTGCAGCTCGAGTCATACTCCCTTCGACCTTTGGGATTGTCGACCTGTCGTTTATCTTTTAAATGGCGAAATACACTGTCACTAGAATGATTGTAACAAGAAGAACATGTTTAAAAAAAAGAAAAAATAACAAGGCTAGTGAGTTTCTTTCCGGATCTTCTAAGTTGAGGCCGCGTTGTGATCCGGTGGAAGTTTAAAAAAATACTGACCATTCAACAGTGCTAGTCCTTTTAAAATAAGTATAATTTCATGGAAATCAATTCAATGGAAATAAAAACTTATGAAGATTGTAAACTCTTACAAAACGATCTAGACGCCATTTATCAATGGAGTATCCAGAACAAACTGTCATTCAATACGACTAAGTGTCAAGTAATGACTTACACTCGAGGGTTGCGGCCAATACTATATAATTATACATTAGGTGGTAAGCCAATCGCTCGTGTAACCAACATCAAGGACCTGGGAGTAACATTTGACCAACGTCTGACATTTAGAGATCATATTTCTGCCCTTGCCAAGGAATCCTTTAGACGTTTGGGTGTCGTTTTGCGTAATGCTCAAGACTTCAAAAACCCACAAATCATCAGCCTTCTGTATACTGCTCTAGTTAGAAGTAAACTCGAGTGTAGTGCCTGTGTCTGGAATCCTCATTCAGCAAATCAAGTACTGATGCTCGAAAAGATTCAAAAAACTTTCCTCAGGCACCTATTCAAGAGGATATACTACTTCTTTCCATACATGTACCCGACTAACTACATATATTATGGGGATGTTAGGCTTTAATTCATTGGAGGTGAGGAGAGGTCTCGATCAGCTTGTAGTGGCATGCAAAACCCTTCGAGGACGTATTGACTGCCCTGAACTTCACAACCTAATCTGCCGTCTGTATGTACCTGGTAACTACATTGCGCACCGTCGAAACCGCCGGCATAGATTTTTTGCACCGCCTACGTGTCATACTGTTGCCAGAGCAAAGTCCCCGGTGTGTCGTACTCTTGAGGTCTTCAATGCCCTGTTGATTGCCACCCTGAATGTGATGTGTTTGCTGATGAGTGGAAGAAAATTATCCGAGTGTGTCTGGAGTTCTGTGAGGGAAAATATGCGAGGTTGTCTACTGTTCTGTGTTAGTTTTAATTCTAATTTAGCTAATAAGTATTTATCTATAACTGTACATTTATGAAATTATGTTAATTAATGTAACTGATGTAAATATCGTTTTAATTAACAATAAACAATTAAACAATTTCATATCATTTCAGAGAAGTGTGCCAGCGGGAACCCCTACCCATAATTAAAGCAGTCCAACCAAGGAAATATCTACACCTTACAGAAGATTTCAGTCCAATAACGGCACCTTCAAGTGGCTTTGTGTTCCTACAGATATTTGGTGGCCAGTGTTATATTAAGAATTGCTGTGACAACGGCTGAGCGACAGCCCTTCGTCCCTTTTTCTGCCAATACAGCAAAGCCTTTGACATATTATGGATCCATAGCCTTATGATATCAATAAGTTTGTGCGATTTCGTGGACGAATGCATCCTTTTTTTCCGCAGGGGTTACTTTCAAAAGGTCCCCGGGAGCTGTAAGGCTTAACCCTGGTATGTGGGATTCTTACCCGCTAAAACCCCGCGGTTGTCGAATCGACTCATTAGTTGGGATACCCGGGCTCTCTGGTGGGATCTGCACCAAGAGCCACTCATTGCCTCGCCTTTGAGCCCGCCGCCGAAGGGCGCATTGTAGCCTCCCGGGAACCAGACACGGTGCTCACGGACACGGGGGTCGCAACGCCGACTACGGCGGCTCACACCCCGAACGTCCAGTAAGTTCGAAGGTCGAATGCATTCCTAGTTCATCAGCTACTGGGGTTTTATCGAAGCCAAACAAACACTAACTTATATTTTATTATATTTAGTAGAAAAAAAACTGAACTAAATGTTCTTTAATCAAATGTACAGAAAGCACAAAAGTGCAACTGTCAAAGAAGTTGAAGATTTGACACTTGCTGTAAAATCACCAAACTTATAATTCATAAAAAAAAAATGTGCGTGCGTGGAGTCCCTCCGCGCGGAAGAAGTGAAACTTCATTCTCGCTCAGTCGATCGGTCGGTCGGTCGGTCGGTCCCTCATTCACTCACTCACTCACACACGCACACACACACACACACACACTAACTCAACTCACTGAAACCCACTCAAACCCACCGAAACCCACTGAAACCCACTCAAACCCACTGAAACCCACTGAAACCCACTCACTCAGTGACGGCGTCACATAAGCGCTTTCATAACCTTAACAAATTTAAGGCTTAACGTCTATCACTTAACGTTTAACACCTATCACTTAACGCCTATCACCTTCATTTAACGCTTAACGCGTTATGTGATAACATTTTTGGAAGTCGCATAAGAAGTTTCACTTCAAAAACAAAAAGTCCAAATGAACGGAATCCAGATTCATTTGGAAGTGACTACCAACACCGTTTAAGGAAAAATCCAATGATCCTTAACAATTGACAAAAAACATCATGGGAAAAGGTAATCGTTTCCAAAACCATTTCATTTCTACGTTATGCAATTTACATCATGCGAAAATCTTGCGAAAATTGTTCCGTACACCTTAATAAATTATTTCACGACTATCAGTTCCCGGCGGCGTTGCGGCAGCATTTCTCGTTGCTACTGAAATAGACGGGCTTTCACGTAAACGAACCCTTGGGAAAGGGAATCACTTCCAATCTTATAACTGATTTGTATGATTGGTGGCGCGGTGTAGCAGCGAGCGTCCGTGAGGTATAATAGTGCTGATTGATCTTCATTCGATGTTCCCAAGAGGAGGGTTATTATAAATAGAAGCTTTTCGAATGCGGCCTAGACGACTTGATGAATTTTAACATAAGATATGCTGGAAGCGATGGTAGCCTAGTAGAAAAAAATGATAGATAATCCATGTTTCGGATGCTGCGGCGGCAAAAAATCGAACCAGTGGCATTTTTGATAGCAACCAGGGTGTATAACACCGGGTGTACATTAAAAGATCCGTCAAATAAATAGCATATAAGAAATCTGTATCTCCAAGGTAGTTAGGTGGTAGGTGGCTGAATTTTCAAAGATTGGTCGCTGTAGTTATAACGGTAGGAGCAACCATAATAATGGTTTGCATTCGTTGAATTTGTACAAAAACTTTTTATAACATCGCTTTATTGGTTCTAATTTTCATTAAAATTTCAATAGGGGCAATCTCGCAAAAATGGTCAATAATGACAATCCCCAGATCAATACCCAGATTATATTTTAAGATTTTAATCCATTAGGTGCATAAATATTGTCTAGTATCTATCCACTAAGCATCTATAAGCTGCTTGCCGGCCCTAATTTGTAATCTCAACACCATAAACTACCGTTCCACTTTAACTCAGACGGATCGTCCTGGGAAATGAATGCAAAATGCACTGAGACTAGGCCAAAATATACTGTCAAGTTTGGACTTTGAAACTGTGAAGATAGGGAACAATTTCCAATGCCACAAGTATTTCAAGTATTCATTTGCAGTTCAAAGGCTTCAGTGTTTTAAGCACTTATGAAATTTTAATGAAGGATAAAATAAGAGGGCTGTTATTTATACATATATAAAGTCAGTGGAATGATTGTAGAATGTAGGTAGGTAATGTTGCAGTGGTGAGGTAGCCAGTGCTCAATAGGCAGTCGCTGGCAGCTAATAGAGTATTAAATAGACCACCGTCTGTCTGGCCTTTTTGCTAGGTCACAGTAGTCATAGGTCGTCGACGCATTAACCGTCAACGAAACAAGCCCGCTTATCGTCAACGATAAAATGGTTTGTAAAACAGTCTTAAATTTTAGACTAATTTAAATAAAAATAAAATAAAATTTATTGGAACTTAAAATAAATGTACAGAGAATAAGACCGTTGGCATTATGCAGAAGTTAAAAACTGTGTCGCAGTGCCAACGCCCACTACCAAAAATTAACATTTATACTGTTGACAAAAAAGTTCAGTTGTTGACGTTGCGTACGTATTGCATGGAGTTCACCAATAAACTAGTCTATGATTAGACTAGTTTATCGGTGGAATGTTAACTAGATTGTTAGTAAAAAAACAGTTTGTTCAACGCCCACCCCAAGGTCATAGTAAAGCTAGCGCGCTACACCTATCACGACGGGATCAGCACTTATCATCAGGTGAGACAGTGGTCTAGCACTAACGTATAATGAATAAAAAAATACAAAACGCCGCTCAGTTTAACAGAAAATGAAGTAAGCACTCAGATCTCGAACTACATAAAGAAAACATTGAACCGCCACAGACAACAAAGACAAATCATTAGCTGATTGCCAGTTACAAGAGATAGAAGACAACACTTCTTCGAATACTAAGGGAGGCGAACGTGCCAGTTATTGGTAGCGATGGCAATGACCTTCAAACAACCTCGAGGGTGATGATTAGATTCCACCTCGAGCCGGCACGGAATTTGCGAAATAACACCCGACCTCTCAATCTAACAATTACACTTAAAAAATCTCATTTAATTTTTCGCATTTTTTTTTTTATTTTTTTTAACTCCTTTTATTTGTTACCTACATTCATTGCAAAATAAACGATTCTGATTCGAAAATGCTTTGGATGAATTGTTAACGACATTGTTGTCTAAGCTAGGCAGAATTTTATTTGAACGTTTAATTTGAAATGTTCAGTGCCGATAGTAATTTAAGCTGGGATTTAAAATTTCCGAAAAGGTGGGATTTAAAATGACCGACTTAGTGTGATGTTCAGACACGTTTACCGTATCCCCTTAATCCACCTCCACTCAGACACTTGAATCCCACCCACATGCTTTCAAATAATACTATTCACCTAGATTGTATTTACACACCAATGTAGTCTGTAGTATATTGTTTAAACGGTACCCCAATAGGATTTGTATTTCAAATAAGGTCACTATTTAGTCTGTTTGTCTGTAATTTGTGAAGGTGGAAGAAACAAGGGACTAAAGGTAAAATACTTGTATTAAACAAACCATTCTTTCCTACGAAAACGTTGTCTATAATATAATAAAACAGTAGAGGTCGAAAAGTCTATACATTGATATATTTTTTTATCAAAGTTAGCCAAAGGGAGGCTAGAAATAAGTAACATAACACATATTGGCTATTTTTTAAATTTCTGTCCGTCTGATGTCTGGCCGTTTGTTACCTCATCACAGGAAAACTGCTGAGTGCATATTAATGCAATTTATATAGTGAACTAGGTATTAGCCCTACTTAGAAGATATACTATATTTTATCAAAATCGGTCAAATATCTAGATCAAGAAATACAGCTTGACCCTTCTATTGTAGGCAGCCGCATATAAAAAAGGGGTCAGGGTTAGTTGGGCATTATGTTTACAAATTATTCAACATTGCTGCCTGCGGGGGAAGCCGCAGGCAGGCGCTGCTAGTATTCAAACATATGCATATCAATTCAAGATAGTAATTCTACACGTAACAGCGTAGATAGATCGGTTAAGATTATCTGAAATTATATCGGGATAATAAAGTGATATACGGACTGACGGACTGTAACGTAACGTAAAGTAACGACTTTACGTTACGTTACAGTTTTTCGTGAACAGTATTGATAAATGAGATACCTTGAGCTCTTAATACATAACAAACTCAGTGATAATTAGACCGAAATTACGTTGTTTAATCTTAATTAAGTTTAGGCTGAAAATGGCTAAACTCCTGAGAGAACACATTCCAACAAATATAGTTCTGATTACACACACACATATTTTGAAGCCTAGACTGAAGTTGCGCAAATGCCTGGCCGTATAAAATATTGTACTAAGTTTAGAAATGTGGGTAGATTCGAAGTTTGGGTGTCTTTGAGCTCCGTTGGTATGACATAGTTTGCTGTTAAAAAGCCTGGCCTGGAAAATGGTCTTCTACATACCTCCATCGCACCGCCATTTATCAACGAGTCGTTTGGCTGTCTCCCATAATTTATTTTCCCTTTTTAGGGTACGTTTTTAAAATGTAATCGGACTTTTTCGGATTCTATCAATGATTACTTAGGGAGGCAACCTTGGGTTCGGTTACAGCCTTTTTTAACCGGCTTCAAAAAGAAGGTTCTCTATTCGACGCGTATGTATGTAATATTAATAAAAATGCGTAATATTAATATATGTTAGTCTATGTGGGCTTCTAAATAAATTTACCAAATTTTATGAGTGTATGTATGTATGTAGGTTTGTCCGCGGATTTCTCAGAAACTATAAGTCCGATTTCAAAAATTCTTTTTGCAATTGTTAAAGTATTTTTCAACATAGGGTAGAGTATAAGTTTCATCAAAATCGGTCCAGTAGTTTAAGAGATATAAACTTTTTATGTTTTCAGTAAGTTAGTGTAACGTAGACGTTCGAGTTGCGTGATAGTGCATAAAAAGCCA
Source organism: Furcula furcula (assembly GCA_911728495.1). Taxonomy (NCBI): domain Eukaryota; kingdom Metazoa; phylum Arthropoda; class Insecta; order Lepidoptera; family Notodontidae; genus Furcula; species Furcula furcula. Next base: position 22,365,881 of record OU452259.1, on the reverse strand, counting down.
CTAAAAAGTGTTAAATAAACTATTTAAAGCTGGTGCTAGTGTTAGGTAATATGATGTGCTAGCACCGACTTCAATATATTTTCGTTATTTATTTTTTGTTTTCGTTTTTTTTTTAAATAGTTAGATAATTTACTTTGCAGTCGGTTTTTTTTTAATAGTTTATTTGGTATTTATTGTCCGAAGCCCAGAAGACTAAAATAGTTTTTATGTTTAAGAGTAGATATTATGTTATTTGACTGATTCCTATAATTAATAATATGGACTTACCATAAGTTCCGTGCATGCATTTTGTAGAAGAGGACGATAATTTAAATAAAACACCATCTGAAACAAAATATAGCGCATGTTTAAAATGAATTCTGAAAATAGTTAATTATCATTGTAAATGGTTTTCTTGAACTTGGAGAATCTCTAAAATTTCACGAAATAAGTTTTGTTATTTTATATAATTACTATAAGTAATAAATTATTTAACATCCAAATAATTGTATAATAAAAGTAAGTCATATTTTATTCCAGCTGCCGTTAAAACACTCCGCCTCGGCGCGGTGGCGGCCTTTTCAGTTTGATACATTTACATTGGCGTTTCTGTCGTAGATTAAATCGTGTGATTAAATTGTGACGTGAAAATAATGAGCATTGGACATGCAAATAAGTTTGAGAGACGAACATACTACCTTGGTTATAAATATTTCTGTAGATTGCATGGGTAACCTAATAAACTAGTGTTTAACGACAAACAAACAAAAAGAAAACTCGAAATAACAACATAACTTTTAAACCACAGTCGATCAAAATCAGTAAGTTGTTCTAAGTTAGAGTTAATACGAAATGGGTTGTATGACAAATTCATTTGACGCTGAACTTATGTTTTCAAATTCAACGCTGTTTAAGCAAAATACACTTAAACGAACGATAAACTAACCTAATGAGATGGCGGTGGCTGGTAATCTTATAAATTAATACGAATGTCTTGATACATAACTGGAACATTTTTTACGCACTGACCTAAAATACTCAAGATTGGAATTGGCTGGAGATGATGAATTTTGTGGCTCGTTGGCCCACTATATAATGCTAGAAATTGTATTCAACAATAGCGTCACCGTTGCTAACCATTGTGTAATAATATATCTATCGTAACTGAAAATGATTTGTTATGTTTAAAAATGTACGTTAATGCTTTGATTCTCAAAATAACTCCAACATACATCATATAATTCATATGAAAAGAATCACATATAAGGTATTTGATAAGTGCTACGTACTAAACATAACTTCTTCCACGATTTCACTCCAATAGAGATGATTTTTTCATATTAAATTGAGTAATCTGTTACAGAAACAACGCTATATCGCATAAGAAGTGTAAGTATATTTTCTGCATTGCATTTTACACACAACTAACGTCAAGTTACCGTAGCTCTATGCTACACTGTTAAGTGTGTTGACTTAATGCCATGGGCACACTATTCAAATATGTGAACAGTATTATGGATGTGACATACCCCCATAGTCGCAATGCCTCGAGGAAATAGCCTTCTATGAATGCATACGTAGATATGCTGTTTTCTATTTGGATGATATTTAATAGTAGATACACACATCAAAAGTGTCTAGGGATCAACATATATTTTTGCAATAACTTTTCTCCTGATTGATATTAATTAAAATTTTCTTTAAGGATTCATCAAATAAAGTGTTTTCGTTTGTCACAGTAACGATAAACCAAGTCACCTTTGCATTAATAAAGAAATTTGCCATTTTCCTAATAAAGGGATTTTTGACATTTGAACCACTAACACAAAAGTTCGAAAAAAAGACTGAAATAACAGTTTTCTTTAAAATTTTATTGGGTAACTTAAACAATTAATAATCCGTGTTTCTACCGCGAACACTAACAACACAAGAACATCGGTTTGGCATACTCAAAATGAGTTCATCCAAATCACGCTGTGGAATGGCCGCCCATGTTCGTTGCAACAACAAAAAAAGGTCTTCTTGCGACTGGATACCCTCCATATTCGGCAGAGCTCTTCTCTGTAGCATATCCCATGCATGCTCAATCGGGTTCAAGTCTGGCGACTGAGCAGGCCAGGGCAGGACATTGATGTTAGCTGCGGCGAGAGTCTGTCTTACAACTCTTGCGGTGTGCGGTCGTGCATTATCATACATTAACTGAAATAAGGGACCGATTTGCACTTGTAGAGGAACGATGACGTCTGATACAATCGTCTCAGCATAAATTTGAGCGTTGAGGTTGCCTCTGATCCAAATCAACTCAGTTCTTCCGCCGATCCAAATACCCGCCCATACCATGATGGTTCCACCACTATAAGGATGGACTTCCTGGCAGGATTTTAATCGCTGTTGGCGTCCAGGGGTTCTCCAGTGTCGTATACGTCTTGTATCCGGTCTCATACCAAAACGAGACTCATCAGAAAAGCACACGAAACGCCATTGTTCTTCTGCCCAATTTCTGTGTTCAAGAGCCCATTGATATCGAATCCTACGATTGTGCATTGCTATAGGTGGTACCCGTAGCGGTCTTCGGGAATGAAGGTTCACTTCATGCAAGCGGTTTCTGACTGTTTGGTCGCTAATTAAGTTCCCTGAAGAGTGATGAAGCCTCACGGCTAACATCATGGCAGTTATTGTTGGAGCTCTTCGAGTTAAGATTTGAATATATCGGTCTTGTCTCCGTGTGGTGCAGCGATACCGTCCTCCATGGCGCTCAGCCACGGTACCAGTGCTTCGGTAACGTGTCCAAAGTCGACTGATAACACTCTGACTTGTATTCAGAGCTAAAGCCACAGTACGTTGCCGGGAACCAGCTTCTATCATTCCCACGGCTCTGAGCATTTCTTCCCTGCTTAAATGACGTCGCCGCTCCATAATAACGTTGGTTTTAATCAGTAGTAGGGAAACAGTAGCACTAATAATGTCTTCAATGCGTTGTATGTTTTTATAGGGAAAATATTGACAGCTGATTTTCATCTTTTACTCGAATTTGATTCACAGTTCCTGATTCAAATTATGAAATGCACCAAAAAGGATCCATATAAATTTATAAAATCATAAATTTATTACAAAGCCACATCTCAATCTCAAGAAATCCGCTTAAAAATGCTTGATCCCTAGACACTTTTGATGTGTGTATATTACCTTCAATTGGAAAGCTGGTAAGTAATTTAGAAAAGTTCTAATACTTGACTACAAAGTTATGTTTAAGTCAAGATAAAAATTACAGGATTATTTTTTAACCCGATAAGTACGGAATGAGAACAACTGTAGAACATAATTATTATGTCAATAAAGGAATGAAAGTAATTTCTATGAAACTAGAATCACTAATTCTTTTTTATATTAAAATTAATCGAGCCTATCTGCGTTTTTCAGCGTGCAACTGAAAATCTTTTCAGAGTTTTATAGACTGAGGCTACGGCAAACATCGCCTTTGGATGGCTGTAAGAGGGGAAATAATGTTTGTTTAGGGTGATGGGCTTAGAACTACGAATAGCTTTAGAAGTTTAAAATTCGTTCAATCTTGGAGCTAGCAAGGTAAGTTTAGGAATAATCTCGTATTTCAGTATTCAAAATACACGTGTTTTAAGTATAACGTTGGAATTTTAAGCTTTTCTCAAAAGCTTATAACAAAACGCATTGAAATTTGGAAAATTGACATTCAATTACAATTTAATCACCCGCCGGCCGACTGCGTGATCGCGCTATTGTGCAAATCCGAGCCATCGGCCGTGGAGGGTAAACTACATAAAGTATAGTTCCCAGCCATTTGAGAGCTTAACAGATATAAAAGCACATATGTATGTATATAGCAATCATACTGATTGATGTCCTATATTTCTTTAGGGTGCCGGTTTCGAGTTTCAATACTCCCATTCACAGGATCTCGTTAAATAAAAAACAATAGAGATAGAAAGATTGTCTCGGTGTGAATCATAAATCAAATGATTTATGAGCCGAGAGAGATTTATGTCTCAGCCCAGCCATCAAGTGTTTTTCCGTAATGTTTGTTTTGTTACGCGAACAATTTCCTTATGACAATATTGTTATTAGATTTAGACAGTTAAAATAGTATCACACCGAAGCATGATTGTCTTACACAGTAGGATATTTCACGTTATCCAATTAGACGATTTTTAACCAATTATGACACAAACCCATTTAATAAATTAAAATGTTAAATGAGTGACTGCCATGGCTGAGTATGATGGACATAGTGGGAACAGCTAAATTATGTATGGCAAAATACTAAGACTTATTATACCATTTAGATACTGTATCTAAAATAAAAAAATAAAGGTCTAAAAATGTTGCAAAAAGGCATATACATACATATTTACGTAAGCGACTTCGAAATTCCATTTTATATTTTTAAGAAGGTGGCTTGTTTATAGGTTTTATGGTAATAATCTAGGGTTAGACTAGACGCTAGCCTAACCCCTCGTTAGGCTTAGCATCTTCACGTACTCCATGAGGCTATTTGTATCAGATTTTTACAATTTTTATTGGAACATAATTATTTTAACAGAGTGTTGTCTTTTACTTACGCGAATATTACACATTGAAATTTATTTATTCAAACTACTCTCTCTCTCTGTAAGCTCTTACTGCGTAGATCGGACCAACAATAATAACTAAGAAGATCTGAGGGTACACCGGCATAATTGTGACATAAGGACGTTCAACATCTCAGTTCTCCCGTGACCATGGGTGCTGCAAAGTATTCGAAACGTCGGGATAGTAAAATCTAAAATAAACCGCGATATAATCCGTAAAAGTAGATTGATTTCAATTAACAGAGTGTGGTGATTATTGTGTGCCAGTGCTCTACACTGTTGACATTACACTTGTTCGAATCTGTCTTCCAACAATCCACATACGTATACATATATTATGTAACATCTTCTAATTGTCCATCAAAATTCATTTAATTAGTAATAAGAATTGGTATAATACAAAATTAAAATTCATCATTAAAATTATATATACTTATAAAAAAAATAAGACTGAATAAAATTATTATTATAATTTTCTTTTAATTGTAGACATCGGGTTTCATAGCTACACTTATTACCTATTATTTAAAAATCGTTTTCTTAATGAAGTAAGAGACGTTATAGGAAACAAGCACGATCCATTTCTGAGTAGTTTTTTAAATCTATTTCAATATTTTTTTTTACGTTTGAAGATTACTGTAATTAAATTCTTTAGCATCATGAATATTTTATGATATCATACGAGTACAGCGTCTAGCTGCGCTTTTTATAATCGTGTATTGTGTTCGATAGAACATTACATTACAAGTAAATGTCCCAATGTGTAATTACCCTAACAAGAAATTCCCCCTTTTAACGAGGGGCCTGTAAACTCACCAACACCCACCCGCCCAGCGGTCCACCTTCTGTATAATCACAATGAGCTCAATAATAATTTTACGACCGCTGAATCTTAGAAGCTGTGTATGAACCATCTAAACTTTTTTGTTGTTGAAACAGAGGGCTGTTTTTGGACGGGCAGCCGTAAGCTAACACTGTTTATTTATGTTAAAACATTTTTATATAGAATAAACTGTTCTGTGGGGGGTTAAACACTTTAGGGCATAGCTGTCCGTGCTGTACTAACCACCTCTACAGGTAGGGCTGCCACTAAAATCGAATAATATTTTTATTAATTCAATAAAGTAACTGCGTCCAATTGCGTGAAATGCGAATTACCAATCGCGTAAAAAACATATCAAACAACGTCTTGCTTTTATATCCTCAGACAGTCTGATAAATATATTTTGATACTAAAGATGTTAAAGTTCTAGGACATCGAATTGCCAACGTCATGCGTTGAATAAGTTAATTAGCCTCTGGATGATTGATATCATCCAGAGGCCATAATCTATACTTATAATAAAACTGTAACAGGCCCAATTCTGTAAATTGGAGATATTTAGTCCAGTTACTGATCTTGTTTTGAAAGCAAGCGTTCACATTATGCGCTACCTCTATAGTAGACGAACAAAATTTGAAATTGCAGTGCTACGATTTTGCAGATAAAAGACTAGTCTCCTCAAAGCCTCGCAGAATAAATCTTAAATTCTTAACAACAATTTTGATACATAATATAGTATGTGGCAACCCTGTCACAAAGGTGTTGAGCTGAGGGTGTCGCTAGCTAGACATTCTATTTTCAAAGCATTATTCGGTTCATTTGTACTGCACTCGACCCTTGCGCTCCGTTGGGCTCAGTACGCACCTAAAGAATTTTGTAAGGTCAGGCCGGTTATTGCCATTATTTACAATTTAAATAATTTATGCATAGAATAATTTTATAATGTTTTCACTTAAAGGTAATATTAAGTGAAAAGTGCGATCCCTGACGGTAAATGATATTTCCTGTTGGTAAACAATATCCCTTGATGGTAAATAATATAACTTAATGGTAAATAATATTCCCTGATAGTAAATCATATCCCCTGGTAATTGATATCCCCTGTTGGTAAATTATATCCTCTAATGTAAAAAGTAAATTGTGATGCAATTGTAAATGAAATCACACTAGGAAAAAGAGTTTTATGTCAGAGGCATCGTGCCGGTAGCATAATGGTACCTCAATCACCATAGCGACTCGACTCCTCAGTATTCAACTATTTAATACACAAAAAATATGTCTGATACAAAAAGTAGGTTAGCAGATTATAGTCAAATTCAAATTCAAATTCAAAATTCTTTATTATGCATAGGCCTCACGGGGGCTCTTACATATTGTCATTTTTTACAACTACCACCGGATCGTAACGCGGCCTCCACTGAGAAGATCCGGCAAGAAACTCAGCGGGCTTGTCTTTTTTCAATTTTTAGTCTATGAATAAACAAGCTATTGCTAAAAAACTGATAAAATTATCGCAATTGGTTCTTCGTTTTTTAGGACGGACGTGACCCCGCGACAGCAGCCACATATGTGCTTAAAATAGGTCCTTAATTATGTTATTCGAAGGGTGGGCGTTCAAACAACCCCTTTAGCCCCATCCTCTCGCACACAAACATATTTGGCAAGTATAGATATGTGTGAATCCTTTGAGGTGTAGTAAAATCACTAACTGTTTGCACAATTAGTGACATGGTCGGTTTTGCCGAAGATTACTTAAAATAAGCGAAACAATATTAATTTCTTTGAAGAAGTTTCATTAAAAATAATTAGGAAAAGAACTTTTTATTTATATAACTTGATTAAATCGTTCGCAAAACTCTATTCATTATGGGACATTAAATTACGCCGCATTTTCTTAATCAACGAACGAGATTACTTAGCGGTGACGGTTAATTTAAAACTTTGGCGGAACCGAGGGCGTCGAGCTGGCTGCTGAAGATTATAAAGTTTTAGCTAAACAAGGTTTAAGTTGAAAACTGAAACTTGATACGTATAGGTATGTTTAACCACAGTTAACAATAATGCCCGAATGCCTCAGGCGGAGGGTTATGTTTTTCGACAGTATGTATATCTATTTCACGCACGAGCACGAGGCACGAACTACAGCCTAAACCACTGGCTTAAAATATGTCGTCGTTAGATTCGTCTTAGTTGTGGGAGTGACATGACATATATATATTTTACCAAAAAAATTAATATGGGTACATATACATAATATGTGTACGTATTATGTATGTATAATGTAATTTAGGACAATAATGTAATTCGGGCTTATGCTTTTATAATTTATACTTGTTGACTAAGCTTTCAGCTCAATTAAGAGTACTAGAAACAAAACTGATCGCCTAAAGTCTGTCTGTGATATGTACTAGAATAAATGAATAAATTCATAAACTTCGCTTATAACAAGGACTAGTTGCAAGCTGCTTAACTCAGCGCGCGACTCATGCCCTTTACATATACTTACAGTATGTAACAAAAATTCTGTTATACACTGGGGATATTATTCAGTGTATCAATATAAATATCTATTTTTAGGGTTCCATACCTAAAAGGTAAAAAAGGAACCCTTATGGTCTGACTTCGTCTGTCTGTCTGTCTGTCACAAACCTATATATTTCAGGAACCACTGATGCTATCAATTTGAAACTTGGAATAGTTTTAGATCTTAATTACCCAACCCCATCGCAAATGAAAAAAATATTTTTTTCTTTTGCTTTTTTTATAATGGGTGTCGAAATGGGTCATCAAAATTTCAAAGTGAGACTACTATATTGAGTGGGGTATCATATGAAAGGGCTTCATTTGCACATCCTAAAACAGATTTTTATTTTGGTTTATGTCACGCAGTTTTTGGCTGATAATCAAAAATGTCAAAAAAAATACCGTTCCCCCCTACCTACCCTTATCTCCGAAGTTTGTGGAGGGAAAAATCTGCAATAATTATGGGCAATACATGTCTATCTATATTTTACAGGAAAAATAAAATGATCTTTCTAAATAGTACAGTTTTTTAGTAATCCTAAAAAAAACTCGACAAAGAAACTTAGTTTTGCGGTTTGTTTTTTTTGCTATCTGAGGCATTAGACGAATAGTAAAATAACTTTAATACGTCCAAAGATGATATGAAATCCTCGGTACGGGAGTCCGACTAACACTTGAATGGTTTTTAAAGTATAATTATACTTTACGAAGTCCTCGCACTCTTCATTAACAAACAAACAATCGATAACAACCGAACTAAGAGATACTACGATCAACAACCAATTGGGATAAAATCACTATGCCGACAAGATAACAATTATAAAAATACGGAGTACGGACAACAATAAAATTTAACTTTTTATAACCTTTCGCGCATTCTACAAACTTTGCTACAAACACAATCGTAAATATTACGTAATCCTATAATCTGTGAACATAATATGCATGATGATGATAGTTTATTCGTCCATACAGGCCGACGACACTGCCTAGAAACCGATATTTGTATGGAGTTATGAACGTACTTATTAGAAATAATGGCACTAATTAGGTAGGCAATATAAAGTTACCAAATTAAAATGACTGCTAATACGTATTGGCTTCAACTGTATGAAGTTCTGTTTTAATTTGGACGTATTATATTATAATACGAATTTGTTATTTTTTTTGTTGTCTAACCTGTGGATGTAGCTTGACATTTGAAAATTTTATTCTTGTTTGAATTTTGGCGGCTAATTAGTTATTATATTATTTAGATTTATTTAAGCCTTAATGGGCGTTGTGTTAATATTATGGGTGGTAAATCGTTAAGAAAATGTGAAATATGTGGTGTTAGGCGAGTCACAAAAAGGTTTTCTGAGATATTTTTGGCCAGATTTCCACATGACCCGGCAAGGTAAAATTTTATGTTAAATTAATATAAAAATGTAAATATTTCTTGTGGTGTAGCAGTTACATTACTTTCGAATCCTATTTAGTAGTCGATCGCAAGTTTTGTAATGGAATTATGAATTTATTCATAAAACTTAGTTGTTGAACAAAATAAATAGTGATGTACATATTATATACTGATAAGTCCATAAATATCGATATTTTTGCCTGACTAGCCCGGAAGGAGGGCTATATTTTTCGAGTATGTGTATGTATGTTTTTATTTGTAGTTGTTTTTTGTGCTTTTATAATATTATGCTTTTTTCTTCAGATGGGTGAAGTTAATTGGAAATGAAGACTTGTTGTATTTATCCATACAAAGATATGGCACAACGTGTTATCAGGATTAAGAATATCTAATACAGCATATCTAGTATGACGACTCCATTGTGAATCGAATTTTGAGATTAATGATCGTAAAGCATTCAAAAATCATAAATATTTCTTTATTTTATTTGTAAACATTGCTTAATTTTATTTTGAAAACATAGTTATTGTACATAGGTAACTTTGCGTGAATTAAACTTAACAAAAAACACACCCGTATATTGTGTTCTTTCATTTTCATCGATATCGATAGACAAACATACTAAGGGGTGGCAAGCCCTAGCGGTATACAATATTAAAAAAAAATGGCAGGTTGGCCAACTGGTAGCCATTAAATTTTATGTTTGTTAAGTTAGGAAAAGTACGTTCATGATTCGATTCAGGGGCTTGTATGGGAGTGCCGACTCTTATACGTAGTGTTAAATCCTCTTTGCGTCCATATACAGGACAGGCGAAGGAATTTAACATAATATGCATAATAGGGAACATATGGCTTTTTATTTTTATTACACCTCGCCGAAAGACAGGCAAAGGTACTCATACCATACAGCCTTGTTTATTTTTGCCACAGTTAGGTAAATCAGGGTAAATCGCAATTCGCCAACGAGTCGAGGTAGGGATATTTTGTATACAATATACATTTTTCATTACTTCTATTAGTCTGAATGATCTGAAATTTAGAACATATGTAAATCCGATGATACTAAATATAATGGTAACCTTCACCAGGGTCTGATGATGATCAAGAAGAAGGTGGTAACAGGATCTCGGCCCAAATAAACGTAGACCCATCGAGTTTAGACTCGTTGGATAGGTCTCGACGAGTAGTTGCTAGAAAAATGGTGATCAGGGACTGATGATGGAGCAGGAAGGTAGTCACGGGATCTCTGCACCAATAAACGTAGAACCACCGACTTTGGGCTCGTTAGGTAGGTCTCGACGAGTAGTTGCTAGGTAAATAGTGATTAGAGTCGGATGGTGGAGCAGGAAGGTGGTCACGGGATCTCTGCACCAATAAACAACAAACCCTGCCCTGCCCTGTTGCAATGGTTTCCTATTCGTGAGCGCAGACTTTTAAGAGCTTTGACTACTCTTTTTTCTATACTCTTTTCACCTAACTCACCTACTTACTTAACTTCGCAGTTTACTTATCTATGCTCTACTCATGATAAAATTCTTCGTTCTTCTAATAATCGTCTTCTTCTATGTCCTTCTCACAGAACTGATTTTATACATTCTTCTTTTTTCGTCCAGTCCATTCTCCTCTGGAATGCGCTCCCTCTAGAACTCAGGATGGCTACAACACGTTATACATTTAAAATAAAGTTACAGGAATACTTGCGCAGTAAAATGGCAGATTCTTCTCGAAGATAATTATGTATATAATATATATATTAGTATATTTTATTTTCTAATATATAAGTATTACTATTATATTATTTATTGTAATTTAAATTATAGTTTTAAAATATTTATCTATGATTATTTCGTTTCACTTGTTTTGTTTGCACCTACCACGATTTGTCTCTGCATCACCCTAAGGTAGACTGGTAGAGAATGCCTCTGGCATTAAGTCCGCCTATGTACTGTTTTGTGCATAAAGAATAAATAAATAAATAAATAAACGTAGAACCACCGACTTTGGGCTCGTTAGGTAGGTCTCGACGAGTAGTCACTAAAAAAATGGTTATCAGTCTGATGATAGAGCAGGAAGATGGTCACGGGATCTCTGCACTAATAAACGTAGACCCATCGAATTTGGATTCGTTGGATAGGTTACTGCGAGAAGTAGGTAGAAAAACTTTGATCAGAGTCTGGTGATAGGAGCAAGCAGGAAGGTGGCAATTCGGCTCCATTAAATATAAGAGCCACCGAATTATAAATCTATGGTTAAATCTTGACGAGTAGTTGGACAGATACAGATTAGGGTCTGATAATAGCACAGGAAAGTCATTTTAAGAGTTCGTTTACGTATAAATTTATACTTTTAGCACAGTTACTAAAGTACAAATAAAAGTAAAGCATACCGTAATCATTCTGTTCTATATTGAGTCAAATTACAAGAACCATCTTCCAAAGACCTTTATGGTTGCCTAGCAACCTCAACAAATATTTATTTTGAAAAACATGCCACGGTTATTTTTTAATAGGGGCTGAAATGTGGTCTTAAAATATCAAAGTGAGGCTACTATATCGAGTGGGGTACCATATGAAAGGGCTTTATTTGCACATTTTAAATTTTATTTTGGTTTTTGGTAATTATGTCGTTATTTTTTTTTTTATACGACCAAAAGCGACCAAGCTAGTTATTTTTTTTTGCAAATCTAACAAAATTCAGCAGATGCGCATATTCTATATAATTATTTTAATTAGTAATAACAAGTTAGGATAGACACGTCTCTTTATTTTTAACAATGACAAAATGTACTGACAAGACCTTCTAAATATAAATACAAATCTTACGCTATGCTCTATAAAAAGTTCGAACATGTAAAGTTATAATAAAATTAGCAAATCTCAATACTTTTGCTATCTGAGGTGTTAGATTAATTGTAAAATAACTTTAATACGTCCAAGGATGGTATGGAACCCTCGGTGCGCGAGTCCGACTCGCACTTGACCGGTTTTTTTTAAAATTGTACCACCGTTACAAGATCGGATTCGTATTGCTGCTAGTACAAATTAGGAAATAAAATGAGATCTTCAACAAATATTGATACACTGAATAATACGCCTCGTGATCACGGGTAAGTATATGTAAAGGGCATGAGTCGCGCGCTGAGTTAAGCAGCTTGCAACTAGTCCTTGTTATAAGCGAAGTTTATGAATTTATTCATTTATTCTAGTACATATCACAGACTGACTTTAGGCGATCAGTTTTGTTTCTAGTACTCATAATTGAGCTAAAAGCTACAGGGTTTTTGTTACATACTGCATAATACTTATATAAATGTAGATTTAACTTATTCACAGCAGAACATGTCGATAACGATTATTATATTATTATTTAAACGGTTTCAACATTATCCGATACTTTACGGACATCAATCTAAAACTAATGTACAAGTAAATGCATATATTGATGTCGGACCATATTTCTTCAATCGTACCTCACGGTAAGCGATGATGCAAACCGCACTAGCTTAAGCACAAAGATTTTCTGGTCGGCTCTAAAATTTACTGGAGTACACAATAGGTCTGCAAGAGACAGCTGGTGGTACAAAATTTGGTCTCTTTCCATAAAATAATCCTAAACCAGGGGTGGGCGTAGAATGAACAAACTGTTTTATTCGACTGTTTTAGATGTAAACGAATAAACTAGTTTACAGTCCACCGATAAGCTAGTCTAATGATAGACTAGTTTATCGGTAATCATAAACGACATTCGACGTCCAACGTCAACCACAACATTTTTCATCAACGGTATAAACTAGTCTATCTTTAAACTGTTTTATAAACTGGTTATCGTGGCTGATAAACGGTTGCGTTTTCTAGGCGCAGAATGCGTCGCCCACCCATCACTATCCCAAACAAAATCAATTCCGGTTCAGTTCAGTCTCTTCAGGTGCAAGAACATGATGAATAAGTACTATACACAAATCTGACAGCTCAAGCAACAGCCGACGTCACCGCAATACGCAATTATGCATTCAACCCTTGCGACGACCCGGTCCTCGCCCCGCGCCCCGGGCTCTTAAAACCCAACCCGTGCGGCTCTGACGCGATCAATTTTACGCGTATCGGACGGTATTTCTCGCTACTCAAGTAGATAGGAAAATGTTTGCAAATTGTGGAAGTTAAGTGTATAGGTAAGTGCTGTATAGGCCTATTTTTAATAATAATCATTAATTCACTTCTTGAAATTGGATTATTTTGACACTTGAGGCCAATTCTCACTTTATTTATGCTCAATTCTAGTAGTCGGACCAGTCCCCCCAAGCAGCACCTGCGCACGAGTTGACTCGAGCAGCAGCCATCACTCCCCTCAACCATATTATAGGGAGGGATAATACTGATACCCTAAGCATGTGCTCATTTTGATGTCAGTTACTCCAGCACATCATTCAATATACAGGAGCATACAATATATGTATAAGTATAAGAAGTTTAGACGCGGGATACCCCGTAGGTGTATCAGCAATTTACCGGTTAGTTGCCGCGTCGAGAGGGGCAATTCTCAATCATACGAGGGAATCGAAATGATCCGTGCGAAGAATCGCCCCCGGCCGTATTTTAAGTACGGCATACACGCGCAGGTATACCTGACAGGTATACCTGCGCAGTTAAACTGTACAGGTATAATTGAGCTCCATAGAGACCATACACGTAACGGTAAACCTGCACAAACTCTCAGTTGAAACCATGGCCCCGACAGCGGCGCATGACTGCGACGCAGTAGCGTTAATAGATTAATAGTTTGTTTTATTAAAGAAAAGGATATTAAACGACGACACCGTGAACAGTGGTGAAAAGCAAACAGTACTCTTATGTCGACTTATTGAAGGAATTGAAATTTAAACCGAATTATTATTACCGCAATTATCTACGAATAATAATAATAGTCTGGGACAATCCACACAGATCACAAATTAGGCAGAGCCTATACTATGGAAACTAGATGACTTTTTCTTGTAAATACATACATAAATAGATAAATAACACCTAGACACTTGGCAGGAATCGAACCCACTACCTATTGGGTAGCAGCCGGCGTGACCACTAGACCAACAGGCCCCAATAAGATGAAAAGACTTTTCTCGATGATTTTTTTCTTACGATTTATTATAATTGCTGCTACTTTTTTATTTTTAAAAGATTAAGAATCATTATTTGTCAGCATATTTTTATGTTACAATAATAGATGGTACCAAGTATTCTACCGTTTCCGGCGTACAAATGTTTTATCGTTACAGGGTGACATAATCATGTCAAGGAATAAAATTATTTAAATTTTATCGTGATAATCTTTACACTTAATATGCCAAAAACAATGCTCCGACTTGTACATGTTTATAAATTCTTCCATTACTACATTCCGCTTACGAGACGACATACTGTATTAGAGCGCCGCGCGTCCTTTCCCTCTAACAGTCATCGGATAACTGACGCCTGCGCAGGCGAGCGCCATACACGCTCAGTTTTGCCTGCACAGGTAAACTGCACAGGTATACCTGCGCAGTTAAAAATATGAAAATTCATATTTTTTGACTCGCCTGTACAGGCGTGGAAACCTGCACAGTTTTGCGGCATACACGCTCAGGTTTACCTGCGCAGTTGGACTGTACAGGTATACCTGTCAGGTATACCTGCGCGTGTATGCCGTACTTTATAGCTCCCCGGCCGGCTTTCTGTGCAGAAATATTAAAGGGAAACCCGGAACTACGGATCCCGTATCTGCTTTCAGAATAGCCGATCAAGTGTCGGAATAATAAGGATTTTACTTTCACTGATATGGTCATATAAACTGAATAGTATACCATGCTCGTGTAAGTTTGAATTAGGTAAAAAATAAATAAATAGTTTTTGAAGAATGTCAAGAATACAATTACATTCGACGCTTTCAAGTCGGCCATTTTGAACACCCCCACTTTAGAGTGGAATAAATGTTAAAATAACTGGTTTGAGCGAATGGAAAAGTGTATTAAGCTACGTGGTGAATACTTTGAAAAACAATAAAAAGTACTATAAGGTTCTAGTGTGTTTTTTTCTTCAAACGACACAACTTAAAAGGAATCCCTCGTATACCTATTCGAAATGTAATTAAAGCAAATTATATGTATAGTATGAAGTCGCTGTTATTAACTTAAACATTTATAGAGACGTTGGATTATTTCGAAAAGTACAAAAACAAATAATCCGTGTGTGGAATTGTCCCAGAATTATAAAAAAAGAAGATATTCTTTGACTAGATAAGTATCCGCCCGTGCCCGCCCCGCGTTGCGCTGCCGCCGTTCGTCATCAAGAAATAGTTTAGTTATTTAGTACAGACTAGCCCGAATTACTAAACTAACCCTTTGATTTTTTAGCTAACTATTTAAGTATATTACTTTCGTATTTTCTTGTTTTATATTTCGAACGGCAAAACATAATTAAATATATCGGCACTGTCGCTGATATGATTTTAATAAGAAAAACACAGACAATTTGAAAATGAAAAAACTTGACAAGCCCGCTAATTTTCTTGCCGGATCTTCTCAGTTGAAGCGTTGTGATCCGGTGATAGCTTAATATTGACTATTAGAACTGCTAGCGCTAAGCATTTTTAAAATAAATAATATATTTTTAGTGATTTTACCAGCTCACAGTGCCCTTTACCCTGGAACACAGCAATGTTTACATATTGGAGGTTAGCGACAGAAAATCTGACACTGCGATGGTACCTTTGAACCGGAACAGTCCTTTGCTAAGATACACCAATAAATAAACCCAGCTGCTACTCAATGGGTCGTGGGTTCGAGTCGGGTTATTTATCTATTTAAGTATGTATTTACAAAAAAAATGTATATAAGTATTAGTATCAGTTGTCTGGTTTCCATAGTACAGGCTGTGCCTAGTTCGGGATCGGATGACCGTGTGTGGATTGTCCCAAGATATTATTATCAAGTTCTATCTATTTGAAATCAAATCGTGCCGCTGAAATGAGCTAAAAAAACTAAGCTTTACTTCTTTGATTTTTGACTGAAATATAGTAATTATAGTGTATTTACCAAAACTAAATTAGACCAAATTATATAAATTACGAGTCGTAAGTTCGACACACTTAACTTGCGCAGTCATAATGACTGACCTATTATTATAGCGTACGTAGGTTATAAAAGTAATTTATTGGCTTCGTGATTTGCATCAAACAGTCATTTGAATATTTTGGAAGCGGTTCAAGGGCAATGGCGCATTTTACCACGTAAAGAATAATTAAACTACAACCTCGTTATGTTGGGAACCAATCACGCACAATATTTTGGTTTATTATCCTTTTTTAAAACACCAAGTCGTCAGTCGGACTTGCACACCGAGGGTTCCATTCCTTCTTTGGACCTATTAAAGTTATTTTACTATTCATCTAACTATCCCTGTATAAAAAAACCCGCAAATCTAAGTTTGATTGTAGTTTTTTTAGAATTACTAAAAACTGAACTGTACTACTTAGAACCATCTTTTTTTTTCTCCTGTAGCATATAGATAGACATGTATTACCTACCTATTTTTTTACATTTTAGGGTTCTAAAAAGAGACGCACTTATTATAAAATATTTAAAAAAAAAATTGAACAGACTTCAATAACACTGAAAAGTATAAAATAATTTAAATATTATAAAAGTTGGTGTTAGCGTACCTGCTGTGTATATTTGGCACCAACTTCAATAATAATTTTATTTTTTTATTTTATCCTACCTATATAGTACGTACGTATTCTAGATGATTATGCGGTACGAAACGGCAACACACTAACCAGCCTTCGGACCCTTATTAACAATTTGATGCGAGATGCAGAAAATTCTCTGACCAAACGCTAGTAGCAACACGCATTACACGTAAAGCAGTTGTAGCAATAAACGTTGGTGCAAGTGGGAATAACATACCACACAATATTACTTTCTAATAGGTGAACGTTTCCATAGCATTTTAAGTCTAGGTGCAGCATAACCGCAAAGGTTCCACAATTTTCATATGCAATTGCATGCATGACTTCAAATATTATTCGATAAAATGGAGTTTTCTGAGGAAAGTCAGGTGTAAGAATGTTATACAGGATAGCTCACAAAATAATACCTATAGATACTTATAAAATTGCATGTACTTATGTGTATGGTTGGTAAAATAAATAGAGTAGGTACTCTTTATTGTACACCATAAATTAATTTAAAAATAATGTAACTTACATTTAAAACATACTCAATACAAACATACTTAATCTACTCAAATACATTCTTATTACTTATTTGGGAACGGACTTATATAGTAACTGTCTAGTTTTAGATTATAAAGAATAGTTTTGGTCTAGTTTTAACGCCTGTTAAAACTTTAAGAGCATTTACGCAGCCTAGTTTACGTAAGTCGTTAAGTAAACCGCTGTCATTATTTTTATTATACCTGTTACTTAGCACGAAGCAGTCGTTTCTTTTTGAGTTCCCCAAATATTACACTTTTGAAGCTGAAATCACAAGCCTAAACAGTAACTATGTAATCATTCCGAGTGCGGCGACGATTCCGAATTATGGTCTGATCTAAGTTAAGTGTTGAGATGTTGGAAACTATACTATGTTTTGTATTTAATTACATCTATTACAAGATCTCAGACTGTTGATAAAACAAAACACCCTAATCTTTCGACGCATAACTATATAAAAACACTATAAAGTAAACCATAGATTTAGTTTTTTTTTCACTACGGTCTATATATTTAAAGACAACCTACACTCAGGTGAATGAATAGTTTGCTATCTCTTTTTATAGGTTTGTGTCCTTTTGTGCAACACGACGACGGTATACAGCATAGTATTCGGTTGTAACACTCTGCCTAGCGATAATGGATCTATGGGACCGACACTGACGCCGACGAGAGCTGGAGAAAGGAGCAACGCCCTCTGTGTGCTAAGCACGTCGCAGTATTCAGATGAAACACAGCATGAAGCTCTAAACTCGCTGTTTTTATAGCCAGCCAGGGTTTGGACTGTAAATAACAGTGTAGTGTATTGGGTGTTAAAAGTAATTGTGTCTAATAAACTCTCAATAATTATTACCTAGCTTGAATGAGGTTGTAAACTTTACATTCCAGTTACTTGGGAAATTTATTTCTGAAATACTTACACGTTGTACTTTTTATTGGAACCATAAACATAAATGCCGATTGGTGGACCATCGTTGAAGACTTTTCATGAGGTAACAACTAAAGTTAAAGTATAGTTATGTAAAAAAATACGACTACTTCTTTGAAGTAGACGTATTTGAGTCTAAATTGAATAAAATCTAATAAAGAACCTGGTGAGCAGACTAACAGCACGTTTCCTGACGGCTAACGACACGCCTGCCTATATACATGCATGCGACCTCAACGACGTGCATCACCCCACTGAGTTTCTTGCCGGTTCTTCTCAGTGGGGGCGCGTTGTGAACCGGTGGTAAACTCAGCCCTCTCTTAAGCGACAGCCCAAGCCGAGGCCGTGCCTCCCTGAGGTGCCCTTGAGCTCGTCGCTACTTCTGCCGTAAAGGCTAGAGCGCTTCAAGCGCTCGCCTCCTATTGTCCGGTGAAACTGTAATGGCCATCTGCGGCCAACAGCGTCTATCATTCCCAAAAAAAAAAACTACCTATATACAGCTGCATTGCACTGCCGCTCGTCACCCGAGACATTAGTTATTAAGTCTCTTGAGCCTAGTAATTTCACCAGCTACAGTGTCCTCCACACTAGAACACAGCTACACACTGCTGCTTGGCGGCAGAATATCTGATACTGCGGTGGCACCTACCTGGAAGTTCCCTTACACAAGGGACCTACCACCTAGTGTACTAATTTCCTTTATACAGGGTGTTTGGCGCATCGACCGACACAATTTTTCTAGGGATTTGGGGGGTCATTAGCTAGGTTCTACCCATACACCCTATGTCCCAAGTGTCACGGTTAGTTAAATATGTTTTCTTTTTTCAGATTTTTAAAAATAGGGATGTAAGAATTTTTCTTGAGGCCAGTTGTATTAAGTAATGATTTATTTAGATAAAAAAGACATTGGTACATACAACAAAATTTATTTTGTGAAATTACATCCACTAACAAAAAAGTTATTTCGCATTAAAGGAAAGATTTTGGGTATGCTTTAAAAAAGCTGAAAAAAAATCATATTTAACTAACCGTGACACTTGGGACATAGGGTGTATGGGTGGAACCTAGCTAATGACCCCCCAAATCCCTAGAAAAAATGTGTCGGTCCATGCGCCAAACACCCTGTATATCTATTAGTAGGATGTAAGTCCTATGTGGGATTGTCCAGCAGGTAGGTACCCCACCACAGTGGCAAATATTGTACCACCGAGCACACAGATATAGCTTTACATAGATAACGTAAGTATCACGATTTGTATTGAAACCAAGCGTGCCGACTTTTTTTACCAAGTTTTTAACACCTTCTGTGACGTCACGGTCGAGTTTAGTGACGGGAAATCCAAACCGATTCAAAGACACCGATGCCGCCGATTTTCTTTAGTTTTTGCGGCCGACCAGCTGCAAGGCTGCAACAAAAGACGCGTGCGGACTGTAAGTTAGCGGCGGCGACCAACCCCGACGTTTCCTCGGGGTTTGGACACGCGAAGTACATGCATTTGCATTATCTATGTAAATCTATATCTGTGACCGAGCAGCAATGTATGTCAATGTTCCGCCTTAAAACTTTAGTAGCTAAAATGATAAGGAAAGTTAAACAATTACACTAATATTTGGGATACACCCCGCGAGTGACTTTCTTGGTGCCGAGCACAAATAAACATACACAAATGCTGGCTGCAAGCTGAGATAAGCAGCCACAATAATTAAACTCGCAAAATGCAGGCATTTTACATATAAATTCTTAGTTTCATTTAATGTTAAATGAAAATTGGTGCGAGCTTTTGGGGTTATATTTTGGCGCTTCCAGCGTTAGCTTAAGTGCAGAATAATTTAAGAGTATTTTAGTTTATATAAAGTTTGTTTTCTTTGTGATTGGTGAATTGATTTGTGGCGAGTACATTGTCCTCTTTATTTCCTTTAATGTAATTGATTCCAAGTTGTATTCTTTTTCATACGTACCAACACTTAATAACGTATGTTAAATTTAAGGGAAACCTATTATTAGCCGTACTTATTAGTAAGATTTAGTTTAATTTATAGTTTTGTTACAACGTTGCCGGTTTCTAATAAATAAGAAAAAAAAGGTCCGTGGGACACATTTCATGGTGGCCAGTCCCAAAAAAATAGTGTGTTAAACCAACAACGTTAGCATAGCATGGACTTCAAACGTCTTTATTATTTTAAGTTTCAGTTTCTGTAGAAGTTATTATTTTAATAAAAATGTATTTTTATTGTATGTAAAGATGCCAATCACTATTTATTTCCATAAATACTGTATTTTCGACCGTTTAGGAGATTCACGGTTTGGCTCCAATATCCTTCAGGGCGATATTTCTAATTAAGTTGAGAACCCCTATCTTCTTACAAGTGGGTTAAAAATCGCTTAGCATGAATTAGATAAAATGTAATTATGTTAAATAAAAAGAGCCGTGTAAAAACCTATTTTATTAAATTTTATTCTTTATTGAAAACTTTATTGCCCTGTCTATAGTCATTCTAAATACAATTTGTTCGCTTTCAGCAAAGTCTTTTAAAAGCCAAGACCCGATGCGCGTCGCATCAGCTCTGAAATCTAATTTATTAAAAAGAATACCCTAAATCCTAGGCGTGTGTGGAAATACATCGTACAAGGGATTACCTTAGAAGCTTTGGTACGCTTTGACGCTAACAAGCGTCTACACATTGTCATCTTTAAAGATTTGTGTTAGGTTTTTCTTATCGTATGGTTAGTGGCTGGTTTCAGAGTTTTTCAAGCTACCTATACGGGGTGTAAGGGACATCGTACCAAAAACCGGTACCAGGGATCCAGTACAAGATTCTAAACACTCTAGTGTTGAAATTTTTTATCGGCTATTTCATGAATTTCCAAAAAAAAATCCACTTTTTTAAAATAAAATTAGTATAACATCATTATTGGTATAATAATAAAGCATAATTTTAATTTAAAAACAATAAATTACTTATTTGTGGAAATTTTATTGTTTATTTATTCTTTTGCACTAAAACAGTACATAGGCAATTAATTTATTTTAGAAAATTAACAATGTAATTTGAGAAATAAATATTATTCCGCATATATTCATTACACGCTGGAAAATGAATAAGTTAGTCATTGGTCATTTTCCTTATAAATGGTTTCTGTAATTTTTTATTTTATTTTTTATTTTTTTATTTTAATAGAACAACCAACGAGACATACACTATTACAAGACATGTTTGTTACATTTTGAACTTATTGCTAAGTGCTGCCTCACTTAAAGGCCGTTACAACATGCACAAAGAGAAGTACCTATTTATAAAATTTGTCATCACTTTCCAGCTTGGTTAATTTTTTATGAGCTTAAGATCTAACTACTGTGTTCCATGTGATACAATTTTTGAATGTTGTAACGGACATTATTTGACATCTTATAAAAAAATTCCGGTACGTGGTCCCTTACACCCTGTATAGACTTCTGACTTGGCTTAACGACTGACGTCTAGATGACAACAACCGGGACAGACTTGTTGAAGCATGGAGACGCTCAGTTCAAATGTCACTGTACGGTCACCCATCTGAGGACTGACCTTGCCTGACGTTGCTTAACCAACTGATCGTTTACCGAACTATGAGCTGCTACTAGGCTATGAGCGGCCCACTGGCTATGAGTTGATACATCATCATAATTAGACACTTTATTTATTAAAAAATACAAGGTTTTACGTCCTGCTCTTAATTAATTCACATGTTATCAAAAAATGTATGTACTCGTATGTATTCTGAAATTAATATAATGGTAAGGAAAGTAAATCTGTTATTATAACCACGACATTTAAAGCTACGAGCTTTCCATCTCCATTTTATTGCGGGTAAAAGAAACTGTTAGATCCAATATCTTTTTTGATTACAAAACGAAGTGTTCTCGATTTCGCTTGCCATGCTCGTATCCCTGAGCAATTGATTCGGATATTGAGCGCCACAGCCGCGGGCGGTAGTGTTGCGGCCAATAAATCACATCATTTTTTATTCTCTCTTGCCTTCAGTTCACGAAATTGCACGAAGAATTGGCTAGATAAGCATTTTTAGTAATAACAGACAGCGAAATATAAGTCGACAAATTCGTTCATTCATTGATGTTCCACCGTATAAAATGGAGACTAATACCTACTCAACTACCTACAATATTAATGTTTCTATTAGAAATTATGATTACAGACAAATTATTTGTCATTCGCGGCCATTTAAGTAGGACCATTTATCACAAAGTATAGCAATTGCGTCTTCAATATAAAATAATAACATTTCATATATATCAGACCCAGTAATTCCTTATTAAAACCAGCGCATTCACCACCAAGGCACTTTGGTTTTACGAGGCAAGGCGGAGGGAGAGAATTGCCTCACTGAGGCCTGGGTGCACCCGGAACATTTGCTGCGAAATTTATCGCCGGATTTTTGAAACCCATTACAGTTATGACGTGAACTCTGAATTAGTGAGCCGTGTGGCTGCGATAATCTTAGTGATTTCTGTTAGTAGTTCTTTGCAATACTTTAATGTATACCCGGTTTGGTGCGGTCTAATATAATATATTGAACGTTGTTGGTTGAATATGAGTACCCATGGTCTTTGGCTAGCCACCGGTTAGCCATCACTCTTGTATTCATACATTTTGATCTTGTAAAGAGAAACGGAGTATCTACGTATACATAGTTTACGTGGTGGCGAGAAACCGTTTAGTTACAGTTACATACCACTATAGTTTCGGGTAAGCCAACCCAACGCAGCAGTTTTTACACAATGCTGTTCCGATGTAAATCGAACCTATCTGCATAGCGACCGATGTTTTTCTAAACAAATACGTTTTCAAGTTATTCATGGCGGCAGTCCCTCGGGACTATTGTTCATTCCGACAACAACGTAAATCGCTAATAACTTTCACATATATCCAGTCATAGTAGAGGGCACCACCAGCGATCCGTGAAACTAGTTTCAGATAACGAGCCGCGCCAACAAACTGAGAGAGTACACTTCAATTAACTAGATGCGGCTTGTTCCATTCCCGAGGCGCTACAGCATTGGGCGGATCGATGTTGTAAAAATATATACATACCGGTTAATAAGTGGGCGAACATGCTCGAACAATTTTATTTTTATTTATTTTCTAACAAATAACTCCATTATGCGGGAACAGCTCAGTGGGCGAGGGCCGAGTTGCCTTGGAAACAATGATCATGTGCGAATCGTCTTTGTGCGATTGTTACTCTAGTAACCCTCACCGAAATTTCGGTGAAGGAAAACATCGTGAGAAAACCTGCATGTCTGAGAAAACCTAAATAGCTTTCGAATGACGCGTGAAGTCCGCCAACCCGGCCAGCGAGGTGGACTACGGCCTAAGCCCCCTCATCTTGAGGGGAAGCCCGTGCCCAACAGTGGGACATAAACCAGGGCTGGTATTATTTCAAACTCAAACTCAAAAATCTTTATTTCAAATAGGCTTAACGCTAGCACTTTTGAATCGTCATTTTTTAGAAGCTACCACCGGATCACAACGCGGCCTCAACTGAGAAGATCCGGCAAGAAACTCAGCGGGCTTGTCATTTTTTCACTTTTTTTTTTTAAACATTGTTTTGTTACAAATGAATCGACATTAGCGATATTGTGTCCTGCCGTTCGAAACATAAAGCAAGGGAGAAAAGAAGAAAACAATAAATTACGACAAACTAAAAGGCCAAATGGATAGAAGTCGGACCAGTCCCCCCAAGCAGCACCCGCGCACGAGTTGACTCGAGCAGCAGCCATCACTCCCCTCAACCATATTAGAGGGAAGGGGGTGACCCGCCATATTATATTAAATAACTACATTAAATTAAGTTAAAGACAACATTAAATAACTACATTTAAAATATGAGTCTACGAAGCGCGGAATTATATTAGTTTAGTGCAATTACATACTATTTTGGCGTGAGCATGCTTAATTGTATCACCACGCATCTGTTCACTTTCTGTTTCATTGTCGTTTCAATACATGTCATTGACTTTTTTATAACATTTTGGTATTAAGGTTATTTAAATAAATGCTAAAAGTGAAAGCATAAAAAGCCTTATTAGAAAGAAAGATTATTATCATTGGCGTAAAGGTAACATCAATTTTGAGTAATTTTAAATTTCGATATCAGTCGAAGTCTACGCGCATAAGCAGAGACGCAACATGTTCGGTTCATCAAATCGTTTACCCTCATGTCCCACCCCATGGCACATGGCTCTCTCCTCACTGGCTCGTGAAAACTCCAATTACAGTTTTGTTCCATCATGCAATTTCGTTTAATATATACAGTTGGAAGCATTGTGAACTTTATACAAACCTTACAAAGACTACCATTATGTGGGTATACTTGATGACAGAGATGTTATACTGAGAATGATGCTTGATGCTATAAATATTTACTATTATGACTGGCATCTGTTCTGTGCTTGCGAATTTTAATTTAGTTCGAATGTGACCCAACTCCTCCCGTTTGGTGTCTGTAAGAGGCGACTAAGAGAGAACATGAAGACGGGCAGCGGCGTCTTCTACCACAAGACAAGAAGACTATCAAGCGTAGCGATTATGGCAACCCCTCCCTTCTAAGGGGATGCCTTAGGTCAGCAGTGATTGTCTTTGATTTGATGATTATTATTATGATGAGGCCAAACTTTTTATAATTCAGTCAATTAGAGTGTATATTCAAAAAGAGACCAAATTTGGTGCGTTTCAAATTACTGTTTTAATAATAAAAAAGCTTGGCCTTTGCTTTCAGCACTTTTGTGTTTGAATAAGAAATATATTTTTAGAAATTCAGTGTTAACTAGGCTTAGGTTTTGATAGACTGGTTAGTTTTAACTTTAACGAAATTCCATTGCACGATCGTACGAAATTTTATTTATAAAATAATTGAAAGTCTACAGATTACTACGTTCTATTTTTCGGCAATATTTTCAAGTTGCTACTGTGATTTTTTACACAAAAAACGATAACGTTATATCCAATCTGGGAATTAAGCCCATCGAAACACCGAAATAGTCAAGATAATTGTCAAGGTGAATAAAAAAATTACAAAAAAGTTCCAATTAATATAGCTTAAAGATTTTTCTTTTCATTAAGTTAAAATTAATATCTAGAGAATTTAGATTCAATACCGGCCGGTAATCTTATCTGCTGCCCGAAAAAAAAATTACATAAAAAATCTGAACCTTGTCTAATTTATAGTAATTTACTTTTTTTTAGCTGCGTAGGAAGGCGTGGGTTGGATACTTCGATCCAAAAGGAAAATAATAGTTCTTAGTTAAACTCCATATTCTGATATTTATTATCTCACTACTGGGAAAGGACGTCGATCATATTGAATCTTCGGAAAAGTATATGAAATTGTTGACCTTTGTAGCAGCAATAGCATTCTATGCTATTGCTGCTACAAAGGTCAACAATTTTTTTTTTTTACTAATCCCACTACTCATTCCAAAACTCAAAAATAGTTTATTTCAAATAGGCTTAACGCTACTTTTGAAAGGTGAGGTATTTTATTTTTTTAAAAAGCTACCACCGGATCACAACGCGGCCTCAACTGAGAAGATCCGGCAAGAAACTCAGCGGGCTTGTCATTTTGTCACTTTTTTTTTAAACAGTGTGTCATGTTACAATTAGATCAGAGCGACAGTGTGTCTTGCCGTTCAACTAAATTCCTACCACTGTGACTCCAATGAGGACACTGAGGTTTGATCTTCGGCGAGTCCCGGGAAACGCTAAATCGTCTTGCAGGAGGAGTAGGACAATTTCCACTTCCCTCCTTGACTAAACGGGAGAGAAACAATAAATTTTTAGCCGGTTTTACCGCAGAAAGTAAGACTCTTATAGATTGACTAACAATTTATCCGAACTGCAAGGCACCACCGATTGTACTAAACCTATGTTAGCTTTATACTTGGTTACAAAACTAGGTATCACAATTGAATACTCTTAAAATTTTAAATGTTTATCTTATTCATACAACTTCAATTAGTGGAATTTGATGATAGTATTGAGACAATTAATGCAAAGTTTTTTTTATATATATAAATACCAACAAACAAAGAACAAACTATAGATGAAAATGTCTAATTCTAATAATACTTGAATATGTAGGTGTGATGTTTCGTTCTGATAATCCCACCCTAAGCTCACCTTAGCAATTACGAAGATATGTTGTGTAACATTCTCGATGTAATTATATTGTAGGTGTCGCACGGAGCGTGGGCGGGCCTTACAATCCAATTAGGAGGTATCTCTTTACAGTATACAATTATTTATCTTGTTTTAGTAGCTAATCGGTCGTGCGAGAAGAGAATTGGCAGCTGTCGATAACCAAAGTGTAAGTCTATTCTCCTAAAAAAATATAATTAATTCAATTCGTAATTGCGTTTGGTTTAATAAGACTGTTCGAAGTAAATCCGTGTAAAAATTATATTATTGTCTTATCTCTTTAGATAAGGGTGAATATTACTGGGGTAAGAATAGCACCCCCCCCCCCTCACCTTCCTTTGGGTGTCCCTAAGAGGCGACTAAGGGAAACAAGAAGAGGGGCAGGGTCTTTCTATTGGATTCTATTGGATGTACTGCGATCCAAAGACGCCTGCCAAGCGTGGGGATTATGGCAACCCCTCCCTTCTAGAAGGGAGGCCTTTGTTTAGCAGTGAACGTCTTTCGGCTGACGATGCTGTATAGTCGTACAGTACACCTTTGTTCAGAGACACTATTGGCAATATTAAACAACGCAATCACTAATCTGGTAAGCATAACGCTAGTCTTTCTTAGGTCAAATCAATTTAATATTGTTACAACTATTGCATCCTCAACTCGATTTGGAACACGGAATAATTGACACTTCACTTGTTTCATATTACTACAGATCGAACTACGCCCAACTTCAGCAGAGTCCGCTCCATTACCACGTTCATAGTCGAACATATCCTCACAGTTATACATATACATTTTTCTAGAACCAGCAATTTTCTATGCAAATTACAAGACCATGAGAGAAAAGTGTGCCAATATTTAGATATTTATTTTAGTTTATTTAAGTGATTTTTCAGCAGTAAGTAATATTCATTCATCATTTATTAACACTTTGATACTGCTGGCAAATGCTAATAACTTTCATTTTGTAGTCACAACACATTGTCTGTTGTGTGTCGTGTTCTCAAGGACCGATGGTTTCATTATATGTATGACTGATATTGAAAAAATAACATACCACACACAACCCGCCTCATTGTTGTCCCTTTATTTCTTATTTCACAAAATGTCGAGTATAAATCATAACGAAAGAATTGTAACGTTGTATAAAGAGTACAATAAACAGAAATAGGACGAAACACAAAGGACCTGGGAATAACAGGCCTGTAAGCAATTTGTTGCCGCCGCAGAGCCACGCTGACATGTCGATGGACGTGACATAAACTACTAAAGGCCGACTAAGCTCAAATAAATATAATACTTTTTAAAGCAAGGTATTCTTAATACATTAAAGTAAGTTTTTACCTTCGCCTTAATACCACTTGATAGTAAGTGTAAACTGTGATTCAGCTGTTTACGGTTAAGCGCATGAGATTATTAACAACATAGGAATCGTTGCGTTGATAGCAAGACACGGAAAGTAACGGGAACAATGGAAACCTTATACATCACGGGAACACACCGAAACTCACGATGTTTATGTTAGGTAGCGTATTAAAATAATTATTATAAGGTTTTTATCGATTCGCCCTCAAGGTGTTTCAAATAAGATAATGTTTTATTAAAAAAAATGTCCTATGTGTATTTTTTATAAGTGTGGTGGATATTTTCTGTCATGGCATGTAAAATACAGTGACTCCTATTTATATAGAATCGTAAATGCAAGCATAAAGAACCAATCAATAAATCAAAACCAATAAGAAAAAAATAAATTAACCATATTAGCAAGTATTAGTACTTAGCCGTTACCGGATTTCATTTAAAATTCTTTATACATATAATTATATATATATTCTTTAATGATACGGCACGAATCCACCATAAAGGTCAATTATAATAATACATTTGCTAACGAATACATGTGGAAATCGCCCGAGTACGTTACAAACAGAATACCAATACAATCCAATTTACTGAGCGGTCTCTGTTTACACAGGTAGTGGTGGCGCGCAGTGATATAAATAGGGAGTAACAGAAATAAAATTTAATGAATCTATTTATATGCTCTTGACTGTACTTGTGTACAGTCAAGCAATAATATTTTCAAAACAATTAATAATATATACTAAAAAATAATCAGAAATATACTCATTAACAATTATTATTAAGGGTTTCTAGTAATTTATAGTATGTAATAGTCCTTATATTGATCTTATTCCCACAGGAAAATATATTCAGGATAATCGAGGACTAGGCCGATTTCACAAATATTTTCTCTGTTTTATAAGATTTTTTTCTTTTCATACATGCACAATGATTTGCAGTATGGTTAATAATTAAATAAAGTTTTCAGGTTTAAATGCAACTACTTCACATTTTTATGTTTGATTGAATTATTCTGAGAAAGAAGTATAAGATAATCTTACAATAATAATAATCTTAAATTTACCACGGGTAAAGGCTGTCAGATTCCCAGGTAGAGAATAATGATCTTTATGTTTAAATATGCAGTGCACACGAAAATGGAAGCCCACTCCATAACAATGAAATCTTCATATTCTGCACTGTTCCATAAGTGAAACATGGCCACAAAATGGCGTATCCTTTGGGAAATACAGTCGCTGTTGTTTATTTGAAGCTAAAAATGAAGTACGGGATAAATTCTAACGAATTCTAAATTCTGAAACTCTATTTAATACTTAAAACGAAAAATAACTTCTAGTTTTGTCTCTTTCTAACAGCAAAAGCGGTTATCATTTTGAAATAATCGCAATGAAAATTGAACCCAATAGCGTTGAATTGCAGGTAGGTTCTTGTTTGGAACGTGTATGTCTCCCCTGTGCGTATGAAATGGAATGATTTATCGACTTTACAGAGACGAAGTAGCAATTCGTTTCATCGCACAGTTTATAAGGTGGTTTTATACATGATTTATTGAATATGAGTATTGATCTGCCTGCCTTGTATGGGTTTGCTTTCTTATTTTTGATGAAAGCAATTTTATATACAACTTTTTTTCGAAATGCGTAAATTTGGCATTCTTATAGATTGTTAAAAAATAAAGACGACTGTTTTATGGTTTTACGGTACCTTGGTACAAACATTTCAAAATAATTTCACATGAAACTATCCAGAATGAGCTCAATGATCATAGTCACGGGAGTTCGCCGCTTGCCGCGGTCACCTCGTGACCTCACCTGCCCGCAATCGCTGCCATGTGTATGGTGAATACATTTTCCGTAATTTTGTGGTGATTACTTAATAAATGCAAAAAAAAAAAAAAGTTTTTTATTGTTTAAATACAATCTACTATCAATACTGATTATTAACCTGTATATGGTTTATTTAACTGAACCTACAGCAACTACATTCACTAGAATATATTATCAGGGTGGTAAGCCTCACATGGATCCTCCAGGTGCCTAAAACGGGAATAGTGCATTCTGCCACAAGTAGCAGTGCGTAGTCAGCAACAGCGAATTCTAGTGTGGTGAAGACTACTGCAACTATGAAAAATTATTGAGCTGAAAATAATAATATACGAGTATCTAATGTATTACGTGGAAACAACAGTGACAGAATATTACTAAAAGTGATTTAAACTCTGACTAGATTGAAAAGGTGGCAAAACAGAATGCGGCCCACCTGATGGTAAGCAGTCACCGCAGCCTATAGACGCTAGCAACAACAGAAGAATCACTAGCGCCTTAGTAATCTTAAATACATTCGATGTTTAGTTTCTTGTGTCAGGTAATTTCATTAGCTACAGTGTCGTTCAAATCGGAACACAGCAATGTTTACACACTGCTGCTTGCCGGCAGAATATCTGACACTGCGGTGGTACCTACATGGACGGTTCCTTGGACAAGGAACCTACCACCTAGTAACATAGATTTTAATTTGAACATCATTTGTTATTAACAAAATTAAAAAGCAGGCACCTACAGTTCAACAACTGTTAGTCGAAGAACGAGCAGAACACAGTAGTTATATAACCATATAAAACATTATATAGCACGAAAACATTTTATAACAGTGTAACATTTTGATATAACATGTTACGAATGTTATAAACGCTCACACACTGCACAACTCGTTGTACAGCATCGTATAACATTCTTTAACCATCCGTTTGGGTCTGCCTTTCGTGGAAGCTGGTACTGGATGATGTCATACAACAAAAGCTATAATTGGTTGTATCATGTTGGAATTAGTTCTATAAAGTTTTATAACATCACTAACAATTTATAACGTTTGATACAATTTGTTAAAAAAAGGTAGACAACAAATTATATGCAACATTCTCTAACGTTAGCTAACTGCAGTGTGTGGAGCACCTTAACAATAGCAAGTTTTATGTAAATTTAATTAACACGCGAAAGAAAAGCCCTCACTCTTGATCCCTTATTGTCACCGTTTAATTATGGAGGTTCCTAAGAGATGTTGTATGTTTTATTTATATGGTAGCTCGTGATTATCATGAGTCTTGACATCAAAGGTAAAATAAGAGGAATTATTCATAAGGCAATAAACTGCTTTGCAGGTAGTGGGGGAAGGTTGGGGGTATTTTTATGGCTCGTGTAGCCTTCTGGGTGTTTCGCCTCTTAGGATCTGTACAAAGAAAAAACATCTATCAATAAAATAAGGTTAAGTAATGGGGATTTGTTGAGGGGACTTCTCCACCCACGGGGTGGTAATCTCTTGATGATTTCATTTATTTTAATATCCTTTTAATTTATCTACGGATTATTCTGGCGTGAGCAAATTGATTGTAAAAAAATACTATTGTGTATAAAAACGCACCAAAATAACTGTATTTTGGTTTATTTCAACATGTTCTTAATAACACGCGTTTGATCAGAAAGAAGTGTAAAGAATGTCTTAATATCAAATGATTATTTTTAAAATTAATTATTACATTATTTATTAAATTTTCAAGGTGCAAAAATCAACAGTAGAAATCTACGAAGTAGAACTATCTAGAAGTCAACATCGACACTTATAGAAATTTAACTATTTTGCTGAAATAGAATAAATAGTAGATATATGTACATTATAATTTAGAACTGTCAAATATAGCCAATGACCGTCTGTCTTTATTTAGAAATGTAACTTTGAATAAATTAACCTAAATAGTGACAATACTCATTGTGTATGCATTTATAACGTAAATAACTTAAAGATAATGACAGTAGGTAGTTCACCTCCCACAGTAGACGGTGGTCTAAAACTCTCGCGAGCATCGGGAAGTAGACGTTTTGCGAAGTGGACGATTTGCGAAAAATTCTAGTTGACATTATACGAAGTGAACATTTTGCTTCTAAACCCAGGCTAAATAAATTAGGTAAAATTACAAAAATCTCGTGTTCTCGTGTAATAACTTGTAAAAACATTTCAATTCCGAAAGGCCAACACTCACCAAATTTATTTTCTTCGCACTTCAAACTGGAAAACCTGTGAATAAAATGAAATCTTTTAAGTACAGTTTAAGTAAGTTATCTATATTAATAAAAGAGCAGGGTGTTTTCTAGGAATCACGATACAGCAAAAACCATATAACGTACAATCTTGAAATTTGGAACCAACATTATTCAAATAGTCTAGGTGAACAATAAGAACGGATATTTCGAAATTCCATACCTAAGTGGGTCAAATGGGCTCCCAAAGTTTGTATGGAAAAAAAAATTTTTTTCGTCACACGGGCATGCAACTTTGTCAGTGTACTAAACAAAAAAAATAAAGAAACACGTGTATCACACTTTTTGAAAATCGACCCTTACAGGGATTTTATCATGGTTATTGAGTATGCAACTCGGAAAAAAAATTTCATACTGCATTGCTGAAACTTTGCGAATACATTAATCAAATTATAGTAATCCAAGTGCAAATAATCATTTTTTGAAAATCAACCTCTAATGGGGTCCAATTGGGGTCCAAAAAATGTTTCTCGACCTACAGTCATAAGACTTAGTTTATATATTGCACACAAGAATCTAAGAAACCTATATCCAGCATTTTTCAAAAAACTACCCCTAAGGTTTTTTAATGGGGTTTCAAAGTTTGCTCAAAGAAGGATTTCCATTTCATCCTATGATGCAGCTAGAGTAACGAAACTCGGTAAATAAACTCAACACAACAATTGAAAAAACTAAGTTTGATCATTTTTGTAAAATCAACCCCTAAGTGGGTCAAATGGGCTTCCAAAGTTTGATTAGAAAAAAAAAATTTTTCGTCACACGGACATGAAACTTTTTCACTATACTAAACAAAAGTAATAAATAAAGACGTGTATTACAACTTTTTGAAAATCGACCCTTAAAGGGGTTTTTGAGTATGACACGTGAAAAAAAACATACTTACTGCACTGATGAAATTTACGGATATATTTATCAAATTATTGCAATCTATGTGTAAATATGATGTTTTGACAATCAACTCCGAAATGGGTCCAATTGGGGTCCAAAACATGTTTTTCGATCTACAGTCATAAAACTTAGTTTATATATTGTACACAAGAATTAAAGAAGCCTATTTCCGGCATTTTTCGAAAAACAACCCCGAAGTTCATATCAAGGGGTTGAAAATTTAGCACAAAGAAGGATTTCCATTTCATACTATGATGCAGCTAGAGAAACGAAACCCAGTAAATAAACTCAACATAACCATTGAACAAACTAATTTTGAGCATTTTTGTAAAATCAACTCCTAAGTGGGTCAAATGGGCTCCCAAAGTTAGTATGGAAAAAAAACATACGGATATGAAATTTTGTCAATGTACTTACTAAGCCAAAGACATTAAGAAATACGTGTATCACATATTTTTCAATTCGACCCGTAAAGGGGTGTTAGCATGGTTTTTGAGTATGAAACGCGGAAAAAAATATCATGCTGCATTGATGAAACTTTGCGAGTACATTTATCAAACTAAAGCAATTATTGTATTTAATATTTTTTATAAAATCACCTTTTTAGGGGTCCAATTGGGGGTCCAAAAAATGTTTGTCGACCTACAGTCATAAGACTTAATTTATGTATTCTACATAAGTCTCAGAAAGCCTTTTCCGGCATTTTGCATAAAACAACCCATATGGTCATTTAATGGGGTTGGAAAGATTACACGTAGAACGATTTCCATTGAATGTTACAATGCTGCTAGAGTAATGAAACTCTGTACACATTGTTTTATTGAGTCTAACAAAACAATTTAACAAACAAATTTTCAGCATTTTTCGAAAATCAACCCCTAAGTTGACCAAATGGGATATCAAAGTTACTATAGAAAAAAAAATTCATCGCATGAACACCAAACTTTATCAGTGTACTGATAAAAAACACGTGTATCACATTATTTTTCTAAATCAACCCTTGAAGGGGGTTAAGCATGGTTTTTGAGTATCAAACACGGAAAGAAAATCATGCTGCACTGATGAAACTTTGTGAATAAAATCATCAAGTTAAAGCAATTTATTTTGAAAATCAACCCCTAAAAGGGTCCAATTCGGTCCAAAAAATGTTTTTTGTCCTACAGTCACAGGACTTATTTTATGAATTGCACACAATAATATAACAAACTTATTTTAGAATTTAAATTTTAAAACTCAATATATAAACTCAACTGACACTGCGGATGCATTCATGAAATTAAATAAATACATGTGCAATTTTTTTTTTTAATTTACCCCCAAAAGGTATTAATTGGGGTCCAAATCATTATGTATTGCACATAACAATCTAAGAAAAGTGTTTCTATAATTAATCGAAATACAACCCCTAAGGTCAATTAATGGTTTCATAGTTTGCATGCAGAAGGAATTCTATTTAAGTTATAAGGCAGCTACAGTCACGAAACTCGGTGAGTAAACTCAACACAAGAATTTAACAAAATAATTTTCAGCATTTTTAACCGACTCCAAAAAAGGAGGAGATTCTGAATTTGTCTGTAGGTACATATATTTCTTTTCTATGTATGATCGCGCATGAGTCTGGCAATAATTGCCATAATTATTATGAAACGATATCAAAAAATCTCTCTGGTACGCATAGGCCGCTCCACTGATTGGGTCCCTTAAAAAAATTTTACTTACGAATAAGCAGTTCCTGAAAACAAAAATGCCGACTCAGAAAAAAACTGTAGAAATATGATGTTTTTATCGCTTTTTAAGGACAAAAATGGTCAACTCTGGCAAATATTTACCAATTTTAATGATTCTTTTTTATTCGAAAGAAGGAACCACTGTAATGAATATGTATAAATTTTATCACAACCGGATAAAAACTTCCTGGAGAACCACGATTGATGTGTAGGAATTTATCTGGTAAAAAAAGAATGTATACAGACGAATTGAGAACCTCCTCCTTTGAAGTCGTTTAAAAAACCATGAAACTGATGTTCTCCATTACGTTACTCTGAAAAATATGAACCGATTTCGTTGATTCTTTTTTAATTCAAGAGAGTAAACTACTATAATGATTTCATACAAATATCATTAGGACCGGATAAAGTGTGCAATGTTTTATTCGAAAATCCACCCGTGGGACAAATGAGGTTGGTATCAAAGTTTGTATGTAAAAAAATATTTTTTCAATGACACGATAGTTTGTCAGTGTACTCATCAAAAAATTGAGAGACACGTCTAACACATTTGTTTTGAAAATCACCCCTTAACGGGGTTTTAGCAAGCTTTTTGAGTATCACCCACGAAAAAAATTTCATGCTGCACTAATGACACTTTGCGGATACATTTGTCATATTGAAGTAAGCCAAGTAAAATTTTTTGTTTTTTTTTTTAAATTTCATTGCGTTCAATTGAGTTCCATAAAATATTTTATTCCTACAGCCACAAGACATATTTTATGTATTGCATACAAGAATCTAAGAAACCGTTTCCGGCATTCTTCGAAAAATCCCTAAAGTTTGCGTGAAGAATAATCTCCATTTACCTAATGCTATAATGAAACTATGGTAACGAACTCAGTGAATGAATTAAACAAAACAATTGAATAAACTAATCTAGCATTTTTCGAAAATCAACCGCTAATTCAAGTCTACCAATGGGGTTACCAAATGGTTTCCACTTAACAACCTCATAATTTTTTTAATGGAATTGCAAAATAAGTACAGTATCTTTATAAATAAAGAAGTAAATATTTAAGAATTCCATTTCTTACACATATAATAGCTTACACAAAAATACAGGCTACATACTTGATACCTATTAGATCAGGGTTAATAAAAGTGTGAACAATGTTGTTACATTAGTGTAAATAATATTTTAAAAACCTCGATCCATAATTCAAAACACGTTTGAGTAACAAATTAAACGCGAGCGAAGCCGCGGGCTACAGCTAGTATTTCCATAAACGAAGAAAAATTTAAATGTAAGAATTTACTACGATAACTTGCTAATAAAAGGCGAAATGACCCAAAATATATTTAATAATATGCTAATATCTTACTATGCGTACAATATTACTTAGTATATTTTACATATAGTAGTAGTGTTTAGTAGTTTATGCACCAAGGGGATAAAGCAGTGTCTTATGTCACGGGCGTGAAATTGAATCGCGAGCATAACGAAGGATTCTAGTAACTCCCGAGCGTAGCGAGGGAGTATAGATTTAACTCCCGAGCAATAATAATAATATACTAGAATCCTGAGTACAGCGAGAGATTCAAGCTCGCCCAAGAAAAAGACACCTTTATCCCCGAGGAGAATATACTACTTTTCACACCTACTGCGAGGTAATGAAATTACTAGGAAAGTACTAGGAAGAGATTGCTTAGGTTATCTGGAAGAGATTGCTTTTTAGCGATAAGGCCACCTTTTTACATCATCAACGTATTGTTCAACTAACTAACTTTTACTTGTAACTTGGTGTTTTTTTTTTTTTTTTTTTTTTTCCTATGAGTAGTACTGTTGGCCGCAGATGGCCATTACAGCTTCACCGGACAAGAGGGTTTTTTTTTTTGGTGTAAAATCTCAATGGTACAATGAAGTGTATTTGTTATTATTATTAAATACTGACTGCTAGAAATAAAATAATACAAACACCGATTTCCAGCGTTTGCGCCCACACCTACTGTCTAGTTTTAGATTATTAACACTAGTTTGGGTCTAGTTTTAGCGCCTTTTAAAACTGTAATAGCATTTACGCAGCTGTGTTTATGTTAGCAGTTAAGTATAACCGCTGTCATTATTTTATTTTAATTATACCTGTTACTTTAGCACGAAGCAGTCGTTTCTTTTAAGTCTCCCAAATATTCCACTTTTGAAGCTGAAATCACAAGCCTAAACATGGCCCTGTCGCCGGATTGTTGATAAAAAAGAAGAACCAGTTGATTCGATAACACTTCAAGAGTGCAAAAACCGAAGAAAAAGGCTCACTGCATAAGGTCGTTGAAAGGTCATTTCAATCAGACAGTTTTTTCATGTGCTAATTAGTATAATTCAATCATAATTTAGGC
Source organism: Furcula furcula (assembly GCA_911728495.1). NCBI lineage: Eukaryota > Metazoa > Arthropoda > Insecta > Lepidoptera > Notodontidae > Furcula > Furcula furcula. Next base: position 22,328,747 of record OU452259.1, on the reverse strand, counting down.
ATTTACTAGTACTTGAATATATTTAAAGCGATTTGTGAATATTATATGTGAATTATTACTTATTTTAATTGTTGTAGCCGCACAGTTCAAAGTCCATCTTTGTTAACAGTTTTCTTTGTTTAAAATTAGTTTTTGATTTAGATACCTACTAATTGTCTAAACAGTTTTAAAGTCTTTTTATTGTATACATTCCAGAGTTACTGTACACCACCTTCCACAATGTCAGACGAAAAGCTTATCAGACAACGCGCTAGTTATAAGGGACAATTAACAGCGTTCTCAAACTATATTAGTTCCTTCAAGGAGAGAAAGGCTTCTTCTTTGACCCCTTCCGAGGTAAACGAATTGCTGCTTCGCATCAAAAGGATGGATAACGTTTTTGAAAGGTATGACGAGGTGCAATTATCAATTGAGTGTGACACAGATGATATAAACCTTCAGTTGTCTGAACGCAATGATTTTCAAACTTTATACTTTAAAGTCGTTGCCCAAGCAAAGAATCTGATTGATCAATATCAAAAATCATCAGATATAAACGATGATGCCGGATCTACCAAAACAAAAAGTCATCATAGTTTTGTTAAGTTGCCAACCATCCAATTATGTAAATTTAGTGGATCCTATCACAATTGGCTTGAGTTTCATGACACGTTTACAAGCCTAATTCACCTAAATGACGACATAGATAATATTAATAAATTCCACTACCTAAGTGCTTCGCTGGAAGGTTCTGCTGCACTAATTATACAATCAATTGAGTTTTCATCTGATAACTATTCCGTTGCATGGCAATTGCTGTGTGATCGGTATGAAAACAAAAGACTTTTAATCCAAAATCATGTTTCTGCACTGTTTAATTTAGATGTAATTACTAAGGAATCGTCTGCTAATTTGAAAAACCTTATAGACCAGACGAATAAAAACATACGTGCCTTAAAATCATTAGGGGAACCCACAGAGCACTGGGACACCCTTCTTATTCACATCACTACACATAAGCTTGATAGCAAAACATTTCGTGAATGGGAAGAGTACAAAGGTCAACTAGGTACCGATAAGAAAATAACCTTTGATAATTTTCTAACGTTTATAAAGAATCGAGCTGATTTACTTGAGACCATTGAAATGTCCACTAACACTGGTACGAAAGCATCGACTTCTGTTGTTAAATCTCACTCTAAAATAAAAACTTTGCTTTCAGTTTCGGAGAATATAAACAGTGACAAAATCAACTCGAATTCTAAGCGTTGTCCTAAGTGCAATGGAGATCATAAGTTGGTTGGATGTCCCGAGTTTCTTGCACTCACAAATGAATCGCGTTTGAAGTTATTGCCTGAATTAAAGGTATGTTTTAACTGTTTAAACACCGGTCACTACGCCAATCGATGTAAAAAATCGGGTTGTAAATTGTGTCACCGTAAGCATAGTAACTTAATTCACGTAAACACAGGCAGTAACATCAAACTGGTTCCCACTAACACTTCACGGAATGCGGATGATACCACAAATTATTCTAGTGCGCATACGCCGCAATTGACAGCACCGTCACAGCCACCTGCAGCGAGCGCTGGCTTATCTCTGTCGGCGAGCGTCAATATGCAGTCGCATCCTCATAGCGAAAATAATGTTTTGTTATTAACAGCATTAGTTACAGTTATAGATAGGTATCAACGCAAACACATAGCCCGTGCATTATTAGATAGTGGTAGCACTTCATGCCTAATGAGTCAAGACTTGTATGAGAAACTAGGATTGCCAGCTAGTAATGTAAACAAAACTGTGTTAGGTATTAATAATGTCACATCGCAAATAAGTAAATATTGCCGTTTACAAATAAAATCACTTGATGATAGTTATTCAACGAATATTCAATGTTTTGTTTTGCCTTCAATCACAAGTAATATACCTTGTAAGCAAGTTGATTTGTCCAAATTAAACTTACCATCAGACATCTCATTAGGAGACCCTCTGTTCCATACCCCTGGATCCATTCAAATTTTGCTTGGTTTAGACGTGTATTGGGATATTTTAGGAACGCAGAGACTTAGTCTAGGAGACGGCAAACCGGTACTCTGTGACTCGAGACTAGGGTGGCTCGTGTCAGGTCCCTTTAATGGTGGCCATGTACCATCGTCTCAACTATCGTGTAATTTTACGAATATTACCACGACTTATGTTTCAGATGAGATGGATAATAATAATATTCAAAATCAACTTAGTAGGTTTTGGCAACTCGAAGAGGTAAGTTCAGGCTCTCAGTATTCTCCAGAAGAAAGGTCATGTGAGGAACATTTTGTTAAAAATACCATTCGTCTGGAAGATGGGCGCTTCTGTGTCAGGATTCCTCTCAAGCATTCTCCTGATTTATTGGGAGATTCTTTGCCACGAGCAAAGCAGTGCTTTTTCTCATTGGAACACAGACTTAACGCTAAGCCTCAACTGTATGCGATGTACCGAGATTTCATGTCGGAATATGAGTCATTAGAGCATATGACACGATGTCCTAGTATTGATTCGACACCAAATGCATATTTTATACCTCATCACGGAATTCTTCGTAACAGTACCACAAGTAGGATGAGAGTTGTATTCAATGCCAGTAGTCCCACTACCACAGGCGTTTCATTTAATCAACTGCAGATGGTTGGACCTGTGGTGCAAGATGACTTGCTGTCAATTTTGTTGCGGTTTAGGCAGCATAAATATGTAATCGTAGCTGACATCGAAAAGATGTATAGGCAGATAGCTGTACATCTAGATGATCGCCATTTGCAACAAATTATCTGGCGCAATAAATTATCAGATCCTCTCCAAGCCTACCAGCTAAACAGACTGGCTTACGGAACTGCAAGTGCTCCCTACCTTGCAACGAGGTGTTTAAAGTATCTTGGAGTGGAAAGCACAGATAAAATGGTATCAGATGCGATTATACACGACTTTTATGTCGACGACTTATTGTCTGGAGGAGACGACTTAAACGAGGTCATTGATTTACGTCATAAAATAACTTCTACACTTGCTTCGGCTCAAATGCATTTGCGCAAGTGGAAGTCTAATGATCCTCAATTGCTTCCTAAATCTGACTCCTCTCAAACGTCACTAAACTTAAACATAGGATCACTAGAGCCTAGTAAAACATTAGGTCTTGGCTGGTTGCCGCAATCTGATTATCTTTGTTTTCCAATGGGTAAATCTGTCGCCAATGGAAATACAAAGCGCGATATTCTTTCTACGATCGCACAGATCTTTGACCCACTAGGTTTACTGGCTCCGTGTGTTATAGTTATGAAAATATTACTCCAAAAGCTATGGTTGCTGCAGTTGTCCTGGGATGATGAGCTACCACAGGATATTAAAAGGTTGTGGGCTGATATTATCACTAATCTGCCATTATTAAAAAATGTTACTGTTCCGCGTCGCGTCATTTGTAACTCACCTAAATTAATAGAAATGCATTGTTTTGCGGATGCGTCCGAACGTGCCTACGGCGCTTGCGTGTATTTACGTAGTGTCGATGATAACGGTGAAGTCTCAGTTCATTTATTGTTAGCCAAGAGTCGAGTTTGCCCTCTCAAACCTATGACGATCCCAAGATTGGAACTCTGTGGGGCGTTAATGGCATCTCGTCTTCACGCAAAAGTAATTGCATCTTTACGATTAGTGGTAACGCGTAGTGTCTTTTGGACAGATTCCACAATTGTTTTGGGATGGATAAAAATGTTACCAAGTAAATTGCAGCCCTTTGTCCGCAATAGAGTGGCAGACATTTTAGAAAAGACAGGCAACTGTCAGTGGAGACATGTACCTACTGATGATAACCCTGCGGATTATATTTCACGCGGAGTTGACATTAAATCTATTGCTAATTTAGATACACGGTGGTGCGGTCCAAACTTTCTTAGAAAGGATATGTCATGCTGGCCTTCTAAGAATATCGATGTGGGTAATGATTCACTACCGGAATTAAAGCCCAATATATCATTACATGGAATTGTTATTGATAATCCATTAAATGGACTTATAAACTTTGACAGATTCTCTAATTTTCTGATGCTAAACCGAGCTGTTGCTTACATGCTTAGATTTATTAACGGTTGTAGGAAGCAGGTAGTTTCTGGCCATCTTCATAGTGAAGAATTACAAGCAGCATTAAATATAATCATAAAACAATCTCAATGTGAATCATTTCCTGAGTACAGTATGCTATTACACAATCAGGACTTGCCCAAGAAAAGTCAATTATTAAAATTTAATGTTTTTCTAGATGACAATAAAATTATGCGCGTAGGACGTCGTCTATCAAATTCAAATTTTTCTTACGCTAAAAAATATCCTATTCTCATACAGTCCACTCACAGGTTTACTAAATTGTTATTTAAATACGAACACAATCGGTTAATGCACGCTGGACCACAGTTATTATTAGCTTCCATCAGAGAGACGTACTGGCCTATAAGAGGACGTAATTTGGCTAGGCAGTGCTATCGACAATGTGTGTTATGCTGTCGAATGAAAGGACAGACTGTTAGTCCAATAATGGGCAACCTGCCGCAGCAGCGCCTTCTATCGGGGCTTCTCTTTGATAACGTTTCTTTAGATTACGCAGGCCCTCTTTTATCGGCATCACGCCAAGGTCGTGGATGTAAATTAGTAAAGGTCTATGTCGCCATTTTTGTGTGTTGTTCTACAAAGGCCATTCACTTGGAGTTGGTCGGCGACTTAACAAGTAATACCTTTCTTATGGCTTTGCGCAGATTTATTGCACGTAGAGGAAAATGTTCAAACATTTACTCTGATAACGGTTCCGCGTTCGTTGGTGCCTATAACTAGCTATCCAAATTTATTAAAGCTAACTGCAATTCGTTTTCCGAGGAAATGGCTAATGAGGGAGTCAATTTCCACTTCATACCTGCATATTCACCGCATTTCGCTGGTTTGGCAGAAGCTGGTGTAAAGTCAACCAAACATCATTTAGTTAGGGTGTTAGGTAACTGTCATTTGACCTATGAACATCTTTACACGACCCTGGTGCAGATTGAAGCTATTTTGAACTCCAGACCATTGACGCCGCTCTCATCGGACCCGAACGACTTGACGCCTTTGACACCAGGCCATTTTATGATTGGACGACCATTGACATCGCTGCCGTCACCAAACTATGAAGCTCATTCCATGCATTCTTTGACTCGCTATCAGCGCATTGAGCAATTGCGCCAACATTTTTGGACACGTTGGAGCAAAGAATACGTCTCAGAACTGCAGATTCGTATGAAATGGCGTTCCAGCAAAGGTGATCTCAAGCTAAACTCATTGGTACTCCTTAAAGAGGACAACATGCCGCCTTTAAAATGGAAGATGGGAAGGATTATAGCAGTCTATCCAGGCAAGGACGGTGTCGTGCGAGTCGCGGACGTCAAGACGTCTACAGGACTACTTCGAAGGTCTTTTAGTAAAATTTGTCCTCTACCAGAAGCTGAAGATTTTTGTTGAAAGACAGCCTTTCAACGTGTGGGGGCATGTCTAGTTTTAGATTATTAACACTAGTTTGGGTCTAGTTTTAGCGCCTTTTAAAACTGTAATAGCATTTACGCAGCTATGTTTATGTTAGCAGTTAAGTATAACCGCTGTCATTATTTTATTTTAATTATACCTGTTACTTTAGCACGAAGCAGTCGTTTCTTTTAAGTCTCCCAAATATTCCACTTTTGAAGCTGAAATCACAAGCCTAAACACCTACTGCGAGGCGAGACAGTAAAATACAAAACTTCTAGAATTAAAATAATATCAACAGCGCTTTCTTTTTATCTATTTTTTTATTTTCTAGAACCTAGAACAAGGATTGGCTCCAATTCGGCTCCCGGCGCTCGGTTCGATTTTCAAATGTATTTTTTCGTGCAAGCCTCTGCTTAGAGAGTGGTTTATATACCTACTGTAAAGAGTCTCCGTGGTAAAAAAATATTTGACGTTCGTAATTCAAAATACATTTTAATGAAGAATTGGCTTCGGCCTGAAAACATGAATGGAAAATGACAGCAATTTAATGAAGAATTGGCTTAAGCCTAGCTACAAATTGATTTATTACGAGATTACTTATGACGAGGCTGTATGAGCTAGAACCTTTTGCCTTCCCAATTAGGGAGAACTAAAGGACAAGAAAAAAACAAATCACATTATTACCCAAGGGAGTTTAGTACAACATTATTACCCGGCTAGACTATAGGGATATAATGACCTACTTTATGTCAAGTTTATATGACACATAATGGAACATTATCGAGCAGGTGGTGTGAAAAGTATATTTATAGCTGTATCTTCTCTTTTGGTGTACAATAAAGAATATTTGTATTGTATTCTATTGTATATTTATTACATTCTTGTCAAAACTTTTAACGATTCGTTTTGCAGCATCATAAAAAAGTTGTCAAGCATAAATATTGTCCCAGGATATTATCTATACTTATAATAAAACTGTAACAGGTCCAATTCTGTACATTGAAGATATTTTAAAAATTATATTTGGAGGGCATTCTATAACCGATACTGAGGCCGAAAATGTATTTTTTTTAATTTTTGTCTGTCTGTCTGTCTGTCTGTATCACGGCTGAGCATCACGCCGAAACTACTAAATGGATTCAAATGAAACTTGGCATGATTTGAGATCTTACTACGAGGTAGGACATAGGATACTTTTTATCCTGTAATCTAGCACGGTTCTTTTGGGAGAGGGGATTAAAGTCAAAATGGGTACTTGGTTATACGCTTGGTCCGATTTTATGAATTTTTCTTTATAATATAATAAATATTAGTAAGGGAACACTCATAGAGAGTTGTTTTCAAGGTTTTGTAATCGATCGGGTTAAGCAACGTTAGGTAAGGTCATTAAATAGATGGGTGAACGTTTAACGCCATTTGAACTAAGCGGGTCCGTGCTTCGGAGAGCAAGTAAAAAGTGGGTCCCAGTTTTTAACCGACTATAAAAAGAGAGGTTATGTATGCGAATGTCTGTTATTAAAAGTTTAGTTAACGTAAAAATAGCGCAGGCGGAGCTGCGTGGGTCAGCTAGTTATTATTATAATATGAACTACGCTTATCTAGCTACGGCGTAGCAAAGCGTAGCTCTACGTATTTCGCTACAAAATGCAAATAAAATTATAGCTACAAATCCCCGTAGCATCACCCCGGTACCTCTACGGCGTAGCACCGTAGCACCGTAGCGCGTAGACAAGTAGTGTCGGGGTAATGGTCGCAAATATACGGGCAGACGCGACGGCACGGTACGCGACCGTGCATATATGCATTCATTACTGTGAATTGACGCAGAAACAACACAATTACTATGTATGGGTAAAATTAATTGTGTGTAAGATATTGTATTTATTTGTAGTCTTTAGAAAGCCAGACTGCGAACAAACGAAATGGGCTTAAATTACATTATACGTATAAACATGTACATATATATTTCAACTAAAGCTGCGCGACTACTTATTATTTTCGACTTGAATATTAGTAATATACTAATGTTCATAGTCGAATAACCACTACTAATTAGTAATTACTAACGGCGATTGAACCAGATTGTTCGCGAACAATCGCGATCGGTGACGCGACAGTCGCAGTCGACAATTTTTGGAATGAAATATCAATGAATTATTTGGCGTTCCCGTTACGGAACGAATACTGTCGGAGTGCCTGTCAAATCACATCATTCAATCCGCCAAATAATGAGTGAATAATCAAAGTCAAGCAAGTATCAAATTAGTTACTAACTTCGTAAATCATTCGAATATGTCGAATGATTTATAAAGTCGAATAATTCGAATTAAATCATTCATAGTCGCGCATCTTTAATTTCAACTCGTCCTGTTAAGATCTCTCATTAGATACCCATATTGATGTTTTTGGAAGTAAAAAAAATGGCAGCTGACGGCCGCTACGTTCATTTTTTTTCGAAAAAAAAATAAATAAATAAAATGTTTATTTCACTAAAAATAGAGTACAATAAGGTCTTACAATAATAAAGTTTCATCTATTTAGCTACTATAAGTCAGCATGTGAAACAAAGAAAAGTATTGACTTTACCTATAAAAAACATTAAATATAATTAAGTATAAGTAATTATGTAATATTATTAATTATTATTCCTTATCATAAATTATTATTTCATATTAAACATTAGTAAATTATAATTAGTATTAAATATCAAAATTTTAAAAATAATTCCTTAACCGTATAGAATGACTTTTCAAGTAACCACTCTTTTAATTTACTTTTAAACATTGCTAAATTCATATTTTTAATATCGGTAGGAATAGTCTATGTCACTCCCACAAATTAGACGAATCTAACGACATATCTTAAGTCGAAATCCATTGAAGAGCTGTTTAGGCTGTAGGCCGTGCCAAAGATATAGACATACATACATGTATGTATATTTCTTTGACATCAGTAGGTATGTATACATACATGTATCGAAAAACATAACCCTCCTCCTTCGGGCAAAAAACTGCATGTTGTTTCTCGCAAAATAAAGAGGGCACAAATGTATTAAAAATATACTGATCTATTTTTTTATTCAGATACGCAAATTATACAAGCTGCTCGTCTCGTCACTGACTTGTATAAAAACAAAATTTTTTTTTTTTTTACAAAAGACCGCATAGTGGTAACGAAGGCAATTAGCGGCCTAACCCCTCGCATGCGGGCTTTGTCCGAAATAGAAACACTTGCTCTCGGGCCGCATTGACCTTTACGAGGTGGAAAGTATGTAGGCACGGGCTAACCAAGTCGTAATTCAATGATTTCAGGGTTTTTCAAATAACTTTAGTTTTATACAAAACTTTTTACAATTCATTATGAAAGGAATTAACCTACTGTAAAGACCTGCATGGTGCAGGGTCAAGTAAAGGAAAAATTTAAATTGAATCACAAAACAGTAAGACAGTAGGCAGTAAGTAGGTTGTCTGGAAGAGATTGCTTTTTAGCGATAAGGCCGCCTTTGTAAATATCTTCAACGTATTGTTCAATTTACATGTAACTTTTGGTGTATAAAGTGTACTTATTATTATTATTAGTATTAAGACCTCTCACAAGGCAGTGGTGGGTACAATCAACTAGCATGGCGTCATCTATATTATTATTTCAATTATCAGTATTTAATGCCATGCTGTGTGTGAAGAAGGTAACTTTCCCAACGACCATCATAAGTTGAAAAAAAAGAAATCATAAATACAAATACATTTATTTATCTTTATATATATAATTCTACTGTACGTGTGTATGTCACTGAACTCCTCCTAAACGGCTGGACCGATGTTGATGAAATTTTTGTTGTGCGTTCAAGGGGATTCGAGAATGGTTTAGATTCACAAAGCACGGGCGCAGCTACGCGGGTCAGTTAGTATTCATATAAATTCTAAAAACAATTATTACATAAATATTACATAAACAACTATTACATAAAGTAGCAAACATATTCATTTAATATTCGCGTAAATATCAGAAATCATCATGATTTCTGATATTTACGCGAATATTAAATAATACGTAATGTACGTTTGTAAAAATTAAATTAAATAAAATAAATAAATAAAATTAATAATCCGTATAATCGATATAACCCGTAAAATTAGAATCATTCCATTATTAACAACATTAAAAATTATAAGCTTTTTTCTAAAAAAAAAGCGTTTATACACGTTTAAAAGAAATTCACTTTTTTCGTACGTGATATTCACGTAACGAGTGCTATGAACGGTATGCTCCCCTATAAATCACCTCGATCGTAAATACAAAACGATACATGCCGTAAAATACAATATACGTAGCTATATCGAATATACCAACATTGTACTAGCCAGTATATTATTTAACATCGACCCATTCAGTATTTAAATCTGTTTTGGTTCAGATTTGGTCAGAATTTGGATATTTATGTTGTCGCCCTTTTCGGGTCGTCTGCGTGCACACAGGGACAGGGCATAGAGGTCAGGTCAAACTGGGCATGTTTGTTTATTTAGAGCCACAGTAGCGTACTGTTTGTGAGTAGCCTATGAACAACTATATTTATGTAATAATCAAAAACAGTATTTTTTTACTACTTGGACCATAGATTCAGAAAGTACAACACACTACAACAAAGTCAAAGACGACAAAGTCTTAATCTATGACCAAAAACGGTGTTTAGTAAATGCCTAGCAGCAGCTGTATACGTCCGCTGCTGAACAAAGGCCTCCCCCTGAGAAATGGAGGGGTTGCAAAAAATCCCCAAACTTGGCAGGTGCCTTAGGGATCGCAGTATAGGTAGTGGGTGATCAACCAGAAAGTCGCTGCTACCAGTCTTCTTCTTTTCCCTTAGTCGCCTCTTACGGACACCTAACAAGAGGAGATGGGAGGGTGCTATTCTTACCCGGACACCCCACGGATTATTAAATGCTAAATACAGTATAAAAAATCCTTGTCCCATGATTGGGGTTAATCAGACCAACGTGCACTGGTGCTTTATGGCAAAATAACCTACACCTGGACAGTCTCTTGTACGATGCTAAATTAATGGGGATGCTTTGTCATAATTTAGTACCAACTTTACTTGTATATATATCGTGACTATAATAGTGACTATGTAATTAAAATATTTACAATACATACTCGTATGTGTAATAGTAATAATAATGCCATCCTGGCCGATAAGACCACAGCGGCCAATCTTTCACAAGTTAGGTCATCTACGAGGGAGATATTATAGTGCACAAGTGCTTGCGTAAACACAAGTGCATTCTTTCTTTACCTACACGCGCAATATGATGGGTCGGAAGACCAACAAGACCGGACAGAGGTCAGGAGCAGGGCCAAATTTTTTTACTTTCCCATCCGAGGCGCAAGGATCATCATAATTTCCATACGATCGGGTGATCGGCCTACATTGTCCTAATCAGTAATGATCAACTATGTATATAAAGTTGTTGTTGTATACCGCGGAGTGCGGGTTAGAATTGCATCCCCCCCCCCATCGTCCTCTCGTTGGGTGTCATAAGAGGCGACTAAGCGAGAACAGGAAAACGGGCAGCAGCGTCTTTCTTTTGGATTTATCTTCCACCTATACTGCGATCCCCAAGCCGCCTGCCAAGCGTGGGGATTATCGCAACCCCTCCTTTCTAAGGGGGAGGCCTTTGTTTAGCAGTCTACGTCTTTTGGCTGCTAATGATGATGATACAATGTTGTTGCACCCCGCGGGATTTGAACCCGCCGGTTTTCAAAGCAAACAGCATCCCGCTGCGCCGCGGTGCCGCGGTGGCTACATGTATTGTTTATAGATTCAGAATATTTTTACTAACCAAACATTTATCCGACATGGAAGTTGTCATGGCTGGCATGAAACAACATGTCAATCGAAATGTAAGCTATTTGCAACCCTATCAGCGCTCTTATATCACAGATTATCGTCCACCCCACGATATCCTCCCTCTAAAATAACAGCGGTATCAACTATACACCACACGGCGTCGGGCGTCCTTAATGTTTCTTTTAACAAAAGAAAAATAAACATTGGTCTTTTGTGTTTTGATTGTAAGATAAATCCATATAACGAAATAAGTTTAAGTATATAGATTTATTGAAGTCTGTGTAAGAAAATCTTGTTTGTGTGTATTTCGCCACAATCTAAACTATAACTACTATGGACATTTATGTACCAGTGATAAATCCAAATAGGTCTGTTATTTCGACGTCCGCGTCGGCGGTAGTCAGCTTCGTACGAATCTAGACAAGTAAATATAATGAAAGTGTATCTGTTGGTCATTATACATTTTGCAGATTCTAAACGAATTGATGGTGCGTATTTTATATCCTGTTCTCTTTACAAGATCAAACTCGTTGCAATAAATGTATAATCTTCAATAGGGCCAAAGAATGTGTGGAACCCTCGGTGGGCGAGTCCGACTCGCACTTGACCGGCTTTTTTTTTAGCCAGAACATTTTTGTCTGTCTGGAAAGATTTACTAAGCTAAAGTTTGTAAAACTTAACTAAGCTAAAGTTTGTAAATAGTGGGTTTGGGATCACACATACATGTTTTACCACGGTAAATTAGGCCAATTCCCGCAGCTTGAAGAATAGGCTATATCTTAGGCCCTGACGTCATTCAAATGACATCATATCGTGTATATTGCTCCCGCCAAACTCTCGTAATGAGATCATAAATTGTACTACGATATTTTTATGGTCACGTGTTGCCAAGTTGGGCAGTGTCGCCGGGCGGTAGTTCGATAACGTTTTACTATGACGTCACTTGGCATGGAAACAAACTGTTTTGGGCCAAGGACTAAATTGCTACATCAGTTTTTACTAAGGTCCACAATTTTTTTAGCAAAGAAGATGTTCCATTTTGGGCCACCACTACGTACACTACATGGAAAAATAGGAAAAACATAGGAGAGTTTCATAAAAATACTTATAAATTAATTTGAAGCAGAGTACAATTGTACAAAAATGATTACTTATGGAGTTATTTAGTATGTCCATCGTGTTTTAAGGGCAGCCATGACAGTTGCGTTTGACATTAGTTTACTACTTGACAGTTTATGCTATAGGTATGACGTTTCGTAATAGATTGTTTACGCGAGTACCTATTATATTTCGGTGGTTTAGTGATTATTTAAGTTTACGAACATTAATTGATTGCTGCTTTACTTTATTGATTATCGGCTGTGATTTGGATTCGAATCCGTCGTATGAGTGCTATTTCACAACAAGTTCAATTGCAGGTATGTTCACTCAGTCAGTTGTTGTCCAAATTACATTTAAGTTACGTATTTCCGGTCCATCATATTATTGTGTGGTGTTGCTACAGTAGTATTATATTCTCTTTTGTGTTGCTCTCCTTGACCAAGATATCTTAAATGTACAAGATAACGAAGCAATATTATAAACAGAGAACATTACAAAACAGTTACTATATTGCATAGTTATATATTCATATAGTGTACATGGTGCTGGCCCAGGCTTCATACATTTCTGGAACAACTCCTTTGGGAACCAAAGACGAATATACAAATGACTGGATAAAATTTAATTTTGAAATAAATTAAATTGAGGAATAAATAAATATTCAAGCTTTATCAGTAAAATTCTAAAATTATATATACACTTTTAGCTATATATATTGGGCGCCCATTGTTGTATATCTTAGATAATAATCGTGTACATGTATGTAATTTTTCTAGTATCTGTTTGTTTGTGCGCAATAAAGAATTGTCTATCTGTCTATCTATCATGAGCTTTTAAAAAAAAAAATATGTGCGTGCGTGGAGTCCCTCCGCGCGGAAGAAGTGAAACTTCATTCTCGCTCTGTCTCTTTCTATTCCACCTCACCGCGCAACGGAGTCAACGGAGTCAGCGGATTCAGCGGAGTCAGCGGAGTCAACGGAGTCAACGGAGTCAACGAAGTCAACGAAGTCAACGAAGTCAACGGAGTCAACGGAGTCAACGAAGTCAACGAAGTCACTCACTCACTCACCCACTCACTCACCCACTCTTCCACTCACCCACTAACCCACTCACTCAGTGACGGCGTCACATGAGCGCTTTCAACCTTAACAAATTTAACGCCTATCGCCTATTGTTTAACACCTATCATTTAACGCCTATCGCCTATCGTTTAACACCTATCACATAACGTCTAACGCGTTAAATGATAACATTTTTGGAAGTCGCATAAGAAGTTTTACTTCAATAACCAAGATGGAAAGTAATAATAAGCTCTATAAATACTTTAACTCTTTAAGCATTTTGTAACAGCCTTTAAGTGAGGCAACACTTAGCAATAAGTACAAATGTAACGAACATAGTCTTGTAATAGTGTATGTCTCGTTAGTTCTATTCAAATAAAATAAACTATATTCGGTGATACATTGTGCTCAATGGCAAATGCTAAAACTCATTAATAAACTGACCCAATTAAAACTCGATTATGTATTTCATTTAATAAAAATAAAATGCTTATTAACAACAAGTGTCGACGACATGAAATTCTTGTCGATAAAATAATGTTCAAATTAGACATGTATTAAACTAAAAAACGTTTTGGTGAAAACCCAGATATAAATGGCCGTCTGCTTCTATAGCTGTTGGGTTTTCTTTCTAACGACAATAAAACGAATAATTCAACGAATCCCGAAGCGGGCTCGCAGCTAATTAGGAGTGACGTCACACACAATATGGCTATATATGTATATGTGAGCCGAATGGCCGAATGTCAGTGTCATTATATATTATTCAGAACGCTGCCACGCTGCCACGGTGCCACGGTGTTGCCAGGACACTAGCAATGTGTAAACTATGCTAACGATTTTTATTTTGCAGTGTTGATTTTGAACAAGCATTAAATACGTTAATTTAATTATTCTGTTGCACTTCTACACAAACCAATCTTATTTATTTGTGGTAAGTGAAGCAATAAAACATTTTACACTATTTGTTTTACAATTACAGTAATTAGATATAAATAACATCCAATAATCAGTAACAATTGAAAGCAAGATCGGTTTGACAAATGATCGGAAAGAAGGTGAGGGGAAAAAAGGTGTGGTGGGGAAAGTACTAGTTGTAGCTATTGTCAAATCGAAGAGTAGCCTAATAATCTTACTCGTACATACGTCATACACGGAAACGGCGCGGCGGCCAACACAACAATTAAAGCCGTAGAAATCTTACCTACGAGTACTAATCACCATTAGTTATTCGATAAAATATAGATATTGAAAAATCCTAATACAATACTTAAATCAGTTTCGTTAAAATATAGGTCACCCTACAGAGCGTGCAAAATATACACGTCTACTCTCAAAAGACAATAAAGTAGGGCCAATTTAATGGATCACATTTGACACTTCATCAAAATTTAACACCTTGTAACGGCAGGCATATTTTTTTTTTTCGAAGTTAGAACTGCACAATTGCTTAACTTTTTAATAACGATTACATATTTATTGTAATAATGACAAAAGAAACAGACAGAACAAAGAAACTGGCAGATGTCAAATGTAATGAATTAAATTGGCTCTACGTTGACAATAGTTCTCATTCAAAGCCAATTGGGTACATCTCTAGATCTAAATACAACATTTAAAAGAACCTAGACATCAGAAGGTTTTATAATAATCAGCTGGCTACTTAAATGTTCATGAAACAAAGAACCAACCAATTAAACTAGCTATTAAATAAATAAAAGAACCGCTTTCAACTCTGCCCATTAATTTGGGAGCTACACTCAATAAAATACTTGAAGGTACTTTAGGATTTACTTTTATAACACCCCTCCTTATTGCGTCGGGGGCTAATAAAAGTTGTAGTCCACTTAGAATCAATTCACGCAGGTAGTTTAGAAGCAGAGTCCAGTCAAGCTAGCGTTATTAAATATCGCATTATCGAGTGTCTAGACTTCAGAACACATACCATTAAAAGGTAGACCAGACGGCGTCGTTCCTCGCGAACACCTGATGTATGCGGCAAACGTGCCTCAAGGGACCAATAAACAGATTGGCGGAAATAGGGGACGTTAGACGGTGTTTCCTTATAGCGAGGCAGTAGACCGACGAAAAAAGAACTGATCGAACAGAGTTGTTTTGGGTTTTATTCTTTTGAAAGTATAAGTTTTATGGTTTTTTAGACTTTCTTCGTCGCCTTTAAGTCGTAGGCCCCTTATGCAAGACAACTTTGGGGTACCAGTGTCTGATATTTTGTCAGAAAGCACCAGGTTTAATTTCTGTTTCAGTGTGAATCTCTGTAGCTCTTGAAGTTACTGAACTCAAGAGCTTTGATTAACTGACTTTTCAGGTAAGGAGCAGTGAAATACAACAGTCTATGGACGTGACTATTGTTAAACATATTTTTTTACCGAATTTAAGCCGATGCTTGATCACGATTCTGATGGGCGGTAGTAATGCAACAATGGTTTAAAGAGAACTAACTTATTAAGAATACAAGGTGAGATGCCCTGCGTCAATGGCATCTACACGCCGGCATGGAAAAGGACATGAGTTTGGCTTTTTTTGGAACAATTCGATGATGTGAGTATACACTGGAATGAAGTACATGCAACAATCAAGAAAATTCACTGCAAATGCAATGCACAAAATCACATGTAGAAATATCAAAGCTAACAGGCCGTAATAATTGTTAATTACAAGGGTTCGTGAAGTCGTGATATCTGACAGGTCAAGCAGTCTTTGTAAGATCTCATTATCGCAGAAATTTGGCACACGTTGGGGGCTGTGGACAAATAATTCAAGGTGATCCGACACCGAGCCGTCTAGACTTGAGGCGCCTTCTAAATCACCTTAGAACATCCTTTATATTCAGATTAATAGTTCAATATAGACAATTTATGAACATTTTTAGCTGGAAACATTCGTGTATTTTTTTTCAGACTTATTTGTATGAAGTTCTTTCGCTTTCTGGTTTATTTATTTATTTCGGTGGTAGAGACATTGCTCTATTATTAGGGTGGATCAGATATAGCTACGGCAAACTGGCAACAGTGTGTAAACATCTGTGAACATAATCCTCTCAATGTAAAGAACTTTACAAGAAGTTCCTAACTTCATCCAACGTAACAACTGCGATGCAAGTGAATGTGAGTGGGTTATACAAGATATACAAGAGTCTAGTTGGCACTGAACGGCTAAAGGTGTATATTGGCAAATTCATACTGACGCGTTTTTCTGCAATTTAGATATAAATTTTCCTCTATAACCCTTTTTTAATTGGACCAAACCCGGTCCAAAAGGGATCGCTGACGCATAGCGAAGTTGACTGATGACGCATGCCTACAGCACGAGCTGAATATTAAATGAATCTTTTTTATCTGCAATCCCTCGGAGGGACGCTGGACCATCCATCATCGAGATGTCCGCACGATTTCTTCATCATTTATGTTTAACAACATCTTGACCGCAACTCGTACTAAGTAGAATTTATGTTATTACACATAGTTCAAATATGATTGGGGTAAGAATAGCACCCTCCCATCTTCTCCCGTTGGGTGTCCGTAAGTGGCGACTAAGGGAATACAAAAAGACGGGCAGCAGCGTATTTCTATTGATTACCTACCACCTATACTGCGATAGCCAAGAAGCCTGCCAAGCGTGTGGATTATGGCAACCCCTCCCTTCCATGGGGGAGACCCTTGTTCAGCAGTGGACGTCTTTCAGCCGTTGATGATACTCATTATTTTAGGAATCTTTAGCATTTCATTTTAAAAAGTCAATATGAAGCTCTTTCTGGAGCATTTTGGTCCATGTCCATGGGCCATGACATAAAAAAAACACGTTAAGCCGGTATACACGAGATGTGCCTAAGAACTTATAATAAATAGTAGGGATTCATTATTAGTACAATAGCTCTGACCTCGTCAGATTCCTCTATCCACCACATTCCTCGCGTCGTGATTAAGAGTGTACACAAAATGAAGGTATTACTGAGAGAAGTCATTACCCTGAAGGGTTGAGAGGCACATACGTGTGTAATTAATTATGCCTTACATTGGTAGCCCTTTCAAACACATTCGTTAGTTTGTAGTGTAGGGTGACTTTTGAGTTACAGATATATTTCATTTGTTACTAAAAGCCGCTATAATTTATATGTAAACCAGTATAAGTAGTGAAAGCATAAATAAACTATTTAAAAAAAAAACCGACTTCAAAGTAAATTATCTAAAAAGCATAAAATAACGAAAATATTATTGAAGTTGGTGTTAGCGTACCTGTTGTGTATATTCTGCACCATTTTCAATAATATTTTCGTTATTTTATGCTTTTTAGATAATTTACTTTGAAGTCGGTTTTTTTTTTTTTTTAAATAGTTTATTTAACACTTTTTAGTGACTTATTTTACCAAGATAGGTATCAGCACTATCACGCAACTCGAACGTCTACATTACAGTAACTTACTGAAAACATAAAAAGTTTATATCTCTTAAACTACTGGACCGATTTTGATGAAACTTGTACTCTACCCTAACTTGAAAAATACTCTAACTATTGCAAAAAGAATTTTCGAAATCGGACTTGTAGTTTCTGAGAAATCCGCGGACAAACCTACATACATACATACACTAGTGAAATTTGGTAAATTTGTTTGGAAGCCCACATAGACTAATATATATGAATATTACGCATTTCTATTAATATTACATACATACGCATCGAATTCAGAACCTCCTTTTTTGAAGTCGGTTAAAAACCCACTGCATACAAAATGTACTTAATTTTCAAAGACATTTTATAATTATTAACTTTTTTTAAAAATAGAAAAAAATAGCGACAAGCGGCGGCTAAATTTATTATTGAGAACTTTTATGTATTTCTTGCGATTATATACGACAGAGGGAAACCAATTATCATTATTATGATTTAAGTTAGCCCTAAGATAAGACCTGTCCAATTTCAAACCGATTCCAATATAAATCTAAATAAATTTGAAGTAAAAATATAAAGACATGCGTAAGTTTCAAAAACCACATCTGTCAGCAACAGAAAACCTAAGCTGGAAAGAATCGCTCTTTTCAACTCTGAGCGTTTCAATATTCCATGAGTAAAGAAATATTTTCCAAATCCAAATGTACATTTATTGAACAAAATGTATGTAAAATACAACCATTGAATAGACCTACTATCCTTGCAAAGTACTGGTCCGGAAAAGGGTAAATCCTCTATTAAACCGGTAATCGATACTGCCTTTTAAGGGCTAAGCGAACGTTCATTGTGATCCGGTTCAGTGAACTCAGGACGTATTCAGAGATTCACTAGAGAATTTATAAACATTTGCTATCGTGTAACGCGAGCGATACGAGAAAAGGTGAAAAATATACCAGTTGGATTATTTTGTTGGTAGGGTCGATGACTTATGAAAATCTGTATACGAAATTTAGACAATTTCTATCCAACTCCTTTTCGTAATATAGTGTTAAAGAAAACTTGTCCGATCACGTAGGGTATTATTCTGTGTCGAATTACAATTTTAAGTATATTACTTTTTTCTTGAATATCTCTTTTTTTTTTTTCATACAACCAAGGTGGCCAGTAAGCGTGCGGCCAGCCTGATGATAAGCTGCAGCAGGCTTAGCACGATTTGCCAAGACTTCGTAATCTTGACAGTTCGGTGTGGAGTATGACGTAGTTATCGACCTAGCTAATACCGAAAATGACGTTTCTACGTCGATAACTACGTCATACTCCACATCGAACTGTGAAGATTACGAAGTCTTGGTAAATCGTGCTAAGCCTGCAGGTCTAGCACGACTTGCAATCTTGACAGATCGGTGTGGAATATGACGTAGTTTTCAACACCGAAATGTCAATTCTCCATACAATAAAATCTTTTAAAAAAAATATTGAACCGTCTTCAATATCACTGAAAAGTATAAAATAATTTAAATATTATTGAAGTTGGTGTTAGCTTACCGGCTGTGTATATTTGGCACCAACTTCAATAATATTTAAATTATTTTATACTTTTCAGTGATATTGAAGTCGGTTCAATTTTTTTTTAAAAGATTTTATTTGAAACTTTTTAGTGATATTTTCATATATAAAGGTTGAACCATCGAAGACCGTAAAATGATCTAGGTAGGTTATGATCACATTATCGTCTACATAGTTTTACATAATTCATGTTTCTTCAGAAAAAAATATCTGGTCGTAATGAAATTTGCATGGAATCATCATAGTAGTTTACTCTCTCGAATAAAAAAAGAATGAAATCGGTTCATAATTGTCAGAGCAATGTAATGGAGAACATCAGTTTTATTGTTTTTACCAGATAAATTCCTCCACATCGTTCATGGTCCTCCGGGAAGTTCTTATCCGGTTGTGATAAAATTCATACAGATTCAATACAGTGGTTTTTTCTTTCGAATAAAAAAAGAATCATTGAAATTGGTAAATATTTGCCAGAGTTATGACCATTTTTGTCCTTAAAAAGTGACATAAAGTCATCTATATAGGCTTTCCTGCGCAGTCACCATTCTTGTTTTTCCAGGAACTACTAAGTACTAAGCAATATTTTTTTTATGGGACCCAATCAATGGATTGAAGAATGGATGGTAGAAAGATTTTTTCAAATCGGTTCATAATTGCCAGAGTTATGCGCGAACATACATAAAAAAAAGAACCTCCTCCTTTTTTGAAGTCGGTTAAAAATGTGAAATACTACGTCATAGTGACGTCATACTCACACTTGTCTGTCAAGATTTGCAGATCATCTAGCCGCAGTACACATCACTAGCGGTTGTGTCCGGCAATTTCACCAGCTACAGTGGCCCTTCACGCCGGAACACAGTACACACTGCTGCTTGGCGGCAGAATATCTGACACTGCGGTGGTACCTACCTGGACGGTTCCTTGCACAAGGAACCTAGCACCTAGTAAATATTTTTTTCTGAAATGTACCAACTATGCTACTATTTTCCTTGTAAATCGGACAAATCAGGACAAATATTTTTGAGATATTTAACAAATTTTAATAAGTTACCTATGTACAACGTATGAATCTCCAAGACGCCCAAGACGCCTGCCAAGCGTTAGGATTATAGTAACCCCTCCCTTTCTTAGGGTGAGGCCTTTTGTTTAGCACTAGACGTGATTTGGCTGCTTATGATATAGGTACGTATGACTATCGCGACACTGAATCCTCAGCAATCGGACAGGGTTTTTTGAAACACTGTATATCGTCCCCGTAGAGTGACAAGTCACTAAGACGAAAAACACAGATAAGAGATAAATGAGCCAAGATAGAAAAAAGAAAAAATCATAACTTTCATTTGACATTATTATTTAATTTATAGTCGTATCTTTTTGGTATTTGGTTTAGGCGTATTTGAGAATTCTAAATATCGAATTAAAGTCATTTGTTTTAAAGATAAATAAGAAAAACTAAGTTAATTAATTTTTCCCTAAAATTATTACAGTTTAAACTCAGTTTGTGAGTTTTCGACTAAAAAAAGTAATTAATAAGATTTAATTATTTTTTGCGTTTGCAGAATAATGCATACTGTCTTAATGCGTCAATTGAAAAATCACCAAGTATACTTAATTCGTTTTCGCTTTCACATTAGGTTACAAAACACATCGTGTTAGTGAGTTTGACAACAAAGAAAACTTAGATAAAAATGTTTAAAGAAAAAGAAATAAAATAATTAAGTCTACTTAGGTATTGGATTGTATGGTACTGAGACGTGGTCTCTAACGGCTGGCCTTTTAGAGAAGTTCAGAGTCACACAACGAGCCATGGAGAGATGCTATTCTTGGAGTTTCTTTGCGCAACAGAATCCGAAATGTGGAGATTCACCGAAGAACCAAGGTCACCGACATAGCTCTCAGAATCTGCAAGTTGAAGTGGCAATGGGCAGGCCACATCGCTCGAAGAACCGATAACCGTTGGGGAAGAAAGATTCTCGAGTGGCGACCACGAACCGGAAGACGCAGCGTTGGCAGGCCTCCCACTAGGTGGACACACAACACTGTGCGCGTCGCAGGTAACCGGTGGATGCAAATAGCCAATTGTCGTTCATCGTGGCGTTCTAAGGGGGAGGCCTATGTTCAGCAGTGGACGTCTTCCGGCTGATGATGATGATGATGAGGTATTGGATCTTACTGAGCTTTGGCAGATATTAAAATAAATAAGTAACTTAGTTATTTGTTCCATTAACTTTGAAGATTCAACATGCTAACATGGTGAATTTTCACACTAAAGCTAAAACCAAAACTATTTGACTTTTTGAAAATATTGTTAAACAGGTAGGTAGAGAAAAATACGGTGAGTCTGATGACATTTAAAACTCATTTTGGTCATTTTGGGACTTAGTGACTTTTCGCTCTACGGGGAAGATATATACTTACATTATTTAAATTTGGTTTGAGTATCACTTATAGATCCTGTCGAGCTTAGAGGGTCGACTACATAACCATCTATTTTTGAAGTCTTTTCGAAATGAACAGAAATCTTTGTAGGTATATCACATGTACAAATGAATCAACGAGGCCAAGATACCAAACAAAATGTTTATACAAAAAAAAAATGATATATTCTTAAAATAACTCCCCCTTTACAACGAAACTCGGTAAGGTTCACAGTAGAATAAGCCTAATACATCCGGCACCCCTGCTTCAGAGTACTAGGGAGGGAATGCACTAATTTGACGACAACCCTCGTGGGGTAGTCATACAGCTCATTGCCCGACGTGAACACGAAACGTTAGGTTATCTAGCACAAAACATCGGGGGTGTTTTATACAACAACCTCAGAAGACGATATTTTTACAATAGGCTAGATGACTAATAAATATTTTTAGTCCATCATTTAGATTATCAAAATATATTTGACACGTATTTTTTCTTTTGTCTATTAACCAAAAAATGCTTTGAAATGCCGCGTGACGTCACACCGGTATACAATTTTTAACTGAGGCGTGACGGCACGAGCCCCCACTCCCAAACTTTGACGATATCTTAGGCAATTTTTATTGATTTGTTAATTAAAAAAATACGTATCCAATATTTTGTAATAATCTGACGGCCTAATCAGATTTTTTTTTTTGGCCCAGTCATCATCCCCATTAAAAATGCTTCATTATTTGGAGCATTTTCAAATACAATGAAAATGTCATACGTCTCAAAAGATATTATGTTCAAATTCATCTGGACTCGCCTCGCCACCTCACTCGCTAGTTCTAACGCACCCACGTTTTAATAAGAATACTGCTGAAGTGGCGCGGGCGACTGATGCGGCTTCCATCCATCATCCAACTTCGTGTATGGTTTGTGTTCAGAAACTTGGCTTACATGAGTTTCGTATTAGGGAATATTAAATCTTGTCTGTAATGTTCGTTGTTATATATACATATGTATACTACGTATAAGTGGCTTCTGATGTAATAACAGTGTGTAACTTATATACAAACCAAACCGTGAATTAGAATCAAATATATATACCATCTGGGGCGGATAACACGACAATAAATTAAACATCATGTGTGTAATGACATTCCTAGACGAATGCATAATAAGAGATTAGAAAAAGTGATTGTAATTAATCTAATAAATAATTACTAGAGAGGTGACTATTCGGTGTGATCGTGTCGAAACATACGAACGAGTAGGTATTTTCGCCCGCGCTGTTGCTGCCCGTACCAGAGGTTAATGGCCCAATATTTACAAATGGTGTTTTATTCTGATTACGTCTTTCTGCAGTATATTTTGTTCAAAAGTAACATTTTTTAATTTTTTTGTAAGGATTTATTTGACGGTTCCAAAATACTCCTGTGTAGTGGTATTACCAGATTTTTCATTAATTGTCGTATCGTCTTCCCCACATTGTATAAAAACATTTGTGTACCTATTGTTTTCTAAGTTTTCTATATGTTTTACTTTAGTGTGCAATATAAAGAACATTCTATTCTATTCACAATGTAGGTGTCTGCTTACTAAAAATGTGTAACTGTTATAATTTACTATAAATAAATAAGTAAAAAGAAAATATTTTTATACAGTATTTTAAATCGGCACTTTAGAGTGCTTACTTAGTTTATGTATAGTGTAAATCTAAATAGTAGTTTCCCGAATAATAGCTATTATTGAAATATTTAAGTAAGATTTTTTAATTTTGATTTTTATACTTACGTACTTATTTATACGTTCATAAATTCAAAATGAGTTTTCTGAAATATTGCTACAAAGATATGAATTTACTTAACTATGAGTATGTAATATACCTAAATATGTACTCTAAAATAAATCTCGCAGTTCCGTAAAAACAACTCTATATAACAACACATAAGATACGTTACAGCAGCAAAACGAAATTCTTAAAGCTGTAGCGTCCCACTGCAGGAATTAAACGTCCATTAGTCGTGCAGGATCCGCACAGGTAACGCTCGGTAGAACGAAACACGTCCAGTGCCATCAAGTTAATGCGTTTCGGAACACTTTAAACCAACCCTCCCTAGGGAACTGTCTCACCGCCAACGAAGCGACTGGCGATTGACTACTTTATCACTTAGGAAATGTTCAATTGATTTATGATTACATGTAAATAAAATAAAATAGCATGTGAAAAATGCATGAAATGAGCAATGAAAGAGTATTACAGTTAACACAAACATCCAGCGTAATAGCCATGCTTAAACATAAAAGACTTCAATGGCTTGGTCACGTACAATGAATGAATAGACAGAGATTGCCTCGTCAGATTGCCCACGCCAAAAGACCTGTTGGCCGACCTCGCCTTAGCCATAAGGATTCTTGTAAGCGTGACATGCGTGACTTTGGAATAGACCCGGACAATTGGGAGGCATGCGTATCATCAAGATCAGAATGGCGGAGACTAATCAAGAGTGGAATTTCTAAGCACGATGCGGCTTGGCTGGAGATGATTAAACAAAAGAAAGTTCGGAAATCTACTGCGTCACCTCCAACTTCTGTATTTGTGTGTGATAAGTGTGGAAAGATTTGTCGTGCAGCAATTGGTTTGTTTAGTCATAAACGCAGATGTCTCCAGACAACGTAGACAGGCGCTGCAACAAACATCTGTAAAGATGCTGTGGCCAATGATGATGATGAAAAATGCATATAAAAATAGGTACATAGTTAGCAGTTTATATCTCAGGCGAGTTATTTACAAGGAGGTAGGCAGTGGTTCAAAAGGCGGTCCAAATACAGACCACTGGCATTGTTATTCTGATGCATTATTATTTGTAGCCTCCGTGGCGCATCGAAAACCACTTGCTTTGCAAACCGGCGGTCGCGGGTTTGAATCCCGCGAGGAGCAGAAAGTTTGTGTAGTTGTTCCTTTGGCTAAGACAATGCAGGCAGATCAGGTGATTGTCGTCGGGTGGGCAATTAAAAAGTCGGTCCTGCGCCTGACCTCTTTCCGGTCGTGTCATTCTTCCATCCCATCGGATTGTGGGAGTTATAGGAAGAAAGAGTGCACTTGTTTGTCACTATAATATCTCCCGCGTTGATCTTGTCAAACATTGGCCACTGTGGTCGTATCGGCCAGGAGGACATTTTTTTATTATGCTGATGCAAAGTAGCCGTGCCGTGACCAGTGTCAAGTTGCTGCAACTATCCATAGGCAGATGTGTCGCGCTGCAAACATTTGCCTTGAAGAGGACTGGTGATTAACGTAGACTTCTTCAGTTGTTATTTCTGGGGTTTGCCGACTTCCTTATCGGTATTGGGTTACTTAACTTACACCTGTACGAGTGAACCTGTATCTGTGATCACGGTCTAAAACGAGTCCTACTTCACTCGTAGACTCGTTAAAAGTTACTCGTTATCTTACTACTCGTCGATGGTGGGACCGCTGCCTTAGGGGGAAGGTCAGTGACCTGTACTACTATGTAGGTGGTCTTGTGTTTCTTTATTCAGATTCAAGGAAAAGAGCGAGGAAATAGAAAATGTTGTTTGTTAGATAAATTGTGTCATGTATATTACACTTTTGCTGTTTAGTTTAGTGCTTAGGAATAGGATGATAGTAAAATAGTAGTGAACTAACTAAACAAATAATCTTTTTTCTTATATTGTCTACAATTGACCAAAAGTATTCCAATTTTGTAACATGGTTCAATTGCGAACTTAGTATTTTTAAGAAATCCTTTACGTTTTTTAACATCTAAAGAATATGTCAAAATAATACAATTGAATTAATATGTACAGGTACAGGTGAAATATAAATAAAACCTAAAAAACATTGGCGGCATCAGCCGCATTTTCAAGTCACAAGACTCGAAAAATTTCCGTAAAATTTTATTTATACTTCAGCATTACCAAAAGCTAATCAGCTTGCTCGATGAACTTATGAAGATTGAGAATTGAATGTTCTGAATTAAATAAATTGTTTTACAAATACAGTGTAAAACATCGATATACTATGTGTAAAATGATTAAGAAACAAACAACTCTAGCACAAATGTTGCAAGTTATAAACAACAACTAAACTACTACGTGCTCGTAGTGGTTGCTACGAACTCCGAGAAATCCTTTTTACATAGATTCGATCGTGCGCAAAATACTAACGCTACATTTTTACAAATTTGTAACAATAGCAAAAAAATGGTAGAAAAAAGTGAATAAGTTACTAAGTAATTTAATTTCAAATGGAGCTCTATCACGCCACAACTTTTTTTATAATATCTATAAGCTGTACGAAGTTTAATAATATTCATGTAATAAAATATAATGCTTACGTTATAATGCTTTATTTCTTTAGAAGTCAGCTCTTACCTGTAAAGTAGAAAATGAAAACGTTATTTTTTTATGTATATTGTGATGTATTAAGAACTTACTGCCGCACTTACAAACGTCAATTAGTTATACAGTTTTTTGAAATCACATTATTCCGACACTCGCAGTAGGGCCAATTTGATAGTTCACATTTGACACTTCATCAAAATTTTACCCTTGTAACGGCGGGCATAAAGTGTGTATTTTTTTTTTCAAGTTGCACAATTCCTTAACTTTTTCAATTAGAATTACATATTTATTGTAATAATGACAAAATAAACGACCAGAACCAATAAACTGACAGATGTCAAATGTGATCTAGTAAATTGGCCCTATATTGATTAATACTTTATACTCTAAAAGTGAGTAGAGATATCGATTATCTCGTACCTGCTCAATAATTAAAAATAAGTATAAACCGCTCCGAGAGTCGAAATAATTAGATTAAAAAATGGCATAATTAGAATGAATAATATCTGACGGAGTAAGCGCACGTAACGTTGTTCAAACTATTTTGATTGAAAACTGGTACCCCGTTCATGTCCGTGATAGTACACTGTATAGCGCCTGGCGAGAGTTACCAACGGTTACATTCTAGTGAATGAGTACCAATCAACTAATGCACTTGATATTAGCGCAGTTCTATCTGTTGTGAGATGCCCTTTGCTAGTTTGATAGCGGAGTGGTATCCAATGTGGACGTAAAAATATCGTGAATTTTTTTTAGGTTGCTATTTCTACATACAATATATGTTGTTAGCTGTGTAGATAACATAAACGATTTAATGTTAACACGTTCACAAAGAAATGGAGTATTGAATGAACGGAAGTAGGCAATGAACTGTCTAAGTTCAATTGAAATACGCTACACCTATGGGTATATAGAAGCAGATTTACATTATCATACACCTTTTCTAGACCCATATTAACTAAGCACTTTGAACGATTGTAGTATTTTAAATTGTTGCCCTAGTTGCAGTCAACCAAAGCTTTAATCCGTCGGCGGTTGACGCGTGATCGCGCTTATGCGATTCACGTGTTAAGATGGACAGATCGGAACCACCAGCCGTTGAGAGGTTTAGTATATATGTGCACCATTTTTATTTAAATCATTTAATTGTAGCGTAGTCTTGAAAATTGTCATCGTTACAAACTGGTTTAGATTTTTCCGATGTTCTTTTCATATTTAGTGCTGGTTTTTCTTACACGACGTACGAATGTTTTAAAAACTATGAATTACCAAATTAAAATTCTTATGTAATGGAAACCTACATAATGAACATATAGCAGCACAAATATCATGTATACATAAATGAAGGCAAGAGGTTTCACCAGATATGGACTCACAGACAATTGCATTATATTCCAACATGAACATGCACGTAGCATGGTGGCAGTGAGTGACCGGCGCAGCACCTCCCTACCACCTCCACGCCTTAGTTAAATTAGTCCGAGCAGAGTGCAGTCCTCTGACGCTAATTATATAACAACATGACACCGACTGATGTCTGCTAGAATTCATTGGTAACAGGTACAAATTCAATTTCTACCATTAGGGTCACTAGATTTGAATAGTTCTTAAAACTAAAATTCTCAAACACAAGTATTTGATAACCAACTGGGACTACCTCAATTAGTATTTGTATGGAATGATTGTGAAACAATGAAAGTATTTTTATAAAAAAATATTGCGGAATTTTGATTTGCTGTCATTGCATGATTGGAGCTGTTGTTAACACCTGTTTAAGGTCAATGTAACAAATTATAGACATCACGCACAGCCAACTGATCACGAACTAGGCAGAGCCAGAACGAACTATGGTTATTGGTATTTATAAATATATACATGCAAAAAGATTAACATTCAGATACTAGACATGCAAATTAGTGTTCTGGGTGGAAAGGGAACCAACGACCTTTTGGAAAATAGTCAAGGTGTCTAGCCACTACACTAACTGTCCCTTCTATTTAACGGTACGGGAAGACGGGAAGACAGGGCAACATGCCCTGTCTTCCCTATCCTTAGTTAAATTACCCCCGCAAAGTGCAGTGCGCAGTAATCAAATAACGTATGTTGCCGGCCTCACGTCGAACTAAGCACTAACTTTGAAGTTATTCACCGCACTTGCAACTTGTTGGCAAAGTTAAGTTCTGTCATTCATTATTAGTTAAGTTAAGCCGTAATATAGTTTATGTTACAATAAATCAATATTTAACTACACTACTATCTATGACAAAGTATTTTTTTTTTTATTGTATCTACCCTCTAATATAATTTTATAATTTGCGCGCTTAACGTTTTAGTTCTTTTTAATACTAGAGAAGTGGTAATCAAGAACCGAGCCTGCGTGAGCAGTTACCGATGGAAAGCGAGCAAGCTTGATAGTCAAGTAAGCAAGCAATACCAGAGCATCATTTGCATGGTATCAATGTAGACTTCATAAGATCGTCGTGCCTGCTGCATAAGTACAGCGGGGTCCTCTTAACCACCACCACAGAGGCCTCACAAATGGCACTGTCTCGCCGCATCAACACAACGGCATCGGTATTGGTGGAGGTACGTACTTCCCCAGCTGGACTGGCCACGATCCTACCGGCTGCGCCAGTGTTGTGTATTAATGAAACACCGCTAATTGCGGACTGAAGTTTATTTAATAAAAACTTCACAACTGTACGATAAGACGTGGGTAATACTAAAACATTAATACATGACAGTAGGTACAGTGTATGGTCAAGACATAATAAACAACTTAATAGAACAGAGATAGTAACATGAGCTACGTATTGTACTACGATTTACTACATCGGTTACGTAGCAGCTACGGCGTAGCATTGTACTACGACGTAGGTAGACATCGGTAGGGGCTTACAGGTAATGTCTTCGAATTAATGTTTATCACCTGAATGTCGCCGTCGCGCCTTACTGGGTACCTACTAAATATACTCGATTGTAGTTCACATGAACATTTTATTAAGATTATTCTGAGATTATTCTAGGTTGATATGGTAACAGCTCAGTGGGCGAGCGCTTGCCTTGGAAACAAGGTGAGCAGGTTCGAACTCCGGCTCACACCTCTGATTTATTTAATGAATCATGTGCGAATCGTCTTTGTGCGATTGTTACTAGCTTTCGGTGAAGGAAAACATCGTGAGGACACCTGCATGTCTGAGAAAGCCTAACTAGCTTTCGAATGACGTGTGAAGTCTGCCAACCCGCACTTGGCCAGCGTGGTGAACTACGGCCTAAGCCCCTTTAACTTGAGGGGAGGCCAGGGAAACAAGGGCTGGTATTATTATTTTATATTCTAGGTTCGAACCACGGCAGTGTTAGATTCTGCCGCCAAGCAGCAATATATTTATTTTATTAAATCCCGAATCGTAAGTTCTTTAATCATGTTTTTTTGTTGATATGTTTCAGTAATTCTGTAGCAGACATCTGAGATCTTTTTATATTATTCTCCACTACAACAAACAAGCATATAGCCAAGCACTAGCTTACTTTGAGTAATATAAAAAATATTGCAAACAATAGATTTAGGATTTTTTTCACTACGTTTGCAAACTAACCAAAATAACTTAATATTATTTGCTTAGCTATTATCTATTTTTTTAAAGGTTTTTTAATGATCTTTTTATTCATTTTTCATAAGTTACTTCGGAATACTAATACCCCGGTGATACATATTCACAGGTATTGGAGAATGCACCTATGTTTTTGTATCGAATTCTTAAACTAAAAATTACAAAATACAATGAATAATAACTACTCCATTTTGACAGTTCTGTACAAAGTATAAATACAAGTATATTTTTACATGTATATTTTATTTATTTTGTTTTATTTTAAAAATTAACATATCTGAAATATGAAACACAACAAAGAGCAACACTTTCTAGAGTACCTATATATACATATTTATATATTAACATATTACAGAATATAATCCCTGGATAAGTAGCTCTAGACCGTAAAAACTCTAAATAACCTTTGTCTAGACAGAAAGTCGTTATTTTATAGAGATCCGAGAAAAGCTGTATTATTATTTTTTAACTAGCAATTTCCAGCGGCTTCGTCAGCTAATTTTTTTACAGAGTTTACCAACCCCTAATACACTCCCAAAAGTTGGTTTTGAAAATTCGCGAAACACGTATTGATTTATTTTATTTAGAGTATCTTTTCAGTAAATTTCAAGTCAATCGAACCATACAATAAAGTTTCATACAAAAGAAAACACCCCATTTAACCCCTTTAGGAGCCGAATTTTCAAAAATCCTTACGTCATTAGAAGATCCTACTGTCCAAATTTCAGCTTTCTAGGTCCAGCGGTTTGGCCTGTGCGTTGATGAATCAGTCAGTCAGTCAGTCAGGACAAGTAATTTTATATGTATAGAATTTTCAAAAATCCTTACGTCATTAGAAGAACCTACTGTCCAAATTACAGCTTTCTAGGTTCAGCGGTTTGGCCTGTGCGTTGATGAATCAGTCAGTCAGATAGTCAGGACAAGTAATTTTATATGTATAGAAATTTCAAAATTCCTTACGTCATTAGAAGAACCTACTGTCCAAATTTCAGCTTTCTAGGTCCAGCGGTTTGGCCTGTGAGTTGATGAATCAGTCAGTCAGACAGTCAGGACAAGTAATTTTATATGTATAGAAATTTCAAAATTCCTTACGTCATTAGAAGAACCTACTGTCTAAATTTAAGCTTTCTATGTCCAGCGGTTTGGCCTGTGCGTTGATGAATCAGTCAGTCAGTCAGTCAGGACAAGTAATTTTATATGTATATAATTATTTTCAAAAATCCTTACGTCATTAGAAGAACCTACTGTCTAAATTTCAGCTTTCTAGGTCCAGCGGTTTGGCCTGTGCGTTGATGAATCAGTCAGTCAGTCAGTCAGGACAAGTAATTTTATATGTATAGAAAATTCAAAATTCCTTACGTCATTAGAAGAACCTACTGTCCAAATTTCAGCTTTCTAGGTCCAGCGGTTTGGCCTGTGAGTTGATGAATCAGTCAGTCAGACAGTCAGGACTAGTAATTTTATATGTATAGAAATTTCAAAATTCCTTACGTCATTAGAAGAACCTACTGTCTAAATTTAAGCTTTCTATGTCCAGCGGTTTGGCCTGTGCGTTGATGAATCAGTCAGTCAGTCAGTCAGGACAAGTAATTTTATATGTATATAATTATTTTCAAAAATCCTTACGTCATTAGAAGAACCTACTGTCTAAATTTCAGCTTTCTAGGTCCAGCGGTTTGGCCTATGCGTTGATGAATCAGTCAGTCAGTCAGTCAGGACAAGTAATTTTATATGTATAGATGTAAATACCGCCTATCAAAGAAGCTCACAAAAGATTAACTGAACTATTTAGATCTTTAGCAGGTACCTAATCTCGCAATCTAGCTTTTCTTAATTAAACCTAAAAATGACAAACAAGACGTTCGCCTGATGGTAAGCGACACACCTGCCTATAGACAAGTGCACTCCACTACCGCTCGTCACAAGGGACTAGGTATCAAGTCTCTTGTGACCGATAATGTCACCGGCTCCTGTGTGTTTCACACCGAAACACAGCATTATTTACACATTTCCTCTTAAAATAATTAATAATAATTACTTTTTTTTATACACAACCAAGGTGGCAAGCAATCATGTGGCCCGCCTGATGGTAAGCATTCACCGCAGCCTATAGACGCTAGCAACACCAGAAGAATCACTAGCGCGTTGCCGACCGTTAAGACATTGGATATTAAGTCTTTGTGTACACCAAGAAGCTTACATTTACAACACTGGAGTATGCAACGCAAATAATATCTTGAAGCCAAAAAATTTGGCCTTGAATCATTTCACTTATGTTTTTTGTCTCTTTCATTAGGATGACCACGACGAATCTAAGTTTAGGATAAATACATACGGATTACGTATAAAAAACAGCGTTCGGGAAATCGTGTGCTGTCAGTGAATTCAGTGATACCTTAAAGCACAGAGACATAGTTGTTTACTATTGGCTCATTAGAAAGCTCCAACAAGCAATGGAGTTAGCTATGCCTAAACATATTCATCCATCCTCCATTGCCTGTTCATTTCTGATTTTATCACGTAGCGAAACCTTGGGGTTACGTAGAAGAGCCGTATATGAAGTAGAGTACCCCTATAGCTTTGAGAATATTCTAGTTGAATTGGCAGTGGGCGGAGCACATAGCTGGAAGAACCGATGGCCGTTGGGCAAAAAGTTTCTAGATAATGACCACCGTCCGGAAAGTGGTGTGTAGAATGGCCCCTAACAAGAAGGTCCGATGATGGTATCACACGCGTGGCAGGAAGCCAGGGGATGCGAGTGGCGAAAGTCCGTTAAGTGTGGACGTCATTGGGGGAGGCCTTTGTCTGGCAGTTGACGTCATTCGCCTGATGGATGCAAGGATAGATTTTATAGAAATGAAAAACAACAATATAGTATATCATTTATTAACATTCATAATATTCATTATTATACAAGCCAGTCCGTAATCGAAAACATTTTACAGGGAAATTTCACTAATGTTTGTAAGCATTTAATCACAATCCTAAATCAAAAGGAATAAAATACACAGATTGAAGGGTTCTGTCTAGGATTAAAACGATTATTAATATTTCTGCAAGATATAATGCGATACCAAATAAAGACACACAGCGAGCTAGTTTTACAAAGAGAGAGAGAGTAGTGAACATAGATTACTAGCAAGAGACATTGGCATCGTCATGCCAATGTCTTGACATATAGAATGACATCAGTCTGTAATGATGGTTTACACTTACAACAAAAAGCGGTTAAAGCGTTTGCTATGACTGTACATTTCTACGTAATTCTCCTTCAATTCCTTCAAGAAATATGACAACAATTATCATAATAATAATAATTGTTGTCATATTTCTATAAATGTAGAGTCAGGATTGACTGATGCAGCTCTGATATTTGATTGAGCTATACTTGTAGAAGAGCCTATGGTGCTAGCCTAAAATATAAATAAACAGTTATTTAAAAAGTATTTTTGAATGACTGGCTTAGAACCATTTCTTACGAGGAAGCAGTCAATTCTACATTTTATTAAATAAAAATGCACTCTTAATTCATGTCTCACATTTATATACACACAAACATTTACACACGTAAACGCTCACGCACACACACGTAATATTACTACAATTTTTACAATTTTTTTCTTTTTTCCCTACTGTATATTTTTCATTTAACTTAAGCTAAAGCTTATATGGCTATAGAAGAGCGGATCCGTTATACTCAAGTATTATTATGCTTAACTGAGGGATCCAACCTTGTATGTAACTATTTTAAAGTAAGTTAATGAAATAAACATTTTTGGTTATATTTTGATTACCTTATTCAAAGTTGACCTTAGCCAAAGTTGTAACACAATCCTGGTCTGTGTGGGTCATAGTCCCCTCTGTTTTAAAATGTAAGCTGCTGCTAATGTAAGCTGACAAATATCATGGATTAATTTATCCTTTAATGGTACATTGGCTAACCAAGTATTTCCTTTTGTAACACCTTTCGGGAAGCTGAAATATAAATATGATTAATATTTTGTTACTAAAGTCCAATCAATAATTCACTAGAGTAAATTGACATTTGCTAATGTCACTTTGTAAAATAATATTGCCATATTAACAGTAGTAGTGATGTTCCCATTCTATAGCGATGCAATTACTTGTTCAAAGATAGTTAATGAAAACATATCTAATACTAACAATAATTTTAATTAGAAATTATATTTAGTTGTCAATAGATGATAACTATAAATAAATCTAGTGAAATTGACGAACAGCAAGGCTGCATGGGCTATAATTTTCACCAAGTCGGTGGGAATAAGTTGACCTTGGCTTTACACACGCCGCGTCATATTATTCATCATTTGGCTTCTAATTTCTGGTCTGAGTGGACGAATGTTTCTTTTGCTCGCAAGTACTGACTAAGTGATCAATAGAATCATTTCGTCACTTCACTATTTTTTTTTTCATCAAAAACTGGTAACACAGTAAACGTCAGTTTACTCTAGTGAATTAATGATATGACTAAGTACTATTTCTATCAGGGCTTACTTTCCAGGCAGAATTTTGATACATGTTGGCTTTTTATCACGTAGCGTATATACCTAACCATAACTATTATTATGAAGATTTTCATTAATACATTTTCTGAATACAAAATCTGGGTCTAGTTCGCTTAATACTAAATATATAAAAATAATGTGTCGAAATTAAATTGTATTTTAGTTGGTACAACTTCGGTATATTTTACGTCTGTGGCGGCTATGGGTCCTCTTATGAGTGCAAAAATATTCTATTTTTGACTTTTAAACATTAAACTCATACTTATGTATAATTACGTATCCTTCTCGACTCAGAAAATCTTAATTTCAGTGTTAATGGTCACCCTACTGATGTAAAATGTTTATTTAAAATTAGATGATTATAGAGCATAATTGACAGAATAAAATAGGTATATCATCTAAATATCGCCACACAACACTAAAATTAATCATTATTGACTTGTTTTTAACATGATTCGAAGGTAAAAATGTATGAATACATTAAATACGATTATTATCGCAAAAATGCACTAACCTGTGAAACTTATTGTCCGAATTTGGCTTCCAAACACTTCTGCAATTGTGTACAACATGTTACAATGTTTAAGTAGCGGATCTAATGAGGATACAGTTTTATTTGATCTTTTAAAAACCCGAAGTGGTAGAAAACATATGACGGAGCAGCCATATTGTGTTCAATGAGAGTTGCCATAATGTTAAAACGGCAGCTACCAACAATCAGGGTAGTGAAGGGCTGGTTTAGGAATATGATTTCTATATAATTTATCACTGACGTCCATAGAAAGTACTCAAGTTGACGTGGATGTAATTTTTCTTATAATTCATGTAAAGTCTGTCAGGAGAACCCCGACGGACGTTGCGAAATCTTGGCTTATCACAATTCTCACAATCGGGATTGGGATTTTTTGTGTTAATCATGGCAATTTTAGTTAAAGTGTGAGAGGGATAAAAAACATAACTAAGGGTGAATGAACCTGTCTTCAATAATTTGTTCTAGGCTAAAAATCCATGTATATCTAAGATTCTTGGTGTACACTAATTTCACCAGCTACAGTGCCCTTCACGCCGGAACACAGCAATGCTTGCACACTGCTGCTTGGCGGCAGAATATCTGACACTGCGGTGAAATTCAAAAATATAACTGGACAACCTTTGGCGAGTTCTTTCCATCATTACACCTTCACGACTACCGTTACTACACGTATACCTACATTCAATCAGATATAAAATCTAGTGGCTAGGCCCATTTCGAAATGATGCCCTCTTTTCTTTGACATGGTCAAACTGGTCTCAAATTTTAATAGCCTTTGCTAAGCTTTAATCAGTCTTGTTAATTAGGTGTATAGCATCGCGAAAGGTTATAATATAGGCCGTATACATACAGACTCCCAGTCAGCTAGTTTGTGTACACAATATTGTACCTGTTAGTGCTGGGTCCGAGTTATTGTTTGCGTAGTGCTCGTTGCCAGAGGGCACTACTAGATTAGGTCACTAGCCGGCGGCTTAATATTCTAACAACCATGAACGCGTTGGACAAATTTAGTATGTTAACATTGAAACACGTTTCGAGTTGTACAGTAATAAAAGTTATACGGTAAAACAGTGCGTCGCTACCGGTCCGTCTAATGACTCTTGCAGGGTTATGAAAAGATGTCTCAAAATCATCGTATTTTAGATACTCCTATCTTTCAAATAGCCTAATATTGTTTACTAACCCTTTTAACTAATTCTTTAATAATAATTGTAATCTTAATTCCACATGGCATGCTTTTTACAACTGTAAGTGTTTATTAATAGGAGTTAGATTAAAACCAATTGGAATTTTATTTTCAACCCCCAAAAAGTTTAAACAGACATTTTCAGAGTAACCAGGAACAATATAAATAAAACGCTCAGTTCTTTAATTGTCGGCTATTAGCCTGGGCTACACAATAGTCTATTTTCGTCACACTTTCTTTACTTATCCCAATACTGGTATCAAAATACGTCATCAGCAACACAATACTTAGAAACTCGATATTATTTGCCTTTTACATTTCCATCACTTTACTGTTTAGCTGGTTAGACTACAGTTACACTGCAAAGAAAACAGTAGATGTAACAAGTGTTCGTAGTTTACATAGTCATATATGCATTCATTCGTATTTTTTAGATTTTTATCCAGTCCAATGTATGTTCAAAATGTGTAAAATCTAAAAAATACTAATTTACTATGGCAGTGGCAGTAAAAACCCTTTTTTATATATGTACACAAGATGTACATAATAGGGACAGTCGAAATAGGGGTAGCATCATCTTCATTTACGCAGAATGCTATCAAGAAAATGAAGGCATCCCGCGTGTCTTGGGCAATTCATTTTAGCGCGTGGGTGATCAAAGAAATTCCCTGTCGCTGGTCCCGCCTTTGTGAGTAACATGTTAAGATGCCTACTGCCGACGGATAATTTTGCGATAAAAGTTTAGGTCTCCATCCAACATAACAGTGTACTGTATCCATTTAATACAAAGGCCTATTACGATGATCTAGCTATCTACCTAGAATATTTAGTAGTAGTAACAAACTTGAATGCTTTTATTTAAATTAACGAAAACGATGTTCTTTTTTGTTTGTACCAAGAAGACAAATTAAACAAAAAATAACATTATTTTTTGTTGACGACGCAGCAGCAGCTTTACACATGATTTGTAAAAAGTTTAATAACGATATTTGAGCTTAGACATTGTAAATAATTAAGACTAAAAGTTCTATGAGCCAAGTTTTAACTTTGGTAGAAAATTAATAAACATACCACAACACTAAACCACAGAAGATACATCATTAATACTTTCATCATCATCATCATCATCAGCCGGAAGACGTCCACTGCTGAACATAGGCCTCCCCCTTAGAACGCCACAATGAATGACAATTGGCTATTTGCATCCACCGGTTACCTGCGACGCGCACAATGTCGTCTGTCCACCTAGTGGGAGGCCTGCCAACGCTGCGTCTGGAGCGTCTGCGTCCTGCCAACCGAGGAGTATAATCGGCCATTATGTCTAGCGTTTGTGGACTACGAAAAAGCCTTCGATTCAATCGAGACCTGGGCGGTATTGCAGTCCCTCCAGCGGTGCCACATTGACTATAGGTACATCGAAGTGTTGAAGTGTTTGTACAGCAACGCCACCATGTCGATCCGACTACAGGAAGAGAGCACGAAACCAATCCCATTGCAGCGAGGTGTGAGACAGGGAGACGTTATTTCTCCGAAACTGTTCTCAAACGCATTGGAGGACGTTTTCAAGCTCTTGGACTGGTACGGATTCGGCATCAACATCAATGGCGAATACATCACTCACCTTCGTTTTGCCGACGATATAGTCATTATGGCAGAGTCGCTGGAGGACCTCAATACGATGCTCAGCGACCTCAGTAGCGTTTCCCAACAGGTGGGTCTTAAAATGAACATGGACAAGACGAAGATCATGTCTAATGTCCATGTTGCACCCGTACCGGTAGTTGTTGGGAACGATACACTCGAAGTTGTTGACCACTACGTATACCTAGGACAAACTGTCCAGTTAGGTCGGTCCAACTTTGACAAAGAGGTCGCCCGAAGAATCCAACTCGGATGGGCAGCGTTCGGGAAACTACGCGATATCTTCTCGTCCAAAATACCGCAGTGCCTGAAGACGAAGGTTTTTAACCAGTGTGTGTTGCCAGTGATGACATATGGTACTGAGACGTGGTCTCTAACGGCTGGCCTTTTAGAAAAGTTCAGAGTCACACAACGAGCCATGGAGAGAGCTATGCTCGGAGTTTCTTTGCGCGACAGAATCCGAAATTAATACTTTAACTTGACTAAATATAAAATAAAAGTTAGAAAAAATATTGAAGTTAAACTGTATAGAACAAGAAGTAGGAGAACAGAATTAGATTTACATCGTTCTTATCTGCCAAATTACTGTCATACATATAATATCGCGATAAAATATCAAGATGAGACTTCAAAAACGGCTCTAAATTACAGCATCGTTAGTAAATTATAACTTGAAGTTCAGATCGGCTAACAGATTCTCGGCATCTGCTGCAGATCGTAACGTTAATCTGTTCATATTATAACTTCTGAACGAGC
The DNA here is from genome assembly GCA_911728495.1 of Furcula furcula. Lineage (NCBI taxonomy): Eukaryota > Metazoa > Arthropoda > Insecta > Lepidoptera > Notodontidae > Furcula > Furcula furcula. The sequence continues at coordinate 22,290,254 of OU452259.1, read as the reverse complement.
GACACGACCTGTGTCTAATAACGTTGAGTCAAAACTAATAGAATTCCAATATTTCCAATACATTATTTAGAGCGAACAGATGAAAGGAGGCTGATATTTCTGGGCTAACCGCCGAATAAGATGAGTTATAGTTTAAAAAATGGTTAATTTTTATGTAACAATGTGCATAAATATCAGCCTCCTAATCAATCTTGGGAACGAAAACAGGAAAAGAAGAAAAGGTAACAAATACAATAGAATCGATTATAGATTATCGTAGATGGTTCAAGCAAAAGTATAAAATTTCTATTTTGAAGAATGCAGTTAGCATTATAATAAAATAAAAGCAAATTAATCTATCGAAATCAACGAAAATAAGTATACAATATAAAATCTATGAAATATAATGAGAAAAATCTATTTATTCCTGTAGTTTACATATCGAGTAATCAATTCGATTAATTCCGCATTTATAGTCGGTTGAAATCATAGTGAAAAAATCCTAAATCTATGGTTGAAATCTGACCTTTACAACGTGACAGATCCCAACTCCATTTATCTATGAAATCACTCATTCGTTTCGTATCGTTTCGTGCGTTTGCGTTTTGAGTGTCTTCTTAATTTGTTATACCTCAACCACTGCTTTTATTCCACGGACTGCTGATCTTGCTTAACTTGTACGACCCTCGCATTTACACCGGACACGACGAAGCATGCTTACCCGACTGACTGGGATTTGTTAACCGTCTGGTCGAATTTGGATTGTTGATATGGATCGATGTATAAATTGTGGAATAGATACTAGTCGCTGTAATACATTAGGCCGACGTGCCTTAGATGATGAAAGGGTACTTTCACTGATTCGTCAATGGCTTGCACCACAACCTGTAAGATCTCACTCACCTCCGTCATATAATACCTATAAGCTTTGATACCAAATACCTACCTACCTACCAAAGAACTACCCACTGCATTATTGGCAAACGGACTTTAGGCTGCTGCGCCCATATAATGAAAATCCTATGGGACCTTAGCTGGGCCTGATACCAAGACAATATAGTACCACCTGCCCAATTTTTTGATAAACTATTAATCATAATTGAAGATGAATAAAAAAGGTATATATAACACGTGTCTTTTATTTAAAACCATGAAAAATAAAAACTATTTACCTAAAAGCACAAAAACCCTGACTTCAAACAAAATAGATTTAAACTTAACGTATGTATGTATTTATTTGAAGTCGTCTATTTAATCCGTGGCTAAGAGGAAGTGGAAGTGGGCGGGCCATATATGCCGTAGACAGGACGAGAGATATGCAAGAAAGATACTGGAGTGGAGACCGCGCACGGGTCACAGAAGCGTCGGCAGACCACTAGCCAGATGGTCTGATGACCTAGTTATGGTAGCCGGACGAAGCTAGATGAGGAAAGCTCAAGACCGAGAAGGGTGGCATGCATTGGAGGAGGCTGTCACTCAGCACTGGGTGGCAACAGGCTGAAGAAAGAAGTCTATTTAGACCCTTATTAGATTTTTTTACTGTATGAGAGAACTTGTTGGTCCAGTGGTTGGTCACTCAGACCCAATAGGTCCTGGGTTCGCTTCCCACCTTAGGTCTGGGTGTTATTTATCTATATACCTACTTACTTACTTTTTTTACTTGGTGGTAGGAACCGTCCAGGTAGGTACCACCGCAGTGTCAGATATTCTGCCGCCAAGCACCAGTGTGTAAGCATTGTTGTGTTCCGACGTGAAGGGCACTGTAGCTGGTGAAATTACAGGACACAAAGACTTAATATCTAATGTCTTAAGGGTCTGCAACGCGCTAGCGAATCTTCTGGTGTTGCTAGCGTCTATATGCTGCGGTGACTGCTTACCATCAGGCGGGACGCATGCTTGCTTGTCACCTTAGTGGTATAAAAAAAATAAGCATGTATTTGTGCACATCATGTATTGTATCACTTGTCTGGTTACCATTGTACAGGGTCTGTCTAGTCAGTAATCAGATGACCATGTGAATTATGTATATGTTGTCCCAGGATATTATTATTATACAGCCATGTCCCTTGCACAACTAAGAGCAATCTAACGACTTAGCATAAGTTAAACCGCTAAGCTTAGGAGGTAGTTCCAAAGAAATAAACATTGCGTATGTACGGTAGAAAAACATAACCTTCCTTCTAGCGCAGTTGAGTAAAAATCCCTTTATGGCCAATATCTGAAATATCCTACTATTGTATACAATGAAATACATAAAAATATCCACAGCACATAAAAATCAGGTGATAAATTATAAGCTTTTCATATCATAACCTCACTTTTGCTTAGTGGCTTATAACTCTGTTCTCAGATTGTCCAATTCTTCAAAATTTTTAGAGATTGTCTGGTATTATGTTAGCTATAGTTTGACACCATTTTCATCTTTTTCGATGCATGAAACTGTGTAGCCCGAGAATGTATGAAACCGTATCTATCTCCTTTACCGCAAACCAAACAATGGAAATATTATTGAAATATTACATTTTACTGTATAAATCTTCCGCAAAAGCCACATAACCCATTGAAAACCATTTAGAAACAACACTTGTGTTATGTATGCGGAAAATTGATTATTTTACAGCAACAAAACCGTAAAAATACTTGCACATGGATTTTGTCATACATAACATTCAATACTGACGTGTGGTTTAACCATTGGAAGCTTGACTGCCACACGAATTGACGATACCGTTAAGACTATAGCAATAAACAAATAGAACTCTAAGGAATTCACACGATTTGCCATTAACATACTATCAACATTGCGCTTTTTTACTTACAAAATGTACCCGTGTAAAGGCATCCCGAATACGTAATATGCTGCAATGCACTCAATGTATCATCGCCAAACGCATTTGCACAACCAGCTCTATTTGTCGTCGAGATCTCTAAAAATCCCTAAAGGGTAAACACATCCGGAATGCACGGGCTCGGCTTCAGGGGTGGAACGACACTTAAACGAGGTTAATGGCACAGTGTTTAGAAGGGGACGTGTAGGGCTCCGTTGTTAGGCCAAACCTTTGTTTTTGCCTGATTGATCGCGATTTTTAAACACAGCGCGTTGAAAATAAATCGTGTGTTCATTTAGCAAAACATGAGTTGAATTTTCAGTGATTCTTATCGCACTGCGATTTTTAAGGGTTTTTCTATTGCTTGTTTATAAATTAGGCATTAAAAGCATATTAAAAAGTGCTGGTTTAATTATTACCGAATTGATTGTGGACTTAGTATTAAGGATAGAACAGATAAAAGTTTAAGCTGAGACATATCGCCTTGTTTGAATCATAAGCTGTAGTGTTTGACGGCAATCAGACCTGAATGTATGTGGTGATGTAGTTATTACAAATAAAAAATACTTAAGTTTATTTCTCAACATTTAAATAATCATATAAATTAGTGTGAATACAATAGAAGTGTTTTCAGATTTCAGGTTGCTCAGATTAAATTACATCAAATTCAAAACCTTGTTGTGGAAGTGGAGGTATACACAAAACGTAACCCTATTCCCTGAACTTCAGGGGATAGCCATGACGTAACTTTGAACCCCATATATGTTCCGTAGCAATTAGCAACAAAGAGTACAAGACGCTGATCTATTTACCGCTAGGTCAATGATTACTTAGTTACTGAACACAACTTCATTTGAAGCTACCATCATTTGACTGTCTTCTATAACCCAGAGGTAGGCAATAATCCAGACGGGCAGTAACAATTTTTAGCGAGCATTCCCGTTTTGTGCCTTCCAATATATTTCATTTAATCAAACTAAATTGAATTTATTAATAAATCAAGCATTCGCCGAGTGTTCTAGACGACGGCGTTCTCTAATTAGAGAGCCTGAAAAAATCCGTCGGCCGCAGATACACGCATAGCAATGTATACCACAGTACCCTCGCTTGCAAATTAGGCGGCGGGGTCCGGTAAAAACTTGCTCTCTCATGGCTTTTTTGCTGCGTCTACCTACATTAATCTATACTTTCTTGGCTGCTGCTCTGACTGTTTTAATTAAATCCATACTGTATGCATATTTTATTTTATATGGCGTGTGTAAATATTGATGTTTCTGTGGTCAATACATAACACAGATTTGTTCATCTACGGCGCTCAAGGTTATGTATTAATGTATACATGTAAGCCAGGCGCGCCCTGGACTCTCAGCCTACTCTGGACTTTGTAGACCTTGCTAACTGACAAATCTTTTGACCAAAGCAACCTTGTAGCACTCATGTCATCACGATTATAAGAAGATATCAAAATATATTAAGTCAATAGTTAAGTTTTTTCTAATTCTGTCAACAAACTATTAATCACCCTTTCACACCTACAAGAGACAACCCATCTAATAAATCACTATGTTTAACTATCACATCCTACCTTGTGCACTTAACAAAAAACAATATTAAGAGAATCGTAAATCAAGTCTTGGCCCGAATTTATAACAATTAGTAGCCGTCGTTATCGATGTAATGTTTCACTTAATAACTGGAGTAATGGAAATAAAGCCAGGACATGCGCCAAATTGAGTTTTCTACGCATTTATGACTGTGCCACACGTTAACATGCTAACCTTATGCGGATAGCGGCCTTTAGGCTTATTTCTAAAACTGTTCACACCAAGTGATCGGATTTGTTTTAGTTTTAGGATCAATATGTTATCAATACATATATTACAAGGGGATACCTTGTTATATTTATAGGTTGTTCGTCTTTGATTGCATTGTTATCGTTACATGGTACATTAAAAGAGATCGCCTAGTCTAAATGTTCGTTTATACAGTAGTCTTAGGGCGTGCTGTTGTCGCCCAACTTAGGTTGACACAAATTGGTAACGTTGGGGCAACTACCTATACTATATAGCAATATTTGCCTTTATTTGGAGTGTAAGTATTTTCTATTAACGAAAAAAATAACTTACAGTAGTAATGTGTACAAAACTCAAAAGAAAATCATCTTAGTAATAATAATAATAAACATGCTTTAGGTATTGTAGGTCCAACAAAAGATAAAAGTAAATTAATTAAACAATACATCAAAGATTACAATGGCGACCTTATTGCTGAATAGCAATCTCTTTTAGACGACCTAAAAGGAAATAAGAGAGAAAATAGAATAGAATAGAAATAAATTTATTTAAAGACATAAAAATACAATTGAAAATACACTTCAACTGCCTAAAAAACTGTTTAGAGTCAACTCCAAAGAAAAAGGGTTACGAATACACTTTTAACGACAAACGAAGGTAGGTACAGGGACAATCTATATAGGCTTTCTTGCAACTCTCAGTGCGCAGTCACCATTCTTGTTTTTTTAGGAACTACTTATTACTAAGCAATAATTTTTTTATGGGACCCAATCAATGGATTGAAGAATGGATGGAAGAAAGATTTTTTCAAATCGGTTAATAATTGCCAGAGTTATGCGCGAACATACATAAAAAAAAAAAAAAAAAAAAATATATACAGACGAATTGAGAACCTCCTCCTTTTTTGAAGTCGGTTAAAAATACACTTCAACTGCCTAAAAAACTGTTTAGAGTCAACTCCAAAGAAAAAGGGTTACGAATACACTTTTAACGACAAACGAAGGTAGGTACAGGGACCGCCGGCTACATGACATTAGATAACTAATAATAGTTGGATATAAATCCAACCTTAGAAATATATAATCGAATCTATAGATTGGAAAAGAAAGGAAAACATTCTAATCTCTAGATTTATAGCTCTAGCTTAAAAGAAAATACGAACCTGAAGTTAACTTTCTAAAAAATTACAGATAGACAATTATTTTACATTTTAAGGGCTTCTTTGAAAGCGGCTTATGATACTATTGTTAGACCGCACTAAACGTTACGTAATAAATAAACACAACAATCTGAAAAGGTTATAAAACCATTACAACTGCAATACGGACGCGGAGCAACGCCATCTACCGGCCGCCAAAACACTCGGCAAAATGACCGCAAACCTTATTTCGTTAACTTGAAACTCACCAATAATGCGTTAACCGTGGAAATTTAATAGTAAATTCGATCACTTACAGTTCGGTAATTCGTACACACTCAATTCAGTCAGGTTGCACCACACATAAATTCATACACGGGGGTATCAGCTCAAATTAAATATGCACGTGAATGTAGCAAGTACCAATTAGTGTATTTATTACTGTGGGGAGTTGAGTGGTGGTCGACGTGCGCGGTGGCCTGACGACGCGAACCAACTGCCGCGCCCGCCCCGCGCCTCGCCCCGCTGCGCCCCCAGCATGCGCGCCATAACCTAACCCCGTTCTGAGTTTTCCGAGACAAAGAATATCATACTAAATGAGAGGTGGCACCAGGATTACACGTTGACTTTCATTGTTAACGTACCTACCTACTTATGTAACATTTGATGGGATACTAAAGTTAGTAGCATAATGCTGGGTTGCGCTAACGGCCGATAAGTCATTAGCGAGTAAGGTTAGGCTGTTAACAACATCGATGTAGTAAACAGGTATTAAATGTCAGTTACTTCACAGTAAAGAGTAAAAGAACCTTATCAAAAATGTTTTCCAGACTCAATTTAAAAATACCATGAACCACGGTCCCTGCATGTCTGGGAGACATCTAAATTCATCATCATCAGCCGAAAGACATCCCCTGCTGAACATAGGCCTCCCTCTTAGAAGAGAGGGGTTGCTAAAATCATCACGCTTGGGAAGCGTCTTGGGGATCGCAGTATAGATAGTAGGTAATCCAATAGAAAGAGGCTGCTGCCCGTCTTCTTGTTTTCCCTCAGTCGCCTCTTAAGACACCAAAAGGGAGGACAGGGGGGGGGGGTGCTATTCTTATCCGGACACCCCACGGGCAAATCTAAATTAAATGTACATAAAAAAGGAACCCCTATTTCCCTTGGTCACACCATAACTTGAGAACGACTTTACCACTTTTTTAAAGCTTTAATGCGTTGTAGAATGTTCTTACGACAAAACAATTAAGAAAGTTGCGCAGAAAATTAGAAAATTACGCGGACGGACCTGCGCAGGACAGCTAGTGTAAAAATATCTACGACGAATTTTTGGTTTTAGATAAAGTCTAAATTACTGTAGTTTTACAATAAATTTCCGCTTCTATTGAAATCCCTTATGTAATTTAAAAAACATAACCCAAAACATTCAAGATTTTAGTCTACAATTAATAGAAATATTTTCAATTTTTACAATAGAGTTTGAATTTCGTTCCAAAACTATGGCCGGTGCATGGCGCCATATTGTGACGTCACTGCGGTGTAAATAGACATCTGTCTAGGTATAAAAGTGAATCATTGTATGAAAGAAAAAGTTGAGATGACAGTTCGACAGTTGTTTATTTACACAGGATTGACGTCATTCACTCTGATCAGCGTTTATTACAAAATGGCGATTAGCTGTATTTGAGTAATTTATTTGCTTAATAAATATCACGAAATTATCTCTAATGAAAATGAGATGCATTTTTGGAATCAGTGCAATCTGTTCTAATATATAAAACCACAGATTAATTGGTATTGTGTTGCAGTCATCATGCCTATTGACCATATAAGTATAATTAAAATCGTTTTCCATAAAGTATAAACATACTTACTTAAAAATATACACAAAAAATACGAAAAGATACTATGTTATGTTAAGTACATAGCTAATACACCAATGGCTATGGTATAAAGTACCTGCGTCATACACATAATAGTCGAAGCATGCGTGGCCTGGCCGCAGTTCTAATATCAAACCAATTTATGTTCGCAAGATGGCTCCCTTAGTCCCTCATTGACCTAGTGAGCTGGTCCTCCACTTACGATATAGGCCACGAGGTAATGGATTAAGTTAATCTTACAAATGAAAATAGTCAAGTCCAAGGAAACTTTGGAGCATGATAATAAACGCACGTGAAATATAGATTTTTAGTTTGTTGGTATCTCTACAAAAACTTTCAATAACAGAGAGTATATGACAAAAAAAGAGGTTTTATTTGTTTTTCCCAATGATATTATAAATAAAAGATACGTTACCCACTAAGCAATCGGCGATTACAAGTGGCACAGAATTAATTTCTACTAACGAATGAAATGTGATTTATTCATTTCTACAAAATTTGTTTCTATATTTGGACAGTACTGTTTTGCTGCAATCTATACTTATAATAAAACTGTAACAGGTCCAATTCTGTACATTGAAGATATTTTGAAAATTATATTTGGAGGGCATTCTATAAACGATACTGAGGCCAAAAATGTATTTTTTTTTATTTTTGTCTGCCTGTCTGTCTGTCTGTCTGTCTGTATCAGGGCTGAGCATCACGCCGAAACTACTAAATGGATTCAAATGAAGCTTGGCATGATTTGAGATCTTACTATGAGGTAGGACATAGGATACTTTTTATCCCGTAATCTAGCACGGTTCTTTTGGGAGAGGGGATTAAAGTCAAAATGGGTACTTGGTTATACGCTTGGTCCGATTTTATAAATTTTTCTTTATAATATGATAAATATTAGTAAGGGAACACTCATAGAGAGTTGTTATCAAGGTTTTGTAATCGATCGGGTTAAGCAACGTTAGGTAAGGTCATTAAATAGATGGGTGACCGTTTAACGCCATTTGAACTAAACGGGTCCGTGCTTCGGAGAGTAAGTAAAAAGTGGGTCCCAGTTTTTAACCGACTATAAAAAAGGGGGTTATGTATTCGATGCGAATGTCTGTTATTAAAAGTTTAGTTAACGTAAAAATAGCGCAGGCGGAGCTGCGTGGGTCAGCTAGTTATTCAATAAACTTAAAACGAAGTGACACTGTCAATGCGTCCGTGGGTGGCGTGCTACTGATACTAATTAACGAGACGTTCTGGCTGCCCGAATACAGTTGCATTGCACTGGTGATCATCACCTAATACAGCAAAAAGTCTTTTGAGCCTGGTAATTTCTTATCAAAAATAACATTAGCTTTATATCAAGTAATAAGTAGTGATTAGTAAAATTAACATAGAACTACACACTGAAACAATAAGAAATATTGTCCCACACATTCTGGAAACTGTTAACCATGAAAACCGTATTTTTTTTGTTAATTGTGAAGTATTTTAATAGACTTCATTTTTCTTCATAGGAGAACCAAAGAGAAAACATTTCACACATCTTAAGTAAGTATAACGACTTGAGTAATCGGTTTTCGTTTCTTATTATGTTTAAGATCAGACTAACATAGGCTGAATAGCAATATGGCTGTTATCGTAAAACCAACCGTCGCCTGCTGGGGATCTAACTTTCCGGTATCAGTTATATTGCTTTTCTAGTTTTTTAATAGAATAGTTAATACCCACAATTATTATTTCCTTTTAACAGGTGTGACTCATGAAAATACAATTTGGGAAAAATCTGAAGCTAAAAATGGAGAGTAAATATGTCAACTCTCATAATTCTTTTCCGCGTAAAGTATCAGCGTGTCGTAAGTCAGAGTCGGCGCGTTATTTATGGGCAATGTGACAGTTTATTCCTTCCTGAAAATATATCAGAAGACAGTGTCTCCAAATTCCACTTTGAGAAAGTTGTACAACTTTCTAACGTGAACTAACACGGGGCATCGGAGAGGGATCGGTAGATCGTTAGTCGTGTTAACTTTTTGCTTCTTTAACATTATCATCGTGTCCAGTAAATATGCTTGCTAGTTTTAGAAACCCGAATTCACAATAATAAAAAATCAAATAATTCTGCTCACGCATTACTGTTTATTTATGTGTGATTTAGTTCGATTTTATAGCACTCTGCCAACTTTCGCACTTTGTTGACTTTTCAATATCTATTTTCATGTAAACGGTAGCACAATGCCAACTTATCTAACCCACAGTCTCGAATATCCAACGGAAGTCAATTTAGATAAACCACTGTAGGTATTTTTTAGTCCAGGTGTGCCCTGTAGAAAGCTTCAACCATTTTCCCATACACAAAGAGATTATTTCAAGAATGTCGGTCCATGTGTACATTTTTGTCCAACACTGCTGTTGGATTTACTTTTGAATTAACATAAGTCATATATATGCCGGCACATCTTTATTACGAGATGTCAACTGTCATGTTTGACGTGACGCCATGACATTAGTTCGGGTGATTGGTTGACAATGACATAACAAGGGTGATGGTTGGAAAAGTAGTATGGTTATGTTTGATGATGATCGTAAATTATAATGGAGAGTCTATCGTGATATTTCCTAGTGAATCAGTGAGGTGTAGCATTGAGTCCAGCGTGAGGATCCGGACGAGAGTCTACGTTCAGTTATTCGGGAAACGATCAGTGGATATTGAGAGCTAAGTACTTTGTAGAATGAACACAGTCTAGTCTACAGAGTAGTTCGTGCTGTGAGTCGTATATAGCTTGGGATCTCGTGAGAGTTAGCATGGTGATCTCGTAGAGAGTAGTTTGTATTGCGAGTAGTCTAGTTTGGGATCATGTGACAGTCAGAGTGATGATCCCGTAGAGAGTATTGCGAGTAGTAGTGTGGGATCTTGAGATAGTTGGTGCGGTGACCCCGAAGGGAGTGATTTGTCCTGAGTGATCTAGTTTGGGATGTCGTGACGGTCTGGTCGGTGGTCTCGTACTGGGTTGCTTGTATTGGATGTGGTCAAATATCACTGTGTGCGTGAAGGATCATGTCATCATAGGAGATGATGACATTATGAGGTGCCAGGGTGTCAGGTCCACGCTGTCATATGAGATGACAACTAGTCGAAGGGACGCCTTAGCCAGTGGTGGTTTGCATGAGGTCGAACATCACTGTGTGTGCGGAGGGTGAAGTCATCATACGAGATGATGACATGATGAGGTGCCAGGTTGTCCGGTCCACGCTGTCATATGAGATGACAAACAGCTGGTCGAAGGGACGCCTTAGCCAGTGGTGGTTTGCATGAGGTCGAACATCACTGTGTGTGTGTGGAGGGTTATGTCATCATACGAGATGATGATATAGCAAGATGTCAGGTTATCAAGTCCACGCTGTCATATGAGATGATCAAAGGGAAGCCTTAGTTGGTGTGGGTTTATTTGTTAAGTGTGTGTGTGTGTGTTATGGTCCTAATGTGAGGTTCGCTGGGCAAGACGGTTACAGTGGCTTCCTTGAGGGACCAGCTGGGCAAGATTGTTACACCAGTGTGTGTCTGTGTGTGTTAATGTGTGTTGTGGTCCATATGCGAGGTTCGCTGGGTAAGACAGTTACAGTGGCCTCCTTCTGGGACCAGCTGAACAAGATTGTCACAGTAGTGTGTGTCTCTGTGTGTGAATGTGTGTTGTGGTCCATATGTGAGGTTCGCTGGGCAAGATGGTTACAGTGGCCTCCTAGAGGGACCAGCTGGGCAAGATTGTTACAGTAGTGTGTGTCTATGTGTGTATGTGTTGGTGTGTGTGGTGGTCTTTATGTGAGGTTCGTTGGGTAAGACGGTTACAGTGATTGTTACAGTTGACAGATATGAAAACAGGGATTGGTAAGACTGAAGAGAGTCTACAGTGAAGGTCGGTGTTGGTGAGCTATCGTACTGCAGCTGTTGGTTTAGATTGTGATAGTTTCCTGTGAGATTTCATATTGAGTAGTTGTGCGATGAGTTGTCCTCTCTGGCTCGTGTAGTCCATATATCTAGTGGTTGCAATCTACATTCCGGTGGGTTTGGTTACTAGGTTGATAGAAGGTCGAGATAGGAAGCGGTCGGTCAGGGGTGGCTGTAAGGGGCAGGTGGAGGCCACTCTAGGTAGGTAGGTAGGGCTTCAGTGCGTATTCTTGTTCTGTGTTCAGGTGATCATGTAAAGTTTAAAAAAAAGGATGTTAAACGTGTTTCCGATATATATTGAGGTATGAATTAAGTAGAATAACAAAACTGTCAAATGAATTGAAGATATAACTAGCACTTGGAATTTTAATGATTGAAAACGGAATATATCAAACTACACTTATATTTTTGTAGTCAGATCAGATTTTGGGAATTAACACGTTGAAGAAAAATGATTTTCATTTATGAACATTCATGAACAGAAAACATATAAAATCTTTTTTTTAAAAAATTGAACCGACTTCAATATCACTGAAAAGTATAAAATAATTTAAATATTATTGAAGTTGGTGTTAGCGTACCTGCTGTGTATATTTGGCACCAACTTCAATAATATTTAAATTATTTTATACTTTTCAGTGATATTGAAGTCGGTTAAATTTTTTTAAAAAAAGATTTTATTTTAAACTTTTTAGTGATATTTTAAAGATTGAACCATCGAAAACCGTAAAATTATCTAGGTAGGTTATGATCACATTATCGTCTACATAGTTTTACATAATTCATGTTTCTTCAGAAAAAAATATCTGGTCGTAATGAAATTTGCATGGAAACATCATAGTAGTTTACTCTCTCGAATAAAAAAAGAATCATCGAAATCGGTTCATAATTGTCAGAGCAATGTAATGGAGAACATCAGTTTTATGGTTTTTACCAGATAAATTCCTCCACATCGTTCATGGTCCTCCAGGAAGTTCTTATCCGGTTGTAATAAAATTCATACAGATTCAATACAGTGGTTTCTTCTTTCGAATAAAAAAAGAATCATTGAAATTGGTAAATATTTGCCAGAGTTATGACCATTTTTGTCCGACCGAGCGAGTCCGAGCGACTAAAACGTCATCTATATAGGCTTTCTTGCAGCTCTCAGTGCGCAGTCACCATTCTTGTTTTTCAGGAACTACTTATTACTACGCAATAATTTTTTTATGGGACCCAATCAATGGATTGAAGAATGGATGGAAGAAAGATTTTTTCAAATCGGTTCATAATTGACAGAGTTATGCGCGAACATACACAAAAAAAAAAAATATATATATACAGACGAATTGAGAACCTCCTCCTTTTTGAAGTCGGTTAAAAACATATGAAACTAACCAAACAAAGCTAACAAAATGAAAAAAAGTACTTATTTAAATTAATGATTGAGTGAGACTGATTCTGGGAGAACGAATGAACAAAGTTTACTGATGATGAAGGTTCCCACAATTTCTGAAAAAGTAGGAGAGATATAGAAAAAAACATACAACATAAAAAAAAAATATCAGATGGCAATATCTACATTGTGCAACTGTACGGGCACTGGGCTGAATGCCAAAATGCAGTTCTAGCTACGTATTTCCAACACGCCTAATACCTACACCCCCTAGGGGAGACCACAAGGCCAGGCAGATATGAATACAAAGCATATCCACTAACATGCCTTTATGACTTTAAAAGCATATAAACATTCAGTGGTCTGCCCACGTACCGTATATAAAATAAATAACTTCTTATGTTGGTACCATTCTACACTGTGCTTAATTCGGAAACTTGCCATTTAAAGTTATATTACAGATCCGCTCTTTCGTAAAGCGTCATCATAATTTTCTTAATGCCCGTGTTATATTACTACAACTTTCACTAATTTGTGTCAGTTCTAAACCTTTCACACTAAGTACAAAGAAAACAACCGTTAAGAAACATTATCTTTAATTAAATCTTTTGGGAAGGACTCTCTAATTTCTTTTTGAAGGAAAGGGGAAGGCTGTCGGGAACTTAGGGTTCGGATCTGCAAAAGAAAATATATAAATGTTATTTCAGTTAATTATAGCAACGCAAATCGAACGGCGTTTAAGTAATCGCTTTTGTAAAAGATGATTTTGAAATGAAAATTCAAGTTATTGTAAATTTTCATTCGAGTGAAATCCTTGAATTATTTAAATTACTCGACATAAAATCTTTAAAAAAAAATTGAACCGACTTCAATATCACTGAAAAGTATAAAATAATTTAAATATTATTGAAGTTGGTGCCAAATATACACAGCAGGTACGCTAACACCGACTTCTATAATATTTAAATTATTTTATACTTTTCAGTGATATTGAAGTCATTTTTAAAAAAAAAAAGATTTTGTCGAGTAATTTTAAAAACTTACGTAGTTCCCCATACAGAATAATTTATCTATCATCATGCCTAGTATAATACATGAAATAGAAATAGAAAAAGTTTATTCAACGTCACAAATTAATATCAAACATGAATGCATTAAACAAACCCGTTATAACGTTGAAAGGATGTCCACTCAGCATATGCACATGCGTATGTATGTTATACGTACGCGTGTACATAGGAAATGTTTAGATGATTTTTTGTCTTCGTCATACTTAAGTTAAATAACCAGATTTGTGAACAAATAAGTACATACATATATATTCATTCATCAAAAATATATTTTCTTAATGCATCATACGGAAAACAGGACCTGTCATAAAATGAAATCAATGTTATCAGGGAGGGAAGGTCCGCCATGGTCGTAAAGCAAATCGAAAAATATTGATGATCGATGTGCATATTAGGTTCTGCCTACAGCGACGCAGCGCTTATATTCCCAGTCAGCCGAGGCAAATTTGACACAAGGAATATTGAATTTCACCCGGCCGGTTGGTCAGCTTATTCCAAATGGTTCTAGTGGTTGGACACACTGGCCGCTACCCAATAGGTCGTGGGTTCTTCGATTCCCATCAAGTGTCTGGGTGTTATTTATCTATACAAGTTTATATTTACAAAAACAGAACCACCTATATAAGGACTTGTATCAGTTATCTTTCTGTGTCCATAGTACAGGCTATGCCTAGTTTAGGATCAGATGACCGTATGTATATAGATTATCCCAGGATATGATTATTATTACAGAAATTCAATCACCAGATCATGAAACAGTATAGTATTTACCAAAGAAATTAGGTTCTACTAGAGATGTTGATAAGTACATTTACTGAGTAAAGACTGTGATCGAATCCATAACCGACTTAAACCTATAATCATATTTTGCATAAACAAGTCCTCAAGACTTATACTATTAAGGAGTCTGCCCACCAGACCGAGCTATACCATAACAGTGGTATGAACCGGAGAAGAAATGACGGAGACTATTTTGCACTCAAAACGTATTCATGCCTGTATCGTGTCCGGCACCCAGACTGTCGACTATACCACTGTAGACTGTAGTGTAAATAATACACTATGACAAACGGGTCTAATTAATAATAATAATAATAATATCCTGATAATAATATCATATATATATATTAATTACACACAGACAGCCAATATAGACACTATTACATATTTATACTGTGGCGGCGCGTAGCGGACTGCAACGTCGCCAGCCATACAGAATTCATCTTTTGAATTCTGGAAGGAATGTGCATGGCACGGACGGATACGCGACGTGCATAGAACGGTCATAGTATGGTCGCGTCATGTGGGCAGAGTCCTTTATACTTTCATCATTACGTCCCAGTTTTGACAAGGGTTCAATTTCCCTAAACTGTTGAAACACACACTATGAAAAATATGTATAAAGCTCAGTTTAAATTTCCACCCAAATGTTATAAAAATAACAATCATTACATAAACCTATGCTCGTACTACAAATGAAAACAAAACACATTAACGTAAAATTAGTTCCATTTTCTAAAATATTTTACACCAAATTGAACGAAATTCAATTAAAGTCGAGTGCATAATGTGATAGAGATATGCAGACAAGATGATCCAACGAATGTTTAATTCGTTGGGTGAATGAACACTTATTGAGAATTGCTAGGTAAACTTTAAATAAATACAATTGCATGAACTTTATAGACTAAATAATTCCAAACTTAGCTGATTAATTGTTTAAAATCAAACATTTTACTAGGATAACAAACAAAGCGGATCGAACGTCGTATCTACGAGCAGTAAAGAATGCTTCAAATGTAAGTCGCAATAAGAATCTTTAGCGTAGCCCGTAACCTTTCGATATTTCCTCGCAACGGAAATCCAATAAAATACTCAAGAGGTAACGGCGTCATTGGCGTTATTTGTTCGCCGAGGTGCCTACGCACCACCTGTAGCCAACTACTTAGACACTTTTGTAAATAAAAACCCGTTGTAATTTCTTCCATGTATAGCAGCTAGCTTGGTAGAATAATCTGACGAAAATCGTAAAACTTACTACGTACGTAGATTATATTATAATAATTTCGTAAATAATTATCGTAGTTTTGTAACGAAAATATCCATAGATCAGAGAAACAATGGAAAACACGTCCTTAATTGTCTGATTGTAGATACAGATTCAACTAAAACAAGAAGCACAAGGGTGATAATAATAACGATTTCGCTGAAATAAGCGCACCACGCGACTTTATGTCTCAGGGTTGATGTAGTCAAGGGGTCTGAAGAAAATCTGGTGTGACAACGCAAGTCAATGAGATCGAAGCTAGAGGTTATCTCTTAATATGTTTACATATTGGTCAAAGGATACGGCAGTGTGTGTCACTCGTTTCATCTTTATTGCAAGAAGGGAAAACGATTGTCTCTTCTTGCAAAAAAGGTGAAACAGATGCAGTTACTCAATATTTGTGGATAAGTTGATACATGTCTGATAACTAGTCATCATGACATTACTGTTCATTTATAGGCATAGGTGAAGTTTGTTACAAAAACTTAATGGACATAGAAATTTCTATTATGTAAAGCGATTAAATGAAATTGTAGCGAGTTCTTCAAAATTGGAACTCACCTTCAATCTCAACCTCAACTCAATCTCATTAAAAAAAATATTTAACTTACAAAAAAGTGTGATTTATCATTTAATATAATTAGGTTGTGTCTAATCCTAAGCAATAAAAGAAATCTAATCTTACTATCACGAAACAAAACTTTAAACGGTGAAGTGGTCAATAAAGCAAAAAATAATCCTCAGGAACTTAAAAATGGCTCAAACTGTCACAGCGATGTTAAAACCGAGAAGTTTAACAGTTTTACGACACGTCCACCAAGCTACACGTGGTACTTTTAGCCCACCTGCAGTATATTACCTACGCCACACACTAGTAACAATAATCTGCACCAAATTTAGAATACATAGAGTACATTTTCCTTCGCCGCACTACAGCTTACACTTTTGAATTTTTACCGTGCATGGAAAGAGTTCACAGATCGCGGCTGGCTCTTGGAAAGCTTTTTTATTTCTGCTTGGAGTAGCGTTTTTCCAAGGTAAAGTTTACCGTCCGGTGGTCTAATTGAATCTCCCTTGGCGCAACTAGCGAGCTATTTATGTGGAAAAAGGAAGTGTTTGGAACAAATACGGCTACACTTCAGAAAGCCACAGCAAAGGATATTAATACCTTTAACCATTTACTTCCATTGTAAAGAAACAGCAATATCTAAACTGAATATCCAATCGATAGTCCATAAAACTCTACTTAGAACTTCCAATATATCTTATTAAATACTAGCTGACCCACGCAGCTCCGCCTGCGCTATTTTTACGTTAACTAAACTTTTAATAACAGACATTCGCATCGAATACATAACCTCCTTTTTAAAGTCGGTTAAAAACTGGGACCCACTTTTTACTTGCTCTCCGAAGCACGGACCCGTTTAGTTCAAATGGCGTTAAACGGTCACCCATCTATTTAATGACCTTACCTAACGTTGCTTAACCCGATCGATTACAAAACCTTGATAACAACTCTCTATGAGTGTTTCCTTACTAATATTTATTATATTATAAAGAAAAAATGATAAAATCGGATTTTATCATTTTTTCTTGGATAAATCCAAGTACCCATTTTGACTTTAATCCCCTCTCCCAAAAGAACCGTGCTAGATTACGGGATAAAAAGTATCCTATGTCCTACCTCGTAGTAAGATCTCAAATCATGCCAAGTTTCATTTGCATCCATTCAGTAGTTTCGGCGTGATGCGCAGCCGTGATACAGACAGACAGACAGACAAAAATTAAAAAAATTACATTTTCGGCCTCAGTATCGGTCATAGAATGCCCTCCAAATATAATTTTCAAAATATCTTCAATGTACATAATTGGACCTGTTACAGTTTTATTATAAGTATAGATTTTTTTAACTTAATGACAGTGGAAAGCTTCAAACACCCAATTAATTCTATAAATGTAGATGTAGAATAAGTGTTTGAAGCTAATTAGCCATGATAATAACCACTTTATTCGGGTCTATTTTCGATCAAATTGGAGTTTGGACACTTGAAATAAAATCTAGAGCATCCTTCCAAATAATACTTTGAGAAGTTGTTTTAAAGGTAAAATTTTAGAGAAAAAACGTATGCTCAAGTAGAGCAAGATTTTGTGGTTCGTTGAATGGAATGTAATCAAAGAAAAACTTCTTTTGAAGGAACGTTTACCCTCGCCTAAACCCCTGCCAAATTAGACCATTGACATGGCAGGTGTCAATGACTCCTAAGCTCACAATAAGGAAGTAATGGCAAAAACTTTGTAACCACAACACTGGCCATAAATTGTTTAAGTTGAGCAACAATGAGTTTAGGAGATAGTTCCAATGTCATTAATTAATTAAGTTTCACAGCTGCTGTCTTCAGTGATAACAGTGTAAAGTGTTTGTGGAATTAGGTGGTGATATTGTTTATCTTGAACTATAATCCAAGCATCAGTTCTACGTAAAAATAATTATACACGGTTCGCATTTACGTGTCACATGAATACTACTACGAATTAATCGTTTTGTAAAAATAATAATGTCCTCTTGGTTGATACGACCATAGCAGCCAATCTTTGACAAGATCATCCATCTACGCGGGAGATACTATAGTGCACAAGTGCTTGCGTAGACACAAGTGCACTCTCTCTTCCTTTACCCTCACAATCCGATGGAACGTATGTCCGACACGACCGGGGAGAGGTCAGGCGCAGTACCAACTTTTTACATGCCCTTCCGATACATAGATCATCTTACTTTCCAGGCAATTAGCCAGTAAGGAATAACTCTCACTAAAAGGGACATGATACACTTAGCTAAAACAGATCCATAATGAAGCAAAAATGACCTACTCTATTATTTTAAAAATAATTCGCTGTTGTGATGTGATGCTTAAAAAGAAAAAATCCCAAGACTATTATTTGTAAATTCACCTTAATACTACAGAAAATTATGTATAAACAAATGTAGTACCTACCAACAAATAACGGAACATTCCCTTACAGGCTCTTGAGTATTTTCGTCGTGAACTCGTTCTAAGAATTCACGTTAAATTGGGATCGCATGAAATGGAACAGGATTTATATATAGAGAGAGAATTTTCAGAGAGAGAGAGATATTTTCATTTATCATCGTTTTACTTATTTGGAATATTCCTATAGTCTGAGCTTAGAAAATTTATATTACCAAACGAAGCGCAGGTATCTGCTGATGTATGCTATTCTTAATATAAAGATTTTTAACACAACTAGCTTCTTACATTCATAGTGGAAGAATAATAATTATAGAATATCTGTTAACAATTAGGCACGAATTAGTAACGATTAAATCAGTAGTATTGGACGTACTTGCTAGAGGGACACCGTAAAATAGGTAAGTTTGGTTCTGATAATAGGTTTAGTCGCAATTAGCGTGGTTCCAAAGATATCTGTAACTTTAAATCCGCTTAGCTTTCATTGTATACTGAAGATATGGCGACAACACATGGTGAATTCACGGTACATGGGCACATTATAGCTGCCGATTGAATCGGAATGGCACTTTTCAAAGCGGTCAGCGAGGCACGCCACGTGATGTCACGCAGCCTAGGGCTGGCGAACTCTGGTGACCTCTTGTGAAGAGCTGTACCCAATAAATAACCTCCTCAGAAAAAAAATAACGAAGCTATTGTGAATATTCAAACTTGATTTGAGGTTTGATAGGTAAACTCCTGATTTTAGTAAAAACCTATGATTGTTTTAAAAACTAGTCTACTATCTGTGAAATGAGAGTTATAAATGTTCAATTCTGATAGTTCAATTAGAAAAAAAAATTGCATAAATTGATTTGGAAAGAAACATTTAAAATATCTTTTAGAGATGAATTAAATGTTTTTCCTCATTAACCACAGTTGGCCCGTATGGATTATAGCATAATTAATGCATTAAAGATAATTTTGATGGTGTATATTATGACCTCGAAAGAAAGAAAAAGGTTCTCGAGTGGCGACCACGAACCGGAAGACGCAGCGTTGGCAGACCTCCCACTAGGTGGACAGACGACATTGTGCGCGTCGCAGGTAACCGGTGGATGCAAATAGCCAATTGTCGTTCATTGTGGCGGTCTAAGGGGGAGGCCTTTGTTCAGCAGTGGACGTCTTCCGGCTGATGATGATGATGATATGACCTCAACATTCTAGAAAAAGAAGCAAACCCTATCGAACATTTTTTTTTCGATAACGATATAAGGCCTAACTTATTATGTAAAGCTAAATAATTAATTATAGTTTAACTTTCGTCCACCCTAATATATAAACCTTCGTCAGCTGCTATAAGAAAACTATGTAAGAAATTTATGCCTGGATGGATAAAAGTCCTATTTCAATATTAATACTTATCCAGGGTATTTCGGTAACAATGTTCACGTATGATCATGCCTGGATATACATATATGTATATGTAGCTCCTTTGACAGGGCTTTTAAATGGGCCACTCGGCCACAAAATAACTATATTTTGTGACTCGGCGTAGCATTAATTTATTTGTGTAATAAGCGAGTGTGGCATTATATGTCCAGGAATTGGTTTCTTATAGTCTACTTTAGTCTAGTACATAGAACATTATTCATCAAAATCTAAGTTACACAATAATCTGGGAAAATATAGATTTGAATTAGAATGGTAGGACCTACGGACCGTCCAAGAAGGTACCACCGAAGTGTCAGATAATTATGCTGCTGCCAAGCAGCAATGATTACACATTAGACAAATGTCTGCCATGTCTTCCTTTTCAATGAAGTTAAATTTAAATAAAAAGATATCATTATATCCAAAGTCGGGTTTTTGTGCTTTTATGGTTTCAATGAAAATATATTAAAGACTAGCTGACCCACGCTGCTCCGCATGCGCTATTTTTACGTTAGCTAAACTTTTAATAACAGACATTTGCATTGAATACATAACCTCCTTTTTTATAGCCGGTTATAAACTGGGACCCACTTTTTACTTGCTCTCCGAAGCACGGACCCGTTTAGTTCAAATGGCGTTAAACGGTCACCCATCTATTTTATGACCTTACCTAACGTTGCTTAACCCGATCGATCACAAAACCTTGATAAAAACTCTCTATGAGTGTTCCCTTACTAATAATTATTATAATTATGAAGAAAAATTGATAAAATCAGACCAAGCGTATAACCAAGTACCCATTTTGACTTTAATCCCCTCTCCCAAAAGAACCGTGCTAGATTACGGGATAAAATGTATCCTATGTCCTACCTCGTAGTAAGATCTCAAATCATGCCAAGTTTCATTTGAATCCATTCAGTTGTTTCGGCGTGATGCGCAGCCGTGATACAGACAGACAGACAGACAGAAAGACAGACAAAAATTAAAAAAAATACATTTTCGGCCTCAGTATCGGTTATAGAATGCCCTCCAAATATAATTTTCAAAATATCTTCAATGTACAGAATTGGACCGGTACAGTTTTATTATAAGTATAGATTTATTAATGCCAATCGTTATACTCGTATGCATATCAAACGAATCCTAATGGATAATTCCCATCTCTAGCACACGATATTGCTTATTTATGTATGACCAACTTCGTATAACTACACTAATTAATTTTAGGGTCGCGACCCTTTCGCCAACAAGCAAAAACATGATACAGACTGGATATTTCAGAGATTATGGGATAGGGAGCTTTTATTCAGTCCGGGACACAGGGAGCTTAGAAATTGATGTTTGAATAACTCTAAAATGAACTCATAAGATCTTTTAATAGGTTTCGCAAATATTACGTTTAATAACGTAGAAGCCAATTTAATAGATCACATTTGACATCTGTCAGTTTCTTTGTTCTGTCTGTTTCTTTTGTCAATATTACAATAAATATGTAATCGTAATTGACAAACATTGTGTACTTTACCAAGTTTAGCAATTGTGTAGTTCTAATTTCGAAAAAAATAATATTATTTTATGCCCGTCGTTAAATTTTGATGAAGTGTCAAATATGCTCTATTAAATTTGCCCTACTATCTGCCCCGGCTCCGCATGGGTGTAATATAAAAAACTCGAGTGCATAATACTGTTTTTAGCGTACATAATTATGTACAGGTAAACGCGGAAAGCGACTTGATATTATGGCATGATTAAAAAGGTAGAGCCAAAAAATTGCGTATTCTTTTTCATGATTAATAATATGAACATCAACTTCTGCCCTCTGAGTCAGTTAATTATTCATTATCTCCACGCATTTTAACTTAACTTCTTTATTTTCATCCAAAGGTTGCCTCTCCATCCAAAGGTTGCCTGGAAGAGATCGCTTTTGGCGATAAGGCCGCCCATTGTTGCATGTTTTATTAATTTGTGTCTTATTCTTTTAGTATCTGTTTGTTTGTGCGCAATAAAGAATTGTCTATCTATCTATCTATCCATTTTGGCAACGCGCGTCAAGTAAGTAGCAATCAGACGCCCATTAAAAAAATCTGAGCCATGCCATTCTTCAATATGCTTTTATTAGCCGTTTGCGAATTCTAATTATTTCAATTACTATACAATATTTGCGGATTCGACTTTGTGTACATCACATTGGTAATGACATGTAAGGCAAACTGGAGTGGTGTGGATGTAATCACAAATAACAAGTCTATTTAGGTCGCAAAACTTCTAGCCATTAGAAAGTAATCTATGATTGCCATTGAACTAGCAATAAATTCATGGACTGGAGAAAGAATGTCGACAACAATACTGGCTAAACTGCGACAGCAATAATATGTCAAATCACCTCGAAGTGAAACCCCTTGACCGTATGTGTGTCCGGTTAGGTACTACTCCAGTAGCGACTGTCAGCTGCAACAGTGTGTAAACATTGCTGTATCAGTTTGACACTGAAACAGACACTGTAAGTACTATGCGTTCAATTAAGAATGTGACCGCCATGATAATTGTGACTGCGAAACTTCACTCGTTTTTTACGACATTTGTACCGCCAGCAGAGTAAACACAAAATGAAAAATTCGCTCCGGTTTTGATTATTTATTGTAATGTCTTATTTTGCTATGTATTTTTGTTAAAACATCATTTTCTATAATTATATATTTGAAATGGCAAGATGGTGTTTCTTGTTTATTACTTTTTCTCCTCCTATATAATGTCCCTTATCTCAGAGTGCCTGCGGGCAAAGGCTTCCTCTAGCTCTTTCCAATGTGCGATCACTAATGTTACTCTCCAGAACGGTCCATCTGCCAATTTTATCTCGTCCTCCCATCTCTTATTCTGCATTCCTCTTGTTCGTCTGCCGTCTCTTGGGTACCAATTCCTTATTATATTGCTCCATTTCTTACATTTTCTACGGATCATGTGACCTATTCGACGTTTCTGTTGATCGATTGTAGTCAGGATATCCATTATCTTTGTTGTAGCTCTGATAGTTGCACTGTTTACTTTGTCCCTTTTTTTGTATACACAGTAAGCTTCTTTTCATAGCTCTATGGCGGCTTTGCAGTTTGTTCTTGTGAACCCTACTAAGCGACCATTTTTCACATCCATAAGTAAGGCAAGGTAGTATGCAAGTGTTCATGTTGTAATCGTTACTTTTCATTATTTCTTTAAGACTCCAGTACTTTCTCGATCCTGTTGCAATTCTTTTATTAAATTCTTTCGTTGACTGATTTTCACGGGAGATGATTTGTCCCAAATAAGTGTACTCCTTTACAAATTCTAAGTTTATCCCATTAACTGTCACTACCGCTTCAGGCGATTGATTTAATTTATCCTAGAAAAAACTTAACAAAAGTACAAAATGTAGGCACGGCACGTTCATATGTACCTACAAATAATACATTGTGATTCTGACCAGCAAACACAGAAGTCCAACCGCGTTTGTTGGAAATAGATATTTATTACAAGATGTTCGGTGCCGTTACTTGTTCATATCAATATTTCACGGTATAATTTATTTCGTAGAAAATAATACAGTCTAATTTATTTCGAAAGAGCGAAGCCAGAATAAATTAGGAAGGCGTTCAAAGTTACGATAAAAATATTTGGCAACCCGTGACGTAATCAGTAATCAAATGTGCCCTCTCGCCGGCTTCGATAAAATAGGGAGAGCGGGGATAACCGACAATGTGGACATTTTAAAACGCAGTTTTTTGCTTATTAAGCAAATCTAATCAGATTTGTAAGGAATAAAATACTTTAACCAGATCTGTCTACCTCTCTCTCTCTCTCTCTCATATATCTATAGAAACGTCATAAGCATATTGTAGTATCAATACTCATTAAAACTCGATGTTGATTTATTAACGCGATATTTAAATCCTTTTAATGACATGGCGACCATTTGGCCCTTGGCCTCGGCATCATACGAGACCATTAACCCGGCTTCAGGGGAGATAGAGGAGAGTAGCATTCTTCAATCTCCCACTGGAGTAACACCTGTCTGGCGCGTCCACGTCGCGGGGGTGGGCACCGCTCGCTTCAGTAGGCCGAAGTGGGTAGGTGGCGAAGTTCAGTCAGGGACCCAGTGTTGCGGGGTATAACGCGGCACCCATGCCCAGGGATACGGGTGAAGACCTCAACGGCTGCGACGGCGGAATGGAGTCCATTGGAACGGTGGAGCAGGCGGAAGGGGCATACCTAACATTGAGCCAACCCTACGCTATGGGGTGAATGGGTCATGTTGGAGTTTCATTATCAGGCACGATGGTGAAAAAGAGCAGGTGGCGGAAGAGACCTTAAGGGTCCAACGGCAGCGCTCGCAGTCCTAAGGATGGATTAGTGTCTTGGCGTCAGGTGGCAGCCGGCCGTAAAACGAAATAGCCATTCACATTTCCTTGTCCAATGAAAGCACAAAATAATAAAATGAGTATGAATACTAGGGCGTTCCCCTCAAGCGACGGTCGATGCGATACAAATACTAGGGCGTGCCCCGTAAGCGACGGTCAAACTTGCACAAGCACATCATTGCGATTAGCAACCTGGAATATAGGTTCCATGACTGGCAGGAGTGCCGAACTAAGCGACGTCCTTAAAAGAAGGCAACTTGATGTATGTTGTGTGCAGGAGACCAAGTGGAAGGGTGCTAAATCCAAACTTATAGGCAACGGGTTTAAGCTCATCTATAATGGAACTACCACGGGTAAAAATGGTGTCGGAATTGTACTTTCAGAAAAATTAACGAAAAATGTAATAAACATTGAAAGAGTCAGCGACAGGCTTATAGCCGTAAAGCTAGCCCTCGAAAGACAACCGTGTTTCAATATAATATCTGCATATGCTCCACAAACGGGCACTGCTGAAAGAGAGAAGGAAGCGTTTTGGGAAGACCTTCACAACCTTATGCAACGTATTCCGCAAGAGGAAACAGTACACCTGGGCGGAGACCTAAATGGCCATGTTGGTAGAGGCAATGCTAATGAGGAGAGATGGCATGGAAACTTCGGCTATGGCATGCGAAATAACGATGGAGAAACAATCTTAAATTTCGCATCTACCTTCGATTTAGCGATTATTAATACGTTCTTTAAAAAACAAGAATCCCACCTAATTACCTACAAAAGTGGGGGACATGCCACTCAGATTGACTTTTTTCTTTCAAGACGAAAGCATTTAGGTAATTATAAAGATTGCAAAGTCATACCGGGAGAATCTCTCACAACGCAGCATAGAATATTAGTTTCAGTCTACAAACTTCCAAAACCAATTAAAATAAATCGCAATCTGACACCAAAAATTAGATGGGCATCTCTTAGAGAACGAGAGGGAAAAATCTTCATAATGGAACTCGCTGAAAAACTGAGTTCCATGGATACCACGAACATGACACCCAATGAAATGTGGGATAACTTTGAAAAAGTTTGTATAAGTAAAGCGGAAGAGCACTTAGGGCGAACGAGAGGGAAAAAGGGACCCAACAAAGAAACTAAATGGTGGAATAAAGAAGTAAAGGAGGCGGTAGCAGTCAAGAAGAACGCTTTTAAGTTATGGCAGTCGACCAAAGAAGATTTAGATTTTGAAAACTACAAGGAAACTAAGAAAATAGCCAAAAGACAGGTTGCTATATCAATGGCAAAAACAAACTCAGAGTTTTATAATAAATTGGAATCAGCGAGTTCAGAACTAGATATATATAAGATTGCAAAAATACGTCATAACAATACTAAAGATATAACAAATGTTAAATATATACATGATTGCAATGGTAAATTACTGACAGAAGACAAAGACATTAAAAACCGATGGACAGAGTACTATCAGCACCTACTGAACGTGTCCCATCACAGAAAACATGATTACTGCAGACCTGAGATAGTGCAGGGGCCACCTCTGGATATAACCCCAGAAGAAGTTAAAATAGCCATACAGCAAATGAAAAATAACAAGGCACCAGGACCCGATGAAATTCCAGCAGAAGTCTGGAAGCACTTGGAAATCCATGGGATAAATTGGCTGCTCAGACTATTTTCAAAATTACTCCAGGGCTACTCAATACCTAACTCGTGGCGCAATAGCATTCTAATACCAATTTATAAGGGAAAAGGGGACGTTAGGGAATGTAGTAATTATAGGGCTATAAAACTCATGTCGCACACACTTAAAATCTGGGAACGAATTTTGAATAACAGATTGAGACAATGTATAACAATATCACAGAATCAATGTGGCTTTGTGGCCGAGAGGAGCTCCTCAGATGCTATTCAGACGGTTCGAATAATGATGGAAAAGGCCAAAGCTAACAAGACCAACCTTCATATGGTTTTTATAGACTTGGAAAAGGCTTTCGATCATATCCCACGGGACCTTATCTGGGAAGCACTCAGACAACAATTAATACCAGAGTATTACATCAACCTTATAAAAGACATGTACGAAGATGTCACCACCCAAGTCTTAAGCCCTGCAGGCAGAGGGGAAAAGTTTGAAATTAGAGTCGGGGTGCATCAAGGCTCTACGCTTAGCCCATTACTTTTTAATACTACAGTGGACCATTTAACAAAACAGTGCCAAAAGCCATTACCATGGAACATTCTATACGCTGATGATGTTGTCTTGATCTCGGATAGCGTGGACGAACTCCAAGTTAACTTAGATTCTTGGGTGGAAGCACTTGAAACAAATGGACTAAAAATTAGTAGAAAGAAAACAGAACATATGTCATGCATTTTTGATAGTGTCAGTAACCCTAATAATATTAGCATCTCAATACAAAATACACGTATCCCTACAGTGACACAATTTAAGTACCTAGGCTCTATACTTAGCAACGATGGTAAAATTGATAAGGATGTCACTCATAGAATAACAACGGGATGGATGAAGTGGAGACAACTCACAGGCGTCATGTGTGATCGAAAAATGCCTCTTAGAATTAAAGGGCAGCTGTACAAGACAGCCGTTAGACCTGCCTATCTGTATAGTTCAGAATGCTGGGCAATCAACAAACAGCAGTTAAATAAACTACACACTACAGAAATGCGCATGCTACGCTGGTCAGCGGGAGTCACACTACTTGACAAAATTCGTAATGAGTACATACGAGGAAGTTTCAAAGTTGCCCCGATCATCGACAAGGTCAAAGAAAAACGTTTGCGGTGGTATGGCCACATCCAAAGACGGCCGGAGGACCATATGGTGAAACTCAGTGGCGTGCACTGAAAGCAGGCAAAAATATCTGCGAGTTGTTTATGCTCTATGCTATTTGTTCGTGTTCCAGCACAAATATCCTTAAATTAACCAATATTACCAACATATCCATTTACATTAAAAAAAAATACGTTAATTCATGTCCAAATTAAGATTTTTTTAAATTTAGATTGTTTAGTGAAATCCTAGGGTAGGCAAAGTATTTTTGTCAGTATGGAGCCGCTGAATGTACTTATTAATGTTTTGAAATGCAAATTAATATGTCTATAGTATTTGCTTGCACATGGATATTTGAAATGGTATAATAACATACTTAAAATAGGTTAAACAAGCCGAATACATTTTTTTGCCTACCCTCTGTGCACGCCACTGGTGAAACTTGCCCTAAACATGCCAACAGCGAAGCGCTCGCGAGGAAGACCACCCACTACTTGGTTGACGACGGTTGAAAAAGACCTGAAAGCAGAAGATTTGAACAAAGACATAGCACAAAACCGTGCCAAATGGAAATTGCGGACAAGGAAGGCCGACCCCACGTAAATGGGACCAGGTCTAGCAGGATATATATAATGACATGGCGACCATTCCTTAGCCCCGACATAAAATCGAAGGGTTTTATAAGTTTAATGCCTCTGTCTGTGTGTATCGCATCGTGGTCACCAAAACAATGTAATATACATATCTTAATACATCATAATTATTACAAACATTAATGGTATATGCAATAAGGTAATTTTAAAGCTTGTTTCTCCCATTAGGTTTGATGTTAACCCGTAAACTTTCGACAATTAAGGCAATTTTACTTTACGTAAGACCTAACTACCACCTAAACACTTCCCTTGAGGCTTTACATGTGAAGGTTATGTAAAGTTTCAAGGATGACGTCAATTGGCAGTCAGCCAAAAACTGGCCCTGATATATTATGCCACACAAAAAAATAGGTTAATACCACCCCCGTGTCCTCTCGAAACCATTTCACTGCAAGTTTAAAACATCAATTTCTCCCTTTTACGGCCCTTAATTTCCTGTAAGGTTGGTATTATTATACATTTTTTAACTGGCAATTATTACGTTTCTCACTTTATATTAAAAATGAGCAGTGGAAATTAACTTGCGGCAAATGTGGAAAGCCTCCGAGCTGTGTGTGGGCGCGGGTAACTCAAACATTACGAATTTTTATACAGAGCGGACATGATATTATACATTACCTAAATGTAACCTCCGTGGCGCAGTCGAGGGTTCGAATCTCGCAGGGAGCAACAACTTTGTGTAGTTGTTCCTTATTGGCTAGGACAATACAGACCGATCAGGTGATTGTCTGTAAAGTAAGATGATCCATGCGTGGTATGGGCATATAAAAAGTCGCTCCTGCGCCTGACCTTCCCAGGTCGTGTCGGTCTTCCATCCCATCAGATTGTGAGAAGTTAAAAGAAAAGATAGTGCACTTGTGTCTACGCAAGCACTTGTGCACTATAATATCTCCCGCGTAGGCTGATCTTGTGAAAGATTGGCCGCTGTGGTCGTATCGGCCAGGAGGAAAATATTTATTATACATTAAATATTTGTTGGAAATATAAAGTGTTCCGTCAGCTACGAGATTTTACAAATACTAACGTACTACCAGTTCCAGATATACATGTATTGCTACCTAGTGTGCGTGAGAATATCATAAATAAATTATTATAAATATTGATCACCTAGCCATAAAAGTCAGCCTTCGAAAATTCCGAATTTCGCAGATCAGTAAATAATAATGAATCAAGACTCTTTATACTCGTATGTCAAAATACGAGACAAAATCCTAATAGGCGTGTAATTCTCATTATGTTTTTTCTATTTTGTCTATTTGAGGGCTGGGGTATAAAGGGGTTCATTTCCATAGAGCCTCAGTCTTTAGGGAGCTCTATCAACTCAGTCCGGTACTAAATTGCCACGCCATGATATGCGTGGTCTGCACTGACAATTTCATCTATCTGGGGGCCTAGTACGGGATTTGATAGTCTAGGAACTCGATCAAGTTTTCTCCATACCGGATTTTCAAGTTTTCTCCATACATTTCAGTTTCACCCCTAGGGGTAACTATCAAAAATTAGTGAAATGTACGGGAGAAAACTGACAGTTTGATGGAGCCAAACTATCAAAACCCGTACTGGACACTGAAGAGTAGTCCACGCTGTGTAACGACAAAAGACTGCATTAAAATATTAAAATTGGGTGACATTTAATTTTTACGATCAAAACATACCACATGCGTCTTGTATCATACAAGAATAAACGAAACAATAGAAAAGTTTATTTCTAAAACCCCGCCAACAGGCAAAGGCAGCAATCGTGCCGTTGCATGCGAAGCCCGTACTAACGAAGAGGGGGGGGGGGGGTTTCTCTTGGGCAAACTCGTGCCAATATTGGATGATCCGGCTTCATCTCCTCTCTCAATGGGGCCGGATTATCTAGCCATGGGTTTGGACGAGCTCGGGCTGCTCTCCTCTCCAGCCGGACTGGAGGGAGACGATCTCCCGTCGGGAGATGATGGAATGGCTCGCCAGTATGCGAGCAAACAACGCGTCGCTCAAGATTTAAAAATGGGTAATTTAAGGTGTGTACAAATCAACTTACACCACAGTAAGGCGGTAGGGCGTAACAAATTTGATGTTGCTCTCATACAGGAACCTTATCTGTATAAGGGCGACATCAAAGGTTTAAATGTTCGTGGAGGCCAACTTTTCTTCAAATGCTCTACAAATGATATGAGGACTTGTGTGTTCGCCAGGAATGGCATAATGGCAATGCCTCTTTATGACTTCTGTTCTAGGGACCTCACTACTGTGAGGATCAAAGGGGAAACAGGGGGGGGGGGGCAGCAAATATACTATTCTAGCCTCCGCCTACCTACCATATGACAACGAAGACCCGGTATCAGCACTACTGCACGACCTGATTAACAACTGCGCTCGCGAAGATCTTATCATAGGATGCGACGCGAACGCCCACCATGTTGCCTGGGGCAGTACAGACAACAACAAGAGAGGGGAAGCACTTCTGGATTTTCTGGTAAGCTCACCCTTACAAATCTTAAATAGAGGCAATAGACCAACGTTTGTTAAATCTGCTTCAGATATGTAACTTCCAATAACTATGGTAAGATACGAAGGAGGAACCCAAGGCGAACCGATTGGGAATCTTTTAGGAAGGACCATAAGGAACACCTCGGGGATCCTACGGAGCGACTCAACTCAATCATATATATAGAGTTTGAGTCAGATAGAATTACACAGGCTGTCAAGGCCAGCTGGACCAAGAACTGTCCGGAGAAAGAGGCGGCAACGCATAAGCAACCGTGGTGGTCACCTGCCTTAGAAAGTCTAAGACAGGAGACCAGACGTGTTTTCAATTGGGCAAAGTCGAATAATGACTTTGCAGAATATGCCAAGGCCCTTACGCACTACAGTAACCTCAACAGTCTCCCAGAAGGTATGAGGCTCAGTAAAGCGATGAGCTCTGCAAAAGTCAATCCGCTGTCATCTATCCGGAATGACCAAGGTAAACCCACTGCAACTGGGAAGGAAACTCTTACGCATATGCTAAGGATGCACTTTCCGGATTCGGTAGAGATACAAAATGTGACTGGAAATGTCATCACAATGGAAGAACAGACTGCGAAACCTTCCAAGGACGACTGGCATACAGCAAAGAAAGTCGTTGATGCAGACAAGGTACGATGGGCAATTGATAGTTTCAGTCCTTATAAATCGCCAGGACCGGACGATATATACCCCATCTTACTACAGGAGGGTAAAAATACTCTCATACCGCACTTATGCAAGCTGTACATAGCATGCCTAGCCTTTGGGCATGTCCCATCGGCTTGGAGGCAGTCAAAGGTAATCTTCATTCCCAAACCAGGAAAGGAGAGTTACGAGGATGCCAAATCTTATCGTCCCATCAGTATTACTTCATTCTTTCTTAAGACTTTGGATAAGATGATAGACAGAAATGAGATGGCCCACTAAGGAGACGACCGCTCCATGATATGCAATGCGCGTACCAACCGGGTAGGTCTACGGAGACGGCATTGCACCATGTAGTCAACCGAGCAGAACATGCATTGGGGACTAAAGAAATCTGTGCTGGAGAGTTTTTGGATATTGAAGGGGCGTTTGATCGAACGACCGTCGCTTCAATAAGAACCTCAGCACAAAATCATGGCATAGATGCGACAATTGTCAAATGGATAAACACTATGCTACAGGAAGTACAGGAACGTGTTATTGAAACAAGCTTATTAAGTGATAAGGTTGCCGTAAAGGCAACTAAAGGATGTCCACAAGGAGGAGTACTATCCTCCCTACTGTGGAGTCTAGTGGTGGACTCGTTAGTAGAGCTAAACAGTGGACCACTGCAAGCGGTAGGCTATGCAGATGATATAGTCATACAAGTAAATAGCAAATTTCCAAATGTAGTACTGGACTTGCTGCAAGATGCTTTGGGTAGGGTGGAAAGATGGTGTAAAAACAATAATCTTTCTATCAATCCCAGCAAAACCGTTATAGTACCGTTCACGAGAAAAAGACATTGAGAGGGCCTTCGAGAACTAGAAATGGACGGTACCAAACTAAAATGGGCTACGGAAGTTAAATATCTGGCGGTAACTCTCGATAGGAAACTCACGTGGCATAGTCATGTTGAAAATATAACAAAAAAGGCCTTACGAGTCTTCAATATGTGCCGTTCTGCCTATGGCAAAACTTGGGGACTCAAACCAAAGGTAATATACTGGTTATACACTATGATGGTGAGGCTTATTCTCACATATGGCAGCGCCGTATGGTGGCCTAGGACTAAACTAAAGATCTGTAAAGATTTGCTTAGGAAGGTGCAAAGAGTAGTTTGCATAGCAATTACGGATGCCTTCAAAACAACGCCTACACAGGCTCTTGAGTGGATACTGGAACTAGTTCCACTACACACTCATATACAAACAGAGGCAAGGAAGTCTCTATAAGTCTATACAGACTTGCAAAAGCAGGAGCTTGGAATCGTAACAAGCCCTGTACAAAACACACTATTGAATCCCGTGAAAGAACTGGATGATCTAATGGAAATGCCCTGTGATAAGATAAATCCAGATAATGATTTCTGATACTTACGCGAATATTACACATTGAAATGAAACTAATTTTACGGATTATATCGCGGTTTATTTTTGATATTAATTTCCCGACGTTTCGAATACTTTACAGCATTCATGGTCACGGGCGGACTGAGGTGGTAGCTGTCCATATGTCATAGTTGTCTTAGGGTACCCTCAGGTCTTCTAATTATTATTGTTAGTCCGATCTACGCAGAAAGAGCTTACAATATCTTGAGGTCTTGCAGTGGAATGCTTGTCTTTGGATTTGACTATGTTTATCACGGGATCCCAAGCTGGTGGTAGCACCCAGCCATCTTCTCTATTGAAATTTAGATGCTTTTTAATTTCAATAGCCTCACGAATCATCCTTGGTAGGTAGCGCTGTTCTTTTGTCAAATCTAATATAATGACGGGTGCGATCCTGAACATGTTCACAGACTGCCGCGCACAGTCCGCCCGTGACCATGAATGCTGTAAAGTATTCGAAACGTCGGGAAATTAAAATCAAAAATAAACCGCGATATAATCCGTAAAATTAGTTTCATTTCAAGATAAATCCAGAGTTCATGTTTAATAAGAGGTACCGAGTACATATACCATCAAGGGATGAGTGGACGTGGGGACTCAAACCGGTTGGTGGAACGCACCTCATATGGTACACTGACGGTTCTAAAATGGAGTCAGGTACTGGGGCAGGAATTTATTCCAAGAACTGCAGGGTCAGTCAGAGCATGGGGCATTATGCATCGGTTTTCCAAGCGGAGACCTATGCCATAATTGCCAGCATTAAAGAAATGCAAAGGAGAAATGTTAAAGGTGCTCTGAAGGCACGAAAGGGGTTACAGGTTTGAATGACCTGGGAAGACACAACAACGTCAGCCTCATCTGGGTACCTGGACACGAAGATGTCGAGGGTAATGAGAAGGCGGACAGACTAGCAAGGGCCGGCTCACAAAGACAGTTGGTGGGTCCTAAACCATTTCTGGGGATTCCGTATGGAACGTACCACCAAGCATTATATGCGCATGCTAGGAATGAACACTTGAAGGAATGGAGGGAAGCGTAAGGCCTAAACCACTCCAAAACTTTATCTAGCACAAGGGTGGACTGTGGGGTTAAATTATTGAAACATAACAGATCACAGATAAGGCACCTAATAGGTGCACTCACGGGACATTTTTGTACAGTGAGCACCTTCACAGAATGAGGCTAAGTACTACTGATACTTGCAGATTTTGTAAAGGTGAAAAAGAGTCAATGCGACACATTTTGTGTGGCTGCGACGCTCTTGCGATATGTAGGTTGAGTCATCTGGGAGTAGCTTATCCTACACCAGATGATTATGCACAGCTCCAAGCTGGCGCAATCGTTGCGTACCTGAGGGAACTCTTCAACACGCCAGAAACAGAGTAAGGGCTAGGGCATGCACAATGGATCCAACTGGGTCGAAGTGCGTTCCGGTGGTTACCGGACCCAATATATAGCCACCAATAGAATAGAATCATACAAGAATAAACGAAACCATAGAAAAGTTTATTTTTAAAACTCCGCAAACAGGCAAAGGCAGCAACCGTGGAGGCTCATTTATCCGGCTGTCGAGCTACCCGAACGCGCCCCGGGCGAACCACGGTCGGGCCACACAGCCGCCGCCGCGCTGCAGTGGCGGACGCGTGACGTCACCAAGCGATCAATGGAACTGACGTAGCGTTGCTGGCCCCTCCCCCCGCCCCGCCGGCCCGGGCGTACCCCCGCACCCACTAGGGTCGGGACACGACAGGAATGTATTGTACAGTTAATTAAGTTTATTAATAGTGGGCAATGCGAAAGTGCCCGCCCAGTGAGCTATTAATAAGTTATTAAATGATTAACATTCTTAGATAAAGAACTTTTCAAGATGGTTTAAATTGTATTGAGAAATTTGCATTGGCGCAGTAGTTAATATATGAATATGTCCGACACATCTATTGCTGACTTGCAAAAGAATAGGATGGGAAAAAAAAAGAATCTCTAGCACACGGTGGGCTTAATGATCATTACTGTAGCTGCTAACTATAAACCCTGACTTCAAATCACTCGATCGATAAAACTGTCATTTACGTTTTTAACTTACGAAAAATCGGATCTCGATGTTAGAGATTTTTTGACGTATGGTCATGGACAATTTAATGTCAGAGTCGTGCAAACTGCCCTTAACCTGACTTGGCTAAACAACTGCTGTCTGGATAGCAACCGATTTTTTAAGTGCCCTCCGAAGCACAGCACGGAGACGAAAACGCTCAATTTATATGCTACTAAACGGTTACCCATCTGTGTACTGAACTTGCCTGACTTTTGCTTAACCAACTGATCGTTAACCGAACAGTGCTTTACAACTGGCTATAAGCGCCTCCAAAGAGTATTTACGTAATAATAATATCTTGGGACAATCCACACACGGTCATCTGATCCCAAACTAGGCAGAGCCTATACTATGGAAACCAGACAACTGATAATAATACTTATATACATTTTTTTTTGTAAATACATACTTAAATAGATAAATAACAACCAGACACTTGGTGGGAATCGAACTCACGACCCATCGGTTAGCGGACAGGGTGTCTAACCACTAGACCAACGGGCCCGTCATCTTATGTCAACGATCTTCTGTATCCTGTGTGTAATCTTATGTAAACTATGAACGGCATCACACCTCTACTCCCGCGGAATCTTAACGCAGCATGACATTATAAGATGCAAAAAACATTTGCTACAGCACAGATAGAGCAAAAAAGTAATCATTTTTCGCGGCAACAACAAGTAAATATTTTATAACACTGGCACTGTAATTATTTTATAAAAAATAATGTATATAAGTATTAGTATCAGTTGTCTGGTTTCCATAGTTCAGGCTCTGCCTAGTTTGGGATCGGATGGCCTAGTTTGGGATCGGATGACCGTGTGTGGATTGTCCCAAAATATTATTATTATTACTGGCAACACATTATAAAGAGCACAAACAAACAATGGCGGTGTCAGATCAAGTAATGTAATCCAACCATTAGTCCGCTATCGGATCAATAACCGGGCTCACAGCGCTTTAAAAGAGTCCATTAACTGACAAAGGCTCAATTGACCCGGGTGACGGCAATAAAAACTAGTGTTTTCTACCAAAAGGCAATATCTATGTATACTTATGTATTTTATATCGAACGCAATATGTTTTACCCGAATGCCCCAGAGGGAGGGCTATGTTTTTCGAGAGTATCGTCGTTGTCAAACCAAAATCTGCTATGTGCAAAAACTCTATTTTGAATTAACGAGTAAAAACATTTTCGTATAAAATTTTATATGAATGGATAGTTGTCAAATAGTGTATCACATAGCAGATTTATTTGATAAAAATCTGCTGCAGCACATAGCATATTTTAAAAAGTGGTCGTAGATCGTCGTACAGTGCTCATAGACACATAACAGTTTTTTTATACGGTAGTTAGGACTGTGAACTATACGAAAAGGTCAAAAAGTAAAAATCTCAATAAGTGCACATAGCAGATTTCGGTTTGACAACGACGGTGTGTATGTATGTGAGTATTACCCGTTTTTCTGTTATCATCATCATAAGCCCACATCAGTCCACTGCGTGGATATACGCCTCCCCAAGGCACGCCACTGAACCCGATCTGCGGATCTCCTCATTAATTATTAACTGCCGCACTCACAAACGCCCATTAACATAATTGTTTTGGGAATCAAATTAGATAAATATTGTAACTGGAAAGAGCAAATTCACAGTGTTTGTAATAAACTAAGTAAATTTGTATATGCAATCAAGAAGTTACGTATATTGTCATCTGAAAAAACAGCTCTTATAGCATACTTTGGATATGTTGAAACTATATTAAGATATGGAATAATAATATGGGGTAATTCTACAGACCGTGATAAGGTGTTTCTAACACAGAAAAAATGTGTCAGAGCTGTTTGTGGTGCTGGCCCACTTGATTCTTGTAGGCCTATATTTAAGAAATTAAATATTTTAACTTTAACTTGCCCGTATATCTTTGAAGTTACAATATTTGTACATTTACATTTTTTCAATCCAAAAAAAGTCACTGCTATACCATACTTATCCAGGGATCCCACTAAATTAGTTATACCGTTATGTATTTCCAACTCCTATCTACCTTTTTAATTAAATTTGTTGCGGGTTCCAAGACAATTTAGCGTTCTCCTGGGACTCGCCGATGGTCAAACCTCGGTGTCTTCAGTGGTGACCGTGGTGGGAATGAGTGGTGGGATTAGTCCCAATACCATTATGTAAAACCACCTTAAATAAAAACAATGTTTACCATATGTGCATAAAAATATTTAATAAATTACTAAAAACTCTAAGGGAGCTTCCACTTGTGTCATTTAAAGTACAATTAGGAAAATGGTTAGTAAACAATTGTTTTTATTCAATATATGAGTTTATGAAACACAAAAATACAGTGTAAAATGTAATTTAATTAATTTAAATATTAATTAACTCTACCTGGTTTTACCAGAACATATTTGCATGCCTTTGCAAGACGGAATATGGAACAGCACTTTTTATTTACTGTACAACTTCTCTACCTGTATTCTACGCAAATAAATGATTCTTATTCTAAACAAGACACTTTTTAAAATCTTATTATTTCGACTGCCGGAGCAGTTTATGATTATTGTCGATTTTGAATGCAAGATAATTGATATCTCTGCTCACTATATGCGTAATAAGTAATCATTGGCGCTTCGAGTGTCGAAATCATCCGATTTCAAAAAATGGATTAATAAACATTAATTATAATTGACTTTTGCAGGTGCAGCAATAAGTCTCTTAAACCCGGCTAATTCACCTGCTACAGTGCCCTGCACACCGGATCATTTGCCGCTTATTTACTGCCTACCTCCCTCTACTAAATACCTAATAATAAATGGATGATATGGCCCTATTTCTAGTATTCCTGCTCATGCTCAAAATTCTACACTAATCGTAAGTAATGATTACGGACCGTCAGGGCATTTGATCTGCTTCTAGATACTGCCACTAGATACTCCCACTAGATGCTACCTAAAAGTCGTAAGTCTAATTATCAAACAGAACTATCCTTCTTCCTTTCAATCTGTATGATTACTTGTCTGTGTATATTTACTTCTTAATTTGTCTCTTTGGCTTTACGATTATATTGTTTGAAATAAAACTACGGAATTTAACGCCACCAAAACCGCAGGATACATATAAGCTATTTTTGCGTAGATCGATACTAATAGCAACTGAAAATGAAAATTACAACATCAAACCCTAAACCTAACATTCATTTCATTAGTGTAAGCGCCAACAAACCATTTGCGATGACAAAATACTACCAAAAAAAGGTTGACATCAAGTGAAACCTTTTCAAAAACAACACCCGCCTGTTCTATTTGTTAAATTAAACAACAATGTTCCCTTCGCAAAGTCTCCCAACCTTTTCGTGGAAATTAAAGGGCATTTGCAAGACTCAAAGTGTGAACTTGGAATACGAGCTTGGAATATCTTTCATTTACCAAAATTAAAGCGTAAGATTTGCGTTTCAACAATGAGAGTTGTGTTCAGTTCTATGAAGATAATGATCTGGAGAGCATAGTAGTTCAGCCTTTGAGGATTTGTCGAAAATGAAATTTAAAAACATTTAACACGGATTTACTATTTTAAAAGTGAAGTTTAAGTCGTATTTGCTTTCAACCAGAAAATAAGAGAGTAGATGCAGAATACTCCTATTTAAAAGTATCATCATGAATAAAGGCCTCCTCTTAAAAAGGAGAGGTTTCACTTTCGGCAGGAGTCTTGGGGATCGCAGTATATATGACCCAAAAGAAAAACGCCACTGCCCGTCTTCTTGTTTTACGTAAGAGGCGACTTACGGACACCGAACGGGAGGAGATGGGAGGGCAATATTCTTACCCGGATACCCAACGGGGTTTTAAAAGGATAACCCTATCAAAAAGGCATGGGCACACTCCAACAGGCTGTAAAATGAGGGATAGCATATCACCTCGTTTCGTCAATTTATAAAACTGTATTGCTACTTATATAAACACATGCATTGGACATTTCGGGTTTAGAGCTCTTAAAAGTGTGGAGGCGGCGATGCTAAAGGAAGTATCCTCCAACCGCGCGAGGTGTGATGCTCGGCCAGGGCCGAAGTCCTAACGCTTTTTTTTTTGGGAGGACAGTCGCCGTTGGCCGCAGATGGCCATTACAGCTTCACCGGGCGAGCGCTTAAAGGCAGGGGGAGCGACGAGTTCAAGGGCACGTCAGGGAGGCACAGCCTCGGCTTGGACTGTCGTTTAGAGAGGGCTGATTTTACCACCGGTTCACGATGTTGGGATGTTGTATATATGTATTTTATGTACGGTTAAACTTTGCTAGCGGGATTCAGGATTGTTCGTGTAACGTCATCTTACTGCAGCGCGTAATGTAGTATCGTTATTTTTCATCATTAGCAGCTTAAAGACGTCCACTGCTGAACAAAGGGGGAGGCCCCTTAGAAGGGAGGGATTGCCATAATCCCCACTTTTGGCAGGCGGCTTGGGGATCGCAGTATAGATGGTAGATAAATCCAAAAGCCAGTGTTCCCGTTCAAATTCAAATATCTTTATTATATGCATAGGCCTAACGAGCACTTACATATTTTCAACTTTTTTACACTTTTTTACGTTCTCACTTAGTCGCCTTTTACGACACCCAACGAAAGGAGATGGGGGGAAGCAATTCTAACCCAGCACCCCACGGGGGCACCGTAATGTAGTAGGTAAATGCGATGTATAAACCACGAGAGTATTGTTTGTGTATGTTGTAATAATTGGTTTGAACGCAAAGTGCGCGCTGTGGAATCGACACCTGAATCATGATGAAAATATGCATGTCGGTTTCCGGTCGTTATCTTTACAATCGGCTGATTACGAAACTGTGCCAGTTAACTGCCTAGTCAATGTCATCTCGTATAATATATTCAAATAATATATTACGTAGATATACAAAAAATTGTAACGAAAGCTGAATGTTAGCATAATGCTAACATACCATAAGGTGCATGCCGCAATAAAAAAAGGGGAGCACTCATAAGAGTTAGATTCGTACACCACAGACGCCGCGAAAAGGACATAATACAACCTATACTTTTAGACTTTCGCGTTCCATTGTTAAACTTAATTCCCGATTAAAATAAAGTTTAATAATACAACCTAAATCTTGCAAAAGGATTTGATAAATATACCAAGCCAGCCGTATAAAGGTGCACGATTCACAAACCTGACCTGGCCTGGCACAGAGGCTAATCTTTGACAGGATCAAGTAGACAGTAAATATTATAGTGTACACACGGCTACACATCAAGTTCGACACCCTATAGTACGATAACTACGCTACATGTAATACAGAGAATTGTTGGAAAGGGAATGGGCATGCGGCGCCCCGCCCGGGCGCAGCAAAATGCATCTTCCGGAGATGAAAAATATTTTCTGTCAGAATATATTATACTACAACCTGTTAATGAATTAACCTCAAACTAGTTTTTTCAGTATGGAGAGTAGAATTGATTACTACTACTTTTTAATATAAGGTAATTTTTAGTATATTTCTTTATAATGGCAAGTCTAAAAGGTCACGCAGTCTGACCAATACGCGGCTGATAAAAGGTTATTAACCTCCAGCGAGCGCATAGGACACTTTATTCGACTAAATTGCATGAGTAGGTGTAGAATT
Source organism: Furcula furcula (assembly GCA_911728495.1). Classification (NCBI taxonomy): domain Eukaryota; kingdom Metazoa; phylum Arthropoda; class Insecta; order Lepidoptera; family Notodontidae; genus Furcula; species Furcula furcula. The sequence goes on along the minus strand of OU452259.1, from coordinate 22,249,681 downwards.
ATACACAAACATAACAGGTACGTATGCTTTAGTATACGTACCTAAAAAAAGACAAAAATATATTCGACGATAATTTATGAAAATAATAACGTGTTAAATTAAATTTTAAAATTAAAATAATTTTGCGGTTTCCGAGGTTTTGCGCTGTATGTCTGATCGAACTACAACAGACAGACTAAAATAAACCAAAATGTTCAAGTAACTTTAGTCAGGTCAGCGAACCCAACCAGCGCCCGCGCATATAAAGGTTGATTCTCTACTCTGGTAGAGAATCAACCTTTATATGCGAGAATGCCTAGGTATTAAGTACGCCTTGTGTACCTACCACTTTAGTATAAAAAGCTTAAATAAATAATTTGGCTAACCACCATCAATCACACGCGACTATCTCATATTTCACGTAATGATATATTTTATGAAACGATAAAAACGACGCTTATCTTGGAGGCAAAATTAGGTTTATTGATGCCAATTTGAGGGCCTCGAAATAAACTCAAATATGCTTAGTTCTGTTTAGCTCAATGCTAACAAGTTAAACGTGTGAGACTTTCACTACCAGTTTTTATAAATACTAATAATAATAACGCCGAATTACAAGAAACAGAAGCAATAAAACGTTATAAAATAAGAAAACAACAATTAATTAAAAATAGATTGCTTATAGAAACTCAACAGTTCGGTGAGTAGTCCTTTAGTAGCAGTAGTCCGGTTGTTAGTCCGGTTGACCGGACTAGTGCAACTTTTCAGTAGCAGTAGTTCGGTTGCAATATAGCACCGGACTACTGATACTCTTTAGTAGCAGTAGTCCGGTTTGGAATATTAACAATAAAATTGTACAATACACTTTGTTACTTTATTGTTATTTTAAAATGAACACACAGGAGGTGCATAATGTTGTGCCGTCTTGTGTGAGCATATAAATGTGGTTTAGAGCTAACATGTTTATAGTAGACGTACCTACCGGGGAAGCATAGGACATAAGGAAGAGTCCTCAAGTCCACCTCCAATGTCCAATGTGATTTTTAAGTATTTAAAAATCACGCCGGCGTGCGCGTGGGCGTATGCCCAGGATATAAAAATAACCTACTGAGGATGTGGTACCTATTACGTATTGAGTAGTAGCTAACATATTTATAGCAGAAGTAATAGGGAAGCACAAGATACAAGGATATCTTGCCTTCATAGGTACATCCTTTGCCCTCCCGGCACTCACCTCTTAATACGCGACACCAATCAAAACCAGTAAGCCAGACATACTCTGGATATCAAGACTTGAGGACTCTTCCTATACTCCTTATGTCCTATGCTTCCCTGGGACTTCTACTATAAACATGTTATAGCTCTAGACCACATTCACAGGACAAGGCACAAGATTATGCAACTCCTGTGTGTTCATTTTAAAATAACAATAAAGTAACAAAGTGTATTGTACAATTATTATATTGTTATTATATTATATTGGTATTATATTGTTGTTATTAAATTTTATTGTTAATATTCCAAACCGAACTGTTGCTACTAAAGAGTATATGTTATATTTCAACCGGACTACTGCTACTAAAGGTGAGTAGTTGGTTTATTCACCGTTCTTGTCGTCTGCCATCGCCTTGTTTAAAATGCATAATATAATTAAAAAAATATGGTCGACACAAAAAATACGATCCCGATCGATTTATGAGCAAAATTTTCTAAATGCAAGTGAAGTACAATGTAAAATTTGGTGGTACGCCAATTGCGCAAGGAGCCGTCCAGCTAGGTACCACCACCGCAGTGTCCGGTATTATACCGCCGCAGCAGTATGTAAACATTGCTGTGTTTCGGTGTAAAAAAGAGCACTGTAGCTGGTCAAAATTACCGGGCTAGTCTAGACCGGGCGTTAGACTTAATAACTAATGTCTCGATTGACGAGCGATGTTTTCGTATTAAGCCTTTTTTTTTTTGTCTCGGGGAAATCTTCGAAAGATCCCCGGGAGCTGTGGGGCTCGACCGGGGTATGTGGGATTTTTACCCACTAAAACCCCCGCGCTTGTCGCATCGGCACATGAGAGGGGGGACCCCAGGCTCTCCGGTGGGATCTGCACCAGGGGCCCCTCAGTGCCTTGCCTTTGAGCCCGCCGCCGGGGGGCGCATTGTAGCCCCCCGGGAACCTGTCACAGTGCTCACGGGGACGGGGGTCGCAACCCCGCCGCCGTCCTCCTCGGAGTCGCCGCCGTACTCTATGGACGCTCAAAGGGCCCACACCCCGAGCGTCCAGCGACTCCGAAGGTCGTATTAAGCCTAACGTAACCCTTCGAGAACATTTTTTGAAGCAATTTTATCAAAAATGTTTAACATTGCTAAGTTTGTTTGAAATGAAAATATTTTCACAGAACAATTACTCAGCTGTTGTCTGCATCACAACTATGTAACCTCTACAGTGCTGAATTACTAATGCATTTCAATATTCTCAACTAAACAAATTTATTTCTACGTCAGTAAAAGGCAACCTTAAACGCACCTCCATTTATATTATTTCTCGTAACCTCGTTCCCCATGATTGCTCCATAAAAAGATTATCTCTCGCGGCACAAGGCTCCTCGATTTACCTAACGATCCTGGCCCCAGCCTCCGTGAGCATATTCGCAAATCTAGCGACCATTCTCCAATGAATCATTCACTAGATTTCACGCGCAACACAGCATTGTTTTTTTGTACATACAAAGAAATTCCGATTGTCATTCGTGATTCATCTGAATTATATTTTGACAGTTTTTATTGAGTACTCCAGTGAATGTTTTAGACGGTGCGGCGTGAGATATTTATTTTTATCTGTTCAAGTCTATTCAAATTTTCTTTAGAAATAACATTGTGCAACTAGAAAACCGGATACGACAGTTATTTTTATTCAGATAATAGCTTAACTGAACGCTTCGCAGAGACTATATTTGTCTTCTAAACCTTTCAGTTTTCAGTCGATCTATTATTCAAGTCTAAAAATGACACACATTGTTGTCCTTTAGTCTTGATATAGAATAGATCTGAATTTTCCCGACGAAGTGGACACACATATGACCAGCAAAGAGACATGTTTGAGAAAACAAATTAATATGCTTACCCTACAAATATTCTAAGTAAATGTTTCTCAAGGGACTGTGAAATAATTGTGTAGTCCAAAATCAAGCTTAGCTAAGAGAATTAAGAGGCAGCTAACACTTATATCAGAATGACTACGCAAAATCCAAATCCAACAGTCATCATTATAATACGCAAATTATAAAGTTGAAACGGATTGTCGTGGTTTGTTATCATGGGTAAGGTAGCAGCAAACCGGAGGGCGTACCTAAGACGAAATTATTATTATGATATTCATATTTAATTCGTTATCGACATCCCTACGAAAGATGTTTGATTGTATATGCCATTCTCAGTCGTGTATATGTCACAGAATTCCTAGCTTTTAGTATCATTGTGCTAGTTTCAGTTAGAACTACCATCGAATTGTTAGTCTGGAATCATTACAATTGTTGTCTTTGTCTTGGAAACATAAACTTACTCGCATTAACTATTTTAGGTATGAGTGGTATACCATATAAGAAATAAAAAGATGAGAATACGCTATTTACACTGGAATAATCCAGTAGAAATTGTACAATATCTTTGAATGGAACTATCCTTGAAGCAATATTGGGATTAGCTGAAATAATAATAAATAGAACTGAAACTCGGAGGCGTATAGCCGCCGATAATTGACTTCTCGGTATATTAAGCGGAATAATAATGAATATTCAGTCCTAAATTGCGAATATCACGAGCCAATTACTGTAGTAGCCAGAATACATTCCTGCCATTTCCTATGAATGTGTAGGGGCGGGTTTTCGAGCAAGCGAGTGGTCAATATTTATCAAAGAATTGCCAAAAAAAAACTGGACAACTGAATCGGGGGAGGGGTTTAAGTACCTTAGGAAGGTGAGCCGTTTAAAACGAAAATAAATATTTATCGCACTAAAGATCAATTCTACTAAACTCCTATAAGTCTTCTTTTTTATCATTTCAATGATAAGGCGAGTAAGAAATTCCCCTGACGGTAAGCAGCCTCATTTGATACATAAGTATAATTCTGATGCTGTTCAATATTATCAATATTACGGGTATTTAAGATGAGACCCTTGCCACTGCCCGCCGCCTTGCAACGGATTTTTATTGACAAGTATGCGAGTGTTCAGCTGAAATTGGTAAATCTTTTTCTCACATCAAATTGTTTGTATTCATATGTGTGACAAAGTTAGACATTATAATGATAATCATGTTTTACAACAGATCCGTACCTACCATCTATCGCAGTTACGTGATTATCTTACTAAACCGCATACGATGACTCAGTTCCGATGTCAAAACCGGAAGAAAGTGTTCGTCACTCACCGCTCCGCCTCCACGGCCGCTCGCTTCGGAGCCTCGCCTAAATTACATAACCCTCTTGAGGGAGGCGCGGGGAGAGGGACGCCCCAACAATGCCGAGCGATATCGAGCGGCGCCCGTCCTTCTCGCACTCTCCCCACACCCTCCTAGCAAGACACCGGACATGACAGCCACACGAGCTTACCAGCATCCCATTCATTGCGTCTTTACAAGGCGTAGTATAATATACCTAAGTAGGTGAAACCGGCGATGTATGGATACATTATAAAGTTGTATGAAAAGCCATTGATTTCAGACGCCGCCGTCGGTTGTCGGTGAGGCATACGGCGAGGTTTGAACAGAACATATCGTGTATTATGATAACTACACACATCAAAAGTGTCTAGGGATCAACATATATTTTTGCAATAACTTTTCTCCTGATTGATATTAATTAAAATTTTCTTTAAGGATTCATCAAATAAAGTGTTTTCGTTTGTCACAGTAACGATAAACCAAGTCACCTTAGCATTAATAAAGAAATTTGCCATTTTCCTAATAAAGGGATTTTTGACATTTGAACCACTAACACAAAAGTTCGAAAAAAAGACTGAAATAACAGTTTTCTTTAAAATTTTATTGGGTAACTTAAACAATTAATAATCCGTGTTTCTACCGCGAACACTAACAACACAAGAACATCGGTTTGGCATACTCAAAATGAGTTCATCCAAATCACGCTGTGGAATGGCCGCCCATGTTCGTTGCAACAACAAAAAAAGGTCTTCTTGCGACTGGATACCCTCCATATTCGGCAGAGCTCTTCTCTGTAGCATATCCCATGCATGCTCAATCGGGTTCAAGTCTGGCGACTGAGCAGGCCAGGGCAGGACATTGATGTTAGCTGCGGCGAGAGTCTGTCTTACAACTCTTGCGGTGTGCGGTCGTGCATTATCATGCATTAACTGAAATAAGGGACCGATTTGCACTTGTAGAGGAACGATGACGTCTGATACAATCGTCTCAGCATAAATTTGAGCGTTGAGGTTGCCTCTGATCCAAATCAACTCAGTTCTTCCGCCGATCCAAATACCCGCCCATACCATGATGGTTCCACCACTATAAGGATGGACTTCCTGGCAGGATTTTAATCGCTGTTGGCGTCCAGGGGTTCTCCAGTGTCGTATACGTCTAGTATCCGGTCTCATACCAAAACGAGACTCATCAGAAAAGCACACGAAACGCCATTGTTCTTCTGCCCATTTTTTTGCCCAAAAATGCTTGATCCCTAGACACTTTTGATGTGTGTACATGCAGAGGGCTCTTAGCCTTATCCTTTAAAAATAACCTTATCAATAAATGAAATGTTAAATCAATAAATTAATGTGGTGCTCATTTTAGGTTTTTGTAGTTTAGTTGGTACATCTTTATGGATTTCAATTGACTTTCAATTGTCCCATGGTCTATTGGTTCTAACCGTTGTAAGTTCAATACCGACTTGTGTTCATAGAAATGTTAAGTGTCAACAAACAATATTTTCGTAAATTATAATGATATTGAAAAACTGAAAAAGATATAGAAACTAGGTACTCTAATGAGTATGCAGTGTTATTGTTAAACAATAATCAAGACATTATAAAATTTTGAATTAAAGTCATCCATACATTTACAGGCTGTCCCAGAATATTATCATTATTTTTAAACCTTATCATTAGCAGTACTTGTACGACAGAAGACTTGCTTCATGCAAATAAGAATGCCATTGATGTGGCCTCTTTCTGGGCAAATACCATATAGTATTTATATATTCTTGTCAACACACGAAGAAGAAGAAGTAGCGTGCAATCCATACAGGCAAAAAGTCTTTGCCTGCCTACTCCTCTGAATGACTAAAATATAGTAAATATTTTAACAAATTTCCTTTTTTGCCAACCCTGGCATAAAAGTATATATTCTATTCTATTGTTAGTAGCTATAAATTTGGGCCCAGTACCCACCGGAATGCACTTAGACTAAGTGGGATCCATTGTGAAAATAAGGTAATATACTGTTATTAAAAATAGTTTTAAATTAACCAATTGCTGCTCGAGTCAACTCAGCTGCTGCTTGGGGGGACTGGTCCGACTACTAACCCTTTGGCCATTCATTGTTTTCTTCTTTTCTCCCTTGCTTTATGTTTTGAATGGCAGGACACACTATCGATAATGTTGATCCAATTGTAACAAGACAATGTCTAAAAAAAGGGAAAAAATTACAAGCCCGCTGAGTTTCTTCCTGGATCTTCACAGTTGAGGACTCTTTGTGATCCGGTGGTAACTTTTAAAAAATTGACCATTCAAGTGCTGGTGTTAAGCCAATTTGAAATAAATATTTTTGACTTTGACTTTGAATTAATTAAAAATTTGTCCATATGCATATTTTCAACAATATTAATATTACTTACTGTACATAATAATTTCAGCAAAACAATATAAAATATCTCTATTTGATAGACCCATGATTGGTGTTGTGGCAAGACACCATGGCCTTTGGGCAACCTTTTGGTTGTGGGTGCGATTCCCACCTGAGACAAACATTGTGTCCATAAACACGTCAGTTCGTCATGTCAGAGAGTTATTTATATAAGAATTTACTTAGAACAAAATTATACAATTATGTATTTGTATAAGTTGATTGAAATTAAACTACTTTAACGGATTATGGTGGTTTAATTTAAATTTTACTTTCCTGACATTTCAAATGCTTTGAAGGAGGACTGAGATGTTAAATGTCCTTATAACATAAATATGCCGGTGTACCCTCAGGTCTTCTTAGTTATTATTGTTGGTCCGATCTATGCATTAATCAATCTAAAATAAACTGTGCTATAACCTGTGAACATAGTTTCATCTAATTCACATAAATAAAAGACGACATAATCATTTGTTTGGTTACAATAACCCAGACAGAAAAAGTGGTGGTGGTGGTATTGTTGAATGCTAAAAAATAAATGTGTGTGTTTACCTTAGGTCGGATCACAATTTGATTTAGCTAAAACAATATTACACTATAAAGGCTGTAAATAAAAATTGATTGAATATAAAATTTTAAACATTGTTATGTACAGATGTTAAGGATGGGAAATAATACTGCTGCAAATAATACACACCATACAAGAATGATGTTTATATTGATATTATTTGGTTTGAGTGCGTATAGATGTACATAACCACTTTTAAAACATTGAATTTCATTATGACTCCATAAATGAGACTGATATTTATTTCAATGTGGTATATTTTCTGAACGGCAAGATGCCGGGTGCGATAATGTATCAGTTAACACTAGTATCAAAACACAGACGTTCATTCGTCCAGCTATCAATAGATCTCAAAATATACATAAATACTGTACGATATATAAATTCTTAGGCCGGTTCACGTTAAACTAATAGTGCCCGCCAGACGGACCGACGTCGCAGTCACGTTCCACAACACAGAACCATCACTGACAACACAATTAGCAATATGTGGAGACAATAATTTAATAATTTCAAATGCCATTTAATCTATTTTCGCATCACACATTGTATGAGAGGAAGAAATGGAACTTCACTCACCTACTGAAAACTGTTCTGCAGCAACACGTATCGCACCGATCGGTCACTGATTCACTTTATTCAGAAGTTGAAATTGATTTAAATCATGAAAATATTTCAATATTTTTAACTTTCGATGAATAGATAGACGTCGACTCGACACAGTGAAGGTCTTTGACATTTCTAGATGTGTTGCCAATAAAAAAAAATGTTACAAAAGCAAAGAGTGAATATACCGGAATCGTTATTGTTAACGTTATTAGATGATCGAGAGAGATGGACACTTTCTTTCTCATTTGTACAAGAAAAGATTGCATTTAAATTTAATTTATCATTTTACATGTGATAGAAAGAAACAGAGCATATGAAACAGGGACTGACGATGAGAGTCCTCGTTAGCGTGTTTACCCTCAGAGTGGTATCTCCTTCTCCTCTAAGTGTTTACCGCGTAATTTAATTATTTGCTAACCATCTAATACTGTCTCTTAGAGTAAGTACCAAAGGAGAGACCATGACACGCTAACCCCTCTGCTTAAATTTTGGTCATATGGTCAGGTCGTTTTATAAAAACTAGTTCACGGGCGATTTTTGTCCAGTCCGTATCATAGGGATGTTGGAAATGCCAAAAAATATCGATATATCGAATATCGATATTTTTAAAATATATCGTTATCGACTTCAATATATCGAAACAAAAAATATCGATATATCGATATATCGGGAACAAAATTGTATCATACTATGGGAACAAAATAAAAATGCTTCTAGAGTGGCAATGCCTTACAGCTGTCTATAGAAAGACGTGTCGCTTACCATCAGATCGGAAATAAAGTCCACAAAGCAACTGAATTTCAACATAAACTTAATTATTTAGTAATTAAACTATTTAATTAAACTCAAACAAATATATAACAAGCAATGTATCCACGCATGCAACCAAAGATACTAAATTAACAATACCAACCAACAATCGAACGAAATATTTTTTGATGCAATCAAAGATAACGCAAAAGGTCTCTCTGTGGTAAGGGCTAGAGGCAAGACAAGAGGCATAACATAATGATTTCTGATACTTACGCGAATATTACACATTGAAATGAAACTAATTTTACGGATTATATCGCGGTTTATTTTTGATTTTAATTTCCCGACGTTTCGAATACTTTACAACATTCATGGTCACGGGCGGACTGAGGTGGTAGCTGTCAATATGTCATAGTTGTCTTAGGGTACCCTCAGGTCTTCTAATTATTATTGTTAGTCCGATCTACGCAGAAAGAGCTTACAGTATCTTGAGGTCTTGCAGTGGAATGCTTGTCTTTGGATTTGACTATGTTTATCACGGGATCCCAAGCTGGTGGTAGCACCCAGCCATCTTCTCTATTGAAATTTGGATGCTTTTTAATTTCAAAAGCCTCACGAATCATCCTTGGTAGGTAGCGCTCTTCTTTTGCGAGGATTTGTGGTTTGTCAAATCTAATATAATGACGGGTGCGATCCTGAACATGTTCACAGACTGCAGACTTCGTATAGCGTCGATGTTTAACGTCAGCTATATGTTCTTTTACACGGGTTTTTACCGATCTTTTTGTTTGCTCTTTCTGCGTAGATCGGACTAACAATAATAATTAGAAGACCTGAGGGTACCCTAAGACAACTATGACATATGGACAGCTACCACCTCAGTCCGCCCGAGACCATGAATGCTGTAAAGTATTCGAAACGTCGGGAAATTAAAATCAAAAATAAACCGCGATATAATCCGTAAAATTAGTTTCATTTCAAGGCATAACATAAACTTAAAAGAAGCTTACTGCTAGACTAGAGATAACCTTTCTTTTTTCTTTCCTTTTTTTGTGTAGTTTGTACAAGGATGGCTGGCTTCGTTGTAAAGAAATTACACTGATCTTGTGATGAAGGTCCAGGATCGTCTTTTTACAGCAAAAAAAATTTTGGAGAAATAAAACAGATCTAATCTTTTCCCAAAAAAAATATCGTTTTTGATACGTTTTCGATACTTAATATTTTATATCGATATATCGAAAAAATATATATCGGATGAAAATATCGATATATCGAAAGAAAAAATATCGATATATCGATGTATCGATATTTTTTCAACAAGCCTACCGTATCAGGTCGTCATACATTATACAGCTCAATGAAAATGGATGTTTGAGCAATATTTGACTGTTAAAATCGATTAGGTACCATAAATCGGTGAGAGAATGGAGTTTCCTATCATTTGTAACTATTATTTTTTATGGATAAGCTCAGAGTCACACAACGAGCTATGGAGAGAGCTATGCTCGGAGTTTCTTTGCGCGACAGAATCCGAAATGAGGAGATTCGCCGAAGAACCAAGGTCACCGACATAGCTCTTAAAATCTGCAAGTTGAAGTGGCAATGGGCAGGCCACATCGCTCGGCGAACCGATAACCGCTGGGGAAGAAAGGTTCTCGAGTGGCGACCACGAACCGGAAGACGCAGCGTAGGTAGGCCTCCCACTAGGTGGACAGATGACATTGTGCGCGTCGCAGGTAACCGGTGGATGCAAATAGCCAATTGTCGGTCATTGTGGCGTTCGAAGGGGGAGGCCTATGTTCAGCAGTGGACGTCTTCCGGCTGGTGATGATGATGATGATGATTTTTTATGGTGGGGCTACATCTGCACGCTTCGACGAAGATTCGCGTTATCGCGACAAGTGTGGCCAAACAATTCGTGCTAGTGCGATGTATTCGGGCGAACACGAATGCCTTCGCGGTGTTGTCGGTAAATTGACACGCATCAAAGGATTTTGTCTACACCACGAACCTGTATTAGAACTGGACAGCGCAGTCTACTAAAGATCACGAGCCGAATGAGAAGTCCGAAAGTAGTAGTGTATCTCTGTCTAATAGGGTGTCCACGCATTACTATGTGGAAGGATTCTTTTTCTCACTTCTAAGGTCTTTTGGCGGCGGATCGGGTCACAACGGGCGGTGCCACATCGGTGCTTCTGCGTGACCTCCGTCAATCTGAATGTTGCGAGGCAACCGCATGTGACGATTTTTGCGTCCAGATCGTAATTTTGGTGACATAATACTAATTATAATTATTATTTGTATTGTATAATTGGATGGAATTTAATCGCAAGTCATGAAATTACTATGTATTTATGCAATTATTAATTTTGAGAATTTGTTGCAATCAATTTATTTAAATTTAGAGTCTTATTTTACTTATTTCAATATTATATATAAGATCTGCTGTACTTACCAGAATTAAGACAATAAATTATTTGAATTTGTCGTAATACCTAGCTACCGTTTTCTTCCAGATATCTGTATTTCATTCCAAAATTCAGGTTGAGTTAACCAACGTTCGTATGGAAACCATCATCCGAGATGGTGGCGAGTAGGGTGACCATTGTTATGTATGCATAACAATGGTCACCCTACTCTAACAGTACACCGCGACACCGGATTACTTACTACGACAATGTCGACAATCACACAACAGCTCAGTGCTGCTACCTTCATAATGATAAATTGTTACTAATATTATTGTTAATAAAAGTATTGCATGTTGTTCGTGTGCTAATTTATAATATTACATTTCATCGTCCTAGACGTATTATATTTCGATGTTTTCTTACACGAAAAACTTATAAGCAAATGTAATCAACTTTTAAGAAATCTACCTAACATTACTAAAAATAATCATATTTTGCGTTGGCAACTTACTTGACAAGGGGGCAGACAAGGACACACATCTACTTTTGAGCTATCTCACTCGGCTCGTTTTTCTACTTCGACTTGTGTCAATGAAAAACTAACCTTAAGAATGTAGTATAAAGTTTAAATTAGTGATATTATTATATTTAAGTGATCTATCCAGTTTTTACGAAGTAAATATAAATCCGTGGTCTACACTTCGCCTTTGCAGTTGCAGCAGAGTTGCCATATATCAGATTTCTTATTCCGTAGTAAATTATAATAATCTTAAATGTTGTCCCCCTGTTGTTTCCTTTGGACACGGCAACATGCCTGAACGGCTAGACCAATTTCGCTGATTATTTTTTTTTTTTTTGTGTTTTTTATTGTCAAGAGAAGGTTCATATGAAAGAAACACTAGAAAATTACGAGGGCAGAGCTGCGCGGGACATCTAGTGGTTAATACAAACGTCGTTATTATTTTTTATCCTCGACTATCAAACTGAGTTTTCCGGTTTAGTTTATGAGGTATTAGACGAATAGTAAAATAACTATACGTCCAATCAAAGGTATGCCCTGGAACCTTGGATGCGCGAGTTCAACTTGCAGTTGACTGTTTTTTTTTTTTTTAATCCTACCTATCCAATTCACTTATTTTAGCTCTTTTGTCCATACATATTTTATACAGATTTCATGTTAATAAGCTCAGAGTAATTAGAATGGAGCTAGTATCGCGTCGATTCCCCGAACAAATTTTTCGTGGCACTTTTGCGGCTTGCGGGAGGCGAAGTAAACACACACAGATACAATTTCACGCATACCCATACTATGATAAACTCGCAACACATTCAAAAAGTTACGCACAGAAATAAAGAATGACCTGAACATATGAACAAAATTTGGCAGAGGGGTTAGGGCATCATGATCTCTCCAGTGGTATCTCCTCTAAGTTAATAAGGCATAAGCACAGACTACTCAGTAAGAACTATAAGTAGGTACAGATTTATATACAGATTATAAAACGCTCAATGCATCTGGCAACACTGATTCCGACGAATATTCGCCCGAATACCACGTGCTTTTGCTAGGACGATAATGTAGCCAGCGACTTCGCCGTTGGGCGAAGACGAAGTTTTATCGCGACAGGGCGACACGAATATTCGCGTGCAAATGTAGCCGCGGGGTTACGAATATGTTAGTATTAAAAAAATAGAAAGCAAATATTGTTATCTCTGAATCAAAATTTCGCGCCATGTTTTATCCTAGTTACAGCATAGTGCGAGGACAGGATTGAATGTACGAAAAAAATTTAGTTCATTCTAGGCTGGAGGAAATTCTAATAATTATGAATGATGTTTATGATAATGAAGTTATTGTTATAAAAATAGATTAATGTATCGAGAGTATCATGATAAATAACAATAATCTTCTTCTCCTTTTCTTATACATAAAAATCACGTGTCACGGTGTTTGTGGTCGAAATCCTCCAAAACGGCTCGACTGATTTTAATGAGATTCTCTTTTTATGTACATATATTTAGTAGGTATGAGGATAGGTCTTAAAGTATATTATATACCGCTAGGTGAAGCAGCGTTAGTCAGGGTAATTATACAGATGGGTGACCAGATGGTCAATCACCGGGCAGCATTATACAATGCTCTTTGAATTAAACGTCTCCGTGCTTCGGTTGGAGGGCACAAATAAGGGAGAGCGTAAAATTTGAGTAACGGTTTTAACCGACTTTAAAAAAGGAGGTATGTATTCAACGCGTATGTATATAATATGCCATTATGGCCATTATGTCTAGCGTTTGTGGACTACGAAAAAGCCTTCGATTCAATCGAGACCTGCGGGGCTATTACGTATCTCGTTTGACAACTAAAGTGATGATCACCAAAGCTAAGTGGCTATCAAATAACTGTCAAATGATGCATTCGGTATTGCCTAACTTGAGTGACCAACTGAAATGACGTCATGAGCACCGATTCTCGGTGATGATCACCGTAGACAATATTTGACAGATGTTTCTTTATCGATAACCTATAATTGGTATTATGTAAGTAAAGTGTACATCAAACTGATGGTCACCCAAGTTGCGATGACCATCGTGAAAGCAACTAATAAGAAGCAGTGTTTTACACTGTTGAAGGTGATCGCCACTATAAGCCGGCTATTTGAAACGTTGACTAGAAGCATTATCAACATAGGTAAAAATGTGACAACTATTTTCGCAGGATTATAACTTTTTTTTTTACCTAAAGAAAGTATTTGGTTGGAGTGTATCCTTGGGGGCTATGGTGGGGGCGCTGTGAAGTTGAGATTTAGATGAATCGTTGAAGATTTTTTTTCGTGCCGCGAGAGTACCTACTACTCTCGCGGTACGAACGGTGTACCACCTTTATGATGATAAATGCTTGCACGAGCTGGCCCAAAATGCATGCGGGCGGGGTAAGCGCACGTAGGTAACGACGTTCAAACCATTTTTATTGTAAACTGGTACAGCATTCTTGTCCGCGATAATACATTGAGCTATATTGTACTGAAGTAGGTACATAGTTATTTTTGATTAATTTCGGATGCTGCCTTTCTCTTGTCACTGACTTATAATTTAGCGGCAAATGGCATGAAAAGATGTAAAACACCTCGAATTTCTTGAAAACTTTATGTTAAATTAGTGTTTGTTTTTTTTCATAGAATTAGGATTTTTCACAATATCTTTGGGTTTTTTATTAAACTTTTGTTGTCTATGCTCCCAATATGCAGGTATTTTCGCCTAGTGGACTAGGCGAAAATACCTGCAAATTAAAAAGTACCACTAAATGTTCTTTGTATAATGGTTCGGGGGGATATTCAACTTGGTCGCATAATGTCGATAAAAAAGTAGAGATGGCTAAAAGACAAGTGATGAGCACCGTAGTACACCGTAGGTTGATGTCCACCGAAAGCCATACGTAATACCAATGTTATCACACATTCGGTTGACATCAAATTTCGGTGGACAACTGAAGCTTGATAGTCACTTGGGTGGCTAAAGATACGCAATAACCCTGCTGGGCGGTATTGCAGTCCCTCCAGCGGTGTCACATTGACTATAGGTACATCGAAGTGTTGAAGTGTTTGTACAGCAACGCCACCATGTCGATCCGACTACAGGACGAGAGCACGAAACCAATCGCATTGCAGCGGGGCGTGAGACAGGGAGACGTTATTTCTCCGAAACTGTTCACGAACGCATTGGAGGACGTTTTCAAGCTCTTGGACTGGTACGGATTCGGCATCAACATCAATGGCGAATACATCACTCACCTTCGTTTTGCCGATGATATAGTCATTTTGGCAGAGTCTCTGGAGGACCTCAATACAATGCTCAGCGACCTCAGTAGCGTTTCCCAACAGGTGGGTCTTAAAATGAACATGGACAAGACGAAGATCATGTCTAATGTCCATGTTGCACCCGTACCGGTAGCTGTTGGGAACGTTACACTCGAAGTTGTTGACCACTACGTATACCTAGGACAAACTATCCAGTTAGGTCGGTCCAACTTCGACAAAGAGGTCGCCCGAAGAATCCAACTCGGATGGGCAGCGTTCGGGAAACTACGTGACATCTTCTCATCAGAAATTCCGCAGTGCCTGAAGACAAAGGTTTTTAACCAGTGTGTGTTGCCTGTGATGACATATGGTACTGAGACGTGGTCTCTAACAGTTGGCCTTTTGGAGAAGCTCAGAGTCACACAACGAGCTATGGAGAGAGCTATGCTCGGAGTTTCTTTGCGCGACAGAATCCGGAATGAGGAGATTCGCCGAAGAACCAAGGTCACCGACATAGCTCGTAGAATATGCAAGTTGAAGTGGCAGTGGGCCGGCCACATCGCTCGAAGAACCGATAACCGTTGGGGAAGAAAGGTTCTCGAGTGGCGACCACGAACCGGAAGACGCAGCGTAGGCAGGCCTCCCACTAGGTGGACCGACGACATTGTTCGCGTCGCAGGATACCGGTGGATGCAAATAGCAAATTGTCGTTCATTGTGGCGGTCTAAGGGGGAGGCCTTTGTTCAGCAGTGGACGTCTTCCGGCTGGTGATGATGATGATGATGATGATGTATATAATATTATTAAAATGCAAAATCCATATATAAATCTCGTCTCACGGCATTCGCACTCCTCCAAAACGGCTCGACCAATGTTTATGATTTTTTTACGTGTATACATAACAATATGGTACCAAGGTATAAGAATAAATAGATGGGCGACGTTTGAACTAACCGTATCCGTGTTTCAGAGGGCTACTAAAAAGTTGGTCCTGGTTTTTAACCGACTTCAAAAAAGGAGGTTATGTTCTCGACGCGTCTAAAGCGGTAACTACTAAAAAATAAAACGTAATTTTGTTCGGGAATTAGCGCGATTTACCTTATATTTATCGGAAGAATCTACTTGCACATGGAACCTACCACCTATTAAACCCTACAGAAACTCCCGCGGATGCACATGAAGACAACTTGGTTTCTCCCGTGGGATTTGCACCTTCAGTGCCTTGCCTTTGAGACTATTATAGCCCCCGGGAACCTGTCACAGTGCTCACAGAGACGGAGTCGAAAACCCGCCGATGCACCGCGCCGTCTTCATTGAAATCGGTATCAACGCATACGTTTGTGCCGTATTATGCACAACTTATACATACTGTATACAAATAATAAGCAAATTATCGCGCACCAGATCATGGGAAATGGAGCAACAATGATTTACGTATCCAAAATCCAGCTAACTATCATGTTCTGAAGAGTGTCAGGGCTGCTCCGCGCCCTGCGCACCAGGAACGCACACCTCTTGCGCATAGTAGCGTGAAAGCAATCTACGTGTGCGTCCGCGAACATCCTAGATGCGCAACGTAAGTGAGGCAATCCTTTGAGTATTAAACCAAAAGGAGACGACACGCGCACTATTCGCTATGAGAAAAAGTCTGTCACTTTCTGCGCGGGGGACGAGGTAGCTCACACAAATACTATCTACTACTAATGCATATTTCGCCACGTCGCTACGCAGGCACACGACAATATTATCAAACACTAACATAATCTATACGCACACAAGTAAATTCACACACAGTGACAACACTGTCTGTACACGAGATGACGTCAATTTTAAGTAAACGAGGATAGTGCATGACACTATCGATATTTTATTGTCGATGAGTTCCGATAATATTTTTGGTGAAAGTTAAATAGGTGTAAGGTATTTTTAAATTTAGGATCATAGGAAAAGAACCTTGGGTTGTCGTCAAAATCCGATTAATTAGGATAAGTCAGTATGGTTAAGTCTGAAACTTCAAGAAATACCTAAGCTGCATTCTTACTCTTATATTATGAAAAGTCTGCCTATAAACAACTTTGTGCAATAAAAAGAAATAAATATCTTTACTCATTCCTATGATAAAATTTTAACGGCCAAAAAGGGAAAAACATTTTGCTAAATATGTTGTATTTTTGACATAAGCTAGCGTTGGTTAAGCAATGTCAAGTAAGGCCAATACATAGATAGCAGTCGTCTGGATTTTCTTGAACATTTGAACTGAGCTTCCCTGTGCTTCGGTCTCGGTTGTTGTAGACAGTAGTCGTTACCTTCGGAGTCGCTGGACGTACGGGGCGTGGGCCCTAGGACATCCATTAAGTATGGCAGTGACTCCGAGGAGGACGGCGCACTATGGACGGAAAAACGAAGTTCCCTTTCATAGGATTTTTTAAAAATAAATATTTTATTTGATAGTTTCAAGTATACAGTTTTGTCGAGTACATTAAAACATTGAATAAATTAGTAGTTACCGGTTTTTTTTTTAATAATTTTACGGCTGAAATGCCAGATCACTATATTCGGCATTTCAGCCGTACAAATATTTACGTGAAACCCATGTATTTTAAGAACTTGTGTTAGCTACCTATATTCTTGCAAATATAAAATATCAGTCATTCATATCGCATTATTTGTTGTGTTGTGCATACGTTATGAATATGTACGCTTTTCGTCAAGATCGTTAGTCATATAGGTTTGTTGTCTACAGGGCCGTCTTTACCAGGGGGTGCAAGGGGTGCGGTGCACCCGGGCACAGGGCGCCCGGGGGCGCTTGCCGAGCGCTGAATATTTAGATATTTCATTGAACTTAACGCCATTGCACAGTTTCATATATTTGTTACGACGAATACGTATGCGCAAAATAAAATATTAAAAAAAATTTGTCATCAACAAAAATCATTGTTTTACCACAGGTTAGGTATTAGTTTTTACTTGTATTACGCTTTCGGCGCTTGTCACACCGCTCATGGTGTGCAAGCTAAAATGACTCTTATTAGTACACCAATTACTCTTATTAGTAAACAATTTTATTTCATACAAGACGCGCGCGGCAAAATCTCTTATCCAAAGAGAGTGTTTATAACCTTTGACACATTGCCGCCCGGTCGCCCGCACTTGAAGTAAAATGATCTCTAAGTCAATAAAGTGTAAGTCGTAAATTCATTTGAAATGGGTGCGCGGCGCGGCACCTGTGCGTCTGTCATAGGCGAGTAATTGCGTCCTTTGACATAGCCGTCTGGGCACTCGCACGTAAAGAGAAATGATCTCTAAAAATCACTACAATTAGGTGTAAGTTTATTTGAATATACAGCGCGGCGCGCAGCGCCTATGCAAGTGTCGGTCAGTGATTGATCTGATTTCTTCTTTTTAAGTAATTAAATTCGTTAGCTCATTTCATTTGCGACGACCGCCGAATTAGCACGGAAGATCTAGTGGAGAAATTCATTAATTTATATGTATAGTGTAACCATAGTGTAAGTTGTAATTGTAAGTGCATGGAAATTCATGGAATAAATGGAATTTCTTCGTCATAAATAAGAGAAAAAATATCAAGGTAAGTCAATTTTATTTTTTAAGTGTTAGGTAGCATGCAGATCTCGACCATCCTCATCCAACTAATACCTAGGCGCCTACCAACTAGCTGTTCGTCGGTCCAGCGGTGGGCTGGAGGGGCGTCCGAAGCTACGTACGTTCGTTCGTTCGTGGACAGTGGTTTCCATTCGAGAACTCGTCGGTTAACATTAAAATACAATACATAGGTACAATACCGATACCTAAAAGTACTCATACCTAGCTAGAAAAATACATCATTATAAGTATAGAAACCAAAATTGATATAAAAATAAATGATTTAATTAAAATCTTTGCCAACTCAAAAGCAAGAAAAATTGAGTTTGTTTGATGTATGTACATACAATAAATAGATATTTAGCAAATTACGTGTTTGGGGGCGCCGAACACAGGAACTCCAATAAAATATTTGATTAAATTAATAAAGTGGTATATTTAATCTTCCACAATAGTTATTAAAATATATATAATCTTAGTATCTATCCTTAAAGTCTATGCGTCTGTTCCCACCGAGCTTAGGTAAGGGAAAGCCATGACGTCATGAAGCCGTGACGTCATGAGCTCGGTGTCCGATGCGCGGCAAATGTCCCACGGTCTAGGTATATACTGACGAGGCATACTGGCTCGTAACAAGCAATTAAATAACAACATAAACGAGAGTTGGATTGCTGGTGTTTTTCGCCATTACAATCATCTCAATATAATTCGTTCTTATTCTTTTGGCTTGGCACCGACTTCAGTTCAGTAAGTACCAAGATAAGTTAGAAAAAGTCACGCATTTTCGTCCTTGGAATTAAAAATTCTAATTATTTTTTTAGTTTTTTAGTGTTTGTTAATTTTTGTTTGAAGATTCTTTTTGAAGGCGGTTGAATATTTTTTTAAAAACGTTTTTTATTTGTATAATTGGGTTTAATTGGTATAATTAAAGTTTAATTTTCGTTTTGCATTTTAGAGAAATAAAGAAATTGACTATCAAAATTACGTGGATTGTGTTTTCTTGGTTGACTAGGACCCCTTTCATACTGCAGTGTGTCGTCGGTCACGTGCCACGCTGCAGTGTAAAAGAAATCGAGGGCGCAGGCTGAGCCCCGCACCCCGGCGTCGAATAGACTTAAGACGGCCCAGTCCCCCTAGACAATGTAACATTCTACAAGCGCTATCGCTAATAGAAAGTATAAAAATGTATGAGAATGACATAAGTCATCGAAAAATCACATGACATATTGTAGGGAATTGACACCAATAGCGAATGAAGAAATAGATTCGCTATGAAGCGATTGCATCTTGTCTAGGCCCTCTGGTTGTCTATCAGGGATCAATAAAGGGTAAAAAAAATAAAACAAATCTTATTTTTGAAGTACATTACTTACCGCGTGTTAAAACATCGTCCAAATATTTTATTTTATTTATTTATATACCAACAGTACACTTATGATTAAGTAACATTACAACGTTCACAGTTAATATAAATTCTGATAAGTGAACCTATTACAGGTATAAACAACATTGTCGATATGCTTGCTTGTGTTCTTTAAAGTATAAATAGTTAGATTATTAAAATAAAAAAATATTGGAAATGATTAAATACAGGAAATATATTAAAATAAAAAAGAATATCTAAACAAATCACAAAAAAAAAGAGAGTATCATAAATAAATATAAATAAAATGCATTAATTATGCATTGAGTAAATATGCATTTTTAATTGATTCATATCTTTTGAACGGGGAAGTTCGGGTTCAAAGTCAAATGTCAAGTGGTTTTTTAATAGGCTCGGCAACAATACCTAAAAGTTTCAGCTTTACAGTCCTAGACAGAAAAAAGTTATGAGGAAAACTAATTCCATTTTCATACATTTGAAATATAGAAAGTCATTCTTTGATGGTATAGACTCGATAAAAAAACCGGTAACTACTCATTTATTCAATGTTTTAATGTACTTGACAAAACTGTATACTTGAAAGTATCAAATAAAATATTTCATTTTTAAATAATCCTATGAAAGGGAACTTCGTTTTTCCGTCCACTGTGCGGCGGCGGGGACCATATCCCCTTGAAAACCGTGTCTGGTTCCAGGGGGGCTATAATGCATCCCCCGGTGGCGGGCTCAAAGGCAAGGTACTGACGGGCTGCTGGTGCAGATCCCACTGGAGAGCCCGGGTGTCTCCTTTCATGTGCCGATGCGTCAGCGATGCGATAGGTTTACTTGCGCTTGACCACAATCTCACATAATGGTAAGTGAAGATAAGATGTGGTCTAGGATGGACCGCGCTAACCCATAAGATGCCTGTTCAATCTAGACTTGAAAACACACAAGTTATATTTATCAGGGAAAACGTTGTCCGGGAGGGTATTCCACAGCTTGACCGTGCGCATGAGGAAAGAAGAAGCGAAACGCTTAGTTCGGCAAGTTGGAGTGTCAACGTTAAAGCGGTGGAGACCCTGCCGCCGCCTGGCAGTCCGGTAAAAGAAAGGGGATGGTCATGAGTGCCGCCAGAGTTACTTTCAGGGGGATGCATCTGCATCTACACATTTTACTATTAACTTAAACTATAGAATTATACATGTACTAGCTGACCCACGCAGCTCCGCCTGCGCTATTTTTACGTTAACTAAACTTTGAATAACAGACATTCGCATCGAATACATAACCTCATTTTTTATAGTCGGTTAAAAACTGGGACCCACTTTTTACTTGCTCTCCGAAGCACGGACCCGTTTAGTTCAAATGGCGTTAAGCGGTCACCCATCTATTTATTGACCTTACCTAACGTTGCTTAACCAGATCGATTACAAAACCTTGATAACAACTATCTATGAGTGTTCTCTTACTAATATTTATTATATTATAAAGAAAAATTTATAAAATCGGACCAAGCGTATAACCAAGTACCCGTTTTGACTTTAATCCCCTCTCCCAAAAGAACCGTGCTAGATTACGGGATAAAAAGTATCCTATGTCCTACCTCGTAGTAAGATCTCAAATCATGCCAAGTTTCATTTGAATCCATTCAGTAGTTTCGGCGTGATGCTCAGCCGTGATACAGACAGACAGACAGACAGACAGACAGACAGACAGACAGACAGACAGACAAAAATTAAAAAAATTACATTTTCGGCCTCAGTATCGGTTATAGAATGCCCTCCAAATATAATTTTCAAAATATCTTCAATGTACAGAATTGGACCTGTTACAGTTTTATTATAAGTATAGATATGATGTAAATAAATGTAATGTCAAATTCAAAACACGCGGGTATTTGATTGAGTATGTTTCGCTAATCAAAAGCGTACTTATGTATTTTTTCTATGTATATTCTTCCGTGACAGGGGGGTGCAAGTTATCCTGCGAGCGCGTCTGTCTAGCGAATCCAAAGAGTCAAGTTGATATTTGGCAGAGCCATCCCACAGGTGAGAACAGTACTCCATGCAGGGTCGAACCTGAGCTTTGTAAAGATTCAACAGCTGTTCCTTTGTGAAATACCGCCTCACCTTATTCAAGATACCAAGTTTTTTAGCAGAGATTTTGACTTTTGACTCAATGGATCGTCCGAAATTAAGGTCGGAGGATAAATTGAGACCTAACAAATCTAGAGGATTGGATGTCAGTATAGATACACCACAAAAAGCAGGAGTATAGATGTATTCCAAAGAATTTATGATCATTTTATAAAATACTAGCTGACCCGCGCAGCTCCGCCAGCGCTTAATATTATTTTTCTTAACTGTTTTCATGGATTTTCCCGATATTTATATTTTAAACCCTCTGGCCTAAAATTTTAACAGCCAAAAAGAGTTCCAGAAGAACAGTTTGCTAAATATTTTGTATATGGCATAAGCTAGCGTTAGTTATGCAATGTCAAACAAGGTCAATCCATGGATAGCCGTCGACGTCCGGATTTCTTTGTACGTTTGAACTAAGCTTCCCTGTGCTTCGGAGCGCTGTGTTCCGTATGTTGTAGACAGTAGTCGTTACCTTCGGAGTCGCCCTAGGACGTCCATTGAGTACGGCGGTGACTCCGAGTAGGACGGCGGCGGGATTGTGACCCCCGTTCCTGTGAGCACCGTGTCTGGTTCCCGGGAGGCTATAATGTGTCCCCCGGCGGCGGGCTCAAAGGCACCGGAGAGCCCGGGGGTCCCCTCTCATGTGCCGATGCGACAGCTGCGGGTGTTTTAGTGGGTAAGATTCCCTCATATCCCGGTCGAGCCACACAGCTCCCGGGGACCTATAGAAGACAGTGGCGTGCACAGACTTTTTGATCAGGGTAGGCAAAAAAGCAAATATCTTAGATATCTAGAGTCGTAGGGTAACAGTCTTTTTGTTTGTATGTATTGCCACTGTAACATAAGTAAGTATATTTATTTGTACTTACTGATGTTTTTTTGAATAAATGAGCACTGTTATGCAAAAATGTGTCAACAAAAATAAAAATAATTCTGTGTTAACGCCATCTATCTCTTGTTATAGGCGACAAACTGCATTAAGATTTTTATTTGTTAGATGGAGCTTTACTACATACTACCGACATGCGCATTTTTTAAACGTCGCCTGCGCCTATAACAAGAGATAGATGGCGTTAACACAGAATTATTTATATTTTTGTGGGTTGACGTTATTGCTTATAATTGCTCAAATATTCCTGACTATATTTTATTTCACTCCCACAACTAAAACGATATTATTATGTAGGAAGTACCTAAGTATATTAAATTAAAATCCATGCAGCCATTTATGCCACAGACCGTGTTAAAGAAATAAACATACCTACTATCGAAAAATATAATCCTACTTGGATAGTCGAAGAGAAATAAACTTACCTATCAATATGAGTGCAAGTTGCTTGTCTTGTAGATACGTACTAAGATGATTAAAACACATTACAACATGCAACAGTAGAAAGATATGTATGTTTACGGCTAAGATACAACATGTACCTATAAATTAAACTATAATAAGTGTGGACGCCAGGAGAGTTTTTTTATTGTTTGAACTCTTCCAAAACCAAACTCCCGGCCAGCTAGGTCTCTCAGGAAATAAGATAACTTTCTCTTTAACCGACTTCAAAAAAGGAGGAGGTTCTCAATTCATCGTGTATGTATTTTTTTTTTTTTTTTAGTTATACAAATCCAAAAAGGGGCATATCCTTAGTCTGGAAGATAAAGGAAAAGCAAATGAGTATATTTTATTGACTAAATGATTACGACTTGTTTGTTTTGAATCAATACAACTCACCCCCTTTGTGCACAATAGCTATATATTAGCTAAATTATTATCTCTCGCAAAATACGACCTCTCGCAAAGTACGTCCATACCCGCACCGCATAATTTAAAAAAACATTACAAAAAGAAACTTCGATTCTAAGAGGATACGAACTCGCGTCTCGCGAATTGCTTCCGAACGCCTTACCAAATATTCTACGATTGCAACACCTGAGCGTGTAAAATTAGTATTCATGTCGTAACATAAATATCTATCGGGACTAAACTATATTGAAATGTCACTTTTGGTAGGCAGTGTCTCTTTGTGTCTCTGTCCTTTGTCTGTGTGCGTGATATTTTTTCTATTATACAAGTCAGATTATTTATGGGTGCGTGTATCGGTGTGAGTCTGTGTGCAATAAATCTCTTTGAATGTGTGAAAATCCAGGCCCCGCCGTGTCGTGTCTTTGCGTGGCCCGCGCGCGAAATCTATCTTTACATTTATGAGTAGATATAGTACAGTGAATTTATGTACAGCGAAGTTCGTCGCGGAAACATTTTGCGTGGTTTTGTTTATTTACAATGGTGAAATGTGTTATTTACAGTGGTGAATGGTGAAAAAGAAAATGAAATATTATTATGCACACTTTATATTGATATGTCTGATTGGGGAAATCACAGGGTAGGCAAACACTTTTTGCCTATATGGACTGCACGCCACTGATAGAAGATTCCGCGAAAAAAAAAGACAGTTGTCATTATGCAGTCAGAGGGCCTAAGGGCAGCTTGAATAACTCTACTGACACCAGCTTGGCCACTAACCAAAAGACAAAAAAAATAAAACGGGTCATTACATGCACGTATACCTAATTAGTTTTGTAGTATTCATTTATATCTATTACGATACTAAGTAATACGTAATACCTTCTAGTTGAATTATTCGTAAACTGTATGTCCAACTAACCTCAGACACCTTGTTTGTATGCAGCTGCAATGGCTCAATCTGGATGTAGTATTCTATTTCACTGATTTTTATAAAACATGTACCATGTGTATCTTCTAAGTTGGGATAGTACCTACTTTACCCTTCGGAGTCGCTGGACGTTCGGGGTGTGGGACCTTAGAACGTCCATTGAATACGGCGGCGACTCCGAGGAGGACGGAGGCGGGGTTTCGACCCCCGTCCCCTCGATCACCGTGACTGGGGCCGCCGGGGGGCTATAATGCACCACCCCAGCGGCGGGCTCAAAGGCAACTCACTGGTGCAGATCCCACCGGAGAGACCTGGGTCCCCTCTCATGTGCCGATGCGACAGTCGCGGGGGTTTTAGTGGGTAAGAATCCCACATACCCTGGTCGAGCCCCACAGCTCCTGGGAATCTTTTGAAGATTTCCCCCGCGTCAAAAATATACCTACTTCACTGTTTGGAGTCATTGGACGTTTTGGGGTATGAGCCCTAGACGCCGATCGAGTAGGTACGGCGGCGACTCACAGGAGTACGGCGGCGGGGTTGCGACCCATGCCCCGTGAGCAACGTGTCTGGTTCTCGGGGGGCTATATTGAGTCCCCCGGCGGCGGGCTCACAGGAGTACGGCGGCGGGGTTGCGACCCATGCCCCGTGAGCAACGTGTCTGGTTCTCGGGGGGCTATATTGAGTCCCATGGCGGCGGGCTCACAGGAGTACGGCGGCGGGGTTGCGACCCATGCCCCGTGAGCAACGTGTCTGGTTCTCGGGGCGCTATATTGAGTCCCCCGGCGGCGGGCTCACAGGAGTACGGCGGCGGGGTTGCGACCCATGCCCCGTGAGCAACGTGTCTGGTTCTCGGGGGGCTATATTGAGTCCCCCGGCGGCGGGCTCACAGGAGTACGGCGGCGGGGTTGCGACCCATGCCCCGTGAGCAACGTGTCTGGTTCTCGGGGGGCTATATTGAGTCCCCCGGCGGCGGGCTCACAGGCAAGGCACTTAGGGATTCCTGGTGCAGATCCCACCGGAGGGCCCAGTCCCCTCTCTCATGTACTGCTGCGCCAGCCGCGGTTGTTTTAGTGAGTAAGAATTCCACATTTCCCGGTTGAAATCGGTGGGGACACGGGTCCCAAAAACTTGTTGAAGGTTGTTTCCGCGAGAACAAAAAAGTACCTCCTTCACTATTATAAATTGCATTGATTTGCATACAGCCGGGCCGTTTTTCCGTGATCAGACAGACAGAAATGTTAAAAGTAGCCAATATTGTGTTCTTTCTTGCTTATTTATTTCTAAAATTATAATTTACAGACTCAAATTATAATTTTCAACCTTACTGTTTTAGTCATGTTTTTAGTAGATCATTTCGTCTTATCTTTAACAATTTATGCAGAGCACGCGAAGAAAGAACGGATTGACAATTTTAAATTCGAAGTATCTTTTGAACGGAATGTCCGATTTCAATAATATAAATAGTAATGTATAGATATTGAAGCAAACTTGAATACAACATGATTTAATTGGATAAGGATTATTATAAAGGTATCAATAACATCATCTGAATGAAGACGGAACTTTTATCAACATTTAAAATATAAAAAAGTACTTGTAGTGACATAACTCTAATAGTTAGACATATGGTATTGCGGACTTTTTTGTAGATATTGATACGTTCTATAATATTGTAGAACATTTTTTTGTTGTATCATCAATAGTTTCCGCAGCGCATGCAATGACAGACATTTTATGACTGAGTTTTTCACACCTTGGGTTACATTATTTTAATTTTAGTAGGGATCCCTATTTTTTTTTAAATATGAGATAGCCTATGTTACTCAGTGAAGATGTAGCTTTCTAATGGTGAAAGAATTTTGGAAATCTGTTCAGTAGTTTTGGAGCCTATTCATTACAAACAAACAAATCTTTCCTCTTTATAATATTAGTGTAGATATAAAAAGATTGAACCGACTTCAATAACACTAAAATGCATAAAATAATTTTAATATTATTGAAATTGGTGTTAGCGCACCTACGGAGTATACTTATTTGCATTTTTTACATCATTCATGTTTCTTCAGGAACAATTTATCAGGACGTAATGAAATTTGCACGGAATCATTATAGTAGTTAACTTTCTCGAATAAAGAAAGAATAATCGAAATAGGTTCATATTTGAAGTTAGGCTCAATTCACACCAAGATGGCAGCGGCCGGCAGCGCACTTTCAGTGTGAAAGAAAGACATTTGCCAGAGTTATGACCATTTTTTCCTTAAAAACGACGAGTCTCATCCTTAAGGCGTTATTATAAATTTTTCTGACGCGACATTCTTGTTTTTTTTAGGAACTACCTACTTATTCGTAAATCGTAATCGTTTTTAATGGGACCCGATCAGGGAATCGGCCTATCCGTACAAAAAAAAATTTTTCATATCGGTCTATAATTGCCAGAGTTATGCGCGAACATACGTAAATGTAAATATATATATGTATAGTCGAATTGAAAACCTCCTCCTTTTTTGAAGTCGGCTAAAAAGTGACACGGCATGCGGTACACTACACAAACTCTTTTGGATATCTGATTAATAAATAGTCAGAGTAACATACTGATAGTCGATATCGATATTTGATTATGAGCTGTCCCAGCGCTAACTTTGCTGTGGTGTGGCCAATGTATTTAAAAATAAATGAAAGTATTCGGAATAAAAGTGACGACCGTAAATATCTTATAATAATTAAGTACACCCAAACATAAACATACAGTTTCATAGAATCGATAATTTTTAAAGTGTTTAGTAAAAAAATATGTAGAAAATTCAAGTAAAGATACTGAATTTCAAACAGTAATCTTTAATTAATTAATTATGCATCTACAGAAATAAATGGTATTAACAATCATTTACGTGAAATAGAAGTCTTAACTAATGTCAGTACATTCAACTTTTAAAATTACGCTCGTTACGCTTTTGTACGATTAAGTGGCAACACTTATTGATTAATATTTTTTAGTTTTTTGCAAATTTAGTGCATTATTTGACAATTTATAAACGAAATGATATTTACAGATGGAAAGTAACGTTATCCTTGGGTACACTAGATAAGTCTTATATTTTTTTACACGAAAACGCGCTGGCATTCGGCATTTTTAGCTTACGTCGTTCCGCGCGCACCGGGATTTGTTGAATGGCGTGGAACGCGGGTCAACTAGTTTTATATAACGGGTATGACCGGTGCTCTCGTACTTTGACAGAGGGGAACGCCTGACAGTGGCCTCTCCGGTTGGTTTAATACTCAAAGGAGGCAATCACACCAGCACTCTGAACACATTCAGGCGCGGTCGCAGCCAAAGATTTTGGGGGGGGTCATATTGGACAGATCGTGGGCGTGGGTTATGTATCTACATATAAATATGTATTTACAACACCTCCCCCCCCCCTTTTTGAAGATGCCCGCTACAACCCCCACCAAAGTTTGGCTGGAGGGAGAATTAGCAAGTTGCGTTGGGATATTTTGGGAATATCTGAAATCCAAAGAGAGGGATGGATACTATCGTATCCATCCCTCTCTTTGGATTGCGGCAATATGCTCTTCTTCCGAGAAGGAGACCGAAAATACCAGGCTGGTGTTGGGTTTCTCGTCCGTAAGTTCCTAATTAACAAAGTCTTAAAAGTCGATAGTGTGTCGAGGAAATAGAGGCTTTGTATGAGGAGATAGCACAAGCCATGCATACCTCCAGAAGCAAACTTCATCGTTGTTATGGCGGGACTTCAACGCGAAAGTGCGCACGTGGAATGGCGATGAGTTGGGAGTGGGGTCGTATAAGTGGCGGGACCAAAAGGGGCCAGGGGCTGGTCCAATTCATAGAGAAGGAAGTACTCAATGCGATGAACCTTCTTCAAGAAGCGATCATCTAGGAAGTGGACGTGAATAAGCCCCAATGGTTCAACCAAAAATGAGATCGACTTCATCAATACGAACAAGAATCACATATTCAATTATGTCTCCGTGATTGGTAAGGTTTAAACTGGTAGCGACCACCGTATTGTAAGAGGAACATCGAATATCAATGTCAAGCTAAGGTCTCGTCTAATGAAGTCCACGCTTCGTCCGGCATCTGCTTTAATCCTGAACCCCGAATACACAATCGTCTAGCCCAACATATAATGCATAACTGCGGATGAGTTAAACCATTGGTTGATGTAAACTGTCCACGCAGTAGGATCCAAGCTTTTTAGGTGCCCACGCCACAAAAAGCTTCTGAAGCTCTCCGATACAAACATTAAGTTAATGGAAAACCGGATTGGGATATGACTGCAACCTTTAGCTAATATGATGGAATATGACGAATCCAATAGACTAATTTATAAATCGCTGCTACACAACTTGCCTTCTGCTAATACGGCATGTACTAAGAACACAATTGAGCGAAACGAAGGCTCTCAAGTGTTTGCAAAGAATTCATATATTCGGTAAAGCCGAATGACCAAGCTGAAGATCGAAGATGCTAGTGCCATCTCATCGAAACCGGAAATATTGAGAGAGCTCAAGAAGTTTTATGGACAGTTATACACCTCGACACGGAAACCCATTTCCAGAACATCTCAGGACACCAGAGCCAAACTAACCTGATACCACACCCCCCGGTGTGGTATCAGGTCAACCGTCAGCCTGTACGAGATTAGAATGGTTCTGAAACAGCTTAAGAACAACAAGGCGCCAGATGACCGAATTACAACTACTGAAAGTGGGTGGAAAACCGGTAATTTTATTATTCCAGAAGTTATTTAATTCCGTCTTACGGAGGTATACGCCAGAAGAATGGCACAAGAGTGTAGTGGCAATTTTCTTCAAAAAAAATATTAAGAATTATACGCCTATATCCTCATGCCTGAGCCACGCGTGCAAGCTGTTTTCGAGAGTCATTACGAAACGTCTTGACTTGAACGCAGGTTTGATGACTTCCAACTGTATTCATACGCTTTGCCAGTTTATACAGAAGACCGAGGAGTATAATCGGCCATTATGTCTAGCGTTTATGGACTACGACAAAGCTTACGATTCAATCAAAACCTAGGCGGTAGCCAGCGAAGCCACATTGACGGTATATTAAAGGGTTGAAGTGTTTGCACAGCAACGCTACCATGTCGATCCGACTACAGAATGAGAGTATAAAAGCAATACGATTGCAGAGAGGTGTAAGACAGGGAGACTTTATTCCTCCGAAACTGTTCACGAACGCATTGAAAGACGTTTTTAAGCTCTTGGACTGAAAAAGGGATTTGGCATCGAATTCATATCACTCACCTTCGATAATGTATTCATTATGGCGGGGTTGCTGGAGGACTCGTGCTATATGACCTCAGGAGAGTTTTCTAACAGGTTGGCCTTAAAATGAACACGGACAAGACGAAGATCATGGCTAATTAATGTCCATGTAGCACCCGTTCCGATAGTCGTTGGGAACGACACACTCGAATTTGTTAACCACTTTGTTTATCCAGTTAGGTAAATCCAACTTCGACAAAGAGGTTCATCAACAACAACAACAGCAGCCGAAAAACCTTTACTGCTTAACAAAGGTCTCCCTCATAGAAGGGAGAGGTTGCCATAATCCCTCAGTACAGGTTGACCTGTACCTCAACCAACAGAAAGACATTGCTGCCCGTCTTCTTGTTTTCTCTTAGTCGCCTCTTGCGGACACCTAACAGGAAGAGATGAGAGGGTGCTATTCTTACCAACAAAAAGACAAAGAGAACAAAGAGGTTGCCAGAAAAATATTTAGAGGAGCTAAACCTTTCAGCCACTCTTCTAACATGGTTGCTCTCATCCTTGTTTTTCAAAATTATTATGATACCCTATATTTTTGATTTAATTGTTTCGGCGTTTCAAAGAAAGAAGTTAAATTTATCGATTTGACGTCTTTGATTATATATACGTCTAGATACCTATTAGTCTTGTAACGTTACGTTAATAAGCATAACAACCTCATTATTCGTGTGTGCGTGCGGGCCTCGTTGTACACTCGCGTCATCTGTGGTTGTGTGCGTGTTTGGGGATCTCCAGTTATAAATATTTTTCCCTTAAATAGCCATAGCGTTATCGAAATAAAATAGAATAGAATAGAATAGAATAGAATAGAATAGAATAGAATAGAATAGAATAGAATAGAATAGAATAGAATAGAATAGAATAGAATAGAATAGAATAGAATAGAATAGAATAGAATAGAATAGAATAGAATAGAATAGAATAGAATAGAATAGAATAGAATAGAATAGAATAGAATAGAATAGAATAGAATAGAATAGAATAGAATAGAATAGAATAGAATAGAATAGAATAGAATAGAATAGAATAGAATAGAATAGAATAGAATAGAATAGAATAGAATAGAATAGAATAGAATAGAATAGAATAGAATAGAATAGAATAGAATAGAATAGAATAGAATAGAATAGAATAGAATAGAATAGAATAGAATAGAATAGAATAGAATAGAATAGAATAGAATAGAATAGAATAGAATAGAATAGAATAGAATAGAATAGAATAGAATAGAACAGAATAGAACAGAACAGAACAGAACAGAACAGAACAGAACAGAACAGAACAGAACAGAACAGAACAGAACAGAACAGAACAGAACAGAACAGAACAGAACAGAACAGAACAGAACAGAACAGAACAGAACAGAACAGAACAGAACAGAACAGAACAGAACAGAACAGAACAGAACAGAACAGAACAGAACAGAACAGAACAGAACAGAACAGAACAGAACAGAACAGAACAGAACAGAACAGAACAGAACAGAACAGAACAGAACAGAACAGAACAGAACAGAACAGAACAGAACAGAACAGAACAGAACAGAACAGAACAGAACAGAACAGAACAGAACAGAACAGAACAGAACAGAATAGAATAGAATAGAATAGAATTTTGTTTGATTTGATTTGATTTGATTTGATTTGATTTGATTTGATTTGATTTGATTTGATTTGATTTGATTTGATTTGATTTGATTTGATTTGATTTGATTTGATTTGATTTGATTTGATTTGATTTGATTTGATTTGATTTGATTTGATTTTATTTGATTTGATTTGATTTGATTTGATTTGATTTGATTTGATTTGATTTGATTTGATTTGATTTGATTTGATTTGATTTGATTTGATTTGATTTGATTTGATTTGATTTGATTTGATTTGATTTGATTTGATTTGAAAAGAATTGAATTGAATTGAATTGAATTGAATTGAATTGAATTGAATTGAATTGAATTGAATTGAATTGAATTGAATTGAATTGAATTGAATTGAATTGAATTGAATTGAATTGAATTGAATTGAATTGAATTGAATTGAATTGAATTGAATTGAATTGAATTGAATTGAATTGAATTGAATTGAATTGAATTGAATTGACTTGAATTGACTTGAATTGAAATTAAATTAAATGGCGTGTCCCTTACCATCAGGTGAACGTCTTATTTGCCTCATGACCAGGAAGAAAAAATACTTCTAAGTACTTAACTATATAAAAGTAATTAATTTATCAAAAAAATAAAATAAAATTATTATAATTGATTTATTTCATGTTTTGGTCACTAACTACCTACGTATTAAGTTTCATTGAATTCATTTTTGTCAAAAGAAAAATTACCCCAGACTTAAGATATATTCCCCCATTATTACCTAGCCACACCAGTCTAGTCGGACAATGTACAAATTGTCGTAAAAAACAATCGAGTTTTTATAATAATCCCTCACAGAATCTTAAGACTTATGAATGGAAAATTAAGTTAGGATCTTTATTAATTTTACTTAGTTAATATTTTCACGATTTGATTACACAATTCGGCAAAATGTTTTTTTTTGCGAGCACAAACCATCGGTAGAGTTCAAGTGATACTAAACAACCAAGTATACCAATTTGATGTTTTGGTATACTTGATATTGTCAAGTGTTTGAACATCGAACACGCTATCTAGACGTATATATAATCAAAGTTTGACGTGTAAGATTTTGGGATTTTGGGGGGGGGTCATGACCCCTACGACCCCCCCTCTCGGACCGCCACTGAACACATTATTGTATTGGAAACGTAGGGCGTCGTAGGATCCTTGCGTGTAATTTCCGCACAGGCTGTAAGTATAAAATGCTGTGCAGTACGTGCGAAACAGTGTAATTTAAACAGTCAGTGAGTAGGGTGCAAACCAGTGAGTCAGAATATTTACTCTCACTGTGAGTGCCCTCCGCTCTCACTCAATGTCTGCATCATCATTGAGCTCGGGTTAATATATGGCCTAAATATTTGAAATGATATGGTAACATAAGTATATAATGATGTACTTATATAGTACTAACCGTAGACAGAATATAACAAGACATCTAGCTAGCGTGCCGCCAATAAGGACAGAAAATAACGGAAAATAATCATTCGTATACTTAACACACGCTAAGGATATTTATTCAAATGCGTCTATTATGTAGTATAAACGATATTTCATAATGCAATTCAATCTAAAACTCCAAAGCTAGGTCGTGAACTAGAAAATTTCATGAGTACTCGAAGAAAACGCACCGTAGGTGCGGCAGATTTTGAACACACGCTGAGGGACAAAAAATCATATGCTCTGTTTCTTTCTATCACATATAATATATATATATGCATCCTTTTCTTGCGCGAATGAGAAAGAAAGTGCCAGCTCTCTATTGTTTTCTTTCTCTAAGGTACTAACTAATTTAAATGCGTTACTTGTTTGATTTAGAAAATGAATACAATAATCTCCATATTGAATTATTAGAATTTGTACGGCGAATCGACGCGATACTAGCTCCATTCTAATTACTCTGAGAAGTAGTGATACCAGTACAATAATTAACAATAACTTTCAGCGTGACCGTTTTTGGTCTCAGAGTAATTAGAATGGAGCTAGTATCGCGTCGATTCCCCGAACAAATTTTTCGTGGCACTTTTGCGGGGTGCGGGAGGCGAAGTAAACACACACAGATACAATTTCACGCATACCCACACTATAATAAACTCTCAACACGTAGACAGAATATAATACAGACATATACCAAGCGTGCCGCCGATAAGGACAGAAAAATAAGTACATACTAAATTTAGAGTTGCCACGTAAGGGAAATTTTACCCTTTGTGTAAAGCAAATACGGAGGTTGTTGTAAATTATATTTTCTTTCCTAACCAAAAACCACTTTTTTGACACAACATTTACTTTTCTTCCATTATATCGTCTTAATCTATGACAGTCTGCAAAAAGTACGAAAGTGATTGTTATAATAATGTCCTCCTAGCCGAAACGACCACAGCGGCCAATTTTTCACAAGATCAGCCATGTACGCAGGAGATATTATAGTGCACAAGTGCTTGCGTAGACACAAGAGCACTCTCTCTTCCTTTATATAATAGGTACCACTCATAATCCGATGGGACGGAAGACCGACACGACTGGGTTGAAGTTAAGCGCAGGACCGACTTTTTACATGCCCATCCGACGCATGTGTGGCGTATCTCGGATCACGGTTTCGGAACGCCAAAGGGGCTGTCAAAAAGATGACAGCGCGCTAGTATCTATGGCAGAGACATGTTTTAATTATTACGATTACTCCACTGTATTATAAGTTGTTCTCTCTCAATTTGATTATAAGTGTTTATTACCAAAGCTCGGTGTTTTAATTTGACGGACAGGAGTCGGGCATACGTCCTATCGCAAATCCCGACACATGGATCATCTTACTTTACAGACAATCAGGTCATCGGCCTGCATTGTCCTAGCCAGTAAGGAACAACTACTCAAATTTGTTGACCTTCGCAGGATTCGAACCCACGACGGAGGCTACAAAGTGAATGTACACTTAATATCATATATGCTGTAGCTAAGGTCTATTCCACATTGTTCACCTGGGTGATATCACGTGGTGATTAAAGTGGCTAAGAGCTGTAGATAATTATTAGCCTCATACAAAAAAGTTAAGAGATAAAAACAATAATATGCTATTTCCCAGAGAGGTAGGCAAAAATTGGCTTTCTTATAACTTAATATAATACATACTATGGCCATTTACCGGGTAAGTTTTAGTAAATTTCTCCAATATACAAATCTATTGTACTAGTATCTTGGGAGCGTAGATTACGCTTGACCAATGACCACCTGATCTCAATCTACGCAGATTCTTTAGTAAGGTAACCAGATAAATGATTACAAATACTTGTAAACTGTATAAATACATATTTAAATAGATAAATAACACCCAGACAATTGTTCGGAATCCTTCGGAATCGAACCCATGTCCTATTGGGCAGCGGCCAGGTCCCTCAGATCGTCGAACAGCCGTACATCGCCGCCGTCCGCGGCATGTACTGCTCGACCCACCCGACCCGATGTCCGTCCTCCTGGACCATGACACAACACCAACACCGACAACGATGTCAAGAGTCGTAAACACATCAACACACAGACACCGGTCTCGCCGGCGAGGCCGAAGGGATCCGTACGCATGCGACCTCGACATGCATCCCCTCGCTGAGTTTCTTGCCGGTTCTTCTCAGCGGGGGCGCGTTGTGAACCGGTGGTAAACTCATTTTCTCTAAGCGGCAGCCCAAACCGAGGCCGTGCCTCCCTGAGGTGCCCTTGTGCTAGTCGCTACCCAAACCCTATTATTACGAAATTACTTCCCAGTCACCGGTTTGATACTAGAGTTAATAGTTGTTTAGACCATGTTTTCACTAACTTTGATATTACCAAACACACAGCCTTAGTCGCTGTTTTAGATACCTCAATAACGGATCACAAAATGGTATTAATAAATACATATCACAACATTATTTGTAAAAACACTAAAAAGACCAGAACTACAACAGATTATTCTTCTGCTCTTAATGAACTGCGAAGTAGTAATATTAATGAATTACTCAAATTACAAGACCCTAAAGAATTATGTCGCAAATTAATAAATCTTATTACTACTTGTCTCAAAAAACATACCAAAACTGTGAAAGTCCCCTCAAATAAAAGAATAATTAAACCCTGGATTACCCCGGGTATTTTAAGATGCATAAAACATAGAAATAAACTACAAAAACAACATCAACTTGATGTAACAAATGAACTCCTAAAAATTACATACCGCCGCTATCGTAATTATTGCAATAAACTTATAAAAAATATTAAAAAGACATATGAACGAGACCTTCTAAACAAATCTAAAACAAATAACAAAAACTTATGGAATTGCATTAAAAATCTTACTTATAATAAAAAACAAAATAGAGAAAATTACGAACTTATTAATCTAAAAAGTACTCCCTTACAGTCTGCACAATTTGTTAATAAACATTTCAACAGTATAGGAAAACAGTTAGCTAATAACATTAATACAAATCTAATATCACAGAAACACTATTTGGCTTCGCTTCCCAGACAACTAAACTCTTTTGGAATAATTGAACCTGAAGTAACTGAAGTTGAATCTATTATTAACAATCTTAAGTCGGACTCTGCCGCTGGTTGGGACAACATTCCAACAAAATTCATAAAAATGGCCAAAACAGAACTCATACATATTATTACTCACCTAAGTGTTCTATGTTTTCGAAAAGGAACTTTTCCACCTGAGCTAAAACGTTCTATTATTTATCCTATTTTTAAGAGCGGAGACAGAGACAATATTAATGACTATAGACCTATTTCAATTCTTACAGTTATCTCTAAAATTATTGAAAAGTTAATTAATAATCGGCTGACAACATTTTTAAATACGTATAACCTGCTTTCAAGAACACAATATGGATTTCGGAGAGGTACTAGTACTGAGGATGCTATCATTGAGTTAACGCATAATATTACAAACTATTTAGATGATAAAAAAAAAACACTATGTATTTTCTTAGATATAAAAAAAGCTTTTGATACGGTCTCTGTCCCTATTCTTATTCGTAAACTAGAAAAAATAGGGATACGTGGTACTTTTCTTGACTTGCTCAGTAGCTATCTATGTAATAGAACACAGCGGATAAAACTTGATAACGACGTTTTCAGCACTGATGAGTTAACATCTAATTTTGGTGTTCCTCAAGGGAGTGTCCTCGGCCCTACCCTATTTCTTATTTATATAAATGACCTCACTACTTTAAATTTACCTAATGGGAAAGTTCTCTCATATGCTGACGACACCGCCCTTTTATTTCATGGTAAAGATTGGCCAGAGGTATTCAAACTTGCTGAAACAGGTTTACAAAGTGTCGTTAAATGGCTTAATTTAAATTTACTTTCGCTAAACACTTCTAAAACAAACTTTATTCCTTTTTCAATCCGTGACTCTATGCAACCTGATTCACACCTAACTATAACTCCACACTACTGTGATAATTCTCATATTTGTAACTGTCCAAACATAGAAAAAGTAAAATCAACAAAATATTTAGGAATCATTATAGACAAAAATCTCTCATGGCAACCTCAACTCGAACTAGCGGCAAACCGAGCTAGAAAATTGATCTTCATTTTTAAACATTTACGAAATATTGCTGATCAGCAACTTATTACGTATATTTACACAACATTAGTTCAGTCGTTACTTCTTTATTGCATAACAATCTGGGGAGGTACGTATAAAACTAAATTTATAAGTATTGAACGTGCTCAACGATATATTCTAAAAATTATGTTAAAAAAGCCCAAAATGTATAGCACAGACTTATTGTACAATGAAGCCGGTGTTCTTACTGTTAGAAAACTTTACATATTACAGTGTATTCTTAAAACTCACAAAAATGTATCCGTTGATCAAAATATCTTAAAAAAACGTAATCAGTATTCTGTTATAAGTAATCTAAAAACAAAAACAGTTTTCGCCTCTAAACAATTTAGAGCCCAGTCCATTAAACTATACAATAAAGTCAATAGGAAACTCAATATTTATACAATGTCCTATAGCAAGTGTAAAAAAACTATAACATCTTGGCTTAAAACACTATCCTACGTACAAACTGAAGACTTATTCTCCAATTTAATTTAAATAAAGCTGTAATATCAAAATAAAATCAACAAATAATAAAGACAATGGCATCTTGGTAAAATCCTCATACAACTTATAGTTCTAATTTGGTTAACTCCACTAAATACTTATTTATATCATGTCATCTAACTAATAATATTCCATTATTCATATTTTAATTTATTAATATATACTCATACATACTATATATATATATATATTAGTATCTATCATAAATACATATGTATATCATGCTATATACATTCATACTAAGTAAGTACTTATTTCGTAAAACAAAATTTAAATAAATGCTGTTACGTATAATTAATTATAATTAATTTAAGTATAAGCTTAAGAATAATTAGTGTAACTTTCGAAGATTCTAAATATTACAAGACTATTCCTACTGAACTCAGAAAGAGGGGACTCTTCTACTACAGGTGTATAACTTAACAGAAGAGCTCCCAAACCCTGTAAAAACACAACTCTTGTAATTAATAAACATTTTTGATTTTTGATTTGATTTGAAACCTTTCTGGCTGGAGCGCTTTAAGCGCTCGCCCTCTTGTCCGGTGAAACAGTACTATTCCTACAAAAAAAAAAGTGATGATCAATAAAGCAAAGTGACTATCAAGCTTCAGTTGTCCACCAAACTTTGATGTCTACTGAAAGTGTGTTTGGTATTTATTGGTGATTCAAGTTAGGCAATGCCAAATAAATCATTTGATAGTTATTTAATAGTCACTTTGCTTTATTGATCATCACTTTAGTTGTCAAACGAGATAGGTACATAATAGTGGGGCAAATGAAACAAACTATTCAACGTCGGTACTATTTATTTATAATTCCGACAAATTTACCAATAAATTGTAACCAACAACATACATACATATAGTAAAAGCACGATTAAATGTACAATGACCATTGTGCCTATATATAACGAATGAATACGTCCTGCGCAGCCTTGGACGAATTACTTGAGCGCTTACGTTATTTCTGAATATTTAAGCATTCGGGAATAACTTTTAGCAACCTAATTAATTCTTTTTGTTGCTGCTATCCACAGTATACAAATATCCATATTTTCAGGAAATCATAAAAATAAATTCAGGGAATCTGAGAAATTCTTCGATGCACCCAGCATGTGGGATCGTGTATGATGCACTTAATAATAATTTACCACTTATTTATGGTAGTCTCTCTTTTATACACTGGCAACACTGATAATGGCGATCAATAAACTGAAAATTTTAGGTTATGGATGAAAAACAAGAATTTATCGATCTTACACGTAACTTTCAAGTAAAATAGTAACTAATTTAGAGCAATAAGATCTAAATAAGTCGTTTACATGTATTAGTTTCTAAATGTAATCTCTAAATTGGCCATAATAATTCACGTTTACCTGTGAAACGATACTCCACTAATTTTACGTTCACTGTCACTTTTACAGCCTATAATACTGCACTGCACAATTCTTATAGGATTCACAACACACAGTAATGTCACAGTTAGTTTTTTATTGAATTTTAAGTTATTTATTTAATATTAAAACCACGATAAAATTGTCACGGAGCAAAGTGGGAGCAAACGTCAAATTTGTTTCGCACCCACGGCGCGGAAAAATCGAACACATGCTGAGGGACAAAAAATCATATACACTGTTTCTTTCTATCACACGTTACCTACATAAACGCATTCTTTTCTTGCGTGAATGAGAAAGAAAGTGTCCAGCCCTCTATTGTTTTCTTCCTCTAAGTCTCAACACATTCAAAAAGATACGCACACAAATAAAGAATGACCTGAACAAAATTTGGCTAGCATGATGCGTTAACCCCTCTGGGGTTAGCGCATCATGCTAGCTCCAGGTCTTGGTAACGTTATTAATGAGGCGCAGGATCCTGCCGCAGGACAGCCGTGAGCTTGCATGCAATGCAGTACCGTCCTAAAGGAGATACCACTGGAGAGATCATGATGCGCTAACCCCTCTGCCAAATTTTGTTCATATGTTCAGGTCATTCTTTATTTGTGTGCGTATCTTTTTGAATGTGTTGCGAGTTTATTATAGTGTGGGTATGCGTGAAATTGTATCTTTGCGTGTTTACTTCGCCTCCCGCACACCGCAAAAGTGCCACGAAAAAATTGTTCGGGGAATCGACGCGATACTAGCTCCATTCTAATTACTCTGAGAGTACCGTGTATGGTGAACTTATTGTAGGCCGGAATTCGGTGAGAATGAATTTATGAAAACAACGCTACTCTCTACTTTATGATCAATCGTCATTCTTTCGGTCTTTCCTTTGATTATCATTCACATCGCCATTTTGTGATTGGGCTTTCGTAGAAGTGCTTGCTTGTGGTAAAAGTTTTTGATTATACTGTTCGGGGTACTAATAATAGTGTAATTTTTATTTTAATTGATTGTGCTTTACTTTGCCACGTTGGAGGTGACACAGGGTGAGTATTTCCATATACCGACTTTGTCCCACGACTTTTCCAAGTACTCGGTACTAAAAAATGACCACTCTGTAATGGACGCTGCTGACTCATTTCGTCAAATTATGTGCGTTTCAGAAACTAAAATGCCGGGCACCGGTACTTTCAAAATCTTCGTCGGGAATCTATCCGATAAAACGACAGACGCCGATCTTAGACCACTATTCGAAAAGTACGGTACGGTCGTAGAATGCGATATCGTCAGAAATTACGGTTTCGTGCACATGGAAAATGAACAAGTCGGCCGCGAAGCCATTCAGAATTTAAACGGAGAATTAGTACACGGCCAAGCAATCAAAATAGAAGCGGCCAAGAGCCGGAAGGCGCCGTCGACGCCGACCACCAAAATATTCGTCGGTAACCTAACGGACAAGACGCGCGCGCCCGAGGTCCGCGAGCTGTTTCAGAAGTTCGGCGCCGTCGTCGAGTGCGATATCGTTCGTAACTATGGCTTCGTGCACTTGGACGCGACGGGCGACGTGAACGAGGCTATCAAAGAGTTGAACGGTATGATGGTCGACGGACAGCCGATGAAGGTGCAGATCTCTACGAGTCGCGTCCGCCAGCGACCGGGCATGGGCGACCCCGAGCAGTGCTACCGCTGCGGTCGCGGCGGCCACTGGTCCAAGGAGTGCCCGAAGGCGCTGGGCCCCGACCGTAACGGTTTCCGCGATCGAGCGTTCGGCCGCGACCCGTACCCCCCGCCGCCGCCGCCGCCGTTCCTCCGCGATCGCATGATGGGAGGATTTGGGGTAAACGCGCTACTTCACTTATCCGATTATTCGAACCGCCGGTTTCCATCTGACCGCTATCTACGCTTCACGTAGGCCGAGCGCGTGGATACAGTCTTCGCACGCGGTACCTAATTCGGGCCTAATGACACGACCGGCTCTGTGATGCTATATTCGCTAACGCCGCAATAAACGAATATCAATTTGATTATGCTATGCTCATTGTTGAAGTTACAGTTCTCTAATACATGTATATTTCAGTACTAACAGTCTTCCTCGTAACAGGATCCATACGATGGATACTATGACCGGGCGCGATTCGAGTCCCCGCGCGACCTGTTCGAGCGGCGGTATCCCGTGGGTGCCACCCGCGGGCTAGAGATGGGCGCGGCGCGCGGCGGCCGCGGGGACTTCGTGTCCCCGCCGCTGCGGCGCGAGCCGATGCCACCAATGCCGAGCCTGCCGCCCATGCGCAGTGCCATGGGAGCTATGAGGTCGTCGTATGATGCTATGTACAACCGGAGAAGTCCTCCGCAAGGGCCTCAAATGTCCCGGGGGTGAGAAATATTCCTGTATTTAAATTAACAAGTATTGGTACTCTTGCTGCCATGCTCAAACTTTGTTATTGTATTATCTCTTCCCTGAGTAGATTTGGTATTTGACTGCACACAAAATTTAACAAGATTGATGAGTTGCCAAAATTGGCAGTTTCAATTGCCAACTGTTGCCAAAATCTTTTGCCAACAGTTATCTTAAAACGAATTTCTTTCCACACTGCTAAAATGTTAATTATTTCATATGTATAATAAAAATTTTAGGTGTAATAATTTATGTTATCTCTTATTACAGAATGTATGAAGATTTCAGCCGTGACACATTTGATGACAGAAGGTACATACATACTATAATCACATTATTTATCATACAACATTTTACCACCCTTTTAATTTTGACATCGAGTCAACTCGTGCGCGGGTGCTGCTTGGATTTGGACTGGTCCGACTACTATCCCTTTGGCTTTTTTGTTTGTTGTACCTACTTTCGTCGTATTTTTTTTTTTTTTCTGTATTATTTGATCTTTTGAACGGCAAGACACATTGTCGCTCTGATCTAGTTGTAACATGACACACTGTTTAAAAAAAAAAAGTGATAAAATGACAAGCCCGCTGAGTTTCTTGCCGGATCTTCTCAGTTGAGGCCGCGTTGTGATTCGGTGGTAGCTTTTAAAAAAAAAAAAATACATGACCTTTCAAAAGTGCTAGCGTTAAGCCTATTTGAAATAAACTATTTTTGAGTTTGAGTTTGACATCCTTACCGTTACCGAAAGAAGTCATGGGATTGATTCCAACCCAGAATATATATGAACATTCTGTTGTTGTGTCTGGGTGTTAAAACAAGCATACAATGTGTTCAAAATACCCCGTGAAAAATATAATTAATTAATATTATGTTTTCACTGACGTGAAAACCCTATTTCAGTAAAATTAAAGAGTAAACTTCAGTAAAATTAAAGAGTCCACAGATTTGAAATTGACAACATATCTTTTTTTTTCAACTTGACATTTTTTGAAGCCAGGACTTGAGTATAATGACATCCTTGTATTGATGTAGCAAACATTTATGAATGAAAAATGGAAAAACTATTAAAGTAGACAATTATTTGGTAAAATAGGTACATAGGCCTTTCTGTTAAATAATCTGGTTCCCTGATATGACAGCTTACTAGGGTTGACAAAATTTTTGGCTTTGATAATTAATTATATTTTATATGGGGTATTTTGTAACACCTGTATATACAGATATTGGTATCAGTTGGGTACAGACTCTGCCTAGATTTTTTTCCATCCCATTGATCCCAAACTAGGCTAAGCCTCTACTATAGAAATCAGACAACTGATACTAATACTTATATACTTTTTTTTGCAAATACATACTTCAATAGATAACCCCCAAGCACTTGGTGGGAATCGACCCCATGACATTCAGGTAGCGGCCGGGTGTCTAACTGCTAGACCAACAGGCCTGTCTTTTTAGGATCACAACAGTGTAGATTGTTCCAGTATTTTATTATTACTAATTAACTAACTAGATGATTCCACTCTAAATGTTATGTAATATATCAATGCACTGTTTGTGCTCCATTACAAAATTATCTTATCTTTTATCCACAGGCCGGGAATGCGCGGACCCTCGCCCTCCAGAAGATACGCGCCTTATTAGATACTTAGATAATAAATTTAGAGTTAGTTGTCTAACGCTCAGTTATTGATACTGCCTGACAAATGGAATGTTAGTAATATTTTATTGAGTATACACACTATTTTGGGTGGGAGTGACTGAATTAAGATTTCCACACACAAGTGACTGGTTTGAACGCATAAACGAGTGTATTACGTGACTGGATGACTGTAAATAAGTAAAATAAATATCATTTTAAGTACAAAATGGTTGTATTCTTTTTTTCTTAACGCACTGGATAACTAATGTTCGTGGTCTTCAACTAGGAAGGTAACCAAAGGTTAGCTCTACAAGTAAAACTATATCAACCAACCTCCTATGAACATCTGTGGAAACCAGGAGCGACGATCTCAAGGGCACCTCGGAGGCACGGCCTCGACTCGGGCTGTCGCTTAAGAGAGAGATGCAAACCAGGGGTCTAGTCTAGTACTGGTTCTCAACCGTGTTTTCTCCATACATTCGCACCAGTGCCTCTAGCCGGTAACCGTGTGCATTACCCAAAACTAGTAAATATTGGAATTGTTGGAACTATCACCTTACCCTTCTACAGGTTTCACCAAATTCTATGATTGCGGATTCTCCTTTGATGTCTTTATTTAAAAACAAACTGCTTGCACCATTACAATCATTATCATTGGCTTTGACACAGATTGGCACTTGGGCTCAGGTTCCTCGTGTGCCGATGCGACAGCCGCGTAGGTTAGTGGGTAAGAATACCATATACTCCGGGTGACACCGGGACAGACTACCAAGCATTTTAGGTACATCATCACCAGCCAGAAGACGTGCACAGCTGAACGCTACAATGAAC
This sequence comes from Furcula furcula, assembly GCA_911728495.1. Classification (NCBI taxonomy): domain Eukaryota; kingdom Metazoa; phylum Arthropoda; class Insecta; order Lepidoptera; family Notodontidae; genus Furcula; species Furcula furcula. Next base: position 22,205,653 of record OU452259.1, on the reverse strand, counting down.
GACAATTGGCTTTTTGCATCCACCGGCTACCTGCGACGTGTACAATGTTTCTCCACCTAAGTGCGAGGCGAGCGCCTGTATCTTCCGGTTCGTGGTCGCCACTCAAGAAGGTTCTCGAAAAGGAGATAGGTTTGTTCTTCCCCATCGGTTCTTCGAGCGATGTGGCCTACCCATTGCGACTTAACTTGCAGACTGAGCTATGTCGGTGACTAGTTCTTCGGAGAATTTCGGATTCTGTCGCGCAATGAAACTGAGCATCTCTATTGCTCGTTGAGTGACTGAGCTACTCTAAAAGGCCAGCAGTTGGACCACGTCTCAGTACCAAACTCTAAAATCTTTATTTCAAATAGGCTTAACGCTAGCACTTTCGAATGGTAATTTTTTTAAAACCTACCACCGGACCACAACGCGGCCTCAACAGAAGACCCGGCAAGAAACTCAGCAGGCTTGTCATTTTTCCAAACAATAAACATTGTTTTGTTACAAATGAATCGGCATTAGCGATACCATATTATTATGTCATCACTGGTTTTAAAAACCTTCGTCTTCCGGCACCAGCCCCGGGTCTACGATTTTTTCGAACCGAGACTGAAACATGATAGTGGCGCCCCCCATCAGCGTTTGAGAAATTACTTAAAAAAATCAATTCTTATTTCGGCATCACATGCTCACTTGTGTGGACCTGTGTGGCGCCTTTTTCTTACAAGTCGAAGGTGAGCCAAGGCCAGGCTTCCGTATGCTAGGCGCTTTGTGGAGCAAGTTTTTTATTTTTAATCATATTATATTATGATTTTGGCGCCCCCTGAAACTGCCGCCCGGGGCCGGTGCCCCGGTTTCCCTAAGATCCGGGCCTGCCCGGCACTGCGGTATTTCGGACGAGAAGATATTGCGTACCTAGTTTCCTAAACGTTGCCCATCCGAGTTGGATTCTTCGGGCGACCTCTTTGTCGAAATTAGACCGACCTTACTGGATAGCTGTTTGTCCAAGGCATACATAGTGGTCAACCACTTCGAGTAGATCGTTGCCAACAACTACCGGTTCGGGTGCAACATGATTAGACATTTTATTTGTCTTGTCCATCTTAAGATCCACCTGCTGGGAAATGATACTGAGGTCGCTGAGCATCGTATTGAGGTCCTCCAGCGACTCAGCCATAATGTCACCACCCATATCACAACCATAATATCATCAGCAAAGCGAAGGAGTGAGTAATGAATTCGCCATTGATGATTCCGAATCCCGTTCCAGTCCAATAGGTTGAATACTCCTCCAAACAGTTCGTGAACAGTTTCGGAGAAATAATATCCTCCTGTCGCCTCAGTACTCTTCCGTCCCATCGGATTGTGAACAGAAGATAATTTTTCACATTTACCTATTTACTCAAAGGGACTCGGCAGCAGATTGACTGCAGTGGAACCTACGGACGATTCATGCACAAGGGGCGTCCCACTACCTACCTAGGTATTTAATCCCTGCATTAAAAGGAATAAGTGCATGTGTCTGCCGCTAACATATGGGAACTAATCTCCTGCGTAGTTAGCGGAGCTTAGAGCTTGTAAAAATTGACTGCTGTTTCCGTATAGATGCTTTTGAGGGCGATAACTTTCCCAGATCAGCCAAGTTGTCATTCTACAATACGAAACGCTAGAAAATAGAAAACGAATTTATGGAATTGATTGACATATCTCTTCGCGTAACAAAGAGAAATGTCATTCCCGTTCATTTGTTTTCCATTCTATAGCCATTCGCATTTCAGAATGACAACTTGGCTAATGGAGCTCCGATATTAACAAGAACGTTTATTCATAAATATTAGATGTAAATGAAAAACAGGCGGATTGGTTGTGTCCATTAATATTTTATTTGTAACTTAACATGTATTATATACCTATGCAATGTTAACTATACTCTATATTTACATACACTGTACAGGGTGCGCTACGGCACAATAAATGCTACGCGGCCACTTGTTCTCACCCCCTACAATGCTAACCACTTCTCCAGTATATACTTGCAACATTTGCTTGTCACATACATCAAATGTTTACAACCGATTTTGTGCAAATTTGGGCCATATATCCAATTCAACAGAGTATTATTTCATTTATGAATAAAATAAATTTCTGTGAGTGACAAACAAATATCACAAGTCTCACTTCGAACAAGGCACGAGACCAAGTGCGCCGCTATTAGAAAACAAAAACTTGTTAATACTAATCGTGGCGAAGGCATCCATAAGGCAATGCGCATATTACGTCCCATTACTTAATACTCACACTCAACTATTAGTCTTTTTACTATCGTTAAGTACAATTCACAATGGCTGTAACTTACGCGCGATATTTACAGAATATAAAAATTTTTTCATTTAAAATTGAAGTGCAGCAACACATTATTGGAACTGGCAACACCACAGCGTTCCAACAATATGGCCGTCGCGCGCACGATACGATTTTGCGCTGACAAACGGGAATATAAAAAAATGCTTTCACACAGCTATGCAAATTTTGAAATCAACACTGTTTTGTACGATTATAGGCGTCTTATTGTCAAAATATCACAATACACGTCGTGAGACCGAGCTGCCCCCTTGGCTAAGTTGTCACTATACAATACGGAACCATTATATTCTCTAGCGTTCCGTACTGCAGAATGACAATTTGGCTACAGGCTCTGCAGTACATTCTGTACGCGACAGTCTTAATTCACAACAGATACGTTAACACAGAGTATTCTTAATCACACCCACATTAGCTGCCTCGATGCGAACACTTCGATTGCTTATAGAAACGGAAGACAACAAATTTTTCATTATAAAAACACTTCATTAATTCTAATCAACAGTCATAAGATAAAACATTACTTTTCGAACAAAACTAAAACCAAATATAATCAGGTGGTCAGAGATTCCATCGGGAACGTTCATAAGTTAGTCGTAATAACTACAAAAATAAAACACAATACACTGGGGTCGCGAGCCGCTATCCGAATAAACTTAACAATACTGAGATTGAAACGAAAACGGTGGTCAAACTGAATTTTCACAACTATTGATTTTGTCACATTCGATTTAATAATAAATAGAACATCGTCAAGGAACTCATTGAAACGCCATCTCGGCACAGTTCACAGTGGACGCGCGTACGTGTGACGTCACACGAGTTTGACTGCCGGTTCGGCGTGGTACCGCGCGAGGGTCTTCTTGACTCGCAGCGCCGTGAGCCGCACCGGCGGGTTGGCGTGCCAACACTCCGCCATGACGGCCACCAGCGCGCTCAGCGGCTCCACTGCCGTCCAGCGCGCCGGCAGCGGCGGCCGCACGCCCTTCACCACGACCACCGCGTGCATGTCCTCGAACGACGGGTCCGACGGCACGAACTCGTTGTAGGGCAGCGCGTACGGCTCAACGTATTGAGCCTTGTCTCCGGTCGCACAGCGGCGGCACATCTCCCACAGCACGAGCCCCAGCGAGTACATGTCCGCCATCTTGAAAGCCTCGAAGTTGGTCACGTCGAGCTTCTCGTCGAGCACTTCGGGCGCCATGTAGCGGCGCGTACCGACGCGCGTGTTCGGCGCTATGTCGACTTCGTTCCTCTCCGCGACATATCGGACAGCGAGCCCGAAGTCCGCGATCGCGCACTGCCCGTTCCGTTTGACCAGGATGTTCTTGCTCTTGATGTCGCGGTGCGCGATCGCCGGCTTGCCCTTCGTGCCGAATATGTCCATGTGGAGGTGCGCGAGGCCGCTCACTATCGAGTACGCCATCGCGACGAGGCCGTGCGCGTCGAGCGCCACCGTCTGCAGGTAGTCGTGGAGCGAGCCGTTCTCGTGGTAGTCCGTGATCAGCAGCATCTGCGTCCACGAGCCGGTGCCCTTGATGTCGGCCGCTATGAAGCCGAGGATGTTCTCGTGACGCATCAGCACCGTCTGGTAGATCTCGGTCTCGCGGAACCAGGACGCCTCCTCGGTGGTGAAGAACACCTTGACGGCGACGCGCTCGCCCCGCCAGCGCGCGAGCCAGACCTCGCCGTAGCGGCCCTTGCCGATCGACTCGACCATTTGGATCTGTTTGGCGACGGTTCGTTGCACGAGGAGCGGAAGGCCGGAGCCGGAGCCGGAGGAGGCGTCGACGGCGTGGAGGGCGGGGGGCGAGGGGGGGCGCTTGCCGGCCCGCCGCCGCCGCCGGCAGAGCAGCAGCACGGCGGCCAGGAAGGCGAGCAGCGCCACGCACAGCGCGCCCGCCACGAGCAGCGTGGAGGCGGGCGCGGCGGGCGCCAGCACGCCCGGGGCGTCCGTGACGTCAGCCGGCGGCTCGGCCAGCTGCGGCCGCAGCCGGCGGTTGCACAGGTCCGAGTCCACGCAACACTCGATCACTTTCGGGTGCTGGTGTGGCACCTGGGAGCTTTTGCACTGGAAACGTTGAATGTCCACGTTAATGGATACTAATATTTCTTTCTTACTTCAATTTAGGCCAGTACTAGTAGGACTAGGCTAGGGCATAACCGAGATCAAGATTGATGTGGATGGAAGCGCATTAACTTATAAGAATACAAGGGAAAAGACTCTGTAACAAGGGAACCGCTGTGCCGGCGCCCATAGTCAGGAACAATGATCTCAATATTTGGTAACTCAGGGACTCCTCGCAGAGCACTGACAATCTTATTCCACGAAGAAACACAACACCAGTCAAAGGTACCAATATTTGACTGCAATCTTCCATACGGTCTAGTTAGTTAATTTAATGCGAGTTTTCCTATTTTTTTTATCGTACCTAATAACGAGACAAGCAATTCGTCCATCTGATGGTATGCGCCACACCTGCCCATAGACCACTGCCGCTCGTTACCCGAGACTAGTTAATAAGTCTCTTGTGTCCGATAATTTCACCAGCTATAGTGCCCTTCACATCGGAACACAGCAATGTTTACGCACGGCTGCTTGGCGGCAGAATATCTGACACTGCGGTGGCACTTGCACAAGGGACCTACCACTTAGTCAAAAGGATATACGTTTCTAAAGCAAGAGCCACGCAACTCACTTGCATAAAGCCGGACTCCTCAGGCTGCAGACAGCCGGCGGTGCGGTCGAGCACGACGAGGCCATTCTCGTCGAGCACTTCTTCGGCGGCGACGAAGCAGTAACCGCCGGGCTGCGTCACGCACGTGCCGTTGGCGGCACCGTCTGGGCACGCAGTTGGACCCGCGCACTCGCAGACTAGGCTCCGACCTGAAATAACAGACAATTCAGCTTAGATTGATGAAGGAAAAGCATGAGGCATTGATGAATTAAGAGAACGGTGTCGATCAGTTGGTTAAACAACGTAAGGGAAGGGCAGTCCTTAGATCGGTGACGGTTTAGTGGCATTTGAACTGAGCGTCTCCGTGCCTCGGATGGCACGTTAAAAGTCTATCTCGCTTGTCATCTAGCAGGATTGTCATCTAGCAGGATTGTCATCTAGCGGGCAGCTTGAACAACTCTGACTAGTTTGGCTACTAACCGTAGTAATACGAAACTAGACAATTTTCTAAGCTCCACTGAGCTGCACTTAGCCTGTTTGGAAGATTACGACCGAGGCCTTTTCGGTGTCATGATGAAAGTGACCATTGTTCAAAATAAAACAGTACTAAATGTGAGGACAAAAAACTCGGAATACTAAACTGCGCCGGTTCTACCTCAAGCATTTGTTTACACATCAATATTCATTTACAATCTTCCCATTCCCAAAACTGAAGCAATATGGTTGCAAGGAAAACAAGGCGACAAGCCGACCGATTCACTAAAAATAATTAATTCTTTGTATAAACAGGTTTGTGGAAGCCGAACGTACAATCGCTGTCCTAATCATTTGTTTCCTTGGTCCTATTATGGCGGGATATTTTTTTTTTTTTTTTTATTTATTTCCAACAACAACTATCATTACAGGTGCAGCCTAATGCGATAGTGGTGCCTTATCGATATTAATTTAAATACATACATCCTAAAAACCTTATTAAGTAATACAAGAATTTAAACACCCAAATACTTAGTTGTACTTAGTCCTGAGTTAACTCTATGAGTAAGAAATTATATGTATTAGAACTATATTAAATTGATATTATTTCCATCCCATAACAAACAAGATATCATTGCTAACAACATCAGTCAATCGTCAGTTTTCTGACACACACGGAATATTGCGCAGTTGAAATGTGGGACAATACATATTGATTTATTACCTGATTCAAAAAATCAGTTATCAACACGTTCGTCAAATTAATCCTCTATATCGCACCTCATGCACCTTACACCTGTACCGAACCACAAGATAACACCGATGAATTTATAATGAAAAGCCAATGATATCACCGGCGCGCGTAACTCAAGGATGTTTATATAATAGATATGGTGAGAAAATATTCCATAAGACACCCGCTGAAAGAAAACATTAAGGAACAGTATGGCCAGACACAACATTGATTTAAGTAAAAGCGATCAATCAAAAATGTTGCGCAGCGAGTCTTAAATATAACAAATTGGAAAGAGTAAAATGAGCAGCCCACGTAAGTTCTCGTAACGAATAGCTACTGACATCCATTATGATGCATTTAGATGTCAAATTGTAGGTGGAACCGTTTCTCGCACTTACATCATTGATGCATCATAATAGGTCCGAAAAAAAACCACTACATTGTAGGAAATCAGGTTGAGCTGCGAGGCCGTGTGTGATCATTAACTAATCATAAAGTGACGCGACTTCACCGGTTAATAAGTATTTAAATATAAAACGTATTATTATGAATTATGATGACAATAATGTACTCTGTATTGACGTCAATGCTTTTCAGAACATTTCAGAATTAGAAGTCGAGTTGAAGTGTTTTGAAGAACGTTCTAATTAAGTGTAAGTAGTTGCTTTTAGCATCTACTTAACATGATAAATAGTTGACAAATATGAGATCTCGGCCATATGACCTGAAATAAGTACAAATAGGACCAAACTTTTATTCTATTCAGATTTTATTTCTTGTCACTTGTAAAGTAACCATCATAAGGAAATAAATCAACGGTTTCGTATAACGGGCTGCAATGAATGGTATAATAAACACAATTGTCACGGCTAATGATTCTGCACAATCTAATGTGTTAGCTGACATTGATATCAATATCTCAAGTGTTTTATTCACAGCAAAGGTAATTAATTAGGCGTTGATTGATTTATGAACTGGATTTCAGTTTTTATAGACTTTCTTTTCGATATTTCGATTTATGATATTTTGAAGCACGGAAGTGTAACAAACCTAAAACAAACAATTCCTATTTTTTTATTGAGAATTAACTTACTTGATCATAAATGTGAATCGCTTAATAATTAAAATCGCTTAATAGGTAAAGTGGACCACAAATCAGTTAAAAATATTGTACTGTAATTTTAAATCGATTGTTGTAGCGATAGAAATCTAAAAATAACAATCAATAAACATAAATTAGATGTAATATAACAGCATGAATATAAAAGCTTGTTAAAGAGATGTTAATAAGCTATAGCCGATGGTTTTCAGACGGCTCGACGACGTAAAATCCATCATACCTGACCTGTATGGAGGTTTTACAGTTTACAGACGTATATAATATAACTTTACCTTTAATAGCTCAAAGAATTACAAAAACATATGTATAACGTACAGCAAATGGAGGCTTGTAAGGACAGAACCTATTTCTGCACTTGCACCAGTTCAATTAGGCATTATACTACCTGTTATGGTCTACATAATATGCTCAAGAACTGTTACGGCTACAGGATCGACGAATCAACTAGTATGTATTTTATGAGATTTTTTTACACGAAATTATCTCCATCCAAAATTGGCAAGTTAATGAATTTGTGTACCTGGGATACGTTTCGCGCGCAACTAATTCAATCTTAGTTTTTTGCCCTACAATATTCTAATGATCTTGTACCTTGTTCAAGCTGTATACATTCTTTGCCTACTTTGCAAGTGCTACGACGAGATGATGGGTTAATAATATATCCCTTGATTATCAATACTAAAATCATTCAATTACTTTTTCAATCCCATAGCTGATATAATGCCCAACTTTCAATATGGCTACGGGGTCTATAAAATGTGTTTTTATGCGATTACATCTTTTAAGCCGGGGGACCATAATAACAGAGGCCATGATGGGGATATGCAAGTTTACTTTTATAGCTGCATAATTGCACAATGCACATGAACGTAATAACAGTGTAGAGTCAGCAATTAAAATACTTCTGCGGACATTTCTGTAAAGTGCAAGCCTGTGGGAGTCGCTATCGATGTTAACTTGATACAGTGAGCATGAATATAAAATGCATTATGAACAGAAATGATAAAAATTAATGACGTTTAATATTCATCCAGCATTGTAACATTTATTTTTTGCGATCATCAAGCAACAGGTAACCCTGTGCACGGTCGACACCCTCCCGGGATAGAGGACGGTCTTAACAGAACAAAAGCAGGTAAATGTTGAATAGTTCCACATATGCTGGCAGAAAATACAGATTATATAAACTTAGGTACGTATATATGAAATAATAAATATGGTGTGACCCTTACTTAAATATTAGTGCTTAAATGGACTATGGTCTAAGGCACAAACCTCTCCTCAAGATGATGGGACTAACAGTGGAACAAAAACAAGGGCTGTTAAAAAAGGAGTTAATTAAATGAAAAGTATACGAAGGCAGTTCGTATACGAAAACTTTAGAGTGATTATGATTTAATTAGGGATTTATTAATAAATGTATCTAAAGGACGCAGGAATACTTAAATTACATCCAAGTTAAGGTTGCATTATTTTTAAATAACAATTGACAAGGACATTGACTAAGACCAAAAGAAATAAAAGCTAAAAAATGTTTATATCTCAATCCAATCAAAATTTTATGATATGAGATTAACGTTGATAGTATAGACAACAATGCGTTTAATAAATGCCGATGGCTAGAGAAATATGATAGTTAATCTGTTCGGATTGCACGTAGGTAGATAGATAGTAGTCGTATACTAGATTAAAACATCATAACAATATACAGACGGTCACGTCATGATTTACGTTCCTATTGATCACACAAATATTGGAGTTTTGGCAATAACAGATATAATGAAGACTCGGTAACGAAGAAAACAAACATGGTTTATTAAAGACAGAAAGCCATGAATTATTACTGAATGCTTAATTTTTTTCTAACTCCAATTCAAATATCAATCTCAAACGTAACGGGGACCTTCAGATGTAACAACGAAGCAACTTGCGACACTGCGACATCGTCCGGCGGAAACACAATACTCTGCCTGACGGTGATAAAGTGTAGCTTAGATTGACAATCTACACACATCAAAAGTGTCTAGGGATCAAGCATTTTTGGGCAAAAAAATGGGCAGAAGAACAATGGCGTTTCGTGTGCTTTTCTGATGAGTCTCGTTTTGGTATGAGACCGGATACAAGACGTATACGACACTGGAGAACCCCTGGACGCCAACAGCGATTAAAATCCTGCCAGGAAGTCCATCCTTATAGTGGTGGAACCATCATGGTATGGGCGGGTATTTGGATCGGCGGAAGAACTGAGTTGATTTGGATCAGAGGCAACCTCAACGCTCAAATTTATGCTGAGACGATTGTATCAGACGTCATCGTTCCTCTACAAGTGCAAATCGGTCCCTTATTTCAGTTAATGCATGATAATGCACGACCGCACACCGCAAGAGTTGTAAGACAGACTCTCGCCGCAGCTAACATCAATGTCCTGCCCTGGCCTGCTCAGTCGCCAGACTTGAACCCGATTGAGCATGCATGGGATATGCTACAGAGAAGAGCTCTGCCGAATATGGAGGGTATCCAGTCGCAAGAAGACCTTTTTTTGTTGTTGCAACGAACATGGGCGGCCATTCCACAGCGTGATTTGGATGAACTCATTTTGAGTATGCCAAACCGATGTTCTTGTGTTGTTAGTGTTCGCGGTAGAAACACGGATTATTAATTGTTTAAGTTACCCAATAAAATTTTAAAGAAAACTGTTATTTCAGTCTTTTTTTCGAACTTTTGTGTTAGTGGTTCAAATGTCAAAAATCCCTTTATTAGGAAAATGGCAAATTTCTTTATTAATGCAAAGGTGACTTGGTTTATCGTTACTGTGACAAACGAAAACACTTTATTTGATGAATCCTTAAAGAAAATTTTAATTAATATCAATCAGGAGAAAAGTTATTGCAAAAATATATGTTGATCCCTAGACACTTTTGATGTGTGTAGTTCAGGTGTCGGACTAAGGTTAAGGTGTTGCACGTACTTCGTCTCATGATGTCGATGTCGCAGAACGGTCGAGGCGATCCCGGCCCCGCGTCCGCGCTATCATTTAAATATAACTTGGGACACCGCCGTCTGTCGCCGGCTTTATTTTTACACCACTGAGATTATTGTGGACAGTCACAACGCACGCTGTCTCACGGGAGACGTTATGGTTCGCGCGCACAAATCACGAAAGTAAACTGAGAGACGCGTGTCGTTTAAACGACGCCCACTGCGCGAATGACGGGCGGAGCGCGAGACGCGAGCGGCGTCCCCCTGTGGCATACGCCCCCCGCCCCGCAGCGGCCGTAGGACCCCGGTGCAGTATGCATGCACTGCTTGATGCACAGCCTCCACATGGCTCCGGCCAAGATAACGCTCGCAGCGAACGATCGAATCTCGATCACATGAAGGATTGGAGATACACAAATACGGCAGTTGAAGCAAATCATTGACGCCACTGCGGTATTGAAATAAAGATTGCAAACTGTCCATGAGAAATACTAGCGACATAGTAGATCGTAGATCTATATACCTTTATACTGATGCAAAGATAATATTAGTTGATGATGATAATTAAGGCATTGCAATGTATCATGATGATGATGATGATGTTTTAAAATCATGATATTTCCTCGTCAACGCCCAAATGATGAAAAACACTCTTCAAACAAAAAAGGCTACTAAATAAAAAGAGGACTATGTAGTATTTACATAAAATATTATCGAGAATAACGAAATCTTTTATGAAGTGCGAACTGTACCGGATTAACAGAGCGCGTTAGCAGATATAATAAATACGCATATTTTAGTCATAGATATAAATTTAACTATTTTTGTTAGTGGTACTGTCGGAAGCTGATACCGATATCGTTTACAAACATTAATGCTCTTAATTCCTTATGAGCTATTAAAGAAACGCACGTAATAATATCTTTGTGTGCAATGTAATAGGGTACACTATTAGATATGGATTTGTTTATAAGAACCTCGTTTTGTATTTAATAGGCATTTTATAGTATCGTAATCTTCCGCTTTAGCATAGCGATTATAGTATAATTACGACTAGGCTAAGCTCACCTGGGCTTGATTAAAAACGAATACATAAACATTAAACGAACAAAACAAACTCGATCGCTGTGCAGCATAATTGCAAAAACAATTTCTCTGTAAGGGCAAGTAATCGGGGTGGTCGCTCGTTCGTCGACAGATTTGGTCATGCATCGGCCTTATCTCGAGTTGCAAAAACGGCGGCCGATCTCGACGTACCGCCATATGTTGCTCACGTGCTCACAAGCAGCGTCACAAACTGCATCGAGCCCTGCGTCTAATAGCCACAGTGAGTAACTGCTATACCGATTAATTGGACGTTAATGCACCTCAAGGATGGTCCGCAAACGTGGCGTGGGCCGCACGTGCCTGCCAAATCGTATTCAAATTACTGTTATGAATTCAAATTGCACGCGTTAGGAAACGACACCATTGTTCTCGTGTCTCGTCGGGGACATCGATTTGCAAGTAATCGACGTTATTAGCCTAATACGGATCGCGGTTTGGATTCTGATAGACTAATTGGTCACGTTTAGGTGTAATTTCGTTGCGTGCCGCACTGAGGACAATTCTCATAAGAACATCGTAAGTCTGGAATAAATAAAACATACCATCATTCATTGCAATAAATATAGTAGATAGAAATCCAAAGGCGGACAGTGCGAACTACTTTCACGGTGTTTTTGTACAGCCTTGATTGTCGATGTACGAACAGATCGCGATATCTAGGTATGCACGTGCAAAACTGGTTCTAGAGATTCGCCAAACGCAACAGATGTTTCTTATATCGAATAATTTATGTATATGAGAACCGATCGAAACTACGAGTGCTGCAATTGCAACCGATCATATAAATCGATTTGTTAAAGATACGAGTAAAAGGGCAATCGATCAAGATGAATTCGATGTAGAACACCGGATTGCACTCAATCTTGTTTTAGATATGAATACACACGGCTGCCGTTCTGCTGACTGAATTGGATTAAACGATAAACATCGAGAGTGAGAAAGCGAGATATAATGATATCTGGAAGATACGGTTGTCGAATTTGGGAAAGGCAATTTATACAAACTGGTACAATACGCCCCCCGTTTATAAAACGTAACAATTACGTCGTGACTATTGCAAATGGCATTCGGTGCCGATCATGCTCTGCCGGGGCGATAGGTCATCATCGCGCAGGCGCCGGCGATCTAGCGACCTCTAGGATTATCCAACTCGATCGATAAGGTCCCGAGGGGAGCGCGCGGGACGCGCGGTGTGCAATAGGGGCCAAAGAACATAATTTATTCGGCGGCAGAGTGGCGCGCCTCGGAGGTGCCGCTCCCGCTCCCCGCCCCGCCTCCGCACATCTCCTGGCTCCTTTCAAAACAGGAACCCGGCTCTATTTTTTTTGGCTTCGAGGATTAAGAGTATCAGATTTAAACGCAGGTTACGTAATAGATTTTACACACCCTTAATCTTCCAGGTTTGAGGCCGGCTCGGGTTGTTGGTTTATGTTGAATTCGTTTATATAGACATCTAAACTGATGGTCGTGACTGGGTGGAGTTATGTTTGAACATCACCTGTTAACGGCGGGCGGCCCATTTGCGCGATAAGAGCGCGACAGTGACAATATTTACGTTTGCGCATGTCACCTCTCGCTGCCGATTACATCGCATCGGTCGACGAATCCAGCGCACCAACACCTCTATTTTATAAACATATTGTATACTTTCTTGTGCCAACAAATCTAGATGTTCAAATAATAATTTCATTTGTCCTAGACATTAATTATGCTTACCCTTTCTTCAGCATGAATCAAGCGAGATGCGTACAATATAATTTTCTGGGTAGGGACATGTTATAATATCGGACACGGTAACTTGTTAAAGTTCATTGAATCCCCGATAAACAAGTCGACAGTATACCAATATTTACAAAAAATTCAAACCAGTGTGAACTCTTATCTTGTTACCTGACGTGAGAATTACTACGCATGCTTATTTTATCTCCTTTGACAACACCTCAGGTTTATTAACCTGTGATGCGTATACGTACCATGCTAATTTAGGGAAAATCCATATGTACGGTACATCAGTATCTGCTGCTTCTCAAAATCAAAATTTTATTTTATTCATGCACTTCTTGCTTTAAGTTTTGAAAATATTTTATACCCCTTTCAAATGCCAATTAGCCTCGTAGTCGTTCAACACATGCTTATTAGAAAGGCTGAACTTGTAAAATTAATCGTTAAACTGGAACAAATCTTCAGAGCCAATTTTACCAACATCACAGCGGCAGTATCCTATAAGTAAGTTCTGCCAAGCTGTTATCAGAGAATTTAAGCAATGAAGATAATATACTAGTCTCTAGAAGGACACATCACACAGTTACATACATATGATACTGCAGAGGTTACTTGAAAACAGTCAAGGCGTGGGTAAATAAACCATTCCGTATTCAAATAAAGACTGCAATGGCAGGTAATGAGTGGGTACGTACGCGACATACAAATTAGCGTGAGGTAGGTTTAATTTCATCAAACCGTTATGTTGTATGAAGACTGTCATTTAATTTGCGCGAGAATCATTCGAATATTGAGGAAGATTAACTACCGAAAGCTCAAGATTAGTGTTCTTCAGGGTTATTTCATAGTATCTGACGGGTTATACCCATTTATTCAAAGCTGGCTCGCACCTTTCTATGATCTATAATGCATTAAGCAAACTGGATTAAGTGTAGTAGACTTGTCTGACATAGCAGTAAAATGTATACATTCTGTTTGCGTAGATAAATTTACTAAAAGTCGAAATGCAGAATTCAGTCAATCCATCCTATGCGAATTCCTAGATACAACATGAAATAATAAAATGTACCTCCACTACAATAAAGGCGAATGTGAACTTAAGAGAAAAAACTGAAAATATACCATAAGTTGGAATCAAGGCTCCAAATCAGAAATCTGAAAGCGCCTTTCGGTACAAATCCCCAAATCGACACAATTTAACATTGCAGATGGTGTTATTGTTCATGAGGAAGGAAAACAGTTAACAACTTATTAGTCAGTCAGGTGATGAATGGCTTAAATGCAACTATGACTGTTATAGCAAACTTATTCGATGAATCAGAAGTACCATCCTACTGCAATTATGTTGCTTTAATTTACCCAGACAAACTTACTGCCTTCACCCTCACCAAAAGCCTCATTATTTAACAAATTATATACCAAAATAGGAACACGATGTTTAACACTTTACTGTAATATATTTAATTAACTAGCGAGGATTGACGCGACTTATAGGTCCAGTCGGGTTACTGTATTACCATGCTGATGGATCTCGTCTGCATATTCATGCGAGCGCGCAGATTGCAAGTAATGCCGTTTTCTATTTGAGCGGCCAGGACAAGTGGATCGACAACCGGTACCGCGGAAACGGATCGAGACTCATTTGAATTTAATGAACTTAATCAATGTGCTTAGGATAGTAATGGCCGGCTTAATGTGGGAGATGTATTACGTGATAGTTTATTTTTTAAATATTTGTTATCCCAGTGCAGTAGAGTGAAATCTCTACGCAACTCTCACATCCTACTGATGTTGGCCAATTAAGATTACATTAGACATGGAATCCTATATTATTTTCACCATACCATTTGTAAATATGGCTTTATACAATTACATTCATTGTTGTCATTGAAATAGAACTATTTATACGGATTATATAGCGGTAAAAATAATGTGAAAATAAATAGCCAATCTATCTAATTAACTACTATTCGAAAGTTTATTCAAACCACCTAACCATTTATCAACGTTAGTTTCCTTCAAATATTAATTCAGAATGCACAAAGGCTGCAAGACCTCTCGCTTCCGTATATTTTAATCTCTAAGTTTTAAATAGAAGCGTGAATATGACCGTATTTTCGTGACAATTGTGTAACACGGGGCATAGGTCCGGCGCGTTCTACTAGAGTACCACGATACCGGCGCACACGCACGTCCCACTTGCACCAAGTGTATCAAAACAACAACATATTAGGACGCTATCGGTACTGAATGAGCACCGTCTGTTACAATTTAATAGATTACACGGTTAATTGTCAACATGCACATAACTCAATAACGAGGAATTAATGTGGCTAGATACAGCGCCATTCAATAAACTGCTATGTAGGTTATGACAATACGCTAGCGATTGCATGGCCCAAATATGTGAGCCATACATATAGTGATGGCGGGTGAAATATACTCGTAAAACGCGGGCACTGCGCAGTATGTTGTCGCGGGTAATCTGTTAATCACGACGTGCTAATCTTAATTGTAGGGGCGCGGCTCTTATCAGGTTTTTGGAGAGAAGTACGCTATCATGTGGCTGGCTATCTAGGAGTGATAAACAATTTATTTTGGTTGTGTGTAGGTATCACGCGGCTCGGCTATGGCTCGCCTTGAGTGACCGACCGCGCTAGACACGCCACGCATGACAAATTGTGACATGAAAAAACGTTGATAAATGAACAAGAAGATAACACGAACAGATCAATTTACAATGGTGAACGAGTATTGCGCAGTAAATATTTGGAAATTCTACAAGATAGCCCTATATGAAGTACAAAAGACAGGTAATTTGCTTAGATACAATGAATCTTATCGCTTCAGATTACCGCAACGGATTACGAAGTCGACGCTGATAGAATGAAATTAGAAAAAAGAACTGATATAACAAATCGTTCTGCGAGTAATAGACGTAATTAATGATCTGTCTATGAATGTTCAGATGGATGAAAAGATTATGATTGACAGATTGAAACTGAACAGTGGGCGATGTTCAGAGAAAAATACACAAATTGAACGTCAGTCAAACTTGTATCAGTGTCGCAACATACAATATTTCTCCCGATGACTGACAACATGCATGTAGGCGAACCATTTGTGCTCAACTAATATGTAAACTAAGCAAATGAAGCAGGTACATTACATTTAAATACACAGCATCAACAATTATTAAATGACGCAATTCAAATTGATGAAGTAGCTTATTTGTGTACAGAATAAATAAGCCATAAAAATACGTTACAAATTGCAATAATTCGTGAGCAAGTGTTGCCGAATACGGAAATTTTAGAAAGTTGTATGTATTAAGTGCATAATTTTTACAAAACTAGAACCAAAAATCCTTGCAGATACAAACAAACACACACACTAGATTTCAAATCCAATGACCGGTAGTGGGTGAGGCCCGAATAATATAAGACTATGCCAATTCTGAAGCTTAAATCGTTGCTATTAGGATTAAATGAGCTCGTAGCGTTTGTAGCGCTATGTTTGTTAGATGGATGCGGTAAGGCACGACAGGTGACGCCCACAGACGCGTGAAAGTCTTGTTCGCTTGAGCACGATACACGGCCTCGGGGGTGGCTGAGTTATTGGACTATCGCGACTGGACAGGTAAGTGGCTAGGGCATGCTTTGCTTGCTTTCCTATGCTTGCTTAGTTTCCTTTCCCTTTCTAATGCACTAGCTGCTTGCCTACTTTACACACTAATCCCGTGTGTAATCTGGCAAACGGTCTTGGAGGGAGCGCAACAGTCGCGATTGATCTCCAGGGCAAGCCCGATGATCTAGCCTTCCCGAGGTTGCCGCCTGTTATTGGTTTGATTCCTTCAGAAACAAACGCAACAAAAAAATCGTTGGGCGAATAACTCTTTCACCCCAATCCTCACCCATCCCTCATCCCCACCTTATATTTATATAGTATGAGTTTATGTATAATATATAGTATGTATATTTAAATCCCGCTATGTATGTATATATTCGTGTATGTAAGTTTATGCGTCTCAGTATATGTGTATGTTTATAAGCATATGTATGTATATGTATATATTTATTCAATACTGCGGCGTCATGAGGTCGGGCGTTGCGGTCCTACCATCTCAACAAACCAGCAGATGGTAGGAAGTAGGTAAGACCTCCCGCGTGTTTTTGCCGTGCGCGGGGACCCGTAATGAGGGGGAAGGGAGGCCTGGAGGATGAGCTGCACAGTGGGCCTGCGGACGCGGTCCCATGCGGCAACACGACTCTTCGGTCCCGGACTCCTATAACACGGGCGGTTGCGACTGAGCCGGTCGCAATCAATCGGCTGTTGGTGGTCCTTAAGACCAGCCGGCTAGTCTTCTTGGGTGATGGGGTCCGCAGTCAGCAATGTGAGCCGAGAACGTGGCGCGGCGCGGCGCTGCACAGGCGAACGTTGTGTGGACTCGTGGACAACTCACTTGGGAGGACTATATTTCACTGATAGCCCTGGTGCTTAGAAAAGCATCCCCAAAGGTGCGGGCTCCGTGGAGGGTGGGGAGTCAGTGAAATGAAGTTACGAATAATATTCGCATGGATTCGCACAAGAAACCGCGCACTGTCCCTAGGGATGACGGGGGTAGCCCTTCCAAGGGTTGCTCTAGAAATATGACGGCCGGTGGAACTACTGCGGGACCTGGTGTGTCGGTAGTGACAGGGAACAGGAATGGGACCGGAACTCTGACCCGATGGGCTCAAGGTGGCAAAACTGAGCTGGCAAGTAAAGGTTTGGCCCTGACTTCGGCTGGCGGAGCAGTCACTGGAGAAGGCTCGTCAGAGCCTGGTTTCAGGACAGCGATGCTGCTGGGAAGGGCCACTACCAATAACTTGCCGGCCGGTGGAGCTACTGAGGGACCAGGTGTGTCGGTAGTGACTGGGAACAGGAATGGGACCGGAACACTGACCCGAGGGGCTCAAGGTGGCAAAACTGAGCTGGAAAATAAAGGTTTGGCCCTGACTTCGGCTGGCGAAGCAGTCACTGGAGAAGGCTCGCCAGAGCCCGGTTTCAGGACAGCGACGCTGTTGGGAAGGGCCACAACCAGTACAGCGCAAACGCGCAGAAGCAAGCCTGGAGCCGTTGAAAGGAGAGGCAGGCGTGATCAGGCCATTGGTGTTGCCTCACCAATGGGTTATCTAAGATGTATACAAATTAATCTACATCACAGTAAGGCGGCTACGGCAGTACTCTGCCGGTCGCTTAATATGGATAAATATGATGTCGCTCTCATACAGGAACCTTATCTGTACAAGGGCGTCATCAGAGGTCTAAACGTTCGTGGAGGACAGCTTCTCTATAGATGCCCTACAAATAATATGAGGACCTGTGTCTTTGTCAGGAATGGCATAATGGCAATGCCTCTATATGACTTCTGCTCCAGAGACCTCACTACTGTGAGGATTAAGGGGTTAACGGGAGGGGGCAGTAAAGATACTATTATATCTTCTGCTTACCTACCCTATGAGAATAAGGATCCGGTATCAGCACTGCTGCAAGACCTGGTTAACAATTGCGCTCACGACGACCTCATCATAGGATGCGACGCGAACGCTCACCACGTTGCCTGGGGTAGCACAGACAACAACAAAAGAGGGGAAGCACTATTGGACTTTCTGGTAAGCTCACCCTTACAAATTTTAAATAAAGGCAATAGACCAACCTTTGTGAATAGACGCAGGGCGGAGGTCATTGATATAACGCTTGCATCCAATAGAGCGAGTAAAGCGATCCGTAATTGGCATGTGTCGGAAGAGGTCAGTCTATCTGACCACAACTACATCTGCTTTAGGTATGTAACTTCCAATAATTATGGCAAGGTACGAAGGAGGAACCCAAGGAGAACCGATTGGGAATCTTTCAGGAGAGACCTTAAGGAACACCTCGGGGATCCTACGCAGCGACTCAACTCAGTTATAGATATCGAGTTTGAGTCTGACAGAATTACCCAGGCAGTTAAGACCAGCTGGATCAAGAACTGCCCGGAGAAAGAGGCGGCGACGCAAAAGGAACCGTGGTGGTCACCTGCCCTTGAGAATCTAAGGCAGGAGACGCGACGTGTTTTCAACTGGGCGAAGTCAAATAATGACTTTACGGTATATGCCGAAGCTCTTACGCACTATAGTAAGGAAGTGCGCAAGGCGAAGCGGAGATCATGGAGATCTCATTGCAGTAGCATCAATAGCCTTCCAGAGGGCATGAGGCTCAGTAAAGCAATGAGCTCTGCAAAGGTTAATCCACTTACATCTATCCGGAATGACCAAGGTAAGCTCACTGTAACTGGGAAGGAAACTCTTACGCATATGCTAAGAATGCACTTCCCGGACTCAGTGGAGATACAAAATGTGACTGATAATGTCATTACCATGGAAGAACAATTTACAAAAACTTCCAAAGACGACTGGCGTACAGCAAAGAAAGTAGTTGACGCAGACAAGGTACGATGGGCAATTGATAGTTTCAGTCCGTATAAATCACCAGGACCTGACGATATATACCCCATCTTACTACAGGAGGGAAAAGGTATTCTCATACCTCACTTGTGCAGATTGTACAGAGCATGCCTAGCCTTTGGGCATGTCCCATCAGCCTGGAGACAGGCAAAAGTAATCTTCATTCCCAAACCAGGAAAGGAGAGCTATGAAGATGCCAAATCCTACCGCCCTATCAGTCTTACTTCATTCTTCTTGAAGACTTTGGAGAAGATGATAGACCGGTATATAAGAGATGGCCCATTAAGGAGACGACCGCTCCATGACATGCAATGCGCGTACCAACCGGGTAAGTCTACGGACACGGCACTGCACTATGTGGTCAACCGGGCAGAACATGCATTGGAGACCAAAGAAATCTGTGCTGGAGCGTTTTTGGATATTGAAGGGGCGTTCGATCGAACAACCTTCGCTTCAATAAGAACCTCAGCACAAAATCATGGCATAGAGGCGACAATTGTTAAATGGATTAGCACTATGCTGCAGGAACGTGTTATTAAAAGTAGTTTATTAGGTGACATGGTTACCGTAAAGGCAACTAAAGGATGTCCACAGGGAGGCGTACTATCCCCATTACTGTGGAGTCTAGTGGTGGATTCGTTGTTAGTGGAACTTAACAATGGACCATTTCAAGCCGTAGGCTATGCAGATGATATAGTCATACAAGTAAATGGCAAATTTCCAAACGTAGTAACGGATTTGCTGCAGGGTGCTTTGGTTAGGGTGGAAAGATGGTGTAAAGACAATAACCTTTCCATAAATCCAAGCAAAACGGTTATAGTGCCTTTCACGAGGAAAAGACATTTAGAGGGCCTTAGAGACCCAGAAATGTACGGCACCAGACTAAAATGGGCTACGGAAGTGAAATATCTTGGGGTAACTCTCGATAGTAAACTAACGTGGCATAGTCATGTTGAAAACATAACAAGAAAGGCCTTACGTGTCTTCAATATGTGCCGTTCTGCGTATGGCAAAACCTGGGGACTCAAACCAAAGGTAATGTATTGGTTATATACCACGATGGTGAGGCCTATTCTCACATACGGCAGCGCTGTATGGTGGCCTAGGACCAAACTAAAGATCTGCAAGGATTCTCTTAGGAAGGTACAAAGAGTAGTTTGCATGGCAATTACAGGTGCCTTCAAAACAACGCCTACATTGGCTCTTGAGTGGATACTGGGACTAACCCCACTACACACTTACATACAAACAGTGGCAAGGAAGTCGCTATACAGACTTGCAAAAGCAGGAGTTTGGAATCGTAACAAGCCCTGTACAAAACACACTTTATTGGATCCCGTGAAAGAACTGGACGATCTAATGGACATGCCCTGTGATAGGATAAATCCAGTGTACATGTTTAACAAGAGGTACCGAGTACATATACCATCCAGGGAAGAGTGGACGAGGGGACTCAAACCGGTTGGTGGAACTCACCTCATATGGTACACTGACGGTTCTAAAATGGAGTCAGGTACAGGGGCAGGGATTTATTCCAAGGACTGTAGTGTCAGTCACAGCATGGGGCATTATGCATCGGTATTCCAAGCGGAAACCTATGCCATAATTGCCAGCATTAAAGAAATGCAAAGGAGAAACGTCAAAGGTAAAACCATTTGCATTCTCAGTGACAGTCAGGCAGCTCTGAAGGCTCTGAATTCCTTCCGAGTTGCTTCTAAACTAGTCAAAGAAGGTGTTACAGGTTTGAACAACCTGGGAAGACACAACAATGTCAGCCTTATCTGGGTACCTGGACACGAAGGCGTCGAGGGCAATGAGAAGGCAGATAGACTAGCGAGGGCCGGCTCACAGAGTCATTTGGTTGGCCCCGAACCATTTGTGGGGATTCCGTATGGAACATATCACCAAGCATTATATGCACATGCTAGGAACGAACACATGAAGGAATGGAGGGCAGCGTCAGGCCTAAACCACTCCAAAGCGTTCTCTAGCGGAAGGGTGGACTGTGGGGTTAAATTATTAAGCCTTAACAGATCACAAATAAGGCACCTAATAGGTGCACTCACGGGACATTTTGGCACCAACGAGCATCTACACAGAATGAGGCTAAGTACTGGTGACATTTGCAGATTCTGCGAAGATGAAAAAGAGTCAATGCGACACATATTGTGTAGCTGCGACGCTCTTGCGAGACGTAGGTTAAGTCATTTGGGAGTAGCCTATCCTACGCCAAATGATTATGTACAGCTCCAAGCTGGCGCGATCGTTGCGTACCTGAGGGAGCTCTTCGATACGCCAGCAACAGAGTAAGGGCTAGGGCATGCACAATGGATCCAACTGGGTCGAAGTGCGTTCCGGGGATACCGGGCCCAAATTTATAGCCACCAAGAATAGAATAGAATCGCGACTGGACAACTAGCACGAAGCTGGCATGGAAACTAATGAACTGAATAATACACCGTGCCACAGAACCGGAAAAAGTGAAATGAGCTGTCAAAACAGTTTATACAACAGCTTAATATTGTGAATATCACAATAATCTTAGTAGATTAACGCTTTTAATAGTTTAAAAGCGTGTCTAGACTATTAACATTTGATATTCCATTTCTTTCAAGACTACGATAATCTCCCACTCGAGTTATCTCTACGGAAGACTGTTCCTCAGAACTGTTGCAATATCGTTGCTCAGACAGACGACTCTTTCTACCTTTGACTTTATCATGAATGAATATTGTAGTAGGCCGCATTTGGGAACACGCAATAATGTTGAAACTTTCTCTGAACTCTTGATTGTATTCAAGACAAACATCTAATACCAAATATTTCACAATGCGTCTTAATTTGACCGTTTGTTTTACAGCTACGAGAGAAAGATCATTTCAATAAATATCAATTTTGTCGAATCTTGAAATACATGAACGATGGTATTTGAATAACCACTCGTATGAAGACCGTGCATGGAGTACATTGTAAATCGAACCTTATTTCTTGAACACAGAGTTGTTCGACCGGCAAATATAATGTTGTTACAATATTTGTACTTTTGACAGAATAGACCATTAATAATGAGAAACGACTTCGTGTCACGGACCACGGCAATCCAAAATCGGTATAAATAACTGAATGGGCTCCAGAATTTGCGTGGGCAGCACAAGCAAGCCGAACTTTTGACCGACGCAGCGGCGCTTGATCTCCGATGTGTGGGCTACGGGCGCAACGTTATGGTTGCGTAAGAGCAAAGGCCATCCTCATTATAATATTTTTATAAATTTACTGTAACAAAATTTATCATTTCGAATCAATTTGAATCCATTGTAACGTATACGTTAAATTTTCCACGGCTCATATTACAGACGAAGGGTTTTTGTAAACGCCGCGGGACAACTTTTTCAATTTATGTCACGGTAAATTTAAGTTATATGGACTAATGATAATTTTAGTATAATGAACATTATAATTTTAAATGAAGCTCGGTAGGTAACAGGTTTACGATTAAAATATTAATATTGTCGCCTGTTGGTAAGCAGTCACCGCAGCCTATGGACGCTAGTAACACCAGAAAAATCACTATGGCGCTGCCAGCCAACAACGCCAACATTAGATAATATTAAGTCTCTTGTGTCCGGTAATTTCAACAGCTACAGTGTCCTTCACACAGAAACGCAGCAATATTTACACTGCTGCTTGGCAGCAGAATATCCGAAATTGCGGTCTGGACGGTTCCTTGCACAAGTAAACAAAACCTAGTAGTAATAAATAATTATCATTGACAACCCAATGTTTTATTAGGAAATTTAAACGCGATCACAGCAACGTATAGCATCAAGTCGCCTTTGAGTGAAGTTTTCTAATCATATCGCGTAGGCGACTTCCGCAACATTAACCGCTGGAGACAACATTAATGTCGACCCAACGACTGACACACGACACCTATTACTATTATAATTTTCCATAATGGTTCCTCCGACATTATGATAAAAACTAATGAAATTCTGATCATTTCTTCTACTATGTTAAGAGATTATACGAATGAGGTAATTTCGTAGGTAAATAACAAATTCATATCATAAAAACCACGACTACATTAAGAGATATATTATTAGGTATCTCTTCCAATACTCATTAAGCCCATTTAATATTATGTGAGGCAATATTACATGTTTTAAAACACTTGATTTGTTCTGCGGCCAACTGTAACAAAATACTTTAGGCTTTACTTTTCGGCTCGAAGGACAAAAAGTAGTCTGGGCGGCGATGTCGTTCGCGCCAACAGATATCGTCTCATATACACTTTATTGTGAAACTAAACACCCTATATCGACAGCGGCGGTGCATCGGACCTTATACCGGCTAACATGTAATCGACACTAATGTTTATTGAGAACGAAAGCTATGCACAGAGTAAACGAAATATGCCAACAAACCACCCTGAGTCTAGAAATATCTACAGTGGGTGGTCCATGTCCAGTACTTATCGTTTTTGTATTTTCTAGCCAGCGTCGTAGTTATTTTAAAAGCCTGTAGCCTCCGTGGTGCAGTGGGAAACCGCTTGCTTTGCAAAGCGGAGGTCGCGGGTTCGAATCCTTCGGGGAACAACAACTTTGTGTAGTTGTTCCATATAGGCTAGGGCAATGGAGGCCGATTATCTGATTGTTTGTAAAGTTGATCCATGCGTCGGATGGGCATGTAAAAAGTTGGTCCTGCGCCTGATCCGTCAGATCGGTCCCGTCCCATCGGACTGTGAGAGCACTTGTGTCTACGCAAGCACTTCTGCACTATAATATGACGAAGATGGCTGATCTCGCGAAATATTGGCCGATGTAGTCGTATCGTCCAGGGGGACATTATTATTCTAAAAATTAAGAAACATTGGTGGTTCCATAAAGTAATTGGTCACGTACAACACGTTGGAGGAACATAAAAATATTATGAGTATATTCATACGTGGTCGTATATCCATTAGATAAGTCTGATCAGATTGCCGTAGAAAGCTCGGCCCACGCGTGGCGAGAGGTCACATCCGCCCACGCAACCCCTCGCCGAATAGACTGTTGGGCAATAGGAGAGTCTTCGGAGGTGTTCGTGGGGCAATTACGGGTGTAATATTGATGATTATTGCGAAGAGATGGTGCGGTGGGCGCGCGGCTCCATTAGCGATGCACACGGGGGCGGATTGACGATATGACAGATTAGATTTATAATACAAAACTCCATTAGTATTCAGATACAGTCGTAATAATAAAATATTTTCATCAGATAAACCATTTCAGAGACCTACTTAATCTGTGGCCCTACCCACTCAACTGATGCTGGTGTTAATATTACTGTATTTAGCACCAACTTCAATATTTTTCAATTTCTCTATTTTGAAGTCTTTTTCATTTGTTCCTAATATTTTAGGGATATTCTGGAGGAAAACCGTCCAGATTGGTAATATGAAGCAGGTTAATTAACCGACTTCAAAAAAGGAGGAGGTTCTCAATTCGTCTGTATATATATATATTTATGTATGTTCGCGCATAGCTCTGGCAATTATGAACAGATTTTAAAAAATCTTTCTTCTATCCATTCTTTAATCCGTAGATTGGGTCCCATAAAAAAAATTATCGCTTACGAATAAGTAGTTCCTGAAAAAACAAGAATGGAGACCGCGCAGGAAAACTGCAGGAATGCCTGATGACGTTTTTGTCGCTTTTTAAGAACAAAAATGGTCATAACTCTGGCAAATATTTATCAATTGTAATGATTCTTTTTTTATTCGAAAGATTGAACCACTGTAATGAATCTGTATGAATTTTATCACAACCGGATAAGAACTTACTGGAGGACCATGAACGATGTGGGGGAATTTATCTGGTAAAAACATCGATATAATATAGAAACTAGATAAATATTCACGAACAAAATGACATCTAAAATGTGGTCGCGGAGGTTGCAAACTTATCTGTGCTGGTGGCGGAAACGTGAACTAACATTTCTATTATGTTAATTACGTGTAGTTTGACAGTTTCATATAGACAGTAGCGACACTCCTATCGGCAAAAATAAATTTGTCAGGATGTGGCTTGTAAAGAAATAGCGACACAAGGGGGGCGACATTTCTCGCTACCACTTTTTGAACCGTGACACCAAATCTAGTTTATATATTGATTCGATGGGTAAAAACCATAAAACTGATGTTCTCTATTACATTACTCTGACAAATATGAACCAATTTCGATGATTCTTTTTTTATTCGAGAGAGTAAACTACTATGATGATTCCATGCAAATTTCATTACGACGGGATAAATTGTTTCTGAAGAAACATGAATTATGTAAAACTATGTAGACGATAATATGATCATAACCTACCTAGATCATTTTACCGTCTTCGATGGTTCAATCTTTTAGTATGAAAATATCACTAAAAAGTATAAAATGAAATGTTTATGAAAAAAAATCGAACCGTCTTCAATTTATTATATTTATTAAATTATTTTATACTTTTCAGTGTTATTGAAATCGGTTCGATTTTTTTTTATCTTCTTTTTTCCACAGCATTCATATTTTCCCAGTAAATAGTTAAACGTTGTGATCTATGTGTATAACATAATTTCAAACTAGCAGCTTAATTGAGAATATCCTTCAGTTAGTTAATGTAACAAAGAAAAAACATTAGGTATAATTCAGTTTACAAACCATTTTTTTTTTACAAAATAAGAATCTCAAGCAAAATGATCGCTTTTTAATACCAATGGAGCTGTGAATTATATACATCTCTAACATCATCTACGTCAGTTTAAATTTAATACATCATGCAATACGGTATACAATAAGTTGGTGTAGCATTCAAATAATCTTAAAATACTTAATGATTTCATTCCAAATTTAATTTCAAAGACACACAGATTAACTTTGAAAGATTTACTCCGCCAATTAAACGAAGTTGAAGTCGGATTGGGCATATACCAGAATAACAAACCTGAAATCAAATTAGCCTGCTTTCAACGAAACTAAGCAAACCAAAATGTGGTGCATGGACTGAATTCAGAACGAATCAGTCCATACTACAGGAACTCGGCATCGATCAGCGCTTGTCGTCAATTGTTTGATCTCGCATCTAGCCATTCTTTGGACACGTTTCGCAAAGAGATAGCATTTCCATCGAGCACCTTGTTACAGAAGGAAAAATAAAATGCATTAGAGCACGCGGGAGATCATGCGATGGACCGATCAAATAAAAGCGTCCGTTGGCAGTACATTGCATCAATGCACCAGAAAGGTGGCAGTGAGAGAGGTTTGGCGTACTCACATGACAACCACGACCTCTCTGCCAAGGGTGTAACGACTGAGAAGAAAATTCAAACCAATATTTTAATTTGGTAATAGGTACATGTATCTGTATAACACAGTCAGATGGTCAGACGAAATAATAACCCTGGAACACTAAATTGGTGCTTCACATCCGCTATGGGAAAAAAATGATTGATGTAGTAAAATAAAATTAATAATCGTCGTTATTCGAGGCGTAATTTGCAACCGAGGCGATGAAAGCTCCGAGTCACGTTTCTTTGGTTCTTAATAGGTTATAATTACGTATGGAGCGATTCTGGCAACATCAGATGTGTAAATCGGATGCGCTTTCGATCGACGCCGGAATAGTAAATAAGTCTTGTTCTTATTTATATTGGGCGTGAGACTCCGATGGAATATGTAATTTACAACGCGAAAGTATTTTTTATGATTCGTTTAGAGACCTGAATGGCCTGTTTAAGAGCACCGAATCTTTATGTGTATGAGTACATGTAATTGTTGCGTGTAAGTGCAATAGAGCCTTAATAGAGGCCCACCGTGAACTTTCCTCTAAATTCAGATAATATTCCAATTATCTATCTAAACTACACACATCAAAAGTGTCTAGGGATCAAGCATTTTTAAGCGGATTTCTTGAGATTGAGATGTGGCTTTGTAATAAATTTATGATTTTATAAATTTATATGGATCCTTTTTGGTGCATTTCATAATTTGAATCAGGAACTGTGAATCAAATTCGAGTAAAAGATGAAAATCAGCTGTCAATATTTTCCCTATAAAAACATACAACGCATTGAAGACATTATTAGTGCTACTGTTTCCCTACTACTGATTAAAACCAACGTTATTATGGAGCGGCGACGTCATTTAAGCAGGGAAGAAATGCTCAGAGCCGTGGGAATGATAGAAGCTGGTTCCCGGCAACGTACTGTGGCTTTAGCTCTGAATACAAGTCAGAGTGTTATCAGTCGACTTTGGACACGTTACCGAAGCACTGGTACCGTGGCTGAGCGCCATGGAGGACGGTATCGCTGCACCACACGGAGACAAGACCGATATATTCAAATCTTAACTCGAAGAGCTCCAACAATAACTGCCATGATGTTAGCCGTGAGGCTTCATCACTCTTCAGGGAACTTAATTAGCGACCAAACAGTCAGAAACCGCTTGCATGAAGTGAACCTTCATTCCCGAAGACCGCTACGGGTACCACCTATAGCAATGCACAATCGTAGGATTCGATATCAATGGGCTCTTGAACACAGAAATTGGGCAGAAGAACAATGGCGTTTCGTGTGCTTTTCTGATGAGTCTCGTTTTGGTATGAGACCGGATACAAGACGTATACGACACTGGAGAACCCCTGGACGCCAACAGCGATTAAAATCCTGCCAGGAAGTCCATCCTTATAGTGGTGGAACCATCATGGTATGGGCGGGTATTTGGATCGGCGGAAGAACTGAGTTGATTTGGATCAGAGGCAACCTCAACGCTCAAATTTATGCTGAGACGATTGTATCAGACGTCATCGTTCCTCTACAAGTGCAAATCGGTCCCTTATTTCAGTTAATGCATGATAATGCACGACCGCACACCGCAAGAGTTGTAAGACAGACTCTCGCCGCAGCTAACATCAATGTCCTGCCCTGGCCTGCTCAGTCGCCAGACTTGAACCCGATTGAGCATGCATGGGATATGCTACAGAGAAGAGCTCTGCCGAATATGGAGGGTATCCAGTCGCAAGAAGACCTTTTTTTGTTGTTGCAACGAACATGGGCGGCCATTCCACAGCGTGATTTGGATGAACTCATTTTGAGTATGCCAAACCGATGTTCTTGTGTTGTTAGTGTTCGCGGTAGAAACACGGATTATTAATTGTTTAAGTTACCCAATAAAATTTTAAAGAAAACTGTTATTTCAGTCTTTTTTTCGAACTTTTGTGTTAGTGGTTCAAATGTCAAAAATCCCTTTATTAGGAAAATGGCAAATTTCTTTATTAATGCAAAGGTGACTTGGTTTATCGTTACTGTGACAAACGAAAACACTTTATTTGATGAATCCTTAAAGAAAATTTTAATTAATATCAATCAGGAGAAAAGTTATTGCAAAAATATATGTTGATCCCTAGACACTTTTGATGTGTGTAGTACAAAAATAAACAAAAATTTGCAAACATCCAAATCATTTAATTTACAAAGGAACTTGTTAATTTTAATTTGTACTCTTATATGTTAAGAAAATTAACAATTAATCGCCAGAAGTTTATTTATTTGATGTTGAGTTAACCCTAACTTTGTTGCTATCCAACTACACAAAGTTTACAATAAAGCTGTTCACATAGCATGTCGAAATAACGGTTCCGTTTGTCACTAAGAAAAAAATAATTCCTTAATAAAATATTTATCGCAATAACTTATTTATATTGAACTGTCTGAAGCTTGCAAGATATAAATAGCTCGCCACAAACAGACTCATTGAGTGGTGTAGACAATTTTGCATGTTAGATATGATAACGCAGGGTTAAAAACGCCGTTAACCCGCCAACGCCCGCCGGATAAAACACTGCTAGGGACAATATTATCATTGTAGCGAGTTTTTTAAATTACCCAATACAAAAGTTTGATATGAAGAATAAGCTTTTATATTTCCTTGTTAATATACTACCTATAGTGGTTTCAAAGAGAATGTTTCTTTATATGTTAGTTCGTGAAGTGGAGACGATAAGATATAGGTTAAATAGGCATCTAAAATAAAAAAATAACGATGCACTTGTGACAATATAAAATTCAATTTTTTTATTTCAAATAGGCTTAACGCTAGGACTTTAGAACGGTCAATTTTTTAACAGCTACCACCGGATCACAACGCGGCCTCAACTGAGAAGATCCGGCAAGAAATTCAGCGGGCTTGTCATTTTTTCAAATTTTTTTTAAACAAAGTTTGTCTTGTTACAATTAGATCAGCACCAGCGACAGTTTGTCCTGCCGTTCAAAAGATCAAATAAAATAAAAAATACGACGAAAATACAACAAACTAAAATGCCAAAGGGATAGTAGTCGGACCAGTCCCCCCAAGCAGCACCACGCAGCAAAGACTTTTCGATGGCGAGCATGACCGATCCAAAATCACAGTGGCTCACGTTTAACATTTACCTTCTGCTGTTAAGCAATGCCACATGAGGAAATATAGACTATTGTATTATAAACAGGAAATAAAAACTACCTTTATAAGTAACGTCGGAAATGTAATTAGCAAACATAGGCAGCTCCAGTCGGCCTTTCAAGCTAAATTATAAATAAATTATCTTAAGATGGTGGAATTTAAAGTATGCGAACAGTGTTTTATATTATTTAGATACAAAAAGGTAACGCTAGTCCAATCAAAACGAATTCAGAAATTAGATCTAATCAGAATGAAACCTTCACCGTTCTAGCTTTATTAGCGAGGAATCTAAGAAACTACATCTGCACGAAGATGTCAGTACGGCGTGCCAAGCCTTCTATTTATCGTCATTGTGTTACGTCTCAAATAACTGACATTCTAACACAAAACTATGAAGACAGCAGTCTGCCGACTTCATAAAGAATGCCAGAATCATAGTCAAGATAACAAGGTCTGCTATTCCTGCTGTCGTTGTCGTCCACCTACGTTATATGATAAAATATTGGTTAGAAAAGTTAGAGAAAGTCAGTCAATCTAGGTAAGTATTTTTTTCTAACGACTCAAATAACTAATCTCTAAATGCAAACAATTTGGACTTTTTCAGCTGCCAAGATTCTGTAGTGCATCTGGTATGTTCGTTGGGCTGGGTATTGAAGACTTTCTTGCCACAGCGGGGGCGAACTTAGTAAGAAAAGATCAAAATATAAAGAGTTGCTCAAACGCGCCTGGTGTAAAAATATATAAAATTGCAATGCCAAAACAGTCGGTTATTAATGCGGCACACTTAATTCCAAATATCGTGTGATGGTTGATTAGAATAATTGCTTATCGATAGCAAAATATCGGCGGCAAATGGCCACCTGCTTGACTAATCAAATTAGTTGTAGTGCCGAACGTGTAACCACCAACCGGTTCAGAGGTGATAGATACCACAACTATCAAGCCAATTACTAATTCACGAGGCTGTATATAAAAACACACTAAAATTTTTAATATTTCTGATCGGATTTTTCATAAATGTCGCGTTAATGTTGTGCCATTTTAATCAATATTTACAAATGCAAAAATCAATGTCACACATATTATACAAGCTTTGCAGGCTTTGGCTTTTGAATGTCGCATAGAATCGAAATCTATTCAGCCACCACAGCGCTGGGAATAAAACTATAAATAGTCTTTTATAGTTATAAAATCGGCACAAATTAAATGTAATTCGCAATTAACATTTCGTTTTACAGCCTCAAATAATCTTATAGCCTCATTCGCATTCTTGATATAATCAGACTTTTATGATCACCTTAAAAAGGTAGTAGATACAGTGCGTAATATTCCCAAGTTTTAGAAATAAACACACAATAACTACGCGCGCGTATCGCTAACAATATTCGTATGATGGCGTCATCGCATTTCGACATGTCCATGACGTTTCATAAACATGAACTAAATAAAGCCGTTCGTGGTATTCATGTGTTACAACTAGGGATTGCTCCCGGGAGTTCCCGCTAGCCTACTGTTATTTCGGCATTTTCGGGACGTAATTATTACCAGCTGCTATTTTCATAAACTTTTGGTTTTCGTTCCAACTAAGGTGATGGTGGACAGTATTGCACGTCTTACCGGCTATCTAATAACTGCATAATATGATAGTGTTAAAATCCCTGTCTGATCATTGAGGGTATTAGTCGGTGTTATATTTATGTAACCCATTTGTTGAAAATCTCATAATTTGTTTCCTAATTTGTTCCAGCAATACGGTCCTGTATTGCTGAAATTAGAAAAAAAAAACGAATACACAAGCAGCTTCCCAAAAAGAGGGACATAATGGGAAGCGAAATAGAGGGAATAAGTATTTACTGGAAAATCTTAAACCAAAACCTCTTTAGCTACCACAAAAACTAAAGAGATTATAAACTTTTATTTGCTTGGATAAATAAGGATTCCCATTCAGAAGACATCTTCTATTCAAAGAAGTAAACATTAGAAACTAAATCAATGAACACGCATATGAGCAACTTTCGAAGCGATGAATGAAAAGACATCAGCATAACGTTACTACAGAGCGTTTATGCAAATGGCGGTGGTCCATTGAGGAGCCCATTGAGAGCTCTCAATAACGGGCCCGCAGACAGGTCTGCTGCACCGGTGCTTCTGGTTCGTCTATTTTGTGGACTGGTTTGTCCCACACTCTTCAAAGTTAATTAACTAATTTTTTATCGGCTGAGACTTGCACTCGTAACTATTTGAGTCCAATCAACTCTACCTCCATATTCGGAACTTACAAAGTTGGTTTTCATTTTATATAATCTGTAATCTTACGCAATAGTAAAGTATACCCTGCTTTTCTTTCATCATCACCAGCCGGAAGACGTCCACTGCATAGGCCTCCCATTCGAACGCCACAATGAACGACAATTGGCTATTTGCATCCAACGGTTACCTGCGACACGCACAATGTCGTCTGTCCACCTAGTGGGAGGCCTGCCGACGCTGCGTCTTCCGGTCCTGTTTTTCTTTACAAGATCAAAAATCGGAATCTTGTAGTGAAAAACTGGGTCCCCTTTGGTATGTTGATTTTTTGTTTATTTAAATATAAGCTAGTCAATGATCGCAATTCCGATTAATGGAGTGTTGATAACAATCGTGGAAGTAGCGAACAAATTTTTGGGCGGGTATTCCCGCTGTGGCCTACGAGTATCTCTTTTAATATATAAACTAATGTGTTTATGAATGCTGTAATCGAACGCTGTTCGAGTTTAATGTTAATTCCAAGAACGCATATTAGTCATATCTCGTATACGTATCGTATTTTAGTAAAACGACAGGTGTTCCGTTGATATCTGTATTTATGACGTGGCGACCGTTTCTGATGGCAATCAACTTCTCTGACTAGGTACGTTGCAAATAACATATTAAATTACTATAATGTTTATATTATCTATTCGATTTTAAATAAGTTAGTTAGGTTCATCAAGCATAGATAGAAACACACTACAGTTTACAATGAAATAACATAAACCATGATCAAGATATCGGATTCATCTATTAGGCTTTGTAATCTTATACTTGTATTTTACGTCGGCCAAAACTTTCCTGAGTATAAATTCCATTACGACAATTTTTATTCCTGGAAGAAAATATTAAAGAAGCCTTCGTTCTTCATAGCCAATTGACCATAGGACAATCTTCCATTAGAACATCCGGTGGTATGTAAACTGCAGTTGTGGTAGTTCATACATTGGCTAAACTAAGTAAGCTATCTCATGCAGCATTAACGAAATCAAAAACAATAATAGGTACGAGAAATTTCGCTATAGCAGAAATCTGCTAGTATCGTACCCAAATTAAATAAATAAATAAATACGTGTTCTATCGTCATTTTCAATAGATTTTCAGTAAATGAGAAAGAGGACCAACCTCATGAAATATGTGAATCTCATAAATAATCCTGGCCGAAAACCCGTAAGTCGATTAAGAACAGTGATATACCACTTTAAGTCTGAGAGGTAACAGGCACATTAATTTGTCGAATTTTGGGTGTGTTGATTTTAAATAGCCATAATACGAAACTAGTTTCGCCGTTCGTGACTGGTGACCTCTTACTTCTAGACAAGTCGCTACAAGTTGGGATGGAACTTTCTTTTTTAATGAAACATGTACACATGAAGATTTTCAATCGGCATATAACATATAAGAATACTGTAAGTTTAACACTTTAAACACGCAATCAAATATGACGATTATCCAAAATACTACAGATATTCATTGTAACTAGAAAGGGTTTATTGATTACATGCGGATTTCTAAACATGGAAAACTTAATAAACGAGATATTAGAAGTACCTAAGTATATAGATACTAAGAGTTGTCGAATTCATTTGCTCATATAAGTTTAACGAATTAATTTAGTTGAAGGACATTAATTTTACAAAAACAACAGAAAATGGATGTATTCAAAATAACCGGAATTAATAATATAGTCGACTGAGGCAGTCAATTAAATTATTTTTCACACCACCTGCTCGATAATGTCACATTATATGTCATATAAAGATGACATAAAGTGCCTCATTATATCCCTATAGTCTAGCCGGGTAATACTAATGTTGTACTAAACTCCCTTGGGTAATAATGTGTTTGAATTTCGAACGTCAAACGAAAATTCCTCAACACTTACCACAGGTATATTATATTACTCTAAGCAGAGAACAGTGTTCTAGAAAAGAAAATAAAATATTTAGAGTCTGTCTAGTTTTCGTTGACACTACTAGTTTTATGGTTTTAGAAATTGACAACATTGCGACAAATGTCATTTATTGTTTACATAACCTCTAAAGTGAATTGTGTTGTGAATATTACTGCGTATTTTAAATTAAATATTACTTTAAACTACTAAAAGCAGTGTCAGAAAAATGGTATACGACATGATAATTAAATTCCATCAAAAGAAAAGGGAATCCGATGCTGTATTTCATGAAAACGTAAAATTGCCTATATCGACATCGGAAATTGCAGGTTCGTCTTGATACTTACTAATAAATTGTTGAGGATTTGTATGATATTGTTGTATTATATGAATATAACTGTTATTAATGTGGAACTAAGTTGTGTATACAGCGGAATATCTTGTCGTAATTAAAATGTTTCTATAATTCCTTATTGGCTTGATACTTGGGTACATACATTTGAGAAAAATACAGAACGATTAATAATAATACATAATAATACCAGCCCTTGTTTATGTCCCACTGCTGGGCACGGGCCTCCCTTCAAGTTGAAGGGGCTTAGGCCATAGTCCACCACGTTGGCCAAGTGCGGGTTGGCGGACTTCACATTCGAAAGCTAATTAGGCTTTCTGACATGCAGGTTTCATCACGATGTTTTCCTTCACCGAAAGCTAGTAACAATCGCACAAAGACGATTCGCACATGATTAATTAAATAAATCAGAGGTGCGAGCGGGGGTTCGAACCTGCGCACCTTGTTTCCAAGGCAAGCGCTCGCCCACTGACCTGTTACAGCTTACATAACGATTATAGGAATTTTATTTTATTACGCTTTCTAGTACTATTTTGTTATTATGTATGTCTGTTGGGATAATGTAAAGTGTTGTACATATAAGTGTCTGTTTATGGACTCAGATATTACAAGTAAGGTTATGATATGTTGGCATACAAATGAATTATAATATGATACCATTTCATGTTTTGTTCCAGGCGTTAGTATAAGTTCTCTATGGTAAATGAAAAAGGAGTTTTATGAAATTGCGAAGACAAGATTAAAAGAAAATATTATGATAAAACGGTGTGTTACATATAAGATTCGTAGGTGGGCTGCTCTTGGAATAAAACATATGTTGTGGTACAATTATGTTCTGTTTATTGGCAAAATCACAAACTGTTCCCTACTTAAGTCTTAAACCTTATATTTAATTATTATTAAAAGTAATACACTGTATTAGGCCCAGTGCCATACACTATGCGACGCTTATGCAACCCTACTTAAAAATAGCCAGCTTATATTACTTATTCACTCAGCGGTGGGAGCTATGGTCGTGGGTGGTTGGGAATAAAGCCAATACCGTTAAAAGTTTTAGAGTTACTCCTTCCAGTATTAAAGTAAACGAAAGTATTAGAACCGTGTGGGGAAGCCTTAATAATTAATACAAAAGGGGGGCGCCAGGGACTGTTTCAGTCCCAAATCCGGAGGTGACGAGGCGATGTACACTCGACGCTTCGGTTAAAACAGTACTCCACAAGTACCAGTTAAATATAACCGGTTAAATACCGGTATTTCAAAATGTTAAATAAAAATATACCCAGTTAATAAAAAACTAGGTTAATAAAAAACCGTTGTAAATAAAATAAACAACGTGGTAATAAAAAAACGTTATAAAAAAAAACCGTTATAATAAAAAAAACGTTATAATAAAAAAAAAACCGTCTGGCCTGCCTCTCGGCTAGGCGCACTCGGTGTCCGTACAGCCGTCCCGGGGTTCTTACGGACTCGAAGGCACCGGTCACGACCTGGTTCGTGGCGTCGAGACGGGCCCTCGGAGTTCACTCCTAGAACGGACAATACGGACCCCTCATGAGACACTATTCACACTAACATCAGCAAGGTTTTAGACACCACTAATTTATAGACTTTCCAAGACTACTTACAGTTTTTGGGGATGGTATTTGGCGTGGCTGTACGGTAGGCCGGTCCGCGCTCCTAACACTCGAGCATCGGAATTCTGGAACGATTGTTAGAATTTAACACTGATACAACAACCTATGCGATGGTTACTTTAGAATGCGCCACTACTGGCACAGGCTAATTACCTGAAGAACGAACGGATCACTGTGTCTCGGTGTAGTCTAGGTGTCTCGGCGGTAAGTCGTGCTCGAATGAGCTGCCTGGGGTTCCACCCCTCCAATCCTACCTCAAAAACGAATAATACCACATAGTGGCGATTAGCCCAAATAAGGGTAAAATTAAAGTCCAATACTCCTCACAATGCATTTCATTACAACAATTAAGATCCTCAAACTACTGCAACTTGGCGTTGGTCAACAAAGTTGACATCAATCAGTCTCACAACATTGATAAATCACGGGAATTCACAATTCCCAGTGAATTAATTACGATAAAAACATTAATCTGGGGAAAATTATCCGGTCATTGACTGGAGAAATTAGTTTTAGTACCTTTGCCACACTTAGTCCAAAGACAAACCTCACAAATCCACAGATTAAATATAATTCGGCTAAATCGAAGTATCTAGAAAATACTTCTTATAAAAAAAATTGTTAGACTTCCGTTAATTTGGTCAATCTTAATTGATTTTCACTAGAGAGTGATTATAAGTTAAATATACCTTGTAAATTAGTTTTAATGGACTGCAAATAAAGTTTTGCTTAAGTTTTATTTACTTTATTGTCTGTGAACTCGACGTGATTTTGTTCGGGACTGTCAGATGGCGTTACTGAGCCCATTCAAGTTTGACATTTCAATTATCACAACTATGAAACGTAAACAAACAATCTTTGGAAAAGAATTTAAATTACTTTAAAGGTGTTAAAATTAGTTTATTACTTAACAAATAGAGTGAAAGAATTTAAATTACTTTACAGGTGTTAAAATTAGTTTATTACTTAACAAATAAAGTGAAGTGAATTGCAATTACAGTGACAATGTTACTAGAACCAAGGTAAGTAGTAAGAAAATACTTCTACGACAAAAATAGTAAAAAATCTAAATGTTCAAAGGTAAGGTACGCTGCTTTTTGCATCGTAACAGTACCTCCCCAACCACCAGAGATTGGACCGACTTAGGCAAATCTCGACGCTGGCCCTCCAGCGTAATACCTGCCAAAATACCACCAAACAAGACCTCTCATTCAAAAGCAGTAGGTACACCACTCCAAACTAGCGTAGCTTAGCTACATAAATTATTAATCCACATAATCCTTCAACTAGCGTGCACCAACAGCAATAGATTACTGAAAGAAAAAGTAAGAGGACACAATGCAAACCTGTGTACGATTAACATGTAATAATGGTACCTGATAAAAATATACTAATAAATTATAAAATATAAGTGGTTGTTTTAATTTTCAATATAATATATAGGATTTTAGTCACACTTCACGTATAGAGTAACAAACCGCTCTATTAGGCGACATTGTAGTAGGCTTTTAGTGTCGGGTCTACAAGTCCGCCCGTGTTTTAAGGCTTATTTTTAATTATCCATGTGGCCTATCTGTTTGTGATGAGATACTAATACATATACATAAAAACCAGGGTTAAATATACAGTTAACATTCAACTACAGTGTTCACCGACCGCACTGTTATTTCCCGCCATTGACAGGGGTGATAAGGCTTATTTTTAAATAAATGTAACTGAGTACTGCCAAAGTAAGTCTAATCAATTTACAAACATTGAAAAGACGAACCCAACTGTCAAAGTAAGTCTAATCAATTTACAAACATTGAAAAGACGAACCCAAATAAATTGTGGAGATAAATATATTTAAGTGATAATACCTAAGTTAAGCCAGAACAAACAACCAAATCGTACACTGGTATCCCTGTTATTCCCTAACAAAAATACTCCAGCTAGCAATCAACCCTACTTAAACCTAATTAGTTAAACGCAAACTCGGTTTTAAAAAAAAAAAATAAGTTTTAAAACGAGAAAAAAAA
Organism: Furcula furcula; assembly: GCA_911728495.1. Taxonomy (NCBI): domain Eukaryota; kingdom Metazoa; phylum Arthropoda; class Insecta; order Lepidoptera; family Notodontidae; genus Furcula; species Furcula furcula. Next base: position 22,167,365 of record OU452259.1, on the reverse strand, counting down.
ACAACAAACAAACAAGTCAGGCCTTCAACAACAAACAACAAAAACAAATAGTGTGTACAAAAACAACAAAAACAAAACAAAAACACCCTCAACCAAATTAAAAAAAAACTAAATACTACTGGTACGACCCCTTTAACAAATCCAACTATCGCTTTCCAATACAGTAGCCTACACTCCCGCCAAACGGCCTCCAGCCTCAGGACAATCAAAATGCGGCCTACCCAGCAGTCCGGAGTTTGTTGGTTCAACACTAAAACAATGTAAACTAACACCCAGCACGATTGCAAACTAATTTAAAAGAGATCTCCCTACCAACCCAATAGTCCAGACGGAGGCATATACAGCCACTCATGTGGAGGAGGAGGAAGGAGAAAATAATGTCCAGCGACCCCAAGGCATATACAGCCCTCTAAAGTCACTTAGACACAACCACAAACCACAACAAAGCAAAATATCTAAAACTTATATTAATGACGTTAACTTATAACGACAAACTAAAACTAAATTATTTTAATCTTCCCCACTAGAGGATTTAAAATCTTTGATATGCCATTTACCAAGATTTTTACCGGAACTACAGCCTTCTAATTCATATACTAAAGGTGAAAGTTTTTTCCTAATGATACATTTTTCGTATCTAGGAGCCAATTTGGCCATGAAAAATTTGGACGCGTCACTCTGCGGATATGTCTTTTTCCACACAGTGTCACCTACCTCAAATTCCATGTGCCTCCTACTACTATTGTAATGACGAGCACTGCGATTGTGTGAATTGACAAGCGCGTTTTTAACTTTACTGAAGATATCGTCCAATACTCCTAACTGATTCGCATATGCACTGCGGGAGGCGCAAGCTAAGGTGAGCTGTCCTACGGTATCATTTCCGAAGACATCTCCGCTACACACGGCTTCCCTACCATGCACCAGGAAGAATGGAGTAAAACGGGTCACTTCATTAGTGGACGTGTTCATTGCATATTGAATTTTCGATATGTTCACATCCCAAGATCGATGGTCGTCTTCCACGAGAATTGATACCGCTGTCATAATGGTACGATTATAACGTTCAACGGTGTTCACGCTTGGGCAATACCGTGGTGTTAAATGGAACTGAGGTATCTTGTATTTCTCGAGCAATGTTCGAATCTCTTTACCCGTGAATTGCGTCCCGTTGTCTGCTATAACCGTACGGGGTATGCCATGAACTAGGAAGACGCCATCTTCTAGTTTCTGCGCTATTATTTTAGCAACGGCTCTACGTAAAGGGAAAAGTAAGCAATATTTCAAAAAGCAACACACAACTACCAAAAGATACGTGAAACCTGCTCTAGACCGTGGTAACGGACCTACCAGGTCCATGCTTATGGTTTCAAACGGTTTAGAGCATTCCTTTGCGTCCCCTAAAAGACCAGGAGTTGGCAACTGTGAGTGTTTATATGCAGCGCACTTCTCACAATTATTGACGTAGCTTATTACATCCCCATACATGTGCGGCCAATAGTAACGGAGTGCAAGACGTTTATAAGTTTTAAATATCCCAAAATGAGGGGATAATTCACCACTATGGTGACTTTTTAATAATTCAAGACGATTGCTCTCCGGTACCACCTGCTTCCAATCATATTCACTTGACACACCGAATTTATTTTTAGAATACCGGAAAAGTTTATTATCTTTAATAATAAAATTTGGACACGACCTGGGAGTCTTGACACACTTGTCCCACAAGCTTTGAAACCAAGTGTCCGCGACAACTGGCTTAATTTCCGACACCGGAACGGAACGTGATAGAGCATCAGGTACCACATTGTCCTTGCCCTTGCGGTGCTCAATAGTAAAGTTATAAGGTGATAACCGACAACCCCAACGAGCCAACCGACCGGTAGGATTAGTCAAATTAAAGAACCACTTCAGGCTCGAGTGGTCCGTTATCACCTTAAACGCTGGTCCGCCTTCCACGTAAGCACGAAAGTGTTCCACGGCGAAAACCACCGCCAGAGCTTCCCGTTCCGTTGCCGAATAATTGCGTTCCGCCGAATTAAGTGAACGACTGCAATATGCTATTGGGTGTTCCTCTCCATTAATGCATTGAGTCAGAGTGCCCGCTATCCCATAACTGGATGCGTCACAATGAATCTCAAATGGTTGAGAGAAATCGGGACAAGCTAATACTGGGGCAGAAACCAAAGCAGTTTTTAAAGTTGTGAACGCGATTTCCGCCTCAGCCGTCCATGCAAATGGCGGCGCTTTTTTACTGGTGCTTGTTAGTGCGTTTAACGGGGCCGCAATTGAACTAAAATCTTTAATAAAACGTCTATAATACGAGGCTGTCCCTAGAAACATCTTCACCTCTCTACGGGTCGTAGGTGTTGGAAAGTTAACAATTGACTGCACTTTCGATGGATCAGTGTGTAAGCCATGCTCATCAACCATGTAACCCAGATATTTTAATTCCCTACGAAAGAAAGAGGACTTCTGTAGGTTAATAGTTAAATTAGCCTGTCTTAACTTTTCTAGAACCCGTTCAAGAAGCGAAATATGTTCTTCGAAGGTAGACGAGCAAATGATAATGTCATCCAAATACACAAACACCTTGTTATTGAACTCAGGGCCGAAGAGTCTGTCCATTAAACGCTGTTGGGTTGCCGGAGCTCCCGTCAGCCCAAAGCACATAACTTTAAAATGGAACAAACCACGTCCAGGGACTGTAAACGCAGTTTTTTCCCTGGATGAAACGGAGTCTAGCTCTATTTGCCAAAATGCAGATTTTAAATCGATTGAGGAAAGGTAACGCGCGTCCCGCAACTGGTCCAAGATATTAGAGACGTAGGGCAGTGGATAAGCGTCCTGTTTACTGACCGAGTTCAGCTTACGGCTGTCTAAACAAAAACGCCATTCACCGTTTGCCTTAGGGGCCAGCAGAACCGGGTTATTCCACGCGCTATTGCTACGTTCCACTACTCCCATCTCCAACATCTCATCCAGCTGGCGGTTTAGCTCCTTGAGGCGTTCCGGCGATAGAGGGTAATAGCGCTGTTTAATAGGGGGAGCATCTCCCGTGTCAATTTTGTGACGCAACAAATGGGTACGCCCTAGCCCTTTAGATTCAAAAGATACCCTTCCAAAATCCTTTATTAATTTCTCCGCTTTAATCCTTTGATCAGGTGTTAACTCGTCAAATGGCTGTAAGTGCCTAACCTCGGAGACGAAAGCATTGTTTTTAAATTTATTTAAAGGTAAGGTATTAAAAATTTTGGGAGCCAAATTAAAGGCTTTCCAAAAATTTACGCCAAATATCAACGGCGTGGTAATGTCAGGAATGATATAAAATTTAATAACTTGAGTTACACCCATTAAAGTTACTGGTAAGTATAAATAACCCTCCACAGATGCCTGCGAACCATTGGCTGTTGTGATGCTGTCCATATGCCTAACAGCGTGCAAAGTCGCACCCGCTTTAATGAAAGCTTGGCCAGCATCAGAACCCAACACTGAAATGCACGAACCTGAGTCGAGTAAACCGTAATAATCCTCCTCGTATATAGAAACGGTTAAATGTGGGCGACCATCGTTCGCCGTCTTATAATTTACTGCATCTACGTTTAAAGATTTAAAGAAGTTCCTTAACCATTCCAAATAGTTACTCCAATCAGTTTTATTAAAATTATGGCTGTAGTTCCGTGAAATTCGTTTTTTTGAATGGCAAGACGAACAGGGTTGAACAGTATTTCCTGTTCCTTTATTACAAGTAGGGCATGAAGGTGTCCGCACGCCCTTTTTACCACAACGAAAACATACGATTTCCTTTGATTTACAATTTCCTAACACATGACCGTGAACCCTACAACGGACACAATATAGCGGAGCAGAACCTCCTTGCACGGCCTCGACCCTTAGTGATCCCTTCGGAGCATGGTAAGCCAAGTCAGCTGCAACAAAAGAAGAAGTTGGTTTGGGGGGCTCGTGGAACTGAGCCTTGCTAACAAAACCTAGCTCCAGTTGTCTACATCTTTCCTTCAACTCTTCTAAGGTGTTGATCGCCAATGTTGACAATCCCGATGTATATTCGGGTCTCATGTTAAATTTGATCCGTGCCAAGCGATCGTGCTCAGGTACCCTATAGGACAGTCTATTAAAAAGATTCTCCATCACCGCTATGTAAATACACGACTTCTCAGTTATACCCTGAGTCCTGTTAGTTATTTCTGAAATTAAACGCATATCGTAATCCGGCGGGGCAAACGCTGCAAGCAAGTGCTTCTTTAATTCTAACCAACTACCAACCGATGTTTTAATCCCTCGGTACCACAATAAAGCACCGTCTGAGAAGAGATCCAAAGCGGATTTATGCAAGGAGGCCTCGCTGATTCCTCTAGCCTCGCAAAGCTCCTCCAGTCGCTCTATAAAAGCTTTGACGCAACCAGTACCGTTATATCTACAGTCGAGTGATCTAACCGTTGCTTCCCTCGCACACGAATAAACGACATTTGTTGTTGGTACCTCAGTAGATACTACTGGTGACTCTGCTGTGGAACTAAACGACGCGTGGAAGCTCGCGCTAATACCATCAATTTTTTGTAAGTATGAATTAAGTTCCCTGTCAATATTAGCGTGGACAGCACTAAGTTCATCTGGGGGAGATACTCTACTCAGGCGATGGTACAAGTGAAAAGCTAGGGCTTTTATTCGGTTAAAACCTTTAAAACTGGATGGCCTTTTCTCCAAAACTTCGCCAATTTCCGGTAATTTCGATTTTATGATCTGCAATTCACTTGCTGGATCCATATCCGTCTCGAAAATATCGTCTGAGCTAATGATTTTTCCTAGCTCCCTAATCTGAACACGCAGATCTACCACGGTTGACGCGGGCTTCCCATCTCGAATTTGTACTTCGTAAATGAGCTCGTCCTTATGTAGTAAATTAAATGTAATTGGGCGTTCCATTTTGTAAGGTAAGTACGAAAAACGCGTTAAATATAAACTGGCTCTCACAATAAAGTCTTGTTCTTAAAAAATATTTAGAAATCACAGTAATTTAGAATTCGTTAAATCGCAGTAATGTTGTATTAATAAATATGAATTGTAAATCAGGAAAAAAAACACAAAATTAACAATACAAACCATAAAACGTAAAATGTAAAATAAAACGAACAAAGAAAACAAACACATACACTAAAATAAAGAATTCCGTGCTATGGCACGCGAGACGGTTTTTCTTAAAATTAAAATTCACCCACGGTTCTAGAAGGATATTAAAAACTGGCTTTTAAGTTACAGCAATTGACGTAACCTCTATTCCCAACAAAAACACACGTTGAGTGCGCCACTGTTACATATAAGATTCGTAGGTGGGCTGCTCTTGGAATAAAACATATGTTGTGGTACAATTATGTTCTGTTTATTGGCAAAATCACAAACTGTTCCCTACTTAAGTCTTAAACCTTATATTTAATTATTATTAAAAGTAATACACTGTATTAGGCCCAGTGCCATACACTATGCGACGCTTATGCAACCCTACTTAAAAATAGCCAGCTTATATTACTTATTCACTCAGCGGTGGGAGCTATGGTCGTGGGTGGTTGGGAATAAAGCCAATACCGTTAAAAGTTTTAGAGTTACTCCTTCCAGTATTAAAGTAAACGAAAGTATTAGAACCGTGTGGGGAAGCCTTAATAATTAATACAAAAGGGGGGCGCCAGGGACTGTTTCAGTCCCAAATCCGGAGGTGACGAGGCGATGTACACTCGACGCTTCGGTTAAAACAGTACTCCACAAGTACCAGTTAAATATAACCGGTTAAATACCGGTATTTCAAAATGTTAAATAAAAATATACCCAGTTAATAAAAAACTAGGTTAATAAAAAAACCGTTGTAAATAAAATAAACAACGTGGTAATAAAAAAACGTTATAAAAAAAAACCGTTATAATAAAAAAAACGTTATAATAAAAAAAAAACCGTCTGGCCTGCCTCTCGGCTAGGCGCACTCGGTGTCCGTACAGCCGTCCCGGGGTTCTTACGGACTCGAAGGCACCGGTCACGACCTGGTTCGTGGCGTCGAGACGGGCCCTCGGAGTTCACTCCTAGAACGGACAATACGGACCCCTCATGAGACACTATTCACACTAACATCAGCAAGGTTTTAGACACCACTAATTTATAGACTTTCCAAGACTACTTACAGTTTTTGGGGATGGTATTTGGCGTGGCTGTACGGTAGGCCGGTCCGCGCTCCTAACACTCGAGCATCGGAATTCTGGAACGATTGTTAGAATTTAACACTGATACAACAACCTATGCGATGGTTACTTTAGAATGCGCCACTACTGGCACAGGCTAATTACCTGAAGAACGAACGGATCACTGTGTCTCGGTGTAGTCTAGGTGTCTCGGCGGTAAGTCGTGCTCGAATGAGCTGCCTGGGGTTCCACCCCTCCAATCCTACCTCAAAAACGAATAATACCACATAGTGGCGATTAGCCCAAATAAGGGTAAAATTAAAGTCCAATACTCCTCACAATGCATTTCATTACAACAATTAAGATCCTCAAACTACTGCAACTTGGCGTTGGTCAACAAAGTTGACATCAATCAGTCTCACAACATTGATAAATCACGGGAATTCACAATTCCCAGTGAATTAATTACGATAAAAACATTAATCTGGGGAAAATTATCCGGTCATTGACTGGAGAAATTAGTTTTAGTACCATTGCCACACTTAGTCCAAAGACAAACCTCACAAATCCACAGATTAAATATAATTCGGCTAAATCGAAGTATCTAGAAAATACTTCTTATAAAAAAAATTGTTAGACTTCCGTTAATTTGGTCAATCTTAATTGATTTTCACTAGAGAGTGATTATAAGTTAAATATACCTTGTAAATTAGTTTTAATGGACTGCAAATAAAGTTTTGCTTAAGTTTTATTTACTTTATTGTCTGTGAACTCGACGTGATTTTGTTCGGGACTGTCAGATGGCGTTACTGAGCCCATTCAAGTTTGACATTTCAATTATCACAACTATGAAACGTAAACAAACAATCTTTGGAAAAGAATTTAAATTACTTTAAAGGTGTTAAAATTAGTTTATTACTTAACAAATAGAGTGAAAGAATTTAAATTACTTTACAGGTGTTAAAATTAGTTTATTACTTAACAAATAAAGTGAAGTGAATTGCAATTACAGTGACAATGTTACTAGAACCAAGGTAAGTAGTAAGAAAATACTTCTACGACAAAAATAGTAAAAAATCTAAATGTTCAAAGGTAAGGTACGCTGCTTTTTGCATCGTAACAGGTGTCTCATTAATAATAATCCAGTTTAAAAATCCTGTAATATGAAGATTAATAAATTAAACAAATATAGAAAAAACTTGTTCTATTCTGTTTTTAACCTATTCTAATGCATAGAATAATACGATGCAATCCAGTATTTAAAAAATAATATTTGACCTTTATTTATTTTATTTTAATCGACTTAATGACGAAACAAATTACTCGTTTGCCTGATGGTGAGCGGCATACGTGCCTATAGACAGCTACACTTTACTGCTTCTCAGTTAGTGTTTTATATACGAAACTGCCGCTCATCACCCGAGACATGGGTTATTAAGTCTTTTGAGGTGGTAATTATTGCCAGACTGCCGCATACGGAGGATCATACCAGCTATAAAGCCCTTCAAGCCGGAACAAAACAATGTTAACACATTGCTGCTTGGCGGCAGATTGCCTGACCCTGCATTGGTACCTAGTACCTACCTGGAGGGTCCCTTTCATAGGGACCTATTACCTTTTTTTTGTCGGGGAGGAAACCTTCAAAAAATCCCCGGTCTCCGTAGGGGTGGAGGCAGAGTTATTTGAGACTTTTACCCATTAAAACGTGGCCTTCATCGACACAATAGAGACCTTAGGCTTCTAAAGTATAACAAATATATTAAAGTATCAAGTATGATTATTCCTAGTTTAAACAGGGTTGCACTACCAATTTTTTTTAAATTTGCCGCCCTTTTCCACTCTCAACTTTGACTAGACAAACTCTAGATGATAACGCGGTAAATCACTGTGTTGATATTATTGACGGTCTCGTTGGTCTAGTGGTTAAGACACCCTGGCCGCTACCCAACAAGTCGTGGGTTCTATTCCCACCAAGTGTCTGGGTGTTATTTCACTTTTAATTAATATTAGTTATCTGGTTTCCATAGTACAGGCTCTGCCTAGTTTGGAATCAAATGACCGTGTCGGATTGTCCCAAGATATTATTATTATTTTAATTCTAGCAATATTTGTATTTTATTACCTCGCAGTGGGTGTGAAAAGTAGTATATTTTCCTCGGGGCTAAAGGTGTCTTTGTCTTGGGCGAGCTTAAATCCCTCGCTGTACTCAGGATTCTAACTGTATACACCCTCGCTGCGCTCGGGAGTTGCTAGAATCCTTCGTTATGCTCGCGATTCAATTTAACGCCCGCGACATAAGACACCACTTTATCCCCTCGGTGCATAAACTACTATTACTATTGAGAAGAATAAATTATTGACTATACATACATAGCGATGGCGACATATGCTTAGGATATAGAGATAAACATGGTGAAAAGTTCAATGAGTTTTTAATTATAAATGCAGTCCATCAGTCCATAGATAGTGCAGACTCAGTCAGACAAGTCTAATATAATTTAGAGTGGCACAATGCGAACTTAAAGCTGTGGTATCAACGCAATAGGTCACATACTTCTCTTTACAGATACATAAATATATATTGCACATAATACAAATGGACGATATAAATATCATTACAGTTATTACGCAAGGATATACGAGTGCATGAGTTACATACAATAGACCAAACATTTCATTCATTTCAAAGTCAATACATGATGCAGCTATATTGAAATATTATAGGAATCGAGTATATTCAGTATAGAAATGACTTCATAATTTCTCTGCGCACACGCATACTCGCACATTAGTGTGACGTGTGAGCGCGCGCACACACGCTCAATAATATCCGGCCGTGTCTGTGAATGACGCTTACGCATGTTTACTACCGCTCAGTGGCTGCTTGTCGAACATTTCGGTACCGAATTACGTCATCATTCTACACAAAACCGATTTCCACGTCTGTACATTGTACAATGCCAATGCGGCCGATATTGGCGGTGACCTTTTTGCGATGACTTTTTTACTACTCAGACGCTGATTACGTAAGCTTGTGAGATGACAACTTAATACATTCTGTTATCCACAGATAATTATTGTATTTATTTATAACTATGTAATGTATATTCTGTACCACTATACACATCCTCAGTTGGAGCTTGTTTATTACTATTTGAGACGTGTGAATAAACCCGAAGCCAAATTAAGCTAACACCTTGTCAACTTATTGACGACAATGTCTTAACTAATATGTCAAATGAATTAGCATAAATATTTTATGATCCAATACGGTAGTTTGATAGTTCAAAAGAACTGAATTTGAATGCAAATTGCCGTCTATTACATTCGTGTATACGAGACCCTTAGCGTTACGCTGGTGGAATTATAAATAAGCCTCCTTCCTGTGATCGCCGTTCACCAGACTCTCGCCAACTGTTCACCGAGGCGGCTACTTTAATTCCGACCGCAGGAATTTAAACTCGACTATAAAGTAACACGTCGCGAGCAACAGTGTTTCATCTGGGACTCACTGCGACCAACATTTATTATCGTCTTTATACCGGGGTAATTTATTTATAGATAATTTTAACTGCTTCCGAGATAAATAATTTAGTCTGCTATATACGTAGACAACATAAATCTTGCAATCTCCTTTCCAAGTAAACAATAAAATTATCACGTCCACTATTCAAAAATTACATGTAACTTTTATTTTACGAGCGTATGATGCAACAAATGGTAAAATGCCAACAGGTAGTTGCATAAAGCGTAATAATATCACAAATTGGCTGTCTTAATGTGGTCTGATTTAATAGTCACGAAGCAATTAATCAAGTTTGTAACAAGTTCGTTAGCTGAGAAATGAAGTATTCTCAGGCGTCAAACAGCCACCCACCATAATATTGAAATTGGCAGAGCTCATTAAAGTATCATTAAAATTCTCCGTACCGCCAATAATTATATCCAATCGATATCCGGAGCTTCACGGCAGACAAGCAAAGTTTCGAAAGCGGATGATGTCTATCTGTATGAGGAGTGAACATTGGATGCTATACCCGTGAGACGATAAAACCAGGACAGTTCCAATTTCCTGAAGAGCTAAATCTCTGCGTAGGATCGTTGAAGCATCAAGATATTTTATCAAAGAAAACCGGTTGTATTAAGTGCGAAATTAGCAGGTGTTTTCTCACCCAGATAACTGTATCGGTGTGTCAGTACACAAGTATGGAAATAAGAATAATTTGTAAAGTCGACCGGAAATCTGCAAAGATTGATTGAGACTAAATAAGTACCTGTAACGTCCTTAATTAGTTTATATGGTAAATTCTTTATAATGATCTAGAGAACACTCCGCACGGAAGGACTTCACGTGTAATGCAAATTTCACGCTTATTCAAAATTTATTTCAATATCCAAGCCTCTTACATGTTTTCTTAGATCAATTTAACTTTAATACTCCATGTATAGTTCCAAGATGGTAGTTATAACTTGGTTGGATAACTGTAAACTCCACAAACAAGCGCACATTATGGGCCACCGAGGTCTCTGCGGGAGCCGGCTATCATGTTTCATCGTCTTTCAATTACCCTGGCTCAATGTTGACATCAGAAGCCAGTGTTTACCGTATAGTACATTTGCATTGTCGAAGACTGAGTCCATAGTGTGCGCCTGCCATTTGAATGATACATTTGTCGATTGTGAGGACGTGGGCATATGCGCATTGTCACTATATTTTACAACGGCAGCTTGCAATTGGTTTATCTATCGTAAAACCGACGTGATAAGATTTTCATAATATGCTGATCTATTATTCAATTTGATCGAAGCACGTACTGTTGATTACAGGCATTATTTAAAGTTACGAACGCCAGTCATACGTCCTACGTACAAATGTTAGCTATTTTAAATTCTGAAATAATGTTTGCTGTCTTTTCGTTTCTGGCTCTGTTCACAACCTAATTCTACTAAGATGCTAAGATTTTGATCCTTAAATAATAATGAGAAGGTAGTGGAGGCTAAACTACATTGTTGAGCTTCTAAAATTGTCTTCTTATAAACAAAAAATGTGCTTAGTTATGCATAGCACTATTCTTGTAATCCTCACAGTTACGTTCATGTTCATAATACAAAAGCAAAATCTATGAATATGATATTATCCTGAAAATTAACATTTCTTTCCATACTTCATTAATAGAACGATCTCATTTGCAGGTGATCTCAGTTAGTCACCACACCGGGTGAAGTCACACACATCCGCGGTGCCACGCCAGTTTGGTCGCGTATATTTCTGTACGTCAGCGCGCGCCTCGCCGTCTCGACTGAAACTATGTACCAGATATAGGCATTATCTTCACCGACAATCAGGTGAAATTGTACGAAAATGTTAGTGCTCTGTGGTGCATAAGTCTGGAGGAAATATTAATAAGACTGGTTTATCAAGACTAGTCTTTATCAAGGATTTCTTAGATTATGTAGTAGTTGCGGCATTAAGGAAAGATTAGGAGGTGGCAAATTAAATAGATATCGATACAAAGATATCCTTAATGTCAGGGGCGTAAATAAATATAATGTAAATGCCCGTCGACGATGAAACATATTTCCTATTGGTGTCTAAGGTAAACTATACATTGTTTTAAATCTAAACTGTATTACCTTATTTAGTTTAAACTAAAATCGACTTATTCGTCAACTCGCGCGCGTGAAACTCGCGCGTGCGCGCGAGTTGGCACCTTCAGACTTTACCTACTTTTTTTGTCGTCAACTCGCTCGTATGCTCATATGCTCGCTATGTACAGTCAACAACAAAAACGTTTTAATATATTTAATATAGGCACCTACCTGTTTAAGACACTTATTTATACAATATGATTTTGAAATATTAGCTATATTAATTATAAAATTAAAAATACAACAAAAATTGAAAACCGCGTATTTTCATAATAATAATCAATAAATACTATTCAAGTCAGCGGAATCAAAATACAATAACCATATCACAAAATGTAAGTGAAACTAAGTCCCTTATTATCCGTTTGTTGTCCGTGGTATCACCGGTAGTACCACCAGTGGTACCACGGACAAAAATAATTATCCGTGGTACCACTGGGGTGGTAACTCTGTGGTACCACCAGAAATAAATTAATCAGATTTTACTTGGTATCTGGGTTGGAAGTACTAGGGTAGCATAAAACAGGAGGTGCATAATCTTGTGCCATGTGTGAGCGAATGTGGTTTAGAACTAAGTAGCAGGTTAGCACAGGACTTATGGAGGCCCTTCGGAGTCGCTTGACGTTCGGGGTGTGGGCCCTTTGAACTTCCATTGAGTACGGCGGCGACTCCGAGGAGGACGGCGGCGGGATTGCGACCCCCGTCCCCGTGAGCACCGTGACAGGTTCCCGGGGGCTACAATGCGCCCCCCGGCGGCGGGCTCAAAGGCAAGGCACTGAGGGGCCCCTGGTGCAGATCCCACCGGAGAGCCCTTGGGTCCCCCCTCTCATGTGCCGATGCGACAGCCGCGGGGGTTTTAGTGGGTAAGAATCCCACATACCCCGGTCGAGCCCCACAGCTCCCGGGGATCTTTGAAAGATTTCCCCCGCGTCAAAAAAAAAAGACTTATGGAGGAGTTCTGATCTTTGGAAGCTGTGTACACAGACTTTCAGAAAGCGTTTGACAAGGTGGATCACAAATTATTACTAGATAAGATAGCTTTTAATGGTATCCGCGGCAATCTTCTACGGTGGCTAGCATCTTATATTTCTAACAGGACGCAAAAGGTTGTCATCAATGGTTTTGAGTCTGATTCAGCGGTTGTTTCATCCGGGGTTCCACAAGGATCCATTTTAGGACCCCTTCTCTTTGTCTTGTTCATTAATGATATTAAATCTTGCTTTTTGAATTCTCACTTTTTAATGTATGCCGATTATATCAAAATTTACAAGTCGTGCAGAAATATTGAGGATTGCATACAGCTTCAAGAAGACCTGAACAGACTTTACCAATACTGCATCGATAATAATCTTCACCTCAGTTTACCTAAATGTCACACTATATCATTCACAAAAAATAAAAATACTATTAATTACGATTACTGTTTAGACAATTTTACTTTGAGTAAGGTTCATTGTGTTAGGGATCTGGGTGTGATGCTGGACTCAAAATTACATCTTGACATTCATATTGAAGGTATTATTAATAAAGCATTTAAGATGTATGGTTTCGTCATGCGTTCTTCCGTAGATTTTAAGCGTCCAGCTACTTTTTTATACCTCTACAAGGCGTTAATTCGATCACAGCTGGAATTTGCAGTTGCGATATGGAGTCCCTTTTATGACAAATACAGCAAAAGACTCGAGATGGTCCAAAAAAAAATTCTTACGTAGTGCACATTACAGATGTTTTCATACAAGAATTCCATATGTACAATTACTGGAAAGGTATAAGTTACTAAGCCTAAAATCTAGACGCATATTGCTTATGACCACTATGCTTCATGGCATTTGTAATAATAAATTCGATTGTATAGATCTTAACAATAGCTTATGTTACGTCATACCAAGTACAACAGTGCAGCGTAAGGCGCGTGTACCGCGGCTGTTCTATACGCCAAAGTGCAGGACTAACGCTGGTGAAAGAGTGCCCATTCGTCGACTTTTAGAAACATATAACACACACTTCATTGACATCGACATTTTTTCAGTTTCAGAGTCACAATTTAAGAATTTGGCTGTTAATAAACTTAATATGATTGATTCTAATAATCCCTGAACACATTGCTGGAACACACAAACTCAATTTTTTTTATTTTTCTTAATATTACCTTAGACGCACGATTTTCCTTGTAATCTTTTTATAATAATCTGTGGACTTTGCTGTGGATTACATGTTTAATAGTTATGTAAGTGCGATTTGTTTGTAAGTTTTAACATGTAATTGTTTTTTGTCCCAATAAAGTAAAATAAAAAATAAATTTCCCCCGCGTCAAAAAAAAAAAAGACTTATGGAGGAGTTCTCACGTCTTGTGATATCCAGAGTATGTCTGGCTTACTGGTATTGATTGCTTTCGCGAATCAAGAGGTGAGGGCTGGGAGGGAACGGATGTATCAAGAGGTGAGATATCCTTGTATCTTGTACTTCCCTGGTACTGCTGCTATAAATATGTTAACTACTACTCAATAGGTACTACATGCTCAGTATATCCTGGACGTAGTTAAAAAGCACATTGGATTGGAGGTGGACTCAAGGACTCTTCCTTATGTCCTATGCTTCCCTGGTACTTCTAGTATAAACACATTCATATGCTCATAAAAGATAAGGCACAAAATTATGCACCTGCTATTTTCTGCTAACCTAGTACTTCTGGTAATAATTGGTAAATTTTATTACTCCAATTTCTACCAAGTACTAAGTAAACTATTACAAAATAACGAAAATAATGGAAAATTATTTAAATCTAATTAATTTATCTCTGGTGGTACCACGGAGTTGTCTGTAGTACACCAGTGGTACCACGGACAAAAAAAAATCACTGGTGGTACTACTGGTGGTACCACGGACAACAAACGTTATTATCATCTAAATATAATAAAACGTAATCAACAACAAGTATAGCATTTGGTTAATTATTACTTACTAATAAAATCGATCATAGTCTGAGAACCCTAGAAATCACAGATCAGGGTTTGTTTATATTAGATTTATTAAAACGTTTTTGTAGCTGACTGTGCAAAAATACGTCGATTTTCACGATCAAGCGAGTTAAAAAAGTAGGTAAAATCGGAGGGTGCCAAGTCGCGCGCACGCGCGAGATGAATAATTGAATAAGTCCTAAAATCAAGTACTAGTAAGTGTAAATATAGTTTCCTTCTGTCCTCATATTTTAATTCCGAGCTCAGTTACGTTTCACTTGACCAATGAATAAAATGCAAGGAACAAAGCTCGTCTAATAATTACTTATTGTTAAATATTACAATGCAACAATCCCATAACGCAACCATGCTCAACAAAATGCCGCGAACATAAAAATCCTTGCGTTTATAGTATTCTTAAAACTATTTTATGGCCAGGGGTCTCAGGTACCGGAGCGCACATGTTCATTGAATTCTCAGAAAACTCACTTTTTCATACGACACCAACAATGGAAGTCCGCATCTGGCAGACACCGTGTCGTCTGTGTCAACTGACAAAAGACCAGCTCCCTTTGGTTAACACACCTCGATACACACAAAGATCTACCTGCAATAGTACCTGCGCATCTATTGTGCAGTCTCGTTTGGTGAATCGTAAATAAAAGGTTCTATTTAATGACTAGCTTAAACTGATGTAAAATATTATAGCAAAGTTATTACGGTTTGTGAAATATTGGAAGAGACGTAAGAATTTATTTATTTGGTAGTCCTAATTAACAATATGGATAAAAAAACGACGAAAAAGTTTAAAAAACGTTGATACTGTTCATATTAGAGCTTATTACTTTTTAATAGATGCATCCACCTGCTAACATGAAAATCAATACTAATAAAATTAGGACCTCTAAAGTCTAAAGCTTCTACAACTGGTTGTCAACAAAGAAATCATATTATGTAAACACATTGTGATTTCAGGTTATGCCGGCCGAGGCCATCGCACTATCTAAATCATAACGATCGCGATCGCTGTAATTAGAGAAAAGTCGAGCGTTGACCCGGTAATGGCGGTGATTCCTGGTAAATGGAGCCTCCGACAACGGCAGGAAGACAATACCTCATTCAATTGTCAGAGGAGGTGCACCAGGCAACACATTAACGGATACATACATTGCGGCCCGTTCTGAGAAAGTAGTGCGATTTGCACGTTGCGACTGAAGTCGTTAGTGTTCTATAGACAGTGTTTCTTCTTGAGATCCAATTCATGTTTCTGTAATGTGTTCTTTCAAAACATTCATAAAGTCGAATGTAAGCAATGGTAAGTGAAACTTGCTTTTGTGTTTGTGAAACACCAAATATGTGTGTGTGTGTGTGTATGTGTACTTATAAAAGCCACATTGTCCATAATGTAATCGTTACTAAAAATCAATCAAGAAGCCTAATGAATTACCCAACTATTTAGAATGGTGATAGAAAAACCTACAGCATTCAAAGAAAAAATAATTCAAAACACACAATGATTAATATCAAGTTATGTTCGTTCATATATCAAAATACGAGAAGAGAAACATGAGATGTAATAAGGATGCAGAAATAGTCGTTTTTATCTTCAAGTTACCACTCTACGACGGCGATAACCACGACAAATGTGACGGTTATCAAATTATGCAGCTAAGGTGTCGACTAATGATGCTGCAAGAGCTAACATTATACGAATGTGCAGATGACATCACACTTTCATATCCAAGATTTACAATCTGTCTAATTAAAACAGAACGTTCCATGTTTCGAGATACGTTACAGTATCTTGATTGATGTAAGATGAAAATAAAATTCAGAACGACTAATGACGTTATACTGAAGGGGGGAATCATTTAAATCTTAAAATTCGGGAGTTATAAAATGAGCATGTAACAATGTTGCAACTGATTGTTATATAGTAGGTAAGCGGATCCTTTGATAAACCATTAATTATATTCACACCTTTGTCGACCGCGGCTGAGCATTTGGGTGAGTTTTTTTTATTCTAAAGCGACAGTTCTCGGAAAGATGGCGGCTCGACGCTGTGGTATACAAAAAGTGGATGTTCGAGCACGAGCGAGTCGGATCTCGACGAATGTTATAGAGGTCTTGATAAATACAGAAAGTCGAAGAAAAAAATCAAATTAACGATTCCATTTTTGATAACTATTCATAAGACGTGGGACATATCAATCTAATAAATATCAAATAAGTATCTTTCTTGATAAAGTTAATTCGAATTTAAATATTCTAATTTAATATCAATCAAAAACATCATGTAATACGGAAATCATTAAGTGTATTATTGCTATACTATACCTAATTTTAAATTAGGTGATAAATTTAGATGAATTGGCTCATTAATTTTTATTCTTAAGATTAGGGATCTCCAGCAAACGGAAAAAACTAGACGTACTTATTCAGCGTTAGAGATTTGAGCAAGCGATGACCCTGAAGATCTCACCTCCGCAGAACTCATAGGAATGCCTTGGTCCATTTAGTGGAAGCGGCAACAAAGACTAAATTCCATGAACACGTACCACGGCGCGGGCGGAGCGGTTAATTCTAACCCTGTCCGGCTACTTTTTGTTGGTGTGATATTTTATGTTTAAGCGAGGCAAATACATTTCGCACCAATTAAGGAGACATTTACAAGCTTGTTGGAAGATTTAGATAGATGTTCCTTAAGAATTTCTGAGTGCACTTGTTAAGTTCGTGGTTTTTATAATCTAAAAAATCTTAGTCCTAGATGTTTGTCCAAAGAAAACACATGTACAAAGTATATTCATTAAACAACACCCAAAAATAAATCGTATTAAACAGGTAAAATAAATTCCATTCATATGCAGACGGCCTCACTATAACATCATCGAAACCGAATAGATTATTAAGAGTTTCCATTTATGAAGGATGCCACGGATGCACAAACATACTACATATATAGCACAAACTATGGCGACATTACAAGAGTGGTTTTTAAGTAAGAAATGCTGGAGATGTAGAATCAAGATCGAACGCAATCTGTGTAGTTGCAGATATATTAAATTTCCATCCAAAAGCCAGTCCCGAATACGACGTGGCTGTTGAAGCGCGTCAGGTTCATTGTACTGGGGTAGGGCACACTATGCGGTAACTTTGTGGTCTAGATTGGCTCAGCCGATCATGACACGGTCTATCGCCCCCAGCCGCACCTTGATTATTCGACCATACTGATATCGGAATGTTAATCATGAGATATTAAGTGAAACTATTATAGTTATCTGAAGAAGTATTATGGTAGAGGAATTACTTACAGTTGAACTGAACAGAACAGTCACCCATAATGTGAGGTAGAACATTTTGGTATGCAAATTCAAGTATGTGTCAAAGATTATACGAAGAAACGGCCAGATCTAAAGGCGCGTACAGACATCGCGAGGCGTGCGTCGCGAATGGTTCGTCTCGCATGCCTCGGGCTGTGTGGACGTGTGTGCTCACAGTGAGCATTCGCGTCATACAATCGTTGCGAACGCTGCCTCAGGACGAGCCGTGCGCTCCGTGTGGACGGACAGGTTTGTTTGCGTTGACTACTGACGAACACCGTGGTGGTTTGCGTGCTCAGCTTGAGCATGTATCGTTCGGGATGCACGCATAAATATACCGTCTCGTATGCCTCAGGTTGAGGCATGCGTGACGAACCATTCGCGACGCACGCCTCGCGATGTCTGTACGCGCCTTTATGATCTTGGTCCATTTCTGATCGTTTGTTTCTTTACACGATCAAAAATGGAACAATAAATGTATGAACGCAGGGGTGATGGCTGACCGATTCAACCCTACCAATTCACGCCCATCGGTATACTATAGTATATCGATGTTCACGCCTAACAGGGTATACGATTTAGATTTTTAGCTAATAATTTTTCCCTACAAATTTTAATACTTTAAGGATGTGGCTATATTTAGCCATCTTTCTTGCTCGTAACATTACCTACCCACGCCTGTGAGTATACGTACTTAAATCTAATATTCAAATGCAACAATTCAGTGATTATAACAGGCATAACTTTTTATTTGTGTTTGATACGCAATGTATATGCAAATTACATTTTAGTTTCGAGATACATGATAAAGCCGATTATCTTAACGGAAATGGGCGTCTGTCGATGGAAACTAATAATAGTAATCTTCCATGAAGTGTAGACGATGCTTCGCTGTATCGAAATTTTAATCTTGCAATAGATTAAAAAAGGAAATCTAAATCTAATACGAAGATAATATTCAACATAAAAGATACACACAGTCGAAAATGATTTGTAATCCGGGTAAGAATAGCACCCACCCATCTCCTCCCGTTGGGTGTCCGTAAAAGGCGACTAAGGGAAAACAAGAAGACGGGCAGCAGCGTCTTTTTATTGGATTACCTACCACCTATACTGCGATCCCCAAGCCGCCTGCCAAGCTTGGGGATTATGGCAACCCGGGAGGGGTTCTAAGAGTGAGGCCTTTGTTCAGCAGTGGACGTTTTGGCCACGTAAGTTACATGCACTGTATTCAATTATGAATGCCCAAGTAGCTATATTTTATAGAAACTATATAATATAAATAATAATATCCTAGGACAATTCACACACGGTCATCTGATCCCAAACTAGGCAGAGCCTGTACTATGGAAACCAGACAACTGATACTAATACATATATACTTTTTTTGTAAATACATACTTATATAGATATAAAACACCCAGACGCTTGGTGGGAATCGAACCCACGACCTGTTGGGTAGCAGACAGGGTCACTTACCACAAAACGGGCCCGTCAATTAGAATAAGAATTAAAGATAATATTTTTGAAAGCTAGATACTAGCTTGATTGTTTTATCAACGTAATAAGTAGGCCGACATTTCACGCAGGCGTATCTAGAATTTACATAAAACAAATAGTCTATCGTGAAACCAGTTCATTTATCAAATAACAATCACTACATAAATAATCTAATCTATGTCGAGTAAACTATTGTACTTACTAGATTTCGAGTGTCACTGTACGAATGCCTGAAATAATTTCGTGAGCATACAAGCACGACTTTGGCGACTTGATTTGCCGGCACGACATCTTAAGTGACAATAGTTGTTCAATCACCTGTGCAGCCTCTACTTAATGTAAGTTTGATCGCTACAGAAGTCTGATTTAGCTGGACTCCTATACGGTTAGTTTTTCGTCCGTCATTTGTTAAATATCTCCAAGTAGTCAATAGGCTTTTCTTAAACCTGCCCCAAATTGTTACCTTTAATTCTGCCGGATTCATGCAAAAAAAAAAATTACATATTATATTTATTTAACCCTTTCTTTACTGATACTGATTGAGGATTGTCAAAGCTCGGTACCATTATGGACCCTGACTTATAGGAGCCCTCTTTGTAGGAATAAATAACGGGACCAATCCCATTTAAGGGCTCCCACACATAAGGGCTCCCGCACATAACTGCGAATTCGCATCGCATCGCAAATATCTGCGAGAAACTAATGCATTTTCAATACGAAAATTCACGTTTCTCGCAGATATTTGCGATGCGATGCGAATTCGCAGTTATGTGCAGAAGCCCTAACCTTATATAAAATAAATCTTGAATGTTAATTTGCAATTTAACAGCGTAAGCACACAATTTATATTGTTAGACTAGCTGACCCACGCAGCTACGCCCGCGCTGTGTTTACGTTAACTAAACTTTCAATAATATACATTCGCATAGAATACAAAACCTTTTTTAAAGTCGGTTAAAAACTTGGACCCTCTTTGTACTTGCCCTCCGAAGCACGGAGACGTTTAGTTCAAATGGCGTTAAACGGTCACCCATCTATTTAATGACTTTACCTAACGTTGCTTAACCTGATCAATTTCCAAACATTGTTAACAACTGTCTATGAGTGTTTTCTTACAAATATTTATTATAATTATAATGAAAAATTATTAAAATCGGAGCAAGCGTATAACCAAGTAGGTACACATTTTGACTTTAGTCCCCTCTCCCAAGGAAACCGTGCCGAATGTCGGGATAAAAAGTATCCTATGTCCTACCTCGGAGTATTAACTCAAATCATGCCAAGTTTTGTTTCAATCCATCCAGTCCATCCGTGATGCTCAGCCGAGATACAGACAGACAGACAGACAGTCAGAGACAAAATATCTTCAATGTACAGAATTGGACCTGTTACAGTTTTATTATAAGTATAGATTACGAGGGATGCCTTTTAAGTTTTGTCGTTTGAAGAAAAAAACACAACTAGAACCATAAAGTACTTTTTATTGTTTTTCAAAGTATTCACCACGTAGCTTAATACACTTTTCCATTCGCTCAAACCAGTGGAGTGAGTCTAAAGTGGAGGTGTTCAAAATGGCTGACTTAAAAGCGTCGACTGCTTCTTCACCGGACTGGAACCTTTGACCACGGACTTTTCTTAATTTTAGGAAATGTAAAGAAATCGTTAGGGCTTAGGTCAGGACTGTATGGAGGATGGTCAAGATTTTCTACTTTTTCCTGCTTCAAATACTCAATCGTTTGACGAGCGCTGTGTGAGCTTGCGTTATCGTGGTGCAGGATGATGCGTCGCTTTGAGTTAGATTTTCGAAGTTCGGCGATGACTTGTGGTAAACAAACTGTGGTATACCACTCTGCGTTAACCGTTCTACGATCTTCAAGTGCAATAGTCGCAACATGGCCGGTTTTTCCAACGAACGTGGCCACCATCTTCTTTGAATTGCTTCGAGAACGAACAACTTTAGTCGGCTTTGGCTCGTCTTGAAAGACCCAGATTGTAGATTGTTGTTTGGAATCAGGATCGTAGGCATAGATCCAAGCTTCGTCACCACTGATGATGTCGTAGACGTGATTTGACTCTCCTCGGTTGATCCTTTGAAAAGTTTTCGTACACCATCTGACGCGGGCCGCCTTGTGATCGTCGGAAAGCAGATGCGGTATCCAACGGCAAACTAGCTTTCTCACACCAAGCGCTTCATGCAAGATCTTCTGAATGGTTGTCCATGAAATGCCTAATAGAGCCTCTATCTCTCGGTACGTCACATGACGATCTTCGAGAATTAGTTGTCTCACAGCAATGATGTTATCTTCAGTGAAGGCGGATTTTGGGCGTCCTTCGCGAGATTTGTCACTAACACTAGTATGTCCACGCTGGAATTCTAAATACCAACGTTCGACAGTCCGCAGACATGGGGCTACATCACTTCAAAACACTGAAGCCGTGTCAGGCCTCTTCTAAAGTTGTAGAAAATTATTGCACGAAGATTTTCCTTAGAAAGATTCATTTTCGTACGTAACCTGACAGATTCCAATCGACCCTGTGACTAAACAATAGCATTAATCCTAAGGCCTCGTTTACGGAGGTGCGGGGCGTCACGCGTCGCGATGGGCGGCGCGGCCCGCAGTGAGTTAAAACATATGGCGTTGTAGGAGTGAGAGAGAGATGCGAGACGCCACGCTACACGCGACGCGCGACGCTCCGCGCCTCCGTAAACAAGGCCTGATACTTTCAACTGTTTTGAGATTCAAAATTTAAACACATTCGAATATAGAACAATTCCAAATTCAAAATTGCCGGGAAATATGGAAACGACAGAACTTAAAAGGCAGGCCTCGTATTATCAAGTAGTGCAGTCAAGTTGAAAGTAGATTTTTTGATAATGCATATTAAAATTCGGATCAAGTAAACATTTTTTGTTGAATGCCGAAACCTCTGAAACTATTATTCAGCATCAGTAATTATTCTGTGGTGGTAGTTACACCAGTCATTTATGAAAAAATCTACCTCAAGATTCCAGAGGCCGCTTTTTAATGATGGAGGAAAACAAGGTTTTTCCTATGCAGAATCACAATGGTACGGTTCCAAACGATTTAATTTTAGCAGAAAAACTTGACCGTGTCTATTCGACCGAGAGCCATTGTGGAAACTAGAGTTATTTATTGTTCCAAAGACTTGTGTTGCCATACCAATTTCTGCAGAATTGAAATGCCTTTAGAGCATATTGCCAATTTTTAAATTAAGAAAACATTAGCGGTCGAATACAAACGTCCAGTAAATATCTGAGGCAAACTCAAATGCTAATGCGTCACTTGATTGGTTGTCGTGTTGTCGCGTGCGAATAACAGCTAATCAAATGCCCCAATAAGAGAGATATAGATTCGAGGTGGCCTAAAATAATTAACAGACGCTTCTAAAGATAGTGAGGCGACTCTTAATTTAGGATGTTTTTTTTTATTTGACGCAATCCGTATGATTTAAATTACAATTAAAATGGTACATATAGGTACACTCATACGCCTATGTTAAACAAACGAAACTACTGGCAATTGAACAATAGTATTATTTTATTTTTTATGTTACCTCTGGCAACACCAGTCACAAACGGTATCGCTGAACCGGATACAATTTGCTATGTGACTGGAACTACTAACAAATAGCCATTTGTTGTTGAAAAAATATGCAAGCTCATTTACATGGCAAAACAGACTACAATTTTTTTTACTTAGTGACGAGAAAAAGGAAGACGTTCAAAAGAAAGGTAGACAGCTACACTGCACTGACTCGTCACCTATACCCAACCATCCCATTCCATATGAAACAAATACCTAAGACCCATCATCATAGTTATTAAGTTACCTGAGCTCGGTAATTTCATGCTCTTCATATAAAAACACATTCTGCTTGGTAGGCGGCAGAATATCTGACACTATGGTGACGGTTCCTTGCACAAGGGATGATATGAAGAGATTATAGTTTACACTTCCAACTTAACTCTGGAATATCCATTTCTAGGTACTTTTAAACTCTGGCATCACCTCCTCGAGTACCCGGCCCATTGTACCCGGACTTGGGACGGTGTACCCTGGGCACCGGGTAATATCTCTCCACTTATCGGGATGGACAGCTGTTGGCCGGTGGCGAAGCCTTAGGGCGGAGGCGCCGAGCTGCCGTTCCAGGTATATGGGTGCCGTTTGAGCGGCGGCAGCGAGGCGCGTGGGGACGTAGGGTCTAAAGGCCACGTAGGGCGGGGGCACTGCTACCGCTGTATCCGATTAGGACACGTTGGTTGAGCGCGGTGGTGGTGCAAGGTTTGGTGTCGGGCCGAAAGGCCTTAGGACGGGGCCCTCCAATATATCGTAGGTGCTGAAAGGCCCGATGGAGTTTTGGTCAGTAAGTCTGATATCACTTGCACTAGGCTAGTGCCTAGTGCAAGTGATATCAGACTAGACCCTAGTGGGTATCCATGAGGATTTCTCCATCGCAAAAAAAAAAGTTTCTTATAAACTAGAACTGATGACGATGGTGATAGAAAACTAAACTGTAAGTTCTTTGTCATAGAGATTAATGTCTCTGTTAACGGTATATTTCTATGCGCAGAGGTGCTATTCATCAAAGAGATTATTGATAGGTAAGTCTTGCTCATCTTGTCACTAAATGTTTCAACAATTTCGTTTAGAGGTGGCGCTATTTTGACAAAACCCTGACACTACCTGAACCCATGGCAAGGGGGAACGATGGTCTGCTTTACGGTAGAAGGTTTTGCTAAACTGATGTGGAGACGGGGTTAGTTGCACCCGCGGACCTCCACTCTGTAACCGTTCCTGAATATGCAGTAATACTAATTCCAGTACTGTCTGTGTAGGGTGTCCCTTCGCGTCGTCTGTGGTCGTGTTACATTTGTGCACTGGTCTATTCAAATTAGCGCTCAGCCACGAGACGCCCCGGTGACATTTAACCTCGCCCACGCTGCAGGACCTTTCTATTTCGACATGGCTCTAAGTAACCGGTTTTAGAAGACGTATATGTGATATGGTATTACAGATTAGTATAACATAACAAATGATGATAAATTGATAAAGCACGACTTCTGAATAACGTTCTGAAACGTTCCATGCTTGACGAGACGTGTTTTTGAGACATGTCATGCCCCTTGTTTAGGGAAATACATCCTTTTTTATTAAAAGTAAATTTATTTGATCGCAAAAATCACACACCAAAAAAAAACATAGTTTAGAAGAGAAATTCCGTATTATTTTCAGTTTAGACCGACGATAATGAATATAGTCTAGTCTGTCTCTAGGGGCCAACAAAAGTACACTGCTTCTGAGACAGATTGTTCGACTTATGTACTTCTTAGCTCTAGCTATTAGCCAAGCTTAAAGTGAAGTATTCCCACACTCGGAAAAGTTTTTTTTTTTGTGATGAAACGGGCGCAACACTAGTACCTATAGATGTTTAATATTTAGATGAAGATTAGTCAGCATTATTGTCAAAAGTTACAAGAACCGTATAATTAAAAAGCTAAGCTATAATGTGTCAGCATGGTTTCGCGCGGCAGCTTAATTACCGCATGCGCACCGCAGCCGGAATACCGCGCCGCTATTAAGATACCTATAAGAAACAAGAGCCGGACAGCTCGCCTAAGAATCTTTATTATTGCACTTATCAGAGGTATTAATTAAATAGTCCCATAGGTAATCTACATGAAAGATATCTACCTAATTACATCTTGTAATTGCGGGCCACGGAGCTAGGTACATAGAAGATATTTATTTCCATTCATGAAAGAAACGTAGCAATTATACGTTATATAATTGCGTTATAAAATTTACTAAGACGGCAACGCGAATGCTCATTTATAAAAATATACCTGCTTAGTTATTTTCTGATAAATCATTAAGAATATTCAAAGCTTAAGTTCTATTACCTGAATCTACCGTTACACCATCAGATTATCAGAAATACAGGGCGGCTCTGATACATACCTGAAACAAGAAATATATATTTATTTATTTCGTCATATACTATAATACGTATGTACTATATACGTGCCACGTTACGTTACATTTGTAATTCAAAATTCCACTTAAAATATAAAACGACAGTCAAACTCGTAAACGAATCCTACAAAACGTGGCCTCTAAACAAAATACATGTAAGTACACATATCGGTATCTCTCTTGAATGCTGTCGGTGGACTCGTACGTGCGTGTCACCGAAAAACGAAGCTGATCTCACGTAAAGATCATATACCCTAAAAGGAAGACAAAAGAAAAGCCACGGGATAGTAAACCCGTCCATCCGGAGATCACGTACAGTACAGCGCAGATAACGGAGGCAAACAGTACCCGCTTGGGCTCATTGGACTCTGCAAACACACGGGCGGACGCCCGTGTTTACTATGCGCTTTACGCGTCCACACCGCAAATATTTGAACACAATTTGAAGGCACAACGCTCTGCGTGTGTCAATTAGTCGGCCAAGAGCGGAGACAGCGATAATCCCGCTAAGTATAACGTTACACCAAAACTTTATGTTACCTCGAGCATTAGAGATGAGACAAAATATAAATTCAAAAGGACCGCACATATAAACGATGCATTCGTGGTTTATAAAAAAATATACAAACAACACGGTATGATGTTAATGCGTCCAATCGCGCACATCTCCTCGGCAACGGCGCACGCGCAAGCAAGCCTGCATCTAGATACGCAGCCACCGCACACCGCGACACATTTGCTATTCAGCCGCCGCTGTGGTCGCAAGCCCTGGCGCCGACGCTCTTGTTAATCCACTGTTCATCGCACAATGTCCGCACTAAAAAGACAAACATGCCGTCCACGGACCACATGCAACAATGAATACAAGGACATAATTTTTACGAACCAGATTTAATACAATGAATATGAACTCATAAATAATTGTAATAGGCAGACAGATATTATTTCAATAACCATATACTTTAGTGGTATTTTACTTACAATTAGTAAAGAAAATGAAAAAGTTAACCAACGGCGTAATTAAAGCCGTTAAAAGCAATTACTTCGGCATAAAAACAACGTCATTTTTAAATCGTTAATTTTGTTGGAAGCAACAAACACAAATAAATCTTCGCTCGATCTTGTGGGGGCGGGATCAAGATCGGTACGCTAGTTTAAATTCCCGACGACAAACCAAGGTGGGAAATGGTCAAAGAGAAAAACGACGCTCAACACACAAAAATGTGGAGAGCAAACTCTTGTAGGAATGTTAGTGACCACACCGACAAGAATTAAGGGGACACGTCCTTATTAAGAGCTCCCTTTGAACCACAGCCGACCGCGTGCCGTATTACCATATAAAATAAATTAAACGTGATCATACTTTATTTGGTCGATCGCAGCGATTATCTTTATCTAGGAAACCGCACAAAGCATTACAAATATGCTACAAACTAGCATCGAAATGGATGTCATTATGAAATCCATCGCTCGTAGGTCTACACCATACCATTTCATTGTCTACCAGAAATAGTCTAGTTACAAAATCCCTTGTTATCCGTACATAGGACGCAATAAACATGGGACTTAAAAGGAGCTGTCCGAATACGAAAACGGAAAGTAAACAGGACATTTCCGCGCACATGTGGACCGCTGCCTCGTTCCAAGAAAGGATAAATCTCGCACTTTTGAGATATCCCATACGCTGCAGCTTTTGCTTCTCTCTGTAGTTTTATTAGGTATAAATCGAAGCTAAATTTAAACGTCACATTTTATACAATGCTATGATCAATGGTGTGAGACTAATATTTTAGAGGCGGGGAGTTTTTAATAAGCGTCTACCTCGACGTGATTTATCTTGACGATCGGCCGTGTTCTTTACATACAGCTTTGTAACTATAGTCCAAAATTTTATAGTGGATGATTTATAGGTGATGATCAATAAAAATATTGAGAAAGATGTAATAAAAATGTTTCTTTTACACCAACGTCGAATCGCCTGCTTTATTTTACGATTCAAAGATGCTATTTAAATCGGATTATTGGAGCCTTTTAAGATTTTTATTGTTCGGCTATTGATGTGAGAACTTTGAGAAATGTTAACAGGTATAGTTTATTTCTGTTTACAAAGAAATGTTGCTAGTCAACCATTTTTATTTGTGCTCCAAAGGGCGCGAATTTCGCACTTGCTGCGACGAAGACGAGCAAAAAAATCCGTGGTTGGGGGAATTGTAAAACATTTGCTTTTAATGCGGCCATCGGTTCGGCGCAAAGGAACACGAAGCCACGGAGCTTTCAACAAGTGGAATAACTTGGCATGTTATAGAACCATTAACCGACGGAAATGTTACAACTACCCATAACCACAGAAGAATTTCGTAACAATCTCTCATAAAGCAGTTGAGCATGCCTGGACTTCAAAGCTTTTTTCTATTCAACGATTCCTATCACAACGTTTTAAAATTGGATTAATTAAAATTACTGAAGTGAATATACATAAACTATTGATAACAAAACTAGAATCTAGATACACACACATTTTAGTTTTTGTATATTTCTTAAAGACTGATCTTTCGCATACAAAATTCTTGAAGTTGACAGCATTCACTGTAATAGTTATTCTCTGCATACCTCCCAACTGATTCACTTTTTCTGATTATAACCTATTCCTTCCATGACTAGGCTCCCATATAAGTAACGAAGTATATTTATAATGTGACTCTATATGTGGTAAGTTGTTACAAGTAGAAAAACTTTTAGGCTTTATTGCGAGCAATTCTACTCCATACAACTGTGTTCCAGATCGAGTTGGAACAAAAGTGCACTTTTCTGCGAGGCGCGACAGGACAATGGGTTTATTGGATTTATTCGCGTCCCGCAGCGCCGCTCCCCTTGTTCACATTATATGTATACATATTTCAGCGACAGAGTCTGGCCATATTCTTTTCGTAGTTACGCAAAAACTGGCACTGGACTTGCTGCTACTTGTTAATTCCATAATAATGTACAATGTAATGATTTGCTGTTCAGTTTTGAATAGTCTGAATACGTTTTGAACATTCTGAACCCACGTTAAAATAGCTTTATTTCAATGTAGACTTTAACGACCACAACAGCAAACTGCAATATTGTAATGTTAAGAATTAGTCCCGTCAAATTGTAATGCATCAAGCTTGCATAATCGTCCCACGCAAATCCATATAAATTGCAATAATTTTGAATTGGCTGTCACTGTTGAGCGTAATGGTACGTTTGGTTCGCAGCCCTGAATCCTGTTATAAATGGGCCAGTCCCCACTAGTGGCTACATGGGCAGAACTGCAACACAGCGGAGAATGGCACCGCTTCATTACAGGTGAACGTAATGACACATCGCCTGGGGCCAACCAACTCCACACCTCAGATTTATACAACGCCGGGGCCGGAAAACCACGCGACGGAAGGCACGAATTAAACCTCGCTGTAATTACGACCGTTCAGCTAATATCTTCAATTTAAACGCAGCTCTATGTTCATCTTCAAGGTGTAATTATATTAACTTCTGCAAAAAGATGTCTGACGATGATATAAACAACAATCTCTGAGTAGATTTGTACAAATAATGCACCCACGTATCTAGTATCAATGTGTCAGGCCCATAGCCTTTGCCTAGAAACATTTCCACACAATGAAAATAGTTATTAACAGATAAACAAAACTCATGGTGAAATCCACAAGTCAAATTCACGGCCAGATTTTAGGGGTACTTGTAATGCACCCAGCATTTGGTGTCTAACGTGACTGTCGATGATTGCAAAACCAACCAAAAGGCTTTTCATTATTTGAGATAGCCTAAAATGTTGAATAGATCTTTCTGCATTCTACAATAAGACATGCAGGTGTCCTAGATGTTTGGCTTCACCTGAATCAAATGACAATCGTTATTCAAATTATATCTCAAAACCCCAGTACTATGCAACCGCAGCACCAGCTTATTATTTATTTGCTGTCTACGATTTCATGAGATGCATTTAACTTTCAACCGTTTGCGCGTTTTGTAATTGCTAGGCAATACCAGGCAGGAGGCGACAATAAAACTATACAACTACACTTAAATCATTGTAATATACGCCTCGGGCGATCTCTCAATAACCGTCCATCGAGAGCCCGCATTACACGATGCTGTATGCAATTGAATGATCGCAGGAAACCGATCTCAGGGCATTGGGAGCGGATGGCTGCATACATCATCATCATCGGCGACAATTTCAATTGAGGCTACTTGAATTGACTAAGACTGGTTTATAAATTAAATTGATTGAATTTATTAAATTTGATTGCTGGACGGGAGGAAGCTTTCAGTTATTTATGTAACAATAGTATGTATATTATGCATGGTAAGTATAGCACTTAACATAAAAAAGATCTCAAAACATATAACTGAAATAGAACTTTTACTGTTGTTCAAATATGTATAAAACGTACTAATTTTATGAGAGCAGCCCCTTTAAACAATAAAAACAAATAATAAAATGAAGAGTCGTAAACATAACTTCCATCTCCGAAATAGTAAAATTGTTTATAGATCAATGAATTCGATGATGACATAAAGCTAAGCAGCTATCGCAACTTATATTTATAATGGTGGAAGTAGACATTTTTTGTTGAACGAATTAAGTGTAAATTGAACTACCAAAATGTTCTATAATGTCTTGCGACGTTTACGAGCTTTATGAATACATGTACGTTTGTCCGTTATACGTTTCGGTCATTCGCTTTTATGGTAGCTCTTAATGACAATTTTAATGTGTCCACGAGAAGACGTGAACATTGCGAAACATGCTCAAAAAAGTATAACTCAAAAATTTCCGTTTATGGTCCATTCCGTTTGTCAACTTCTGTGCTAGGTACTTTAAAATTTAATCAACTTCCCTAGCCCTAGATTCCAAAGCAATAGATTTTAATATTCCTTCCATCGACAACTTTGACGGGATCTAAGTTTTTTTTGTGATAATACGTATTTTGAACTGAACGTGAAGTTTGAAATGCAGTATTCAATTCTAATGGACATAAATAAATCTCCGACTGGCAGAATTAGATTTCAAATAGGAGTGTGTGTTTTAAAAGATCTTGATTAATTAACTCAAATATCGGATAGCCAGAACTTGTGAAGGCACAAATTAATTGTTACGCGTCTACACCCGTCTACACATTGACAGAAGGAATCAAATTCGAGGCAACGTTCCGACAGTCGACACATATAAAGACATGATTAATGAATTCAGCTAAACGATCCCATTCAAATCTATTCTTTTAGACGACATGCATTTTGCAAATGTCAGATGCTTAAAAGACAATGTTACAAACTATGACGAATGGTAAATGGAATTTATGACATTGTTTTACTTATAATATGCTGCTAATTAATCATGAACACACAATTTATTATTGTATACGAAGTAACTAGCCACATACTTTTGTAAATACTAGATCTACTAGTTCTTACCATCATTTTCATATTTCGGAAAACACATTCTAAATTAGCGATGGCATATCGTTAAACCTACTAGTATAGTAGTGCAAGTAGCAACCTCAGGATTCAGGAATCGGATGAAAAACACCCATATCAAGCAGTGGATAATGGTAGGCTTATGTTGGAATACTATTTAGAGATGTAGACTATTCTTCCAATATTCTGCAGACTAAAGATCAGCAGTCAAATAAATTGATTGTACTTACCTTCTTATCCGAGTTTCGTGATTTAAATCCCAACTTGAAACTAGGTATTTCCAATTCGATTATAGAAACCTAGCATTCATTAGTTTGAAATAGAAAATAATTTTTATGTTGCCGAAGATTGGCATTGGCCTTATCATTTTTAATATTGGAACCAAAATATGTCTAAAAAGTTAAATTAAAAATTAATATGTTATGTTAACCCAACCCATCAAGAGATGACAAATATAAACAACATCAATTTTTAAATGTAGGTCATGCATCTGATGATACTCTGTTAATTTCCACAATGATACAATCTATAATATAACAGAGTATCGCCGGAAACATATCAATCTAGATGGCGGGTGTAACATGACGTGTAAAGCACAATTTCCTGCGGAACATGTTCGGAACGGCTTTAAGTCGATTTCTAAACGCTGTAAGTCCGAATAGGTCACGAGATGCAATTGGACGATTTAGTCATTATTATTAATTCTGCATCGTGCAGGTCTAGTTTCCCACGGTGACACACACGTGACATGCAATTTACGTTCGATGCATGCGGAAAAGTAGACTAAAACGCAAGCTTAATAGTGCATCAATAGTTATGATTATTTATGAACACGTCTTGTTTATCTTTAATATAAGTAAAATAAAAACAAAACACAACGATATTACAAATAAAAACATAACACAAAGAAATGTCGTGTCGAGGGAAGCCCTTACGACTTACACAAACAATCAACAGTACACTAGAATGGCGATGGAAGCGCACAAACTCATATTTCGTTGATTAAATAATAACAAATAGCAGCAGAAACAGATGTGGACGCGATAGCTGACTTTGATCATGCAACAGCGTGCGCACGTCTAGTATACATTCGATACACATCGGCTCCGCGCTAGTTAGATACCAACGAGATTCAAAACCCGCGACACACTCGTGTGCTTATCTCGCGAAAGCATCTATATTTGCATATGGAGCGTATTTTACATTGTCGAGTGGTTCCCTGGACACGAATTTATTAGAAATTTAGTTTGGTCGCGCTTGAACTTTAGAATTTAATTCATCGAAACGCATAAAAGGTATAAAATAAATTTTCAGCCAACTCAAGTGCTATATTTAATAATTTTATTTAATAATTTATTTATTTACCACAAACAGATTTAACCTAAGTTGTACAAAAACTTATCAGCGATACGGTATTACAATGTCGTCACAGGATACTGACGAAGCCCAAACTAGACAATATGCCTATATCTTGGGTTTCTTGGGTACTAAGTTATACAGTTTGATTAAAAGTGTGTACTAGCAAATGCAGGATTGTAGGCTGAGACTAAAATATGCAAAGATAATTAGTACAAAATAAAAATAATACATTAATACCGAATGCTTAACGAGATAACACAAGATCTTAATGGATTCTAGATTACCTAATCATTGTGGTTTATGTTTGTGTGTGTCCGTGTGTGATTTTGGATCGGTCATGCTCGCCATCGAAAAGTTTGCTCGTGGCGGCTTCGTGTGGCGGGTCACCCCCTTCCCTCTAACATGGTTGAGAGGAGTGATGCCTGCGGCTGAAGCCTATTTGAAATAAAATATATTTGAATGTGAATTTTGTGTGTGTGTGTGTGTGTGTGTACAGTATTTTTTTCAGCTATAGTGCTATTTACGCTGCGACAGCAACTTTTAATCGCTTTGTGGTGAATGAAATAAATTGAAAGATGATAAATATTTCAAGGGAAATTTACTAACAAGTACAGCAGATTCCTTACGTTGCGCAGAATTTGTCCAATTTCAGCCACAATTGAAAACACGAAGCAATGACCCGCAGATGTAGCACAGAATAATCAGGCTACTCCTTAAAACGTCGAGACAACGTATGTCTGTCATCTATTGAAAGAACGTACAACAGATACGAGGTTTATTAAGATTTAATTTATATGTGATCCAGCTTCACAAAAACATTATTTAATGTCACATATGATATTATACATTCTATTAATCAATTCCATAGATGGGAAAACCACTACAGAAAGATAGTTGAAACTAGAATCAAAATTTCGTTTAAATCTGTGTAACAGTCCTCATTTTTGTGGCGAGATTTATAAAATATAAAAACATTGTCATATATGTATCTTCATCAATGAACCTTACTAGGATAAATAGCATTTAACTGATCACGAATGGCAAGTCGTCAGATTCTTACCTTTAACATTTACTTATAAACAATTTACTAGCCTCTGGACCTTTTATACCCCTATATAGAAGCAGGAACCAATCGTAATGTGCCTCACGTGCCTATTAAAAGTCCATAACGTTAAATTTACTTGCAACGATCCAACCTCGGTGTTGCCATACACCAAGATTTTATCACATTACGATTACATTAAATATTTGTCTTCTATAATTAACAATTGGTAAACTGCACAGTCCTGGTTGTGGAGCTTTATTTGTTAAAACCCTAATACATTTTTTTAGTAACCTTATTTTACTTATCATACGGTGTAATGACAACAATTTTTCATCATAAATATTTTTTTTTAACTATAATAGAAAATATCGATGTAAGCCCACGATAAACTACGGGTGTGAAGACCGGTAGGTCGGTATGGAAAATTAAACGCATTTTTATTAATAATAATAATATTCCGGGACTATCCACACACGGTCACCTGATCCCAAACTAGGCAGAGCCTGTACTATGGAAACCAGATAACTGATACTAATACTTTGATATATTTTTTTTTTGTAAATACGTACTTAAATAGATAAATAACACCCAGACACTTGGCGGGAATCGAACCCACGTCCTATTGGGTTGGGTTTGGTTATTGTTTAAATTATTGGTAGATTTAGTAAGACCAAAGCTGGCAACATTATTTAAAGCTTGATGCATAGTAAGCTTAGCGAATTAGATGTGACCTCGCCTCAAGGTACCAAGATTACGGCCTGTATCGCCGCATAAAATTTTATTTGCTCGTATATCACATTGTCAACAAATGCGAATATGTGTAAAGAAGATTCATACTTCCCTTTACGTCACCAACATTTCCTATCACATACTTATATGTGCTTACTCTTTTACCTCAGTTTATCTTTTATTTTTTATTTAAAGCTTGATGCATAGTAAGCTTAGCGAATTAGATTTGACCTCGCCTCAAGGTACCAAGATTACGGCCTGTATCGACGCATAAAATGTTATTTGTACGTATATCACATTGTCAACAAATGCGAATATATGTAAAGAAGTTTCATACTTCCCTTTACGTCACCAACATTTCCTATCACATATTTATAAGTGCCTCTTTTACTTCAGTTTTTCTTTTATTTATATAGCTTCGTTCTCAGGTACATCATTTTCAAGGGTAAAAGGCGTAAATTCCAATACAATTCCACGGTAATAGAGTGGTGACGGGAACCGCGGGTTACCGCTACATCCCGTAACCAATCGCTAATCGCTATGCTAAGCCGCCGGCACGAACGCTCCACTCAGCGCTCAACTGCTTCAATTATGTCGAAACCTGGGCAATTTGCTAATCTCCGACAGATTTACTGTCATCTAATGCAAAATAGGAATGGACTGTTGAAAGTCATTTATGACGTATTTGTAAACATCGAGATGTGACGTCACAAACATGGACAATGCAAATAAGTCTTTAGAAACTCAACTTTGTATGGAAATAAAGTGCTTAAAGTAAACTATCTTAATAACATCCGTGTTAAAAATAAACACTTAATAGTAGTTTATGCACCAAGGGGATAAAGTAGTGTCTTATGTCGCGGGCGTTTAATTGAATCGCGAGCATAACGAAGGATTCTAGCAACTCCTGAGCGCAGCGAGGGAGTATAGAGTTAACTCCCGAGCGTAGCGAGGGAGTTAATACTAGAATCCTGAGTACAGCGAGGGATTTAAGCTCGCCCAAGACAAAGGCACCTTTATCCCCGAGGTGAATACGTAGTGTATTCACACCTACTGCGAGTAAATAAAACACAAATATTGCTAGAATTAAAATAATGACAATATTTTGGGACCATCCACACATGGTAATCTGATCCCAAACTAGGCAGAGCCTGTACTATGGAAACCAGATAACTAATATTAATTAATAGTGAAATAACATCCAGACACTTGCTGGGAATTGAACCCATAACCTATTGGGTAGCGGCCAGGGTGTCTAACCACTAGAACAAAGAGACCGTCAATAATATCAACATAGTGATTTGCCGCGTTATCATCTAAATATTTTATTTTCTTTTCTAGAACACTGGGTTGTGCTCGTCGCGCTCGGTTCGATTTTCAAATGTTTTGTTTTTCGTGCAGTTCTCTGCTTAGAGTAGTAATATATATCTGTGGTAAAAGTGTTGAGGAATTTTCGTTTGACGTTCGAAATTCAAACACATTATTACCCAAGGGAGTTTAGTACAACATTATTACCCGGCTAGACTATAGGGCAATAATGAGGTACTTTATGTCATCTTTATATGACATATAATGTGACATTATCGAGCAGGTGGTGTGAAAAAACTATTTAACACTTTTTAGTGACTTATTTTACCAAGATAGGTACTAACTAGGAACACTAGGAACTTACTGAAAACATAAAAAGTTTATATATCTTAAACTACTGGACCGATTTTGATGAAATTTGTACTCTACCCTAAGTTGAAAGATACTCTAACTATTGCAAAAAGAATTTTCGAAATCGGACTTGTAGTTTCTGAGAAATCCGCGGACAAACCTACATACATACATACATACACTCGTGAAATTTGGTAAATTCGTTTAGAAGCCCACATACACTAACATATATGAATATTACGCATTTTTATTAATATTACATACATACGCGTCGAATACAGAACCTCCTTTTTTGAAGTCGGTTAAAAAGTACCTCACGTTACACTGTCGGACCCTAATCTAGTAAGTGCTAAAATTTCTCAAGACCGAGTAACTGTAGGACGACTTTGCAGCACTTATTTGCTAAATAACTTACCAACTAATAATGTACTGACATAGAATGTAAAGTAAAGTAAGTAAAGAATGTAAAGTAGAGTTAAGTCGTCTGGCAAAATTTATAGATAAAATTGTAATCTATAGATACGTGGATCTAAAAAATATTAACATAAAATGAAAAACCAGACTTAACAATTTGGATAAACGAATTTCAACAATACCACTTGAGGAAGAGGTTAGATCCTCGGAAACTAAACTCAAAGCACGAACAATGTATCATTATCGGAACCGTAACAAGCACAGCAGCAAGATCGTGCAGCAGATAGTCATACTAATTGGACATAAAAATAGGAGATTTATAAATAAACGTGCCAGGAATTTACTGTACATAATAATGTAATCACACCCAAAGGAATACAGAAATTGATTATATACTAAAACTGTTAGTATAATAAACAATATAATATGGCAAAACGTGTATTTAAATTCCACAAAACGTCCACGTCGCAGAGTATGGAATTAGGACAATAACAATAAAATCCACTGCTAAGCGTTTTGAAAGACAATTCGACGGTGTACCAAGAAATGTGACGCCATAGGTGGTGGACGAAAACAAGCTTGCTAATAAATCACCAAACGATGTAACGTATTCGCGGTGGCGCTGTCGTACGTATTACGTATTCTGTACGGAGGATTGTAGCGGACCATTCATGACTCCGCGGTGTACATTACAATTAATTATTATCAAGCAGTGAGCGACGACGCGTCCTGATTTCCACTCTAATTGGCGTCGTGAAGACAAGAGCACGCTAATTGTCAGCTAACGCATCGTTAGTCCACGCCTGAACTAACATCGTATTAAACTATTAGCATCAGACAGAATACCAATTGATCGATATATTTCTAAATACATTAATGTAGGACGTCCTAGTTTAATAAAAAAATATTTTCATGATGCAGATCATTCGTTCGACATTGCATAATTTCACAAATATCATAATAGCTAGCACTTTTGCTTCATTCTGTCTCTGAATGTTAGGTTGTCAATCAATTCGAGATCGCTTTAAATGAATCTACATTTGAAGAACATATAAATTAATCAGAACTCTACCAATTATGTATCTAAATACATTCAAATTTTCGGAAATAAACGGCCATGGAATTAGTGTAGCCACTTTCGATAAGTTCGACTGTAAGCTATTTCTGCGTAGATCGAACCAAAAATAACAAATAAATAACTAAGACCTTTATTTCAACGTAAGAAATAAGTTACATTATATTTATAATGTATACGTGTATGATATATTCAGTTTTCTGTAATTTATTGTGGATGTTACATAATAATATTTTGTTCATAAATACTATCATCATAACAACTATTAAATTAGTTCCTCCAGTAAATGAAAACAAATTTACAAATGAGGACTACTGTCCAATAATTTGAATCTCAGCACCTTGAACAAGCGATGTTATACAGAGAACGGGGCCAAATGATGAGTGTTGTGGGAGACGCACACCTACACTTAGAAGTATTAGAAGAGCGGTGTAGGTTGACGATAATGACATTTTAGAACCAAATGGTAGTGTTGTAAATAAATAAAAGCTAATTCTAATTAAAGACCAAGTAGTTTTATTAAATGGACATAAAAATGTCATAAGATGAAAGTCTCAAGGCAATTAATCAGTACAAGCACCTATTGCGTCCAGCAGTTAGTAAGGGGGGAAAGCGTCGCGTGCGCAGCTCGCATTCGTTATAATTCTAAAGATAAACGAAGGCAGCTGGGCACCCGGCCCGGTTCGCAATGAGACCGCACTACCAGGGAGGGTACATTTCTATCTAGTGATCGGTATACATGAAGTATGATACTCAAAGTGTGCCGAACAAATAGTCTCGAATTTACTGTTGATAGCGGTAATTTGCAAAATTTACATAACTAAACATGTGGTTTATGAATACCTACCAATCTACGTATAATTTATAAAAAAAACACTGATATTTTGTAAGAATGATAACATGATCCCCTCGTAATGCGTAATGGCAAAGCTGCGGGTGGTACCGTATTTGAAATAAGTACCTTACAAACCAACAAGTCGTAGTAATGACCACAGTTGCCGGCGTAATCCGCTCATTTATGTGTTTAATGATCGAATTAAACAATATTAAAAGTTAACGATGAGAACGATAATGATTACCGATTTTACAGGGGCAGTCCAACCCTCAGCCAACATCGTCGACGCTCAGGGCTGCCGCCATATGCAGCAACCTGTTGCGTTAAGTGTAGCTGATAATTTGCACGTTTCAATTAAATTCGAACAAGGGCAGCGATTGTAATTAAGATATCTACGTACAAGCCACTGGTTATATTCGGTCGCATTAAAACATTCACAATTGATGGAGAACCATTACATAAACACTACGGAATTGTCGTTTTTGTTGTGTCTGCAGAAATTGAGTTGGCTCATAAAGCAAACAGTATTATTTAGTATGCAAGAGGACATTGAATACTTTAGATGCGATAAGATAATAATTAAAGACTGTGGTAATTCACATTAAATATTAGTCCAAGAATTTTTACTATTCACGACGCATACATACCAGGCTGTATAATTGTGTTGCAACAGTTGCAACTTTATGACAGACGAGATTTACACAAAGAAAACAAACAGACTCACTCGTTTATCATCTCAAGCGATGTTTACGGTTGCGTACGATACTAGCGCTTGCGCAGGCGCCGCTGTGACGGCCAGACGTTTGGATAATTCATAAGGGTACGAGTTTCCATCAAGAGACGGCCCAGGTCCACTAGGAAACTTCGCTTCCGGGTTACCATGTACAGATTACTACAGGCCTAAAATGGCAGCATAATAAACCGAACGGATTAGTCAATTTATAGTAACCCGTCGTGTTGTCAGCTGGCCATAACGATTGCGCAAATGCTTTTGTTCTCGATTTAGCTCGATATCCAAGTTACGATGTCTATTATAAAATTATTGTCGGTTTGAAAAGTAATAACGATAAACACGCGTTCTTAAGCTTTGTGGTGGGCTTAAGCATTCAACAGATACAATAACTGCTCAGCGCGCTATCATTGACGTGCGAAGTTAAGAATCCGCCCACCACAATGGGTCCCATGTTGGAATAGAATAAAAAATGGTCGTTTAAAACATGACGGCAGGCCAGGGCCACTGGCGCCGGTGTCAGTTCATTTCGATGTTCGGTCCAAACAACTGATGGTGGAAAAATTATCATATTTCACTGCATGACTCGCGCCTAACATTTATGAATTGAAAATGATCTTAGAAGTCTTAGAAGCTTTCAAACTTTTAGCGAATATTTTAGACCGAGAACAGGAATAATTTTATAAACAATACCTAAGTTTATTTTATGACTGCAGAAATATAAGTAACCGAGTAAACTAAATTAATTTTAATATTATACAGGAAATGTATACGTTGATGATTCAAGACCATGCCATTTGAGACAAATGTAATGGTAAATAAAAAATCGGAATATTAACTATGCCTGCTATGAAAGGAGAGGAGCAACATATCTCTATAATCTTTAAATGGTGTTCGGTTGGCAGCTACCACGGCTGGAATCATGCATGCGCGCTCAATCCCATGGCTCGACACGACTTGACTCGGAGGCAGCCTGCGACAGAAAAAAATCTCCCTTGCCTAATAAGGACCTAGTACGTGCTCGGACACTACCGTTCGCGATTATCTCACGGTCCGCAGAACGGGGTCATGTGAGAACCAAATTGCTACTTCTGTACTTAATGACTACTTTTAAATAACCCCAAGTTTGAGTCACGGAATCCTACTGAGTCGTGTCCGATGTAAGTGATAAGGTTTTTTTGCAAGTAAAGGAAACAGTAAAACTATATGATAATATGTATGACAGAGAGCTAAGGGAAAACCAGTCGTGAGCACTTTGCAGCGATAATGTTATACCTTCAGCGATTGTAATTATACTGTGTTCTAATAACAAATTATATACATTGTAGGAACACTAACGGTCTTATTCATAAAAAGTTATCACACACTTATAGGCTCGCTATAGTATGATTTTCAAAAAGTATTATTTATAAACGCATTTTAGCACTAAAACGTTCTTTAGCTATGTTATAAAGTTATAGAGGGCAGACCCCTACTATAACAGTGCTATAAGCATGCCAGTGGCA
Source organism: Furcula furcula (assembly GCA_911728495.1). NCBI lineage: Eukaryota > Metazoa > Arthropoda > Insecta > Lepidoptera > Notodontidae > Furcula > Furcula furcula. The sequence goes on along the minus strand of OU452259.1, from coordinate 22,126,944 downwards.
CTCTCCTTAAAACAGCTGACAAAATTTTAATGTATGGAAACTAGCACAATCTTCAGGCAAGGGAAGGAACTAAATTTTAAGATTCTACTATAATTTGCCTAGATGGCGTTAAAAATGCAGTTTATATATTTTTATTTAATTAGTTTAATATTGTTATTGTATATCTTCAATTTATTTGAGTAAATCTGATACATTTCGTATATTTTTAGTAAACTTCCATAATGTAATAAAACCTATGCAACAGCCGGCCTCAACGGATGCCTAATAAAACACTATGGTTTTACTCAAGGAGGTTACCAGGTACTATTGTAAATTGCCTTTGGCGGTTGCTATGGTAACCTAAGTTGTTATGTCATTTTTTCAAAATAACTTGTTTCATTGAAGATAAACAGCTTTTATAAATTTTATTGAAACTAAATATTTACAGTTTATTTACAAATATGTTTTTGAAGAATTCTGTTTGTTCTGTGTCTGGGTGTTATTTATCTACTTATGTAGGTATGTACTTATTTACAAAAGCTTAAACAAGTCATTATGCACCTAGCATAAGTATATAAATATAATAATATTTATACTACTCGTGAACTATTTCAGGTCCACTACATCATTGTCTTTAACCATAATGGCTTGAATTGGAAAAATTTAATGCAAAGCTGTACTGAAACAAGAAACTCAAGGGGATTGGACTATATAATTAATAGAGTATGATTGTGCTTCAGATATGTTGAATAAAGTTATTGGTTACCAAATAAACTTTTACAATAAATATCTCTTTGGTTTGCCTTTAAACATGTTCCTTACAAATATTCATGCTTCATTTACCTATACGTAAAGTGATTATTTTAAAAAACGCCATCTGTTGGCACATTTTGGATTCTTGTAAAGTTACGCCATCTTTAGGCAAGGGTAAAATTAGTTTATTAAAAGATGAACCAGAGTGACCCATCTATTCTTAAGTATATAGTGTATTATCTATGGCTATAAGGTAAAAAATGGCCGACTTTCAACAGCTGATTATTAATTATTAAGAAAATGACATTTGTGTCAGTGTCACATCCATCAGTTCAATTTTTTTCTTTAGTTGAGCCTCATTGGGAAGGCAAAGAGTTCTAGCCCATACAGGTTTCATATCTATTCAATTTCGTAAGAAATCAAAATAGCAGTATACACACTACAAACTATTATGATTTATTATTTTATTCAGTACTTAACGTTCATTTTATTATTATACAATTTAATATATTTTAATATAAGTTAGTTTATTTTAGGTTAGTTATTATTACGCGCTTGTTACAACATTACCAAACAAACATTAACAATCAAATAACAATGACAATGATCGATGGATGTATGACGAATTCCGCATGGGCGTCATAAATACAATAAATAAATAAATATTCTGAGACAATACACACATGGTCGTCTGTTCCCAAACTAGGCACAGCCTGTACTAAGGAAACCTGATAATTGATGCTTATACTTACATAAGTACTTTTTTTACTGTAAATACATAATTAAATAGATAAATAACACCCAGACACTTAGCGGGAATCGAACCCACGACCTATTGGGTAGCAGCTAGGGTGTCCAACCACTAGACCAACAAGCCCGTCAAATCGACAGTCGTCATCGTTTCGTAGACAATAAAATGTTTTATAATAATGTCTATGATCACACCTAGGCGGTGTGTAGACACATATTATCTGTGGGCGATTGGGTGTATTCGGTCAATTTGTTGACCAACTTCATTATAATGGCAATACTTTGATTGAAAAACGTTCTATAGAGACGTATTAGTTATAGATGGTTTATGAAACGTTTATGAATAAGCAACTTTATAGAACGTTTTATAACCTTATAGAACACTATAACTAATCAGTGCTTAAAACCTTTGATAAGCTTTTTTATGAATAAGACCGTATGTATTTTTTCAAATTGGTCCTAGAATCATTCATGTTTAGAATTTAAATAAACTTTTTCACATAATTCGCAGTCATGCACCATTCTTATGAATAGGTAATGCTAGCAGATTCATTATTAAAAAAAACATACTTGAATGAGTTTCGCTAGTATAGCCCATTCGTGGAAAACCCTTGTTGAATGAAAATAATAAATGCTAGGAACTTGACGTGGCCGTTGTAAAAATGCTTGAGGATAAGAAATGCAGTAACATGTCATGTTACAAAAACAAATGGTGCTAATTAAACAAAGCAAATGACTAACTGAATCAGAATCAGTTATAACGCAAATAACAATTACTTATAATGCATTTTAGAAAGCACAGATTCTTCATAGAACGTAGTTACAAAAATGATACATAACCAATTAGTGATTTGTTCTAAAACATAAAAATGAATAATCGCGTCTCATCCCAGATTAGGAATTCGTTATGAGCCCATCCTAACAGTTGAATATCAAGATGGTCCAACCCATAAACGAAAAACGAACCGGTTAGTGTTATCGATGGCGAGCCGCGATAGGGGGCGAGGCGCCTGCCCGACGACCACCGCCGGCAGAATAATTGGGCACCACAGGACTTCACACCATATACACAATGACCATCTCTTGCCTCACCTCGCGCAGAGCGGGACGGAAAACAAAGTGGAATAAGCATCGTAACTTCACATATAAATTGTGTTGGGGCACTTGAATTTTGTATTCGAATGGACGTTATAAATGATACAGGAATGGAATTTGGAGACGTCGCCGCTTAATCGATACATTTTCATCTCGTTATTGTGTTGTTGGGATAAAAAGGTAAACTTGTAATAAAAAATAATGTGAAGCAATAATATCATGGAAAATATATTGCGAACAATAAATGATTTGATTTGAATAACCAGAGTTAATCATTTATCTCTGATATAATATCACACCAACCAATATATGGGTTACGTTAAAAGTATGAACAAAATTACTTAAACTTAGGAATAAAATTGTGCAAACAATTCATAAAACTAATATGGACGTTACTTCTGTAAAAACTTTAGTAACTCATTCCAATAATAAAAATATGTCCAGCTTACAATAAGACAACCTTTTTGCAAATATAGCAGACATACCTAGTCTTAGACGACAAAGAACTTTAGGGGGCAGAGAGGGGTTTAATCCTGAAATGATCAACAAGATCTGCCTCAAATGTTATCATTAAGCTGCGGTGTCTCATTATGAGTTCGTTCACCCATCTAGACGTCGCGGAATTCAGCGTACGACCGTGTATTTCGGTCCGGCGGATGCTAGTAGGCTTCCTCCGCAGTAAATCCACAAATATATAAATAAACGTTTTCGTATGTACTGCCAACATTATAAAGTTTATGCAGACTTTTACGACGGTTTCTCCCGATAAGAATACCCTTTGCGAATAAAATATTATCAATAATAATAAAAAATAATATCAAGGACTGGTCCCTCGAAAATTGTAAGTTGATCATTAAATATTTAACATGAACCTATTGCTATTTGCTTTTGGTGCTATATCCTTTTCATTGCTTCTCAGTATTATGTGTGTTTGTATTACCTATTAATACTATCCCGTGCAAACAAAGTTGCTAAATATTGTTTCTCGCCATTGAGGAATGAACATTCTAAAGCTATGCAAAATATCTATCTTTATTAAAACAACTACCATTTCCAATCGGCTTTACGAAGCCACCCATAAGATACTATACGTTTCTGAATTACGAATGCGTATGTATACTATTATAGTTAATAGTAGTATGGTTCCACAATGAGTTTTCTTTCTGTATTTTCTGTTTATACAACCCATGCGACTGTGCTCTGAACACGTTTTCTGGCAAGCAACAACATTGTTGGCGATTGATACTTTAACGTCTAGTCTACGAAACAGGACACTGCATCACAAATACACTGTTTAAACTGAAGTTCTATTCACAAAAACTAAGGTAAATTATGAATTATCTGCGAAAGCTGTGAAGTAAAGATAGTGAATTCACAAGTAATTGTTAAATTTCACCAGAAAATTCTTTTCGACCTTTAATTTACAACTTTAGGTCGGAGATGTCGGGCTACTTAAAGAAATACAGACAAGTTTATTTAACGACAACAAAATACAGGTACCTACATATAATGAGAAGAAATAAAAAACTTACCAACAGCAATTAAGTAGAAGTCGTCCTAAAGTAAATGACAGAATTTTAATAAATCAAGTTATTGGTGCCGATTCTGTTGTCACACACTAGACTAAACTAGACTAAATTTTAGTTTAGTCGTGTCTTTCCTATTCAGAGATCCATGAATTAAACTAAATTAGGTATAGTTTGATAGAATATAATGGTTTTAGTTACTCAACTTAGTTTTAAACGTATTTTGCTATTCTGTTGTGCACAGTTTACGTCATTTATGCCTAATATTAGAAACTTCAAACTAAAATTAGATCAAATTAGTCGGCATCTAAAAGATGTCGATTAAAATAAAATAGAATAGACTAAAATAGAATGAAATAAATATTTAAATAAATTTTAGAATGAATAACAAAAATAAATATTAATATAAATAATAAAATAAATATAAAAAAATAAAATATTAAAATAAAATAAATATTAATAAATATTAATAATTATTAAAAAATATTAATAATAAATTAAATATTAATAAAAAAAAATATAAATAATAAAATAAATATTAATAAAAAAAAAATATATTAACAAATATTAAAATAAATATTGATAAATATTAAAATAAATATTAATATAAATAATAAAACAAATATAAAAAAAATATTTTTTATTAAAATAATAAAATAAAATAAATATTAAAATAAATATTAGAATAAATATTAATATAAATACTAAAATAAATATTAAGAAATAAAAAATATATTAAAAAATAATTAAATAAATATTAAAATAATTATTGAAATAAATATTAAAATAAATATTTAAAAAATATTAAAATAAATAATTAAACAAATATTAAAATATTTATTAAAACAAATATTTAAACAAATATTAAAATAAATATTAAAATAAATATTTAAACAAATATTAAAATATTAAATATTTTTTATCAATAAATAAATAAGTATTAATATAAAAATATATTAAAATAAAATTAATATTAAAATTAATATAAGTATCGTAGCCGGAGAATTATTTTAGTTTAGTTTAGTGTAATCAGATGAACAAGAGAATTGTTTTCAACTAACATGATTTGACCAATGAAAACCTCACTATCAACTCAATTTAGTAGCTGTCGAAATCAAATTAAGCACTTAATCATCGTTTGACACCACTAAACTAAAATTTAGTCTAGTTTAGTGTAGTGGTGACAACAGAATCGGCACCATTGTCTGACCAAAACATTTTTTTAAAATCACGTAAAGATAGCAATATCTGCTTGATATTAGGGTTAGCCGCTTGCATTTAATTAGAAATCAAGAACTGTTTTTAGGCTAAATATAAAAAAATGAGTTTTTATTTTTGGGTTCACAAAATCCAGAATTCTAATAATCCATTCGTATACATATAATTTTTATTTCAACCAATAAATGTTGGTGAAATTCCAATAAGTAAGTCTTAAGATTTTATATCTTAACGTTTTATCCAAGAACCTGCAATCTGTTATCTCAATTTAGGCTACACTGTGTATTCAGAGTTGTAAAATTTGCTACCTATTTTTTACAGGCTGACAACCATGGGCGCGCGATCCCAACAGTCGCCCACCTAATTAAAAGGATTTTGTTAGCTGTCAACGTGAGATAAAGCCCACCTTTGATGTAGCCGCGCACCGACCGCTCTTAAACCGCTGATCGGGGTTATTAAAACTATTTAGGGTATAGGTAAAAGTTTCTTTCGGTTAGCTTGATATAAATCAACGGGTTTTCCTGATATGGGCATTATCGGATTAAAGGACAGAATTGACAGTAATAGTTGAGGTTAAATTAAAACACATATCTTGCTAGAATAAATCTAGAAGGATTAATATTATCCAAGTCGTTGATATAAAGGTATAGTCGAAAATATATGGCATGATTATGGGTTTGAATTAGAACCAGCAAAATTCCTAAAAAAATACAAGGGTCAATTTAATACCTTAGGCATTTTCTACCAATCTACCTTTTGGTGATAAACAGTTTAGGGTGAAAATAAAGTTACATTCTTATATAAACTATATAAATCCACTACATAATGACCTCATGAGATTAACGATATTAATTGTACGGATGATATTAATACTTATAACAGAACAATTTGTAATAAAGAGATATAGGAATAAATCGGAAGACTATATCGGAATTATAGCACAGTATATACTTTTAGACTTTCGCGTTCCATTATCAAACTTTATACGTCAAGCCAAAACATAAGGTAAATCGCGTTAATTCCCGATTAGAATAAAGTTTGATTATAGCACAGACCCAATTTTTAAATAAATAAAAAAAAACATAATTCTCAAATAAAAACAAACTTGTGAATCTCTATCCATAATGACAATGAACAAAATCTTCTGTATGAATAACTATGTCACACACGGTCTGAATATGACGAGCATTCGTCTCAATTGTTCCTAGTTTCTCTGGGCGCCGAGCACAATTTGCAAATGTGCGTCACTTGACTCAACTCAATAGGGACTTATTAACAAGTAGTAAATAAAACCAACATGCGATTTTCATTACAGTTCACAATTCGTGTAAATGTAAATCATACGTCATACATTTCTTTATTCACTACATTTAATATAATACTAACATTAAAAGGTTAAGAATTTCAAGAAGAATATGCAAGTAGATCAGGTAAACCTGTCCGACTGACGTAACTCATAACATTCGGTAACTGAGCCATCTGAAAATAATTATTATGAATCATGCCGAGGATCCGGGAAGACCGTTAGCACTGCAGATACAATATAACGTAATGAACCTGTAACCTGTATCCGCTCTACATTTCAAAAGAAAGCAAACAGAACATCGTTTAATGACGTGTTAACTCAACAAATTCTATAGCTTCCCAGACGGGAAAAAATTTTGTGCCAGCACCGGGCCGAGGCTACAATAGAACTCTAACGAAAGGATTAGGTTCGGTGTTGGATATTGTTAATGAGTCTTCTTTGTGGGCCGCCTCAACGGTCGCGGTGCGACGGAAATCATTTATTTAACCGTAACCAATTGACATTTCCATATATTTTTTTGTAATTTATAATGCACTACAGGTTTGTTTTAATACGTCGCCTACGCTCGCTAAGCTTAAGAAACTGGTCACGAACCATAGGCAATACTCGTTTGATCGTATGACACCGATGGACTGTAATATGGGATACCTATTTGGGTAATGAATTAGAAACAAGGTGATGTGTGATTGATAGCCGACAGCTTATTAGGCTTTATGATAAGATATTTAGTACAGACTTTTGAAAACTACTTTCCGTGTTTGGAGCTTTGAAGTTTAATTCTGAACAGTTAACTAAAACAACAATATGTAAGACCAGTTCAACGAAAGCCCTTTCTAAAGTATGTGTATAATATAGAGAAGCGAGAACGGCGCCTACTGTCAATCAAGTCAACTGACATCATATCATCCCTGGGTTCTCTAATAAAACAACATCTGTTGTATAAACTTCACAGCGAACGGTAATGTTAACAACTATATACTTGGTATTAAAAAAAAACATGACTCCTAATATTCCGTATGACTAAATTCTAATTTTAATATTTTAATGACATTATGTGAAATATTGAACAAAGTAATGAAGAAAGGCAAGACAAAATAAATGGAAAGAATATAAAGTGTCGTAATAAAAAGACAGGAAATAGTAATTGGAAAATACAAATTTGTGGACCACGACAGAAGCAAACCAAAGATGTGCAGGACGGGCGGACCCGAATGCACGAGCCACTGACGTCCTGTGTGTCTGTAGCTATCGCTGGTACGGTATGAACCCGCCGAAGAGTGTTGACGCTGTTGGTTACAATGTAGGTTGGTTACAAGGTGTCCGTGAAATAAGAACTCCCAATTTGATAGCAAGCTTGATAGTGGCTTCGACGGTGGCGCTCTTCGTACTGAATATTCTTTTCTTCTATTTATATCTTGCTTTTAGTTCCCGCGTCGACCGCTTGCTTGTTCACCGACAGTGGCGCCGAATGCGCATTTACTATCCTTGCAGGGAACTTTACCGTAACGAGAGCCCCACCGAGGCAGCCACTAACGTTTTATTTTTATTATTAAAACTGTACATTTTCGCTTATTCTACTTAGACTATTCTAGACACATACATGATACCTATACCGTTAGAAAGTGCGTGTAAGCAGCTTTCTAACGGTGTACATAGGGTTTATCTATCTATTTCTGTTAGGGAACTACAGGCCGATAAATACTGTAATAGGGGCGCGACGACCATGCTTTGGCCGCTTGTCACTTCGCCTGCGCCCTGCCCGTAGCATCCACATGCCCACAAATAGTACCGATAGGTAGCCTGCGATGTGTACTATCTGTATATCTATGATCTAGACCACCTAGGGGCCTAGGTCATAGCGAAAACCCTAGAAAACATGATATGCGATAGAACAACTGCCTATAACTATGGAAATATGTACATCAGTGCTGTTTAGGCACTTAGACCCACCAAGGCGGACCCAGATCTAGGTCCTGAGTTGGTTCCTAGATTTGGGACCTAGCTGCAAATAGCTATTTGCCGTTCATATATGTGCTTAGCACATCTAGGGCATGTGGGTACTTCTATTATACTATTACCCTACGCTAATTACAAATAGCAAGTACTATGAGACCTAGGCTAGGCTATCTATAACTGATTCAGCTCACCCCTCCTCGGGATAGTGAGCTTATACACAAAACTATATTATAATTTATTAGGTAATTAAATCTAGGCTCTTAACTATCGCAGAGTTATAAAACTTAACTATATATTACTATAAAACACAACACTCTGTAACACAAACACTATTTTGTCCTTTCTTCCTATTGTAGTCGTCCTGAACATCTCTCCCGCCGTGCTGCAGCGCGACGGGCCGGAGCGATGCTGCATCCTCTTCCGGTGAAGGGCGACGCTTCCGGCGCTCTCGACGCTTCTATTTCGGTAGTGGCACGATCTTCTTCGTGGGGCGTTTTAAGATGCCCCCCGCAGTGCGCACCTCCACAGTGCGGACTTCTCCGTCGGCTCCGGGGTAGATTGCCTCGACCCTCCCGCGCGGCCAAGTGTTGCGCGGCAGCTGTCCGTCGGCGATCAGGACGGGATCGCCCACCTGGAGACTGGGACCCCTCCCGTGGGGCTCCCGCCGGTACTGTAGCTCGGGCAGGTACTCGCGCACCCAGCGTCGCCAGAACATGTCGGCGAGCGCTTGCGAGCGTCGCCATTGCTTCTTGCTGTCTAGGTCGCTCTCGTCGAACGTCCCGGGTGTCGGCAGCCGCGCCGACCCCCCGAGCAGCAGGTGATTGGGCGTGATGGCTTCGTCGTCCCCGGTGTCCACTGATACGTGCGTCAGTGGTCTGCTGTTGACTGTGTATTCGGCCTCGCAGAGCAGCGTGGCCAGAACCTCTTCTTGCGGGTGCTTCTCCTGTAGTACTGTGCTCAGTGTGGTCTTGACACAGCGAACGAGACGCTCCCAGGCGCCTCCCATGAAGGGCGCTGAGGGCGTTATGAAGCGCCACGCCATCCCACGACGGCCGGCTTCCTCGGCGAGTGCGTCGCGCAGCTCCCTGTCCGCGCCGTGCATGTTGGTGCCATTGTCGGAATAGATCTCCGCGGGGCACCCGCGGCGTGCCGCGAACCTTCGTAGCGCGAGCACGGCGGAGTCCGCGCTGAGGCTGGCCGCGACTTCGAGGTGTACGGCCCGTGTGGTGAGGCAGGTGAAGAGGGCCACGTATCTCTTCTGGTGTTGACGACCGACGGTGACGGAGAACGGTCCGAAGTAGTCCAGACCGGTGAATGTGAACGGTCTCTGGTGATGCGCCAGTCGTGTCTTCGGGTGGTCGCCGGTGGACGGTACTGGAGGTTGTGCTCGTCGTATGCGACATCTCAAGCAACGGTTCACGATGCTTTTCGTGACGGGCCGAAGTCGCACTATCCAATAGTGCTGGCGCACCTCGTTTACGATCATTTCTGTTCCACTGTGGTGTAGATCGCGGTGCGTCCAGTCGATGTAGAGCTGCGTGATGTAGTGATCGCCGTCTAGCACGGGCGGTCTTTTCGTCTCTTCTGTTACATCTTCAGCAGCGGCGATGCGACTTCTGAGCGTGATGATGCCGTCGTTGCGGAGTTCTATCGGCAGCGATCTCAGGCGACTGTCGATGGCGATACTGTTGCCCTTCCGGAGGTCATTGATTTCCCGTCCGAAGGACTCTTCTTGTACTACGCGGATCAGTAGTACTTCTGCTTCCCTTAGGAATTCGGCCGGTAACGTGACGAATCTTCGAGTGGTGACTGCCTTCTGTGGAGGTCTGCAGGTCTTCTGAGTCCTCTTCTGTCGTCTCCAGTCGGGATCTTGTTCCGGATTCTTTCTGGTCCTTTTGTAGCACGTTTTCGCTGTGGTTTTTCGACACAGTGCTATAAATTGAAGCGCTCTTGCCGTGGCCCGCAGTAATCGTTCCCACTTCGAAAATCTGTGCGGATCGGGAACGACTTCTCTGTGTTTCGGTGCGCTGCGAGCTTCTGTTACTGTCAGAGTCTTCTCTTCTCCCGTTGGTTCGTTGATGCTTGGTCTCTCGTTCGGCCATTGTGACGGATCTTCATACAAAAACGTCGGGCCCCGGTACCATTCGTGTCCGGCGTTGAAGTTCGGCGGCACGTCGCGGGTAGCGACGTCGGCGACGTTCATTTTGGACGGCACCCAGCGCCAGTCCGTCACCCTGCTGTGCTCTTCTATGGCGGCCACGCGATGAGCGACGAACGGTTTGTACGACCGCGCGCCGCTTCGAAGCCACGTGAGAACGGTCTTGCTGTCGGTCCAGTATGTTACCGACTCTGGTTTCGCCCGGTGTTCTTGCACGACGGCAGCAGCCAGTCTACTTCCCATTACGGCGGCTTGCAACTCAAGACGTGGGATTGACGTGGTCTTGAGCGGCGCCACCCTCGCCTTGGCGATGACCAGGCTGATGTGCGGTGTTCCGTCGAGCGAAGTCGTCCTCCAGTAGACGGCAGCAGCGTAGGCGGCTTCACTGGCATCGGTGAATACGTGTACTTGGAGAGATTCTGCGTCTGTGTATCCGGGATAGCTTCTCGGCAGACTGACGGTCTTGAGATTCTTGAGGTGCTCGACCCATTCCTTCCATTGATGCGCCAGGTCTTCGTCTAACTGTTGATCCCATCCGATTCCTCTTCTCCAGGCTTCTTGCAGTATTTGTTTGGCCCGTATTGTGACCGGTGAGGCGAGGCCGAGGGGATCGTATAGCGACATCACGATCTTGAGGGCTTCTCTCTTGGTCGGCGCGACTCTGTGCAGTATGTCTTCTGGTAGACGTGCTAGCTTTAGATTGAAGCTCAGTTCATCCTTTTCCGGCTTCCAGATCAGTCCCAGAATTTTCTCTTCTGTTGATTTGCAGCCTATACTGACTGTGTTGACTGCGTCCCGTTCTGGTTCCAGCGTCTTCTTGACGTCTTCTGAATTGGAGACCCATTTTCGTAACTCGAAGTGTGCTTCTCGGTGTATGTCACGTACTGTTTTCGCTATTCGCACAGCGTCCTCTTCTGTACGAAAACTGTCGAGATAGTCGTCCATGTAGTGATTATGGACGATTGCTTCAACCGCCTCCGGATGCTTGCTGGCATGTTTCTGTGCATTCCAGTTCTTGGCGAAGATGGCGGTGCACGGTGAGCTTGCTGCGCCGAAAATTATCGACGTCATCCTATATTCTTGCGGGGCTCCCTCCCGCCGGTGTCCTCTCCACAGGTACCTGAGCGCGTCTCTGTCTTCTGGTCTCACTTTGACTTGCATGAACATTTCAGCTATGTCCGCCGAGACTGCGACGGGGTGTCGGCGGAATCTCATCATCACTCCTGGCAGTGATTGCAGCAAGTCCGGTCCGGTGAGCAGGTAATCGTTGAGAGACATTCCTGTTGATCTTGCGGCGGCGTCGTGTACGATCCGCAGCTTCTCAGGCTTCATCGGGTTGTGGACGTCGAAGTGGGGCAGGTACCAGGTTCTTCCGGGTACGCTGTTCTTCGGTGCTATCTCTGCGTATCCCTTTTGTACGAGCGAATCCATGTATTCGCCGTACCTATTCTTCAGGTCGGGATTGCGATCCAATTTCTTCTCCGTGGAGACAAGCCTCTTCATAGCGGTGCCGTAACTGTCTGGCATCGTTATGTCTTCTTTCTTCCATAGCAGCGCAGTCTGTACGTGTCCGTCCTCCAACTGGTGTGTGTGCTTATTGAGCGTGTCTTCGGCCCTCTTCTCGGGGTCGTTCGCCGGCCGACGAGGGTTGACGATGAGAGATTCTATGGCGAAAAATTCCCTCATTTGCTCTTCTACGCTGTCTTCGCTGGCAGTCAATCTGTTCACGAAGTGGACGCGCTGACCCAATGCTCTGGTGTGCGCGCCGTGTAGCACCCATCCCAGCGGAGTGAGCGAAGCTACCGGCTGATGTCGCGGGCCTCTTCGCACGTTGCTGGCGAGAAGCAGGTGCCAGTTGTCTTGCCCGATGAGTATTCGTGGCACCGCTCCCTCGTAGGCGAGCTTCTCGCGCAGATCTTCTAAGTGTTCGCAGCCCGTGACGTCGTTCCGGTCCACGGTTTGCGGCGACAGGTGCAGTCCTGGTACGGTGCGCGCGTGTAGGTTGACGCGCTGTCCTTGCGGCCCCGTGAGCGAGACCGCAACGCGACGAGACTCTGGCGTGTCGACGATAATGTCCCCGATGGCTTCCATCTTGAGCGGGTCCAGACGTCCTTCGGCTCCCACTTGCTTGGCGATCTCTTCGTCGATGAGAGACACCGTAGACCCGTCGTCCAGCAGGGCGTACGTCGAGGTCTCTCCCGCCGGTCCGATGACTCGTACCGGAACTATCTTCAGATAGGCTTGAGGCTTCTGCGACATCCATGCGTTGGCGACTGTCTCCCTGGCTTCCTCCGCATTCCTCTCTTCGGTGGACGCTACCAACGCCGCCTTTTCGTGATGGAGAAGGCGGTGGTGCGTCCTCTTGCATCCCTTGATCTCGCACCTTCTGATCTTGCAGTGATGCTTCGCGTATCTTGGCTTCAGACAGCGAAAGCATAGGCTGTGCTTCTTCGCGAGATCCCACCTTCCATCTGAATCGGCTTCCTTGAACTTGGCACAATCTGTAATGGCGTGCCCCTCCTTGTTGCAGACCCTGCACCGCGGCGTCTGCTTCTCTGTTGCGGTGTGCGCTCTATGCGTCGGCGTCGTCCGTAGACTGGCCCGTGGTTCGGTGATCAGCTCCGGCGGTGCGAAGGCGCTGCAGTAGCGGGCTTGCTCGGTGACGAAGTCGCTGTATCTTGCTAAGTCCGGAACTGAATTATACTTCTCGGTGAACATCTTGTACCACTGGACGCGCAGAGAGTTCGGTAGCTTCTCGGTGAGACACCGCAGTAGCTCGGCATTGATGAGATAATATTCTTTCTTCAACGCGCGAAGTGTGACCACGCTGCTTCTGACCCTGCTTGCAAAGGGTGCAGATGTCCTTCGGCGATTCCGTGCAGCGCGGCAAAGTTCGGAGTTTTTCTGTTTCCGCTTGAGCGATGGAGTCCGGACGGCCAAACTGTAGTTCCAATTCCTTCATAATGTCGTCCGGCTTCGCGTGCCCGATGAGTTCCGAGCTAACTGTTTCCAAGGCTCTTCCCTTGAGACTTCTTCTTAGTCTTGCTGTATTTTCAACGTCGTTGAAGTAGCTGCGAGTGGTGTCATATATGGCGCGAAACGATAACCACTCGGTGTGTGCTCCACTGAAGATTGGCAGGTCCATGATGACCTTCGATGCGGCGGCAACCGGCGTGACTGCGTACGTCTCGAACGGTTTGCTTCGGTCGGCGAGCGCGGCGATAGCGGACGTTAGTTCGCTGATGAACGGACGGAGTGCGTCGCCTTCCTTCGGGATCTTCACTGGATCAGCACACTTCTGTTCTTCTGTATCCGGAACCCCAGTCTTCTGTGCGGCGTCGGGATCCGGTCGATGCTCGTGAAGTCTTCTGTCTTGAGCCGGCGCGATGTCCTCCGGGCAGAGCGGCAGTGTCTGAACGGGCTGCGCGGCGTCGGCGTCGGCATCCCTCCCGGTGGTCTCGTCCTCTTCTGGGCGTGGCTGTGACTCTGGTTCCGGTGCTTCTTCCAGCCAGGAACGTACGAATTCTGTCTTGGAGTGACCGTCGTCATCGTAGTCGTCCTCCGATGAGTCCTCTTCAGCCTTCTGTAGCGCTAGCTCGGCTAATTCCAACTTGAGTTTCAGTATTTCTTCACGGGCTTTCAGTATCCTCTTCTGGGATCGATGAGTCCTGTGGGACTTCGGTGGGCCGGTCGGCCTCTTCGATTCTTCGGTCCGGGTTTCTTCTTCCCGGCTTACGGTCGCTGCGTCCGGTCGGTGTGCTTCGTCGGCGGGGCGCAGCGTCGCATCTGAATGTTTTCCTGTATGTTTCCCCTTCCTCTGGCTCGGCGGCTCTGGTCTCTCTGGAACAGTCCTCGGGGCCGGCGGAGGGGACCGCCGCGGGGTCGCGGGCCGCGGCGGGTCGGTGCTGACGGTCGACGGGGAACGCGGCGGCAGCTCGTGGCGAACGGACGGTTCTTCTCTGGGGGTGGGGGCCCCCCCCCACCTCAATCATCCATGCCTCGGGAGCCCGTCCTCTTGAACGCGTTATGGGCATCTTGTAAGTCTTCAGTCCAAATTTTCAGTCCTTCAGTTCAAATCTTCAGCTCTTCAGCCGGTTCTTCGGTAATCCGGCTCCGTAGGACCAGCGAATGTGCAGGACGGGCGGACCCGAATGCACGAGCCACTGACGTCCTGTGTGTCTGTAGCTATCGCTGGTACGGTATGAACCCGCCGAAGAGTGTTGACGCTGTTGGTTACAATGTAGGTTGGTTACAAGGTGTCCGTGAAATAAGAACTCCCAATTTGATAGCAAGCTTGATAGTGGCTTCGACGGTGGCGCTCTTCGTACTGAATATTCTTTTCTTCTATTTATATCTTGCTTTTAGTTCCCGCGTCGACCGCTTGCTTGTTCACCGACAGTGGCGCCGAATGCGCATTTACTATCCTTGCAGGGAACTTTACCGTAACGAGAGCCCCACCGAGGCAGCCACTAACGTTTTATTTTTATTATTAAAACTGTACATTTTCGCTTATTCTACTTAGACTATTCTAGACACATACATGATACCTATACCGTTAGAAAGTGCGTGTAAGCAGCTTTCTAACGGTGTACATAGGGTTTATCTATCTATTTCTGTTAGGGAACTACAGGCCGATAAATACTGTAATAGGGGCGCGACGACCATGCTTTGGCCGCTTGTCACTTCGCCTGCGCCCTGCCCGTAGCATCCACATGCCCACAAATAGTACCGATAGGTAGCCTGCGATGTGTACTATCTGTATATCTATGATCTAGACCACCTAGGGGCCTAGGTCATAGCGAAAACCCTAGAAAACATGATATGCGATAGAACAACTGCCTATAACTATGGAAATATGTACATCAGTGCTGTTTAGGCACTTAGACCCACCAAGGCGGACCCAGATCTAGGTCCTGAGTTGGTTCCTAGATTTGGGACCTAGCTGCAAATAGCTATTTGCCGTTCATATATGTGCTTAGCACATCTAGGGCATGTGGGTACTTCTATTATACTATTACCCTACGCTAATTACAAATAGCAAGTACTATGAGACCTAGGCTAGGCTATCTATAACTGATTCAGCTCACCCCTCCTCGGGATAGTGAGCTTATACACAAAACTATATTATAATTTATTAGGTAATTAAATCTAGGCTCTTAACTATCGCAGAGTTATAAAACTTAACTATATATTACTATAAAACACAACACTCTGTAACACAAACACTATTTTGTCCTTTCTTCCTATTGTAGTCGTCCTGAACAAAAGACAAAAAACATAAAAAAACACGTTCAATGGTGCAGTTCGAGAGAAATATAACCTCTGAGAAAGCCAAGGGCCGTAAAGGGCTAAACAAAATCATTTTAGTCCGACCACAAGAAATATCACACGTCGTAAATGGAGATGAGACTGTATTATTTACGAGTGGAGTGTCGGGATGGCTGATGTTCACAATAGCCTTTTGAAGAGAGGCCTAACGAAGCAGCCGCGCGTCAATCAACCCTTGTACCTTTGCGAACAATACAACCAATCAAAATCTAAAAACAATTGACAGTAAATAGAATACAATGCATAATGTTTAAAAGCAAAATCATACATAAATGGATCATATTTTGAATATGGTTCGGACTTAACAGCATACTGATAAAACTCCTCAGCTTGTGTTACTATAATATACCGCACTATTTGTCTGGGACTTCCAAGAACCAAGTCGAATTACTGAACTGGCTAGACTATATCTGTGTTAACCGTTAATATTCTAGCAACCCTCTGCTGCTCACCCCAGCCGACTTAGTGTTTCAAATCCCCGTCCGAATACCCAGAGAGTCGCGGTGGTGTAGCTACATACATCAGACTCCGTGATAATAAGTGAATATGTTTCTAATCTACGGGTATCAAAAAAATGGCAGAACAAGCAACGGTTGCTGACTGCTACTCAAATGTGTGTGTGTACGAACGAACTGTGTTGGGGTTTTCTTGTGCCTGGAATGTTTCTATACTTATAAACATAGTACATATATGTACTGACTTACATGTATCCATATCAGTTATCTGACAGCCATAAAGTATAGGCTCTACCTGGTTTGGAATCATATAGATGTGCGTGGGCCCATTATAAGAACATAATTTCCAATTAACGAATACCTCGAGTTGTTTGTATGAAATGATGGCACTGCTACTGTTAATCTAACCAAATTTGACTTTCGTTAGTCCCTCCCTGTTTCCGCTACACGTTCAAATACTTAACTTGGTCGGATTGTTATTTATTTTTTGAGAATCCCTAATGTTAGTCGGTTAATTTGAAATCACAATCGTTAAAAGGCATTTCCGGGGATAAATATAAACTCATGTCGAGTTTGGCGCCTTAATAATTGCTAATAATGTTTTTTTTTTAGTTTAACGAAGTTTGGTTGAACAAGGCACATGATGTTATTCCTATGCTTGAGCAAAAAAGGCTATAACTTTGATATGCATGACTTAAACGAGAGGGCATTAAGCAAAAATAAAAACATTTTAAATGTTATATATGAATGAATACATAAAATGAATTAATTGAAACAAAAAACTCGAATTGTCTGTGGGTTGGTTACTCATACATATGAAGCTAAGATGTGATGAAATATTCATACATTATTGGGCAGATCCAATTTAAATATATGATCCGTTAAGTACGAGTAATACTGATCTAGAACAGATTGCAACTGTAGGGAAACCAAATCAATGAAAAATTAATTATGAACATAACCCTCCTTCTGGGATATTCGTGTAATAATATTATAATGCGGTCATTTGTTTTATTATATTTTGGATTATAACAGAGACTACTTTTAAATTATGCGTATTTATCCCAGTTATATTTTGTTACCTTTAGAAAACTATCACTCAAATGCTACATCTAATGGCATAGCAATCACAATTAGGATCTGCCCGCCTCCAACAAGAGCCATTTTTCATTAAAAAAACACTATATTATTCCATTTGTTGTATATTTCGTATAAGCGTTCGAGGCATTGTGAGGCGAATATGATTTATAAGTAGACAAAATTAACCGTGATATCGGGACTTCCTAAAATGATCCTTAAAGAGGTGAAAACAAGGGACACATTGGAGGCGTTTCAAATGTGAACTCAAGTTATGCGCGGGCGCCGTGGTGCCGCGTTTTTTTCTTCTGGGTAGATTTTATTTTATAATCCGAGGTCGGATAGGAATATCGAACGCCGCAGGTACCGCGCAGTTGGCCGAAGATCATGTTACATAGAAATATCAATAGCATGCTTCTGATTAGACGTAAGACTTTGCGTTTATGGATGGATCGTGAAATTTTGACAGATGGCTTAATGTGTAATACAAGAAGACTCGTATATTATTATTATTTTATCGGAACGGCTCTCGGAAAGACAATCGCAGCTTGATACATATTACTGATAAGTAGTCACGTGCCTACGAATAGCAATCACATAGGGAGGTGACAACGGGCACTCCCTTTGCATACTCTTCTTCTTCTTGTGGTGCCATCTTCTACCGGAGGACGACGACCATCATAGCCATTGTTATATTGTCTACTGCTACTCTAAACAGTAGCCTCGTGTTCAATACGAATCATCGTCGTAAATTTTTGAGCAAAGATGTTCTTCGTCGACCAGGTCTTCGGCGTCTTTGCCTCAGCATATTTGATCAGCTCAGCTGAAGACGTTCCTCCACCACAAGATAACACTCCAACAACGGTTACCATACTAATGGATATATACCATATTTGAACGATCAGTTGAGCTGCGGCTGAGGCAGCATGGCTTCCCCTGATTGCTGTCGGCACAGGTCTTTTAAGTGATTTTAAGGAGCAAGGCCATGTGCTGTCATCAGTATCATCATCAAAATTTAGCGAAACAGCTTCTTCGAAGCTGAAACAGCCTACTCTACTCCTATCCTCTTCGTAATAAATGTACATCATTATGTTCGCCATGCGCGCTTTCAACAATCAACCCTACTTGATCAATCTTCCCATTACGACGACATGAATATTGAATAACTCAGTAGCTTTCATGGGAATTACGAAAAAAAAAGGGATTACTATCAACTAGCTAGAAGTAAATTGGAGACATTAAATAGTGTTAGTAAAATTTCATTCTCCATGATGCTAATGTACCAAACTAGTTTATTAATAATATATGTAATTTGTAACGTATATATATATGATAATAACTGGACTTCTGATCAATCAACTTGATATTATATTGAAGACACGTGTCTAGAAATTGACGCATCAGCACTTTGTATCAGTGGGTGCTATCCGGGAACTCGCAGAGTCTTAAGCTAATGAGCATAAATAAATAATTGATCCGCAATTAATGCACCACGTGTAACTAATAATACAAATAATTAAGTGGGTTATTAAACTGTTTGTGATAGATAACTGAGAGGTCGCAAATACGAATCAACGTGTTAGTTTCAATTACTGCGAGTAAAACATAGTTAATAATAATATACCTACAACGTTCCTAAGAAATTCGATAAACAAAGTAGGGTATTTTTTTTTCACTATCGCGCCTTACTAAGTTCGAGGGTAAAGGTCATCATTTCGTTAATTAAAAAGGCGTCTGTAATAAAAACAAAAATAATCATTCAACTTTCACGACTTGTACGGTTGTGAATTTACGTGATGAAGCTTACTTCACAAAACAATGGTCGCGGGTTTTTTTCCTGCAGGGACTGACCACTTTATTCTTCACTGATTGGGATAGTTTTACAGGTTTATCACCTGTTTGTCATGAAAACGATGATGACTTTGATGCCAGCTTCCTAACCATATCACTCGTCCGTCCGTCTGTACTTACAGATTTCGGTATGAGGAAATTCTGCGCATGCACACCTTACAAAGATTGGCCGTTATAGCCATGTCGATCAGAAATACTTTATTATTGATGCATAAGTATAACGGATTTAAATATTTTGGACGATCCAAGTTAATTATTTAGTCTATGGTCACATAATGATCAAAAGTAAAGGTCAATAGAATTTTATTATTACACATTCAAATCAAATTAAATTAACGTTGAACGTGTTTAGATGATAAGTTCGTTGGGTAAGCGATCGTCAAGCTAGCCACCATATTGTCATCAACAGAGCAGTGTATGAAACATGCATATGCTCCGGTGTCTGAACACTGTAGCTGAATTAACTATTACTGGGCACATAAACTATTTAAAAAAAAAACGACTTCAAAGTAAATTATCTAAAAGCATAAAATAACGAAAATATATTGAAGTCGGTGCTAGCACATCATGTTAACTAACACTAGCACCAGCTGACACCGACTTCAATATATTTTCGTTATTTTATGCTTTTTAGATAATTTACTTTGAAGTCGGTTTTTTTTTAAATAGTTTATTTAACACTTTTTAGTGACTTATTTTACCAAAATAGGTATCAGCACTATCACGCAACTCGAACGTCTACGTTACAGTAACTTACTGAAAACATAAAAAGTCTATATCTCTTAAACTACTGGACCGATTTTGATGAAACTTGTACTCTACCCTAAGTTGAAAAATACTCTAACTATTGCAAAAAGAATTTTCAATCGGACTTGTAGTTTCTGAGAAATCCGTGGACAAACCTACATACATACCTACATACATACATACACTCATAAAATTTGGTAAATTTGTTTAGAAGCCCACATAGACTAACATATATTAATATTACGCATTTTTATCAATATTACATACATACGCGTCGAATAGAGAACCTTCTTTTTGAAGCCGGTTAAAAATACTCTCAGGCGTCGAGCTGTGTTGCAGTACAATGTTCATAACGAGACGTGTCGCATACATTAATGTACCGTGCCCGGGTATATTCCCAAAAAGTGGTAATATTGCCGGCAATATTCCCGGTAAACTTTCATATATTGGGTAAATTGCCGGCAATAATCCCAATATGGATGGAAATATACCCAAAATTGAAATGAAACTAATTTTACGGATTATATCGCTATTATATTATCAATATATATATTATTTCAATGTGTAATATTCGCGTAAGTATCAGAAATCATTATACCCAAAATGTAGAAATTTACCGGGAATATTTCCAGTAGGAATATTTTCAGGCGTACATCACTGGTCGCACACCACCAAGCAAAAATCCACTCCATTACTAACTTGCACGTAAGGTCCGATAGTCCGATACAATCAGCTAAACATACAATCAATATTTTAAATCGTGCCATCGGGCTGGGAACTCGGCAGGTACGTCATCCGCATTGCATTTAGATAATAACAGGGTTAAGTGGCGCAGGCGCAGCCTCCGCTCGCCGCTCCGTGCCAGTAGCTATTAGCGTTTAGACCTATACGATTATTGCTACAAATCGATGTAATTGAACATCGGAACACATAATCGGTTTGAAGGTCGTCGCTACTGAATGACTAGAGGTTTACTGGCGCCACTGCATATTGAAATGTCGAAGATCAAACAACTGAACAGAACAGTACAATTTAAACTATACATGCGCCTGATGCATCGACCATCGATATACTATCTAAACAAGATTAGCTGTCACGGCCCGAAAAGTGGTCACGAAAATAGAGCTACGGAGACGGTTGTGTTGCTATTTCAAATTAGTAAGAGCCGACAACAGCTAGCGTATAGACGTGTCGAAATGCCTCATTTGCGTCTAAAAACTGCCTTTATACACGTCGCAACAGCAAATTTTCATACGGAACATATATTTCACATTAGTAGTAGTTAATAGTATTAGATTAAATGATAGATATCAGTAAGATATCACTAAAACACGAAATAATAAATATTTCTTTAAATATCTCTGCTACTAGTCCGCCAACCGCCAAGCTACCGGCCGACCAAATTAAGTTTGCCGCTACTGTCTAAACAAAACACTCAAACTACACGTAGTTCTCATAAGATTATAGTTCAATTCTCGTTGAGCCACCAGCAAAGATAAGTTGGTCGGCCTACGTTGAGACTTGTTCGGTCGCCCACCGTGCCTCCGGTTATCCCGTTCTCCCTTTCGCGCGTTGTCCGCCACTATCCCTGTCTCGTTCGTGGCGTGGCTTGAACGGTACTAGTGGTATAATGCGCTACGGTAGTAACATCGCAGAAATAGTTTTAACGCTATACATCGTTGTTTTTGTAGCGTAAATATTGATACAGCATTGTACAAAAAAATTAATGTACAATGACCATTGGGCCTTAGATCATATAAAAGAAATACACACATCAAAAGTGTCTAGGGATCAACATATATTTTTGCAATAACTTTTCTCCTGATTGATATTAATTAAAATTTTCTTTAAGGATTCATCAAATAAAATGTTTTCGTTTGTCACAGTAACGATAAACCAAGTCACCTTTGCATTAATAAAGAAATTTGCCATTTTCCTAATAAAGGGATTTTTGACATTTGAACCACTAACACAAAAGTTCGAAAAAAATACTGAAATAACAGTTTTCTTTAAAATTTTATTGGGTAACTTAAACAATTAATAATACGTGTTTCTAACGCGAACACTAACAACACAAGAACATCGGTTTGGCATACTCAAAATGAGTTCATCCAAATCACGCTGTGGAATGGCCGCCCATGTTCGTTGCAACAACAAAAAAAGGTCTTCTTGCGACTGGATACCCTCCATATTCGGCAGAGCTCTTCTCTGTAGCATATCCCATGCATGCTCAATCGGGTTCAAGTCTGGCGACTGAGCAGGCCAGGGCAGGACATTGATGTTAGCTGCGGCGAGAGTCTGTCTTACAACTCTTGCGGTGTGCGGTCGTGCATTATCATGCATTAACTGAAATAAGGGACCGATTTGCACTTGTAGAGGAACGATGACGTCTGATACAATCGTCTCAGCATAAATTTGAGCGTTGAGGTTGCCTCTGATCCAAATCAACTCAGTTCTTCCGCCGATCCAAATACCCGCCCATACCATGATGGTTCCACCACTATAAGGATGGACTTCCTGGCAGGATTTTAATCGCTGTTGGCGTCCAGGGGTTCTCCAGTGTCGTATACGTCTTGTATCCGGTCTCATACCAAAACGAGACTCATCAGAAAAGCACACGAAACGCCATTGTTCTTCTGCCCAATTTCTGTGTTCAAGAGCCCATTGATATCGAATCCTACGATTGTGCATTGCTATAGGTGGTACCCGTAGCGGTCTTCGGGAATGAAGGTTCACTTCATGCAAGCGGTTTCTGACTGTTTGGTCGCTAATTAAGTTCCCTGAAGAGTGATGAAGCCTCACGGCTAACATCATGGCAGTTATTGTTGGAGCTCTTCGAGTTAAGATTTGAATATATCGGTCTTGTCTCCGTGTGGTGCAGCGATACCGTCCTCCATGGCGCTCAGCCACGGTACCAGTGCTTCGGTAACGTGTCCAAAGTCGACTGATAACACTCTGACTTGTATTCAGAGCTAAAGCCACAGTACGTTGCCGGGAACCAGCTTCTATCAAACCCACGGCTCTGAGCATTTCTTCCCTGCTTAAATGACGTCGCCGCTCCATAATAACGTTGGTTTTAATCAGTAGTAGGGAAACAGTAGCACTAATAATGTCTTCAATGCGTTGTATGTTTTTATAGGGAAAATATTGACAGCTGATTTTCATCTTTTACTCGAATTTGATTCACAGTTCCTGATTCAAATTATGAAATGCACCAAAAAGGATCCATATAAATTTATAAAATCATAAATTTATTACAAAGCCACATCTCAATCTCAAGAAATCCGCTTAAAAATGCTTGATCCCTAGACACTTTTGATGTGTGTAGATATGACGCGCGGAACTAACAAATGACGCCGGGCACGAGGAATATGAAAACACAAAGTGCTATGTTTCGATCCGCAGTGATCGCGAGCCACGATCGGGAGCGCATGTCTGGTCACAGCAAAAAAAACATCGAAACTATGCCGTACTGTGTAGTAAAATATTGTAAAAACACATCAGATAAATTAAGAAAGAATACTGGATTATCATTTCATAGGTAAATGTCTAAAAATAACAGATTTCTAATTAGTTTGGTGAACTTTTTAATCCCACAAATTCGGAACACAAAACCTCACCAAAGTCATACTGCACAAATTTTTCTCCCATAAAATATCACATCTTTTGTGGGTAACTTATTTGATATTAGGAACTAAATATTAATAGATTACTTTTAAAGTTTTTAACCGACTTCAAAAAAAGGGGGTTCTGTATTCAATGCGTATGTATGTTATATTAATAAAATTGCGTAATATTAGCGTAATGTTAGTCCATGTGGGCATCAAAACAAATGTACTGTAAATGGTTGTATGTATGTCTGTTTGCCAACGTATTTTTCAGGAACTGCAATTCCTATTTCGATAATTCAAGGGATGAGTGAACTTAGGTGTTAATAGTTTTAAACAAGTTATGAGCGGTAAAAAAAAACAATTCAAGCTAGAAATTAAAGCTTGAAGTTTTATAATACAATTAATTTAATTTGTTTTGTATATGTATAATTTCTACATAATGTTATAATTAAATACATATTATTATGTATATATTTGATTGACACCTGCCCTTCAAAATTCTGTCCTGTACCCTAAGGCTGTCTGGAAGAGATCTTTATACCCGGTAAAATATAGCTTGATTCCTGTGAAAGCAGTCAATCACGCCTAAACATTTTATCTCAAAAATATCAAGTTCGAATTATTCTCTACTATTATTTGTGTTTGATGTGGGCTGTGCGCCTTTATTACTCTACTCGTCTCCACAGAATTGTCAATAGGCTAGCTGACTAAAAAAATCTATTTATTTCCATTTAGGTTATCAAAAAATATTGAACAAGTATTTTTTCATTTGTCAATAAAACAAAAAATATATTTGTTATTGAAAAAATACAAGCTAAGTTTCTTGCCGGATCTTCCCAGTGGATACCGCGTTACGATCATAGCCCCCATGAGGCCTATGCCTAACAATTTTGATTTCGAATTCTTACAGATTGAACTATCAAAGTCGTCGAATTGAGAACCTCTTCCCTTTTTTGAAGTCGGTTAAAAAATCAAATTCGTCTATAACAGTCGTTTGCGGGTTATCATGCCACAGCCAGGCATATGCGACAAACTTAAAACACCTCTCCTCATTTTGCTACTGCTGGTGTTAATTAGCACACAATACTTCGGAGCGACTTCAATATATTTTCGTTAATTACTTTTTAGATAATTTTCTTTAGTCGTTTTTTATTTCTAAAAATAGTTTATTTTATAAATTATAATAATAATCATTAGTATCAATAAGTCAAAATTTGAAAGTCCATAAGATAAAGAAAAATACTCGGGAGATTATTTCAGGTACTGGTAACTCTACGCACACACAGGTAATTGTATCCGTGCACAGAAATCGCAGCTTACGCACACACCGGCAAGGTCAAACCGGCGTCACTTATTTGTTCCGTGCGCGTGGTTTATGTATTCTATAGTCTAAGCATTGGGCCTATACAAACCGTCAGTCCTGGACGGGTCACTTACGTTCATACGGAATATTTAAGCTAACTTAGCTTCAAACAAATTTAAAGAGATTTTAAATAACGGACGAAGCCCTTAATATATTAAATAAGACTCCTCAACGATTTTGATCAAGGCCGGCCATAATCGATCTTGAACGGTACGACAATGAAAATTAAACGACACTTTTCGGTGGACAAAACATGAATGCTATAAATCGCCCGTCTCCGACATGATAAAAAAACACGCCCAAAAAGAGTTAAGCGTTCGGGAGATCGTCGAATACCGATTACCGGGCGCAGGTGTTAAATAAAAATAATAAAATTCAACGCGGACCATGTTAAAAAGAGGAGTTGGAGCGGCCGCGCGGCGCCGAACGAGGCGTAATTTCGTTCGCAACGCGCCCGCCCCACAAAAAAGGACGTGTACCATCGAGTTAACCACGAGCCTGCACATCGCCGATATCGCCATTCAGCGTCAATCTGCACTCTCCGCCGGCATCTATTTTAAGGCCTTATAAGCCACGCCGTAACTCCCACGTGCCTTTGGCAGCGTAGAACGCCAATAAATGCACGTTGTAACTATTTGTGTATGTTAAGAAGCCTACACGAAAATACACTGTGAAAATCTAACACAAACATTTGATCATGTTAAAAAATGGTGTAGTGAATTTCAGAACCATTCGACTTTAAATCAGCCAAGTGGGAGAAGGGAGGGTAATCAAGTCACGTGAAATTTCCAACCTCAACTGAGAAATTGACCGCTTCCGAGAACTAAATTCGTGGGGTAATGTGGAATAAATAAATCGGTCGGCGCAATTCGCGCGAACTGCAATTAGGGGAGGCAATACCTTTATGCACGTACGAACAAATTGCGGATAATAGTGTACGCAGCGATGCACAGGAAAAAGCACCTCGTACACGCACTGTGCTATACATACAAATTGACGGCGAAATGGCCACTACAGGCTATTTCACTGAAATAATTAAAGCAATATATAAACATCTCCAGTAGACGTCAAAAAAATTAAATGCAACATACATTCTGAAGAATTCGTTTCAATCCGTTTTTAAGGCGGAAAGAGGTCATTATTCAGCTTAACGTTTCGAAAAGGAATCCATGGTGCTGCCCCTCAATGTAAATACCATCAAATATGTCACTGTTTGGACGTTAAGCCCAAGTTTAATTAAGAACGACCGGGATGAATAAATAACAGGATTATCGTACCATCGCGTATGTGATCCGAGCATCCTTCAAGTAGACAAGATTTACGGTTTGTTTTATGTTACGTAATAGTGTAGCGTAGGAGTAAGCTTATTCAAAGATGGTCTCGCGCGAAGCAGTGCAGATATGGATGTTCTTACGAGAACTAATGGACTTTAAACCATTCAAAGGAAATAAATGGAACACATCCAACTACGGAGAGCTTCGTGCCAATAGTTATTGCAAGATGATAGTATTGTAATTGTAGTAACTACTCATGTGCAAAAGCAACTTTTTGCTGCAATATTTCAATTACAACACATAAATCGGAATATAACGTATGCGTCATCTGAGTATGTAAATCGATACCGCTTAATCTGTAAACTAAGGTACCTACTATAAGTATTTGTAATATCGCGCGTATCGATATGTTGTCCACATTAAAGCCGATCTATCGATTCATCTCCAAGCTGGTTGGTATTTAATTCCAACGCAATGCGGAGTTGGAACGCCTACACCATCCGTGACTGCTTTAAATTCAACGATTACAAGTGACTTGAAAACACTATTAAATGCACGTTACATACTATCATGTTCAAATAAGTGAACGGATAATCAGTTGCTTTACTTACATATCACCCGTGTTTCCCCAGTTAACTAATTTAGCTTGTCTGTAGATTAGGTTGAGGTAAATATAAAAGCTATCCAACTTAAATAGCTCCATATGGTTGTGTACATCAAAGATACATCTTACCCTGTGATACTTGTGCTAACGGTTCTATTTCTTAAAAGAAACTTGTCTTTGATACTTCAAAGAAGTGTAGTTTTTACCGTCGAAAACACAGCCCCAAATAAAGCAGTCTAAACTATCAAAGACGGCCTGCACAACAACGAAGTTGAAAGTGTTGCACCAGTAAGGAAATACATCGGAATGCGATACATTGTTATAATCCAAACATAGCTTGTTGTTAAACAAATAGCTCATTTTAGAGGGGTAACGCCCTAGTTTGTAAGCTGCGGTATATTAAAACAATACGTTCTTAGTATTTTGCGTTCGGGTCAGCGACTTATAAACAAACTTGGAGCGGTTTCGTACCGAAATAATGCGTACCAAAGTTAAGAAATTCGTGACGTACAATGCAATATAGCTGGCTTTTTGTCGTCCGGCAACAACTGTTATGTAGATAGAACAAACTAAGAAAAAATGCACTAAACATTGAAACATTATGAAATTTACTAAAATCGAAAATGTGATAAGAACATATCACGAAATCAACGAAAACTTAGCTCGAAAATATCGAACACAACGCTATGGAACTTAATGCGCTGTTTTGTTAAAAGACTAGGTTTCTTTGATAAACCCATCTATAGACTTCAAAAACGTATTATTTCAGCTAAACGAATAATAATTGGAAGCCGTTCAGTTCGCAAAAAATACCTACAGTCGTTTGGATTTTACGGTATTCATCGGCTCCGCTTCAGTTTATTAAAACTAGACGAGACGTAACAAATAAATGTAATAAAAGTTCACATTTATCTCACGATCAAAATGCTTAAGTGCAACCATTAAGCTAAATTTCAGGAATAATGCCAAGAGGGAGATGTTCAGATAATAGACTAGTCCAGAACCCATTCCAAAAAGATTACATGTAGAGGCGTAGATACGGTTGACGATACAATAGAGCCACATCCCGGAGCTCTTAGCGACAACAATAGCGGTGATATTGGATCAAAATTCATATCCAAATCGTGGGCATCAATCGTTTCTATTTCTATACATTGTACTGAGTTAGGCGTTTGTGGTTGTGTAGTAATAAGCGGCGATGGAGCTGATAGATAGTGAATAATAGAAACACCAGGCAGATTAAACGAGTATCGTACGCATAATCTTTAAAATTCATGCTTATTTAATTTAGCTGACTAACTTTCGTACATAAGTTCTATCATACATAAGTTTTTTATGATCTTAGTGACAGTTGCGTTAGGCTGATAGCCTGCCAATGGCCAGCTGCAGTGTATACTTATTTCACCAGCTATAGAGCCTTCACAGCGAAACGAAACACACCATGACTACACTTAGCTGCTTGGTGGCAGAATATCTGACACTGCGATGGCACGTAGCCTAAACGATCCCTTGCAATATAGTCCTACCTGATGGGTAGCAAAATTACACCAAATACGACAACTTGTGCATAGTGGGAGTTTAAACGAGATCACAACTACTTGTAAGAAATTTCTTTTTTTTTTTAAATCGAATATCGGTGCCTCGGATATAACTAAACTTCATCAATTGGTACACTTCATTGTAGTTACCCTTTATATTAATGTTGCCATCAATCGCATGTTGTAAGCCTCTAAAGTACGATTCCCAAAAATATTATGTGTAAGTATAATGCTGCTATGATCGTTTGGGAGGGAATCGGTTTAATACGTGATAGCATTAAGGCGAGTTTCCGATTCGTCACGGATCGTCAGGACATTAAGATGAACGATATTACATCTCGGCGAGGCAAAAAACTATAGCTCTTTGATGTTATGTGCATCAAACGATTATTCGATTTCTGTATCCACCTCACTTTAATTCTTGATGTATTTATTTTTTCAGATGAACGCTGGCTTATCATAAAAAAATAGCAAAATGCTGCAATTGGAAATTCGTGTGCGTAGTCGCTACCACCAAGATGACAGCGCCGAACCAAATTCTACTTGAATTACTGAAGGCTATCTACCAGTTAACCAGAGCCTTAGTGTCGGCCTATAAACGACATGTAAAATAGAAAACACGCGGGTGTAAAAGAATACTACTAAAACGTGGAAAGACGCACATGGCATAAACACCGGCCCCAGAAAGAAACAAGGCTAGGAGGAAGGCACAAGAGAAATGCCCATTGATATTCTAAGGGACAAGTTCTGATTGGTCGAGTCGTTTTCTATCGACAGACAAAGCTAACAGCAGCAATATTCGTAGGTTATATTTCAGTCATGATTGGGACGTGTTGAACGCAACAATGGAGGTATCACGTATTCTGACGTGCGTGGGTGGGTATAGACGTCATTGTCATCCGCAAGGACGCAGGAAAATATGCTCTTTATTATGATAATGAAGGATGTAAATACAGGAATGTATTCGTAGAATTTTTTCGATGTGATAAATTTGAATAAAGTTTTACATACAGATATAAGGTGATTCATGGTGAATTCAACAGTTACCGATATGGGCCCATGATTTTAAAATATGACTTGGGTGTTATTAGCTCTTTCTACAGACAGATTGATGTTACGGAAAGGCATGCCGACGAGTGTTATTAAAAAATACCATGTAATCATATACACGCATGACATAACAAATTAAACTTAGCTAATCAAACAATTAAACCAGTACAGTAAAGTTCATTACTGTGAGCAGCATACAACTCTGTCCATAATTATTTTAACGATGGTTTTGTGACGGTTATTCCGCCAACAACATGGGCAATACATGGACTCGATCGATATTTTAAATCAATTCTTATTCAATTCGAAACCTTGTCAACCCCTTCTTTTTATTTCCATAGTTATTTCCCGTGTACGAATTAGTAGAGAAGTTGAACTCATTAAACGGCCATACTACTAACTTTTTGGTTATTTCTAGGAAATCAACATTTAATATGACAGCGAAATCTAGATTTGAGATTTTTAATAACTACACACATCAAAAGTGTCTAGGGATCAACATATATTTTTGCAATAACTTTTCTCCTGATTGATATTAATTAAAATTTTCTTTAAGGATTCATCAAATAAAGTGTTTTCGTTTGTCACAGTAACGATAAACCAAGTCACCTTTGCATTAATAAAGAAATTTGCCATTTTCCTAATAAAGGGATTTTTGACATTTGAACCACTAACACAAAAGTTCGAAAAAAAGACTGAAATAACAGTTTTCTTTAAAATTTTATTGGGTAACTTAAACAATTAATAATCCGTGTTTCTACCGCGAACACTAACAACACAAGAACATCGGTTTGGCATACTCAAAATGAGTTCATCCAAATCACGCTGTGGAATGGCCGCCCATGTTCGTTGCAACAACAAAAAAAGGTCTTCTTGCGACTGGATACCCTCCATATTCGGCAGAGCTCTTCTCTGTAGCATATCCCATGCATGCTCAATCGGGTTCAAGTCTGGCGACTGAGCAGGCCAGGGCAGGACATTGATGTTAGCTGCGGCGAGAGTCTGTCTTACAACTCTTGCGGTGTGCGGTCGTGCATTATCATGCATTAACTGAAATAAGGGACCGATTTGCACTTGTAGAGGAACGATGACGTCTGATACAATCGTCTCAGCATAAATTTGAGCGTTGAGGTTGCCTCTGATCCAAATCAACTCAGTTCTTCCGCCGATCCAAATACCCGCCCATACCATGATGGTTCCACCACTATAAGGATGGACTTCCTGGCAGGATTTTAATCGCTGTTGGCGTCCAGGGGTTCTCCAGTGTCGTATACGTCTTGTATCCGGTCTCATACCAAAACGAGACTCATCAGAAAAGCACACGAAACGCCATTGTTCTTCTGCCCAATTTCTGTGTTCAAGAGCCCATTGATATCGAATCCTACGATTGTGTATTGCTATAGGTGGTACCCGTAGCGGTCTTCGGGAATGAAGGTTCACTTCATGCAAGCGGTTTCTGACTGTTTGGTCGCTAATTAAGTTCCCTGAAGAGTGATGAAGCCTCACGGCTAACATCATGGCAGTTATTGTTGGAGCTCTTCGAGTTAAGATTTGAATATATCGGTCTTGTCTCCGTGTGGTGCAGCGATACCGTCCTCCATGGCGCTCAGCCACGGTACCAGTGCTTCGGTAACGTGTCCAAAGTCGACTGATAACACTCTGACTTGTATTCAGAGCTAAAGCCACAGTACGTTGCCGGGAACCAGCTTCTATCATTCCCACGGCTCTGAGCATTTCTTCCCTGCTTAAATGACGTCGCCGCTCCATAATAACGTTGGTTTTAATCAGTAGTAGGGAAACAGTAGCACTAATAATGTCTTCAATGCGTTGTATGTTTTTATAGGGAAAATATTGACAGCTGATTTTCATCTTTTACTCGAATTTGATTCACAGTTCCTGATTCAAATTATGAAATGCACCAAAAAGGATCCATATAAATTTATAAAATCATAAATTTATTACAAAGCCACATCTCAATCTCAAGAAATCCGCTTAAAAATGCTTGATCCCTAGACACTTTTGATGTGTGTATTTCGGTACGCAACGCACACGTAAGTAGAAGATTCAAATACAACCACATAACTTATTTGTACATTTCATAATAAGTAACATATTGATACTCATAAAATTACATAGAATAATGATTAATTAATATATGAGACATTAAATATGAACCAAGTTCCAACGAGGCTCTTCAAGCACTAAAAACCTATTATAATGATGCAATCTAGGCATTGATGTATATTACACCAAAATTGTAAAGCGCTACCATTATTAAGCACTGTAAAGATAAAGCCAGCTGAAGCGTACAGCTTCAATGGGCCTCGGACAACAATGGCCCTATCAGTTCAATTTGACGGTCGTAGCGACGCTAGCGCCATTGTCGCTAGTGTCAGGAACTGAAACTTGACAGAGTAAAAAGTAAAAAAGAAATGGTGGACGGCAGTTGTAGGGTTGACGACCATTTGGAATTGGAGAATATTCCGCGGTTATACGAACGTTTAAAATAGTACCGTTTAGATAAACATTCGTTATTATACGTGTAAAGGCAGGAATACCCAATAGCAAAAGCGAACGAAATGGACTCCACTTTCGTGGTCCGTGAAACAATATTCAGAAAGTTCCTCGAAACTACGAAAAATTACCACATAGGTAAGTACAAATATTTTTTTGCTTGCAGACACGTTATCGCAGCCTTTACAACAAGCAACCGGTGCTCGATCGTCAATTACTCACAGCACAGTACATAATTAATTTTGGCAATTAGCATAGCATGTGGCATTGATGATCTTTTAATCTCTCGTTGAATTGAATAAAAATATAGTTATGTAGGGACCGAATCGCTGCTGCGATCGTTGCGGAAACGTAGCGGAGCTCGCTACTCACACGCGGCAATCGCCTTAGTGCGTTGGAAAATGCTCGCAAATCGTTAGTAGGTACAATCTACGTAATACCACTGAAATTTTCTGTGCTCTAAGCGACACATTAAAGATGACTTTACTTACTTTTAAAAATTACACGTAGTTAATAATCTGGATAAATGAAAATTAAATTATGCAATATTACTATTTACTTATTTTATTTTCAGTATTTTTTTTTCCAAGACGCCTGCCAAGGGTGGGGCCCTTGGCAGGCGTCTTGGAAAAAAACAATGGCAACACCTCCCTTCTAAGGGGGAGGCCTTTCTTCAGCAGTGGACGGCTTTCGGCTGAAGATGATGATGATGATTTTCAGTCCGCGGCGGGAACTGTGGCCGAGCGAGCTGTATTTGTGGCTATCACTAACAGTTACATATTTGAGCCGCTTGCTTTTGAGACCTTTGGGCCCTGGAGTTCCTCAATGAGAAACTTCTTTAAGTCCAAAACTGGTCTTCTCATCAGCTAACATGAGGGCTGGCTCTCCTCTCGCTCAACGGATTGGTATAGCGATCCAGCAAGGTAATGCAGCCAGCATTCTTACCGCAATCCCACGTGGACGGATTTTTTTATTAAAATTTTATTTCCTTTTTAATTTTCGGTATTTTGTGTTAGATATAGTTGTATTTGGTAGCTTATTTTAGTTTAGTTATAGGTTTTAGGATATAGGTTTTATTGACATAGCATCTTAAGATTACATTTATATACGTGATATAAATTACCGGAGTTAAAACGTAGGTAAGTATAACTAAAACTAATACCAAATTCCATCTATATTAAAATTAATTTAATAATACATATATGAATAAGAAACATCAAATTTCCAACTCAAATTGATCTTTGACACTATTAAAATAAATTAAGTAAGTATGTGACTCACGAAGTAAAATAACCTACCATACATAAGATGATTCGAATATAATAAAAAATACTTACAATATTTGACCGATATATTAAGGAAAACCACAAAGCTATGGAATAAGAACGAAATATTAAGGATACATATTCACAATATCTCATGATTCATGAAAACTATTCTTTAATGTCAGGTCAGCCCTACTTCTAATCCCCGCCATTGTTATTACAAAATGACCCATCTCAATGTCGGAGGGTTCTCGGAACCTCTACTCGTTCCAAATTATGTATAACGTAAGCGCCTTTGAGCATTTTATACAGGCTTATTTCTGACACCTCGAATGAAACATGGCGCATAACGAAGGCGCAAGGGATGGCTTGTAAAGATGTGCTCACAGAATATGATACTGCGTTCGGTTTCGTTTCGACGATTTATATCATGTACGGGTATTAAATTAAATGGTTTAGACACGCTTTTAATGCCTCTCCGAGGAGCTTTTTTGAGTGTTATTTCCAAGTGTGAGAATATCTGAGGATGGATGTAATTTTAATTAATTGGATAATAAAACTTCTTATATCCAATTTATTGAGAAGCTAGTTAAAACGAGAGCGTACTACGACAGTAATGATATTGAAAAGGCCTGTTTTTTTACCTTTGGTCAATTGCCTTTGATTTTTTTAAATAGAATTAATAATAATATGGCAGTTGAACCAAGTACATAATTATAATTAACAAGCCCCTCACTAGTTTTGTTATATTATTGGTATTATGTACCTACCCAAAGTAAAAATAAAAATGTCCTCCTGGCCGATACGACCAAATCCACATATGCGGAAGATATTATAGTGCACAAGTGCTTGCGTAGCCACAAGTGCACTATTATCTATTCCTTTACTCTCACAATCTGATGCGACGGATGACCGACATGACCGGGGACAGATCAGGCGTAGGACAGACTCTACAAGCCCCTCTGACGCATGGATCGTCTTACTTTACAAACAATCAGGTGTTCGTCCTGCATTGTGTTATCCAGCATAAAGTTGGTGCTCCCTGCGGGATTTGAACCCGCGACCTCCGGATAGCAAAGCAAGAGGTTTCCCGCTGCGCCACGGTAGCTATCCAATGTATCAATAATGCATCTTATCGAAAAACACAAAACCTCAAAGGTAAAACTTGCCTCGGTCCCGCCGCGGTTAAGTGTAACACATAAAATTATGAAAATTGTGTCTTTTAGAATCGTTCAACAATTCCACAATCTCGACAACGTTAAGTTAATGGAATAATCATCTAAACGGTGCCCCAATCAGGCCAAAGGCTAAGCTTTTTTATTGGCTTTGGCGCCTATCCGTAATTTGGTTAGCAATTAATTAAATCAATAAAGTTGATTCGATAGCAGTGAATTCCACATATTTTTATGTCATGTTAACCTGATAAATGTGCACCATCTTCGTAATGGCATGAAACCTGGCCTATTAGAGTCCATTAGAATGGGATGCAGAACACATTTAATTTGGAAATATGTTGACATAATTTAAAATCATTATTCAATTTTTTGTGTAACTACATACGTATATGCAGGTTGATTTAAATATACTCATCTATCACTTTCGTCCTCCAGTGGCCATGGCTACCGTAAAATGTTCAAAACGTCGGGAAACTAAATCAAAAATAAACCGCGATATAATCATTGATAAACTTAGGAAATCAAATCATTAGGTTATTCTTAACAGTTCTTCCCTAATCTCCCTAGCTTGTAGTCTTTTGCGAAGCTTCACCAATTCTGCACAAAATCACGAAAGGCAAAGGGGTATTCATCCAAAGATTCACGTTCATATTTTAAGTATTCTCTTGTACATTTTACTCGTTTTCGATAGTATGTTAAACCAGAAACTTTGATTGTTCTCGTAAACTAGCAAACTTATACCAACTAGAGCCCGCTGAAGAAAACCAGCTCCGTCACGTTAATACCGTTATAATATAAGCGTTTTTAAATAAACTTAATTAGTAACATACAAATCAGTACAGAAAAGATTGGTCTAGTAGGATTAAATAACAGCAGCCACCAAATTGCACCATGTCAATATTCAATCAATATGATTGTTCCGGCTGAAAATATTGGGCTTGCAGAGTTTAACTCGGTAATTTCACGTTCAACAAGAAATGAACGCGTAAGTAATGGCGATAGTTCACAATTCTTTCGGCTTTCCAGTTTGAATAATTAATTAAATATAGAGTTAAATATAGAGTAATTAAATATGATTATACGATTGAGATGGCGGGATGAGAATGCTGCTTATGACCCAGATAGATTGGACCTAAAACGCTTTAAACCGGGAGAAGTGGGATGAGGGAAGGGCATTGGGACAAACCAGGCCAATAATAATAATAACCGCATTAAAAGAACTAACCAAATTCAAAATTTTCATTTTTTCCGTTGACTATTCAATGTCATTGAACGAAAATTGAATGTGTAAACAAACGATTCAAGTCATTCGATCGATCACACGTGCGTGCCGCATCATCGTGCGTGGATGCCAGAATTGTCAAACGAAAACAATCTATATAAATAAAAAAGAATGGTTGTCTGTATGTCCTTTATAGAATCGTAAACTATGCATTTGATCATGTCATGATCTTCAGCAAAGTGTTGTGCATGAGCCCACAAAGGTTTCTGAGTTGGTACGACCAAGAGCGTAGCAACGCGCGCAAGGTACAGCTAGTGTTTTATAAATGGAAAGAAGTGCATACGCGGCTGTTCTCCTAGCCGTATTATAAACTGCATTAGGTTCCCAAACCTGTTCTTCCTAATATCAGGGGAAGAAAGAACCAACAACGTTGATATCTTTGCTTCTTTTTTTTTATTTAATAAAATGCTCAAAAATAAGGTACTAACAAAACCGACGAAATGTGAATTGTTTACTTTATCAGGATACGTATGTACAGGATTATTCTAAGCCTTAGAATCTAATGCATAACCTTTCACTTCTGCGCCTTTCAATCAAATTGAACAAGCTATTCACCATAAGGCGGTATGCCTTATTATGAGTAAAAGCACTGTTTACCTTGTGGCGACTCGACATAGCCAGATGACGCCACATGTGGTATGACCTAGCGGTATGATGTTGTAGCGACGAAAACGAAGTACCGCATAAAAGATAACAGGCGCCACCTCCGATCCTAAAACTCGCAAGCGCTGTTTCTCCAACTTGGAGAATTTATATAACATCCCGACAGCAACAGTCGGGGGATTCGGCCCTGACCCAGCATCACATCCCGCTCGGTCGGAGGATCCTTCCTTTAGCGTCGCATCCTAAACTGGTGACCCCGCACTGAACACCAACGCAGCCTTTGGCTCGGACGGACAACAGCACAGCTTCGCCATCGCTTTCTCCCTATAGCAGCAATTCTCCATCAAGAACCAGGGAGTCACAAGCCAGCCCAGTATCCTGGCCTAATCGGACGACCAGCGAATTGCAGCAGCTGCAATGCAGCTGCAGATGCTAGCCTCGTCAAAGTTCGTCCCCACCGTGGCACAGCAAGCCTGGACTTACGGTCAGTCCATGTAAGAAGACCGCATCCCTCTTACTGGTACGTCTAGCAGCCGCCAGCCATACTCACTGCACACCTCGACATAATGAGGACGACGCAGTATCAGCCCCAACTCATTGGGACTATGCACCGGACTTCCTACTCACTGGAAGTGTATCCACTGGCACACTGAGATAGCGACTGGAGCGCAAGGACGAGCCGGCATTTGAATACATTTGGGGGTTGGAGTGATGTGGTGGATGGCGACTCGACATAGCCAGATGACGCCACCACCGATCCTGAATATCGGTAGCGAAGTTTCTCCAACTCGGAGAATATATACAACATCACGAAAACACAAGTGGCCCTGGCCGAGCATTACACCTCGCTCGGTCGGAGGATCCACTGCCGACGCATCCTTTCTTTTTCTCGTTTTAAGTACAGTCTAATTCCATGATGTACTTACGAAAAACAAGTATAAATTTAAGTATTAGTGTACATACATACATAGGTATGGTTTTATCTCTTCTATACTTAAGTATATATATTTTTACGCAAAAACTAGTGGAGGTGGACTAAACCGAGTAGATAGATACCTATACCAGGAATATTGCTTTAGGCGCGCGCGGCGCGTTATAACTAGGGTCTATAATATAATATAGGTACCTATTCCTACTCTTTTCAGTCCTTGTTCAGACATTTACTTCAGCATTCAACGACCTCTATTGATAATAATTTGAACAAACGCCCAAAATTTACGCGAAAATTTAACTTGGGTCAGTTTTTGTAATTTCTTAAATATTTAAGGGGGTAACATGCGCCAATGACCTTGAGAATCTGGCCGCTCCGGCCGAGAGTTGTCATCGTAGAGGGCGCTACCAGCAAATATGAATATTACATTTGAAAAATCATAGACTAAAAATATGCAGATGTGTCGAATGGAGTTTTGTTAATTTTGCTTATTCCGTTATAGAATGAAATGATGCAGTTTAATAACGGTAACCCACTGTTTTATATCTTGATTTATACCTTGGCGTGCCACCTAATTACAATCTGACAACCCAACCACTTGCAGTAGTAACGTAGTTGACATGTTGCATCAGGATACGGATTATTGCATTTCATATTCCAAACTTCATATCAAAGGTTAAGTCCGTCTATTATAGAATGGCCAATGCCTGACTAGTGAGACTTATACATACTTCTATTCTATCGTTGGTGGTTATGAGGTCCGGTTACAACCGGAACGCACTTCGACCCAGCTGAATACATTGTGCCTGCCATTTGGAATCCATATACATTCGTACTACTTATAACTTACAACTACTTACTTATAACTTACGGATTTTTGTGTGTCTGAAGTTAGGGTTGACGAACCATTGCGCAAGTACAGTTGTGAGTTCTGAATACATAAACATAAAAATAGCTACTGCGCAGCGTCTTGCCGTGACTACTGTAAGCGTACTTGAAATGAAACTATGCACAAAGTTCTAAGGTTTCTGTTCTGCACGTCAAAACGAAAGCGTTTAACAGAGCCTTCAAAATATAGAATTTTTTTTCTTAAAAAGGGACCTTTTTAACATATTTCCTAAATTAGTTCCAAATTCTCTAACCAATAAACATCCATCTGATAGCTGAGCTTTTTGATTCCTGGAAAAATGAACTGAAACCAAATTGATGATTGATTGCGATGTTCGAGTATGACAAAGAGAGTGACTTAAGATGCTGCAATGCTTACCAGTGGCCCTGATGAGATGCTAGCGGTATTATTAAAGAAGCGTGTAACTGTAATGTTTCATATTCGTATATTATCTTTAAGAGCGGCACAAGTACCCGAATCTTGGAAGCTTGCTAGCTTCCAACCTTACTCAAGAGGAAGCTTGCTAGCTTCCAACCTTACTCAAGACCAGATACCCAACGTCGACCCAAGTCGTGCAGACCCAAAAATCATAAATTATTTTTATTGCGACAGTTAGTTCCGTGATAAGAATAATAGCACCCATCCATCTCCTCCCGTTGGGTGTCCGTAAAAGGCGACTAAGGAAAAACAAGAAGACGAGCAGCAGCGTCTCTTTGGATTACCTACCACCTATCTGCTATCCCCAACCGCCTGCCAGGCGTGGGGATTATGGCAACCCCTCCCCTCTAAGGGAGAGAGGGCCTTTTTTCAACAGTGTACGTTTCGGCTGCTGATGACGATGTAGCTGAGTTCCGTGATTGACTCCGTAATGGCCATCGAACTGAAACTATGATAAGATACTTAACTTTTTCCATAATTAAGTACAGGTAAAAACGACCCAGACCCAATACAAACAGATTATGTTCATGCACATGAATGTTTGTCCTGTGTGGGAATCGACCCCAAGACCTTAAGGTCAGCGGCCAGGGTAGCAAACTACAAAATCAACGGACCTGTGTTGTTATTCAATATACGTGGCTGCCAAAGGAATCCGTAGCACTGTTTGTTTGAACGCACGAATTCAGTAATAGTCTTTTTTAGTGTAAGTTTCAGTTTTCAATCAAAATAGTTTGAACGATGTTCCGGGCGCTTACCCCGCCCGCATGTATTTTGGGCCGGCACGTGCAAGCGATTGTCGTCCTAAAGGTGATAGACCGTTCGTGACCACGAGAGTACGTAACGTAACTTCATCTCGAGTTCTGTACCGATCGCGAGGTTTGAACTACGCGGAGCATTTGACCTTTTATTTTATTTATTCTTTAGCACACTTAAATATGTACAAGGCGGACTTAAAGCCTTAGGCATTCTCTGCCAGTCTACCTTTGGATGATGCAGAGGGTAATAGTGGTAGGTGCATAGGTAATGTAAAATTTTAATAGATATTTAATTTACATTGATTCTAATAAGCAATCTGGTTTTAGAGTAACTAACATTTTACCGCGGTGGTATTTTTTCTCGTGCCTGCCAACAACACCATCAGTTTATTGTTACGCAACTTAGTTAAGTAACAAGGTATTACCTGATAGTAATCGAAGCACCCACCCATAGAAAAGTCTCTTCCTGTCCCTGTCATCCAAAACTATAATTATAGCCTTTTGGTCCGATAGTTTTTTTGCCAGCTACAGTGACCTTCTACTTACGTTACATAGCGGAAGAAATCTAATATTTAAGTGGCGCCACCTAGATAGCACACGAGTACCCTTCCAACTTAACCATCCAGATGTCTCAAAAGACGAGCAACTGTCCAATGCAACTGT
Organism: Furcula furcula; assembly: GCA_911728495.1. Taxonomy (NCBI): domain Eukaryota; kingdom Metazoa; phylum Arthropoda; class Insecta; order Lepidoptera; family Notodontidae; genus Furcula; species Furcula furcula. The sequence continues at coordinate 22,086,790 of OU452259.1, read as the reverse complement.
CCGTAGGTAAGCGTGTCGCTCACCACCAAGCCAACCACCCAGGTACTCGACTCGTTGCTAAGTTGCAAAAACCAACATGATAGTAATAATAACACCGTTCATGTTTTAACAAAAAAAATCATAATGTATGTCATTTTGTCGACCTACACAGTATTAAATACGATTTCAATTAGTCATCATCAGATCATAATATATGACTCTGATACGCTTTAAAAGTTAGGCATAATACTCGGCAACGATACTTTCGCATACTCTATGATGAACCAAAAATATGGTATTACTATAAAAATATCTTTAATTAAATATAGAAGTATAGATTTCATTTGAAATGATTTATAATGTTATAATTATACCATATGTAAAATATCTTAATTAAAAATATGTTCAAAATCATTTAAATTAAATTCGTCTTGTCAAAAAAAATTCGAGCACGTCCACCCTCCATAACAGTCCACGAAAGACTGATGAAAGGCGATCGCGGGGGCGCTGCAAGGGGAAATGCATCGCGTACGTGGTTTTTCTATAATTTCTTGTAAAACATGAATGAAATTAAGAAATGTAATCAATACAAATTGTAGAATGGGTTATTATGCTTTTTATAGTCCAAGTTTGACGTCTATCCGATGAACGGATATTGAACGCTAACACAATTCATATCCAACGTAGTACATTTTATAAATACATTTTGCTTGAAAACATTTTATTTAATACAATATCTAATCAATAAAACTAATTGCTGAAGATCTGAGGTATAAGTATATATAATTTTCATAGCCAATGCAATAGCGGATTGATCTATCGAACTCTTTAAACTAAGGCTATTTTTGCAATTTTACCGTTGTTACCCCCTTAACGCAGTAAATTGGTGGTCCCACAATGACAATAATCGGCTTGTTCTTATTATGTTACGTTTAAATAAATAAAGTTTTTTGGTGCCACAGAAGCAGTGATAATTTCCGCACCTACTGTGTGTACATGCAAGAACTAAACATGTTCTTAGACATAATGTAAAATTAACTAGACTGCAAAGACAGAGTTAAAGACGTAATTTTATTTAAAAATAAAAGCTTTTAAATAGATATAAATTTTTAGCGAAGCAAACATATCCGCAGGACTTCATAATCATAAACATCTCTCTCACTTGCCTGACATTGTAATACCTAATCAATTTTGAAGAGCACACTTAGATACGCTGGAATAATGAATTGATAAATATTTAAATAAACTTATAACTTACCCATTTTTTGAAGAAACCACTCAAATAACACTTTTATACACTAATAACACAGAAAAACATTAGCCACAAACATTACACAGCAGCGGCCATTTTGATTTTCTTCCAAAACCAAAATATGCTGCCAGTATTAAAAAAATTGCTACCGTGGAGTGCGTGGAACTCTGTAGTCTATGGAATGAAAAATTGTTTTCTGTTTCAGTTTGGACACGGGACACGGTGCAGCTCATTCTCAGAGTAATTAGAATGGAGCTAGTATCGTGTCGATTCCCCGAACAAATTTTTCGTGGCACTTTTGCGGGGTGCGGGAGGCGAAGTAAACACACACAGATACAATTTCACGCATACCCACACTATAATAAACTCGCAACATATTCAAAAAGATACGCACACAAATAAAGAATGACCCTTAGAGGAGATACCACTGGAGCTCAGAGAAAGTACCAAAGGAGTTAGTATCGTGTCGATTCCCCGAACAAATTTTTCGTGGCACTTTTGCGGGGTGCGGGAGGCGAAGTAAACACACACAAATACACTTTCACGCATACCCACACTATAGTAAACTCGCAACACATTCAAAAATACACGCACACAAATAAAGAATGACCTGACCATATGACCAAAAATTTGGCAGAGGGGGTTAGCGCATCATGCTCTCTCCAGTGGTATCTCCTCTAAGCACTGGAGAGATCATGATGCGCTAACCCCTCTGCCAAATTTTGGTCATATGGTCAGGTCATTCTTTATTTGTGTGCGTAACTTTTTGAATGTGGTATCTCCTCTAAGTTCCATTAGGGTGGCTTGTGCAATAAGTGCATGTGATGTTACAAATCGTAATAAAACGAATAAGTAAACCTTTCACAGGTAATTGATTACTATTCCTGAATGCATTTTTGCTTGCTATATTTTTATGGTTTTGGTTGAAACTTTGGTTGAAAATCGTAAAAATATCGTAGAATACATGTTTTTCTTCAAACTGATCATTATTTATTACTTCTATATGAAGAATAGCGGGATATTTTGTGTAAAATGTAAAACGATTTGTTTACAATAGGGCTTGAAAACGTCCTGACGTCATGAGTATCGATATCGATAATAAAGCAAATAGTTTTAATAGAACAAATATAAATTCTACGTCTTTTTGTTTTAGTTTCAAGGAGTTTATATTTATTCGGTCTAAAAATATTTTGCCGTCTCTATATTCTTTATGTAAATTGATATGATAATAATAATAATTCAAATGTATTCTTTCAGATTATCAAAATAATTCTTTGTTATGACAAAAATAGATGCGGATTAAAGACGAGGATGGACGGAATCCCTACAATATTCCAATGTCTGTGATAAAGATTTTGATTCTGTCTGTGATATCCATTTTGAGGCAAAAGGTTTTATAGTGTGTCACAACGTCAACGTTGCCTAATGAGAGGCTGTACCTTATTTATTTTACTCGTACTTATGTATGATACTGAAAAATGTATTAGTCAATCAATACGAGTTCCTTTGGGAGACGATAACACTAAATAAATTATGTTTGTTACTAGTTCCAATTGAAAAACAGATGATCTTGTTCTTACGTAAATAAAGTTATTTTACCGCTATCAATTACAGGGTTGTAAACCTATTAATGATTAAACTTATTATTGATTAAACTTTACTTACTTTAATTTACCCATACGCCATTACCAGGTATTTAAGTCAAGTCGTTAGTCAGAAAATAAAATCAGAACCTCGAAACGTAGAGCCTCCTACACTGCGGTTTTCCGGTTAGTGGTGTCTTTACTCCAAAACCCCTGTTTCCCAATGATCATCGGTTAGAACCAATATTGGCTGTAGACAGCCAATATTACCAGCCACTCCAGTCTGGTAATTCGTTGACGTACGTCGGCAAGTTTGATTCTCTGGTGATAACATTTCTTATTCGATCCTTCTCAACAAATAATTTACTTCGTGTTCATGTGGTTTAAATAGTATTAAGATGTTACCAGATAAAACGTGCTCTATTACTTTCGTCACTAAGAAGCTGAAGTATATAATTTTTACAATATATTTTTATGAATACTGAAATAAGTATGTATTTTACAATAGAAGTATATTGTTTGTCTTTATAATAATAACCTGGGACGATCCTCACATGGTGATCTGATCCCAAACAAGGCAGAGCCTTTACTATGGAAACCAGATAACTTTTACTAATACATAAGTACTCATATACTTTTATTTGTAAATGTATACTTCTATACTTACTATAATAAAACTCAAAGAGCACTTTTTCTGTACATTGAATATTTTTCCAAAATTTCTATGTGGGGATACTATACTATCGACATAGAGGCCAAAACAATTTTTTTTGGAATTATTGTCTGTCTGTCTGTCTGTCTGTCTGTCTGTCTGTCGTTCTGTTTGTCCAGGCATCATTTGAAAACCCGTGGATGGATTTTGATAGGACTTTCACTGACGTGTTGTGTAAAAGTAGGGGTATAAATTGGTATATAAAACATCACGCTATGTTTCATAGGGGCTAAGCAGTGAAACATTACTTGCACATATTACCACGTAATTTCCTTTGTATGTGAATAGGGTAATTATAGACTGATCAGTTAATCATTAAGATATGTATTATTACGCAATATACAATAGGGACTGAGCAGACATTTAGTTTGCATAAGATATGGCAGTGGCGAAGGGTCAATTTTTGTAAGGGGTAAGCCGGTCCGGTACACCCAGGACATTTTCATCAGATTTCTGTATTGTTCTAAGTACTTTGCTGATAGCAATATGACATTATATCTTTGAAAAGTTAAAATCTGTAAATCCCGAGCGAGTCCAAACTAGATTAGGAAAGAAATAGGCAAGGGAAAGATACCATTTCATTTCATTTAAAAGCCAGTGGTTAGGTCCGTATTTGTATAGGTAGGTAGAAATAGAAAATACGAAATTGCTAAATTTTTACTTAGGTAAAAGACCTAAAATGACTCGAAATGATCTAACGCAATAAAATGTACAACTACAATTCGCATTACACACAATGAACAGCGCTCCCAAAAAACGCTTCAAGGTCAGGGCTCAGGGGGGGGTTTCATGAAATTTTAATGAAGCTCCCCAAGTCCAGGTAGTGTATAGGTATTATATTACAGTCGCAACAATAAAAGATGCGAAGAACTTAGAACTTTCATTATCGAATATCATTAGACAGTAATTTACGATGTTAGCGTGATTTACATTATGAACAGCGCCATCTATCGGTGAAATTGTTAGTTACACTATTTATAACTCAAGAACGGCCAAACCAATTTGGCTGTCAATTGGTGGGGAGGTAGCTTAGAACCAGGAATCGGACATAGGATTTTGGGGACTTTTTATCCCGGTAGGTGAAGGTTAAGCAACGTTAGGTAAGGTCATTAAATAGATGGGTGAACCGATTTGTATGAAAGTGTGCATATCGGGTAGGTCTGAGAATAGGTCATACAGTATATTTCATACCGCTAGGTTAAGGTTAAGCAACATAAGGCAAGGTCATTAAATAGATGGGTGAACCGATTCGTATGACATTGTGTGTGCATATCGGGTAGGTCTGAGAATAGGTCATAAAGTATATTTTATGCCGCTGATAACATGATTGACGAGGATATATAGAACGAGAGGAGGGTGCAAGTGTGGAGAGAGACTGAGAGGGGATTTGAGGAGAGGGTGATGGGGTGAGGGATCGGGGGAGTTAGGTGGAGCAAGTTGGTAGAAGAGAGGGAGAGGGTTCAGAGAAGGGACAACGGGGAGATGAAGAGGGGGAGAGTGACGAGGACTGAAGTGGGAGGGTAAGAGAGACGAGCAAAATATACATATAGTAATAAAAGAGCGAGCGGAGCTGCGCGGGTCAGCTAGTAGATAAATAAAACCCACACCTGGTGGAAATCGAACCACCAGCTGGCTACCCAATAAGCCAGCCAGGATGTTTGTTGAACTATTAGACCAACACGTCCGCCAAATTTTTTGGTTTTATACTGTTTAGAAATATTGCATACTTCTCAAGGATCTCATAGGAGATACTCCTTCACCCATACTGAACAACTTTAATATTTTTTTTTTTTTAATAATAAATAGGATTGCGCTTGACCACAATCTCACATGATGGTAAGTGAAGATGTGGTCTAGGATGGACCGCGCTTACCCATAAGATGCCTGTTCACTCTAGACTTGAATACACCCAAGTTATATTTATCAGGGAAAACGTTGTCCGGGAGGGTATTCCACAGCTTGGCCGTGCGCATGAGAAAAGAAGAAGCGAAACGCTTAGTGCGGCAAGTTGGAGTGTCAACGACAAAGCGGTGGAGACCCTGCCGGCGCCTGGTAGTCCGGTAAAAGAAAGGGGATGGTGGTACAAGGTCAAAAAGTGCTTGAGCGCATTCACCGTGGAACAATCTATAAAAAACCGATAAACATGCAACTAGGCGGCGATGATCCAATTGTTGCAGTTTTTCATTTGTTAGGTCGTTATCGTCAATTATCCTGCGAGCGCGTCTGTCTAGCGAATCCAAAGATAAAGATAAAGAAAATAAAGATAAAGATAAAGAAGATAAAGATTATTGTTTATAATGCATGCTGATTTGAGTAATTTTATCATGCGTAACGATAACTTATTTTCATGATCTAATTTACGATGTTTCAAGCAAAGAGAAACTATTTTTTTTTGTTTAGAACGACTGTTTTACCACTTTTGACAATTTATCATTAAGTGATTTGCAATACTATAGGTTATTAGTAACTTCTTATAAATCAACATCAATTTTAAATTATACAGATAATCGTGTATATCTTCACACAAAATATCATCGATATCGATTACGTACGTAGTACTTTTTAACAACACTTTTTTTCCTTTACACTTATACAATTCACTCACACATAGGTTTTTCTTTTTTGGTTTCATTTTTTATCGGACTATGTTTATCTTCTATATATAATACTAGCTGACCCGGCAAACGTTGTTTTGCCATTAAATAATTTGTGGACTACCCCTAACATTTAGGGGGATGAAAAATAGATGTTGGCCGATTCTCATAGATACCGGATAAGCACAAAAAAATTCATCAAAATCGGTCAAGCCATTTCGGAGGAGTATGGCAACGAAAACTGTGACACGAGAATTTTATATATTAGATCTTTGGTTGTGTCCTACACTTAGAGAAAGTAACCAATAGAGAGCTGGCACTTTCTTACTCATTCGTGCAAGAATAGAATGCATTTATGTGATAGAAAGAAACAGAGCATATTATTTTTTGTCCCTCAGCGTGTGTTCAGCACCCGGCGCACCGTCGGTGCGGTTTTCTTCGAATACTCCTGAAATTTTTCACGATTTAGCTTTGGAGTTATAAATTGAATTGCATTGCACTACATAATATTTGAATAAATATCCATGACGTGTGTTATGTGTGCGAATGATTATTTTCTGTCCTTATCGGTGGCACGCTAGCTAGATGTCTTGTTATATTCTGTCCTACAATTATTATCGACGATAACTGTAGGACCGTAGACACGATAACTTATCGTTCCAGAAAGCCAAATTATGTTATTTTGAACCGGCCGGCCTTAATATTTTCAAGATAATTTTCTGTTTTGTTGCTGTGTAGAATTTTTTGTAGTCTATGCAATCAAATTGTGGATATTGCCATAAACTAACTTGTTTTTCTTTTCCTGTCAACAGCTGTCAAAAAGGTTGGGGTTCTATGTGTTTTGTAAAGAAATAAATAAAATCTATCCTAATCGCGTTATTCTTTCATGAAAGTTAAAACATAGAAAGTGATTTGAAAACTGTGAGACTTATTACATGTAATTTATTTCGTATTTCAGCTTCAAAATGGTACAGCGGCTTACGTTCAGACGACGTCTGTCGTACAATACTAAGTCAAATCAGAGGAGAATGTGAGTATTTTATTGAATATTTATAACAGAAACGTGTATTATTGCTACAGTAACATGCAGTAGAATTGAATTTTAGTACTTTTTTGAAATGTTAAATACAAACCTAACCTCAAAGTTTACAAACTACAATTCGGTATTCGTATCTTTTAAGTGCTCATAAATACACTATTTCAAATTACTTATCGGATGTATGTATAGAAGTGTACTTCAGACACATTTACTTACATAGCAGTTGTATTTACCAGTAGTGTAACCTCTGTCTTTGCTCTAATATTTACAACCGTGCCTGAGGATTGTTCTTCAACATTATGATCATGATTTTGAATATCTTACAGCCGACCTGACATACATCAATTTAATTCTGATAATGCTTTAAACTGACTTTGTATTGTGTGATGTTTGTAGAGATGTCAGTTCTCTCATTCTCAATTACAGAACATAAGCCTAAACCGTTCTGAGAGTCCCACTAATCTGGTTAAAATGTAACTAAATGAGAATTAATGCATATTGATGTTGATGAGTGCAGTGTGATGAAATGCCTTGCTCTTGGGTTGCTTTGGCCCTTATGATGAACAATCTATTTCTTAAAGATGTAAGTATAGGAGCAATGGCCCCTTGGAACAAAACTTACACTAAAAGGAATAAAAATATTTTCAGAGCCAATAAATCCTTGTACTTACTTATTTTTTTAGTGAATAAATTGTATTGATATTGTGTGCAGGAAATAAAGTTAGAAAACCTACATTGCAGCTGGGATGACAGGCTGACCATTTAAAAATTCGTGTTTATTGTAGATGAAAGGTATACAAGAATGGGAATAGTAATGCTGGGGTGGGTGGCTTGGTCAGAAAAAGATTGATTATTTAACATAGATTTTTATACCTATACCCATGCACAAATAGCCCATAATATTTTACTTTTATCAATAACTAGCAACCCCTGGGCTTGTATGGTATATATACATAATAATATAGCTTTTACATAAAACTTTGGTAAAAAATTATCTAAATGGATGCACGAAAATGACTTAAAAATCTGTTGCATGTTTTAGGAAGAATTAGTAGACAGACAGATAATAATAATATCTTGGGACAATTCACACATGGTCATCTGATCCCAAACTAGGCAGAGCCTGTACTATGGAAACCAGACAACTGATACTAATACTTAAATACTTTTATTTTTGTAAGTACATACTTAAATAGTACATACTTAACACCCAGACACTTGGTGGGAATCGAACCCACGACCCATCGGTTAGCAGACAGGGTGTCTAACCACTAGACCAAGGGGCCGGTCAAGATGTGGAAAGCGACTTTGTTTTATACAATGTAAAGATAAATAAGATGATGCTACTGGGTAGTTTTCAAACTTTATTTATACAGTGATATGTGTAATATTAAAACTCCGTGGACCCTATCAAATTATAAATTAAATCTATACTTTTAAAATTACTTGTCCTGACTGACTGATACATCAACGCAGAGGCCAAACCGCTGGACCTAGAAAGCTGAAATTTTGACAGTTTGACAGGCCTGTTGGTCTAGTGGTTAGTGACCCTGTCTGCTACCCAACAGGTTGTGGGTTCGATTCCCACCAGGTGTCTGGGTGTTTTATCTATATAAGTATGTATTTACAAAAAGAAAGTATATATGTATTAGTATCAGTTGTCTGGTTTCCATAGTACAGGCTCTGCCTAGTTTGGGATCAGATGACTGTGTGTGAATTGTCCCAGGATACTATTATTATTAGTAGGTTCTTCTTCGTAAGCATCCACAAAGAAAGGGTTTTTGAAAATTCCACTCCTAAAGGTGTGGTGGAAAAATAATAGCGGGCATAGCCACAGTGAGTTGCGAGTAATTGATAAAACTGTTGGAGATAAATCCTAATTCTCTATCCTTCACATTCACAGAGTAAGAACTCCGGGTGGACGTCTAGTTTACCAGTATGTAAAGAAACCCAAGAAGATCCCAAGATGTGGCAATTGCAAGAGCAAACTGCGTGGTATTGAGCCCGCAAGGCCAGCTGAACGTTCCCGTCTTTGCTACCGCAAGAAGACCGTCAAGCGTGTATATGGAGGTGTTCTTTGCCACAAGTGCGTCAAACAGCGCATCGTCAGAGCCTTCCTCATTGAGGAGCAAAAGATCGTGAAGGTCCTTAAGGCGCAACAGGCGAGCGTTAAAACTGGCAAGAAAGCGACAAAGTAAATATTAGGGAATAAAATAAAAAAGTAAAATCAATATGCAGTTTTATTAATCTTTTAACCCTAAGGCTCAATTCATACTAAGATGGCAGCGGCGCGGCGCGAACTTTCACTGTGAAACAATTTTAAACTTTATCTACCATACGTAAAAGACCAGTTATCGCTTGAAAAGATCAAAGATGCCGAGAGGAGTCGCGGGGCGACGTTTTTTTTTTTTTTGTAGTACAGATGGCCATGAGACAGGTTCACCGGACAAGAGGGCGAGCGCTTAAAGCGCTCCAGCCAGAAGGGTTTGGGTAGCGACTAGCACAAGGTCACTTCAGGGAGGCACGGCCTCTGCTTGGGCTGCCGCTTAGAGAAAGTGAGTTTACCACCGGTTCACAATGCGCTCCCGCTGAGAAGAACCGGCAAGAAACTCTGTAAGGGGATGCATGTCGAGATCGCCTCGCCGGCGAGACCGGTGTCTGTGTGTTTACGACTCGTGACGTCGTTGTCGGTGTTGTGTCATGCTCCAGGAGGACAGACATTGGGTGCGGCGACTCGCGTTTGGTCAGCGCGGCCGGCCGCTTCGCGCCTCTTCTGGCCGTTGCCATCTTGGTGTGAATTGAGCCTAAGTTTACATATATACAAACATTTATCTACACAATAGAATTATGTTGACAGTCGTTCAGGGGCTGTAGATATGATCTGGGGAGAACTTATTTGATTTTCAGTTCAGTTGGATAATTGTTTAGAAGCCTAATAATTCTGATTAGGTACAATTTTTGTTTGTTTGCAACGTCAGCTGATTACAGTGCTGCGCCAGGATTCGTGATTGGGCAGCAAAGCGCACGCACTAGCGCGTTGCGTCCGCAGACCTTGAGACTTACCTTCAATTTTTTTTTGTAAGGTAACGAGGTTTAGTACCTACGAAAAATGTTTGATAGGGTCGATCTTCGATCCATACATTTCACACCAACGTCTCTAGCGATATTCAGCGGTAACTCAAACTATACGGAGAATAGTGTGCATACCTACCCCAGCCAGAAAATCGGTCCTATAGAGCTGACAAGACCCCTAGTCAAAGTGCTGCAGTGTCATTCTACTTCAAACGCCAAGCAGCCTTCTCAAATGACGAGCGCGACGATGCAGTGGTAGTTTTGGTAAGATAAAGCATTATCTTGCGCTTACCATCGAGGTGTGTATGTATTGGTAAAGTATTCCAATAAATGCCTAAATGGTTCTCGTCTCACCCTCCGATATGGGAATTTTGAAGGAAATTCTTTCTCATCTGTCCAATGATCGAACTAGTACCTAGTTCGATCATTCGTATAAACGCATTATTCGGACAAGACGTACGCAAATTCTTTTAGACATTGTAAGCGTGTCTGAAACTACTTTTCTCTCGCGGGGGAAACCTTTAAATGGGACCCTGTGAGATTTTTACGCTCTAAAACCCCTGCGCCAGTTGCATCGGCACATGAAAGGGGGGATCTAAATTAGGTAAAGTGCAGTGCCTTTCCTTCGACGGGCCCATAATAATAATAATAATATCTTGGGACAATCCACACACGGTCATCCGATCCCAAACTAGGCAGAGCCTGTACTATGGAAACCAGACAACTGATACTAATACTTATATACTTTTTTTTTTGTAAATACATAATTAAATAGATAAACAACACCCAGACACTTGGCGGGAATCGAACCCACGACCCATCGGTTAGCAGGCAGGGTGTCTGACCACTAGACCAACGGGCCCGTCATAGATGATGAGACTACAATATTGGTCTAGTCTTGTGGTTAGACAACTGGCCGCTACCCCTCTAGGTCGTGGATTCGGTGCCACCTTGGGCCTGGGTGTTTTATCTTGTATTTATTTATTTTATAATTTTTGTACACACAATACTATTACAGGAAACACGAAAGAATGGTACAAAGGCACAGCTTATTTCTAAAGAAATTTCTTCCAGCAGGCCTGCGAGTGGAAAGTTGAAAAAAAAAAGAAATTATTATTTATTTAATGTCTGGTTACCATAGAGGCTCTGGCTAGCTCTGCCAAGTTTGGAATCAGGGGATCTAGTACGGGTGTTGATACTATAATATACTATACTTATAGTTTACGAAGTCGATCTACGTGTCAGTTTTTATTCTCCATACATTTTACACTCGGATTTCCTGAGCAGATTTCACACCATTCCCCCCAAAGTATATACTACTCTCTACCGAGAGATTGAGATGATTCCCCCTAGTAGTGGTTACTATCAAAAATAGTAACTATAAAACATACGGGATGGATGGCTAAGGCCGTGAATATACGTCAGATTTTGCGATTGTCTGATCAGATTATCGGATCGTATTCACTCAATACACGTTGACTTTTTCTGAACTCCCGTTCCCGAGCTTTCACCCCGAGTGCTTGCATACGGAGCAAAAAGAAAAGATTGACGACGTACTAACTATAGAGCGTTTCACGAATGTGTTCCCTTCGGGATTAGGTTGGTACAATTGAATTAGGTGTTGTTATTAAATTTAAAAATATTTACCCTCAATATAGGGTATATACAGGTTAAATACATAAAATTAAAGACAGAAATCATTTTCAATCATTTTATGCTCTCTTATGGTTTAGCTTGGCTGTTGTGGTCAATAGGCATGATGACTAATTTTGAAAAAATATTCTATTATGTACTTACCGGTATACTATTGCCGAAAATAATCATATTTTTGTATTAAACTTACAATTAATAGCATTATTTTCAATTATAAAATTACAGTTTGAATTTAGTTCCAAAACAAAGGCTGGTGCATGCCGCCATTTTGTGACGTCAGTCCGGCGTAAACATCTGTCCATCTGTGGGCTTTATTAGAGATTTCTCTAAATAAATAATTGTTTTATTCAATTTTTACAAGAACCTGAAAATGAATTCTAAATACAAGTTTTGTGGTGTGCCTCTGTTTAAAAGCACGTTAATAAAAACACGAAAACAATACGAGTTAAGTGGCTAACTCTTGCACGACGGGACCCTTCTGCCATAAGTCTAAATTCGTCGATTTATTTCTGTGAAGATCAGAAGATAAGTTATTTAGTTACTAATATACTATTATTAGTAAGATGTTAACCTACTAAATATTATTGGGCGTAAGAAACTATAATTGTTGGGGTTAGATTTTTTATCGTATACAAGGTAACAGACATTACAGTTTGTTACAGTTTGACAGTTGTTTTTTATACACCACCGGTATGACTTCATTCACTCTGATTGGTATTTTATAAAAAATGGCGATTAGCTGAATTTTACTAATTTATTTATATAAAAATCACGAAAATCTCTATTATTATGCAAATGAGATTCATTTTTGGAATCAGTGCAATCTGTTCTAGTACTTAAAACCACAGTTTAATTGGTACTGAGTTAAAGTTATCATGCCTATTGTAACGGATAAATACAATCGTGTCAATAACTTGAGGACATAAATCGTTTACCATTTATAATTTTGATCATTTATTTACTTGGGAAAACATGGAATTAAAACATAGCCCTGGTAACATTATTTTACCTACCTGAAATGGCGGCAACTCAGGATCTTACTTGTTCGAAGGTAATTAAAGTCCTTTGGTGAGATTTTCAAGCGCACAAAACCTTTTCATCTTTTTAAATAGTTATCTTTCACTACTTCTCAATGTCTTAGGCATGATTTTGTCGTTTAATTAGCGAATAATGTGGAAAAACAAAAACATTTTGACACACGCGATCGTCTCTGACAAACAGGATGACCAACTTAATCCCGAAAGGAACACATTCGTGAAACGCACTATATGTTATCGAGACCACTGTAAAATTTACTTTTTTTATAATTTAAATACATAAGTATCTACTCAGTTAACGCCAGGTGCGGTCGCAGCCAACGATTTGGGGGGGGGGGGGGGTCATGTCGACGGGCCCGTTACTAGAGACCCTAGCTGCTACGTAATTGGTCGTTTTTCCGGGTGTTTATATACATTTCAGTATGAATTTACAAACGATGGACCCCCCCCCCCCTTCACAATCATAGACAACATTTGTATCCGGTGCCCAATTCCGGCAGTTCAGCTTTATTCCTCAGATCGGAAGATCGTCGAGCCGGATAATAATTATCTCAAATCCGACGAGAGGGACGCGATACGATGACTTGATTTTGGCAATATGATTATTTTTCCGGGTAGGAGACCGGTATTCCCAGGGCCGTGTTGGGTTTCTTGTCCGTAAGTCTGATGATGAAATAAGTAGAGGCTGACTGTAGAGGGAGACGATGAACTAGAATGAATGTATGAGGAGATTATCAGCCCATAGGTGCATAACACTAAAACATAAATTACACTATTGTTATGTGCAACCTCAATGAGAATATGGGCACCTAGAATTTCGATGAGTTGAGAGTGAGCTCATATGGGTAGGGCCAGAGGGTGGTCGACTTTATGGAGAAGAAGGGACTCTATGATATGACCTCATTATTCAAGAAGCAACTATCTAGGACTTGGACGCAGATAAGCTCCGAAGTTCAATCAAAAATGAGATCAACTTCATCTTCATGATGGCCAAGAAGCATTCAATGATCTCTCCGTGATCGGCAGGGAGAAAACCGGTACCGATCACCGTTTTCTTAGAGGCACATTGAGTATTATGTCAAGCTCGAGAGGTCTCGTCTGATGAATTCCACACTCCGATTGGGTTCTGCTCAAATACAGAACCCCGAAAACTTTCAACTCGTAACTACACAATCGCTTCCAGTGAATAGCCGATTGCGAAACTGTGAATGGGTTAAACAATGGATTGGTGTAAACTGTCCACATAGTGGGATCCTAGGACCCTACATAGTAAAAAGCCTCAGAAAACTGAACTGAGATGTGACTGCAAGGTTCAATTTGGCAGCTACGTTGGAATATGACGAAGTCAATAGACGAATTTCATAATTAAGTACTGCGACACGACTAGTCTTCGTCAAAAAAATTCGTCTTGATCTTTAGCTTGATCATTGCTGACCCTGTGTCATCTAATCAATACCGGAGATATTCAGAGAGCTCGCTAGGTTTTACGGAGAGTTAATACACCTCTATACGGAAACCCATTGGCACTTCAGCTCAGGACACCAGAGCCAAACAAACCCGACGACCCCGATGACATCCCAGACATCAAAAATCTCCACTAACACGGCCTCCACCACCCTTCCCTTACGGAGACCAGATACCTTTTGAAGGTTTCCGCCCTCACATCCACAAAAAAAAGGTAAGTATATCCAAGTAGATGGATATATCTTTAGCTCTTGAACTGAAACGGATTGGTCATCAACATCAATGGCGATTTCATCCTTCACCTTCGTTTTGCCGATGATATGGTCATTATGGCAGAGTCTATGCAAAAGCTCAATATTATGCTCAGTGACCTTAGTAGCGTTTCCCAACAGGTCTTAAAGTGAACATGGACAAGACTACGAATATCCCATGTTGCACCCGTACCGGTAGTCGTTGGGAACGTTACACTCGAATTTGTAGACCACTTTCTTTACCTTGGACAGATAAATAGGTCCACAGATGTATTAGATATGGTCGGTACAACTTCGACAAAGAGGTCATCCGAAGAATATATAGATGAGCTAAACTTTTCAGTCTCACTTCTAACTGTTGTACTCAACCAAGTTTTTCAAAATTATATTATTTGATTACCTATTTTTGATATAATTGTGTAGACATTTTAAGAAGGAAGTTAAGTTTGGTCAATTTGACGAGTACTATTTTGAGATTTTGGGGGGTCATGACCCCTACGACCCCTCCTCTCGGACCACCACTGGTTAACGAGATACACTACGCGTTCATTCCAAGATTGCCGTTACCTCCCTTCCCGCTACCTCGTACCACGCCTCAAGCGTCGCCCCATTAGTATGGATAGCAACGCTAGCGTGTATTTTCGTTTTGTGCTCCCGTGCATTCTTGAGTTTGTTGTTGTTGATTTTGTTGTTATTTTTGTTAAGTTTTTATTATTTCTGTTATTATTATTTACGTTCAAACAATATAAAATAGCCTTGCATTACATATAGGTACATAAAACTTATACAAATTTGACCATCACACACACATGACATGTGTTCATTTGATACCCATATTGTTGTTTTTGGTAGTTAAAAAATACAAAACTGCGGCTGACGGCCGCCGTACTATTATTTTTCGATGAATATAATAGCATAAGTCACTCCCATAAGTAAAACTAATCTAATTACATAATTATAAGTCACAAAACAACAAACCGTTTAGGCTGTAGGCCGTGCTAGAGAAATCTACATACATAGTACATACATACTCTCGAAAACCATAACCATCCTGGGGCATTCGGGCCAAAAACATATTTTTCGTTTGTGCACACAGTACCGTTAGCTGTGACGTCATAACGGTCGACGACGGCAATCTTGAAGTGAACGGGTAATAAACCACAAACATGGCTGAAGTTATCTCATATTTGCTTTATCTCTTCTGAACACGTAAAATAATATAAACTTAGAAAGAGAGGTAACGAATATCGTTCATACATATCATATAGTTTGTAAAGTTTGCATTTTGTCTTATTGGTTCTGTGGATGTTTTAACTCAATTTCATAATTATTTATTTCAAATAGGCCTAGCACTTTTGAACGGTATTTTTTTTAAATCTACCGCCGGATCACAACGCGACCTCAACTCAGAAGATCCGGCAAGAAACTCAACGGCCTTGTCATTTATTTTTGCATTATATCAACAGTCTTGTTTTTTTTTATAACAGCATTCAAAAGATAAAATAAGAGAGAAAAAAGAAATAAATGTGACCCGCCAAAAGCAAAGATTTTTCAATGGTGAGCATGACCGATCCAAAATAGACTCGATAGTTTTTGTGATAGCTATCGGCTACATTAACATAGATATCGATATGGTATGATATGAATTTAATACTATTATCACAAATCAGATATAAGCTACGTTTTGATATATCGAACTCACGTCCCCGTGGGGTATCCGGGTAAGAATAACACCCACTCATCTCCTCCCGTTGGGTGTCCGTAAAACGCGACTAAGGGAAAACAAGTAGGCGGGCAGCAGCGTCTCTTTGTTAGATTTCCTACCACACTGGGATCCCCGAGCCGCCTGCCAAGTTTGAGGATTATGCCAACCCTGCCCTTCTAAGGGGGAGGCCTTTGTACAGCAGTGGACGTTTCGGCTGTTGATGATATCGAACATGACTAATATGTTCAAACAAAATAATGGCTCCAGCATCCAGCGCCTTCCGATATGCTATAAGCTTCCGATAGTCGGATCAGTCAGACTATCGGATGAAAATATCAGACGTGTATTGCCGGCCTTTGGCTGTATGGGCCATAGGTAAAATACGCTGTGCATCCTCGTTATTGTGACGTTTCCAAAAAGTCAATCAATGTCAAATTTAACAAAGCGGAAAGTGGACAATCCTGTGAAAATTCTTTGATTGATCCTTGTCAAATTAAATCATATTGTGTAATTTCCTTTGGGAATTATTAATTTTAAGAGCTGTGATATAGAAATAATAAGTTATTAAATAAACAAAATGTCTAACCCATGGAAAAAGATTGTCGCACCCACACAAGAACAAAACCTGTCCGAAATTATGTCTGAAGAATTTGCACGAGGTCTGCAAGTCAAGGAGGAGATCAAATTCGCTGAACAACTGTCCGACCAGCATGTGAGTACGTCTAACGATATACCACCGGAACTATTGAAAGATATACAAGACTCGAACGCCAAGAACTACTGTGATTCAGATGCAATCATAGCAAAAGTGTTACAATGTCAATTTGATAGGGAGTATGATGACGAACTCAAGGTTGTCGAGAAGAAAAAGAACGGCGATGCTAAAGTATCGGTGTCTTACGATAACTTTTTCAACGTACCTAAGCATTTGTTATATGACTCAGAATCTGACGACGAAGCCGTCGAAAAGAAAGATTGGGACCGTTTCGAGACAAACGAGAAAGAATATGCGAGTCTTCCTAAACGTGGTTACGTTATGAAGGACGGGGAGATGGTCACCAAACATGACAGTGTGATCAATGGCAGGAGAAATGCTTGCAGAGTAATGGCATTTCCACCTGAAGTCTGCACTGGTGATGGTGCAGGTTTTGACATGAAGTTATCCAATTCTGTGTTCAACCACTTACGAGAACAGACTAGATACCACCAGTCTCGTAAGCATAAAATGTTGGATCGTAAAGAGAGTCATGCCACTGCTGAGATGGGTCTTGATGAGCCAACAAGATTGATCTTATTTAAACTCATCAATAATCAACTGCTGGAGGACATTAATGGAGTGATCTCAACGGGCAAAGAATCTGTTGTACTACACGCTTGTGGGAACACAGCATTCCCAGATTTGACAGTTCCTAAAGAATGTGCAATTAAAGTATTTAAAACTACACTAAATGAGTTCAAAACTCGTGATAAATATATTGAAGCTGATTATAGATTCAAAGCCCGGTTTTCTAAGCAGAACCCACGTAAGATTGTCCACATGTGGGCAGAAAAAGAGATGCATAACATGATTCGTATGAAGAAAATCGGAATGAACTGTCCTGATATGATTTGTTTGAAAAAACACATCCTGGTAATGTCATTCATTGGAAGAGAAACCAAACCTGCCCCGAAACTGAGAGACATGATACTGAAGCCGGACAAATGGCAGAGTGTTTACAAGGAGGTTGTTGATGCAATGCACAAATTATACAATGAGGGGCACATGATTCATGCGGACCTCTCCGAGTATAACATCCTGTGGTGGGAGAACAAATGCTGGTTTATTGATGTTTCACAATCTGTGCAGCCTGACCATCCACATGGATTAGAATTCTTACTCAGAGATTGTCGTAATATAGCTAATGTAAGTATTATAGCATTCAAACAATCATATATTGTATCTACTTTTTAAGGTATATATTTTTGCGATATTCTGCTGTATTATTGCCTATTTATAATTGCATGTTGTGAAATAACATAAATGATGTTGCATGTTATAATATCCGACTTTAACAACTGCCTTAGTGTAGCTCCTGGGTTTGATTTCCAGATTGAGTTAACATGCTTGCAAAGCTTAGAAATTGGTACTCTTTTACTTTAGGCCTATAACTGGTGAAATACAGGTGTAGTAATTCTCCATTGTCTATTTGAAATGATGATGATTCATTTTTAGTGTAATTTACCATGGCCTGTTTTATGTAATGAATTATCTCTGTATCTTTCAGTTCTTTGAAAAGAAAGGTGTAACAGACATGAAGTCAGCTGAAGACCTATTTAAATCAATCACTGGTTTTGATGAAATTGATGTGAACATGGTGACCGGTGTGCATACCACATACAATGCTTTGTCCTCACGCTTTGAGATAGCGCCTGATGACAACAGAAACGTCAGCTATCCATTTGAGTACTGTTGGCAGAAGACTAATGAAGGGAAGGCCAAGAGTGACAAGAGTGGTGAAGATGATGATGACGATGATGAAGATGATGAATTTGAAGAGATGTGGACTCAGTCCCTTAAGAATAAGTCCGTGGACACAGCAGCTGATTTTGGCAATGAAGTTGTGGTTAAACTTGAAGTTGATACTGAAGAACAGGCTCGTAAAGATGTCTTGAAAATTCTTGACAACAAAGTCAATTTTGGTAATGAAATAGAAGTTAAGCAAGATACTTAACTGAAACTACTATTATGAAATCTTACAACATAGTGAAGGACTATTCATATATTTAAAAAAACTGTTTACTCAAAAGAAAAAGGTAAATATTGTAACACTGTATGCATAGCAGAACATATTTATCATCTATGCATCATGTCAGATTTTAAGGCAATAAAGGTGGAAAAATGATAGCTGTATTTATTTTATTTCATCTTATAACAAATATAATATACTATCAATAAATAGAACATAAATGAACTTATGATTATCCGTAGCCTTAGAAATAGGTTTGGTGGTAATCAAAGCATTAAATACCTATAATACATGCCGGAAATGTGAAATTTAGGCAGAAATCCCTTGTAAATAATAAACTTTTCACTATGATGAACTGAGGCTAAGGGTGTACGTACTTCTACTACAATATATACATATTACATTACACAAACAAATAACTTGTTAACTCCAGAAAAATTATATTGCCCAATTAAAAAATCTACCAGGAATTCTGCCTCCTCCCCGTATATTCAGATTTGCTTATAGTGAAAACTGCATTCCATTCGTTTTATTAGATTCATTCCAAGTCTGACCCAAAAGCCTGAAGCCTGAGCTTTATTCCTCCATTTATTTTTTTCGACAAATCCAGGCCATACAGAATCATGGATCGAAGATCGTGACCTCTTCCCCACTGACACTCCATTAAAACTTGACCCCCCAATCCTGCTCCTGCATCTCGATCCACTTGTCGCATGGGGCTGCGACCCTTGGCCCTCATTTCCATTGAACATCTGCCTTTTCGGTTATCACTGCTCCTAATGCCAATCTAACCGATATATTACAGTACTATCCAGTAGCGTAATTTGGCTTAGATGGGCTCTGTATCAAAATTTGTTGAGGGGGCCCAAACGAAGGTACAGCCTAAGAGTTTAGGTGAGATTGTGGATTTTACGAATTTTTGCTTACACACGTTTGGTGCCCTCTGTAGCCCGGGGTCCCATATCATTGATACGGCAGGAGCTACGTCCCTGGTACTATCTAGGGACAGTCAACGAAAATCCTTTCATTTAAGCTTAGTAAACACTAGAAGTTTCGGTAGGTTGTCCATCCATGCATGGCGGTAGTATAGCGGTTTAGTTATGTTTTCACCAGCACCATACTTCACAAGCTTCGATTCAATCTCTATCGACTTTAGTCTAATACAAATTTCAATATTAAAAGGTGAGGAGGAAAGCTTCAGAAATTTCTATAATTATTTCTGAGATTTCTTCCTGTCGTCGTGGTCGTGCATACTCATAACATTTAATGTCTTAATTAAACAAGACCAAATAAGTGCTCTATCCTGAATATAAATGCTGTATACATGTGGCCTCAAATTAAAAATACTCAACTTTCTTCAGACACTAGTTTGTGCATTAAATCAATTTGTTGCATGGTAAGAAATTGTTTGGTCTCCGCTGCAACACTGATAAGGGAGTGGCTGTCTCCAATAGCGTGGGAGATCACGATTGATTGCAGCTTCAGCGTGAGGTCTGTGTTGAAGGGTATTGCTGGAAAATAAATTAATATATATTTTTTTAACCTAGTGATGAGAGAAGCAAGGCGTCGAACCTGCCTATTGACGGCTGCACTGCCGCTCGTCACGCGAAACATTAGTAGTTATTAAGTGGTAAACAGTTACCGCAGCCTATAGACGCTAGCAACACCAGAAGAATCACTAGCGCGTTACCGACCCTTTATATCGTTACATATCAAGTCTTTTGTGTCTGGTAATGTCAACAGCTACAGTGCTTTTCAAACAGGAACACAGCAATGTTTACACACTTTGGCGGCAGAATATCTGACACTGCGGTAGTACCTACCTGGACGGTTCCTTGCACAAGGCACTTAATACCTAGTAAAGTATATTAGACAATTCTTTCAGTTAATACAGCCATTTGATCCTAAAATCTTTAGATTTTAAAATCAAATGGCATATACATATTTGTGGGCACTTTTGCACAGGACAGGGAGTCTAGTAAGAGTTCCGATAGTTTACGAGCTCGATCAAACGGACTTTTTTTTTTTGCCCGTACATATTACTAGTTCTTGATAGTTACCGCTAGGGGCGCTGGCGTGAAATGTATGGAGAAAACCGACAGTTTGATCGAGCTCCAAAACTATCAGAACTCGTACAAAAAAAAAAACTATACTGTATTAGACCCCCAGAATAGCAGCGCTATTCGACAATTGGTGGTGGGTACTAGGTATCTTCCAGAGTTATCCAAAGGTTATTAATAACACGACAATTAATACGATATGTACAGACTAAAAGTTCATAGGTAGGTATCCCTAGTTTGAGGCAGTCTGGTAAAAATTCTATATAGGAACCTATTTTGTGTTACATCTATAGTATAGACATATCTATACTTATAATAAAATTGTAACAGGTCCAATTCTGTACTTTTTATCCCCTAATCCAGCACGGTTCCCTAGGGAGAGGGGATTAAAGTAAAAATGTTTGCTTAGTTATACGCGTTTTCATTACAATAAACAATTATAAAGAGACACTCATAGACAGTTGTTATAAATTTGTGCCAATCAATCAGGTTAAGCAACGTTAGGCAAGGTCATTACATAGATGGGTGACCGTTTAATGCCATTTGAATTAAGAGTCTCCGTGCTTCGGAGGGCCAGTAAAAATGGGTCCCAGATTTCACCGACTTTAAAAAAGGGAGGTTATGTATTCAACACAAATGCACAAAATTCGTAAAAGGTATGTTATAAAAAATGTAGTTAACGTAGAAGTGTGCGGGCGGAGCTGCGCGGGTCAGCTAATAATACATATAATTGTTCATACACTTACCATCACTTTCATTATCATTCATCAAATCTATGAAGAGTTGCTTCAAGGAAGGTGGTTTGGCATCCTCAGATGGCTTCACCAAGAGTGTTAAGAGTATCCGGCTGATTTGTACTCTACAATAAAATGTCAATTTAAAGCATCTGCTAGGCTAAAGAGGAAGAGGAAACAAAGGTCTACATGCTACTAATAAATATAATAATGCAATGCATGCTACTAATAAATGAAGATATATAATAAATATAATATTTATATATGTATTTGTATTAATAAAATATGTATTTTAATTAGTGTGTATTGTCTCACATGTTTGTGAACTACCCCACTTTTTGTATTCCATGCAATCTGTTTTCCATCCCAAGATTGCCTGGAAGAAATCGCGGATAGCGA
The DNA here is from genome assembly GCA_911728495.1 of Furcula furcula. NCBI lineage: Eukaryota > Metazoa > Arthropoda > Insecta > Lepidoptera > Notodontidae > Furcula > Furcula furcula. The sequence continues at coordinate 22,064,530 of OU452259.1, read as the reverse complement.
TAAGGCTGCCCTTTGTACAAATTTCTTCAATTCATTTTTATTTATGCGTGTACAATAAAGAGCATAAATAAATAATAAATACCACACACATGGCTAAGTAATTCGATAACCTGAGAACACTCTGAGAGATCATCAAGCATCTGTGGCTTTCCTCAAGGAGATAAGATCACACGCAAAATACGTGCTTATTGTTTGGTGTTGTGGAAAACAGCCTACTATATCTATACTGATCTCATGAACAAACAACAGTCAAAAGGTCATTATCTAGCTATGCTCTTCTAAGATGAATGTGCTAAACCCTATCACTTCAATCTAATTAATTATTCTGAGACTTTCAATCATTTAAGTTCATGCAAACTTACTCTGCCAAGATTTCTTCTGGTAAATTTAGATTAGAGTCAAACAATTTATTTGCAATTTCATAGGCTACATCGGATCTCCCTGAAAAATAAAGTAAAAAAATGCTAAGGTTTTCAATTCCATTAAATCATTGAGACGAAACATGTACACACGGCGGCACCTCAGCCTAGACTGTTTGGACTTTGAACTATTACAAGTTGAACGCTGCGAATCGAGCGAGAGGGTGCGTTATGTTGTCGTTATTTCGTCCCACACGGCGGCCTGCACCCGCCGTCCGCCGCTATGCCCTTTCCCTTTCCAACAATGCTCTGTGATGTATGTATTGTAGTTATTGTTATACTTATAGAGTTATGGAACCTGATGTGTAGCCATGTGTACATAAATAAAAGAGATAAGACATGAGTTACATTTACCACAATCAATTTGTAGATTGAGTAATTTCCTTAAGCACATTATTTTCATAGTGACCTCTGAGACAGTGCCCAAAGCTTGCTCATAGTATGACACTGCTTCACACTTCTGGTTCAAAGCTATCAGGTCATTGGCCAACTCCAGCAGTATTGATGTCCTGATTGGTGATTTTTCAGGATATTTATTTAGTGCTTGAATAAAACAACCTATAGCAGCCTGGAAATTAGAATTATTTGTGATTTAAAATAAGAGATTGGTTTATCTTTAATTTTCTAATACCCAAGAGGTGTGTCCGTCAGGATGACCGGACCACAGCACGGATTCACGTGAAACTTTACCAAGATTTAGTACCTATTTTGTACCTATGTTAAAATATTTTGTACCTCAGTAATAACAAAGTTATTTAATAAATAAAGTGGGAAGCTTTATTTATTAAATAACTTTATTACTGAGGTACAAATTATTTAAACATAGGTACAAAATAGGTACTAAATCTTGGCAGTTTCACGTGAATCCGTGCTGTGGTCCGGTCATCCTGACGGACACCCAAGAGGTACCTATGCTATGCAGTGCAGTTTGCAAGCACCAATATGTAACTGTACCTGCTATACTGATAGCAGTGTTTATGTTATTACAATACTTTAGTGTTTTCATTTCTATTACAAAGAATGCGAAAAGAATGGGTAATATGTTATACTTGTTTCATATAGCTATTTGTATTTGTGTGCTATTGTAGCTACCAAATAAATATCTAGATGGATTTGAATGGATTTTTATCAGAGAGCTGGTTATTGTTATTGGAATGGCTTCTGTTATGTTCGATGTAATGTTCGATGAGATCTTTTATGCTATTTATAAAGGTTATGATTTATGAAGTGATATTTTAATTTGCACAGTAAATTACTGCCAGCTGCAGTGTCCTTTATGGCAAAACACAGTATACATTGCTGCTTGGTGGAAGAACTTCTGACACTGCAGGCACCTGGCACTTTACTCATCTGGACTGTCACTTGCACAACTGAACTACCATCTAGATATTTTTTTTTTATTTCTTTGTACTATTTATATGCCACAATTTAAAATTAGAGTATATTCCTGTAAGGTAAGTATGTGTAATTATTATGAATGAACGGAGAATGTGACAGAATAAAAGAATACCTCTAAATTCTCTCTATCAGCGCTATAAAATTTAAGGGACTTCAATTTCTTCTCGGCCTTCATAAACTGTCTCGCTGCGGCCAAGTAATGTTCCGCTTCACCGAAAAAACTGCCCACGGAGGCCTCACACTTGGCGGCACCCACGTACGCGTGCCCAGCAAACGCCGGCTGCTCCGAATGCTCGCACTGGATAGCCAGGGCTATGAACTCGTTAGTGGCCTCTGATACGTTTGGCTTTCGCATAAAACGCCTGTGCATAAAAACAATACAGTTAATTAATATTTATATTTTTAATAGTGCCTTTCAAAGTACAACTATTCTCACTTTTTCATTTTAGTATTTATATTCATATACTGTTCGTTAAAACTAGCGTTTAGATCAGTAGACATGTTCACTGCGTTTATTTCCTAGTATAACACACACTGAGTAAATAATTAATTTCACTTTATTTAATTAATTAAAAATCAAAAAATATGTAAATTGTAAACATAGCCATAGACCACAGACAGCCATAAACCAACCGAAAAAATTAGTGAAAGAGGCAGTCAGCTGTTTTATGTCAGTGTCAAACAGTAAGATTGCATTCCGAGACATGCTAAAATAGCTGACGAATATCGTTGTTTTAATAGATACAAAGTCTTAGGATAACCAAAAGCTGTCAAGAATTCAGAACGTTAGAAATGGCTAAATGTTAGCAATGATTTTTATTTTTTTCTTAGAATGAGCAAATAGTGGGATATCGTTACGTTAACAAGCAGAGTACTCCGAACGCGTTACCTTGATATCAATTTTGCATGTCTCGGAACGGAATGCACTATATTTGTCAACTATTTGATATTACGTTTAGTTATTTATATGCAATGTAAACAAGTAGCCAGTAAGAACTTCGTAATATGAAGTCATCGATATAATATATATTAAAATCTACTAAAAGAAAAGTGGGTAGTATTATTTCAGATTTAATCCTCTATAAAAATAAACCTCTAATAAAAATTGGAGAATAAAACTGTAGCCTGATAACAAAACGCATCTTAGCCTATCTAGCTATTCTAGCTGTCAAAAACACGTCAAACAAAAAAATGCTTTGACGTGTCTCTGGTAAGTGGTGCTGCGGTATGGATGGATAAGGATTTTCGTTTAATTAACAGTTATGATTTCGTTTTAAGAATATCTGACCACTTTCTGATTAGACCAAGTAATAGTCGAAGATGGATTTTCTAAAAAGCGGATTGAAAACCGTACTGGGTGCCCCAGAACCTGGCCATCAACCTACAGGTGCCGAGACCGTAAGTTTTCCAATATTTACTTACTAAAATTGAATCTGATGAAACTATTTATAGTTTACAGTATATTAGAGCTATTTATTGCCTATTATTTTTGCGTAGGAGTAAGCAGACGGCCGTAACTGACCTAATATTTTAAAATGTAAGGATCTAGATTTTTATTACAATAAATAGACTTATAATCATGGTTTAGTGCCAAAATGAATTTTACAACTTTTGAATTTAACACCTCCTATACTAAAAATAATTGTTTTGCCTGTTACGAAGACTGTAAGAACTTTTCAGTAATTGCTTATGCTGCCTTCCAAAGATAAATTGCCTTCCATAATATTAGCCCACTGGTAATCTACCATGGTGCTTCCTGCAACTCTAAAAAAAAAAGTATCTTTACTGAATCTCCTTTTATATAATATAATAATATAATATAACCTTTATTTCGGACAACATTGGATCCATATTTTGTTAGTAATACAAAAAACTTATGATAAACTAAATGTTAGTACAAAACTAATAATAATATTATATTAAAATAACCTACCACGCAAATTGTGCTACCGACATAGTTTTTCGCACTAATATCTGCATGATAGGAGAGGCTAACCTCTCTGCCACTGTTCTCACTATGCTGTTACGACTGTCCCTTACTCTTCTTAAAATTGAGGCTGTTTTCTTGCGTATGATAGCTGGAAAACTATCAGTATGTGCTTGCGCAAACATGCCTGAGGCACTGCAGAATCTTGGCAGTCGCAACAGCATTCTGAAGGCATTATTATATTGGACGCGCAGGACATCCAGCGATTTTTTCGTATAATTGACCCATAGACTGCTCGTGTAAAAGCTCTGACAGTACGCTTTAAAAAGTGTAATTTTAACTTGGTCTGTGCAACGAGCAAATCTACGTGCCAACATGTTACTTCGCACCGCTAGTGCCCTACGCTCCCTCTCAATATCCATATCATCCCTAAGATCGTACCTGTGTGAACTTGGCACCCGACTTTGGAAAAACGATTTTTTTATAGTTTTTTCGAGAAGCTTTCAGTAAGTAGTGGATAGTAGTGAAACTAATTTCGTTTGTAGTAATTCCAAAAAAAAAAAAAAAAATTAAAAAAAATGTTGTCCCCCGAAATTTGAAAAACCACGTTTTTTCTACTGTTTCCATTAGATAATGGTTAGTAGTGGATTGTAGTGCAATTTTTATCGTAAGTAGTAAAATAGAAAAAAAAAGAAAAAACTTTTTATTTTAGAGTAGTATTTCAACATGCTTTAGAAGTAAATTCAGTTCCTAAGGTCTGAAAGATTAGTACTAATGGTAGAATATACCAAGGAAGGTTTGTAGTGAACGAATTTTCGTTTGTAGTAACTGTAGTAAAAATCTACATTGACTAGAAGTTATAAAATCAAGAAAATCTTGTTCGGGCGTCAATCTCACTGAATAACTCTGGTTTAACAGGATATACGATTACTACAAACGATGAAATTGACTGAGAAAGGTTCGTAGAGGTTTGTAGTGACCGAATTTTCGTTTGTAGTAACTGTAGTAAAAATCTACATTGATTAGAAATTACAAAATCAATAAAATCTTGTTTGGGCGTCAATCTCACTGAATAACTCCGCTTTAAGAGGATATACGATTACTACAAACGATGAAATTGACTGAGAAAGGTTCGCAGAGGTTTGTAGTGAACGAATTTTCGTTTGTAGTAACTGTAGTAAAAATCTACATTGATTAGAAGTTACAAAATCAAGAAAATCTTGTTCGGGCGTCATTCTCACTGCATAACCCTGGCTTTAAGAGGATATGCGATTACTACAAACGATGAAATTGACTGAGAAACGTTCGTAGAGGTTTGTAGTGACCAAATTTTCGTTTGTAGTAACTGTAGTAAAAATCTACATTGATTAGAAGTTACAAAATCAAGAAAATCTTGTTCGGGCGTCATTCTCACTGCATAACCCTGGCTTTAAGAGGATATGCGATTACTACAAACGATGAAATTGACTGAGAAACGTTTGTAGAGGTTTGTAGTGAACGAATTTTCGTTTGTAGTAACTGTAGTAAAAATCTACATTGACTAGAAGTTATAAAATCAAGAAAATCTTGTTAGGGCGTCATTCTCACTGAATAACTCTGGTCTTAAGAGGATATACGATTACTACAAACGATGAAATTGACTGAGAAAGGTTTGAAGAGGTTTGTAGTGAACGAATTTTCGTTTGTAGTAACTGTAGTAAAAATCTACATTGACTAGAAGTTATAAAATCAAAATCTTGTTCGGGCGTCATTCTCACTGAATAACTCTCGTTAAACAGGATATACGATTACTACAAACGATGAAATTGACTGAGAAAGGTTCGTAGAGGTTTGTAGTGAACGAATTTTCGTTTGTAGTAACTGTAGTAAAAATCTACATTGACTAGAAGTTATAAAATCAAGAAAATCTTGTTAGGGCGTCATTCTCACTGAATAACTCTGGTCTTAAGAGGATATACGATTACTACAAACGATGAAATTGACTGAGAAAGGTTTGAAGAGGTTTGTAGTGAACGAATTTTCGTTTGTAGTAACTGTAGTAAAAATCTACATTGACTAGAAGTTATAAAATCAAGAAAATCTTTTTCGGGCGTCATTCTCACTGAATAACTCTGGTTTTACAGAATATACGATTACTACAAACGATCAAATTGACTGAGAAAGGTTCGTAGAGGTTTGTACTGAACGAATTTTCGTTTGTAGTAAAAATCTACATTGATTAGAAGTTACAAAATCAATAAAATCTTGTTTGGGCGTCAATCTCACTGAATAACTCTGCTTTAAGAGGATTTACGATTACTACAAACGATGAAATTGACTGAGAAAGGTTCGTAGAGGTTTGTAGTGAACGAATTTTCGTTTGTAGTAACTGTAGTAAAAATCTACATTGACTAGAAGTTATAAAATCAAGAAAATCTTGTTCGGGCGTCATTCTCACTGAATAACTCTAGTTAAACAGGATATACGATTACTACAAACGATGAAATTGACTGAGAAAGGTTCGTAGAGGTTTGTAGTGACCGAATTTTCGTTTGTAGTAACTGTAGTAAAAATCTACATTGATTAGAAGTTACAAAATCAATAAAATCTTGTTTGGGCGTCAATCTCACTGAATAACTCCGCTTTAAGAGGATATACGATTACTACAAACGATGAAATTGACTGAGAAAGGTTCGCAGAGGTTTTTAGTGAACGAATTTTCGTTTGTAGTAACTGTAGTAAAAATCTACATTGACTAGAAGTTATAAAATCAAGAAAATCTTGTTCGGCCGTCATTCTCACTGAATAACTCTGGTTTTACAGAATATACGATTACTACAAACGATGAAATTGACTGAGAAAGGTTCGTAGAGGTTTGTAGTGAACGAATTTTCGTTTGTAGTAACTGTAGTAAAAATCTACATTGACTAGAAGTTATAAAATCAAGAAAACCTTGTTAGGGCGTCAATCTCACTGAATAACTCTGCTTTTAAGACGATGTACGATTACTACAAACGATGATATTGACTGAAAAAGGTTCGTAGAGGTTTGTAGTGAACGAATTTTCGTTTGTAGTAACTGTAGTAAAAATCTACATTGATTAGAAGTTACAAAATCAAGAAAATCTTGTTAGGGCGTCATTCTCACTGCATAACCCTGGCTTTAAGAGGATATGCGATTACTACAAACGATGAAATTGACTGAGAAACGTTTGTAGAGGTTTGTAGTGAACGAATTTTCGTTTGTAGTAACTGTAGTAAAAATCTACATTGATTAGAAGTTACAAAATCAATAAAATCTTGTTTGGGCGTCAATCTCACTGAATAACTCCGCTTTAAGAGGATATACGATTACTACAAACGATGAAATTGACTGAGAAAGGTTCGCAGAGGTTTGTAGTGAACGAATTTTCGTTTGTAGTAACTGTAGTAAAAATCTACATTGACTAGAAGTTATAAAATCAAGAAAATCTTGTTCGGGCGTCATTCTCACTGAATAACTCTGGTTTTACAGAATATACGATTACTACAAACGATGAAATTGACTGAGAAAGGTTCGTAGAGGTTTGTAGTGAACGAATTTTCGTTTGTAGTAACTGTAGTAAAAATCTACATTGACTAGAAGTTATAAAATCAAGAAAACCTTGTTAGGGCGTCAATCTCACTGAATAACTCTGCTTTTAAGACGATGTACGATTACTACAAACGATGATATTGACTGAAAAAGGTTCGTAGAGGTTTGTAGTGAACGAATTTTCGTTTGTAGTAACTGTAGTAAAAATCTACATTGATTAGAAGTTACAAAATCAAGAAAATCTTGTTCGGGCGTCATTCTCACTGCATAACCCTGGCTTTAAGAGGATATGCGATTACTACAAACGATGAAATTGACTGAGAAACGTTTGTAGAGGTTTGTAGTGAACGAATTTTCGTTTGTAGTAACTGTAGTAAAAATCTACATTGACTAGAAGTTATAAAATCAAGAAAATCTTGTTCGGGCGTCATTCTCACTGAATAACTCTGGTTTTACAGAATATACGATTACTACAAACGATGAAATTGACTGAGAAAGGTTCGTAGAGGTTTGTAGTGAACGAATTTTCGTTTGTAGTAACTGTAGTAAAAATCTACATTGATTAGAAGTTACAAAATCAAGAAAATCTTGTTCGGGCGTCATTCTCACTGCATAACCCTGGCTTTAAGAGGATATGCGATTACTACAAACGATGAAATTGACTGAGAAACGTTTGTAGAGGTTTGTAGTGAACGAATTTTCGTTTGTAGTAACTGTAGTAAAAATCTACATTGACTAGAAGTTATAAAATCAAGAAAACCTTGTTAGGGCGTCAATCTCACTGAATAACTCTGCTTTTAAGACGATGTACGATTACTACAAACGATGATATTGACTGAAAAAGGTTCGTAGAGGTTTGTAGTGAACGAATTTTCGTTTGTAGTAACTGTAGTAAAAATCTACATTGATTAGAAGTTACAAAATCAAGAAAATCTTGTTCGGGCGTCATTCTCACTGCATAACCCTGGCTTTAAGAGGATATGCGATTACTACAAACGATGAAATTGACTGAGAAACGTTTGTAGAGGTTTGTAGTGAACGAATTTTCGTTTGTAGTAACTGTAGTAAAAATCTACATTGACTAGAAGTTATAAAATCAAGAAAATCTTGTTCGGGCGTCATTCTCACTGAATAACTCTGGTTTTACAGAATATACGATTACTACAAACAATGAAATTGACTGAGAAAGGTTCGTAGAGGTTTGTAGTGAACGAATTTTCGTTTGTAGTAACTGTACTAAAAATCTACATTGATTAGAAGTTACAAAATCAATAAAATCTTGTTTGGGCGTCAATCTCACTGAATAACTCCGCTTTAAGAGGATATACGATTACTACAAACGATGAAATTGACTGAGAAAGGTTCGTAGAGGTTTGTAGTGAACGAATTTTTGTTTGTAGTAACTGTAGTAAAAATCTACATTGACTAGAAGTTATAAAATAAAGAAAATCTTGTTCGGGCGTCATTCTCACTGAATAACTCTGGTTAAACAGGATATATATACGATTACTACAAACGATGAAATTGACTGAGAAAGGTTCGTAGAGGTTTGCAGTGAACGAATTTTTGTTTGTAGTAACTGTAGTAAAAATCTAAATTGATTAGAAGTTACAAAATCAATAAAATCTTGTTTGGGCGTCAATCTCACTGAATAACTCTGGTTAACTTATAACTTCTAGTCAATGTAGATTTTTACTACAGTTACTACAAACGAAAATTCATTCACTACAAACCTCTACGAACCTTTCTCAGTCAATTTCATCGTTTGTAGTAATCGTACATCCTCTTAAAGCAGAGTTATTCAGTGAGATTGACGCCCAAACAATATTTTATTGTTTTTGTAACTTCTAATCAATGTAGATTTTTACTACAGTTACTACAAACGAAAATTCGTTCACTACAAACCTCTACGAACCTTTCTCAGTCAATTTCATCGTTTGTAGTAATCGTATATCCTCTTAAAGCCAGAGTTATTCAGTGAGAATGACGCCCGAACAAGATTTTCTTGATTTTATAATTTCTAGTCAATGTAGATTTTTACTACAGTTACTACAAACGAAAATTCGTTCACTACAAACCTTTACGAACTTTTCTCAGTCAATTTCATCGTTTGTAGTAATCGTATATCCTCTTAAAGCCAGAGTTATTCAGTGAGATTGACGCCCAAACAATATTTTATTGATTTTGTAACTTCTAATCAATGTAGATTTTTACTACAGTTACTACAAACGAAAATTCGTTCACTACAAACCTCTACGAACCTTTCTCAGTCAATTTCATCGTTTGCAGTAATCGTATATCCCGTTTAACCAGAGTTATTCAGTGAGAATGACGCCCGAACAAGATTTTATTGATTTTGTAACTTCTAATCAATGTAGATTTTTACTACAGTTACTACAAACGAAAATTCGTTCACTACAAATCTCTACGAACCTTCCTTAGTAAATTCTACCATTAGTAGTAATCTTTCAGACCTTAGGAACTGAATTTACTTCTAAAGCATGTTGAAATACCACTCTAAAATAAAACGTTTTTTCTTTTTTTTCTTTTTTACTACTTACGATAAAAATTGCACTACAATCCACTACTAACCATTATCTAATGGAAACAGTAGAAAAAACGTGGTTTTTCAAATTTCGGGGGACAGCATTTATTTAAATTTTTTTTTTTTTTGGAATTACTACAAACGAAAATAGTTTCACTACTATCCACTACTTACCGAAAGCTTCTCGAAAAAACTATAAAAAAATCGTTTTTCCAAAGTCGGGTGCCAAGTTCACACAGGTTAAGATCGTCAGTAATAAAATGCCCAAGGTATTTAAAAGTTGAGACACGGCTTATAGTCCAGCCATTCAAAGTGAGATCTATTGCGTAAAAAGGGCATTTACCGGCGGCCTTAAAAACCATATAGTGACATTTATTTACATTATATATGAGTCCATGTGCAGCAGCGTAAGCCTCACATACTACTAACAATTTTTTAACTGCTTCTGGCGACGGGCCCAGCAGCACCATGTCATCTGCATAGCTGATGTTGTTTATAATTACCTCACCAACCGAGCATCCAACACGCATACTACTGAGTCCGGCGATGAGGTCATTTATATAAAGGTTGATGAGTGTTGGAGACGTCAAACCACCCTGTCTCACACCACACTCCAATCTATACGACTCCGAGAGTACATTGCCCCACTTTACATGGTTAGTCTGATTACCATACCAATATTGCAATATCTTCAGGATATACTCCGGTATACCACTGCTTTCCAGTTTTCTCCAAAGTACATCATATGATACAAGATCGAAAGCTTTGGAGAGATCCAGGAAACAGGCATACACCGGCGTTTTACACTCTGTATAGTACTGGACAGTATGCTTGAGACTCAAGATGGCAGACTCTGTGGAGAGCCCGGGATGAAATCCGAACTGAGCGTCATGTAGCCTAATGTGGTTTTGCAAGCATGAGTCAAGCATACTGTCCAACACCTTAGCTATTACCGTCGCTAAAGAGATGGGTCGATAATTTTCCTTATTTGCTATATCACCTGTCTTGTTCTTCACAATTGGAACTACAATAGTTTTCATTAGATTCTCTGGTAGATGTGAATGTTTGAGACACATTGTGTAGAACATAGACAGAACACTGGAGATGTGATCCCCCGCGTGCTTTAGATGTTCAATGCTGAGTCGGTCATGACCAGGGGATTTACCCCTACTCATGCTATTTATAACTGCTGAAACTTGCTCGGCAGTAAATGCCCGCAGAGGTGATCTTACTAAATCCCTCGGTCCAACGGACTCAGCCTCACTCACCAAAACAGAGGACCTAGTGGAGATTGTATTTTAAAATGCTTGACAAACATATTTGCAATATCGGCATGGTCACTAAAGCCCCCCACACACGACGAGAGACCAGGCCTAGTATCCATATTACCCGTAGACTTCCAGAATTTAACAAAATTCTTATTTGCTCGGTGCTTAGCCAAGACATCCATTTTTTGCTGCTCTTTGTTGTTTTGGCAATATTTTAGTTTTCCCTTAAATACTTTGCGGGCTTGACTCATCTCTTCATAGACAGGCCCAGAGCTTGGTCGATTTGCACGTATCCATTTTCGAAAAGTAAGCCTGGCCTCCCGATGAGCTTCTCTAACTATATGATTCCAACCACACACAGATTTACCACGTTTAGATTTTTCACCATGCGGCTCCCTAGATTGCTCAGCTGCTACAGATAAAACTGTTACAATATCATTGTACATATTGTCAATTTCAGCTTTGTGATCTCCCGAGCTGCATCCCTCACCGCACTTCCATGAGCTCTTGAGAAAGGGGAATATTTTGTAATAGATAGTTACAGAGCCTATAGTAGTTTTTAATTTCGAATCTATTTCTTTCTCCCCAAATAACAGAACTACGAGGTGCAGCCGACGTCATCACCTTTTGCCTCATTATACCTAAATTACATTCAAAGTAAATTGGAAGATGATCAGAAACATATACTTCCTCATCTATACCTACGTTTACAATCGTATCCCAAGCGGCCAGAGTAACCACACAGTGGTCTAGCCATCTCCTACACCCGTATACATCACTGACAAAAGTGTAGTTATTTTGATTAAGCCCTAGCTTTTCTACATCTGCACAAATCCATAATTGGTCCGCACAGAAATTTATAAGCTCATTGTAAAACAATTCTTTAGGGTGAGCCATCGATATAGTATACCAACTAGATTAGCTGTCATGACCCGAAAAGTGGTCACGAAAATAGAGCTACGGAGACGGCTGTCGCTCTATTTCAAATTAGTACGAGCCGACAACAGGATGTATCGAAATTCCTTATTGCGCGTTTATAAATTGTCCAAATAATATAATACTTATCGTAATACTAAAATTGCAGATGGAGAATTTTTTTTTGGTTTCGTGTTCTTATTACTACTAGTTTAAATAATAAATATAAGTAAGATATCATTATAATACTAAATAAAAATTATTTATTTGATATTTTCTCCGCTAGAGACTGACAAAATTAATGTTGCCGATAGGCGTGTCGCCACTGTCTATACGAAACTGTTAAACTACACGTCATTACCATAATAAAAAAGTTAGTTCTCATTTTTGCCACCAGCACGGATAAGTTTGTAAGTCAGTACACACACAATGGAAACACCTGTTTTGAACCTTATTTTATAGTTGTTAAGATTTTCTTTTAAATAGCAGCGTTTTCCCTGAAAGAAAACGCATATTAAACTACTTACCTTATTCGAAGCTTATAATGAGAGCGGCACTTCCGGTTTCCCGTCATATTTGTTCCTATTGGTCTACTTCACTGTGATTTGATCGGACGTGACGTCATATTGCCAGGCGGGTGGGGGGAGCTGTTGTAAAACACGCTCACTCCATTCGTGTTCATTGTGTCGAAGAAATACCAGGCAGGTTTAAAAAGTAAGCTTCGAATAAGGTAAGTAGTTTAATATGCGTTTTCTTTCAGGGAAAACGCTGCTATTAAACCACAGTACCGTTATTCGAAGCTTATAATGAGACGTGTTTGTTATCGCCTGGTAATATCAGTAGATTAATGACGCCAATGTGATTTACCGATATATTTTAAATATCCAAGTATGAATTTTAAATAAAAATTCAATAGATTGCATTCTTATATATATATATATATAGATATTTGTATATGCTAATTATTTCTTTAAGAAACGAGTAGCAGAAAAAGAGAAGAGGAGAATAGAACTGTATCAACCATTAAAATCAATATTATGCCAATTATTCATTGTGTTTTGTTAAACAATCCAGTACAAAAGTACATATTTTTTTTTTTCGTGATGTGTTTTTGACTTCGTCTTTATAATGCAGTGTAAAATGTATTAGAAAACTCCAATTTCAATGTGCTAGCTATTATTAAAAAACCCTACGCCTGTGACGCATGATAGGTAATTGATTAAGCTAAATTATGTTCGTGATTTTAGTCTTTTTGACCCATCAATAAAGATAAGATAACTGAATACATATACAATTTGTTTTTAAACACTCAACACCAGGTACTGCGATGTTGTATACTTTGCAGTACGTGGCCTTCCGATTAACGACACGACTATGCTTTACAGAGTACTAGGTGATGTTACAATGTTTACCTCTAATTATTATGCAGTGTGATAATCTTTAGCATCCAGCAAGCAACAGTGTGAAGAGTAGACTTCACTTTGTGTAGTAATAGATAAATTATATGGGATTTTTATCTAAACTCTATTAAGGCATTACTCTAGTCATTAGTCAGGGTATTTATAAATGTTAAATCTTATATACATTGCTATATATGCATGTATGTGTTCTACATGTGAAGTAAGCCACTTTAAAAATTGCTCACTAAATCATATCCTAAATAGATGAGTAAAGGATTAATAAGTAAAATCAATTTAAGAACATGTTGCTAAGAATTGACAAGCAAGTAACTGGACTGATCAGTATTGTACATTGTCAGAGTTAGGCAATAATAATACCAAACAACAATGATTAATGCTCGAATCCGCTATAAATTAGCAAAAAATGTGGCAATATTTCCAGTTATTTTAATTTAGTTTAGAAAATCAAGACCAGCTTATGATAATTCCAAACTACTTCGTGAATTTTTAATGTAATATTTGATTCGATTTGAAAGGTCAAGTCTGGATCACCAAAACTCACATGTTTAAGTTTCAGAACGAAAGAATATTGTCTGTATGCGAAAACTAGGACTCTTTAAAAGTTGTGTCATATGAATAGATGACTCAAAACTCGTTCAAGAACAGAGTCTGCTCTCCGAAATAATTCAGGGCCAATACGATTAAATATATATTTAATCTATACCAGAATACTTCAGAGCCAATACGAGTAAGGATACGTTCACCGAATACACGAATAATCATACATGGAGGATGATTTGTAGTCGTTCTGCTCCAAAGTACCTTAAATATTTATGGACATATTATGTACTCCATATATCCTACTATCTGTCTCTACAAGGATATTGTATAAAATATTATCAATGAAATTTGATTTGTATTAAAGAACTAATTGAAAAATATAATATTCATAAGCATCTGTGAATGGTTGGTCCCACCCCCTGTCTGCATACTAGTTTCCCTTACCTCTGTAAAGGAAATTTGTGTTGTCACTTTGTAATAAATGCGAAATTACAAGAGATAGTAAGCAGGATTGCTAATATTTCTTTTGGTTGCAATGCAACTGCTTTCTTTATATTTTCTTACTCCCGACATTGATCGGAAGTTCAATTATGGGGTTAAAGAATCTTTATTCTCATTAGAACAATTACAGTTCGTACGATTATACGTCTGTTCTCCGCAATTGTGAATGAGGACTGCATTACTTTTAGCTAATAAAGCATGCGATGCATTTTGGCATAACTTGGTTACTTACACCCAGTTACACCCACAGAATTGAGTTTGATATTGTTATAGAAACTCGTGAATGATTCCATCATTATGGGTCCCCAGAAGTCCCAATTATAAGAATACATACCTTTTAACTTTGAAATGGGATATAGTATAGAAAAAGTAATGGTGGTCTTCAAATAAAGGACATGTTGTCCCCACATCATATCCAATCATTGTTTGAAGAACTTTCTTAAAATGTTGTATCCAAAACTTTGATAAACTATTAGCAGTTTACGCTCCTGATATTTTAAGACAGTAAAATTAATGGACCATGATTAGGATCCAAGACGTGACTGCAAGCCAGGGTTATGAAATTTATATATTTATATATAATTGATTCATAGAATCACGTACGTGCAATTTTGTATAGCAACTGCAACCTTCTTCTGAAAGGTAAATTTCCGTATTCTCTCCCCGCGAGTGTGCGTGATAGTCAGAACAAACTCCTCAGAAAAAGCTTATTAATAAGACGATGTGCCAGGCACACACACACTGTTAATGTCTTAATATCTCTGCTGAATTTAACAGAAAAACAGTCTCGAAGAGCAATATGCAGTTACCACTCCTGCAGGGAACTGTTACTTATTGGGGTACCCTGCGGAGGCACGTAATTGCTAAAAATACCCTGTCAATGTCACTATGCTTATAATAATAATATCCTGGGACAACCCACACACGGCCATCCGATCCCAAACCAGATACAGCCTGCACAACGGCAACCATACAACTGATACGAATGCACTTCCTACTTATATCGATAAATAGTAACAGAAACTTGGTGGGAATCGAACCCACGGCCACTGAGTAGGAGTTAGGGTGTCTATGAGAACGACGGGCCAGTCAAATTATTATAATGAAATGGACTTCAGAAAATAACTTTCAGACTGACAAGAATGCCAAAATTGATTTTGAAAATTAGGTACGTGCTCTCTCCACGAGCTATACATGTTACTGTCCCTGCGAGGGAGGTTAAATCTTTGTGTATCCACCCTGCGAGGGTGAGTAATAAAATGTGCAGTCCTTGCGAAGGACAATATACTAATGGTGAAATAGACTTCAGCCAACCACTTCCAAATTGACAAATCAAAATTGATTCTAAAAACCGGATACACTGTACGTGCTCTCTCCACGAGCTATACATGTTACTGTCCCTGCGAGGGAGGTTAAATCTTTGTGTATCCACCCTGCGAGTGCGAGTAATAAAATGTGCAGTCCTTGCGAAGGACAATATACTAATGGTGAAATAGACTTCAGCCAACCACTTCCAAATTGACAAATCAAAATTTATTTTAAAAACCGGATACATGCTCTTTTTATGAGCAATTAAGAAATAAAATAAATAAATAACTACTTATATACATATGTACCATCACGGGATGGAGGTTTATTATTTATATTTATATATATATACATATATGCCCCTGCACCACCCTGCGAGGGTGGTGGTTTGTGCAACTCCATGCAATTTAAAATGGAATCTAGAAAATATGCCACGTGATGGTACTTAATGCTGATGGTGAAGTAGAAGTCAGCCAACAACGGTCAGACTAACAAGATCGTCAAAATTGATTCTGAATCGGGTGCGTGGTCATGATCAACATACATGAGATGATACATACCATCCTGCGACAGGTTAATTATTTGTGTACCCATCCTGCGAGGGTGGGCGATAATATTTGCAAACGTTATGCAAAGGAGAATAGAAATTAGACCTCGTACCACGCGATGGTACTCTATTCTGGTGAAGTAGACTTCAGCCAACAACTTTTAGGCTTTGACAAGATTATCAGAATTAAATCTGGAAACCAGGAGCTTGCCTTACGACGAGCAACTGTACATGTACTGCCCCCGAGATGGGAGGTTTATAATTTGTGCACCCATCCTGCAACGATGGATGGCAACTTGTGCCATGAGATAGTACTTTATATTGATTGTAACCTTACGAGGCTTGCCATATATATACGTGAATTTTGTGTATTAGACACTAAAAGTTACTGCGTTGCGTACGCATGCACTGGATTTCTCCAAGACAAACAGATTTGTTAATATGATAGCATCTCTACGTTTCTCAATACTCAATATTGCGTCGCACAAACTTATTGAAAAAGTTTTAAGAGATTTTAAAGAAAACCGTAATTGTATTTAACTTTGAAACAGTTATATTTCCACCTTTCTGCTCACAGACTATAATAGTAATTAACCTACATAGCCCACACAAGAAGACTACGAAATATTGTCATGCAAGCAATGATACAATGATATTGTATATAATATCATTGCCAGCAAACTATTTTAGCAGCATTTTTTTTTTTTTTTTTTTTGTGAAATACAACAAAAAATATGTTCGCAATGGTTTGTCTGTAAAATTGAGGTGGCGGCCACAATTATAAGACTTAAATACTCCATTTGTACTGTATCTAAGCTTTTAATTCCCAATCCTAGGTTACCCTATGAGTATAGTTCTACTTGTCAGCACACGTGAACTTACAGATACCGCACAATCAAAAGTAATATATTAACAAAACTCACTTGTTTACTGAATTTATCCAATTATCACACCACATTGATAACGACTGAGCGCCTTTTCTTCAAGTACAACTAATGTCACTGTTTCACTGTTCCGATTGTATTATTGTAAATTGACCATCCATTCTGAAAAAAAAGCTTAGAACTAACTGTAAGAGATGTATTATTATCGTAGAACTCGCCTACAAAATAATTCTGCAAATGCTTAAAACTGCAGGTAGATGTACTATATTATCGTAGGACTTGGCTACAAAAATAGTTCTGCAAATGTTTTAAACTGCAGGTAGATTACAATTTGTAATATTACATGTTTATGTGTCCGTTACTTTTTATCCACTTAGAACACTCGCACATAAAGCTTACCCACATTAAACATTAGTAAAAATATCAATTCAGCACAAGTATTAAATTATAATTTTTATAGTTTTCAAATATACAAATTACTGTCAGTGGGCTAAATGAAAATTGATTATTTACAAATTTATGATCAACATAGCCCAATTTACTTGCACTATATTCAAACCACACACTATTTAATAGTATAAAACATTTCATTATAAATAGTATAAAACATTTCATTAGGAACACACAAACAAAACGAACGGCAAACACCGTTAAAATGTTTTGTACTTACGTGCATTTTGTTCGGCTTCAACTATTTGTAGCAAATATTGTTGTTCAACATTGTATACTTTCGGAATTATTTAGATATAGAATTTGATTTAAATTCCACAAACAGTTTTATATTGTAGCCTCGGACGGGTGTCCGTGACGGGAAACAAGACGCCAATGAACACGAATGGAGTGAGCGTGTTTTACAACAGCTCCCCCCACCCGCCTGGCAATATGACGTCACGTCCGATCAAATCACAGTGAAGTAGACCAATAGGAACAAATATGACGGGAAACCGGAAGTGCCGCTCTCATTATAAGCTTCGAATAACGGTACTGTGGTTTAATGAGTACATTTTTGTTTAAGTCAAAACAACTACTTTTTTTCGTATAGCTTTGGCGGTTTTATTCATCGATATACTATACCAACTAGATTAGCTGTCACGAACAACTATACACGTACACGCAAAACAATAATATGTTCATATAAAAAGATGACTTACATACTATAAAATAAGGTTCAATAATAATTGCAGACAATTGAGCGACAGCCGTCTCCGTAGCTCTTATTTTCTTATTTTCGTGACCACTTTTCGGGTCGTGACAGCAAATCTAGTTGGTATATAGTATATCGATGGTTTTATTGATTTTTCTTTGTCTCCGATGTAAAGGTTTTATGTGCCAACATTACTGCATACAGAATTAGACTTTATTACTACATGTGAAGGCTTCTATTAGTCCGACGTTCCGAATTATTTAAAACTATTTTCTACAATTTCTAGCTACGTGTATAGTTGTGTAAGTAAATGTAACCGCGACCACATTTTCGATGTCATTTTGTTCGTGACAGCTAATCTAGTTGGTATAGTATATCGATGGGGTGAGCATTAAAATCCCCTAGTATGAACATATTTTCAACCTCACAGCTTGCCTGAATTGCACTTATTTCACTTAAAGTTTCAGTAAAATTCGACAAGTTATCCAATGAGTTTGTTGGCATATATACACACACTACTAATAATTCACAACCCCTTGTCGAGGCTTTAATGGCCACTAAACGAGGGCTACTACAATCTAGCACAGAGACCGAGTCGAAAATTCCCTTTCTCCATAGAATGGCTACTCCACCATAAAGTCTCCCTCTCAATAAGCCTTCTGATGTGTCTATAGCTGATTTTTATGTGACTGGTTATAATAGTGGTCTAATCTATCTATACTATAATAAAACTCAAAGAGCACTTTTTCTGTACATTGAATATTTTTCCAAAATTTCTATGTGGAGATACTATACTATCGACATAGAGGCCAAAACAATTTTTTTTTGGAATTATTGTCTGTCTGTCTGTCTGTCTGTCGTTCTGTTTGTCCAGGTATCATTTGAAAACCCGTGGATGGATTTTGATAGGACTTTCACTGATATGTTGTGTAGAAGTCAAGGTATAAATTGGTATATAAAACATCACGCTATGTTTCATAGGGGCTAAGCAGTGAAACATTACTTGCACATATTACCACGTAATTTCCTTTGTATGAGAATAGGGTAATTATAGACTGATCAGTTAATCATTAAGATATGTATTATTACGCTATATACAATAGGGACTGAGCAGACATTTAGTTTTAATAAGATATGGCAGTGGCGAAGGGTCAATTTTTGTAAGGGGTAAGCTGGTCCGGTACACCCAGGACATTTTCATTAGATTTCCGTATTGTTCTAAGTACGTTGCTGATAGCAATATGACATTATATCTTTGAAAAGTTAAAATCTGTAAATCCCGAGCGAGTCCAAACTAGATCATGAAATTATTCATGAAACTTTAATTAAACTCCACAAGTCCAGGTAGTGTATAGGTATTATATTACAGTCGCAACAATAAAAGATGCGGAAAACTTAAAACTTTCAATATCGAATATCATTAGACTGTAATTGACGATTTTAGCGTGATTCATATTATGAACAGCGCCATCTATCGGTGAAATTGAACATACAATCACCATAGAACTTTAATCTATATATTTAAAAGAAAGTAGGGTTAATTACACTATTTATAACTCAAGAACGGCTCAACCGATTTGGCTGAAAATTGGTAGGGAAGTAGCTTAGGAGCAGGAGACGGACATAGGATACTTTTTATACCTGTAGGTTAAGGTTAAGCAACGTTAGGTAAGGTCATTAAATAGATGGGTGAACCGATTTGTATGAAATTTTATGTGTATATCGGGTAGGTCTAATAATAGGCCATTAATTATATTTCATGCCGCTAGGTAAAGGTTAAGCAACATAAGGCAAGGTAATTAAATAGATGGGTGAACGGATGTGTATGAAATTTTGTGTGCATATAGGGTAGGTCTGAGAATAAGTCGTAAAGTAAATTTCATGCTGCTGATACCATGATTGACGGATATATAGAATGAGAGGAGGGTGCAAGAGAGGACAGAGAGGGAGAAGGGATTCGAGGAGGGGTGAGGGATCGGAGGAGTTAGGTGGAGCAGGGGGGGGGTGAGATGGAGCAAGTTGGGAGAGAGAGATGGGGGGGATAGGGTTCAGAGAGGGGACAACGGGGAGAGGAAGAGGGGGAATGTGACGGGGACCGATGCGGGTGGGGGAAGGAGAGAGGAGAGAAAGAGCATAGAATTACATTTTTCTTATAAGGCTTCAATCCCGGCTGGGTCTTAAAAGAAAACGCGCATTGTTCCTTTTGGAACCACATGGGCTTGAGGGGATAATAGAGAGAAAGAGAGATGGAGAGAAATAAATCAAGGGAGGAGGGTGAAAAGGGGAGCAAAATGTAATAAAAGCGCGGGTGGAGCTGCGCGGGTCAGCTAGTATGTTAATATAATTAGTATATAAAATAATATCAGGTCTATTTAATTTAAAACATACTTTTTATTGTATATAATTTTGCCCATAATATGCTATGAACAATAAACTTAAGCATTCCTGGAGTCACATAGTTCAGCCCAACATATTAAAATATATAGATAGCTATACTCTTTATTGTAGTAATATTTATTTTTGCGATACTTGTAACATTATTACTGTTTAGTGTACAGTAAACTTTTTTTCCATAGCAGCAATTATTTTTATGTATGGTCATGTGGATGTGTGAGTGTGTGCTAGTTAAAATGGTAATTTTGGTTAAAAATTGTGAGCTATTGGTGCCGATTCTGTTGTCACCACTACACTAAACTAGACTAAATTTTAGTTTAGTGGTGTCAAACGATGATTAAGTGCTTAATTTGATTTCGACAGCTACTAAATTGAGTTGATAGTGAGGTTTTCATTGGTCAAATCATGTTAGTTGAAAACAATTCTCTTGTTCATCTGATTACACTAAACTAAACTATAATAATTCTCCGGCTCCGATACTTATATTAATTTTATTTTATTTTAATATATTTTTATATTGATTTATTTATTAATAAAAAATATTTTAATATTTATTTTAATATTTGTTTAAATATTTATTTTAATATTTGTTTAAATATTTAATTTAATATTTTTTAATAATTATTAATATTTATTTTAATATTTATTTAAATATTGTTTAATATTTTTTTTATTTATTAATATTTATTTTAGTATTTATATTAATATTTATTCTAATATTTATGAATATTTTTTAAAATAATTATTAATATTTATTTTAATATTTATTATATTTATTCTATTTAAAAAAATTTGAATATATTTTTTTTTATTGATTAATATTTATTTTAATATTTATTAATATTCATCATCATCATCATCAGCCGGAAGACGTCCACTGCTGAACATAGGCCTCCCCCTTAGAACGCCACAATGAACGACAATTGGCTATTGGCAAATAGCCAATTAATATTTATTTTATTTTAATATTTTATTTTTTAATAATAAAATATTTTTTTATATTTATTTTATTATTTATATTAATATTTATTTTTGTTATTTATTCTAATATTTATTTTAATATTAATTTTAATATTTATTTCATTCTATATTAGTCTATTCTATTTTATTTTAATCGACATCTTTTAGATGCCGACTAATTTGATCTAATTTTAGTTTGAAGTTTCTAATATTAGGCATAAATGACGTAAACTGTGCACAACAGAATAGCAAAATACGTTTAAAACTAAGTTGAGTAACTAAAACCATTATATTCTATCAAACTATACCTAATTTAGTTTAATTCATGGATCTCTGAATAGGAAAGACACGACTAAACTAAAATTTAGGTTAGTTTAGTCTAGTGTGTGACAACAGAATCGGCAAAATTGATGTACCCAATCGACACATATGTACAACTGTCTGTTAATAGACCTTTATCAAAATACATTCATGAGCCATTATCTCATTACTGAGTTGTTTTGCCGGATCTTCTCTGTGGAGGCTGCATTACGATCCGGTGGTAATTGAAAAAAAATAATATTACAATATGTAAGAGCTCCCGTGAGATCTATGCATAATAAAGAATTATGAATTTGAATTTGTGGCAGTTTGAAATCAAACTACTTTACGGATTTTATCGCGGTTTATTTATTGATTTTACTTTTTGATTTCAATGTGTAATATTCGCGTAAGTAAAAGACAACATTTTGTGGCAGTTGTATAAATTGCCAGACCAGTTGTTTGCATTTGTCTTTAATGTTCTTGGTACTTGTACTACAGGTGGAGAGGTTAGTAGACCGAGTGAACAACTCGACATTGCTGGAGGACCGCAGGGATGCGTGTCGCGCGCTCAAGGCGATGTCGCGCACGTACCGCGTGGAGGTGGGGGCACAGGGCATGGAGACACTCAAACAGGTGAGTTATTATGCAATGAAACAATTTTTTTTATGGATTATATCATGGCTTATTTTAGATTTTTACTTTCCCAACATTTTGAATGCTTCATTTCAACATATAGTATTCGCGTAAATAAACATTATGTGTATTATTGTTTGAAGCAATATGTACCAACTTATCTTGATGTCTTGTTTGGAGGAGTCTGATTGAATATTATACTACTTAGGTCAATTAAATTATGGTGCTTATTTATCAACAAGGGATATTGTTTTGATAAAAATAACAATTTTGTTACAAAAAGGAACGGTTTTACTTGACAATTCCTGCAGGGCAGGAAGCTAGCTGCACCTGATCAAGATTCAATTAAGGATAAGTTTTTAGTATAAAATTTTTAGAAAGTATAATTGAATTAACATAGATGAATATAAGATAGTCCAATTATTAAATTATACATATCATCAAAATAAATTGCCTTGTCCAACCAAAAGTTGTGATTATTCTTCACCAGGTACTAGAACTGGACAGGGCAGACAATGAGACAATAAACTATGCATTAGACACACTAAATAACATAATGTCGCCGACGCAATTTGAAGAGGAAGAGGACAACCCCAGAGTGCCCATGAACATCGGCGAGCAATTTACAGAGATGTTCATAAAAGACCATCACAACATCCAACTAATCCTAGATTTGCTTGATGAATACGACTTCAGAGTCAGACTGTCTGCGGTGCAGCTTCTGACGTCATTATTGACAAACAGACCGAAGGACATACAAGAAATTATCCTGGTCAAACCCATGGGCGTCTCCAAAATGATGGATTTGCTAGGTGACACTAGAGAAGTTATTCGCAACGAAACGTTATTGCTGCTTATAAAACTGACAAAAGGGAATGCAAATATACAGAAAATTGTTGCCTTTGAAAACGCCTTTGATAGGCTATTTGAGATTGTGTCCTCTGAAGGTTATTCTGATGGGGGCATCATCGTCGAAGACTGTCTACTGCTAATGTTTAATTTGTTAAAAAATAATAGCAGTAATATAAACTTCTTCAAAGAAGGAAGTTACATTCAGAAGATGTTGCCTATGTTTAACACACCTGACGATTCCGATGAAGTTGGATGGTCGCCTCAGAAGGTCTCTAATGTTCATTGCATGCTGCTTATAGTCAGAAGCCTGGTATCTCCGAGTAATTCCGCCCAAATAATATCTAATTGCCAAAAAATAATGAAGAACGTAGGTCTTCTGGACGCGTTGTGCAATATACTGATGTCGAGTGGTGTGCCTGCGGATATATTGACGGAGACGATAAACACAGTTGGTGAGGTAGTGAGGGGTGACGTCACAAATCAGGAGTTCTTGGGAAACGTGATGGCACCATCGAACCCGCCGCGGCCAGCTATTGTCGTGCTGTTGATGTCCATGGTGAACGAGAAACAGCCGTTTTCGTTACGGTAAGTTGCCGGCCGAAATTCATTAAGATAATTAAATTGCCTGTCCATAACAAAAAAAATTGTAATATAAATTCTTTATAGGGGATTTCAAAGTACTATTCCATCTATATTACCCATTTGCCAGAGTTTCAAATTCAGTTACCAGAAAAAGGTAGCTGGCATGAATCATCTCGAACTGAACGGCAAATAGTGAAGGTCAGATTTTGGATGTGTACTAACCATCGATATACTATTTAAACTAGTAGAATGTTATATCAATCGATGTACTAACTAATAAATTCTTAAACATTGACTTCTGCGCACATCCCTCGTGTTTTGTGACGGAAAGTTGCATACATGTTCTCCTGTTGCTTTCTCCGTAATATCCAGTGGCGTAGCTTGCCTTAGACGGGCCCTTTAAAAAAAATGGTTGGGGGCCCAAATGAAGGACCAACGGTGCCTCTGTAGCCGGGGGCCCCGGTAAAATTGAAACGGCGGTAGCTACTCCCCTGGCAATATCTCTAAGAACTAAAACTCGTAGGTAACCCTTATTTAGGCTTGCTCATTATGATAACTATTAATGTTCGCGAATTCACATGACTCTTTTCTACAGATGCGCAGTCCTCTACTGCTTCCAATGTTACCTCTACCGCAACGAAATGAGTCAAGCGGGCCTCGTGCAAACTCTGCTGCCGTCGTCTTCCGACGTATCCACCCTGACTAGCGGCCAGTTGCTATGCGGAGGGTTGTTCTCGTCCGACGTTCTATCCAACTGGTTCTCAGCCGTGGCCCTCATGCATGGGCTCATTGAGAACCCGGTGCAGAAGGAACAACTGTTAAGAGTGCTGCTGGCGACAAATATTGGAAGCACGCCCGTGTCGCTGCTACATCAGTGCACGCTTTTGTTGCAACAGACCACTAAGTTGAAAGCTAAGGTAGGTGGGCTTGAAATTATTATTATTTAGTACGAATCTTGAAGAGTCTGAAAAAATGAGATGGTTTTTGCGTTGGTGATTATCTATCTAAATATGTAAGCCAGAGACAGAAATCACTTAAGTGGAGGACGCATAGATAACTTTTTATTTTAAAGTCTTACTGCCGAACCTACAAACGTCAATTAAAGTTAATGATAATTAATCCATTTTTTGAAATCGGTTTATTTCGATAATCGAAGTCCATCAATACTTAATACGCAGATAGTGAGTGGAGATCTCAATTATCTCGTGTTCAATAATCGAAATTTATCATAAATGGCTTTAACTGTCGAAATAAATAGATTTCAAAAAGTGACTTAATTAGAATTAAAGTTAATTGGCGTTTGTGAGTGCGGCAGTTATACGTCAGATATTCTGCCTTCAAGCAGCAGTGTGTAAACATTGCTGTGTACTGGTTTGAAGGACACAGTAGCTGGGGAAATTACCGGACACAGTAGACTTAATGACTATAGTAGAATTATTTTGTCCGTGCAGTTTGGGTCATAAATAATAATCGCGGTGAGGCGAGTATTTCGCTCTTCTCTTCCCCTCACGTGCCTTATGGGCGGGCATAGTGATGCGCATTATTGTTGTCGATAAGCGTTAGTGATAGTGTATTTAGTTTTATTTTGTGGGTTAGTGATAAAAATGAAAGAAAAAAAATAGATAAAACAACGTATTTATTAAAATAAGAATAATAATGATTTAAAATAAATTATTAATTAGGTATCTATGTATTAAAAAACTATAAGTACAGAAGTTTAGAATGTAACAAGTTATATTAAAAATAAATATACTTATAACTAAGTTTAAAACTAACAGCAAAAAAGATAATAAAGACTCATAACATAACTATATCTCACCACACTTTGTATACTGCCCCGCCGCCGCGCCGCCGTGTACCTGCCTTCGATGACTCATTTGTTTTTATCGATAATGGCGTTGCGCCCGCGCAACATGCTCACCGCCCTAGCCGGGCTGAGGCCGAGCTATGATTTATGACACAAACTGCACCGACAAAATAACTCTGCTATAGTGTCTGACTTAATGCCTTGTCTTGTCACAAGGTTGAAAAAAAATAGTAAGTCGCAAAGGTATACCCTATTAGGCTCAATTCACACCAAGATGGCACCGGCGCGGCGCGCACTTTCAGTGTGAAAGGATTTTAAACTTTATCTACAACACGTAAATTACCAGTATCGCTTGAAAAGCCCAAAAAGCGGTTTCTGGAGCGAAGTTTCCTTGTACGAACTAGACACAAGGCGCGAAGCGGCGCGCGAACGTCGCGGCTCCCCGAGCAACCGCGCGCGCCGCTGCCGGCCTCATCGCGCCTCTTCTTTTCGCTGCTGGCCACTGCCACCTTGGTGTGAATTGAGCCTTATTCTTTACAACATCAAAACTGGAACCATAAATGTATGAACGGAGTGATGGCTGGCTGACCGGTGGCCAGCCAATGACAATTGTTTTTTTTTATTAATAATAGGTTTGCGCCTGACCACAATCTGACATGATGATAAGTGAACATGTGATCTAGGATGGATGGTGCTTACCCATAAGATGCCTGTTCACTCTAGACTTGAATAAATCCATAATATTTTACTGGGAAAACGGTGTCCTTACGGGAGAGAATTTCGTAAGGGTTCAATGTGACTTGTTCACACAACGAGCTATGGAGAGAGCTATACTCAGTTTCTTTACGCGACCTAATCCGTAATGAGGAGATTCGCCGAAAAACCAAGGTGGTCCCATTGGTGGCGACAATGAACCGGAAGACGCAGTATAGACAGGCCTCGCACTAGGTGGACAGACGACATTGTGCGCGTCGCAGGTAACCGGTGGATGCAAATAGCCAACTGTCGTTCATTGTGGCGTTCGAAGGGGAAGACATATGTTCAGCAGTGGACGTCTTCCGGCTGGTAATGATGATGATGAATGTGACTTAATCAACCATACCAATTGTCTTTGGCTGGCCACCGCTCGGCCATCACTCCTGTGTGCGTACATTTATTGTTCCGATTTAAAATTAATTGAAGATGCGCCGCAACCGCGACGCGTTCTCCTCACAATCTCGGAACAATAAATGGTAAGTAGAAAAGGTAGTAGCATATTCTGCGGTCAGGTGTCCCTGCTGATGCTGCTGGCGCAGTGGCTGAGCCAGTGCGGGCCGGCAGTCGCTGCCCTCCTGCGCGCGCCCGGCGCCGTGGCCTGGCTGCTGGCGCAGACCTGCGCCACCGACCACGACGACAACGAGTGCCTGCTGCAGGGGCTCGCCGCCTTCCTGCTCGCCATCTGCGTGCACTTCAACGACGACTCCGTGCACGACTACTCCAAGGTGAGCCCAAACAACCTTCATAGATTTCTTACATAACCTTTTGAAGTGAAACTTCTTATGCGACTTCCAAAAATGTTATCATATAACGCGTTAAGCGTTAAATGATAGGTGATAGGCGTTAAGTGATAGGTGTTAAACGATAGGCGTAAATTTGTTAAGGTTATGAAAGCGCTCATGTGACGCCGTCACTGAGTGAGTGGGGTGAGTTGGGGCGAGTGTGTGTGTGTGTGAGTGAGTGAGTGAGTGAGGGACCGACCGAACGACTGAGTGAGAATGAAGTTTCACTTCTTCCGCGCGGAGGGACTCCACGCACGCACATTTTTTTTTTTCTTCAAAAGGTCCCTGGGAGCTGTGGGGCTTGACCGGGGTATGTGGGATTCTTGGCCACTAAAACCCCCGCGGCTGTCGCATCGGCACATAAGAGCTTTACTCCCCGTCTTTTCGGTGGGACCTGCACCAGGAGACTGCGGGGGTTGCGTTAAAGCCGCCCGGGAACCAGACATGGTGCTCACGGGGACGGGGGTCTCAACCCCGCCGCCGTCCTCCTCGGAGTCCCCGCCGTACTCGATGGACGTTCTAGGGCCCACACCCCGAACGTCCAACGACTCCGTAGGAAATGTCTTACATACCTAAAATGCTGACTTCATAAAAATATTTAAAAATAAATACCTAACATGTGTATGAAATTAGGGTCTATATTTAAAAAAAAATGTGCGTGCGTGGAGTCCCTCCGCGCGGAAGAAGTGAAACTTCATTCTCGCTCAGTCGATCGGTCGGACGGTCGGTCGGTCGGTCCCTCACTCACTCACTCACACACACACACACACACACACACACACTAACTCAACTCAACCGAACTCAACCGAACCCAACCGAAACCCACCGAAACCCACCGAACCCCACCGAAACCCACCGAAACCCACCGAAACGTCAGTGAAGCGACTCCATAAATGATTTTCCTGCTATTTTAAATAAAACATTTTTTATTTTATTTATTAACATATGAATTATTACTGCTGCTTTGGTATACAGGTTAATTTTGTATTCAGTGCGTATATTATCACGCAATCAGTATCGTCCATAGATTATATTTGAACAATAAAAAAAACATATTTATTTTCTTGCATTCTTTAAATTATGTATTTACCACGTGATTACGGAAAATGTTCACCGTGCCCATAACAGTGATAGGGGGCAGGTGAGGTCGGAGAGCAGCGAACGTCCGTGACCATGACCATTGCACTTGTTTCATGTGAAGTTAGTTACGTAAAAGACGCATCAATCAGACGTATTTTTTAACAATCTACTTAAGTACCTATGCAAACTTTACACATTACAAAAAAAGTTATTCTGTATGTTGCATGCATCACATATAACAATGCTGGCTTGTTGTATAAGATTTCTAAATAAACTATGTATCTGGAATGATCTCTCTAGCTGTCAGATCTCGAGTTTGCATGTGACCAAAGATCAAATGTATCACCCAAACAATTTCTTGCTTTAGTCATGTACCTTTCTAAAGTGGTTCTAGTAAGTCTAAATAATGTAGATAATCGCTCATTAGTGTCACCAGTTTTAAGTTTAACCAGCACTATACTTAAGGCTACACTCGGACAAGGAACTTCCTGTTCCAGCTGTGGTATGCTTAATAACAATTGGTGAAACTGTTCAGCATTCATCCCTAAGAAATAATGACATAGGTGTGGATTAATTCCTCTAACATTGGTAAAGTCCACCTGATTGCAACTAGCTCTTTTCATAATCGACATCATATTATCCATTTGGTGGCCGGTAAAATCATTAAGATGAAACTTTAATTTCTTCCACGATCCAGTTCTGAGATGATGACTGCATATACGGGCAGCAGCCGGTACATATAATTTACGCTGTATCAGTAACATTTCCCTTGTAATGGATGGCACTGTCAAGCGATCTTTATTATGACATTCACTAAAAATACAACTGCTTGATGTTGCAGCAGCCCTTTTATAAATACATGACTTTATTTTTGGACTTTCAACCTTTTTATAAATGGGTTGTGGTGGTGGTTTAGGTATCACAGAATCGGTTGTACTTGGAGAACTTGTAGAACCATCCATATTCTCATGCAGTTCAACAACTTCATGTAAATTCTGCTGGTGTCTATTTAAATCATTGGTCTGTCTCTTCGCACTTCTACGAGCCCTAGTCCAACAACGTATGCAAACCCTTTCAAGTCTGTGAACCTGAAAACATAAAAAAAAGCTCAAACCTGAACATACATACATATGGTTTAAAGTATTTCAACACAAGTGACCTACTTGGAAAAGAACACTTGTTATTCCACAAGATGTCTATTTCCTAAAAGAACTAATTCATTATTTTCATACAATCATTATATTACAAGTGTAATTACCTGTTGAATAGGTATGCATGACTTGATAACCTCTCCCTCGGGGCTGTCAATGAGTACTTTGTGTGTGTACTTAGCTTTTAATATAGAAGTCCCACAGACAAAGCACACTTGCTTATGTCCATAAGCTCGTTCAACTGCTGATTCAGTAGACGTGTTTAAAGATGCTTCTTCTAATATTTTATAACATTCTTGACAGAGAAAATCCTCTACTGACATCTAAAAATAAATAAGTTATAAAATATCTTTGTTAAGATAATGATACTATTATTAAATTGATAGAAAATATTATACTTTATTGACACACAAATAAAATCAAAAAAGTGTACAATATTTAAAACATAGTCAAATTAAACTATATAATATAATTAAATATAAATAGTGCTGAAAGTATGTGGCCACAACTTCTATGTGCAATAGTACCTAGATGTATAGGTATAGAATGTTATGTTTCAAAATATTAATAATCATCATAAGCCGGAAGACATCCACTGCTAAACATAGGCCTCCGGCCTCCCCATAGAATGTCATACACAATGACTGTTTGGCGTATTTGCATCCACCGGTTGTTTATCACTTGGTCCGAGTGATTGATAATATAGATAATTAATACTGTGAAATGTTACAACATGTACATGTTTTCGCATATTTTATCATTGATTTTTTATGAGAGAAGTTAAATGAACACTAGACATAACATAATTAGGCGGGATACTAACCGTTGCCGGGCTTATCCAGGATTGTAGAATTTTATTCATTACATCCGTTGCTTCCCCGACTTGACGACGGGGTAAAGTAGGTACCAAAAACAGGGCACAGTTCACACATCGTGGCATTTTTGACAATTATCGTTGTTTGTTTTCGTTAACTGCATAGAAAGTTGTATTCATATATTGTTGTTTTTTATTTTTGTTGTAAACCCCACCTTATTTCGATTTCACCTTTCACCCAATCCACAACACCACACGTAACGTAACACTATCACACATATGACTGATGAACACATTTCTGTGACACATGTCACTTTGACTTAAATAGTGATGTAGAGATTAAAGATTGATATAAATAAGTTCAATTATCGATTCTCAATAACATAGGGTTTGTAATCGTTTAGGTATAAAATAGAAAACCTCAGTCGATATTTTTTGGTTAGATACGCGTAATACTTTCTTTTCAATAGGTTTTCACTCAGTACAATATTGGTTCAACCTTCGAAATGGGAAGACGAAATTTCCAATCGAGACTACTATATCAAGTGGGTTATTAGATGAAAGGGGTTAATTTGTACATTGCAAAACAGATTTAAAATTAATTTTCTGTCAATTAGTTTTTAACTTATATCTAAAAATATTAAAAAAAATACATTTACCCCTTAACTCCGAAGTTTTACAGGGAAAAATCTGAAATAATTACAGGTAATAAATGTTTATGTAAATCTTACAGGAAAAATCAAACGATGTTTATAAGCAGCACAATCACCTAAAAATCATCAAAAACATTGACAAACGAACTTAGTTTTGCGCGTAGACAGAATATAATTGGTTTCTTTCTCTAAGGTTTTGCGGTTTGTTCTTTTGGATACCTACCTACCTGAGATGTTGGAAACTAATTATTATACGTCCTAAGAAGGTAACCTTCGGTGCGCGAGTCCGACTCGCACTTGACCATATTTTTAAACTAATTCTGTGGGTTGTCGGGGCGGAAACATAGCCGATAATAATACGTGGCGTCTTTTTTGCTGTCTGGCAGGAAACTTCAAAAGGTACCCGGTCTCCGTGGAGGTAGAGGCGTTACTGATTTTTACTCACTGAAACCTTTATCGACCCCGGGGAGACTGGGCACTCTGTTCTAACTTCGCCAAAGTCTTTCAAACGCCGGACGCTCGCCAGCGCACTTCCCGGCGGGAGCAAAGAATTCACGTTTCGCCCGGCACTTGCGATGGTCCAGGGGCTATACCATGCGTCATCGCTTTCCTCAGGACGTCGCGTCATCTGGCAATCGAGTTAGGTTTCTGTAGTTAAAAGCTGCAATATTGGCGCATCCAGGAGTCGCTCCGGCAGCTGGTGACGAAGCGTATCGGCATGGAGGTGTTCACGTCGCGCCTGGGCGAGGTGTCCCGCCACGAGCTATACGGCGCCGCCGCCAAGCACCCACAACTGCGGGCCACTAGGCCCGCGGACCTGCTGCTAGACTACGAGTTCTGCAGGCTCTATAAGGTGCTCGAGAGTGAGTACTGACTCCTATATCCTCGCCTACTGCTATTAGAATAGATTTTTTTAACAGCCCTGGTTGGGCACAGGCCTCCCGTCAAGCTGAAGGGACTTAGGCATAGTCCACCGCGTTGGCCACGTGTGGGTTGGTGGACTCATTCGAAAGCTAGTTAGGCTTTCTCAGACATGCAGGTTTCGCGGTTTACTCGCGATGTTTTCTTCTAGTAACAATCGCACAGGGACGATTTGCACGATTATTAATTTAAGAAAGCCAGCCAGCCTAGGTCCAGATGAAAACCAGCGCCAAGCTCTTTTGCTTGGCAATAAAGCTGATCTGGAACTTTTTTGGTCCAGCCATGGGGCACATTCTTGCAATTACTCTTTTGGTATATTTTTTATGTTTGTTTTTTATTTCTGTGTAAGTATGTTAATTGTGTCTCATTGTTGCATGGCCAAATAAATGTCTTTGTCTTTAAGAAATCGGAGTTGCGAGCCGGGGTCGAACCTGCGTACCTGGTTTTCCAAGGCAAGCGCTCGCCCACTGAGCCGCACCATACATTTCCTGATATTTCCCAGGTGTGCTCATCCAAAGTCTAACAGCAAAGCAAGAGAACGGCATCGACTCGCCAACGCTAGAGAGAACGTCTCCAGAGAGTGGTACCCTGGAGCAGTACAAGACCCTCATCCGGCAGCAGGACGCGCGCCTGCAGGAGCTCATGCGCCAGGTGGAGGGGCTGCTGCAACAGAACCAGTCGCTGCAGGTGCCCCACGTTGCTATTATCTATTAAAACATTGGCGCCCTGGGCCAGTACAAAATACTCATCCGAACTTAATTGGTAGTTTTACAGAAGATTGTTAAATTACGTGTTCTTGCAAGGAAATTACGTGTTCCAGCAATGAATTTACGTGTTCCTGTAATGAAATTACGTGACACTGTAATTAAATTACGTGTAACTAAGATTGCCAGTTCTCTATGAATAGTTGCTGTAACTGGTTTGTCCGTTTCGCCAGCACAACCACTCATACAGCCAGTTGTAATCACTGTTCAGTAAACGATCACTTGACTAAGCAACGTCAGGGAAGGTTAGTCCATAGATGGGTGAGCGTTTAGTGGCATTTAAACTGAGCTTCGTGCTCCGGAGAACACGTGAAAGATCGGTCTTGGTTGTTGTCGGGCAAGCCAAGTCGGACCTTGCCTTGCCTTGCCAGCCTTATGGGCAGCGACGTTAGATTCGGTACTAACCATACGATAAAGCATAATAGCGCGATTCAGAAATCGGTGGCGCCATCGGTGGTGTCTTGTTGTATGTGGTAGTACTTGCTTGAGCGCTACATCATACCACATGTGACATCTTTACTACAGCGCCATCTGGTTATGTCCAGTCGCCACATACTATACAAATTTCGATTACTCGAGACCAATTTATGTACTTGCAATTTGCAGGGTGCTCTGAACGACTCCATAGCATCAAACTCCCATCTTAAGGACGAGAACACGCTGCTCAAAGCGCAAGTCTCCACTGTCAAGTCTCTCCCGAACCTGCAAACACAGCCTCCACCAGAAGACCCAAGGGTCAAAGAATACGAAGCCAGGATACAACAGCTCACGGGAGAAGTGACCAGGTTAGTTGAGGAGTTGAGGCTGAGCCGTGAAGCGCAGAAGACTGCGACCGACGACCTGGAGAAAGTCAAGAAAGATCAGGATGATCTTCTGGAGTTGTTGGCAGATCAGGTGAGATCTTTAATATTGGAAACTTATTTTTATAATCCCGTAGTTCTCAATGCTTTGTAGTATGATCACAAGCAAATGGTGATGATGAACAACCTTATCTAGGTATTTTCTCAAGACTGTAGTTATTTTATATGGTGCAAAACA
This sequence comes from Furcula furcula, assembly GCA_911728495.1. Lineage (NCBI taxonomy): Eukaryota > Metazoa > Arthropoda > Insecta > Lepidoptera > Notodontidae > Furcula > Furcula furcula. The sequence goes on along the minus strand of OU452259.1, from coordinate 22,030,671 downwards.
ATAGAACAGTATCTTATGGTAAACTACAAAGTACTTATCACTGGCTCCGAAGCTGTAGTAAAACTCAGATATCCAGTTTTTAAACTTCAATAGCCTCACGGAATCTTGTTTGGTAGAAATAGGGATACTCTCGCAATGATCTGCGATCCAACAGATATTTCAGTGGGTGCGATACCGAACGTGTTACCACAAATTTCATATAACTTTATTTCATTTATCATCTGCTTTAATGCAAAATTGCTTGTTTTGTTTGCCCGATGTTCCAGAGCCCAAAATCTTAATCTAGTTTGTGTACCTTAATATTTAGAATTTTGTATGTTTTGTTGTGTTTTTCGCTGTGTGGTGTACTGAACTTGAACTTTTATCTCTGAAATCTCGATACGCCCCTTTCTTCGCTTACTAAATATAGACAAACTGATAACCATAAAACCTTATTATTTCAGGATATGAAGCTAAACGAATATAAAACCCGTCTACTGTCTCTCGGACAAGCAGTAGAAGATGACGCACCATCGGAGCCGCCCCAAAACCTTACATGATACAAACGCCACGCAGAATGGTCCTTCGATATAACACTTGCGAATATAGACGCACGTGTCTGTTAATTAAATAGTCACTATCCCACGTTGCAATATGTCATTTGTCGATTGCAGAATTTGGTAAACCCGTGATCACTTTAAGCAATTTGTAACGACAAACAGGGCATTCGTCTGATGGTAAGCGGCACGCCGGCCTACGGAAAGCTGGACTGCACTGTCGCTCGCTTTAAATAACTAAGAAAATCTTAATTACAATAATAATCTTTCACTAGTGTCCTCTGACGGCACGCGCATTTTTTTACAGAGAGATAGCCGGAACATTGTAAACAAATTTGTTTACAACGTTCCAGCTATCTATTATAGGTATTAAAACTTATTAAGTACCTATTTTTATTACATATTTAGGGCGAGAATCGGGTACTGGGCGCCCTGTATTAATATGTCTCATGCTCAATCAGGCACATGGTATAGTTAACCTCCACACACGACAATCGGGCACATTCATGACACTAAAGTTTGTCCTGGGTGAGAATCAAACCCACATCCTTTTGGGTAGCAGCCTGTGGTCTAAACACTACACCAATGGGCTTGACAAATGTTTCCACATTTTGAGCGGACGACTAACAAGCACTGCAGAAATAATCACTACATTGATGCGAGAACCCAACGTATTTTACGAAGGCAAGGAAGCTAGAAATTATTTTTTATCAAATCTAATATAGACGCGTGGTTTGCGCAATTCTACGAACGGCGTACGATATCCTAAAGGTTTGCTGTCGGATTTGCAAACGTCAATTAGAGTGATGAGTGAATTAACGATAGCTGACGTTTGTAAGTGCGGCAGCTAGACTGCGTCATCATTTAGGGTACACATTAATCGAAAAATTTAATTTTACTTTTTTCTGGATTATTATTAAGAAATAAAAATATGCAGATCACCTGCAAATGTTTTTTGTGTTCTCTGTGTGTTTATAACATTCTAATTAATTACTATAGTAATATATTGAAATGTATTTTAAGTATTGAAATGCAAATGTAAAAATGTATGATTAAATGTTATGTGAATTTTGTTTTGTACATTCACTTTTACTATCGCTATCCCTGTCTAATTTTATACAATGGCAACCTATACATATAGTGATGAAATAAAAAAAAACTATTAAACCATTCAGTATAATTTAATCAGCTTACTTTTATATACAGAACTGAATTGAACAAACTTACATACATACATAAAATCACGCCTTTTTCCCGTAGTGGTAGGCAGAGCCCAAAGGAACTTACATAGTACTAAATAAACCTTTTATTTAGACATCTACAGCTTGTAAAAACATTATTACATAATCAGAATAAATTATTTATTATAGAGGATAAAAAATTCATGAGCTTAGTTAAATCAGTCCTACCTAGTAATAAATACATTCACTTATCTAAAGAAAGTTACAGACTGGATGTGACGATACTCACAAAAGCTTTTTAACAAAGGAACATTTTACCCAAGCAGTGTTGCCATAGCAAATTGGATGTGTACTTCCTAGTTGTAAAACCTTGTCATTTATAGTTAATAGTAACAAACTGACCTTACAAGTATATTGTCAAAACCATGATTACTAAGGTGGTATAAATACATATAAAATACAAGTCATTTTGATTACACAAATGTAGTTTATTTTACATTATACTAAACTTCTTGTCTTCTTATACTATTATTCTCTCTTTTTATATAAACATTTTTATTCATTATAATAAAGCATATTTGCTATGAGTTTACATCAACACGCTAGCTAGAGCACAATTCAATAATACAATTGATACAGCCATCGGCACGTAACTTGGCAAGTGTTAGATGCGCAGAAGTCATTTCATAGGTCTCTTTGGTTATCAAGCGGGACGCGGGGAACAAGGTAACATCGTTCCGGCGCGGCGGCGCTCTTTTGGTTAGCCGGTCGAGCCTTGCTCCCCGCAACTCGTCTACGTCCCGTTCGCTCCCGAGTAAACTTGCGTGCACTAAAATAGCTCAGTTTGTTTTTGTTAAGTATTTGTTACAAGTTTTTAAAAATGTTATTTTATCACTCTTAAGTAGATTCTGACTTTTCATCCTGCAAACTGCCGGCCGCCAAGCATTAAATCAGTAATTACTTTATCACAATATTTTATTTTAAAATACACACATCAAAAGTGTCTAGGGATCAAGCATTTTTAAGCGGATTTCTTGAGATTGAGATGTGGCTTTGTAATAAATTTATGATTTTATAAATTTATATGGATCCTTTTTGGTGCATTTCATAATTTGAATCAGGAACTGTGAATCAAATTCGAGTAAAAGATGAAAATCAGCTGTCAATATTTTCCCTATAAAAACATACAACGCATTGAAGACATTATTAGTGCTACTGTTTCCCTACTACTGATTAAAACCAACGTTATTATGGAGCGGCGACGTCATTTAAGCAGGGAAGAAATGCTCAGAGCCGTGGGAATGATAGAAGCTGGTTCCCGGCAACGTACTGTGGCTTTAGCTCTGAATACAAGTCAGAGTGTTATCAGTCGACTTTGGACACGTTACCGAAGCACTGGTACCGTGGCTGAGCGCCATGGAGGACGGTATCGCTGCACCACACGGAGACAAGACCGATATATTCAAATCTTAACTCGAAGAGCTCCAACAATAACTGCCATGATGTTAGCCGTGAGGCTTCATCACTCTTCAGGGAACTTAATTAGCGACCAAACAGTCAGAAACCGCTTGCATGAAGTGAACCTTCATTCCCGAAGACCGCTACGGGTACCACCTATAGCAATGCACAATCGTAGGATTCGATATCAATGGGCTCTTGAACACAGAAATTGGGCAGAAGAACAATGGCGTTTCGTGTGCTTTTCTGATGAGTCTCGTTTTGGTATGAGACCGGATACAAGACGTATACGACACTGGAGAACCCCTGGACGCCAACAGCGATTAAAATCCTGCCAGGAAGTCCATCCTTATAGTGGTGGAACCATCATGGTATGGGCGGGTATTTGGATCGGCGGAAGAACTGAGTTGATTTGGATCAGAGGCAACCTCAACGCTCAAATTTATGCTGAGACGATTGTATCAGACGTCATCGTTCCTCTACAAGTGCAAATCGGTCCCTTATTTCAGTTAATGCATGATAATGCACGACCGCACACCGCAAGAGTTGTAAGACAGACTCTCGCCGCAGCTAACATCAATGTCCTGCCCTGGCCTGCTCAGTCGCCAGATTTGAACCCGATTGAGCATGCATGGGATATGCTACAGAGAAGAGCTCTGCCGAATATGGAGGGTATCCAGTCGCAAGAAGACCTTTTTTTGTTGTTGCAACGAACATGGGCGGCCATTCCACAGCGTGATTTGGATGAACTCATTTTGAGTATGCCAAACCGATGTTCTTGTGTTGTTAGTGTTCGCGGTAGAAACACGGATTATTAATTGTTTAAGTTACCCAATAAAATTTTAAAGAAAACTGTTATTTCAGTCTTTTTTTCGAACTTTTGTGTTAGTGGTTCAAATGTCAAAAATCCCTTTATTAGGAAAATGGCAAATTTCTTTATTAATGCAAAGGTGACTTGGTTTATCGTTACTGTGACAAACGAAAACACTTTATTTGATGAATCCTTAAAGAAAATTTTAATTAATATCAATCAGGAGAAAAGTTATTGCAAAAATATATGTTGATCCCTAGACACTTTTGATGTGTGTACATTTCTTAAGTAAGTTAAACTTTATGAAATTCATTTATTACATCTCATTATATTTCAATCATTCCTCTGTTTTCCTTATTTTTATGACATGACTAAAAATATTGTATTAAAATTGCAATATATTATACTGACCATGTTTTGATGCAACTAAGTGCACTTGCGCGAACTTTCCCCCACTACGCCAAAATCTTGCCAACTTACATGCCGAGGATTTATAGTAAAAAATGTGCTACATGTGTACGCTTATAATGTATCTTGCTATGTATGGATTCTCTATACATATTTCACAAGAAAGAATATATTTATATGCAAGGCAAAATCTTATACCAGCTCGTTTTTACAATGTATATGACTGGAATGTATTACATAAAGACCCTACCACCCCCTTTAACAGCAGTATTATTGTAAGCTTACTTTGTCTATAGAAAGTGACAGTTATAAAATTCGTATATGTATTGATGTTTCTACCTCAGGTCATAAGATAATTTTTTTTTTTTAAGGTATCCAGACAGCAAAGTTTACATTATATGGATATATCAAAATCTTATTTATTACATCTTAACTAACAGATGATACCATAAGTGCATCCAAATATATACAGATCAAATAAAACAGTAAACAGTTCTGAAAGTAAGTAGAAGAGTATAACAATATACAAAAATAAGTAAAAATAACAGTATGAAGCGCTCACACGAGTTATGTCTTAGAGGAGATATATAATATGGAGATAGATTGTGTCGATTCCCCGGACAAATTTTTCGTAGTATAATACCGCTTTAGAGGTGGCTAGGGCCTATTCCCAGTAGTTCTACATGTATGACTACTAAGAAAAAAAATTCCTGTTAGTTCTACACTCATGTAGAACTAGTAAGAATGCATTAAATATTATTTTTTCATTCCTAGTAGTTCTACACGATGACGTATTAGAAAATTAGAACTTTATTAGTGAGCAGAATATTTTTTGTTTGTTCACGTGGGAGAAACCTTCGATATATAGGTTCAGCCGGTGGCGGTCAACCAGGGTATTTCAGATTAGTATCCACTAAAACTTCTGCGGCTGTTGCATCGGCAGCTGAGATGCCATTATTCATGAGGCTTGCTTATGTCCTATGCTACCCTGGTACTTCATACTATACTACTCGTACTCGCCTGCCGGCGCCCATATAGATCAGAGCGGTTGCTACGGTGCCCCCGCCCTAAGGCCTTTCGGCCCCGACTCCACCCTGCACCACCACCGCGCTCAACCGACGGGTCCAATCGGGAACAGCTGTAGCGGTGCCCCCGCCCTACAACCACCCTGCGCCTTTCTGCTGCTCAACCGGCACTCATATACCGGGAACAGCAGTTCAGACCCCCCCCCCGCCCCCCTAAGGCTTCGCCACCGAGCAACAGCTGGCCACCTCAGAGTGGAGATATTACCCGGTGCCCAGTGTACAACGTCCCAAGCCCATTGTCCTTCTTCTGGACGTATTCTCTGGAATTACAATGGACCGGGCACTCGAGGAGGTGATGCCAGTACCCCGGTATGTACGAACCTAAGGTAAGAAGGGTAACTTGATATCACAAGAGAGATGAAACCTCTTTGTGCCCTCTGTTGTCCTAGTACTTCTGGTATAATATTTTTCTTATAACTGATAAGAATGAATTAGAGGAAAAAAAGCAAACACTTAAAATATCAAATTTTTGAAGAAAAAAATATCCTTTATAAGTTTAATAGCATACTCACTAATAAAGTTTATGTAACATTTTTTGCAGTACGTCATCGTGTAGAACTACTAGGAATGAAAAAATGATATTTAATGCATTCTTACTAGTTCTACATGAGTGTAGAACTAACAGGAATTTTTTTTCTTAGTAGTCATACATGTAGAACTAAATGTAGAACTACTGGGAATAGGCCGTGGCTAGGGCCGCTGGTGCTATTATCAGTATCACTCACCTATGTAACTGTGAACACCATTTTATCACTCGTCACTATCGAACGTTTATGCACTATATACACTTTCACAATCCATATCCCGGCGTGCAGTACACCCGGGCGGCAGCAGCGCGGCCGCTAGGTGACGTAGAAGTAGACGGCGGCCGCGAGCAGCGCGAGCAGCACTAGCAGCACGAGCGCGAGCACGAGGCGGTCCTGCAGCGCGCGGACCACCATGGAGTTCATGAGCCGCGTCGACCGGTTCAACTGCTCGTCCGTTTCCCGGAGCTGATAAATAAACCACCATAATATATCCTGTCGTCCCCCTTAACTACAGAGCAGCCTTACGGATTAAATAACAATAATAGTATTCTGGGACAATTCCACACACGGTCATCCGATCCCAAGCTTGGCAGAGTCGGTACTATGGAAACCAGATAGTTGATACTAATACTTACATACTTTTTTTAAAATACATATTTATATAGATAAATAAACAATTAGATAATAACACTTGGTGGGAATCGAACCCACCTATTGGGTAGCAGCCAGGGTGTCTAACCACTATACCAACAGGCCCGTCAAATCGCGGATTATTTTTGATTTTATGATTCCGATGTTTCGAACAATCAATCAATGATACTGTGAGCTCTTTCTGTGTAGATCAGACTGACAATAATAAGAGGAGAGAAACTAACAGTCACACAACGAACTATGGAGAGAGCTATGCTCGGAATTTCTTCGCGCGATAGAATCCGTAATGAGGAAATTCGCCGAAGAACCAAGGTTACCGACATAGCTCTAAGAATATGCAAGTTGAAGTGGCAATGGGCAGGCCAAATCGCTCCAAGAACGGGTGCTGCTTGGGGGGACTGGTCCGACTTACTATCCCTTTGGCTTTTTAGTTTGTTGTACTTTCGTCGTATTTTATTATTTTTTTCTGTCTTATTTGATCATTTGAACGGCAAGACACACTGTCGCTCTGATCTAATTGTAACATGACACACTGTTTAAAAAAAAAATGTGAGAAAATGACAAGCCCGCTGAGTTTCTTGCCGGATCTTCTCAGTTGAGGCCGCGTTGTGATCTGGTGATAGCTTTTTTTTATAAAAAAATGCATGACCTTTCAAAAGTGCTATCATTAAGCCTATTTGAAATAAACTATTTTTGAGTTTGAGACAGGCCTCCCAGTAGGTGGACAGACGACATTGTGCGCGTCGCAGGTAACCGGTGGATGCAAATAGCCAATTGTCGTTCATTGTGGCGTTCGAAGGGGGAGGCCTATGTTCAGCACTGGACGTCTTCCAGCTGATGATGATGAAGTGTGGCAGTATGAATGTCAACTCACCCGTCCCCTGGAGCGCTGTATGGTCTCCCGCTGCACACTGAGGTCCTGCAGTACGGCGGCCCCGATCTGCTCCGTCTCCAGTACTACGCGGTACCCCTCCGTGAGGTTCTTGCCGACGCGCTCCAGCCGCTCCGAGTTGTCCAGCAATTGGCGGTGTTGCTCGCCCGCGCCCGACCAGTCGTCGTACACTTCCTCTGTCTCTACGTTATCTGTGGACCATTGAAATCATCACAAACCTGTATTCGACTGAGTAAAGTAACCGTAATGTTGTAGTAGAATTTAATCACACAGTGATCCAACATTATTGACATTTTGTTTTATTTGTGTAATTGTAAGACAATGGGTACATTTATCACTAAAACAGCGAAGAATTCCGGGACAATAAGGGTAAAGGTAAAGGTAAATTCACCTTATTTGTTTTTAGGGTTTCATACTTAAATAATAGGTCTTACCTAAATAAAATATTTTCAGAAAAAAATAAAAACCGACTTCAAAGAGAATTATCTAAAAAAGCATTAAATAATGAAAATATATTGGTATGGTTCTCAGGGGCCTACAATGCGACCCCGGGGCGGCAGGCTAAAAGGCAACGCAATGGCTTTTGGTGCAGATCCCACGAAAGAGCCCGGGTGTACGCTCTCATGTGCCGACACCCTGGGGTGAAAGAATCGCAAAAAAAAGTAATATGATTGAACTGACTTTGTGTTCCGCTGGCGACGGCGCGGTAGGCGTCTCGCACGCGGCGCAGCTCGGCGCGGTAGGCGGCGGCCCGCGACCCCGCTCCCCCCGCGCCCCCCGCTCGCCCCGCGCCGCGCGCCTCCAGCTCCAACTGTTCCAGCTACCCCACAACACAACAATACTAGGGACACATACATCGCGAACGCGGACACGACACATGCAAACAAGACATTTTTTTTATACTACCAAGGTGGCAGGCGAGCATGCGGCCCGCCTGGGCCTCAAGTCTGCTAATTGTAATAAAATTACATATAATTGCCATTCTAACGACTTGCTGATGACACTACCATTACGATTGTAACAAATTAGGCATTCTGCTAAATCGGTAGTACCATACCAATGGAGTGTCGCATGAGTCTCAGTTGAATTATTAGGTAGATTAATTTGGTGTTGCCTATTAAATTCTACCATAAGTTGTTTTATTTTCAATAAATATTTTTTTCGTTTTTCATCCACAAAATCTTTGAATTTATTATAAATTGACACTAAAAAACGATAACGTTGACAAATTATATTTATTTTTGATACTAACGTGAGCTGAGTGACAAAAATGTTATAATAAATAATTAAAACGGCTTAAAGGAACAATATTAATGGCACAAAATTAAAAAGAATAAAGTCAAGTCAGCCGGCGATGACAGGTGACAGCTGGCAGTATTAGCCAGGGTTCCCAACTTGGGGTTTATCTCCCTAGATTTAGGGGGAAAATATTTTTTTATAGGGGTTTGGTAGTTGGTATTCTGAATACTTAAAATATCAGATTTTAAAAACCGATATGTTACATTTGAATAATTCGCACTAGTATGGTGGTGATGTTCGATGGGTCAATCTTTATGAATGAAAATATCACTAAAAAGTTTAAAATAATTTAAAAATTATTGAAGTTGGTGCTAAATATACATAGTAGGTACGCCAACACCAACTTCGATAAGATTTAAATTACTTTATACTTTTTAGTGTTTTTGAAGTCAGTACATTTTTTTTAAATATTTTATTATTAAGTAATTTTCTTTGAAGTTATGTGTGTACTGTTATGTTAAAAATAAACTTCGGAATAGACTGTAAGTTCCAATTTTGCAGGGATTTAGCAGTTGTAGCATTAACTCTAACGAGAATATATATTCTGACTTGAGTTCGGGGGGAGACTTTTAAAGCAGTTTGCAACCCTGGAATTAGCTGAGCTTACAAATATAATAAATATTGTTTCAATTTGTTTCGCGTAAATTAATAAATTAAAGTATCTTTTCGTGTTTGTTTTGCTCCGCACTAACCAAATGAACAATGACTGACGCCATCCTCTGAAATGTATGAGGCTACGGCTTGGTTGGAAAGTCTTGAGCTGACGAGTGCCGCAGCCACGCAGCGACCAACTTATTCAACTTAATAGTTACACACAGTCAGTGAAGCCAACAGCAAGCGACTGTGCTGCAGGGGCCCATTGTGATCGCATTGTAAAGTTTACTACGAGCTAGAGTAAGTATTCAATGTCGTTCTATGGAATCTTGTAGTTTTCTAAAGATTCGATACTGCAGGATTATTTAATAGGGTCAAGTAAGTGGTTCCTGCGCCAGGTGAAATTAAATAAAAATTGGCTCTTTGCTAAATAGACACCGGGGTGAAGTAGTCACTTTGAGAAGTAGACAAAATGAGTAATAAGTAGACGTCCGGTGCTGGAACATATTAAGGAATATGGGATTGAGATTCACAACTATTAGAACATTAGTATCCTGTGTATTTTAGGTGTTGAAGAAAAAGTACAAAGCATCAATACAAAATTGTACAATCCACACATGGTCGTCTGATCACAAATTTGACAGAGCCTGTATTACAGTAACCAGACAACTGATACAAACATTCATATACATTTGAAGTACATACTTGTTTCTGAAACAAGGTGGGAATCAAACCCACTACCAATTAGGTATTAGCAAAATGTCTAACCAATAAATGTCAATATTCATAAAAATACAGAAATCTTAAATGACAATGTTTATTATGTTAAATATTATCAACATAAACACAACTATTAATATGTCTTCCTTAATTTTTTTTTATCTTCCTCTCCACAGTCTATCGAGAGCCTGTTACAATGCCTAGCTTCGCTGTAACTCTGGGTTGACATGGTTGAAAAGCTGCATGGACTCACAACTTGCCCTGCTGTGACGGGATTGCAATAAAAAGCATGCACTGGGAGAAAACATCTGAAAACATACAATTTTCTTTACAAAAAATCCAAAATCTTAAAACTTTCAAGTGGTTTTTATTCTAGTGCAAGTAGCAAATACAGTTTTTACTCGTATTGATAATAAACATGATTGTTTCTATATGTGTGTATGTGATTTTAGTTTAAATTTGTTAACATTTACTTTAAATATTGAATTAGTTAAAAGTTTATATTAAAGAATTTTGATTATCAGTCTACATTTATTTAAAGACCAAACCTGTAACAAGCCGTCGGCTATCAATGACGTTCGCTTGATGGTAAGCGACCCGCCCGCCTATAGACAGATCCATAGCACTGCCGCTCGTCACCCGAGACATCAGTTATTAAGTCTCTTGTGTCCGGTAATTTCATCAGCTACAGTGCCCTTCACACAGCAATGCCTACACACTGTTATTTGGAGGCTAAATATCTGACACTGTGGTGGTACCTACCTACTGCACAAGAGACCTACCACATAGGAAAATAATGCAAAGGTTCTATGTAATCAAAATGTAGTTCTCTAAGTCAACTTACATGAAAGTTCATATCATTTGTCTTGCTTACCTAACAATAGGACTTGTTGTCCAACATTAGACAAGTCAGTGGATGGTTTTGCCATATTATTATCATGGTTTGAACCGGGGCTGCTTGCATCTATTAAACGTTAACTTCTGCACCACATATCTGTAATAGGTTTGAAACATGGGTTTAGTAAGAACATTATGTAGTTATTATGTCTGGTTACAATTGTACCGGCTTTGTCTAGTTTGGGACCATGTGTGGATTTTTCCAGGATATTATTACTTATATTATTTTTGAAAGCTTTTAAGCATTTAATCCTGGTAAAGCAATAACAAACCATTTTATAAAGTACTTGAAATCATTACATTAAGGGAATGGAACTCTTTTCGACTATAATATGCTCCTCGTTGGACGTAGGCTTTGAATATTGTCCACTCAGTGGGAGGACTGCCTGCGCTAAGTTTACCGGTTGGTGGTCGCCACTCGAGAACGTTTCTTTCCCATCGGTTATTGTTTTTTTCGAGTAATGAGGCTTGCTGATTGCTACTTAAACTTGGAAATCGTCAGAGCTATGCCGGTAACTCTGTCCGCAAAGAAACATGGAGCATAGCTCTTTTTATAGCCCGTTACGTGACAGAGCCTCTCCAGTAAAGACCACTACTCAGTGGTTAAAAACCTTCGTCTTCAGGCACTGCGGAATGTTAGATGAGAAGATATCACGTAAGTAGTTAATAAATAAGAAATTTAATTTTTACTAACCTCCATTCCTGTGATATTCCGTCACATCTCCGAGGTCTTGTAATGTAAGGTCCTAACTCACCGATGAGTTTGAGACCGAAGTCTTCAGTAATTCCGCTTCGAAAAGGATCCACATCACCGTCTCTATATGCACGATTAGGGCACGGAATTGACGACGCTAAAGGTGTCGGCGTTTCTAAAATACGCCAACGTAATCTTGACACGGGCGGCCTTATTTGAAACACGTTTTTTTAGATAATATTTAACAATTACAATGTGTAATTATGCAACATGTCCACAAAAGGTGTGTTTGTATAATGGTGGCTCAATTACTAAAATAACATTCTAAGGCCATTGAGAGAAACGTCAAATAATTAGTAGGCTACCGTTACTTAAGCCATTGCAATTCCAGTGATACATTTTTTAGGTGCAGACTACGAAATATTGCTATGGCGGTTGAATGGCGGGACAGTGATAAGCCACGGACACGCCACTCGGTTTTATAAAATTAGTAGACTACCAAATCTGTAAAATTGTGGTTTTGACCGGCCAGCGACACTCTATTGAAGCGTTTGTAAATTAGCAGACTTGAGGCCCTGATGGTGAGCAATCACTGCAGCTAATGGACGCTAGCAACAACCCTTAAGACATTAGATATTAAAGTATTTTGTGTCCAGTAATTTCACCAGCTACAGTCCCCTTTACACCAGAACAACAAATGTTTACACACTTGGCGGCAGGATATATGACACTGTGGTGGTACCTACTTAGATGATTTCTTGCAAAAGGAACCTATTAGTATTGCATTGCTGCATTGACCATGAAACTTAAAATATACTTTTATTTATTTGCCATAGTCCATGCCATGATCCCCATGCTTGGCAGGGCATTGCAGCATAGGTGATAGGTATCCAATAGAAAGATGCTGCTGCCGATCTTCTTGTTTACCTTTAGTCATCTCTTACTACACTGTATGGGAGGAGATTGGTGAATGTTATTCTTACCATATCACCTATCTCCTCCCACCTCACACCCCAGCTGAGGCCTTGAAGTTATAATTACCCCTGGGCCCAGGGGTAATTATAACTTCAAGGCGTTGAAACATAGAGTGAAGAAATCATTACCTACATTACCACTTTTCATCAGATAAACACTTATATGATATTTAATGTATAATGCAAATATTATGTTACATGATAAGGAATAATGGAACATAAAGAAATAGTGATAAAAAAAACAAATTGTGTTTCTCATTATTTGAATAAAGACAAATTTTACCAAATCATTTGCTTCTTCAAAGTTTGCTTGTATTTCTCTTGATAGCTGCTCCCGATTTTCTGAAACAACAACTTATTTTAGTCATATAAAACATGCACTGTTGCCATAATCACCACGCTTGACAGGCATCTCGGAGATTACAGTATAGAAGAAGAAGAAGAAAAGCATTTATTTGCCCAACACTTAACACATATAAAAATAACAAAATAATAACGGATCTTCAATATTGTGTGTGGACAAAAAGGGCTCTGCCTCAGCATATTGCTGCCCTATAGAGTATATAGAGCCGCGCTGATATTCTGGCAGTACCTAAAACTGGCATCACGGAATGCCAAGCAAAAAACAAAAGAAAATTGAAAGGAAAGATCAGTAATAAAAAATAAAAATAACAGTTAATTTTAGGGTAGTGAGTGATTGGTGCATTTGAAAATCAAACAAAATCCCGCCATACGTAATTAGAAAATGCATAAAGTACTGTACAAAATTAAATAACAAGAAAGGGACATCATACCATAACTATAAATAAAAATAATAATAATAATAATTATGGGTCACAATCGTTGGCTTACATTAGTAGGGATAACATATCTATGGTATAGGTAGTAGATAATCCAATAGAACGATGCTGCAGTCTATCTCCTTGTATTCCTTTAGTGCCCTCCTACAACACTCAACAGGAGGATATGGGTAGGTGTTATTATTAACCCGGACACCGCACGGGACGTGTGTGTTAGAAAATAAGCACAATTTCTGTAAGACAATAGACCTAACAGCACAAATGCAATTATGGGCCATGCTGTTTATATTCAAAAATGACCCTAACGGATGCAATCTTGTAAATTTAGGTGTCTAAGCTTCATATGGTGCCCCAAGTTTTTGGTTGTGCCCACCATAACATTAAAGTGGGGCCTTATGTGACAATAATAAGACTGTGTTGATTTTTTTAATAATTAACACGTTATTTGCCTACTATGTCTTTTAATACTGTTTTTATGTTTGCTGTTAAAATTAATGTTTTGTTATTCTTCTTCCTAGACTTTACTTAGACTTAAAACTTTTTACATATACAGGATTTTCAGGACACGAGTGTTACGTGATGAGAAGGCTCAATATTCGCGTAGGTAAGTAAAAATTTTATTGTATGTAAACATGTCTAGTCAAGTATTTGAAATAATTTTCTATATACACACGATATAATAACAGCCATGGATCGTTTATTTGTCTAGATGTAATGGGTACCTTCGTTGCCTGCTTTCAAACGGCCAATCTTAGCAGTAATTTCCGCAGTAAGCACTGAATACTGTTGCTCGTAAGATTGAATTAACGTAGCCATTTAACACTTTGTGGCGTTGCCTTAGGTACTGTTTTATTATTTTCAAATACGCAATTAATAATAGAATTAATGCAAAAAGAAACGGAATTGATACATACAATGCATGTAATTTCAATACTACAAGTACAAGATGACATCTGCCTGTCTGACATTGACAATAACAGGATTACAGGAATGACTGAGTGGGACAAGTCTATTTATATGATTAAACCATAGAGTAAAGCAAGGTGTTGCTATCATTTTAAAAAACAAACTCTAAGTCAGAATACCCTAAAATTTTTCGTCTAATAACTTTATACTTCGTAGTATGCTGTAATCAAATCTTGCAGAATACTTTAATTACTTCAACGAAAATGTATTTGGATCCATTTAGGGTATTCTGACTTGAGTTTAAGAACATACTTTTAAATGATTGCAACACTTTGCTTGACTCTATGGTTCAATCATTAAAATAGACTCGCTCGCCCATCTTCTTTCTTGTATTATTTTTCTATGTATTTTTTATCTATTCTAAATAAAACTTTGAATGAAACGTTTAGGTAATTATTTTGTTTGATATTGTGATAATCGTACTAATAATTTGATTTACAAGTATTAATAATCAAATCACGTTTATGTTGGCGTAATGCTCAATTGGTGTAATTTGAACACAATAAATTTACGATTTAAATGCAAGGTACGTTTATATATAATTGGGCTCTTAGACTATTTTATATGATCTAAGATTGGGCTCTATTCCTAGCCACAGGACACCTACTTAGATCTTTATGTACAAAATTACTCTAGGTTATATCCCAGCAGATTGCCTACCAACATTAAGTTTTGAATGTCTAACTTACCATTTTTGTACTAAAATTTAATACATACTTTTGCGATGTACAAAAATAAATAAATAGTATGAAGGAATTAGACACTAAAATATTTGTCACATTATGTGTATGATATATACAGATTACCATTTGAATGCTCTGTGGATAGTCACCAGCTAAAAAGCTACTATATCATTATCATGAATTTTAAAACATATTGTTATAATTTCAGCGCAATGCCGCGGCATTGCGATGAAGATTCTGGGCGAAGCTCGTGTTCAGCTGCTTCTGTATGCCTCAGCCCTGTCATGGATTATAACAGCAATGGTGAAGTCAAATGGCGTAACTCCAAAACTCAAGAGGCAAGCACAAACACAGAATTGAAAGTTAGTGTCCGTCCAAGAAGCTGTATAAATCTTATTAAATCACCTGATGAAAAGGACCCATTTCCTAGCTGCAGGATGCCAAGGAACCACCGAAAATCTGTATTGAATCTATTTGACACACCCCGCAGAGGGGGCCTGAGTAATGCTCATTCTACCCTAGACATAGCCTGCAGCACTCAAATTGAGGAGCCAAGGATACGGAATAGTACAGTATCTATGACTGCTATTCCTGTGAATGAGAGAGCCACTCAGTCACAATATTTGAACACAAATTATAGGAAAGGCAAGCCCGTGCAAAGAGCAGCTTCCAGATTATATAAGGCTGAATGTGGTTTCAAGGGCCGAGAAGGCTGTGTAGGCCCAGAATTTATAGTGAGGGCATCACAGCCAGCTAAACACATGGACCTGACCTTGGCATCAGTTTGCGACAGACGAGTTATAACTGTTGTACTTCTGAATGGGCAAAAGTTTGAGATCATGTGTGACCCAAACATTATAACAGCTGGACAAATATTTGAAGCATTAGTGTACAGTGAAAAGTATGAGCATAATTTCATGCTTGGGATAGCGGTCCTGATTGGCGGTGACTTTGTCTTCTTGCCGGATGATTATAAAATCAAGAAAGTTGCTCCCGACAATTGGCATAAGATGAACAGCAAAAAGAAAGTTCTTGATGATAGTGTTTCATTAACACTGTTTTTAAGAATCAAGTTTTTCTTACCTAAGAACATAGCCAGTAGCATACAGGGTGGAGAATGGAGGTATAGAGTTTACCTACAGTTAAGGAGAGCTACTGTTGAGGGACAGCTAACATCTACAATACAGAATCTTATCTTATTGGCTGGATATGCATTACACATTGAATTTGGAGAGTTCTCATACAGAGAACATGGTACTGCTGATTATTTTTTACTTGAACATTATTTGCCAGAAACTATTATATCAAATGACATGGCTGACATCAAACTGCGCATGAAGAGGGCACATGAATCCAGACATGGTCTAGATAGAAACAAAGCTATAATCAATTATATAACTCTCGCTCAAACTTTTAGGGATTACGGCTCCCATTTTTACTCTGCTGTTTGGGCAACAAGAGATGGCTTCTGCAGAGATGTCTGGCTATCTATAGGACCAAAGGGGATAACTCTTTATTCACGTAATAACCATGTTTCAGATGAAACAGGAACATACACAAACAGGATAGTATTACAAAGTTTGCCATGGCATCATATTCACACATTTTACTACAATAAGAAAAGCTTGTACATTATGCCCAACTCATACTCGGGCTTATCAAAAATCGGAGTAAAGTATAAACTAAAAATGACAGATAACAAAAGCTATTTCACATTTTGGCTGGCATCATTACATCACAGATTGTATTTGAAACTTTATGCAAAAGAGGACTTCATTACTTATTTATCTGATGAGCTCAGCTGCCCATTAAATGGGGCTAACAGCCCCAAAAAGATTGATTGCAGTAATTATCAGGATAGTTACAATTTAGCAGTCAGAAACCCTGTTAGAGTCAGAAGGCCAGTTAAAAGGAGATTCAAAGTGGATATTTTTGGTGACAGAAAAGCTCATAATAAAGAAAATGAAAAACCTAATACAGAAGAATTGTTGAGGCAAATATTGTCACCGCAACACAGTGATGATGCTTCAAATAGGTTGAGTGGACAAACAGCTGAAAATTCATCAAATGATGGACTATCTTCTTCAGAAAGTTGCAGCATACCTCGAAGGCATGGTGTTAAAATGGGCACTAGAGTGTTCCATGGCATGAAGTCTGTAGTAGATGGGCAACCCAGGTCTGTAAGAACTAATCCCTGTACTATTTCTAGATCAGATGGTGATCTCACAATGACACAGAGTGACTCTGATGATCTTAGTACAGAGCATAGACAACACTGTAATATAAACAGTATGAAGCTGTTACCACAGAGACATTACGCCCAGAACATGGCTAATGCACCTACTGCTTATGTTATAGAGTCACCAAAAGTCTACCCAGAAGTATTCAATTATAATGCAAATAATGAATCAGTTTTGAATACATCACTGGTTGAGAGATTGGACAACATGGAGTGCGTGCAAGGAGAGAGGATATTTGTAACAGCTATGTTGGAAAGAGATGAAATGAACACTTTAGGGCTGCAAGTGGCTGAAGGATCAGATGGTAATGTTTATATCAAGTCGATCACTCCAGGAAGTGCTGCAGATTTGTGTAAAAAGTTACTACCTGGTGATCAAATCATTTCAGTCAATGGAAAGACTTTACTGAATGTTAAATATGATAAAGCTTTAAATATGCTGCAATCGGCACCACATAATGTGGAATTGATAGTTTTACAAAATGCTAATAAAGGATGTGATCAATATGTAAATAAGAATATAGAATCAAGCAATAAATATATAAGCAATAGTGTTGCTAGTGCCTTAGATATAGAACTAACAGATGACGAATTATTGAATGAAGAAGCTTTAAAGACAATATATGCTTTAATAAGATTAACTAAAGACAAAGTTATAAGTAGAATAAAGGACAGATCTAGCAGACAGACCACACCTAGCAAGACTAACTTGCAAAAATGTTTATCTGAGAACAAAATATATAATGAATTTGATGTAGGGAACTATTCTTCTCAAGAAGATACACCTCAAAAGAAAAATTCTCAGAAGTTTAACACATGGCGTGGTCAAATACCAAATGTCAGGCCAAAACGACGACCTCTAAGTTTAAGCATCCCCACCGACATGGACTTACCTAACGATTTTTTGAATGATAATGATTTGCTGAAGAAATCATCCCTAAAATCTATACAGTCATCATTGAATAGTTTGGATAAGTCTGTAAAGAGTAGTTCCTCGAAAAACGTAGCGTTACCACGAAACTACGGATTGAGTAGACGATGGCTGGGACCGGTCAGGTATCCGGTGACGCCATGTAAGAATAGCAATGTAGAGACTGAAGCTAGTGCAATAGTCGACGGCAATGTGACGCGGAGACATTTTGTCTACGGTGCTGGGGATTCCGATGAAGATCAAATATTTTTATAAATTGTTTTATTAATGTAGGTTAAAAGTAAAGGAAGCGTAAAGCCCATAACTTCATATTTGTTACTCTATAAACTTGTTCTACAACTTCTTATAAAAACTACATTCCACATCGATATACTACATTCCACCATGTAGATAGGGGGTTTCACACAATGACCCAACTCAGTTTCCTGCTGGGGCCCTAGTACCATCTTTAATAGCAATATTACTTTCTCGTTAGAAAGTGACTGCTATAAACTAATAACGTATATATAATAACGTATTCTTTCATGTAACTGGTCAAGTAAGGTTATAATAATACTGCTACTGGAAGTAGTGGTAGGGCCCTACATTTTGCTCGTTTTTTATAGTTACCGCTAGAGGCGCTAGTGTGAAATGTTTGGAAAAAACTAAGTAGGTAGTGAGTAAGCGAGAGGGCAGCGGCCAGAAAAGGCGTGAAGCAGCCGCCCGGCAGAGCAGGCGCACAGGGTCAGGCCACAGAATACATGGTCAGGCCGCCGCGCTGACCAAACGCGAGTGGCGTGGATGATCGCGGCCTTTATAAGCTTTTCAAGCGATACTGGTCTTTTACGTATTGTAGATAAAGTTTAAAATTCTTTCACACGAAAGTGCGCTGCCATCTTGGTGTGAATTGAGCCTAAAGGGATAAGGTAAAATCATAATGCCCGCAACAAAAGAGACTTAACGTAGGAACACTACATTCCACCCAAAAGTAGTGTTCTTTCGTAGAAGTACTTACTTACCCCAGTTGGCTGAAAGACTGTCTTTTATGTCGCCAAAATGCTTTGTTTGTATACCTCTACACTGATTACTTATACTACAGAGACGTTCGGTACTATTTGTTCTGGACAATATGAAGTTATGGCTTTTGGGCTAATTGTTACTAGTATGTACTTATAAATGTTTATACCAACATAGTATTGTATGTTTATCATCATGACAAATTTATTAAAATGCCACTATTTTACCAATTTGAAATAGTTATTATTAAAGTGAAGTAGGTAATACATCCACGGGGGGCCGTGTACCTCCCCATCTCCCGCTGTGTGTCCGTAAGAGGCGACTATGGGAAACAAGACTGGCAGCAGCGTCTTTCTATTGGATTACTTACCACCTGTACCGCGATCCTCAAGAGACGCCTGCCAAGCAGTGGCGGTCCGACAGGGGGGGGGGGTGTCGTAGGGGCCATGACCCCCCCGCCCAAACTCATTCATGTCAACAATTGACAAACTTAACTTCTTGCTTTAAAATGTCTAAACAATTTTATCCAAAATAGTTTCAAGTGCGTAACCGCACTTGAAACACTCAGACGCAGGGTGGGAATCGAACCCACGACCTATTGGCTAGCGGCCAGGGCACTAAACCAACGGGCCTGTATACTATGACCCCCCACCAAAATCGTTGGCTCTGACCGCACCTGCTGCCAAGCGTGGGGATTATGGTACCCTGGTCGCTACCCAATAGGTCGTGGGTTTGATTCCCGCCAAGTGTCTGGGTGTTACCTATATTCCTATATTTACAAAAAAAAAAAACCATCATCGTCAGCAGCCCAAACCACGTCCGTCCACTGCTGAACAAAAAACCTCCCCCTTAAAAGGGAGGGAATGACCGTGTGTGGTTGATTGCCCTAGGATATTATTAT
Organism: Furcula furcula; assembly: GCA_911728495.1. NCBI lineage: Eukaryota > Metazoa > Arthropoda > Insecta > Lepidoptera > Notodontidae > Furcula > Furcula furcula. The sequence goes on along the minus strand of OU452259.1, from coordinate 22,010,428 downwards.
TATTTCAAAATCTAGTCTATAAGAACTTTTAAATACTATAGTAACCAGACAACTGTTATAATTTGTAAATAGGTACATACATAAATAACAGCAAGACAATTGGTGGAAATCGAACCCACAACCTTTTAGGTAGCGGCCAGGGTGTCTAACGACTAGACCAACAGGCCCGTCACTAAATAAAGGGTCTTGCTACGATTTACACCAGTAAAACTGTTGTGAGATATCGGCCCTGGGTGGGGTACATTAATCCCGTTCTTGTGGATGGAGGCCCATGGCCCGTAGATGGGGTAGGAAGGTGGTCACAGAATCACTGCACCAATAAACGTATTCTCACCTTTGGACTTGATGTATAATTCAAAATAGCTTTCAATGCCTAATGCATTGAGTGAGGGGCAATTTTATGTCAAACTAGCTGACCCGCGCAGCTCCGCCCGTGCTTTTATTACATTTTGCTCCCCTTTTCTCACTCCTCCCTAGATTTATCTTTCTCCATTTCTCTCTCTCTTATAAAAAAATCGAATTATATGCTCTTTCTCTCCTCTCTCTTTCCCCCTCCCGATTCGGTTTCCGTCACACTCCCCCTCTTCCTCTCCCTGTTGTCCCCTCTCTCTTCTACGAACTTGCTCCTTCTCACTCCCCCCTTACTCCACCTAACTCCCCCGATCCCTCACCCCCTCCTCGAATCCCCTCTTTCTCCTCTCTTGCACCCTCCTCTCGTTCTATATATCCTCGTCAATCATGGTATCAGCGGCATTACATATACTTTATAACCTATTCTCAGACCTCCCCGATATGCACACAAAATTACATACATATCGGTTCACCCATCTATTTAATGACCTTTCCTTATGTTGCTTAACCTTAACCTAGTGGCATGAAATATACTTTACGGCCTATTCTCAGACCTACCCGATATGCACACAAAATGGTTCACCCATCTATTTAATGACCTTGCCTTATGTTGCTTAACCTTAACCTAGCGGTATGAAATATACTGTATGACCTATTCTCAGACCTACCCGATATGCACACTTTCATACAAATCGGTTCACCCATCTATTTATTGACCTTACCTAACGTTGCTTAACCTTAACCTACCGGGATAAAAAGTATTCTATGTCCGTTTCCTGGTTCTAAGCTACCTCTCCACCAATTTTCAGCCGAATCGGTTAGGCCGTTCTTGAGTTATAAATAGTGTAACTAACACGACTTTCTTTGATATAATATATAGATTATAGTTCTATAGTGATTGTATGTTCAATTTCACCGATAGACGGCGCTGTTCATAATGTAAATCACGCTAGCATCGTAAATTACTGTCTAATGATATTCGATAATGAAAGTGCTAAGTTTTTCGCATCTTTTATTGTTGCGACTGTAATACAATACCTATACACAACCTGGACTTAGGGAGATTCATTAAAATTTCATGAACCATCTTATGCAAACGAAATGTCGCTCAGTCCCTATTGTATATAGCGTAATAATACATATCTTAATGATTAACTGATCAGTCTATAATTACCCTATTCACATACAAAGGAAATTACATGGTAATATGTGCAAGTAATGTTTCACTGCTTAGCCCCTATGAAACATAGCGCGATGTTTTATATACCAATTTATACCTTGACTTCTACACAACACATCAGTGAAAGTCCTATCAAAATCTATCCACGGGTTTTCAAATGATACCTGGACGAACAGAACGACAGACAGACAATAATTCCTGCATTCCGATTTCAAATTAGATCCCCTTCGTAAGTTCCTCAAAGAAGCGTCGAAACGCTACTTTGAATCCGCGTCCCGTCACGCAAACAGTTTAATCCGCGCCGCTGCCGATTACGCCCCTAGTCCTTCTGACTCGCGCCGCAGACCACGGCACGTACTGCTCGACCCTCCTGACCCCATGACGGTCCTATTGGACCGGGATGCGCAGACCCCTCCCCGACAACCGTATGCTACACTAGCTATCAGACACCGGTCTCGCCGGCGAGGCCGAAGGGTCGTACGTATGCGACCTCAACGACGTGCATCACCCCACTGAGTTTCTTGCCGGTTCTTCTCAGTGGGGGCGCGTTGTGAACCGGTGGTAAACTCAGCCCTCTCTTAAGCGACAGCCCAAGCCGAGGCCGTGCCTCCCTGAGGTGCCCTTGAGCTCGTCGCTACTTCTGCCGTAAAGGCTAGAGCGCTTTAAGCGCTCGCCTCCTATTGTCCGGTGAAGCTGCAATGGCCATCTGCGGCCAACAGCGTCTATCATTCCCAAAAAAAAAAAAGACAATAATTCCAAAAAAAATTGTTTTGGCCTCTATGTCGATAGTATAGTATCCCCACATAGAAATTTTGGAAAAATATTCAATGTACAGAAAAAGTGCTCTTTGAGTTTTATTATAGTATAGATAGAAGATTCCACCCTCAGCTACCACCGGATCACAACGCGGCCTCTACTGGAAGATAGGTCTCGACGGGCAGTTGTTATCAGGGTCTGATGATGGAGCAGGAATGTGGTCACAGGAATTCTGCTTCACTACTTATCTTTACTTGTTGTAAACGTAGACCCATTGAATTTAGACTCGTTGGATAGATCTCGACGAGTAGTTGATAGAAATAGGTGATCAGGGTCTGATGATGGAGCAGGAATGTGGTTACAGGAATGCTACTTAACTAAACGTAGACTAACCGAATTTGGACTCGTTGGATAGGTCACATCACGACGAGTAGTTGGTAGAAAGGTGGTGATCAGAGTTCGCTAATGGAGAAGGAAGGTTGTCACAGGAATTCTACTCAACTATCAGTAGTCAACGAAACGTAGACTCACCGAATTTGGACACGTTGGATAGGTCTCGACGACAAGTAGCTAGTAGAAAGGCGGTGATCAGGGTCCGGTGTTTTCTCGTGGTCCCAGGTCTGAATAATCGAGGCAGGAAATCATTATAAGAGTTCGTATTACCATGGGTGAATTAGGATGTCGGAAGTTTCTAAATACCGCTTGTTTTTTTGGCACTGCCATAGCAGTATCTCATTCTAATAAGCTAAGTACTTAACTAAGTATCTATCTATAACATTGCATAGCTGTCCGTTAGTCTCGCTAAATCTCAGGGCCTCAAGTCTGCTAATTGTAATAAAATTACATATAATTGCCATTCTAACGACTTGCTGATGACACTACCATTAGGATTGTAACAAATTAGGCATTCTGCTAAATCGGTAGTACCATACCAATGGAGTGTCGCATGAGTCTCAGTTGAATTATTTGGTAGATTAATTTGGTGTTGCCTATTAAATTCTACCATAAGTTGTTTTATTTTCAATAAATATTTTTTTCGTTTTTCATCCACAAAATCTTTGAATTTATTATAAATTGACACTAAAAAACGATAACGTTAACAAATTATATTTATTTTTGATACTAACGTGAGCTGAGTGACAAAAATGTTATAATAAATAATTAAAACGGCTTAAAGGAATAATATTAACGGCACAAAATTAAAAAGAATAAAGTCAAGTCAGCCGGCGATGACAGGTGACAGCTGGCAGTATTAGCCAGGGTTCCCAACTTGGGGTTTATCTCCCTAGATTTAGGGGGAAAATATTTTTTTATAGGGGTTTGGTAGTTGGTATTCTGAATACTTAAAATATCAGATTTTAAATTATTTTAAAAACCGATATGTTACATTTGAATAATTCGCACTAGTATGGTGGTGATGTTCGATGGGTCAATCTTTATGAATGAAAATATCACTAAAAAGTTTAAAATAATTTAAAAATTATTGAAGTTGGTGCTAAATATACATAGTAGGTACGCCAACACCAACTTCGATAAGATTTAAATTACTTTATACTTTTTAGTGTTATTGAAGTCAGTACATTTTTTTAAATATTTTATTATTAAGTAATTTTCTTTGAAGTTATGTGTGTACTGTTATGTTAAAAATAAACTTCGGAATAGACTGTAAGTTCCAATTTTGCAGGGATTTAGCAGTTGTAGCATTAACTCTAACGAGAATATATATTCTGACTTGAGTTCGGGGGGAGACTTTTAAAGCAGTTTGCAACCCTGGAATTAGATGAGCTTACAAATATAATAAATATTGTTTCAATTTGTTTCGCGTAAATTAATAAATTAGAGTATCTTTTCGTGTTTGTTTTGCTCCGCACTAACCAAGTGAACAATGACTGACGCCATCCTCTGAAATGTATGAGGCTACGGCTTGGTTGGAAAGTCTTGAGCTGACGAGTGCCGCAGCCACGCAGCGACCAACTTATTCAACTAATCAACTTAATAGTTACACACAGTCAGTGAAGCCAACAGCAAGTGACTGTGCTGCAGGGGCCCATTGTGATCGCATTGTAAAGTTTATTACGAGCTAGAGTAAGTATTCAATGTCGTTCTATGGAATCTTGTAGTTTTCTAAAGATTCGATACTGCAGTATTATTTAATAGGGTCAAGTAAGTGGTTCCTGCGCCAGGTGAAATTAAATAAAAATTGGCTCTTTGCTAAATAGACACCAGGGTGAAGTAGTCACTTTGAGAAGTACACAAAATGAGTAATAAGTAGACGTCTGGTGCTGGAACATATTAAGGAATATGGGATTGAGATTCACAACTATTAGAACATTAGTATCCTGTATATTTTAGGTGTTGAAGAAAAAGTACAAAGCATCAATACAAAATTGTACAATCCACACATGGTTGTCTGATCACAAATTTGACAGAGCCTGTATTACAGTAACCAGACAACTGATACAAACATTCATATACATTTGAAGTACATACTTGTTTCTGAAATAAGGTGGGAATCAAACCCACTACCAATTAGGTATTAGCAAAATGTCTAACCAATGAATATCAATATTCATAAAAATACAGAAATCTTAAATGACAATGTTTATTATGTTAAATATTATCAACATAAACACAACTATTAATATGTCTTCCTTAATTTTTTTTTATCTTCCTCTCCACAGTCTATCGAGAGCCTGTTACAATGCCTAGCTTCGCTGTAACTCTGGGTTGACATGGTTGAAAAGCTGCATGGACTCACAACTTGCCCTGCTGTGACGGGATTGCAATAAAAAGCATGCACTGGGAGAAAACATCTGAAAACATACAATTTTCTTTACAAAAAATCCAAAATCTTAAAACTTTCAAGTGGTTTTTATTCTAGTGCAAGTAGCAAATACAGTTTTTACTCGTATTGATAATAAACATGATTGTTTCTATATGTGTGTATGTGATTTTAGTTTAAATTTGTTAACATTTACTTTAAATATTGAATTAGTTAAAAGTATATATTAAAGAATTTTGATTATCAGTCTACATTTATTTAAAGACCAAACCTGTAACAAGCCGTCGGCTATCAATGACGTTCGCTTGATGGTAAGCGACCCGCCCGCCTATAGACAGATCCATAGCACTGCCGCTCGTCACCCGAGACATCAGTTATTAAGTCTCTTGTGTCCGGTAATTTCATCAGCTACAGTGCCCTTCACACAGCAATGCCTACACACTGTTATTTGGAGGCTAAATATCTGACACTGTGGTGGTACCTACCTACTGCACAAGAGACCTACCACATAGGAAAATAATGCAAAGGTTCTATGTAATCAAAATGTAGTTCTCTAAGTCAACTTACATGAAAGTACATATTATTTGTCTTGCTTACCTAACAATAGGACTTGTTGTCCAACATTAGACAAGTCAGTGGATGGTTTTGCCATATTATTATCATGGTTTGAACCGGGGCTGCTTGCATCTATTAAACGTTAACTTCTGCACCACATATCTGTAATAGGTTTGAAACATGAGTTTAGTAAGAACATTATGTCTGGTTACAATTGTACCGGCTTTGTCTAGTTTGGGACCATGTGTGGATTTTTCCAGGATATTATTACTTTTATTATTTTTGAAAGCTTTTAAGCATTTAATCCTGGTAAAGCAATAACAAACCATTTTATAAAGTACTTGAAATCATTACATTAAGGGAATGGAACTCTTTTCGACTATAATATGCTCCTCGTTGGACGTAGGCTTTGAATATTGTCCACTCAGTGGGAGGACTGCCTGCGCTAAGTTTACCGGTTGGTGGTCGCCACTCGAGAACGTTTCTTTCCCATCGGTTATTGTTTTTTTCGAGTAATGAGGCTTGCTGATTGCTACTTAAACTTGCAAATCGTCAGAGCTATGCCGGTAACTCTGTCCGCAAAGAAACTTGGAGCATAGCTCTTTTTATAGCCCGTTACGTGACAGAGCCTCTCCAGTAAAGACCACTACTCAGTGGTTAAAAACCTTCGTCTTCAGGCACTGCGGAATGTTAGATGAGAAGATATCACGTAGTTAATAAATAAGAAATTTAATTTTTACTAACCTCCATTCCTGTGATATTCCGTCACATCTCCGAGGTCTTGTAATGTAAGGTCCTAACTCACCGATGAGTTTGAGACCGAAGTCTTCAGTAATTCCGCTTCGAAAAGGATCCACATCACCGTCTCTATATGCACGATTAGGGCACGGAATTGACGACGCTAAAGGTGTCGGCGTTTCTAAAATACGCCAACGTAATCTTGACACGGGCGGCCTTATTTGAAACACGTTTTTTTAGATAATATTTAACAATTACAAGTATGTGTAATTATGCAACATGTCCACAAAAGGTGTGTTTGTATAATGGTGGCTCAATTACTAAAATAACATTCTAAGGCCATTGAGAGAAACGTCAAATAATTAGTAGGCTACCGTTACTTAAGCCATTGCAATTCCAGTGATACATTTTTTAGGTGCAGACTACGAAATATTGCTATGGCGGTTGAATGGCGGGACAGTGATAAGCCACTGACAGGGCTGCCAGATTAGGCGATTTATCGCCATTTAGGCTACCTTGGGGGGTCAAATGGCGACCAAAAAATCCAATCGGCTACCAGTAGCCATTTAGGCTACCGAGAAAAAAGGAACGGGCGCTTTAGGCTACTTCAGGATTACCTTAAAATTTAATAATTTCTTGATAATTGTATGCTTCGACGATACGTAATTTGTGTACATCTAACGTTGTTTCGTCACTGAGGAAAGAAGTCTGCGGAACCCTCAGGTTCTTGCCATGCTACTTGCTATCTTCTATGCAATTGACAGGCTTGTTGGTCTAGTGGTTAGACAGCCTGGCCGCTAGTCCATAGGTTGGGGTTTAAGTGTCTGGGTATTTTTCGTATATAAATATGTATTTACAAAAAAAAGTAAGTAAGCATTATAATCAGTTGTCTGATTTCCATAGTACAGGCTCTGCCTAGTTTGAGATTAGATGACCGTGCGTGGATTGTCCTTAAAAAACTCTATCCTTGCCTAGAACTGCCGCAATGAGACGTCTGATGAGACGTTACGAATCTAGGTTCTGTATTCACAAACCTCGGAAACGTTCCGATCCCGAAAATATCTACTACCCGGTCGAGTTAACTTGCACCTGGCGGCGAATACGTTCTAAACTAGCGAGCTGCAAAGTGGCCCAAAAGCTCGAAAAAGCGAGCTTGTGTCAATTTAAGTTACTCATTTCAATTCGCTGTATGACAGGGACGGTTACATGTTTTTTTAGTGTGTTCTCTTTTTTCGGCTTATTTATACTTAGCTCAAAATGTTAGGCGAATTAGGCTATTTGTTAAGAAAAAATATATTAGGCGATTTAGGCTACTCGGTAGGCAAAATTAGGCGAATTGAGTTAGCAAACATCTGGCAACCCTGGCCACTGACACGCCACTCGGTTTTATAAAATTAGTAGACTACCAAATATGTAAAATTGTGGTTTTGACCGGCCAGCGACACTCTATTGAAGCGTTTGTAAATTAGCAGACTTGAGGCCCAGCAGGAATGGGGGCAGGAGAGGAAGTGGGTGCGGAAGCGAGTGTATTTTATTCATTTCACCGGTACCTAACTGGAATTACGAGCACTGTTTAAGCAAAAAAAAAGTGCATGTGGATTTGCGCGGGTCAGTTAGAAGCAATATAAATAACATAGGTACCTTTTACCAATGTTGTTAATACATATATAATACGCCCATACTACCGTGTTCTCATTAAGACCTAAGACGTTTACAGCGATTAGACAATGAACTCTACGCCAGCCTGATAAGCGTGTATGTACCGTTCGTTTTTATCAGTCGTAAAGAAGGCCGGTCAAATTGCCTATTCAAATAAGAGTTGCGGTTTCAATGTGTTCCCCCGTTATGCAATACGTATTCATTTGCTTGGGAAAATTGAAACCGGTTCGCCGTGACCTAGAACATTCTATTCTATTAACAGTACTTGAGTACCTAGTTTTTAAACACAAATTTTTGAAAGTGGCCATACTTGACTAGACCACAAAATCGTGCAGGGGGATGGGTAAATAGCACCCACCCATCTCCTCCCGTAAGACGGGCAGCAGCAGCTTTCTATTATTTTACCTACCACCTGCCAATCGTGAGAATTATTATTATTATACTATAGAACAAGGAAAATTAAAAATGCCAATATTTTTTTATTTTATTAGTACCATCTTGTTCTTACGCTAACCACTCTGGCTAAGTGCTTGTGCTGGAGGTACCATTACTATAATTATATAAATTCGCAGACAATTCTGAAAGCTCCTTGCACGAATCGAACCTGGTGTCTTCGCATGCCATGACTTAACAGTTCAACCATATCACTACTATGCTATCAAGTATCATTATTTCAATATAAAGGTAAGGTAAATAACTGAGCTGAGTGGATAGCAATAAAAATACAAAATAAAAACATTATAATGTATTTATTTTAAAATAACACCTTGCTTGCACTAACTAAGCAAATTTAACTAAATAATTCTAACAAGACAAATTCAATTGTCTTTCTACACTAATTGTAACACAATCAGACTCAAAATAAAATTTGAAATACACATTCACACAATTTGCATAAAATCAATCAATCTATCAGATATTACAATACCCATAACACATCTATAACTATAACAGTACTTTTTACACTTTAAATGCATTTGTGAAGTCCATTGGGAGATTACATCATGCCTCCCATACCGCCCATACCACCCATGCCACCCATACCGCCCATTGGGTTCGGTTCCTTCTCTTGTGGGATGTCACAGATCACAGCTTCAGCGGTCGTCAGAAGTGACGCTACTCCACTCGCATCGGTCAGCGCCGTCCTCACGACCTTCGTGGGATCGATGATACCCTTCTCAATCATGTTCACATACTCATTGTTCATAGCGTCATAACCAAACTCCTGTCCCAAGTCCTCGACTTTTGCGACGACCACAGAACCGTCGATGCCAGCATTGTGAGCTATCGTCATGCATGGCATTCTGAGCGCCTTCTTGACGATTTCAACTCCTGTGGACTGGTCAGTATTTGCCGTCTTCAATTGCTCAAGTACCGGAATGCACCTTAGAAGAGCTGAACCACCTCCAGGAACAATACCTTCCTCAACAGCAGCACGAGTTGCATTTAATGCATCATTGACTCGGTCCTTCTTCTCGTTAACTTCCACTTCACTGGAACCACCTACATGTAAGACGGCTACACCTGATGCTAGCCTAGCGAGACGCTCCTGCAGCTTCTCCTTTTCATATTCAGAGGTTGTCTCCTGGATCTGGTCACGAATCTGTTCAGCCCGTCTATCAATGTCAGCTTTCTTACCTTTGCCTTTGAGTAGAAGTGTGTCATCTTTAGTGATGATAACCTCTCCAACTTGACCGAGATCAGACGCCTGGACATCCTCCAATTTGATAAGATTAGCATCATCTCCGAAAACAACACCTCCGGAGGCGATGGCCATGTCACTGAGGGTGGCTTTACGGTTGTCACCAAAACCAGGTGCCTTAACAGCAGCTACCTGCAGACCAATCTTGAGCCTGTTGACTACTAGTGTAGACAGAGCCTCACCGTCCACATCCTCAGCAACAATCACAAGAGGCTTCCTCTGCTGATTGGCCAGCTCCAGAGCTGGGATGATAGTTTGGACATTGCTGATTTTCTTCTCAGAGTACAGGATCAAAGCATCCTGAAACTCTACCTTGGCGCCCTTTGAGGAGTTGATGAAATATGGTGAAATATAACCTCTGTCAAACTTCATACCTTCGATGATTTCCAGTTCGTCAGTGAGTGTTTTGCCGTCCTTTACTGTGATGACGCCGTCTCGGCCCACCCTCTTCATCGCGTCAGCAATGAGCTTACCGATAGCAGTGTCACCGTTGGCAGAGATGGTGGCCACTTGCGCGATCTCCTCAGGCGTGGTGACCGGCTTCGACATGCTCTTCAACTTGTCTTTCACAGCGTCCACGGCCAGCATGACTCCTCGCCTGATCTCAATGGGATTCGCACCCTTGGAGATTTTCTCGAAGCCCTCTTTAGCAATAGCCCTAGCCAGAACCGTGGCAGTTGTGGTGCCGTCTCCCGCTTCCTCATTCGTGTTGTTCGCCACATTTTGAACCAATTTAGCGCCGATGTTCTGAAATTTGTCTTTTAGTTCGACCCCCTTAGCAACTGTCACACCGTCTTTTGTAATCTTTGGGGAGCCCCAAGATTGCTCTAAAATGACGTTTCTACCCTTGGGACCCATTGTGACTGCGACGGCGTCGGCGAGGACGTCTACGCCCTGAAGCATGAGGGCTCTTACATCAGCCCCGAACCTCACATCTTTGGCGTAAAATCTAGAAATTTGGTGGGTTTTGTGGAAAGAAACCGATTGGCGAACAACGCGCGGTAGTCGCAGCATTTTCTTGTTATTTAGGAATGGTATTATAGTATTTTAAAATAGGTCCAAACCTTTATTCTCGAAAATTCTCACCGGGATCAAAAAACGTGATCCTCCGCCGGTTGTAGGTTATGAAATACTAACGCGATAGGGATGTTTAACCGATACTCGATTTTTTTGTATCGATTGTATACAGTACTAGCGGCCCGTCCCGGCTTCGCGCGGGAGGGGATTTTTTTTCCAAGTAATAAATATAGTCTATGGATAATGTAGTGTTCTAATGGCAAAAGAATGCATGAAATCGGTCCAGTAGTATTAGAGTTTATTCGTAAAGGTAGCCACTGACGATACGTACGTTTGGAATGCTTCCAAATGGAAGACTTCCGAATGGAAGCACTCCATATTATACGCACATTGACGTACGTCCATTTGGACGTACGCTAGACCTGAGTCGATCACGATTGATAGAATCACTTTGATTCGATCCCTACCCAAACGCGAGCGATCGAGTCTTGAAGCATTAAAAGATTCAATCATTTGGGTACTCGTAATCTTAAAGAGGATTGAACTCTATGCGGTATTATTTAGATTACACTCTAGTACGCTTATAAAATGACCCAAACTACCGAACTTCTAACGGTGACCTAAATACGGGATGGCGCACTAGAAATGTGTTACTTTCTCACTCTAGTATGGGTCGCGCGAAGTCGCGCGCGGATCGCAGAGCCGGGACCTATAACGGCGACCCAAATACGGGATGGCGCGCTAGAAATGTGTTACTTTCTCACTCTAGTATGGGTCGCGCGAAGTCGCGCGCGGATCGCAGAGCCGGGACCAATCGATGATCGAGTGATTGAATTTTGTATGAAGAGATCCAATCAGCTGGGTTCAGCATTCGTTCGTCATGACGAACTGCGACCCAAATGATCGATATGATTGAATCTTTATAACCCGATCACCATGCGAATGGGTCGTGATCTCAGAGAAAGTACCAAAGGAGTTAGTATCGCGTCGATTCCCCGAACAAATTTTTCGTGTCACTTTTGCGGGGTGCGGGAGGCGAAGTAAACACACACAGATACACTTTCACGCATACCCACACTATAATAAACTCGCAACACATTCAAAAATACACGCACACAAATAAAGAATGACCTGACCATATGACCAAAAATTTGGCAGAGGGGGTTAGCGCATCATGCTCTCTCCAGTGGTATCTCCTCTAAGGTCGTGATCGACCCGGGTCACGACAAATGATCGATCGACACAGGTCTAGTACGCACAGTCACTTCGAATGTTGCACGCTATATGAAAAACGTTAGAGAGAGAGAGGATTAAACAGGAATTAAAGAAATAGGATTTTTCAAGTAATATTTTATTATTATGTAATGTAAGTTTGTCTTAGGTTCGGATAATGTAAAGTGTTGTATCCAATGATATTTTACTATATATACTGTATATAATATCATTGATTGTATCTGTATGTAATTTGTTGGTGGAATCAGATATTACAAATAAGGTTATGATGTGTAGGTATGTGTGGTGGTTTATGTTTCATTCTCTCTTTTTTCCATCCCAAGGTTGCCTGGAAGAAATTGCGAATAGCGATAAGGCCGCCCTTTGTACATATTTCAGTTTTTAAGTGTTTTTATGTGTTTTATTTTATGTGTAGGTGAGTTTGTGTACAATAAAGAGTATATCTATCTATCTATCTATCCAAGGGCATTATAATAAAATATCATTTTATCTTTTTTTTCAGGTGTTAGTATTAGCACTCTATGGTAAATGAAAAAAGAATTATATTGTGAAATTGCAAAGACAAGAATAAAAGAAAATATGATGAAAATGTGTCTTATTAATAATATAGTCCAATTTTAAATCCTGTAAATTGATATGGTGAATAATAAATGGAATAAATTTGTTCCATTCTATTGTTTTTTATTCTATTATCTACACTCATGTCGTAATATTCAAATTATAAACTCAAAACTAGTACTCTATCTAATGCAATACTTTATTCACCTGCCCATAAATATGATAATAAATATTTTAATTAATCATCGGACTGTCCTGTCTGAAATAAACATGACGATAACGAATGTTAGAAACATTTTAATTATTTCGAGATATTTCGCTGTATACACAACTTAGTTCCTTTTACTACAGTCATATTCATATAATACACCAATCTCATACAAATCCTTAACAATTTAATAGTAAGTATTATAACTAGAACTAGCATTGGAGGACGTTTTCAAGCGCTTGGACTGGTGCGGATTCGGCATCAACATCAATGGCGAATACATCACTCACCTTCGTTTTGCCGATGATATAGTCATTATGGCAGAGTCGCTGGAGGACCTCAATACGATGCTCAGCGACCTCAGTAGCGTTTCCCAACAGGTGGGTCTTAAAATGAACATGGACAAGACGAAGATCATGTCTAATGTCCATATTACACCCGTACCGGTAGTTATTGGGAACGATACACTCGAAGTTGTTGACCACTACGTATACCTAGGACAAACTATCCAGTTAGGTCGGTCCAACTTCGACAAAGAGGTCGCCCGAAGAATCCAACTGCCTGAAGACGAAGGTTTTTAACCAGTGTGTGTTGCCAGTGATGACATATGGTACTGAGACGTGGTCTCTAACGGCTGGCCTCATAGAAAAGTTCAGAGTCACACAACGAGCCATGGAGAGAACTATGCTCGAATATGCATATATATGTATATATATATATGTATGCTATGATGCTCGGAGTTTCTTTGCGCGACAGAATCCGAAATGTGGAGATTCGCCGAAGAACTAAGGTTACCGACATAGCTCTTAGAATCTGCAAGTTGAAGTGGTAATGGGCAGGCCACATCGCTCGAAGAACCGATAACCGTTGGGGAAGAAAGGTTCTCGAGTGGCGACGGAAGACGCAGCGTAGGCAGGCCTCCCACTAGGTGGACAGACGACATTGTGCGCGTCGCAGGTAACCGTTGGATGCAAATAGCCAATTGTCGTTCATTGTGGCGTTCTAAGGGGGAGGCCTATGTTCAGCAGTGGACGTCTTCCAGCTGATGATGATGATGATTAAAACTGCCAAGCAGTGTGTAAACATTGCTGTGTTCCGGCGTGAAGGGCACTGTAGCTGGTGAAATTACAGGACACAAAGACTTAACAACTAATGTCTTAAGGGTCCGCAACGCGCTAGTGATTCTTCTGGTGTTGCTAGTGTTTATAGGCTACGGTGGCTGCTTACCATCAGGCGGGCCATACGCTTGCTTGCCACCTTGTTAGTATAAAAAAAAAAAAACTAGACACAGATTAAGACTGGAGGTGACTGTAGCTAAGCAAATTCCTGGCCCCAAGATACTGATTATGTTGTCTGTTTTTATAGACTTACTTTTTTAGTGAGTCTATATCTATTCTGTAGTAAGAAATAGCCGTGCAATGCCACTAATCATGGCCATGCTAGGCGCATTTCGCTTACATACATATGGCAACAGTGTTCCGTGCATAAAAAAAAAGTATTTTGTTGATAACATATGAATTTAGGTGTAATAATAAAATAAATTGCGCCTATTGAGCTCAATTGGTGATAAAACAGTAAGTACTTATATTATATATTTTCTACGCAAATGAAATACATTGGTACCTATTCCCTTCACCGAAGTAATTGCGTGAATGTTTTTAGACATAGTATTAAAGATATCGATATAGATACGTATCATAACTACATTTTTGCGTCACTACTCGTGAAAACCTGTTTAAAGCCATAAGTGACTTACGGAAAATAACTATAAATTTTGTTGCGGCTGTTGGTTTTCCTACTTGAATAAAATAAAATGAAATATTGTTGCCTACGATAACGAATCACTAAAGTGTAGCATCATAATCGATTCACTATTTAATCGATGTTGTACTGAAAATGGACATACCTACCTACAAAATAAAAAAAACTTGTTCATAAACTAGATAGAAGAGCAAAACATTAAAAAAAATCTGACATTTTGTGTGTCAGTTCTCTAGATAATATTCTATCTTACTTATGCCTATGCGTTATTTTTTGTCCATCGGCTGGACATTGCGTTGCGGACACGTTTAAAATTCCGTACCAACAAAAACATGCGGTATAATTAATTTTGGGATCGTCCATCCGACTCATATTTCTATTGTTTCTGTATAAACTCTTGCAGAGCACGGAGCTGTGTCGTCCTAAGGATTTCGAACAATATTATCAGTGTACAAAAGTAACATTACATAATGGATAAACTCAGGTGAGATAATTTTCATCATATAAATTTTATAACTTCATAAGACTGTGGTTATTCTAATAAAAAAAAAAAAAATAATAATATCTTGAGACAATCCACACACGGTCATCCGATCCCAAACTAGGCAGAGCCTGTACTATGGAAACCAGACAACTGATACTAATACTTATATACTTTTTTTTTTTTGTAAATACGTTCTTAAATAGATAAACAACACCCAGACACTTGGCGGGAATCGAACCCACGACCCATCGGTTAGCAGGCAGGGTGTCTGCCAACTAGACCAACGGGCCTGTCAATTTAAATAATTGTCAGATTAAATGACTCAATTCGTAAGCATAACATTTATGTGGTGTAGTCATACTTATCTGCAAAGCGAAAAATGCGTCTGTTTTGAGAAATGTTTAAAGCATTTATAGTAAATAAGGTATTTTATTGTTACAAATGTTATAAAAGTGTTGTATCCTTTTATTAGATACAAGATTTTCAAAAATTACAATTAAAATCTTTCTTGGAAACAGGCTCACCAGTGTTTATTATTAATAAATATCCTGTATAAAATAGATAGATAGATAGATAGATAGATATACTCTTTATTGTACACAAACTCACCTACACATAAAATAAAACACATAAAAACACTTAAAAACTGAAATATGTACAAAGGGCGGCCTTATCGCTATTCGCAATTTCTTCCAGGCAACCTTGGGATGGAAAAAAGAGAGAATGAAACATAAAAGAAAAAAATAATTTTATGAATTATCTAGGTGTTAATTATGTCTTAGTATTTCAATTTATATTGTAATGTCTAAAGTGTGTACAAGCTAAGTTAAATTGTAAGAAATTTCATTGTTAATGATAACTCATATACAGGCTGTTCTGGAATTCAACTACAAGCCAGAACTGGGTGATAGGCTAACTCATACTGATGTCTATTTACGGGACTATGATATACAGGATGACCCCTTGGGGATCCGGTTAAGAATAGCACCCTCCCATCTCCTCCCATTGGGTGTCCGTAAAAGGCGACTAAGGGAAAACAAGAAGTCAGGCAGCAGCGTCTTTTTATTGGATTACCTACCACCTATACTGCAATCCTGCGTGGGGATTATGGCAACCCCTCCCTTCTAAGGGAGAGGCCTTTGTTCACCAGTGGATGTTTCGGCTGCTGATGATGATATACAGGATACCATTAAATATTAACATTACTGAGGAATCCTATTAAATTTAATCTCACTTAACATTAATTAACCTTCGCAATGTTTCAAGCCTTGATTGAGTTTACCACCAAGTTTTTCCGAATATGTTTTTTATAATTTGAGTTTAGCTCAAATTTTTAGGTTTTTTTATTTCTGAACAGGAAAGGTCTCCTTGTGGGTATTGGTAACCCACTGCTGGACATCTCGGCGTGCGTCGATGATCAGCTGCTGCAGAAGTATGGGTTGAAACCTGACAATGCCATCCTGGCAGAGGAGAAACACATGCCCCTGTACAAAGAACTGGTTGAGAAGTGAGTATAATCATATTTTTAACCGGCTTCAAAAAGAAGGTTCTCTATTCGACGCGTATGTATGTAATATTAATAAAAATGCGTAATATTCATATAATTATGTTAGTATATGTGGGCTTCTAAACAAATTTACCAAATTTTACAAGTGTGTGTATGTATGTAGGTTTGTCCGCGGATTTCTCAGAAACTACAGCTCGTGCTAGTCTTAGTTAACATGATGTGCTAGTACTGACTTCAATATATTTTCGTTATTTTATACTTTTTAGATAATTTACTTTGAAGTCGGTTTTTTTTTTAAATAGTTTATTTTAAAATAGTTTATTAACTAATTTTTGAGCAACCGCACACATAGCATAATATATATTTCTGTGATGTAGTATGTCTTAATAGGGTATATTAAAATGTATTATAGCTAGTTCGGTGACCGGTCTTAATCTGGGTTCAAATCCTAAGAGGGGCCAGGCTAACCATTCAATTGTTTTAATCCATGCATCGCATTGGCATGTAAAAAGCCAGTTAGGTAACCACTTCGGATTATGAGAGTTAAAAGAAGTTCAAAGAGAGATTGCACCTGTGTCTACACTACACAAGTAAATATATTTAGTGCATATTTAGCTAACTAGCTAATATTGCTCCCTGTGGATGTGCTCGCCTGGAAAACAGCCTATTGTGTATAGATTAACTAGCAGACCCGCGCAGCTCCGCCCGCGCAGCTCCGCCGCGCATGTTACATTATAAACCTTTCTCTTGAATCACTCTATCTATTGCTGAAAACTGCAAACTGCAAGCTGAAACTTTAAAGAATTAAGCATACAAACAGCGGGAGCAACTGTTTTATTCTATGTAAAGCTGCAGATGCAGTTTGATATAGTATGTTATTTTATCAGGTACAATGCGGAGTTCATAGCCGGTGGGAGCGTGCAGAACTCCCTGCGCGCCGCCCAGTGGATACTGAAGACGCCGCACGTGTGCACCTACTTCGGCTGCGTCGGGAACGATGACTTCGCAGAGATATTGCGCGAGAGAGCCGTGTGAGTCGACATCACGTAATACTTATCTTAAAATTGTTATGAAATAGGTGGGATCACTTATACTGAACTCGCGATAACGCTAGCTACGTTCGATACTGAGCCAGTCCAATTCAACTCGAAATTGCGTGATATTTAAATAGTTTTATTTCAATGCTTGATATTGATTGAAGTGAATTTTAAACTGATGAAAGCTCGATTCGTTACCAATCTTTGGCCTAACCGCAGTGGCGTAGCTTGCCTTAGACGGGTCCTGTCTGAAAAGTTTGTTGGGGGGAATAATGAAGGGTAAGGGGTCTATGTGCTACAGAGGCCCCATTTACCCTCTTTACTAGATATCATTGATACGGCTGATACGGTGATATCTCTATAATTTATAAAAAACGGCATTGCACTTCTTAAGTTTCTAAATGTAGGGCCAATTTAATAGATCACATTTGACATCATTCAGTTTCTTTGTTCCGTTTGGTTTTTTTTGTCATTACAACAAAAATGTAATCGTAATTAAAAAAAGTTAAGCAATTGTGCAGTTCTAACTTCGAAAAATACAATTTTTTGCGCCGTTACATTGTGTCATAAATTTTGATGAAGTCTCATTTATTGTCAACTTGACTGTAGGTACATGCGCGAAGACGCACATGCACGAACTTCACAAATCGTATTATACGAGTATAATGCCGAAACAATATGTTTGCTGGGCGCACTTTGGACTATCAAGTCCATTAAAAGTCCACTCATTCCTCTATGGTACAAAGAATAATAATAATTTTAATGATGAAAACCGCAACGATATCTATTGTGTAGCTTACATCATCATCATCATTAGCAGCCGATAGACGTCCACTGCTGAGCAAAGGCCTCCCCCTTAGAAGGGAGGGGTTGCCATAATCCCCACGCTTGGCAGGCAGCTTGGGGATCGCAGTGTAGGTGGAAGATAAATCCAAAAGAAAGACGCTGCTGTCCGTCTTCCTGTTCTCGCATAGTCGCCTATTACGACATCCAACGAGAGGAGATGGGGGGATGCTATTCTAACCCTTAGAGGAGATACCACTGGAGAGATCATGATGCGCTAACCCCTCTGCCAAGTTTTGGTCATATGGTCAGGTCATTCTTTATTTGTGTGCGTAACTTTTTGAATGTGTTGCGAGTTTATTATAGTGTGGGTATGCGTAAAATTGTATCTGTGTGTGTTTACTTCGCCTCCCGCGCCCCGCAAAAGTGCCACGAAAAATTTGTTCGGGGAATCGACGCGATACTAGCTCCATTCTAATTACTCTGAGATTCTAACCCGGCACCCCACGGGGAGCTTACAATAAGTGTACAAACATGATAAATAGGAATATTTTTTTTTTTCATAGATTACGACGAATACTGTGGCTTTAAATTCTAGTGTCGGTAGTAATGTTAATTTATAAAGCGGTTGTGGCCTCTCTCGAGTTAACTAGGTTGATTAACATGATCCTGGCAGCCAAGTGCAGTCACTGCGGATCTCAGCGGTCAGCGGTAATCATACTATTGCGCAATGCAATAGCTAATTCCGTCTATATATAAACGGTAGTGTAGCACCCTTCCATCTCGTCCCATTGGGTGTACGTAAGAGGCGACTAAGGGAAAGCAAGAAGACGGACAGCGGCGTCTTTCCATTGGATCACCTATCACCTATACTGCGATGCCCAAAAAGCCTGCTAAGCGTGGGGATTATGGCCCCTCCCTTCTAAGGGGCAGGCCTATGTGCAGTAGTGGACTTCTGTCGGCTGCTGATGATGATGATCAACTGTAGCTACAGTACGGCATCTCAACGCTACTATACTAATCTTTCATTTACGTAGGAGATATTATAGTGCACAAGTGTTTGTGTAGACTTACAAGTGCACTCTCTCTTACTATACACTCACAACCGATGTGACGGAAGACGGATGCATACGTGGAGAGGCCAGGCGCACGATCGACTTTACATGTTCATCCGACGCATGGATCAGCATGTATGGCTTAGAGAAAGAAACCAACGATGTATGGTGTTGCTTCTCACGGGATTTGATCCCGCGACCTCCCGTTTGCAAAGCAAGCGGTTTCCCGCTGTGATTGATGCATCTCAGCCGCTGTTAGGTACGTTGCATAGTTGTAGGGCCGCGTTCTCACTGTTTCGTGTGGCAGATAGTCGTACAGTTTAAAACGTCGTGGCTTGTATATTTAAAATGGAACTATTTATCATGTAGGACGGCATGATTAACTGTTGGCCACGACGTTTTTTTTGTTGTGACGACAGATTGTCGAATGTGAACGGCTAGCACGACAGTCTTAAAACGATAAAAAATGTGCGTGCGTGGAGTCCCTTCGCGCGGAAGTAGTGAAACTTCATTCTCGCCGCTCAGTCGTTCGGTCGGTCCCTCACTCACTCACTCACTCACTCTCTCTCTCTCTCACACACACACACACAACTCAACTCAACTCGTCCCAACTCGCCTCAACTCGCCCCAACTCACCCCAAAAACTCGCCCCAACTCACCCCAACCCACCCCAACTCACCTCAACTCACCCCAACCCACCCAACTCACCCCAACTCACCTAACTTACCCTAACTCACCCTACTCACCCCAACTCACTCCAACTCACCCCTAACTCACCCCAACTCACCCACTCACTCAGTGACGGCGTCACATGAGCGCTTTCATAACCTTAACAAATTTACGCCTATCGCCTATCGTTTAACACCTATCACTTAACGCCTATCACCTATCATTTAACGCTTAACGCGTTATTTGATAACATTTTTTGGAAGTTGCATAAGAAGTTTCACTTCAATAAAATATTTAAAAAAAAAAATTGAACCGACTTCAATATCACTGAAAAGTATAAAATAATTTAAATATTATTGAAGTTGGTGTTAGCTTACTAAATTATTTTATACTTTTCAGTGATATTGAAGTCGGTTCAATTTTTTTTTTAAAAGATTTTATGTTAATCTTTTTAGTGATATTTTCATATATAAAGATTGAACCATCGAAAACCGTAAAATTATACAGATAGGTTATGATCACATTATCGTCTACATAGTTTTACATAATTCATGTTTCTTCAGAAAAAAAATCCGGCCGTAATGAAATTTGCATGGAATCATCATAGCAGTTTACTCTCTCGAATAAAAAAAGAATCATCGCAATCGGTTCATAATTGTCAGAGCAATGCAATGGAGAACATCAGTTTTATGGTTTTTACCAGATAAATTCCTCCACGTCGTTCATGGTCCTCCAGGAAGTTCTTATCCGGTTGTAATAAAATTCATACAGATTTAATACAGTGCTTTCTTCTTTCGAATAAAAAAAGAATCATTGAAATTGGTAAATATTTGCCAGAGTTGTGACCATTTTTGTCCTTAAAAAGCGACATAAAGTCATCGATATAGGTTTTCCTGCAGCTCTCAGTGCGCAGTCACCATTCTTGTTTTTTCAGGAACTACTTATTACTACGCAATAATTTTTTTATGGGATCCAATCAATGGATTGAAGAATGGGTGGAAGAAAGATTTTTTCAAATCGGTTCATAATTGACAGAGTTATGCGCGAACATACATAAAAAAAATATATATATACAGACGAATTGAGAACCTCCTCCTTTTTTGAAGTCGGTTAAAAACATGACGGCAATTCGTTGTTATTACGACTATCTATCGTAGCCACGATACAAATATCGTCTCCTCGTTTACACGTGCTTAGCCATGAACCGATAAAAAATGTCGTCTCGATCCAAATTTATCGTTACGACGTAATAGGAACGCGCTCTATGAGTTTCCGTAGTAAATGTAACCACCGTGAAAGTTACTTATTTAGTTACATTTAACACTAGACTCTCTAGTTTATTGGAAACTTGAGAATTGTTTTGGGGAAATAACTCTTAACTCAGCCGGAAGACGTCCACTGCTGAACGAAGGCCACACCTAAGAAAGGCACATTGAACGACAGTCAGCCATTTACAATGTCGTCGGTCCACCTAGTGCAGCCATACTCAACCTGCGGGCCGCATGCGGCCCGCTAGCCTTTTCTATGCGGCCCGAAGTCTAGTGCAGTATTTTTAGATTAACAGTAGTATTTTATTGATAAGTCATAGACGTACTAAGTAGAAGTAGAAGTAAAAAGTCTTTTTTAGTACGTCTGTGTGATAGTGTACAAAAGTAATGCAAAAAAAGTCGTTCGAATAAGGTTCGAATGAATAAATGTTCATTTCACTCGCTTACTCTCAAAAAATAGCGCGCACACATAATACTATTGATTTAGCTACGCTATTTAAGTAAAGAAATGCTATATTTCAAATATGCTATTTATTGTAATTTAATATACATAGGGTAGTTATAATTAAACATACAATTTAGGCTAGATTGCGGCCCGCAGGGTAAATCAGAAGTGACTATGCGGCCCGCAGGGTAAAGCAGAAGCGACTATGTGGCCCGGGGGGGAAAAGGTTGAGTATGGATGACCTAGTGGGAGACCTGCCTACGCTGCGTCTTCCGGCTCGTGGACGCCACTCGAGAATCTTCTATCTTTATCGGCTATTTCCTCATCCGGATTCTCTCATAGCAAATCGATCCATCACAAAGAAACTCCGAGCATACATAGCTCTCTGGGAAAACAATATTCATGGCAGCAATCTTTTATTTTTAGTGCAGTGGCGATAGACATATTATCAAAGTATTTAGTATGAGATACACCATATCCTTTCGACACTTATCTACTCAACTAAGATAATGTCAATCAAATTTACAACTATTATAATAATATAGAGTTTATTGCACTGAAATTTCTGCTATCATGCCTTTAAGTCACCGCATTACCGCTGTTTTTAACCGACTTCAAAAAAGGAGGAGGTTCTCAATTCGTCTGTATATATATATTTTTTTTTTCTATGTATGTTCGCGCATAACTTTGGCAATTATGAACCGATTTGAAAAAATCTTTCTTCCATCCATTCTTTAATCCGTTAATTGGGTCCCATAAAAAAAATTATTGCTTAGTAATAAGTAGTTCCTGAAAAAACAAGAATGGTGACTGCGCACTGAGAGCTGCAAGAAAGCCTATATAGATGACTTTTTAACCGACTTCAAAAAAGGAGGTTCTGTATTCGACGCGTATGTATGTAATATTAATAAAAATGCGTAATATTCATATATGTTAGTCCATGTGGGCTTCTAAACGAATTTACCAAATTTCACGAGTGTATGTATGTATGTATGTATGTATGTAGGTTTGTCCGCGGATTTCTCAGAAACTACAAGTCCGATTTCGAAAATTCTTTTTGCAATAGTTAGAGTATCTTTCAACTTAGGGTAGAGTACAAATTTCATCAAAATCGGTCCAGTAGTTTAAGAGATATAAACTTTTTATGTTTTCAGTAAGTTACTGTAATGTAGACGTTCGAGTTGCGTGATAGTGCTGATACCTATCTTGGTAAAATAAGTCACTAAAAAGTGTTAAATAAACTATTTTAAAAAAATAAAAACCGACTTCAAAGTAAATTATCTAAAAAGCATAAAATAACGAAAATATTATTGAAGTTGGTGCATAATATACACAGCAGGTACGCTAACACCAACTTCAATAATATTTTCGTTATTTTATGCTTTTTAGATAATTTACTTTGAAGTCGGTTTTTATTTTTTTAAAATAGTTTAGTCGCTCGGACTCGCTCGGTCGGACAAAAATGGTCATAACTCTGGCAAATATTTACCAATTTCAATGATTCTTTTTTTATTCGAAAGAAGAAACCACTGTTTTGAATCTGTATGAATTTTATTACAACCGGATAAGAACTTCCTGGAGGACCATGAACGATGTGGAGGAATTTATCTGGTAAAAACATCGATATACTAT
Source organism: Furcula furcula (assembly GCA_911728495.1). Taxonomy (NCBI): domain Eukaryota; kingdom Metazoa; phylum Arthropoda; class Insecta; order Lepidoptera; family Notodontidae; genus Furcula; species Furcula furcula. The sequence goes on along the minus strand of OU452259.1, from coordinate 21,987,048 downwards.
CTAAACAAGATTAGCTGTCACGGCTCGAAAAGTGGTCACGAAAATAGAGAGGCTGTCGCTTATTTCAAATTAGTACGAGCCGACAACAGGATGTATCGAAATTCCTTATTGCGCGTTTATAAACTGTCCAAATAATATAATACACACATCAAAAGTGTCTAGGGATCAAGCATTTTTGGGCAAAAAAATGGGCAGAAGAACAATGGCGTTTCGTGTGCTTTTCTGATGAGTCTCGTTTTGGTATGAGACCGGATACAAGACGTATACGACACTGGAGAACCCCTGGACGCCAACAGCGATTAAAATCCTGCCAGGAAGTCCATCCTTATAGTGGTGGAACCATCATGGTATGGGCGGGTATTTGGATCGGCGGAAGAACTGAGTTGATTTGGATCAGAGGCAACCTCAACGCTCAAATTTATGCTGAGACGATTGTATCAGACGTCATCGTTCCTCTACAAGTGCAAATCGGTCCCTTATTTCAGTTAATGCATGATAATGCACGACCGCACACCGCAAGAGTTGTAAGACAGACTCTCGCCGCAGCTAACATCAATGTCCTGCCCTGGCCTGCTCAGTCGCCAGACTTGAACCCGATTGAGCATGCATGGGATATGCTACAGAGAAGAGCTCTGCCGAATATGGAGGGTATCCAGTCGCAAGAAGACCTTTTTTTGTTGTTGCAACGAACATGGGCGGCCATTCCACAGCGTGATTTGGATGAACTCATTTTGAGTATGCCAAACCGATGTTCTTGTGTTGTTAGTGTTCGCGGTAGAAACACGGATTATTAATTGTTTAAGTTACCCAATAAAATTTTAAAGAAAACTGTTATTTCAGTCTTTTTTTCGAACTTTTGTGTTAGTGGTTCAAATGTCAAAAATCCCTTTATTAGGAAAATGGCAAATTTCTTTATTAATGCAAAGGTGACTTGGTTTATCGTTACTGTGACAAACGAAAACACTTTATTTGATGAATCCTTAAAGAAAATTTTAATTAATATCAATCAGGAGAAAAGTTATTGCAAAAATATATGTTGATCCCTAGACACTTTTGATGTGTGTACTTATCGTAATACTAAAATTGCAGATGGGGAATTTTTTTTTAGTTTCGTTTTCTTATTACTACTAGTTTAAATAATAAATATAAGTAAGATATCATTATAATACGAAATAAAAATTATTTATTTGATATTTTCTCCGCTAGAGACTGACAAAATTAATGTTGCCGATAGGCGTGTCGCCACTGTCTATACGAAACTGTCATTACCATAATAAAAAAGTTAGTTCTCATTTTTGCCACCAGCACGGATAAGTTTGTAAGTCAGTACACACACAATGGAAACACACCTGTTTTGAACCTTATTTTATAGTGGTTAAGATTTTCTTTTAAATGAGTACATTTTTGTTTCAGTCAAAACAACTACTTTTTTTCGTATAATTTTGGCGGTTTTGTTGATTTTTCTTTGTCTCCGATGTAAAGGTTTTATGTGCCAACATTACTGCATACAGAATTAGACTTTATTACTACATGTGAAGGCTGCTATTAGTCCGACGTTCCGAATTATTTAAAACTATTTTCTACAATTTCTAGCTACGTGTATAGTTGTGTAAGTAAATGTAACCGCGACCACATTTTCGATGTCATTTTGTTCGTGACAGCTAATCTAGTTGGTATAGTATATCGATGGGTAAAAACCATAAAACTGATGTTCTCCATTACATTGCTTTGACAATTATGAACCGATTTCGATGATTCTTTTTTTATTCGAGAGAGTAAACTACTATGATGTTTCCATGCAAATTTCATTACGACCGGATATTTTTTTCTGAAGAAACATGAATTATGTAAAACTATGTAGACGATAATGTGATCATAACCTACCTAGATAATTTTACGGTTTTCGATGGTTCAATCTTTATATATGAAAATATCACTAAAAAGTTTAAAATAAAATCTTTTTAAAAAAAAATTGAACCGACTTCAATATCACTGAAAAGTATAAAATAATTTAAATATTATTGAAGTTGGTGCCAAATATACACAGCAGGTACGCTAACACCAACTTCAATAATATTTTATACTTTTCAGTGATATTGAAGTCGGTTCCATTTTTTTAAAAAAAGATTTTATATGAAAAATTATATGTGATATTATGTGTGTATTGTGTGTGTATACAATGAGTGTTATAATTACCTAACCTGTTAACGACCCGTTTCACCTTTGAACAGTAAAATAATAAAATGTTCTTGTTTTTAAAATTAACCTTTAAAATTTATTGACAAGACCTTTAAATACCAATAAACCCACCGAAGTCCAGGTAGTTACAATTAGGTGCATGTGATGGGTTCTTCTTGCTCGATTTTGTAGTGTGGGCGCGTTATGATCCGGTGTTACAGAAAGTTCCTTTATGCTACACAGCTAAAGCCAAGGCCGTGCCTCCCTGAGATACCCTTGAGCTCGTCGCTCGGCTGGACTGCTGTAAGCACTCGTCTTGTCTGATAGATGTCAGGTCTATTTGCGAACAATAATAATTTTCATTCTGAATTCGGCACTGGTAGCTAGCCACATTATAATAATTTTGAAGTATTAACTAAACATGTCTTTCTTGAAGAAGTTAACTTTACAGAGGATCATTTAACGTTCGATAGTCAAAGGGAACTTGGATTCGTCATGCTAGTCATCGAAAAGTCTCCCCCTTGCCTCTGATATGGTTGAGGGGAGTGATGGCTACTGCTCAAGTCAACTCGTGCGCTCATGGGTGCTGCTTGGGGGGACTGGTCCGGCCACTGTCCTTTTCTTTCTTTTTTTTTTATTTATTCTCTATTGATTTGTTTTTATCACTTTTTAAAAATTCCTATAGCAACTCATTGGCTCTGATAAAATTATGTTTGTGTGAACCAGATGCATGCTATGAAAAGAAAAAAATACATGAAATAGATTAAAAAAGTACAAGCCCACTGAGTTTCTTGCCGGATCATCTGTTGAGGCCGTGCTGTAATCCGGTGGTAGTTTTCTATCAAAATATGCCAATTCTAAAGTACTGATTTTGGCCTATTTGAAATAAACGATTTCATTTCATACTGAATAATACATTTATTCACAAAAAGGTGATATGGCAAAATACATATTGTACACATAAACTCAACAAATATTGTCATTATTCATGTTCTCAATCGAATACCTACTAAATTAATTCTAACATGAACACAATCGATAATGTAGAAGTGCAGAAGTAATAATAATATTGTACGTGTGATAACATTTGCTCTCGTTGCGCTCAACGACAGTCTTATCTTGACGTTATTATCACACAAGTTATATCTTACTCGTAGGTCTATAAATCAAATATTACTTGTTTATGACCGAAGTTCAAATGCGGTATCCTTTACAGCGGGTTAATCGTCGGATAATCGTGTAAATAGAATTGACATCAAGCTAAAATGTTAGCGTCGGCGGGGCGATTTAGAATTTAATTTTCATTAATATACAGCATAATCCAGTGCTTGACTGCAATCCGACCTTTCTTTTTTTTCAATCTTTCAATCTTTATTTATTTATAAAAGTACAATATCTTAATATATGAGCAAGGTATAATCATTATTATGCATAGGTATGTATTGTACAAGGGTATTTGTAACATACTAGCTCCTATACTAAGCACAGCTTGTATCATAGAAGCTAGTGGTCTTCCGTGACGTTATTCTATCATCGATCACATAAAAAGTAATACTCGACGTGTATGACAGTACATAATGGAGTATTGTACTCAAGAATCTTATTTGATTGTACTTATATTGAGGTTAGAATTTAATTTATTATTAACGGTTTCGAGTTATTACACCTCATAGATAAAATATAATATATGAATGAAGGAAACAAACAAGGTGACTAGATACACATACTTATATATTTTATGAGTCAATCGTTAAAAGCTTCTCGGTTTGTTCGTAGGTTCGGCTATGTAACCAGTTAGTCAATAGGCGTTTCATATTGAACCTATTTTGGCTATAGATTTTTGTTTGTCTATTTATTTTATTATAAAGCCTAGCGCTAATGACATTAAACTGGCGACTCGCGAAAACTGTTTTACAACTAACACCAGGGCATACCAAGGCATCAGATCTCTTTCGTCTGCTTTCATTTTCAAGCAATAGTTTAGAGTGTCTGCGTATTATAGTCCGCAGAACGAACAATTGTCTTATTGTAAGCACGCCACATTCTTCATACAAAATATCGGTTGGGTAATACCGAGGTTTTCGTTGGATTACCTTAAGTACAGCCCTCTGTGCTCTCTCTAGACTTAATAGAAGTGTTTTGTAAGTTCCACCCCAGACCGGAATACAGTATGTTAATAGAGACTGGCATAGCGCAGTATACACTGTGAACATAATAGTTCGGTCTGCAGAATTTCTTAAGGTTTTGAATATGTACATTAGGCGTCGTATTCTATTGGTGAGAGTCAGGATCTGAGGTCGCCAATCCAGCCGCTCATCTATAACTACGCCAAGATATTTGATATGGCTAACTCTTGTCAGTGAGAGGCAGTTACAGTTGTCCGGAGTTGTACAGTTGTGCGCTTTAAGAGTGTTAGTAGATATAGGAGGCTTAGGAGTGTTTGGAACATAAAAACGAACAAAATTTGTTTTTTCCACATTTAGTGTTAGTAAATTAGCATATAGCCAACTCATCACTTGTGTTAGTCCACTTTCAGCATTTTGTTTCGCATTTTCCCAGTCTCTGCCGTAAGCCAATATAACAGTATCATCTGCGTACATGAATATATCGCCATTGGCCAGTTTTAGGTTACATAAATCGTTCATATATATTGTGAACAGGGTCGGGCCGAGGATACTACCTTGAGGAACACCATAACTTATGATCTCCTCATCACTTACAACAGTATCAATTCGTGTAACCTGTGTGCGGTGTGTCAGATAATCTTTAAATATATCAAAGGCCAAACCTCTTACACCGACATATTCCAACTTAGAAATGAGAACGGAAGTAGAGACCGTGTCAAATGCTTTAGTTAAGTCGAGAAATATTCCATAACATTTATACTTGTTATCAAGTTTATTAACCACATTCTGACTTAAATTTATCACAGCATCTTTCGTCGATACGCCAGATCTGAATCCAAATTGGTTATTGGCTATAATCTTAAATTTGTCTAAATACTGTTTTAAGTACGTGTTTAGTATACGTTCCAAAACTTTAGATAGCGCACTTAGGACTGATATGGGTCTGTAATTTGAGACACTACCTCTATCTCCGCTCTTAAATATGGGTGTAATAACAGACTTTTTAAGGGCTTTTGGAAAAACACCTGTGGAAATTGCTAGGTTACACATATGCGTTATAGGTGGAACTAGAGCCTTTAAGGAACCTTTAATTATTTTTGCCGGAATACCATCCCACCCCGTTGCGCACTCTGATCTTAAGGACTTTATTATAGCTTCAGTTTGTTCTTCATTAACTGGGATTACACCAATTGAATTACATGGCGATCGTTTCACTGTCGATTGCATGATACGGACAGCTGTATCATTTGTACGAATATTAGATGCTAGTTCTTTGCCAATGTTTGCAAAGTAAGAGTTCACCTGATTCACAGATATTTTCTGATCATTTGACAGCCTTAGCAACTCGACCGGTATTTGGGACTGTAATTTTCTATTAGTAGTCGAATTTATTAATTTCCATGTTGCTTTGGGATTGTTTTTCACTTTAGCAAATTCACTGGTCTCATACACGTCCTTTAGATTCCGTGGAAGAGTATTACAATAATTACGATATATTTTATAAATAAATAAAATAAAAATAAAAAAGCCTTTATTTTGATCTTGCTACATATCTTCGTGAATTTCTGATACTATATCTACAACTCTATGTTTAATTGTTAGCAAGGTCCCCAGGTTGGGTAAAGGCCTCCTCCAACGATGCCCACTTCTCTCTATCCTGTGCTATTTGCCACCACTTTGGACCAGCGACTTTTTTTATTTCGTCCTCCCAGCGTGTTGAGGGTCTCCCTCTCTTTCTTTTCCCTTGAGGTCTATCTCTGTGATATCTTTTATAGGTATGTGATAAGGTAGTGTTATCAGGATCTTTTTTAACCTCTTGATGCATGCGATCGCGGTTATTTATACATCGAAGAAGTCCGTTTGTGACCCAAGGCTGTTGAGTGTGTTGTCGTCTTTTGAACTTAGTTTTCTTTGAATTTCTATTAATTATTTCTTGAATGATACAGATCAAGCTATTCGCTGCTATATTAGCATCTGTTTCGTCCATAATATGCTTACAATTATAGTTGTTAATTTCCGTCTCAATTTTATCATAATCATATAGTATTTTGAATTTATTACGTATATGTTTGTGTAATTGATTATTTATGTTAAGACATAGCGTAATTGGTAAATGGTCAGTTACGTATGTTTCCAAAACTAGTGTAGTAGCTTTGACATTAGTTCTCAGGAAAATGTGATCAAGGCAGTTTTGTCCCCTGGTTGGATGGAGATGGGCCGGAAAAAGTCCAAGTGCAGCAGTTAGTGTTAAGACCTGATGCAAATTCAATCGCAGATGATAAAGCTCAATTTATTAAAAACATATTCATTTACACTATATAATAGGGCACGAAAACCGCCGCAGACAAATTACTCTAATCTAAGAAGTAAATCGCTTAGTCCATTCTGAAGGAAGGAACGTTTACAATTTAAGAAGGACGGTGGAATCAAAATGTATCCCATAAAATATCAAGTGGCTAGATACTCTGCATCTTCTAGGCTAGGACTTCCCAACCGTGCGGGGCATGCCCCTCGGTCGTAGAGATCGTAGGGGCGTGACGCATTAATTCGTATGTTGTGGGTACAAAGTAGAAGTGGGTGTGAATATTTCAGCTATGGTCCAGGGGGGCGAGATTTAAAAAAAGGTTGGAAACCAATGCTCTAGGTTTACTAACCTAACCCTTAATAACTCAAGGTCGCCTATTAGCCTCGTACGTAGCAGTGGCGTGCACAGACTTTTTGATCAGGGTAGGCAAAAAAGCAAATTTCTTAGATCTCTAGAGTCGTAGGGTAACAGTCTTTTTGTTTGTACGTATTGACACTGTAACATAAGTAAGTCTATTTATTTGTACTTACTGATGTTTTTTTGAATAAATGAGCACTGCTATGCAATAATGAGTCAACAAAAATATAAATAATTCTGTGTTAACGCCATCTATCTCTTGTATAACAAGAGATAGATGGCGTTAACACAGCATAGGGCCTAGGCGACAAACTAAATTAAGATTTTTTTTTGTTAGATGGAGCTTTACTAACTTACTGAGCTGAATTACCGACATGGGCATTTTTTTAAACGTCTCGCCTGGGCCTATAACAAGAGATAGATGGCGTGAACACAGAATTATTTATATTTTTGTTGACTCATTATTGCATTATTGCTCAAATATTCCTAAATATATTCTATTTCACTCCCATAACTAAAACGAATCTTACGATTATGTAGGAAGTACCTAAGTATATTTAATTAAAATCCATGCAGCCATGGATTTTAATTTAATATGCCGCAGACCGTGTTAAAAAAATAAACATACCTACTATCGAAAAATATAATAGCTAAATTATTATCTTTCGCAAAGTACAACCTACGTGCTCACACGTCCTCTTCTTTTTCGTTCCTTATTATATACCCGCACCGCTTTATATTCTATTAAATAATTTAAAAAACATTACAAAAAGAAACTTCGATTCTAAGAGGATACGAACTCGCGTCTCGTGATTCGCTTCCGAACGCCTAACAAAATGATCTGCCGCTGCGATATCTAATTGCGTAAAATTAGCATTCATGTCGTAACATAAATATCTATCGGGACTAAACTGTATTGAAATGTCACTTTTGGTAGGCAGTGTCTCTCTGTGCCTCTGTCCTTTGTCTGTGTGCGTGATATTTCTTCTATTATACATGTCAGATTATTTATGGGTGCGTGTATCGGTGTGAGTCTGTGTGCAAGAAATCTGTTTGAATGTGTGAAAATTGAGACAACGCCGTATCGTGTCTGCGTGGCCCGCGCGCAAAATCTATATTTACATTTATGAGTAGATAGGTATATTACAGTGCATTTATGTTAAGTTCGTCGCGCATAGGTGATTGATTTCAAAAATTTTGCGTGCTTTTGTTTATTTACAATGGTGAAATAATTGAAAACGAAATATTACTATGCACACTTTATATTGATATGTCTGATTGGGAAAATCACAGGGTAGGCAAACACTTTTTGCCTATATGGACTGCACGCCACTGGTACGTAGCTAGTCTCCAGAGCTGCAAATGAGTATTGTATGAAAGCTCGCGCTAAGGAAGGGTGTTGTTTAACTATCAGCGCAGAGGGTGTGACGGTCCACTACCAGGTGACGCAGGAGGCTCCGACGGGCACGTGCGCGGTGCTCGTCACGGGCACACATCGCTCGCTGTGCGCCAACCTCGCCGCCGCCGAGAAGTTCACCATCGCCCACCTCGACAAGCCCGAGTGCAAGGCCAGCGTTGACGATGCCAAATTCTTTTATGCTTCTGTGAGTAGACATTAATATTTCTACTTTGAACGGTACAGTTAGACGGTCTTTTGTAATGAAATTGTTTAAGGCCGTTTTGAAGATTCTCCGAGCGACGAGTGATGCGCGGCCGAGGCCGAAGCCCCCAAACAATTGATGTTGGAATTTCTCTATCGCGATTCAGGAATCGGTGGCGCCACCTGCCTGGTTTATGTGGTACTCGCTATATCATCATAAATAACACATGTGGCTTCAACTTTACTACAGCGGCATCTTTTCAGTTATGTCGCCACAAAACAATCACAATGTGATCCAGAAAAGTAAATAAAAGTGAAGGTAAAATGGCTATTAGGATGAGATTATTTCAAAAACTTTGGAAACCCGAAAAAAAAAATACAAGAAACATGCACTCATAGATTGCACGTTGCGGTGTAAGCAAAGCTATTCTTAATTTAGAACATGTTTGCATATTATTTTTTTTATACAACCAAGGTGGCAAGCAAGCATGCGACCCGCCTGATGGTAAGCAGTCATCGCAGCCTATAGACGCCAGAAGAATCACTAGCCCGTTGTCGCCCCTTAAGACATTAGATATTAAGACTTTTGTGTCCAGTAATTTCACCAGCTACAGTGCCCTTAACACCGGAACACAGCAACGTTTACACACTGCTGCTTGTCGGCAGAATATCTGACACTGCGGTGGTACCTACCTGGACGGTTCCTTGCACAAGGAACCTACCACCTAGTAAAAGAAAAAATACTCTTCCATCGCAACCAGTAACCAAAAAAAATCTTTTTCGCAACTGGTTGCGAAACTCAGTGGCCATGGCGGCTGCAAGGAATCTAAATACATAATCATTCACACACGACACGTCTACCTTCTGATCTGAATGGTGGAGCATTATCTGTATTCTGAGATTGTACTGCAGGGTTTCTTCGTGACGGTGTCTCCGGACTCGATCCTGCAGCTGATGCGCCACGCGCACTCGCGCGCGCTTCCCTTCGTCATGAACCTGAGCGCGCCCTTCGTGTCGCACTTCTACAAGGACACCCTCGAGAAACTCCTGCCGTACGTCGATGTACTGTTTGGCAATGAATCGGTAAGATTGTACAATTTCAAATAGGTTTATGACCGGTCGGCCGACTACGCAATCATCATCAGCAGATGAGCCGGACACTCCACGGGCAAACGGTTAGAACTACGCAATAGACATGCTCAAAGTCATTTCAATCTCATTATTCTCGTAATTCGATAATAATAATACCAGCCCTTGTTTTAATAATAATAATGTCCAGGGACAATCCACACTCGGTCATCTGATCCCAAACTAGGCAGAGCCTGTACTATGGAAACCAAACAAGTGATACTAATACTTAAAAAAAAAAACTTTTATTTTTTGTAAATACATAGTTATATAGATAAAACACCCAGACACTTGGTGCTAATCGAACCCACGACCTATTGGTCAGCCGACAGGGTGTCTAACCACTAGACCAACAGGCCCGCCAAAGATGAAGGGGCTTAGGCCATTATTTAATTATAGTCCACCACGCTGGCCAAGTGCGGGCTGGTGGACTTCACACCTCGTTCGAAAGCTAGTTACACTTTCTCAGACACGCGGGTTTCCTCACGATGTTTTCCTTCCGAAAGTTAGCTCTTCACAAACACGATTCGCACATAATTGAAATCAGAGATTGGGTCCAGGCTTTGAACTTGCGCACCATGTTTCCAAGGCAAGAGCTCGCCCACTGAGCTGTTACTGCTATGGGTATCTGCAAATTTAATTTAGGAGTCCACGACTGTAATCGTGGACTCCTAAACCACCACCTGGCACCAAATTACATTATTAAGCATAAAATCTGACTTAAAAGTTCCCATTAATCAATTTCAGGAAGCTGAAGCCTTCGCGAAAGAGTTCAACTTTGGGTGCACAGACTTACAAGAGATTGCAGTCAAAATGGCGGGGCTGACCAAACTCAACGCAGCCCGGCCGCGAGTCGTGGTCATCACGCAAGGATGCGAGCCGGTAATACTAGTCGAAAACGGTGCAGTGAAACTAATACCCGTCGATAAGTTATGTAGAGAACAAATCGTGGACACGAACGGGGCTGGGGACGCGTTCGCGGGGGGATTCCTCAGTCAAATGGTGGTGGGTGCGTCGTACGAGACCTGCGTTAAGTGTGGAGTGTACTGCGCCACCCATGTTATACAACACTCGGGTTGTGCGTTTACTGGTGATAGTGATTTTAACGTGCAATAGTGTTAAGGTTAGATAATTATGTTTGTGAACACTTCTCAGCTTGTCGGTAGGATGGAGCTGATATCAGTGTTGCCAAGTTTTAAGATGACATACTGTGAAGACAGTGTGGAACGCAATAAATTATAAATTAACATGCATATCATGATATTTTAAACAAACTTAAAAAAAAAATATGAAAAAACAAAAAGCCTGACTGCAAACAAGTAATAAGTTTTAAAAACTAAAACCCAACTACGGATAAAATCGCAGTCTAATAATGTGATAGTATATAGCCTATAACCAGCGGACAATCAACAAGCTTCTAACGACACCCTACTTGTCAAATTATGTTAAGTAGATTAGAAGATATGCGGGAACAGATGAACATACATACATACATTCTTGTTAAAATCATAACCCTCCCGCCGTTCCGTAGTCGGGTAATAAAATGAACTTAAATTAATGTACTATCGCGGACACGAACGATAAACCAGTTTTCAATCAAAATCGTTTGTTTTTTTGACTGGCACGTGCAAACAACATTTGTCCTAAATATGCTACACCATCCGTGAGCACGAGTTAGTACAAAAACATAATACACATGTTATACATATTTCAACTTGTCTCGTCAAAACAGGTCATTTGATACACTTTATGTTTTTGTTAAAAAAAAATTAACAAAATGTATAGCCTAAGTCACTCCCACAACTAAGACGAATATAATTTGTGTAGTAAGTTAAAATTCACTAACTGATTAGGCTGTGGTGCAGTGCCAAACTAATAGACATTCATACATGCACTCGAAATACATATTCCTCAGTCTGTGGCAGTCAGGCAGTTTTTCTTTTCATCAGCAACTTATATTTTATTAATTTTTCAGGCTCTAAAACCCCCATGATGGGAATCCTGCGCGCTATTTACTATTGTAGAATATTTTTGACATTTTGCAGGTTAATATGTATTGGTTATGAACCTGTGCTCATATCATAGATTTAGATTATTTTTACTTGGTTCATATTATAGCTGTGAAGCGTTTACAAACATTACAGCAGTCAGGCAATAATGTACATATTGTAAGTATATGTCAACGCACAATAAATATCATAATGTAATAGTTCAATATTCCTACTCATAATGTTATAGTGACTATGTCGAAATATGTGATTGAAACAATGACCAAATGTTTATTTTTACCATTTATCGTACAAATTGTCCTCGAATTATACTAGAATAATCTTAGAGTTACCATTCCACTGAAGTCATACAATTGATTACCTATTATAGTTGAAAGTTGTTAACACAATAGTATTATTACTAGATCTGATAGCAATTTAATTGCAGTTATGAATTAATTGGAACACATGTTCAAATGGAGGGCTTTATCTATTGTTATGTAACTGAGGCACACGTTCCCTAGACGATTGTACCATCGCGGTCATGAACGCTTGACCCAGCAGGGCTATCCACAACCGTCGGAAGATTCTGCTTTGGAATTTAATGAAAACAATTTTAGTGATATCTTGTAAATGCTATACATCAATCGAGTAGTTTATTAAGAAGTTACATCAATCCGAATACAATTGTTTAAACATTTTGATGACGGATTCGAGAATATCCGGTGATATAGTGGGAACGCCACGATATCACCTGAAATATATCCGGACGGAATCTTCTCTCGCTTGTCAGTAGCCCTACAGTTTTCATAAAATCGTTTGAACGACATGCGATATGCGCTTACCCCGCAAGTGTTTTAGTCCGGCTCGTGAAGCGATTATCGACTTAAAGGGTCATGAACCGGAAATATCTTGCCGTACCTACATTGTTCAAAAGCTGCACTGAGACTGTGCTGTGTTGTTGATATTTTCTAGGACAATTTATATAAGGGACTACATACAAAATTGATTTAAAAAACTTAATGAACTCTTGGTGGCAGTTTCTTTACATTGTAGCGGGTGTCCCTTAACTACATACATACTGACGGTACTTGGCTCGGCGCGTGACTAATTAGTCATAGTTGTTCGCTTTCATTATACCTTTTACGGTCGTTTAATTCCACTCCTCCGACAGTTGAATACGACCCAGCCAGTACGACCCATTATAGCATCAAATTGCACAATGTTTGTTCCACAAAATAGTCCCTGTTTCCCTTTCTGTACACTTCTCTCGACTCTACCGGAATTTATAGCATACATGAGGTATGGGCATGATGATTCAAATCACACAGCTCTGATGTAACAGCTTATATACTTTTTTATCAAGTAATAATAAGGTTACTGGGTTCAAGCTAGGCTTGAATAGGCTTTTAATAAGCTAGTGTGTTTTGCCATCCTCGATTGCGTCGCCGCTTTCCATCAGGTGGGACTGCAGTCAAGCACTAGCTTACAAGTGTTTAAAGAAAAACAAGCAGAATTTTCATTTCATGAGTACTTAGTACATTCATATAATAAAAGTATATTTGAAATCGGAAATTACGACAGTTTCGTTTCGACGTCAGACTCAGTAAACCATTAATATAATTTTGTAAACAGTACACTTATATGGGTAGAAACTAACAACCCTGATTAAAAAGTCAAGTGGTATTATTGCCGAAATTAAATATTTATGTATGTAATGGAATCTGTAAACTTTTACTACTACTTTTACTAAAGTATAAAAGCTTAATTTGATTAGGTATCTAAAATACCAAAAATGTGTAATTGTTAGGCAACTATCTACTTTGTTAATATTCTTGATTAAAGACTGCAAACAGTTTCATTTTAATGAAGATATTTTACATAAGTTAGTGACTAACCTTATCAAAGGTGGTGATATTTTGAAGTAAAATATTTAGGAAAGCAAAAAAAAACACTATTTTATATCATTGGGTTTATTTAAAAAAAAACAGTCAAGCGCGAGTCCGACTCGCGCACCGAGGGTTCCGTACCTTTTTTGGACGTATAAAAGTCAATTGCGATTCAACTAACACCTCAGGTAGCAACCAAACTGTATAACTAAGTTTTAAATTCAAAGATCTTTGAAGAATTCTTAAATAGGTACTGGGCTATTTTGAAACATAATTTTATATTTCCTGTAATATTTACATAAACATTTATTAGCTGTAACTATTTAAGATTTTTCCCTCCATAAACAGGATAATACACATAGTATTTTTTTAATATTGTTAATTATTAGTTAAAAACTATGTGGTCTAAATTTAAATAAAAATCTGTCTCAAATGCGCAAATGACGCCCTTTCATATGATACCCTACTTGATATAGTAGTCAATTTCAATGCTCCATTTCGGCCCCTTTTGAAAAGAAATTTAAAACAGTTTCAAATCGATAGCATCAGTGATAGCTGAAATATATCAGTGATAGCTGAAATATAACGGACAAACAGACGAGGAAGTCACACCATGTGGGTATCTTTTTAACCATTTACATATGGTATGGTATGGAACCCTAAAAATACCTCCAGGGTATGAAATACATAATAATGTAACATTACAAAGTTAAGTCAATGAAAGAGTAATAATAAATGCAAAAACATAATAAAGAAATAAACTATGAAAATACAGGCCTAACATAATAGGTCAAAATATAATGTTGTCTTTTACTTACGCGAGTATTACACACAAGTAGTTTGATTTCACAAACTACTTTTACGGATTTTATCACAACAAATCGTATTCAAAACGTCGAATCGTATTCAAAACGTCGGGATAGTAAAATAAAAAAATAAACCGCAATAAAATCCGTAAAAGTAGTTTGATTTCAATGTCAAAATATATTTAATTTTTTTTTATAAGGATGTCTTAGTTTTTAAATCCCATCTTGCTCATATTCCTGTAAACAGTTTTAGGACACATTAAGATATTTGTAACAATTTGACTCAGAGGTTTTATCACAAATATCAAGTAAACTTTATAGCAAACAAGAATAGCTGTTAATAACAGTGTACATTACTTCAGATGAATCAAAAATGAAATGAAAAGTTGTCATTATTTACTTAATAAATTAAGATTATATTTAAACTGTAATTATATAGTTATGCTTATATCTATCTATTTTTTAAACTATTAAAAGTCAACATGTTTATCAAAAAACTTTGTTTAGAACTTAAGATTATATAGAACTATCAGTCAACATCAACATTACATGTCAAAAACGTTTGCTTCACTAAAAAAATAAAAGGAACTTTGGACACAATAATCAGTTCTTTGTAAAAACTATCCCATAATGTACAATATGTACATTCCAATCAGGAACATTCTCTTCCTCATCACCCAATAGAGGCATACATCTGTACACTTCTATTATGATGAAGTCTTGATACAGTTTGGTGACACTTCTAGTCACCCTTGGAGGAGCACAGATACGTGGGTCTACCCTTTCATCTATACATGTCCTTCTTTTACAGATGACACAGCAAGGTTTTGGTATAGTTCTGAGCTTTGGCGCCCTGTAACTATGTATAATATCATGTACTTATGTTTATATTGTTGTGGATTAAATGTTTTATATGGTACCGTTTCTTTAATTTTAAACTTTAATCATTAAAAGAGACGAGAAATACGTGGGATGAATGTAAATAGAGAATTCCTTATCCATACTGATTAACTAGTATATATATTATACTACTTACCGCATTTTGTAAAATGTAATGCAGGTTTAGAACAAAATATCTTAGATGGTGTCAAATTTCAACATTAGTAAACTATCTGCAACAAGTTGAGTTTTCATTTTAACATTCGTGAAGTGTGTTTATTTAATATGATCTAAACTTTTATTTCTGTAAATATAATCTGCAGTCTTATAGCAATAAACGAAACATTTTCAAAGAAAAATGCAAAACCGATGGACTGACCGCGCAATTTCATAAAAATCACAATAAAAATTAAAAATTCAAAAACAATGTTGCTAGCTAAATAACTTTGAGGACTTGCCATAAAGTATAATTACTCTTTCCTCCAAGACACACGCATGCAGTGTTGCCAATTCAGTGTTTTTATAGCTAGATTTAGCTATAAATCAACTTCATCAGCTACAAACTCAGAGTAATTAGAATGGAGCTAGTATCGCGTCGATTCGCCGAACAAATTTTTCGTGGCATTTTTGCGGGGTGCGGGAGGCGAAGTAAACACACACAGATACAATTTCACGCATACACACACTATAATAAACTCGCAACAATGCCGCAAAGATACGCACACAAATAAAGAATGACCTGACCATATGAACAAAATTTGGCAGAGGAGTTAGCGCGTCATGGTATCTCCTCTAAGGCTACAAATAATTCGATGTAGCTATTAAGCTATTTTTATCTACAATTTTTAACTTTTTTATATTTACCCGTATATATTAATAAAGAAAGATACAATCATAACAATAGAGCGACAAGTGAAATCACAGATGTACTACAGATGCTACGCATCATAATGAAACTGACACGGTGACCGTAGAGTAACGTAAAGGGTAGGTAAGTTGCCGGATATGTGGCGGATGGTTCATTATCTAATCTCCGAAAACAGAAACATTTGAAAGTTTAGAAGTTGAAAGAAGTGTTTATATTTTTTTTTGTTTATATTATATTAAACTAAAGTAGGGCCAATTAATTGGATCACATTTGACGGAATTACATATTTATTGACTTGACTTTTGAAACAGAATAAAGAAACTGACCAGTGAGTTATTTTTTTATTGCACTGGCGCTAAATACGCCCTTCACACAAAAGTTCAGACCAGAATGGTTTTCTGAACCTAAACTACCTGAAACCAGAAAGGTTAACTGATTATAAAAATTTAAAAAAAAAAATGAACCGACTTCAATAACACTGAAAAGTATAAAATAATTTAAATATTATAGAAGTTGTGTTAGTGTACCTGCTGTGTATATTTTGCAATTTACTTATTAGTGATATTTTCATACATAAAGATTGAACCATCGAAGACGGTAAAATAATCTAGGTGGTAGGTGGTCACATTATCGTCTCCATAGTTTTACATAAATGAAATTTATCCAGTCGTAATGAAATTGGCATGGAATCATCATAGTAGTTTACTCTCTCAAATAAAAAAAGAATCATCGAAATCGGTATCGGTTGTCAGAGTAATGTAATGGAGAACATCCTGTTTTATGGTTTTTACCAGATAAATTCCTCCACATCGTTCATGGTCCACCAGAAAGTTATCCGGTTGTGATAATATTCATACAGATTCATTACAGTGGTTCCTTCTTTCGAATAAAAAAGAACCATTAAAATTGCAGCAAGCATTCCTGCAGGTTTCCTGCGCAGTCGCCATTCTTGTTTTTTCAAGAATTACTTATTCTTAATCGATATTTTTTTATGGGACCCAATTAATGGATTGAAGAATGAATGGAAGAAAGATTTTATCAAATCGGTTTATAATTGCCAGAGTTATGCCCGAACATACATAGAAAAAAATTTTACAGACGAATTGAGAACCTCCTCCTTTTTTGAAGTCGGTTAAAAAACCCATCAAAAACTGTTGGCTTATTTTTTTTCAAACATTTAGCTATTTTTATCCGCTGATCTAGCTTTCTTTTAAAAATTGAGTTGGCAACACCGCATGACACTTCACGATAGGATTTCGTAAGCTAGAGAGAGACCATGACGCGCTAACCCCTCTGTTAAAATTTTTGTCATATGGTAGTAGCCTGATTCTCGTAATCAAAACAATAACGTTAACGTAGCGACTCAGTCGTTTAAACACTTCGTATTCACGTCCGTCGATTTTACTTCAACGGCAACGATTTAAAAGTCGTTCGATTAAACTATCGTTGGAGCGTATTCTGGTATAATAATCGTCGTTCAATCGTTTTATAACGTTGACTAAATGCTATGCTATTCTCGTATGAAAATGACGTCACAACCGATCGGATGCCAACGAGTAAGCGTCAAATTCCGCGATTCAAGAGTCGTTGAACAAACGTTGGTTAATTGAGACGATTTTTGCTTTTCTTATTCTTGTGGTGCGAGTCAAAGTAATAAAATAACTTTTAAATGAGCCACGGACTTACGTATTTACTATCAAATTCGTCTGCACGGCAAGAAATACAAAAAGAAAGCTGATAAGGCGAAATATGTAAAATATAAATAAATACGTAAAATTTGGGATATGGAACGCGACTAGGCATGATAGAGCTCATGTTAGAGATATATTGATTGTAGCACTAAGTGGTATCTCCTCTAAGTTGGCATCCGATCGGTAGTGACGTCATTTTCATACGAGAATACCATTTAGTCAACGTTATAAAACGATTGCACGACGATTATTATACCAGAATACGCTCCAACGATAGTTTAATCGAACGACTTTTAAATCGTTGCCGTTGAAGTAAAATCGACGGACGTGAATACGAAAAGTGTTTAAACGATTGAGTCGCTACGTTAACGTTATTGTTTTGATTACGAGAATCAGGCTACTGTTTGCGGACGGATGGCAGAAGATTTTAATTGATATTAAGTTGTTTTATGAAAGAGATGTATGAATGCTATTATTTGCTTTTAAATTTTGTATTGCCTTTTACTGTACTTCTTGTATGACTTTATATTATTTTTTCTTATGTTCTATATTTTTATACTGTTAATGTAATTAGTGTAATTGGTCATGGACCGTTCTAATTATAAATAAATAAATTGAAATTGAAACTGAAATGAGATTTTCTTTTTATGTACATATATTTAGTAGGTATGAGGATAGGTCTTAAAGTATATTAAATACCGCTAGGTGAAGCAGCGTTAGGCAGGGTAATTATACAGATGGGTGACCAGACGGTCAATCACCGGTCAGCATTATACAATGCTCTTTGAACTAAACGTCTCCGTGCTTCGGTTGGAGGGCACAAATAAATTTGAGTCCCGGTTTTAACCGACTTTAAAAAAGGAGGCATGTATTCAACGCGTATGTATATAATACTATTAAAATGCAAAATCCATATACAGAATGTAAAGAAACTGGTGTCCGATCCAAAAGGGGCGTATTCACAAAGGTTTGTACATAACAGGAAAAATATTAAAAAAAATATTACGGCTACCCCAAAAAAGCTATCGTTTTTTAAAAATTGGAATTATTATAATATTTTCCCCGTAACTTCCCGATATCTTTAACAGCTGGTAGCACTTGTTTGTAGAAGGCAATGACTTCTGTCACAAGTCAGGTGCGTTGACCGCCTTTGATCAACTGCCGTCGTAGGCACACAATAAATAATATTCGTACATACCGTAGGTCAGGAATGACACCACCGTCAAACTACAGAAGGTCCATTCCGTTCAGAAAACACTCATGCAATAAATGCATCAGACCATTCCTTAGAACAAATGTACGTGTTATCATCATAAGTAGTTTAATTTTGTATGGAAATCTAAACTAGGACTGATATCCGAAACAGTGACGAAATTAAAGTACCATTTTAGTGTCTTACGGTATCGTTAACTATTTACATAAAAGCAAATGTCAAAAGAAACATATTACTACAGCCACTATTCACCACCTATGTTGGATTCCATCTAAATCAGTCCAGTTTATTCTCCTTATCATTTTCTTACTGGCTCTCATAATTATAGCCACCGTACTAGTACTTTAACACTAGGTACCGAGGCGAGGAAGTCTAATAGTAATTAATTCATATCCCTCTAATGTAAAACTGACCTTCTGCATCCTATTTTACTGTGACAGATTTTATTACTCAATCGGCACACTGATAATAGGCACAAAGGCACAAAGGAACCGTCCTTTGTGCTATTGTTCGCGGGCCCGCTAAAAAGCGCCGCGTCGCTGTTTCGGCGAACGCAAATGCGGCGTTTCGCTTTGATCAACATTTATGTACCTATGTGGCACGTGTCGCATTCATTGCTACTCATCAATTGATTAGTCTTGCGCGAAGATTGCTTCCGGTCGGACGTCCGCATATGTCTTACTGAAATGCGAAGTACTTTAACGCGTTGATGTGCTTCCGTCGAAATAATTGTAATTAAGCAGCAGCACGTAGGGAATACGAGGTCCGTTTTTCAGTGCGATTAGGTAGTAATAGTGTTCTGTGGATTAGGTGTGCCAGTGGCATCGGTACGTGTTGGACTCGGAAATGAAGGACAACACAACTAAAGTGTACACCCGTTATTAAGTTAGTTAAAACGGCGGATTGCGGTGAAATAAAATAATTGAATGCGATGTGGAATTAAATAAATTTCTGCATATCGTTTGAGTGTGTGTGTCTAACTGAGTGTGAGTGCCTCGTGCGTGCTCCGGTGGCGGCGCGCGCGGCACCGACCAAGTTACCAACGAAGGTAGCCCTCTGTTGTAGACCATATGATAGTAGGGCTCACTTCACAGTATTGTAAGAGCCTTATGTAAGATACTTTATCTCTCATTTTGTTAGTGCGGGAAGAGTTTTAGCTCCAGGTCCGGCAAAGATGTTTAACCTATTAGTTTTTAGGGTTTTTTTTTTTTGGGAATGATAGACGCTGTTGGCCGCAGATGGCCATTCAGATTGTGCCCTTAAATAGCAAAAGGCTCACCTGCTACCGCGGACGGAAATGGCATAACAAGCAGGTACTTACTCTGTCTGCCTCTTCGGTAATAATAGGCGTGATAGATTATTTTGATTACCTACACGTCGACTTTATCTGTGAATAGAGCGTTACGATCCTTTGAACTACCGCCCCCGCCCCGGCCACCGCGCGTGCGCGTACAGCTGGCAAGTCGCCGGTCTGTTTGTGAAAGTGTGATTGACCTCAGGGCGGTATCAACGGTGTTGCCATGGGTAAGTTATGAGTAAAATTATTTAATCAATTAATTTAAAAGGGGGTAAAATATTTATTAAATATACAAAAAAGGATAGCACGTATGTGGCCTTATTATGATACCAAATAATACCCTTATTGATCGGACACGAGTTTCTTTACAATCTGTATAAATCTCGTCTCACGGCATTCGCACTCCTCCAAAACGGCTCGACCAATGTTTATGATTTTTTTTATGTGTATACATAACAATATGGTACCAAGGTATAAGAATAAATAGATGGGCGACGTTTGAACTAACCGTATCCGTGTTTCAGAGGGCTACTGAAAAGTTGGTCCTGGTTTTTAACCGACTTCTAAAAAGGAGGTTATGTTCTCGACGCGTCTAAAGCGGTAACTACTAAAAATTAAACGTAATTTTGTTCGGGAATTAGCGCGATTTACCTTATATTTATCGGAAGAATCTACTTGAATTGTTCCTTGCGCATGGAACCTACCACCTATTAAACCCTACAGAAACTCCCGCGGTTGCACATGAGGACAACTTGGTTTCTCCAGTGGGATTTGCACCCTCAGTGCCTTGCCTTTGAGACTATTATAGCCCCTGGGAACTTGTCACAATGCTCACAGAGACGGAGTGGAAAACCCGCCGATGCATCGCGCCGTCTTCATCGAAATCGGTATCAACGCATACGTTTGTGCAGTATAATGCACAAATTATACATACTGTACGCAAATTATCGCGCACCTGATCATGGGAAATGGAGCAACAATGATTTAAGTATCCAAAATCCAGCTAACTATCATGTTCTGAAGAGTGTCAGGGCTGCTCCGCGCCCTCAGGGCGCCCTCAGGGCGGGACGCACACCTCTTGCGCATAGTAGCGTAAAAGCAATCCACGTGTGCGTCCGCGAACATCCTAGATGCGCTACGGAAGTGAGGCAATCACACCAGCACTCTGAACACATTATTGTATTGGATACGTAGGGCGTCGTAGGATCCTTGCGTGTAATTTCCCCACAGGCTGTAAGTATTAAATGCTGTGCAGTACGCGCGAAACAGTGTAATTTTAACAGTCAGTGTGTAGGGTGCAATTCAGTGAGCCAGAATATTTACTCTCACTGTCAATGCCTTCCGCTCTCACTCAATGTCTGCATCATCATTGAGCTCGGGATTAATATATGGCCTAAATATTTGAAATAATATGATAACATAAGTATATAATGATGTACTTATATAATACTAACTAATTTAAATGCGTTACTTGTTTGATTTACAAAATGAATACAATAATCTCCATATTGAATTATTAGATTCTTTAAAACATTCCATTCTTTGAACCCGTTCATTATTTATCGGTCTTTGCACGCACCAGATCACTACAATTTAGACCTGTGTCGATCGATCATTTGTCGTAACCCGGGTCGATCACGACCCATTCGTATGGTGATCGGGTTATAAAGATTCAATCATATCGATCATTTGGGTCGCAGTTCGTCATGACGAACGAATGCTGAACCCAGCTGATTGGATCTCTTCATACAAAATTCAATCACTCGATCATCGATTGGTCCTGGCTCTGTGGTTCGCGCGCGACTTCTCGCGACCCATACTAGAGTGAGAAAGTAACACATTTCTAGCGCGCCATCCCGTATTTGGGTCGCCGTTATAGGTCCCGGCTCTGCGGTTCGCGCGCGATCCACACTAGAGTGAGAAAGTAACACATTTCTAGCGCGCCATCCCGTATTTGGGTCGCCGGTAGAAGTTCGGTAGTTTGGGTCATTTTGTAAGCGTACTAGAGTGTAATCTAAATAATACCGCATACAGTTCAATTCTCTTTAAGATTACGAGTACCCAAATGATTGAATCTTTCAATGCTTCAAGACTCGATCGCTCGCGTTTGGGTAGGGATCGAATCAAAGTGATTCTATCAATCGTGATCGACTCAGGTCTACTACAATTTACGTCTGTGGACGTGCAATAAAATGTGTAGGAAGATGAATTCTTTATGTGTGTGCGTATCTTTTTGAATGTGTTGCGAGTTTATTATAGTGTGTGTTCATAGAAACATGAAGAGTTTACATTAGACATTTGCAAGAGTGTGGGTGAAATTGTATCTGTGTGTGTTTCCTTCGCCTCCCGTACCCCGCAAAAGTGCCACGAAAAATTTGTTAGGGGAATCGACTCGATAATGTCTCCTTTGGTACTTACTCTGAGACAGCAACCTCCGTAAAACAAAGGGTAAAATTTCCTGTACGTGGCAACTCCAAATTTAGTATGTACTTATTTTTCTGTCCATAACTTTGCTAAATTCTGCCTACGCTAAATACTGATTTATATTTACTTCGACGCTAAATTGTCTAGCCTTGGAACTTGGAGATGCAAAAGGATTTCTTGTACGAAATATTTAAGGACGAAATAAGGTTTTCTGTCAATTAGAGTACCATAGATAATCTTTGTAGCATAGATGTTACTAAAAAAATGATGTAATTATAATTAAAGTGGCAATACATAAATGACGGACAGGATATCAAAAACATTTTTTAATAAGGCAATCTAATTGATAGCCATTTTGAAGAGCCTTTTGTTGGTGTTTTGTGAATGTTTTCAATTAAATTTTATAATATTTCTATGTTAGAATAGTGATTTTAATACACAAGTTCACTGACATTATTATGCTTGGTGGCAGAACATTAATAATACCGCTTTGTTTGTTTGGTGAATGCGCATTGTGACAAAAAACCGGAAAGAACTCTCGTATTTTAGTTTTCTAAAACATTTTGGAATAATAAACATAATAACTGTGTCAGTGGAAAACTTTTATTCGTTATTTGATAAGTTCAGTTGTGTCTAAAGTGGTGGTTATTATTTACGTCGCGTGTTTTGTTCGCTACGTAAAATTTAGATCGCCACAAGATGGCGGCCATTGGATGCCCGCTCCGCCAAAACCCGCTCGCGGGGCCCGATGTGTCATCGGGTTGCGAGGGCCTCAGTGACATGCTGTGAACCGGCGTCTCGCGTGGCCGAGATCACCGGCGTCTTACGGCGGGGTTCCATTTCGTAAAATGGAATTTCGCTCGAGGCGCCAAAATGCGACGGGTGTTGACATAAGTGCAATACCGTACCGTTACTCAGACGGCTGTACGTAATAACTATTGACGAAGATGTGCGAGCCGGGCGACGTCGGCAAGGAAGTGTGGAAGCGATGGATACTGGAAGCGATACACAAGATACGCTCGCAGAAACAGAGGCCGAGCGTGGAGCGGATCTGTCATGCCATTAGACAGCATCATAACTATCACGAGGATGTGGTTTCGGAGCGTCTGGAGCGGGCGGTGAAGGAGGGGGCTGTGTTAAAAGTGTATAATAAGGGTCAGAGCTCTTACAAGGACCCAGGTGGACTTCAGAGCAAGACATTGAGGCTTGCGCCGGATGTGGACGTTTCGCGCGCGGTGGCAAAGGCAGTGCGCGAGTTAGGGGAGCGTGACGGCTCCACGTTGAGGTCTATAGAGAGACATTTGCATCAAGCATATCAAGTGACAGTGGACCGTGATGTGGACGTGCGTGCAGTGCTGAGAGCGGGCGCTAAACGCGCTGTCGCGAGGGGCCTGCTCACGTGTGTCGCGGGAGCGTACAAAGCGACAGATAGACCTCTAACAACATCTTCAGATCGTGGCCCAAAGCTGAAGAAACTCTTACAGGAGCCCCATGAGAAGGTAAGGTCTTTGATGATGTAGCTAATCTTTGTGGATGCCATTTTGAATGAAAACCATAGAGGAAGTTGTTATCACAATGTTTTTGTTTGTAAACAAATAGTAAACAACAACATGTTTTAAGTGATTTGAACAATTATTTTGATATATTGGTAATGGATAAGAATACATCTAGTTAGAAAAGCTGTGTATGATTATATTATTTATATATAATGTACCTATTATAGAAGTGTGTACTTTGGGTGTATTGTTTGTGACAGTCGGAAGGTAATTTGTATAATTTTTAGTGTAAGGATTTGAACAAGGTTCGTAAGGCTTACCGACACATATTGGCCACTCAACCATACAAAGCTCAAAATTGTTAACACCTCTCCTTAACAGGTTTTTTTTTTACTGTTCACTGTCCAAGTGTCACTACATACTCTGTTGGCAAAATCATTGTAAACTCATGATGGAAACCATTTAATTAAAAGAAGAAGAAGACATTGTGGGTGGAACTTATAAATAAATAGTAATATCCTGTAACAATCCACATACAGCCATCTGCTCCCAAAGTATTTTAGCTTAATCGGAGAATGTTAAGCCTGTAGATACAGACAGCCCTAGGTGTAGCTGTGTGTTCAATAAAAAAAATGATTGTCTTAAATTAAGTTATCTATGGTTTTTTTCCAGAAGTAGAACAAAGTATTTTAGTAATAAAAATCTGATTCATAACACAGAATTTAAAAACTTTTAGGTCAACTTAAAGTAATAAAATAAGGTTGTGGTTGTTATACTGGTGAAGATGTTTACGGTAAACCCTACTACATTTACTTTTCACCCCATTATACAGTCTATATTTAGTATACTTGTCTCTAGTTAAAAAGAATAGGGCAACTCCCCTTTTATTAATAATAATCAGATAGGTACTACCATTTCATTCTATTTTTAAATTGAGTCTATATTTAGAATATTGATATTTTGAATTTTTTTCCCCTGGAGTGTCCGGGTAAGAATAGCACCCACCCATCTCCTGTTAGGTGTCCATAAAAGGCAACTAAGGGAAAACAAAGTGGAAAGAGGAAAGGGAGGCCCTTGCACTGCAGTGGGACAGTAGCAGCTGAATTATTATTATTTAAGGGAAAACACCTGTGTCTTTTTATTGGATTACCTACCACCTATACTGCGATCCCCAAGCTGCCCCTCCATTCTAAGGGAGAGGCCTTTGTTCAGCAGTGGATGTTTCGTGGGCTACACGTGGGCTGCTGGTGAACTGCAATCCTGCAATAATGCTTTATCCTTGTAAGAAGGTGACCCTTTTTCATTGGCACCCAGTGGGAGTGATCATTTAACTGATTATTACTGTGTGCATTATCCGGGAGGGTGCTGGATAAGAATAGCACCCACCCACCTCCTTCCATTGGGGGTCGTAAGAGGTCACTAAGAATAACTAAACAAGAAGACCGGCAGCAGCATCTTTCTAGCACTTTTATAGGGGACATAGGCCTATGTTCTGCAGTGGCCATCTTTCGGCTGTTAATAATGATGATGATCATTTTGTTTTGCTTTGGTGAACAGTCAGTTCAGACAAAACAAAGTTTGTGCAGATATAATAGTTTAATACAAATAACAATTTCTTTAGACATATTGTTAATGATTATAATAATGGGTTTAATGATATTGATATATTTTGTAACAGTATGAATAAAGTAAAAATATGTAAGAATCAATTAACTTTGTTGCTAAGTACTTAATTTTGTAAAACTGTAAAGCTTAATAAATTGTTTAAGTATGTTGTTTTACTTCTAGTTATATCTTGTTTTTTGTAATTGTATATACACTGCAACATTCACTACCATTTAATGTATTAGGATTTACTTAAATGAGACTTGGTTTCCTGAATAAAATTAAAAATTAATAAAATAATATTAACAAACTAAGAGACCAAATTCCAAACTGCAATAATCATGTCTGTAGTATGGCTATGTAGATCACAGACAGCTATATTGAGTTCATCAGAAGGTTATTAACCTGCCAAATAAAACTCAAGGTTTTATTAATACATAAAGAAAAAAAGGTTTTTTTAACTTCATGATTGTCTGCACACATATATTTTTTTAAATGAAATCATTTGATTTTTATACAGAGCACCTTATTATGTGATATATGAAAGAGTACAGATAAACATTGACTTATTGGTGTATAGTATGGTGTTATTTTATAATTATTACTAGCTGACCCGCGCAGCTCCACCCGCGCTTTTATTACACTTTGCTTCCTTTTTCTCCCTCCTCCCTTGATTTATTTCTCTTTCCATCTCTTATAAGAAAAATCTAATTTTATGCTCGACAGGCCCATTGGTCTAGTGGTTAGACACCCTGACCGCTAACCGATGGGTCGTGGGTTTGATTCCCACCAAGTGTCTGGTTGTTATTTATCTATTTATGTATGTATTTACAAAAAAAGAAATGTATATAAGTATTAGTATCAGTTGTCTGGTTTCCATAGTACAGGCTCTGCCTAGTTTGGGATCAGATGACCGTGTGTGGGCTGTCCTAAGATATTATTATGCTCTCTCTCTCCTCTCTCTTTCCCCCACCCGCTTCGATCCCCGACACACTCCCCCTCTTCTTCTCCCCCTTGCTCCATCCTAATCCCTCTATCCCTCAACTCATGTCTCTGTCCTCGAATCTCCTCTCTTGCACCCTCCTCTCGTTCTATATATCCTCGTCAATCATGGTATCTGGGATTCTTACCCACTTAAACCCTTGCAGCTGTCGCATCGCCACATAAGAGGCCCTCCAGTGGGATTTGCACCAAATACCCCTCAGTGCACATTATAGCCCCCTTAAACCTAGCACCATGATCATGGGGACGGGCTCGCAACCCCGTCACCGTCCTCCTCGGAGTCGCCGCCGCCTCCCATCTATCAGACCTACCTGCATACCTATATGCATGCACACAAAATTTCATACAAATCGATTCACCCATCTATGTAATGACCTTGCCTTATGTTGTTTAACCTTAACCTAGCGGTATGAACAACGATCACAGCAATTTTTTCATTGATGTAAATATTATTGAAGTTTACGTTATATTGAAGAAAGGACAAATTCATGCTAACAACAATTTATTAATAGTTAATTATTTCTCATAAAAAGTAAAGGATAAAAAATTATTATTGTGGGTTACCAATATGAGATAAACATATATGTTTAGCAAGGTCTACAAAAATGTCTACGATGGTATACCATCGTAGACATTTTTGTAGACCTTGCTAAGGTGTACAATACTGTAGTACATTCATCATCATCATCAGCCGGAAGACGTCCACTGCTGAGCATAGGCCTCCCCCTTAGAACGCCACAATGAACGACAATTGGCTATTTGCATCCACCGGTTACCTGCGACGCGCACAATGTCGTCTGTCCATGTCTGACTGTAGTACATTATTTTGATATATCTCGTAGGGTTCAGCCAGCGTTTGCAATGTAAGCGCAAAAAATGTGTTTATTTACGACATCACATTAGAAACCTCTAAAATTATCAGTTTTTCTTTACTATATTATGCATGTATTATACATATAAACCTTCCTCTTGAATCACTCTATCTATTAAGAAAAACCCCATCAAAATCCGTTGCATAGTTTTAAAGATCTAAGCATACATAGGGACAGACAGACAGCGGGAGCGACTTTGTTTTATAATATGTATAGATATAGATAAGAATTAAAGGTTCATGTGTATACAACATTATTTAGCATCTAAAAAGGCTGAATGTTGATACTGAGAAACATAATAATTTTGAAGAAAAAGAGCTGGTTGACAGTAAGAATTTTTGATTGGTAATTGGTAACACTACTATTATCTTAGAATAAAAACTATGACTATGAAACAAAAATATATCTATAATATACTTTTGTGATGAAAGTAAGCTACACAATAATTATTAACTTTTTTCTGTACCTTATCTAATTCTAGTAAGGTTCAACTAGCTTTGTTACAACAAATAGGTAATTTGAAGATAGGCATATTATACTGATTGAAGGTGATATAAAATATTTTGTGGATCAATGAACTACCTATATTAAATTATTTTACAGTCATCATATTCTATTTACAGTAAAAATAATGCTTTTTATAAATACATGGGACTTATTAGTAATGATCATTCTCATTTTGCAACACAGCCTCAACTGCGAAGATCCAGTAAGAAACTCAGGATTAAACAATGATTGACTTAGCCATGTCTGTTATTTCATGCTTTGTTACAGAAACAGAATCAAGGTGGGGTTCCTGTGTGCTCCGAGTGTCTTGGAACTGACACCAAGAACCGGCTGGGTGTGGCGGAGGCGCTCATCTGCTGCCATCAGTGCAAGTCCTATGCACATCCAACGTGTCTCAATTTACTTGACCATACAACACTCAGTGTTATAAAGGTAACCTTTGTTCTTATTTTATTCAACTTAGTGACGAGACAAGCAAGATATTCTCCTGATGGTAAGCAACATACCTGCTAGTCACCCATCACCCGAGACATCAGCTACAGTGCCCTTGACACCAGACAGCAATGTTGACACACTGCTGCTCATGGTGCTATATGAACATATACTTCCATAAAAAGTTAAGTTTTTTAGTGAACGAGTAAAAAATATTTTGTAGTGATTTTAGAATCCCAATGAGTTGGTTTGATGCTGGAGGTATCAATGTAATTTCATCTTTCCATAAGTAGATATGGAAAGATTTATCATTTGTTGATGATAAAAAAGTAAGACATTTCTTTGAAATTTAAATTGCATTTTAGATTAGTAATCTACATTTTATACAAACTTAATAGAAGCTAGTGGTCTACTCACTTCGCCATAAGTAAGATATCGTCAGGTGAAAAGGTTATGGGTTTTCAACTTGCAATAGTCATATCAATGTTGTTTGCATTATTACATACATACTCTTAAAATTCAGTTAATGTAAGATCTCAAAATCGTACATTCTTCAGATATTTTATTTTCACGCGGCAACCTACATTAAACACTGTTTTAAACTTTCATAGCGATTGACAATCATGTTTTGACTCACGGGTTGCTGCCAGGATGATTAATTGTTTCTTTCCGATATTTCGACGCTGTTGCAAGCGCCACGATCACGGGATAACTGTTTGGTGCGGGTGGGTGAAAGAATAAATTAGGAACAGACATATCTGTCTACCCCCTACGCCAGTCTTTTGCTACGACTACTGCTGGAACTCGAACTCGATTGGAAATCACGACAAAACACACTAACATCATGGCGCTTGCAACAGCGTCGAAATATGGGAAAGAAACAATTAATCATCCTGGCAGTAAACCCGAGTGTCAAAACCTACATTAAGCCGCGTGTTGCACGTTGTTCTGATACAAGTATGTCTTAATTTATGTTAATAACGTAGTATAGTATGACAAAAACTATCAAGGCAAGCCACCAAAAACTCTCAGCATCAGTTCCGCATCTTCCTTTCGTACTCTGTAACTTTACTACAACAATTTCATTAGTGTACAGAGCCAGCTGGGCTGCACAGTTACCATGTGCGTGTTTTATATCGAAACTTCATAGGCGCGAAGTTCCTGTGTGAAGTTTTGGCCAGATAGGTCACTACACTCAGGTCGTGCGTCTGTAAAGATCAATTATTAATTCACTGGAGTAAACTGACTTACTGCACAAATTACTGAGAGTACAGAAGGCAAGCTCATGTATGTACCTAGCTTTTCATACCTGCGCTCGGCGGTCGCGCTAGGGTTATCAACTCTGGCTTATGCGAAAAAACTATCTTGTGAGTGGCACTCCTATCTAGTTTTGTGATTGATTGTTGAGAATAAAACGGGAAGAACGGAAGACGAGTGTTTGAAGCGGACGGCATCGCGCTCGCACTAAACCGAGATATACCGAGATATCGTCTCTGTGAGCGCTGTCTATGTGTGCGTTGCTCGAGCGCCCGTTGTATGAAGCTTGCCTTCTGTACTCTCAGTATTTTGTGCTTACTGTGTTACCAGTTTCCGATGGCAAAAAAAGTAAAGAGACAAATTGATTTTATTGATCATTCACTCAATACGCATGAGTAAAATAAACATTCGTGCACTCAGACCATAAGTTAGAAGCCTAATGACAAATAATATGGTGGTGCGTCGCGGCATGTGTAAAACCAAGATCAATTCCCTCTCACCTACTCGGTGTATGTGTGATGTGTTTAAGATAGAATTATAGCCCATGCGGCCTCGTTGTTCGGCAATTTCACTAGATTTATTTATAGTTATCATTTATTTACAACTAAATATAATTTCCATTTAAAATTGTTCTTAGTATTAGGTATGTTCCTATTACTTTGTGCAAGTGTTTGAATCACTATAGAACTGAAACAACACTAATACTATTAATACGGCAACATTCTTTTACAAAGTGACTAGCTCCCGTGAATTACTGATTGGACTTTAGTTAAGTATCTGGTTAGCATAGCGTGTGTATGTGGCATCGATATAATATTTAAACGAGAACTAGGTGTTACGGTTCGAAAAGTGGCACACAGAAATAGCGCCCTCGTGTCGCTATTTCTTTTCAAGCCACAGGCTGAAAAAAATATTTTTGCAGACAGGAGTGTCCCCACTGTCTATATGAAACTGTCAAACTACACGTCATTATCATAATAAAACCGTTAGTTCACGTCTCCGCCACCAGCACAGATGAGTCCGCGACCCCCGACCACATTTTAGATGTCATTCTGTTAGTGAACGTTTATATATTATATCGATGGTATGCGGTGACGGTCGTCGTGGTGTGTCTGTCGGCAGGCGTCGCGGTGGTCGTGCGGTGAGTGCGCGTGGTGCGCGGCGTGCGGCGCGGCGGCGGGCGCGGGGGTCGCGCGCGACTGGGCCGCGCGGTGCGCGCACTGCGCCAACCTCGCGCACGCGCGCTGTGCGCCGCCGCCGTGCGCGTGCGCAGCCACCGCCACCGGCGACACTAACAACACCAACAACAAGCGGTGAGTACTGCCGGCCTTCGTCGTTCGCCTTAGGGTCACATTCAGTACGCCCGGAGCCCCCGCCCTGTGTGTGCCCCGAATCTTCATCCGCCGCACGTTAAACCCCCTCTCGTGTCCTCAGGTCGTCGACGGTGGGGACGCCGCGAGGCAGGAAGCCGCGTACGCCGCGCCGCGCCGACTCCGACGACGAGCCCTCCGACGGTAACGCCCCGCGCCCGCCGCCCGAACAGAGAATGTCTAGGGAGAAACAGAAGTTCTTCCGATACTCCGCGTTCAACCTGGTCAAGCGGCGGCGCCGCGAGTCGGCCGAGTGGGAGGGCTGGGGTGGCGTGCGGGTCACGCGCGTGCGACGCCTCGAGCGGCTTGAGCTGCGGCTCGAGCGGGCCTCGCCTTCGCCCTCACCCTCGCCCTCGCTCTCGCCCTCGCCCTCGCTTTCGCTCTCGCGCTCGCGCTCGCCCGACTCGCCCGCCTCCCTCGCCTCGCCGGACGAGCCCGACGCGTCGTCCGACGAGACGCGCGACCCGCCCGCGCCCGCGTACGTCTCCACCGTGTTCGAGCGACTTGCGGCCGACTCCAGCCCCGGCGGCGTGTGGGGCTTCGCCGCGGAGGCCCAGAAGCAGCGGCGGCTCGAAAATCACGAAGTCCCCCCGCCGAGAGTCGAACCGGCCCACCGCCGAGCGACCCGCCGCCGAAGCCGCTGCGGCGAGAGACTGCTGACGACGCTATTCGACGGCCTCTCGGAGTTCTATTCGGTGCGCACGGCGTCCAGATCGCAGTCGAGGCCGCGAGCGACCCACGACGAGCCCGACGAAAACCGGCAAGTGTTGAAGGAGACTCGCAGCACGTTCCGGCGCTACCAGGCGTCGCTGAGACGGGCGAGGAGCCGCACGAGAGAGCCGAGCGAACCAAGGATCGACCTCGACCCGGACCCCGAGCCGAGTGGACCGAGGCCGGAGAGAGCCGAGAGCCGAAGTCCGCGCAGAGAGAGGCCAGAGAGGGTAGAGCGGGAGGCGTCGAGCGTGTCGGGCCTGTCGGCGTCGCAGCTGGTTAGGACCGCGGCGGCGGGCAAGCACCGCGCCGCTGCGGAGGACGCGGACAAACTGTACCGCGGAGTAGCTTTGGCGGGTCGGCAGTGCGGCGCGAGGCCGGCCACCAATCAGACGGGTAAGATCGGTTCGTGAGGTGCGGTGAAAGTGTCGTGGTGGATCTGATCGCTCGCTCTGATTGATGGCCGGCGCTCCGCCGTCGCGTTTGTGTACCGAATTCTCTGTTCGGGACGGGGGTGAGTGAGCCGCGCGCTCTCGGTTCGTATAGTTGTTCTACGTTCGGACGCCGAGCGCCGATGACGATATATTTGTTACTCGGGTGTCGGCAGTATCCACACATGCACTTTCGCTCGCGCCTCGGCTGAGGCGTGACGTCATCGGGTGCTCGCACGTCGGCCGCCCGTGACCTGCGAACACTCGCTATCAACATGCTTCCTTTAGTTTGTTCGTGCCCTGTCCCCCACATATTTTTTTTGCTCATATTTTGATTTAAGTCATTTCAACTGTGTATGATAAATATTGTGTTAATGGTTCTTTTATTAATGGCAGATTTTTGTAAATGAATTTACGCAAGTTTAAAAATTGCACCATTTCTGTCCGTTTTCAGAAGTGTCACAAATATTTACATGGTTACAAGAATTGGTCATTCAAAATTAATAAATTATATATTTGTTCAATTGAACAAATAAACAATTTAATAAATTTATTATATGCTTATAATTGTGTTTTAAAAAAGCTCAGTTATTAATACTATCTTCCGCTGGTACCTTATAATGGAGAGTAATATATGTTTCGCCTTTGCATTTTACGAAAAATATGTCTTGAAACTAGCAAATACTTTTGTTACCCTTAATGTTTTAATGAATTTAGAATACCAATGCTTCAGTTATAATGGCTCATTTACATCAAAGACAGCATACGGGATTGCAAGTGTCAGTGATCACTAAAATCAACACAAAGAGAGCCGAGAGTGTTCCGTTCAAACCAGTGGTAGGTTTTAAACAAAATTACCATTCAAAAGTGCTAGCGGTAAGCCTATTTGAAATAAATATATTTGAATTTCACTTGCAGTCTCTACTCTACCGCGTCTTGAACCGTAAACTAGTATATCGAGTACCGAAAGCGTGGACGTGTATATAGCGGGTGGTCCGTTCAACAGAGGGCAAGCGGCTGCCGGCCGGCGTGACGGAAGCGGACGCAGAATTGTTCCGGCAAGCGCGTAACGCGGCGGCTGGTGACGCTGAACCCGCGCCCGCCCCCGCTCCCGCCTCCGCTCTTGCGGCCGCGCCCGCCTCCGCGCCCGCTCCCACTCCCGCTCCCGCGTCCGCGCCAGCTCCGGCTCCGCGCTGCCCCTCGGCCATAGAATTTGGCCAGTGGGAGATCGACACATGGTACTCCAGCCCCTTCCCGCAGGAGTACGCCCGGTACATAGTATTTTATGATTTTATCACTGTTATTATTAGAATTATTATGCGAAAGTTGAATATTGTATGCGAAAACTGGCTATTTGCCGCACATTTCCATTGTCTTTGTGTATGCTGTGTATAATAAAAAATGCTTCACCTATTTTTCACTAGCATTTTGTTGGCCTGTTGAGAAAAGAAACTGCATAATTTTTTTTTTTTAATCTTTCGCGTTGACATGATCACTGTAGCAAAGTGACCATCAAATAACTCAAATGATTCATTCGGTATTTCCTAACTATAGTGACCAATAAATACCTTTTTTTTTTTTTTTTTTTTTTTTTTTTTTTTTTACGCGGGGGAAATCTTCGAAAGATCCCCGGGAGCTGTGGGGCTCGACCGGGGTATGTGGGATTCTTACCCACTAAAACCCCCGCGGCTGTCGCATCGGCACATAAAGAGGGGGCGAACCTGGGGCCTCCGTTGGGATCTGCACCAGGTGCCCCTCAGTGCCTTGCCTTTGAGCCCGCCGCCGGGGGACGCATTGTAGTCCCCCGGGTGCCATCACGGTGCTCACGGGGACGGGGGTCGCAACCCCGCCGCCGTCCTCCTCGGAGTCGCCGCCGTACTCAATGGACGTTCAAAGGGCCCACACCCCGAACGTCCAGCGACTCCGAAGGAGACCAATAAATACCTATGCTAACTCACTTTCAATTGACATCATAGTTCGATGCATAACTGAAGCTTGAGTCATATGGGTGGCTAAACATATGCTATAGCCCTGCTGGTCAATACATTGCATATGTCATCATCAGTTTATAGATTTGCAGAAAAAAAATATTTATTTTGTATCCAAAGTTATCCTGAAACACCTCAATACAAGGGACTTACTATGAATAAACAAAAAGTTTTAAGTTACTAATATAAGTCGTTTGACCGTTCCAGATTACCGAAATTGTTCCTGTGCGAGTTTTGCCTGAAGTATGCGAAGAGTCGAGCGGTGCTTCTGCGTCACCAAGACAAGTGCCTCTGGCGGCACCCGCCCGCCACCGAGATCTACCGCTGCGGGGACATCTCCGTATTCGAGGTGGACGGCAACGTCAACAAGATCTACTGCCAGAACCTCTGTCTGCTGGCCAAGCTGTTCCTCGACCACAAGACGCTGTACTACGACGTCGAGCCGTTCCTCTTCTATGTCCTCACCAAAAACGACACCAAGGGTTGCCACCTAGTCGGCTACTTCTCCAAAGAAAAGCATTGTCAGCAGAAGTATAATGTCTCCTGCATAATGACGATGCCGCAGTATCAGAGGCAGGGATATGGCAGATTTCTCATCCATTTTAGTGAGTGGTGGAATCTTTATTACATTTCATTAAATTTGTGATAAATATTATAATTAATTGTAACTTGTAAATTAACGCATTGTGTATCTTCCCCAGGTTATTTACTTTCAAAAGAAGAAGGACAGCCTGGCACACCAGAGAAACCTCTGTCAGATCTCGGCAGGGTCTCGTATCACGCGTACTGGAAATCCGTAATCCTGGAATTCCTCCATGACCACAGAGACAAGTCGTTCACGTTCGAAGACATCGCGCACTCGACGGGGATGCACATGAACGACATAGCCGTAACGTTTCAGTTGCTCGGCTTCGTCAGGTACATCCCCAACGATGAGTCGACGAAACTAGGACTCTGCATAGACTGGAATAGAGTCGAAAATCATATGAAGAAATTGAGAAGTCAACGCAGGCTGGAGATCGACCCCGAATGTTTGAGGTGGACGCCGTTGTTGGCACCGACCGTGAATCCATTCAGATCGCCCGAGGAGGCTTCGGTCGACCAAGATACCGAAAACGAGGAGGCAGAGATGAAGACTGAAAGCGAAGATACCGCGACGGAACCCGAGACGCCCGTAGCCAAAGCAGAACCCAAAACAAAAGCTAAAATCGAGAAGGAGACTGTCGAAGTACCGGTAGAAGTGACATCATCCGGTAGGAGACGGACGAGGCCACTCAAATACAGCGAGACCACTTACCAAACTACGCCGACACTCGGTGACGGCAACCGTAAGAGGAAACGGGAAGTTAACCGAAAGATATCTGAATCCAATCTCGACGAAGACAAAAGTAAAGAGGACGAGACGCCCAGACGACAGCGAAGCAAAAGCGTTGCGAGAAGATCATCCAGAGTCATTCAGAATGATATTGTTGAGGAAACGCCACAGCGCAGTAGACGACAGAGCGTTAAAGAGGCAGTTTACGCGTCCGATAGTCAGGACAGCCAAGAAAGTATGGATATGGAGGCCCTCGCGCCGGCAGCTATCCCTGTTAAACCTAAAGCAAAAAGAAAAATGGCATGGCGAGGTCGACACAAAAAGCGGCAAAAGGTTAACAAAGTTGCGCCGAGAACCGCTTCGCCCGCCGCGAAGAAAGCTAAACTTAGCGAGGAGACAGAGGAAGTAAATGACTACAAAACTGACGACTCGATGGAGGAGCCGGACAAGCCTGCTGATGTGGAAGACCATAAACAGTCTCCAGAGAAGAACAACATTGAGGAAACATGTCAGGATAAGAACAAGAATTTGGAAGAGAGTTCGGAGGACTCGTCGGGAGAAGCTGACGATGAAATGGATGTTGAAGAAGGCGAGGACAGGAAGAGTGTTGCCAGCAAACCGGCGACCCCAAGACACGTGGAAGATAATAGCACAGACCATCACACCAGTGACATGGAGCTCGACAGTATACACATGGATTCCCCGAAGTCACTCGCCGAAAAAGACCAGGTCATCAACGAGGCTGCTGACAAACCAGAGGATGCTGCAACTAATAATATCACACCAGATGAAGCTGTTGAAAATTCCGAACAAGAAGCAAATGACGCTACAAAAGACCATAATGAAGAAGATAAGCTGCCTGAAGCTAAAGATGAGGATATGAAGTCTCCTAAACCAGTTATGGACGATAAAGATACGATTATAATATCGGAATCGGACGATAACAACAGTCAAAGTTGCCCATTACCTTCTCCAAAACCGAATCTAGTTGAACCCATTCAACAGAGCAATGAAAATAAACCCAAAGAAGTTGAAGAAAAAGATAGTCCTTCCAAAGTTATGCCTGTAGTTTCGACGGAGAATGCGCAGATTGTGCTCGATGCTAAAGTACAGGAAGAAGTTAGTCCCACCAGGCCTGCCGTAGACCTGATTGTACCAAAAATACATCAGATTGAAACAATAGTTGTTGTTGAAGGAGAATCTGACTATGCAATATCTGCACAAACTGGCTCATCGCCAATGAAGAACGATAAGTCTGTAATCAACGAATCTCCTAAAACAAGAAAATCGCCTGAAAAAAGTAGCCCGGAAGCTCTCTGCGAACAGAAAAAGTGTGAAGTTAGGAAAGAAACTGTGATACATCAAAATATGGAGGAAGTCAAAACACCTGAAAAAAAGTCTCCAACGAAAATTGAATCGATAATTCAAAACTTAGATCCAAATAGAGATTTGGCTAATATGAAGAAGCAGGACCCTCCCAAAATAGATAGTTTTACAGAAATTGATAGTAGAAACAAATTGATTAATCCAATTATAAGTAGGGAAAGCGACATTCCATTTCGGAACGACATGATGAACACACGGAAAGACGAGATTGTGATAACTAGGAATGTGACCGATCCGCCGACGATGCAAAGCTTTCAAAGCCCAGTCGTCAATTCTATGACTATACAGCAGATTAATACAGCTCAACATACCTTTCTAAACCACAGAGCGAATGTTACTAAGGAGTCACAAGCCGTGCAGACTGATAAAATTCTAGTAAAGACGAGCGAACATAACCGCGGGGTAAACATTATGGATTCAACACCAGTTATGAGCAAACCTTCTACCAAACTTGAGGTGCCTCATCCAATTTCGTCGCCAGTTATAAACCCAGTGATACCTAAAGTACCAAATGTGACTGATGTTAATTTTTTACCTAGATGTCAGAGCGCAAACGCGGCTGTCAACTTGGGTTTAGACAGGGCTGATTTAGAAGCCAGTTTCGGGACTGGCAGTGCGATTCAGAACTCCTTGATGGGGTCTATGAACATTGTCCAAAGTAACATAGATGCAAAGAATGATGCTAATCAAAAGCCTAGGGAGAAAAGCAAATTGCGTGACGTCAGAGTAAACTCTGCACATAGCAAACTTGAGAAGAGCGATAAGAAGACCAAAGCTGACACTCCTAGAAGCACACCAGAGCCAAAAATGTTTTTTCCAGAGCAAAATACAAGAAAGCCGGAAACGTCTGTCCCAATAAACGTGATTAATTCTGTGCCAGTCACTAGCAAAGTGGAGACGAAAACGACCAATGAAGCACCCAAAAAGCAAGATTTTTTTAAAAAGGAAAAATCTAACGCCAAATGCGAGACCAAAAATACATCGGTTAAACATGACAAAAGTTGTGCGGCCCAGCCGACGTTAAAAGTGGATCAAAATGACCTAAACAAAATGATGCCAAAATTTAAATACGATAATGAATTGGTCCCCAAAGCGGATTACACGATGAATCAAGTCCCGAATTACCACACGACACACGGACAGTATCAGTGGCCTCCGTGGGATCACACACGCATTCCGAGCACCTGGGAGCACAGTAGGTTTTTGGATAACATGAAAAATAGTGTGACTGACAACAAGAACTACTTGGATAAACTTCCTGGCTTCAATCTTCCCCACTTGGACCAAATGCAAAAATCTCCTCAGAAATTGTTGCCCAAATATGACCAAAAAGACTTCCATAACATCGCATACGGCGCGCTCAGCGGTAGTCTCTATGCTACCACAGGCCTGCCGCACTTCAAAGACTCAAAAATACCGACTTCAAAAGCCGAGTGCTCACAGAAGAATGAGTGTAAGCCTTCGAAGCAGTCGAAAACGACCACCGCGTGTCAAACTCAATGCGAGCCAAAGAAATCTCAGTCGCAGAACACCGCCGATCAGATGAAGCAGATGATGCAAAGGCAGGTGAATAAACAGCAAGAAGTGGTCACGAGTTGTTCCGAATACAGGCAGCATAGTCCCCAGGTGATGACGTCGCCCGGTTGCAAGACTCCCTTCAACCAGAACGGGCCGTGTGAGAAGACAGAGATAGAGAAGAAATCGCGACAAAAAAAGGAGGAGTCGCCTAAAGACACTAGCAAAGAAGAATTGTGCGAGGCTGTTAGTCCCGCCTTGCAATCAATGGGGGTGTATACTCCAGACTCGACTAGTAACTCGGTGCATTCGGTGCAGTACCCCGCGTGCGAGTTGGACGTGAGTCAGTTGGGGCTGGAGTCCCCGACCAGTATCGGGTCTGACCTCGCGTCTCCCTGCTCCATGATGCATATGCACCCGGCTCCGAGCCCTCAGTACTCCGCCATTCACATCCCCTCCATAATGAGTCAGCCCAATCAACCACCCAAGCAGCAGAAGATAAATAATAGAAATAGGTGAGTTAGAACACGAGTATGTATTTTTTTCTCTCTCCTTTCTTGGGTTTGGGGAGAGAGGCAGTGACCATCTATCGAATGACCTCACTAATGGTATAGAAGGTTCACCATTTGACATTTAAAATATAAGATACTGCTAAAATATGGTGATAAATTCATTACATAGGAAAGTTGAGCTAGCTAAAAGAAGTTTAAGAATGATTAAATTTCTTGAGGGTTGAGACTATTATTTGTAGAAACTTTACAAAAGATTTAAACCTGATTGGATTCTTAATCAGGTCCATAAAATAGTAAGAGTTTATGTTGTAGTTATTGTAGACATCCTCATGACATGATCATACGAATGTGGATTCGCAAATTAGTTAGATTTGCGGCGCGAAGTTTACAATGTAAGTCGTGGCTGATTGACGTGTCTGTTGGCAGGAACAGCGGCGCGAGCGGAAACAGTGGTGGCGGCGGCGGCGGGAGCGGGGGAGGAGCGGGCGGCGCGGAGGGGGGCAAGGCGCGGGGAGCGGGGACGCCCCCCGCGCCACGGCACCGCGCCACCCCGCCCGCTCACCAACCGCACGGTATGTAAAATATTTTTTTTTAATATGAAAATATAAATATGTATGAGGATGACTTAAGACATAGACAAATCACGTGACATTATAGGGAATTGACACCGTTAGAGAATGAAGAGATAGAATCGCTATGAAGCGATTGTATCTTGTCTAGGCCCTCTGGTACGATGTTGAGGGACAGAGGAAAGTGGAGTATTCCGTGTACGTTTTTTGAGTGCAGAAGGTAATGGAAGGTAAAATATTAAGACACAACATTTCCACGTA
The DNA here is from genome assembly GCA_911728495.1 of Furcula furcula. Taxonomy (NCBI): domain Eukaryota; kingdom Metazoa; phylum Arthropoda; class Insecta; order Lepidoptera; family Notodontidae; genus Furcula; species Furcula furcula. The sequence goes on along the minus strand of OU452259.1, from coordinate 21,947,070 downwards.
TGATATCATAAATTTAGGGCATATTATCCAGCATTTGCCTTCTAGTAGTTAGTGGAAGTAAATGTTTGCAGTCGTCTGATGAATCATTTTTGAATACGTTCGTGTCGTAATTTTATTAATGTAAACAATAATGCGAGCGATTATATTTAAAACAAGTATCAGTATCGTGCAAGTAGGCACAGTAGAAAACAGGGCCAAGGCGTGAACCCTGGGGAACCCCAGAATGAATATTAGCAAAGTCTGACTTAAAACCACCGATCACAACGGCCTGTGAGCGATTAGGAAGATAAGGACAGACCCACCTTAACAGATCGCCAAGAATACCAAGTCTCTGCAATTTACCCAGCAGCATAACGTGATCTACACAGTCAAAGGCTTTTTTGAAGTCAATATCAATCGTATCAACTTAAACTGGTATTTTTCATTTCCCATTGAACGTAATTGCAAAACGTTGCCATGTTTGTTATAGTATATCAACCTTATACGAGTCCATGTTGATTATTCGGAATACCCCGAGACAATAGGATATATAAAGTCATAAACAATGGATTCAAATCCATGGATTTGACTGATTTGACGGGCCCGTGGGTCTTGTGGTTAGTCACCCTGTTCGCTAACCGATGGGTCGTGGGTTCGATTCCCACCAAGTGTCTGGGTGTTATTTATCTATTTAAGTATGTATTTACAAAAAAAATGTGTATTAGTATCAGTTGTCTGGTTTCCATAGTACAGGCTCTGCCTAGTTTGGGATCAGATGACCGTGTGTAGTTTGTGCCACGATATTATTATTATTATTAAATACCTTGTTCAGTGTACTTAGGATAGATCATCATCATCAGCCCACATCAGTCCACTGCTGGACATAGGCCTCCCCCAAGGCACGCCACTGAGCCCGATCTTCGGCTCTCCTCATCCATTGTCTGCCAACTGCTGTGCGGATATCGTCGCTCCACCTAGTCACAGGGCGTCCTACATTACGCTTCCCGATTCGCGGTCTCCACTCAAGAACCAGTTTACCACAACAGTCTTCGGTTCTTCGGCAAATATGACCAGCCCACTGCCACTTCAGCTGGCTAATCCTTTGAGCTATGTCGGTCACATTGGTTCTCTGGCGAACTACTTCATTCCGTATTCGGTCCCTCAGAGAAACACCGAGCATAGCTTTCTCCATAGCCCGCTGAGCGACCTTGAATCGGTGGACTAGTCGTACCGTGAGTGGCCACGTCTCGGCTCCGTATGTCATCACGGGTAGGACGCACTGATTAAAGACTTTTGTCTTTAAACATTGCGGTATTTTCCGAATGCTGCCCAGCCTAGCTGTATTTTCTTTTTGGCTTCCTTCTCAAAGTTGTCTTTACCTAGCTGTAGCGTCTGCCCTAAGTAGGTATACTCCTGGACAACTTCGAGAGGAACCCCATTGACGGCAATCGGCCCCGGAACAACGTGCTCGTTTAATATGACTTTGGTTTTATCCAAATTCATCCGGAGACCGATGCGATGAGAAGAATCAGCCAGGTCATTCAGCATTCGTTGTAGGTCTTGCAGAGTCTCGGCCATAATGACGATATCGTCCGTGAATCGTTAGTGAGAGATATACCTGCCATTAATATTTATGCCAGACCTCTCCCAGTCCAGCGTCTTGAACATAATTATCCTCTAAAGCGTTAGTGAACAGTTTCGGGGATATAACATCCCCCTGTCTTACTCCTCGGCGTAGGTGGATATGTTCAGTTCGCTGGTTCTGTACTTCTACGGTCATAGTCGCGGCATCGTAAAGACATACACTTAGGATAGATACAGGACGATAATTATTTATCACAGATCGGGAACTAAGGTATAACATACATACTCGGATAGTATCACTATAATTCAGTACTGTTAAAAAATATTATTTTTATTTAACTTTTGCACAAACAGTACAGGGAGTCTAGTACGAGTTCCGATAGTTTACGAGCTTGAACAAACTGACAGTGCTCGTACATTTTGCTAGTTCTTGATAGTTACCGCTAGGGGCGCTGGCATGAAATGTATGGAGAAAACTGACAGTTTGATCGAGCTCGTAAACTATCGGAACTCGTACTAGACCCCCAGGCCAGACTTATTGCTCTTGGCATTTTTTAACAACCCTTCTTTGGGTAGTGCTGAAATATGTAGTCGTAGGTGCCCAATTAGTGTAAATTATTAATACATCGCCCGGTATAATGTTATGTTACATCAGCAGGCGGCAGCGTGATGCAGTCGGGAGGCAGCGCGGGCGCGGGCGGCTACCAGGGGGGCTACCTGTCCTTCCAGCAGCAACAGCAGTACCACGGCGGAGGCTGGCCGCCCTCCTGCTCGCTCGCCAAGCTGCAGCAGATGACCGAGGCGCCGCAGCACCACCCGCCGCACCAGGTACCTTCCTGCAGCAGCACCACGGCGGAGGCTGGCCGCCCTCCTGCTCGCTCGCCAAGCTGCAGCAGATGACCGAGGCGCCGCAGCACCACCCGCCGCACCAGGTACCTTCCTGCAGCAGCACCACGGCGGAGGCTGGCCGCCCTCCTGCTCGCTCGCCAAGCTGCAGCAGATGACCGAGGCGCCGCAGCACCACCCGCCGCACCAGGTACCTTCCTGCAGCAGCACCACGGCGGAGGCTGGCCGCCCTCCTGCTCGCTCGCCAAGCTGCAGCAGATGACCGAGGCGCCGCAGCACCACCCGCCGCACCAGGTACCTTCCTGCAGCAGCACCACGGCGGAGGCTGGCCGCCCTCCTGCTCGCTCGCCAAGCTGCAGCAGATGACCGAGGCGCCGCAGCACCACCCGCCGCACCAGGTACCTTCCTGCAGCAGCACCACGGCGGAGGCTGGCCGCCCTCCTGCTCGCTCGCCAAGCTGCAGCAGATGACCGAGGCGCCGCAGCACCACCCGCCGCACCAGGTACCTTCCTGCAGCAGCACCACGGCGGAGGCTGGCCGCCCTCCTGCTCGCTCGCCAAGCTGCAGCAGATGACCGAGGCGCCGCAGCACCACCCGCCGCACCAGGTACCTTCCTGCAGCAGCACCACGGCGGAGGCTGGCCGCCCTCCTGCTCGCTCGCCAAGCTGCAGCAGATGACCGAGGCGCCGCAGCACCACCCGCCGCACCAGGTACCTTCCTGCAGCAGCACCACGGCGGAGGCTGGCCGCCCTCCTGCTCGCTCGCCAAGCTGCAGCAGATGACCGAGGCGCCGCAGCACCACCCGCCGCACCAGGTACCTTCCTGCAGCAGCGTCACCCGCCGCACCAGGTACCTTCCTGCAGCAGCACCACCCGCCGCACCAGGTACCTTCCTGCAGCAGCACCACCCGCCGCACCAGGTACCTTCCTGCAGCAGCATCACCCGCCGCACCAGGTACCTTCCTGCAGCAGCACCACCCGCCGCACCAGGTACCTTCCTGCAGCAGCACCACCCGCCGCACCAGGTACCTTCCTGCAGCAGCACCACCCGCCGCACCAGGTACCTTCCTGCAGCAGCACCACCCGCCGCACCAGGTACCTTCCTGCAGCAGCACCACCCGCCGCACCAGGTACCTTCCTGCAGCAGCATCACCCGCCGCACCAGGTACCTTCCTGCAGCAGCACCACCCGCCGCACCAGGTACCTTCCTGCAGCAGCACCACCCGCCGCACCAGGTACCTTCCTGCAGCAGCGTCACCCGCCGCACCAGGTACCTTCCTGCAGCAGCACCACCCGCCGCACCAGGTACCTTCCTGCAGCAGCGTCACCCGCCGCACCAGGTACCTTCCTGCAGCAGCACCACCCGCCGCACCAGGTACCTTCCTGCAGCAGCACCACCCGCCGCACCAGGTACCTTCCTGCAGCAGCACCACCCGCTGCACCAGGTACCTTCCTGCAGCAGCACCACGGCGGAGGCTGGCCGCCCTCCTGCTCGCTCGCCAAGCTGCAGCAGATGACCGAGGCGCCGCAGCACCACCCGCCGCACCAGGTACCTTCCTGCAGCAGCACCACGGCGGAGGCTGGCCGCCCTCCTGCTCGCTCGCCAAGCTGCAGCAGATGACCGAGGCGCCGCAGCACCACCCGCCGCACCAGGTACCTTCCTGCAGCAGCACCACCCGCCGCACCAGGTACCTTCCTGCAGCAGCACCACCCGCCGCACCAGGTACCTTCCTGCAGCAGCACCACCCGCCGCACCAGGTACCTTCCTGCAGCAGCACCACCCGCCGCACCAGGTACCTTCCTGCAGCAGCACCACCCGCCGCACCAGGTACCTTCCTGCAGCAGCGTCACCCGCCGCACCAGGTACCTTCCTGCAGCAGCACCACCCGCCGCACCAGGTACCTTCCTGCAGCAGCACCACCCGCCGCACCAGGTACCTTCCTGCAGCAGCACCACCCGCCGCACCAGGTACCTTCCTGCAGCAGCATCACCCGCCGCACCAGGTACCTTCCTGCAGCAGCACCACCCGCCGCACCAGGTACCTTCCTGCAGCAGCACCACCCGCCGCACCAGGTACCTTCCTGCAGCAGCACCACCCGCCGCACCAGGTACCTTCCTGCAGCAGCACCACCCGCCGCACCAGGTACCTTCCTGCAGCAGCACCACCCGCCGCACCAGGTACCTTCCTGCAGCAGCACCACCCGCCGCACCAGGTACCTTCCTGCAGCAGCACCACCCGCCGCACCAGGTACCTTCCTGCAGCAGCACCACCCGCCGCACCAGGTACCTTCCTGCAGCAGCGTCACCCGCCGCACCAGGTACCTTCCTGCAGCAGCACCACCCGCCGCACCAGGTACCTTCCTGCAGCAGCATCACCCGCCGCACCAGGTACCTTCCTGCAGCAGCGTCACCCGCCGCACCAGGTACCTTCCTGCAGCAGCACCACCCGCCGCACCAGGTACCTTCCTGCAGCAGCACCACGGCGGAGGCTGGCCGCCCTCCTGCTCGCTCGCCAAGCTGCAGCAGATGACCGAGGCGCCGCAGCACCACCCGCCGCACCAGGTACCTTCCTGCAGCAGCACCACGGCGGAGGCTGGCCGCCCTCCTGCTCGCTCGCCAAGCTGCAGCAGATGACCGAGGCGCCGCAGCACCACCCGCCGCACCAGGTACCTTCCTGCAGCAGCACCACGGCGGAGGCTGGCCGCCCTCCTGCTCGCTCGCCAAGCTGCAGCAGATGACCGAGGCGCCGCAGCACCACCCGCCGCACCAGGTACCTTCCTGCAGCAGCACCACCCGCCGCACCAGGTACCTTCCTGCAGCAGCACCACCCGCCGCACCAGGTACCTTCCTGCAGCAGCACCACCCGCCGCACCAGGTACCTTCCTGCAGCAGCACCACCCGCCGCACCAGGTACCTTCCTGCAGCAGCACCACCCGCCGCACCAGGTACCTTCCTGCAGCAGCACCACCCGCCGCACCAGGTACCTTCCTGCAGCAGCACCACCCGCCGCACCAGGTACCTTCCTGCAGCAGCACCACCCGCCGCACCAGGTACCTTCCTGCAGCAGCGTCACCCGCCGCACCAGGTACCTTCCTGCAGCAGCACCACCCGCCGCACCAGGTACCTTCCTGCAGCAGCATCACCCGCCGCACCAGGTACCTTCCTGCAGCAGCACCACCCGCCGCACCAGGTACCTTCCTGCAGCAGCACCACCCGCCGCACCAGGTACCTTCCTGCAGCAGCACCACCCGCCGCACCAGGTACCTTCCTGCAGCAGCACCACGGCGGAGGCTCCATGATGTAACTGCCACATTACTGCGACACCACCAATCTCCGAGCCGCGAAGCTTGCGTGTGGCGGTCTTTATTTATTGTGTACGTTTTGCCGAGCGAGCGGCCTCGATATATAAATACCAGAGTAACTGTACGAAACTTGTATACTGGAAGTCCGCACATGATGCAAAGACGAAGATTACCGATGATAGATAGATATTTTATAGTGGAACTGACAGTGATGGTTTAGGCGGATTTTGCTTTCAGTAGAAGATCAGGACTTCCCAACCGGGGTTGCACGCCCGCTAGGGGAGACGTAGAGAGATAGCAGAGGGGGGGGGGGGGGGCAGTCTGAGACGATTGGCGCCGCCAATTTAGCGGTTTCGAAAATTAATGCTCCAAAGGACGCACACATGTTCTTATTTCGAATTGTTACTAACAAATGATGTGTAAGCTGTATTGAACCTTAGTAGTTCTGTGTAGTAAGTGCAATGTCGTGTGTGCAGTACGCGCAGCAGGCGAGCACGCCGCCGGCGGGCGCGCACTACGCGGGCGCCAAGTACTACGCGCCCGCGCACAACCAGCTCGACGCGCCCAGGAACGCGCGCAACTCCACCAGTCAGTATTACACCAATAACTAACACAAATTATATACTACCGACCGATATATCTATATATCTACAGCGGCTAATGTTTGACGCGATTGAGCACTAGCTTACATTTATCTTTAAAAAAAAATTGATCTGATTTTGAAAAAGTAAGTAAAAAAACATCGCTTTACTTACTTTTTCAAAATTATCAGCAGCCGAAAACACGTCCACTACTGAACAAAGGCTTTCCCTTAAAAGGGAGAGGTCGCCAAAATCCCAACGCTTGGCAGGCGTCTCGGGGATCGCAGTATAGTTTGACAGATAAATTCAAGAGAAAGACGCTGCTGCCCAGACGGGTATCGACGGCAACGGGGGATGGGCGGGTCGCCTCTCACGACACCCAACGAGGAGAGATGGGGGGATGCAATGCTAACCCGGCACGCCATGTTGGTCTTACTTTTACTAGGTATTAAGTTACTTGTGCTAAGAAACGTCCAAGTAGGTACCACCGCGGCGTCAGATATTCCGCCGTCTAGCTGCAGTGACTAAAGATTGCTGTGTTCCGGTGCGACACAAGAGACTTAATAACGAATATCTCGGCTGTTTATAGGCAAGCTTGTCGCTTACCTTGACGTACCCTCAGGTCTTCTAATTATTATTGTTAGTCCGATCTACCTCGAAATCCTCGCAAAAGAACAGTGCTACCTACCAAGGATGATTCGTGAGGCTATTGAAATTAAAAAGCATCCAATTTCAATAGAGAAGATGGCTGGGCGCTACCACCAGCTTGGGATCCCGTGATAAACATAGTCAAATCCAAAGACAAGCATTCCACTGCAAGACCTCAAGATACTGTAAGCTCTTTCTGCGTAGATCGGACTAACAATAATAATTAGAAGACCTGAGGGTACCCTAAGACAACTATGACATATGGACAGCTACCACCTCAGTCCGCCCGTGACCATGAATGCTGTAAAGTATTCGAAACGTCGGGAAATTAAAATCAAAAATAAACCGCGATATGATCCGTAAAATTAGTTTCATTTCAACCTATTAAAGTTATTTTACTATTCGTTAAAACAACGCCGCAAAAAAAGCCAAACTGAAAAAATATGTTTGATTATTGATGTTTTTTAGAGTCTAAGATACGACTTAAAATCATTATATTATTTTTCCTGTAAAATATAGATAATTATTTCAGTTTTTTTTCCCTCCACAAACTTCTGAGATGTGGTGGGGTGGGGGGTATTTTGACATTTTTGATTATAGGTCAAAAACTACATAACATAAACTATAGTAAAAATCTGTTTTGAAGTGTGTAAATAGAGCCCTTTCCACTAGCTATAGTACACTCAATGAAAAAAATTTAAATCCCATTTCAACCCCTATTAATAAGACAATAAAAGGGAAAAAATTCTAAATTCTTACATGACGTGTAACCACCTATACAGAGTGTTTAAAAACACGTGCCCGATCCGTGAGGGTCTTATTCAGTGCATCAATACATATACATTTACGTTATTCATTTGTTGAATATCTTATTGTTTTTCCTACCAGAAATACAAGATTGGATACGTTTTTCTGAAAAAAAAAAAAATTGACTTTTAGTAAATTTCATTCTATTGATACACCTAATAATACCCTCACGGATCGGACACGTGTTTTAGCACTGTATAATTACCCGACTACGGTTCGGCGGGAGGGTTGTGATTTTAACAAGAATGTATGTATGTATGTATTTATGTATGTATGTATGTTCATCTGTTCCCGCATGTCTTCTAATCTACTTAACATAATTTGACAAGTAGGGTGTCGTTAGAAGCGCCTTGATTGTCCGCTGTTTATAGGCTATAGAATATCACATTATTAGACTGCGATTTTATCCGTAGTCGGGTTTTAGTTTTTAAGAGTTATTACTTGTATAAATGATACATGTGTGGTCCAGGCAACCTCAGCGCGATGCAGCACATGCAGATGGCGGGCGGCGCGCGCATGTCGCCCAACCTCAACCCGCACCTCATCAGCCAGTACGGGCTCAACGGGTACCGCATGCCGCAGCAGCAGTTCAACAACCTGCAGATGATGAACGTGCAGCCCGCGCAGTACGGGAACGACCCGCGCGCGCAGCAGCCCAACGTGTACTATGGGTACATCAACCCGCCGCCGCCGCTCGCCATGCAGACGCTCAACTCGACCATGCGCCGGTAGCGCGACCCCCCCTCCCCCTCCCCCCTACATGCATAGTTAAGGCGCAGTACAAATAGTTTGATATACACGGTGACCGTGAGAATGGGACACGTGCTTCAATGGATGGAAAGGCTTTATACTAGTGTATGGTCACTGAAAGAATTTTCGAAAAATACGTGTCCGTTTAAAAGTTATAACCGTTCAAGTTTTTATTTGTTATCACTATTACGTGGAGTAATAGTGATAAGCGGTTGGAATTTGTATGGTTAAAGATTTTAACTATACAAAAGATTTTTTTTTAATCGTGCATATTTCTTTATTTTGTTATTTATTATTGAACAAAATAATGGCGCTGTTGAAGTTAGTTTTCACACAATTAAAAATGAATTACAAAATAAAAAAAGTACAGTCTGCTCAAAAGCTTTTATTTTACATGCTCAAGCTACTTTCATGCGAAAAAATGGTGATAACACTTGAAAATTTAAACCGTAACTCTGAAACAGACGTTTATTTCGAAAATTCTTTTTGTGACTACTTGTTACAGTAATGCCCTTTCATCATTTCAAGTAGCTATCCCATTTCCATGGGTCACCCAGTATAAGTGCGTAGTAGTGTATATATAGAGTTAACATTGAACCGTTACTGTTAGGGAAGGTCGCCGCTGCTTCAGTTGCCTTATCCTTCCCGCGCCCGAGACGCCGCCCGCGCCGACACGGCGGTGAGCCGAATGAGAGTACAAAATTGCAGATAAATTGTATTTAAATTTGTTTATAACTTCGCCGAACCGTAGCATAATTATATAGTGCAATAAATGTACGTACACCGGGCGTGATCTGCGTCGTGTGCGCATCGGCTGAAGTATCGAAGCGCCCTGTGAGAGTACTGTGATATCTTGCGAATCGACAGCGATCAGGACTCGTGCATAATCATAATAAATTAATATATTTCTTAATTCCCAAAGAATTGATATTGTAAGTCTTTGGTTACGTCGAGATAAGTGCAATGTTTTTTTTTATACAGATCGCTAATTTGTACTTCTGGTTTGTTTGGAATTCGTATTTTATATGTATATTGTGTTCACGTTTCGATGTGTCGTATTGTGGAGCGCGTGTGGGTGTACATTGTTGCTTGTACAGACGCCGTTTGTAATATTTTTACCGTAGGATCCTAGTTTTGTCTTGAATCTGTTCTGAAGTGCCTCTCATGTCCCGTCTGTCTGCTTGACTTTCGTGTAAGATATTGTAAATGTAATCGCTTCGAATTATAACAAGGCTATATACATATAGAGCTGATAAACTTAGGATATATTTGTATAAATATGATTTTTAATTTAATCAATGTGATAGTGCGTTGACAGGAGCGAGGCCGCACCGACCGGTGACGCGGTTCATTGGATCATTACGTAAACAGGCCTAAAGGACGGATTTTTTATATTTCTTTTTACACTAGGTAGGTTTGAATATGTTATAATTGCGATTACTATGTTTTAACGCTTCACTTGAGAATAATTTTCGTGTTATCCCAGTAATTTATTGCCAAATGTTATTAACACTTAATTATTATGTTTACTTTAGTTTAAGTATTTTAGTTAGGTCACTTTTAGTTTCGTCCTCGTGCACGTATAGATAATACGTTTAGTTATTGCGGCGCGCGTTGTCGTGCGTCTAGGGTAAATTATTTTGTAAGATCTGCTCCTCTAAGGTTTTGAATGTTATTTGTTACTAATGTGTAGTATATAAAAATATTGTAAATACGATAACAATAAGGAACATGTAGCAGGTGTTATCACACAAAATATAATTTTGTGAAATATTCGAGTGGTTTTATTTTTATGAATCCCAAAAACGGCATAGTATTTTTAACCGGCTTCAGATAGAAGGTTCTATATTCGACGAGTGTTTATGTATTAATAATAAAATATGCGTAATATTCACGGCAAACGCAGTGTGGGACGTCCGCAAGCGATTGGAGAGGCCTATGCAGCGGAGCAGTGGACGACTGTAGGCTGATGATGATGATGAATATTCACATATGTTAGTCTATGTGGGCTTCTAACTAAACATACATCTCATAAGTTTGTACGAGTAGGTTTGATCAGCGATATCTCAGACACTATAAATCCGATTGTGGTAATTCTTCTTGCAATAGATTTAGTATAATGTCTTTTACTTACGCGAATATTACACATTGAAATCAAACTACTTATTTAGTATCTTTCCACCTGAGTACACATTTCACCAAAATCTGTTTAGCAGTTTTAAAGCTATGGACTGTTAATGTTTTCAGCAAGTTACTCTCTAGCGTAGCCGTTTTAGTAGCGCGTGATAACGTGAACGCAAGCATTATAATAATTAATCGCATTTAGCTTGTCATTTTTTGGACTTCACGCACGACCATAGTCCGAAAAAAGGTTTATGTGTGGTCACTAACTTGGACATAGTAGGTACTAGAGACAAGAAAGAAGACATTCACTTGATGGTGAGCGACACGCGACACGCCTGCCTATATACAGCTGTGTACCTACACTGTCGATCGTCAGCCGATACATTAACGTGTCTTGAGACCGGTAATTCCACCTGCTACAGTGCCCTTCATCTCCTTACGCAGCAATACACGTCACTGCGGCTACCTCGAGGTCCCTTACACAAGGGACCTTTGAGTAATTCATAGTAAGTATCAAAAATTTAAAAAAAATATATCTTAGTCAGGGAAAAATAGTCTGTTTATTTTTACAAAAATACAATATAAGTTACCGAACATTATTAAATTTTGAAATACATAATCCCATTGGAAATAAAATTACGTCAAAACTAGCGATCAATATAACACGCAATTTTAAGCACATCTAAGTTTTTTTTTTACAAAATATCTACAACATACAGTGAGAAATAATTTGTGCAATTACAACAATCACAAAAAATAATCTATCCATTGACAAGAATACGCAACAACAAAACCTACAACCAAATAAAGTTATAGTAAGTACTTAACTAAGAAATATGCCAGTAATAATAGCATCTAAATTAATAATACAATTTGGTTACGAGGCGGCATTTAGTATCAATAAAATTAGATTAGAGATAATAAAATAATTGTTGGACTACAGGGTCGGAAATCGACGTCAAGCCAGAATCGGGTGACAGGCTAAGGCCTCATTTACGGAGACGCGGGGCGTCACGCGTCGCGTGTGGCGGCGCGGCCCGCACTGAATTCCAATGTAGGGCGTTGTATGAGTGCGTTTACGGAGAAGCGATTTTACACGCGTTTGCTTGAAATGGAGCGTGTTTTACGGCGGAGCCCGCGGATGGCATCGTCACGTCCCACGCGGCGTTAATCGCGGAGGCGCACGCAGCGGCGATTCTCGATGAAGCGATGCCTGTGGCGGAACCTTCTGCCAGTCTATTTGGTAATCGTGCAACACAGACGTAGTCACCATCGCAATGGAGTATGATATGATCAATTTTTTTTTTAGAAGAAAATTGTATGTTAAAAAGTGAGTTGCACCGCCGTTGCAGCGGCGGGCACCGCCACTCTTCCCGCCCCGCGTCTCTATAAACAGCATCATATATTGCTATAAGTCTGTGTTTACGCGTGAGATGATACGTGCCGCTACACGAGCCGCCGCTACGTAAACAATAAAAACGTCCGACGCGCCGCGAGACGCCACGCCACACGCGACGCGCGACGCCCCGCGTCTCCGTAAATGAGGCCTAAGTAAGGTATAACTGTTAACAGAAAAATATAAAAAAAAACTTTGAACGTCGATTTTCGGGACACCTGTTTATCAAACTATTTTTAGTAATAATCATATTATTTATGGATTAATCCGTCGGCGGTCGATGCGTGATCGCGCGTATGCGGTTCGCGTGTTAAACATGGTGCAGATCGGAATCACCGGCCGTTGAGAGGTCTCTGTTTAAATTTAAACGGCCTACACACAGCCCTAAAATCAGTGGCGATATCGGGATAGTGGTGGGGAGGTCCCTAAATCGTACTCTAAATCACCTCGTGTATAGGCAAATCGTAACCCGATTTTTATTGTTTACCTTAACCTCTAAATCGCTTCGGGCGAGCTCACGATTTAGGGACGATTCACGTCTAGGGAGCGTTGTCGGCACGTGTGTAGCGAAATCGGGACTGATTTATACGCAATGGCAAGGAATGCCTATTTTTTGCTGTTTTGAGAGTGTCGGCGGCATCTCGGATCAATGAGCAGTCTGTTGCACGGTCGGTTATTTATTTATGTACTAACTGGTAGGGACGTGTGTAGAGTAGTAGCCGATTTCATCCCCACCACCGCTGTCCCGATATCGCCACTGATTTTAGGGCTGTGTGTAGGCCGTCTTAAACCTACAGGATTTAGCTATGGTTGATTGCTCAAAACTATTTAGACTTACAGCCTTATATCACAAAATATAGAGAGCTTATTGTTTGATTTTGATGACATTTGATTGACATGATTCCTGAATCTAAGACTGTGTAAAATGTAGTTTTAATTTAAATAAATTATCATACTTAGATCATTACACATACATACATTTATAGTTTTTAATTTTCAAAAACCTTTATCTATTGAAACATCATAAATAAATAATACATCTTTTTAAATATCTTTCAACCAATTGGTAAATATTATTTTAACTGACCAGTAGTATTTTCTTTTACTTATTTTACTCCATACAAGCTAGTACTCGGAAAACATTTGAGTACAATGCTACCTGATAGCAAGTGGAGATGTAGTTATGGATGGTGAACTTCAGAATAACTTAATAACATCACAGGGACCATCTTTCAGACGAATAGCTGCACCTATACTGTTTTTGTTTACATGATCAAAATCGGACATGACATATTGAACCCTACTAATAGGCATGATGGCTGCAACACAATATCAATGAAACTGTGGTTTTGAATATTAGAACAGATTGCACTTATTTCAAAAGTGAATCTCATTTTTAAATTAAATGAGATATTTTATTAAATAGGTATATAAATGACTAAAATACAGCTAACCACAATTTTGTAATAAACACCGATCAGAGTGAATGACGTCATCCCTGTATAAACAAACAACTGTCATCTCAACTTTGTCTTTCTTCTTTCTTCAATATAATTCACAGAGAGCTGTTCATTTATACCGTGGTCACGTCACAAGATGGCGCCATGCACCAGCCTTCATTTTGGAACGAAATTCAAACTCTATTTTGAAAATATTGCAATTAATTGTAACTTTAATACAAAAATATGAATATTTTTGGCAATAGTAAGTACATTATAGAATATTTTTTCAAAATTAGTCATCATGCCTATTGTCACTACCTCCCCTTTGTTCATACATTTTTCGATTGTTGAACTTGTACTAAAACACTGGGTATCCACTGTGGTGGTATGTTAGCTGCCAGCAGAGCGACTGACACATCAATTAGGATACGGCATTATTTGGCCACAATATTCCATATGGAGTTACTTCTCTAAACAGGCTGTTTCAATTCCTGAGTGAGTGTATACATGATCTTGGAGACATTACATCAACTCCTGAATGCATCCTGTGACTGTGTGACATTCAAATAACAACAGTATAAGCAGAACTAAAACTATACATAGATATTAAACCTGTATATAGATAGGTACTGGTGCAGGGTCTACAGGCCTCCGGTCCAGGTGCACTCTGTTTCTCATCAGTTTAAGGCTGTTCTCTGTCACTTTGGCACACCCTCGTACAAGAAGCCCTTCTAGTTTTGGACTGTGTAATGCCAACGCCCTGGAAAAAGCCAAAATTGTTGTAATTGTCCTAGTAAAATTTTTGTCCCAGGATATTATTATTATTATTAATTGAAAATACAAACAATATACTAATGTGTGTGCTGTAATTTGTTATTTCCACACAAACCCTTAACTTTGATTTATAAATTGGACTGTTTTTACTCAACATAATCCAGTGCTTGACTGCAGTCCCACCTGGTAGAAAGCAGTGATGCAATTAAAGATGGTAAATCAGACTAGCTTATTAAAAGACTATTTACTGTAGCCTTGAAGACATATATAATATAATAAATTTCAATATAAAAGCAACAGACAGTATAAATTTATTCATTCTTTTTTGTTGATTGTAAACAACTTGTCTATGAAATAGTGGTGCCGCTTCTGCTTAAAGAAAACTGTCAATTGTCATTTTTAAAAACAATATCTTAGTTCCTATGATCATCTATTGCACAAATTGAACCCAAATATTTAATAACAAATATTTCACCTGACTCCCTTATCAGTGATGTCGGAACAGCCGCTCAGATTCAGCAGCCTTAAACTAGTACTGTGCCTTGACAGAGCATACACAGTCTTGTCTGAGATCTGCTTGTTTCCCTCCAAGTTTAATGTTTTTAGTAGCTTGAACTTTTTTATAAATATCAGTATGCAGCTCTCAGCCATATTGGCACAGTAGGACAGATCTACTTCCTCCAGCATGCACTGGTGGAGCGCCAGCGCCTCCATGGCCCCCGTCGTCAGCCACGGGCACCGCGCCAGCTTCAATGTCTTCAAGTTATTGCAGTAAAGTATAATAGGCTGTAAGCATTTTGCCGACAAATTTTTACATAGACTGAGATTCAGATGGGTCAAATTTTGGTTCCTTAACAACATCGGGATCAAATCCGTATCGGTAATGCTTGAACATCGATTTAAATTTAATACTGTTAGTCGTGAACATGATTCTGTTAACACCTGCGGAAAATATTATTCTTTAGGTCATAGATTTATTTTGCGCTTGATCTTTTGGTCCGTCACCCAGGACCGGGTTACTTACATTAAATGTATGCGGCGAAAATCCCTTATTCATCAATTTTAACGATTTTAACTTAGCAAAGTACATATTGACGATTTGTAAACATGTTGTCGAAACACAACGAAAATTAAAACATTCCTTTAAAGTCAGATGTGGCATAACCTTGGCTACCAATATATCTTCCCAGTACAAATCAAATAATTGGGTGTTCCTCTTCATATTTTATGTTATTTTCTTGAAAAATACTTTTCAGATTTCAACCTTCCCTTCACTGACTGACAGTTTATGACAGTGACTGTCAGTCACTGACTGACTGCCACGAACCTGTATTAAAACTGGACAGCGCAGTCTACTAAAGATCACGAGCCGAATGAGAAGTCCGAAAGTAGTAGTGTATCTCTGTCTAATAGGGTGTCCACGCATTACTATGTGGAAGGATTCTTTTTCTCACTTCTAAGGTCTTTTGGCGGCGGATCGGGTCACAACGGGCGGTGCCACATCGGTGCTTCTGCGTGACCTCCGTCAATCTGAATGTTGCGAGGCAACCGCATGTGACGATTTTTGCGTCCAGATCGTAATTTTGGTGACATAATACTAATTATAATTATTATTTGTATTGTATAATTGGATGGAATTTAATCGCAAGTCATGAAATTACTATGTATTAAGCAATTATTAATTTTGAGAATTTGTTGCAATCAATTTATTTAAATTTAGAGTCTTATTTTACTTATTTCAATATTATATATAAGATCTGCTGTACTTACCAGAATTGAAAAGAACGCAGTAAAGCAGGACGGGGAAAAATTTATCAATTAAAAGCCGGGCCGCAGCTCGTGTTCGTCATAGCACTTTTATTTGCAGACTGGTAAAAAAACAAAATCTTCCAAACAAAATATATAAAGATGTTCCACTATAAATTTGAATTCTAAAATAATTATAAAAGTGGCCAAAAAGGTTCGCAACGATGCAGGTCGCCAACATGGCCCCCGACGGTGAGAAGCACCCAATGTTATTGGCCGGCGACCAGCAGCGCCACTTTTCGTGTAGGACGACGCAGCACGCCCGCTTTTGTTACAATGTCCACAACGCGTATTATGCCATCCTTGCCTGGATGCACTGCCGCTATTTTTCCTCGAGGCCAACAGGATCTGGGGAGATTCCCGTCGGCTATAAACACCAGGTCCCCAACCTTGAGTTGGCCTGTCTGACTTTCAGTACCTGGCTGTCGCTTTCGAGGGACAAGAGTGGGCAGGTACTCTTTAACGAAACGCTGCCAAAAGTGGTCGGCTAGCCTCTGCGCCTTCTTCCAATCCACACGTCGATGTAGGTCAGCGTCATCGAAAACCTTTACTGATGGCTCGCCACTAGAGCTTCCAATTAAAAATGAGAATGGCGTGATCGCTTCTTCTGAATCGCCGTCTACAGCCACATGAGTAAGGGGTCTAGAATTCACGACGTATTCAGCTTCAAGTAGCAGTGTGTATAATATTTCCTCTTTGGGTGAACGTTCCTTCAAGGTCACCAAAATTGCACTCTATTGACCGTACCAAACGCTCCCAGCATCCTCCCATGAACGGTGCCGCTGGTGGAATAAACCGCCACTCAATCCTTTTGTTGGCACAGAAATCAAACAGATCCGGTAACATCTTGGCCGCACCAACGAAGGCGGTCCCATTGTCGGAGTAAATGTAATTCGGGGAACCTCTTCTGGCAATAAAACGTCGAAGAGCCATTATGGCAGAATCTGAAGAGAGATTCTCAACAACCTCGAGATGCACGGCTCTTACGGTCAAACAAGTAAACAAGGCTATCCACCTCTTCGCAGTGCGTCTACAGATGGTGACGCTCACAGGTCCAAAATAGTCCAGTCCCACATGAGTAAAGGGACGCTGGTGGTGTGCTAATCTGCAATCTGGCAAGTCTCCGATTGGTGGTGTTACAGGCTTGGCCTTACGATTTCTGCAAAACTGACACTTCTGCGACACAGCTCTAACTGTTGGTCTTAGGCTGAGGATGTAGAACTTTTGGCGTAACTCATTAACCACCAACTCATTATTTCCATGCGCAAACCTGACGTGGTAGAAGTGAATCATCAATCTGGAGATTCGATGCTTGCCGTCCAACACAACTGGATAGGACTCTACGTCTTCTGCAGCGGCAGTGCGACCAGAGAGGCGAAGCAGATTATCCTTACCTAATGTGAGAGAAATATTACGCAACCTACTGTCATTCGAAACAGGACGTGCTGCTTGAACGCGAATCAACTCATCGGGAAATGATTCTAATTGAATTTTCTGTAATAAGTAGATCTCTGCAACGTTGAGATCTTCCACAGTAAGCAAAGGTAAATTCAAATTATCACGAAGCGTATTAGAGAAAAGTTCTGAATTTTAACGTAAAATTGACAAAAATACTCTTATACACTGATGTATTCGAGCTGTAGCACGAAGTAATCGTAGCCAACTACTAAAACGATTATAGTCCGCCACTACCGGTGAAGGTAGCTGTGGGCTGGCAACTAAGAGTCCCACCGATGCTGAATCAGTCTTTAATTCTTCAATCACCGGAGGGACGTTACACGACGGCTCAAGTGGCCATTCTGAATATGGTGATAATAAAAAGGCAGGACCAGTGAACCATCGTGACGACGTTGAGAATTTTTGGTTATCACGCGTAGCATCGTCTACCACATTTAAAGCCGAAGGAACATACCTCCAATTTTGAACATTAGTTATTTCAACGATCTCTCCTACCCGAAACGATACAAAGGCTTTAAATGCACAAGCGTCGCTACGGATCCATTTCAACACCGTAAGGGAATCAGTCCAATAAAAAGTTTGATTCGGTTTTCGCCTGTGCGCCTCTGTAACATATACCCCGAAACGAGACGCAATAAGAGCAGTTTGCAGTTCCAACCTAGGAATTGAAACTGGTTTCAGGGGTGCTAAACGACCTTTACCTCCAATCAAAGCCAAACTTACAGTATCATCGAAGTACACGAAACGCCAATAAGCTACGCAAACGTACGCACGTTCGCTTGAGTCGGCAAAAACATGAAGTTGAGCTTCCTTAATACTCTGGGTATTGAATAAGTAACAACGAGGAATAGAATTATTAGATAAATTTTTAATTTCCGTGTACCACAATTTCCACTTGTCTGTTAAGGCACAAGGCAAGCATTGATCCCAGTCAATGCCCAATTTCCAAGTTACTTGAAACAAAATACGACCCTTCATAATGATAGGGCACAAGAGACCTAAAGGATCATAAATTCCCATTAATAAAGACAACACAGAACGTTTAGTAACTTTGTCGGGGAAATTTGGAATATTTTTTATAAAATGAAGCTTGTCTTCGTTAACTTCCCAAGTCAGGCCTAATACACGAATTTGCGAGGGCAAAGTTGGACCTAACCCTACTTCATTGACGTCAGCAGCATGCAAATCCGCAGGAATCAAGTTCAAAGCTTCTTTATAGTTTGAAACCCAAGAACGCATTTCGAAACAGGCCGCTTTATGAATAGCTAATATTTCAGACACTCGCTGCGCAGCTATATTAATATTATCGAAGCTTTCCAAAAAATCGTCCATGTAATGATTTTCAATTATAGACCGTACGGCATCGGGATATTGCAACTGAAATTGACTAGCGTTATCATTCTTTACCCACAAAGCAGTAAACGGACTAGACGCTGCGCCAAACATCATCGACGACATACGATACTCTAGAAGTGGCAAGTCCGGTCTGTCTCTCCATAAAAAACGTTGTGCGTCCCTATCCTCAGGCTTAATCTTAACTTGTGGAAACATCTCCTTGATATCTCCTGTCACTGCTACCAGACCTTCCCTGAAACGCATCACTATACTAAGTAGGGGCTGAAGAAGATCAGGACCTTTTAACAGCATAGAATTAAGACTAACTCCAGCACACTTAGCAGCTGCGTCATGAACAACACGTAACTTCTTTTTCTGCGGATGGGTGACTCCGAAATGAGGAAGATACCATGAGATTTGACCGGAGGAAGGACCTGTGCACAATTCCGCATAGCTCTTATCAATCATGGCTTGAATGTTCTGCCTATAAGCATCGTAATATGAACTATCCTTGACCATCTTCCGCTCGAGACTGGAAAACCTGGCTAAAGCTAACTCACGGGTCTCAGGAACGAACGTGATATTTTCGCGCCATAAAAGACCAGTCTCATATCTACCAGAATCTAAGCGCTTAGTAGACTGTTCTAATATTCTTAACGCACGTTCTTCACTAGCACTGTAACGATCCGCTTTAACTATCCCAATAGAATCCAACTTAAAATAGTCTTTCACAAGAGAATCTAACGGGGGTTCTTCTTTATCTTCAAGGACCGCAGAAACGTGATTGACAGAATCTAAATTTGACCTATGCGACATATGACCAAATAAAACCCAACCTAAGGCAGTGAGAACAGCGGCGGGTTGACTAAGACTGCCTCTACGAACTACCTTCGGAAAGGACAAATGCCAGTTGTCGGCACCTATTAAAATAAGAGGTTTCGCATCGTCATAACAAAGAACATCCTCGAGATCTGACAAATACTCGTAACGACATATATCCTCCAAGCGCGCTGACTGACTATTAATACCAAGATTAGAAATAGATCGCGCCCTAATGTCAAAACTCTCCGCACTATGACGACCCTTTACTTTGATATCAACATAACTTACTTCTGTCGATCTATTCAAACCGCTAATACAATCAATATTCAATCTACCCTTGGGACCCCTAGCTCCTACAAGATCTGCCACAGATTGATCTAATAGCGTTACGGAACTACCATCATCAAGGAGAGCGTAAGTGTCTACACTTCCCTTTGGACCAGATATAGAGACCGCTATAATCTTAAGGAGGGGCTTAAAATTAGAAAAATTCGCAGGAAACGAGTTATGAGCCACGATAGCTGAACGTTGCGTGCCCTTTGACGCACTTGGTTCGACACTAGCGGTAGCTATCGCAGCCGACTGTAATTCATTCGCAATAGAATCATTGCCTTGAAAAGTAACCGACGGTGCAGACTGTACCTCAACATGAGACGTTGATGCAGACCGAACTCTATGGAGAAGCGTATGATGACGCCGGTCCGCGGTACAACCTTCGACACTGCACCTTTTCTTACAAAAACTATACTGATGAAAACCCTTTTTTAAACATTTACGGCACACCCTATTGTCTAACACCCACTGCCAGCGATCATCTAAAGAAAGAGATAAAAAATCCCGACATTCGCTTACTTGATGGTCACCCGTTTGACAATAATTACACAAGTGAAAACTCTTTGGTTTAGATAATTTAGAAGTGGATGTGATTGAAAAAATTTTGTCTTTGACTGTCTTGACGGATTGACTTTGTGGATTTCTGCTGACAAACGTCGACTCTGACACAATACAACCAAATTTAATCTGCAAAGCCGCTTCATTTTCTAGGAAATCTGCCAATATCTCCAATTTATATTTACCGGCTGTAATATGCGTTGCAGCAAAATCAATCCACCTAGACCTAAGCAAAGGAGTCAATTTACATAAAATGCTGTTAACTAACTCAGGAGAAGCTAGGTACTCAGGCTGCTCGAGAAGGCGTATTACTTCCGCACAAGTCCGCACGCGGCAGGCAAATGAGTTCAGTTCCCGAGAATTGTCGTACATATTCAATCTCGGCAGCGATCGCACTAATGAAATTTGTTGGAGTACGATGAACTCAGGCTGAGCAAACCGTGTCTCCAGCGCTCGGATTATTCTGTCTGGATCATCAGCGGACACCAACAACATCGCGACCGCCTCTCTCGCTGGACCCAGCAAGGCGGCCCCGAGTCTGACCATGTTCTCACTGGGTGTAAACTCCGACTTGGTCTGCTCATAATACCTTTTGAATGAGAGCCAGTCCACTGCGCGGCCATCAAATTTAGGGAGATTAAAAAAACTTACCCCCTTTCTCTTCCCCAGATCAGCAATCACGTTCGCCAATGTAATAAAGCTGTCTTGTGTACCTATCTCGTGATTTTTATTTCTGTCATGCAAATTACAATTATTCGTGTTTTGAGTGTGGTGTGTGCCTAAAGTTACTGAATGGTAGTTGTGACATGTAGACGTAGGCTTCTGTGGCGTACAGGACTTGGACGTAGGAGGCAGCGGTACGTGAGAGCAAGCTGTGGCTTGCACCGGCACCCCCTGGTGCTTGGACGTCGAAGGCAGCGGTACATGAGAGCAAGCTGTGGCTTGCACCGGCACCTCCGGACACTCCCTAAAGCCGACGCCCGAAGAGAAGAGCGGTAGAGGTTCCGCGGTCACCATTCCTGCCTGCCTGAAATCAGGTTGTGGCCCCTCAGGGGACCCAGTTAAGCCTGAGTTGCTAAACTGCAGATGTGGTGGGGGCACGTTGGCCATCTCACACCCATCAGCCATAATGACAGCAGTGTTAGTAACATTAGCAGTAGGTGTCCTGGTCGCTAAGTCGCATGCACGAACCTCTCCTGACCTAGCATCTATATCATTTTGGTAATTATGAGATTCATCTAACCATTGTTCTACATGTGATGCGCTGCGGGAAGACCTCTCGATTGCGGCCAAACTTGCCTCAAGCTGGAGCTCCGCGACGGCCTTCTCCCGCTCCGCGGCGGCCTGCTCCCGCTGAGCGGCGCGCGCCTCGAGCTGATTTTCAATGTCAGCGAGGCGCTGCGCGTGCTCCGCCTTTGCAGCTAGCTCTTGAGCCTTTCTTGAATGTGAACTTTGGTTGCTTTTGGATAACGAATCCTGAGCACTGCGAAGGGACGGCGATCCCTTTGATGCACAAACACGAGCTTTGGCCCTAGTTAACATTATTTTTTTCCGCGTAGGTTTTTAAATAACACGTATTCTGACACCAAAAATGAAAAGAACGCAGTAAAGCAGGACGGGGAAAAATTTATCAATTAAAAGCCGGGCCGCAGCTCGTGTTCGTCATAGCACTTTTATTTGCAGACTGGTAAAAAAACAAAATCTTCCAAACAAAATATATAAAGATGTTCCACTATAAATTTGAATTCTAAAATAATTATAAAAGTGGCCAAAAAGGTTCGCAACGATGCAGGTCGCCAACAAGAATTAAGACAATAAATTATTTGAATTTGTCGTAATACCTAGCTACCGTTTTCTTCCAGATATCTGTATTTCATTCCAAAATTCAGGTTGAGTTAACCAACGTTTGTATGGAAACCATCATCCGAGATGGTGGCGAGTAGGGTGACCATTGTTATGTATGCATAACAATGGTCACCCTACTCTAACAGTACACCGCGACACCGGATTACTTACTACGACAATGTCGACAATCACACAACAGCTCAGTGCTGCTACCTTCATAATGATAAATTGTTACTAATATTATTGTTAATAAAAGTATTGCATGTTGTTCGTGTGCTAATTTATAATATTACATTTCATCGTCCTAGACGTATTATATTTCGATGTTTTCTTACACGAAAAACTTATAAGCAAATGTAATCAACTTTTAAAAAATCTACCTAACACTACTAAAAATAATCATATTTTGCGTTGGCAACTTACTTGACAAGGGGGCAGACAAGGACACACATCTACTTTTGAGCTATCTCACTCGGCTCGTTTTTCTACTTCGACTTGTGTCAATGAAAAACTAACCTTAAGAATGTAGTATAAAGTTTAAATTAGTGATATTATTATATTTAAGTGATCTATCCAGTTTTTACGAAGTAAATATAAATCCGTGCTGACTGCTCACTGCTGACTGCCAGACTGATGTGAAAATATTTAGTATTTTTAGCTTCTGACTGATTTTTAACCTTTTTTAATCCGTATAAACGACAGAGATAGATATATCTGAAGACGTTTTATGCTTAAAATGTCTAGACCATAGATAATACACTATATACTTAAGAATAGATGGGTCACTCTGGTTCATCTTTTAATAAACTAATTTTACCCTCGCCTAAAGATGGCGTAACTTTACAAGAATCCAAAATGTGCCAACAGATGGCGTTTTTTAAAATAATCACTTTACGTATAGGTAAATGAAGCATGAATATTTGTAAGGAACATGTTTAAAGGCAAACCAAAGAGATATTTATTGTAAAAGTTTATTTGGTAACCAATAACTTTATTCAATATATCTGAAGCACAATCATACTCTATTAATTATATAGTCCAATCCCCTTGAGTTTCTTGTTTCAGTACAGCTTTGCATTAAATTTTTCCAATTCAAGCCATTGTGGTTAAAGACAATGATGTAGTGGACCTGAAATAGTTCACGAGTAGTATAAATATTATTATATTTATATACTTATGCTAGGTGCATAATGACTTGTTTGTTTAAGCTTTTGTAAATAAGTACATACCTACATAAGTAGATAAATAACACCCAGACACATACCAAACAGAATTCTTCAAAAACATATTTGTAAATAAACTGTAAATATTTAGTTTCAATAAAATTTATAAAAGCTGTTTATCTTCAATGAGACAAGTTATTTTGAAAAAATGACATAACAACTTAGGTTGCCATAGTAACCGCCAAAGGCAATTTACAATAGTACCTGGTAACCTCCTTGAGTAAAACCATAGTGTTTTATTAGGCATCCGTTAAGGCCGGCTGTTGCATAGGTTTTATTACATTATGGAAGTTTACTAAAAATATACGAAATGTATCAGAATTACTCAAATAAATTGAAGATATACAATAACAATATTAAACTATTTAAATAACAATATATAAACTGCATTTTTAACGCCATCTAGGCAAATTATAGTAGAATCTTAAAATTTAGTTCCTTCCCTTGCCTGAAGATTGTGCTAGTTTCCATACATTACAATTTTGTCAGCTGTTTTAAGGAGAGTGCCACTGGCATGGTCTAGACAAAAGAAAAGAAACTAACGTCCAAGTTGTCAACTGTCAATTCGTCAAAAATGACAAATAGGTAGATATTAGGGGCATGAAGCTAGTAGGTCAACAATGGAGCCCAAACTCCAAATACTTGATTGAGGCATACGCTATCCCTTTCATTGAGGTCCGATGTGTGGTCCATGTTATAATTGAAATTACCCGAGAAATGGATACCCTAATATAGAAATGCTTTACTTACACATCAAAAGAATGTTTTCCACCCGAAAACTTAAAATACGATGACAATCATGTCTAATAAAAAAATTATTGGTACTGTTCTGCGAGTTCGATTAGAATAATGCTCTATTGTGTTTTCGCCAATTTTACTCAAATGCAATTTTAATTACCGATTTTAAGGGTTCGTATTTTGTGGCAACACTGTCGCTTATTGTCAGCATGAAACTGTCTGTCATATAAATCGATCAAACATTTAAATACCATAATTTCACGATAAAGTGAATTAAAATCATAAAAATGGTGATAAAATGTGCAGTACTTGGTTGCAAAAATATGTTGTATCCAGTATTTAATACCGAATATCACTCGTAAGTGCGATTTTGTTCAATAATTACCTACCGATGATCCCTGTGCATTATGCACCATATTTTCGATCAGTTCTTCTTTCGATAGGCATATAACACGTTTTCAGTTCGTTTGTTAGTATTGGGTTTAACTTTCTATTAATTTGTAGTTGAATTATCTAATTTAAAATATTTTACATTGTTTTCATAGAGTAACCATGGTAAAGATTTTTTGAAGACTTTCCGTTTTGGGGATTTTTTTACCGCCACTTTATGATAAAAAATATACGATGTAGGTATTTAGTTCAAGGATTGATATGGAAAAAATATTGTATGTTCAAGTGTGTATGTAGTTTTAAACATATTATTAAAATCATATTTATTCTTGTCGCCTCCTAGTCCTGTCGCGTCTAGTAGCCTCCGTGGCGCAGTGGGAAACTGCTTGCTTGCGTACCGGGGGTCGCAGGTTCGAATCCTGCGGGGAGCAACAACTTTGTATATTTGTTCCTTACTGGCTAGGACAATGCAGGCTGGTCATCTGATTGTCTGTAAAGTAAGATGATCCATGCGTCGGATAGGCATATAAAAAGTCGGTCCTGCGCCTGACCTCTCCCCGGTCGTGTTGATCTTTCGTATCACTAAACTGTGAGAGGTAAAAGGAAGAAAGAGTGCACTTGTGGCTACGCAAGCATTTGTGCACTGGCTGATGGCTGATCTTGCGAAAGATTGGCCACTGTGGTCGTATCGGCGAGAGTACCTATATCATTCTATAAATATACATATAATCACGCCTCTTTCCCGTAGGGGTAGGCAGAGACCACTTCTTTCCACTTGCTACGATCCTTACATACTTGTTTCGCTTCGTCCACTTTCATTATTCCCTTCATACATGCTCTTCGGTTTAGGGTACTCTTGACCTGGCCTTTTTTCAAGACGTCCCTGATTTGGTCTTGAAACGTCCGCCTAAGTCTACCCCTTCCAACACTTTCATTCACACTCGCCTTATACACTATTTTCGTCAATCGTTCCTCATTTATTCTCTCGACATGGCCAAACCATCTCAGCATACCTCAATTTTTGTCACAACATCTTCTTTCATACCACAACGTTTCCTTATGTCACTATTTCTTAACCTGTCACTATACCTGTCACCTGTCAATATATATACTGTTTTATTTACCCGTGGTCAATATTAATACATTTTTTATTTTCTTGTAGATTTCCTAAAGATATTGAGCGAAGGAATATTATGACTATCCATTGTCCCATTCGAAAAGAAATTTTATGAAGCTGCAATGATCTGCAGTTGGTCCAATGGAAACCTAAATTTACTGCAAATGCTTTTTCTATCGTCTAATGTGTGGGTTACAAGGTGTTTTAGTTGTTTGCATATAATGGAAATTGCTATTCAATATCTTGTGATTAATCAGAAATCGTTAAACGTACTGAATAAATGATCTTGGCCTGTACCATCACAACTAATAACAATATTATTTTAACCTTACTTTCTCGATAGAAAGTGACAGAGCTATAAACTACGTATATTGACGTCTCTACCTCATGTCAAGTAAGATGATATTAATACTGCTAATAGAGGTGATGGTAGGGCCCCAGGTAATACAATTTATTTTTATCATAACTTCATATGCTTTTATTTTCACAACCATTAACTTATTATTTATTTATTACTTGATTGTCTGTAAAGTACTCAGAGTAATTAGAATGGAGCTAGTATCGCGTCGATTCACCGAACAAATTTTTCGTGGCACTTTTGAGGGGTGCGGGAGGCGAAGTAAACACACACAGATACAATTTCACGCATAACCACACTATAATAAACTCGCAACATATTCAAAAAGATACGCACACAAATAAAGAATGACCTGACCATATGAACAAAATTAGGCAGAGGGGTTAGCGCATCATGCTATTTTATTATTTATTTATTTATACTCTTTATTGTACACACATAAAAATAAAATAAAAAGGACTTGAAGGAATTTGTACAAAGGGCGGCCTTATCGCTATCCGCAATTTCTTACAGGCAACCTTGGGATGGAAAAAATATTGCATGGAATACGAAAAGTGGGGTAGTTAATATGTGAGACAATATACACTAATAAAAATACATATAATAAGTTACATGCTATCTCCAGTGGTATCTCCTCTAAGGTAAAGTAAGATGCTCCATGCGTCAGATAGGTATGTAAAATGTTGCGCCTGGTCTCTCAACGGTCGTGTCGGTTTTTCGTCCCGTCGTATTTTGAGAGGTAAACGGAAGCAACTAGACATATTTAATCGGTTTAAACTTAAAGCTTAAACAAGCCAAGTAAGTCGTATTAAGCGACGAAGTTAAAAAGATGTCCTGATTTTTCATGAAACATCAAGGTTACCCTCTTAGAAAGGGAGATTCGACCTCAATGAAAGGGATAGCGTTGACCTCAGTCATGTATTTGGGAGTGTTTTCTCCACTTTGACCCTATTTCTTCATGATTAGGGGTGTGCCGTAGACCGTAGACAGAACAGAATAAGACGAGACCACAGAGTATATATACGACGAGACGACACAGTGGACACGCTACCACGCTACTAAGCTTTATAGAGACATTTAAAAAGCTTAGTAGCGTGGTAGCGTGTCCACCGTGCGTGTCACACCCATGGAAGTAATACGTACTACTTCCATGGTGACACCGTAATGGACACAGAAAATCAGCATCAATCAGCATTCTTACACGAAACCCACGTTAAGGATATTTATTCAAATGCGGCTATTATATAATATTTCATAATGCAATTCAATTTAAAAGCACCAAAGCTGTGACCGAAAAAACTTCTTCAAGCTCGTGGCATGCTGAACAACCGCTGAAGGACAAAAAAATCATACGCTCTGTTTCTTTCTGTTTACATGTAACCAAAGCTTAGAACCAAAGGGATTCAAGTTAAATAGAGAGGCCTTTGAAGGGTTGTTGCCTTAGAGAAAGAAACTATATTCTGTCTACGGTTGTTGCTTTTTCAACAGCGTCACCTAGCGAAAAGTAGACGAAACATGTACTGTTAGGAATTAAGACTGAATTCAGCTATTACCCAAAAAGTTGTAAAATAGCGCTACCTTTTAGGCCGTAGACAGAATATAATCATTCGTACACATAACACACGCTAAGGATATTTATTCAAATGCGCCTATTATGTAGTATAAACGATATTTCATAATGCAATTCAATGTAAAACTCCAAAGCTAGGTCCCGAACTAGAAAATTTCATGAGTACTCGAAGAAAACGCACCGTAGGTGTGGCAGATTTTGAACACACGCTGAGGGACAAAAAATCATATGCTCTGTTTCTTTCTATCACATATAATATAAATAAACGCATCCTTTTCTTGCGCGAATGAGAAAGAAAGTGCCAGCTCTCTATTGTTTTCTTTCTCTAAGTTTTAGGCCAAAAGCGCTATTTTACAACTTTTTTTGGAGTTTATGATTTAGTTACAAAGGCATTTGAGCCAGTGCGTTATTATCGTGGATAGGGATATTATGTGAGACAATAGATATGCCATTAGCGCACGAAAGTGAAACAACGAAATTCACTCAAATCAATGACTTACTGCTAGTTCACTCAAACTAGCAGTAAGTCACGCGTAGGTAAAATGTAACGAACGTGACGTGTGCCTTTGAAAATCAAGTAAAATCCTTACATGCGTATTTAGCATAGATGTATGATCATACATCTGTGGTATTCAGAAAATGCACAAACTACTGTACAAAAGCATGGATAAATACAAAAGTAATTATTTAGGAAAGGATATCATACTTTAATTGTACATAACAAAATATTTTAATTACATGGGCATGAGTCACAATTGTTAACAAATTTTGAGTTATAAATGGAGTAAGTATCGCGTCGATTCACCAAACAAATTTTTCGTGGCACTCTTGCAAATTAATTGTAATTTTTCACTACGTAATAAGAAATTGAAATGCAAATCTTTAAAACTGCAGCCCACACGTGACAAATGTTATGCACATAAAGTAATAAATAATGCTAGTCCACTATAATATAATTACACAGTCGTTTATCACAAATCTTTGTGGTTTTCTTCTCATCACTTGTTTTAATGAGCGATTGTGAGTTACACAAATGACATGGTATAATATATTATGATTTGAAATAATGCCCTAGTGCATAATAACAGACATTTACAGCTTAGATATGTGTGGTTATATTTTTACACATTTGTTTATTCAATTACAATAATAATGATTTCCGCGGTTGCGTTCAGCGACGAAGTCAGAGGAGAACAAACTTAATGTAGAGTTTGTATTACTACTAGGTTCTAGGTGGTGGGTCGACGCATTTACCGTCGACGAAACGAGACCGTTTATTGTCAGCGTTAAACCGGTTTATAAAACAGTCTAAAGTTTAGACTAGTTTATCCTGTTGACGAAATTGTTTACTGGTCGACGTTCACAGACTACTTACGTATTGCATGAAGTTCACCGATAAACTAGTCTATCATTAGACTATTTATCGGTAGACTGTAAACTGGTTTATTTGTTGAAGCCAAATAAACAGTCTAAAAAACAGTTCATTCATTCAACGCCCACGCCTACTAGGTTTACTAGATGTTAGTTCCCTTGCGCAAGGGGCATCCAAGTAGGTACCACCGCAGTGTCACGTATTCCGCTACCAAGCAGGAGCGTGTAAACGTCGCTGTATTCCAGTATGAAGGGCACTTTAGCTGGTGAAATTATCGGGTGACGAGCGGCAGTCCAATGCAACTGTCTGAAGGCAGGTGTGTCGCTTACTATTAGGCAAACGACGTTTAATCTGAAGATAGTACGATCAATTCGCGCGACCGTTATTTAATATGATATGCGAAGGATTGTGGAGCAGTGTGCAAGCATTGCTGTGTTCCGGCGTGAAGGGCACTGTAAATGGTGAAATTACCGGACACAAAGACTTAATACCTAATGTCTTAAGGGTCGGCAACGCGCTAGTGATTCTTCTGCAGTCTTAGCACGATTTGCCAAGACTTCGTAATCTTGACAGTTCGGTATGGAGTATGACGTAGTTATCGACCTAGCTAATACCGAAAATGACGTTTCTACGTCGATAACTACGTCATACTCGGCATACTCCACACCGAACTGTCAAGATTACGAAGTCTTGGCAAATCGTGCTAAGACTGCAGAAGAATCACTAGCGCGTTGCCGACCCTTAAGACATTAGGTATTAAGTCTTTGTGTCCGGTAATTTCACCATTTACAGTGCCCTTCACGCCGGAACACAGCAATGCTTGCACACTGCTCCACAATCCTTCGCATATCATATTAAATAACGGTCGCGCGAATTGATCGTACTATCTTCAGATTAAACGTCGTTTGCCTAATAGTAAGCGACACACCTGCCTTCAGACAGTTGCATTGGACTGCCGCTCGTCACCCGATAATTTCACCAGCTAAAGTGCCCTTCATACTGGAATACAGCGACGTTTACACGCTCCTGCTTGGTAGCGGAATACGTGACACTGCGGTGGTACCTACTTGGATGCCCCTTGCGCAAGGGAACTAACATCTAGTAAACCTAGTAGGCGTGGGCGTTGAATGAATGAACTGTTTTTTAGACTGTTTATTTGGCTTCAACAAATAAACCAGTTTACAGTCTACCGATAAATAGTCTAATGATAGACTAGTTTATCGGTGAACTTCATGCAATACGTAAGTAGTCTGTGAACGTCGACCAGTAAACAATTTCGTCAACAGGATAAACTAGTCTAAACTTTAGACTGTTTTATAAACCGGTTTAACGCTGACAATAAACGGTCTCGTTTCGTCGACGGTAAATGCGTCGACCCACCACCTAGAACCTAGTAGTAATACAAACTCTACATTAAGTTTGTTCTCCTCTGACTTCGTCGCTGAACGCAACCGCGGAAATCATTATTATTGTAATTGAATAAACAAATGTGTAAAAATATAACCACACATATCTAAGCTGTAAATGTCTGTTATTATGCACTAGGGCATTATTTCAAATCATAATATATTATACCATGTCATTTGTGTAACTCACAATCGCTCATTAAAACAAGTGATGAGAAGAAAACCACAAAGATTTGTGATAAACGACTGTGTAATTATATTATAGTGGACTAGCATTATTTATTACTTTATGTGCATAACATTTGTCACGTGTGGGCTGCAGTTTTAAAGATTTGCATTTCAATTTCTTATTACGTAGTGAAAAATTACAATTAATTTGCAAGAGTGCCACGAAAAATTTGTTTGGTGAATCGACGCGATACTTACTCCATTTATAACTCAAAATTTGTTAACAATTGTGACTCATGCCCATGTAATTAAAATATTTTGTTATGTACAATTAAAGTATGATATCCTTTCCTAAATAATTACTTTTGTATTTATCCATGCTTTTGTACAGTAGTTTGTGCATTTTCTGAATACCACAGATGTATGATCATACATCTATGCTAAATACGCATGTAAGGATTTTACTTGATTTTCAAAGGCACACGTCACGTTCGTTACATTTTACCTACGCGTGACTTACTGCTAGTTTGAGTGAACTAGCAGTAAGTCATTGATTTGAGTGAATTTCGTTGTTTCACTTTCGTGCGCTAATGGCATATCTATTGTCTCACATAATATCCCTATCCACGATAATAACGCACTGGCTCAAATGCCTTTGTAACTAAATCATAAACTCCAAAAAAAGTTGTAAAATAGCGCTTTTGGCCTAAAACTTAGAGAAAGAAAACAATAGAGAGCTGGCACTTTCTTTCTCATTCGCGCAAGAAAAGGATGCGTTTATTTATATTATATGTGATAGAAAGAAACAGAGCATATGATTTTTTGTCCCTCAGCGTGTGTTCAAAATCTGCCACACCTACGGTGCGTTTTCTTCGAGTACTCATGAAATTTTCTAGTTCGGGACCTAGCTTTGGAGTTTTACATTGAATTGCATTATGAAATATCGTTTATACTACATAATAGGCGCATTTGAATAAATATCCTTAGCGTGTGTTATGTGTACGAATGATTATATTCTGTCTACGGCCTAAAAGGTAGCGCTATTTTACAACTTTTTGGGTAATAGCTGAATTCAGTCTTAATTCCTAACAGTACATGTTTCGTCTACTTTTCGCTAGGTGACGCTGTTGAAAAAGCAACAACCGTAGACAGAATATAGTTTCTTTCTCTAAGGCAACAACCCTTCAAAGGCCTCTCTATTTAACTTGAATCCCTTTGGTTCTAAGCTTTGGTTACATGTAAACAGAAAGAAACAGAGCGTATGATTTACCTAATGTCTTAAGGGTCGGCAACGCGCTAGTGATTCTTCTGCAGTCTTAGCACGATTTGCCAAGACTTCGTAATCTTGACAGTTCGGTATGGAGTATGACGTAGTTATCGACCTAGCTAATACCGAAAATGACGTTTCTACGTCGATAACTACGTCATACTCGGCATACTCCACACCGAACTGTCAAGATTACGAAGTCTTGGCAAATCGTGCTAAGCCTGCTGGTGTTGCTAGCGTCTATAGGCTGCGGTGACTGCTTACCGTCAGACGGGCCGCACGCTTGCTTGCCACCTTGGTTGTATAAAAAAAAGTGTGGGTGGGGAAGAAGGTGCAGCACATGTCGATTGGCGTACCACGCAGCTAATTTAAATGAAAGACGGACTGTAGCCTAAAAACTCTGTCTGTGTCTGTATGGTCGTTGGCTTCTGCCGATCTCTCCAAGAGCTAAGTATATACCACACTTGATTTCTTGTGTTTCTTAGGTATCCCAGAGCCCGTCCGGGCCGAGCCCCGGGCCGTGCTCTAGTGAGCGTTTGGCGCTGGAGAGACCTTGGCGAAGGTCCGAACGGAGTGCCCAGAGTCTCCCTATAAGCGTCGATGACAGCCACCGGGGAGATTTTGGTGGGTAAAAGTCCCACATAACCTGGCCTCCGCCCCCTCGGAGACCGGGTACCTTTGGAAGGTTTCCTCCTCGACAAAAAAAAGGTATCCCAGAGTCAGTGCAGTGTGGCGACTCTGTGTGGCGGGTCACTCCCTTCCCTCTAATATGGTTGAGGGGAGTGATGGCTGCTGCTCAAGTCAACTCGTGCGCGGGTGCTGCTTGGGGGGACTGGTCCGGCCGCTTTTTAACCGACTTCAAAAAAGGAGGAGGTTCTCAATTCGTCTGTATATATATATATATTTTTTTTGTATGTATGTTCGCGCATAACTCTGGCAATTATGAACCGATTTGAAAAAATGTTTCTTCCATCCATTCTTTAATCCGTTAATTGGGTCCCATAAAAAAATTATTGCTTAGTAATAAGTAGTTCCTGAAAAAACAAGAATGGTGACTGCTCACTGAGAGCTGCAAGAAAGCCTATATAGATGACGTTTTAGTCGCTCGGACTCGCTCGGTCGGACAAAAATAGTCATAACTCTGGCAAATATTTACCAATTTCAATGATTCTTTTTTTATTCGAAAGAAGAAACCACTGTATTGAATCTGTATGAATTTTATTACAACCGGATAAGAACTTCCTGGAGGACCATGAACGATGTGGAGGAATTTATCTGGTAAAAACCATAAAACTGATGTTCTCCATTACATTGCTCTGACAATTATGAACCGATTTCGATGATTCTTTTTTTATTCGAGAGAGTAAACTACTATGATGTTTCCATGCAAATTTCATTACGACCGGATATTTTTTTCTGAAGAAACATGAATTATGTAAAACTATGTAGACGATAATGTGATCATAACCTACCTAGATAATTTTACTGTTTTCGATGGTTCAATCTTTATATATGAAAATATCACTAAAACGTTTAAACTAAAATCTTTTTAAAAAAATTGAACCGACTTCAATATCACTGAAAAGTATAAAATAATTTAAATATTATTGAAGTTGGTGCCAAATATACACAGCAGGTACGCTAACACCAACTTCAATAATATTTAAATTATTTTATACTTTTCAGTGATATTGAAGTCGGTTAAATTTTTTTTAAAAAGATTTTTTTTTTTTTTTTCTTTTGTAGTCTAGCAGCAAAATTTATTGTTGCTTTATTTACGTTCTGAAGGCAATTTATTTTATTTTATTTTAATATTTCACTTGAGCTTGTAAATTATTCTTGGTGTGTATCTAACTTAGACGTCTTGTGATAAAAGTTGGTAATATGTTAAAGTGCTTTGTGTCTTGTCTGCTTAACAGCAGAAGGTAAATGTTAAACGTGCCACTGTGATTTTCGATCGGTCATGCTCGCCATCGAAAAGTCTTTGTTTGTGGCGGCTTCGTGTGACGGGTCACCCCCTTCCTTCCAATATGGTTGAGGGGAGTGATGGCTGCTGCTCGAGTCAACTCGTGCGCGGGTGCTGCTTGGGGGGACTGGTCCGACTACTATCCCTTTGGCATTATAGTTTGTTGTATTTTCGTCGTATTTTATATTTTATTTAATCTTTTGAACAGCAGGACACACTGTCGCTAGTGCTGATCTAATTGTAACAAGACAAACTTTGTTTAAAAAAAATAATGTGAAAACAATTTAAAAAAAAATAAAAACCGACTTCAAAGTAAATTATCTAAAAAGCATAAAATAACGAAAATATATTGAAGTCGGTGCTAGCACATCATGTTAAACTAAGACTAGCACGAGCTGACACCGACTTCAATATATTTTCGTTATTTTATGCTTTTTATTAGATAATTTACTTTGAAGTCAGTTTTTTTTTATTGTTTATTTAACACTTTTTAGTGACTTTTATTTTACCAAGACAGGTATCAGCACTATCCCGCTACTCGAACGTCTACGTCACAGTAACTTACTGAAAACATAAAAAGTTTATATCTCTTAAACTACTGGACTGATTTTGATGAAACTTATACTCTACCCTAATTTGAAAAATACTCTAACTATTGCAAAAAGAATTTTTTAAATCGGACTTGTAGTTTCTGAGAAATCCGCGGACAAACCTACATACATACATATATACATAAATACATACATACATACACTGATAAAATTTGGTAAATTTGTTTAGAAGCCCACATAGACTAACTAACATATATTAATATTACGCATTTTTATTAATATTACATACATACTCGTCGAATAGAGAACCTTCTTTTTGAAGTCGGTTAAAAAATTACAAGCCCGCTGAGTTTCTTGCCGGATCTTCTCAGTTGAGGCCGCGTTGTGAACTGGTGGTAGCTTTTAAAAAATTTACCGTCCAAAAGTGCTAGCGTTAAGCCTATTTGAAATAAAAAAAATGAATTTTGAATTTCAGCCTGGCATGAAAGACGATCACTCTTATCCGGCGATGTGTAGCCAACAGTCACATTCCAATAAAATAAAAAAAGCGTGTTAAAAGCCACTTCAAATATGCTTCAAATGCCCTTCATACAATGCGGATGTGTCTCACGACGTGCGTCATATTGTGTTTAATTGTGCGTGCAATTATTGTCTATAAATAAGTCTGCAACTCCTAAACGATAGCGACTAGTGGCCATCGCAATAAGTTGCCGCAATTTTCTGTTATTAATATTAATATACAGTGCTAATGCACTTATATTAATTTTACCGCACCGCACCCGCGCCCGCACCCACGGCACGGCAGTGGCAGGACCGACAAGGTGTACGTGTATGCATATTTTTAACCGACTTCATAAAAAGAGGAGGTTCTCAATTCGTCTGTATATATATATATATATTATTTTTCTATGTATGTTCGCGTATAACTCTGGCAATTAGATTTTTTCAAATCGGTTCAGATTTGAAAAAATCTTTCTTCCATCCATTCTTTAATCCGTTGATTGGGTCCCATAAAAAAAATATTGCTTACGAATAAGTAGTTCCTGAAAAAACAAGTATGGTGACTGCGCAGGAAACTTGCAGGAATGCCTTTATGATGACTTTATGTCGCTTTTTAAGGACAAAAATGGTCATAACTCTGGAAAATATTTACCAATTTCAATGATTCTTTTTTTATTTGAAAGAAGAAACCACTGTAATGCATCTGTCTGAATTTCATCACAACCGGATAAGAACTTCCTGAAGGACCATGAACGATGTGGAGGAATTTATCTGGTAAAAACCATAAAACTGATGTTCTCCATTACATTACTCTGACAAATATGAACCGATTTCGATGATTCTTTTTTTATTCGAGGGAATAAACTACTATGATGATTCCATGCAAATTTCATTACGACCGGATAATTTTTTTCTGAAGAAACATGAATTATGTAAAACTATGTACGATATGATAATCTACCTAGATCATTTTACCGTCTTCGATGGTTCAATCTTTATGTATGAAAACATCACTAAAAAGTTTAAAATAAAATCTTTAAAAAAAAAATTTGAACCGACTTCAATAACACTGAAAAGTATAAAATAATTTAAATATTATTGAAGTTGGTGCCAAATATACACAGCAGGTACGCTAACACCAACTTCAATAATAAGTATTTAAATTAAGCTAAGCAGTTTTAACTTCGAAAAATATATTAATATCTTATACCCGCCGCTACAAGGTCACGTTGTTAACACCTTGACTGCGGCAAGTAAAATCATACACCTTTATCTGGTGCGGCGGCAGGTCGAAATGCCAAAGATATTTCCGCCAGTGTGTGGCAGGTCTTTTTCGACCCACCAGCACTAGGGTAGATTAAAATGCTATAACTTTGCGAAAACATGATGTCCTATACAATTTTTTTTTGTACTGTTTGAATAACCATGAAGCCAACTTTCTTAGGTTCGATTCGCCCCAAACAGGAAATGACAAGTTGAAATATACATGTATTTGTTCCTGTCGAACTCTTCTATTCTATTCTTGGTGGCTATAAATTTGGGCCCGGTATTCCCGGAACGCACTTCGACCCAGTAGCTTAGTACCAGTGTTGCTGGCGTATCGAAGAGCTCCCTCAGGTACGCAACGATCGCGCCAGCTTGGAGCCGCACATAATCATTCGGTGTAGGATAGGCTACTCCCAGATGATGCAACCTACGTCTCGCAAGAGCGTCGCAGCCACACAATATGTGTCGCATTGACTCTTTTTCATCTTTGCAGAATCTGCAAATGTCACTAGTACTTAGCCTCATTCTGTGTAGGTGCTCGTTGGTGCCAAAATGTCCCGTAAATGCACCCATCAGGTGCCTTATTTGTGATCTGTTTAGGTTCAATAATTTGACCCCACAGTCCACCCTTCCGCTAGAGAACGCTTTGGAGTGGTTAAGGCCTGACGCTGCCCTCCATTCCTTCATGTTTTCGTTTCTAGCATGTGCATCTTACAAACACCTGAGATAATCGTTCCGCACACGCGAGAGGGACATAGTTTTCTTCGACCGCACCAGCTGAAGTACGGCGGCAGGCCGAAATGTGCCTGTTCCGCACTGAAGGTGTTAAATTTTGATGAAGTGGCAAATGTGATCTTTTTAATTGGCCCTACACCCTATATTAAGTTATCATCGTCATCCTCAGCAGGTGGAAAGCGTCTACTAGGTTACGGGAGAAATTATAGTGCACAAGTGCTTGCGTAGACACAAGTGCACCCTTTCTTCCTTTACTTCTGACTCGATGGGATCCGATGGGATGTATCGGATGGGGATGTCCATCTAACGCATGGATCATCTTACTTTACAGACAATCAGGTGATCGGCCTGCATTGTCCTAGCCAGTAAGGAACAACTACACAAAGTAGTTGCTCTCCGTGAGATTCGAACCGGCAAACAAATAGCCTATGTTACTCCGACAACCAAGACAAATGTATCGACATATCATAAGACAAAATCCATTGAAACGTTTAGGTTGTAAGCCGTACCAAAGGAATCCTACTGTGGGAGTCGGGCAATAACGAAGGTAAAGGCTCTGAGTGCGAGTATACAACGATAATAATAGTAATGTCCTCTTGGCCGATACGACCACAGCGGCCAATCTTTCACAAGATCAGCCATCTACGCGAGAGATATTATAGAGCACAAGTGCTTGCGTAGACACAAGTGCAGTCTCTCTTCCTTTATACCTCTCACAATCCGATGGGACGGAAGACCGACACGATCGGGGAGAGGTTAGGCGCAGGACCGACTTTTTACATCCGCCCATCCGACGCATGGCTCATCTTACTTTATAGACAATCAGGTGTTCGGCCTGCATTGTCCTAGCCAGTAAGTACAACTACACAAAATTGTTTCCCCCCAGGATTCGAACCCCCGAACTCCGATTTGCAAAGCAAGCTGTTTCTCACTGCGCCACGGAGGCTAGAACGATAATATACTGAGATTAATTATGGGTATTATCGTGGCAGACGTATCTGGTTTATAAAGCTATGTGTCCTGTCATTGTGTTGTAATATTGAACGAGTTGTCGGCAACGCATCGTGTCATAGTCAAGATACAGTAAGTGTACGCCAATGGCGTCCTAATATTTAACTTATGGTTAGCGGAAAAAAAATATAAAAAAGTAATTCTTAGCAAATTAAAAAAAAACAATATTAATTTTTCATAGAAGTTAGTGACGAGACAAGAAGAACGTTTGTCTTTCTTCCAAGGTGGCAAGCAAGCATGCGTCCCGTCTGATAGTAAGCAGACGCAGCGTTGCCGACCCTTAAGACATTAGTTAGATATTAAGCCTATTTGAAATAAACTATTTTTGAGGTTGAGTTTAAGTCTTTTGTGTCCGGCAATTTCACCAGCTACGTGCCCTTTATACCGGAACATGGCAATGTTTACACACTGCTGCTTGGCGGCAGGATATCTGCGGTGGTACCTACCTGGACGATTCCTTGCACAAGGAACCTAGTCATGGAACCACACCCTATAAAAATTGTGCGGGTATCGCGAAAGCTGCTATTATTGATTCACCCGAATTATTATCATTAGTAAATAATATACCAAAAACTGAAAATTTATTATATCCTGTGATCGAAAATAATTTTGTAAAACCACCAATCGGCTCCAACGGAAGATCAGCGTTGATTGTTTACAACTTTACAACATTTTTGCTGAGTTGGGGCCGTTTTGTGGCGCACAATATTAGTAAGTACAGTTTTTTGTTTCTCATATGTCTGTTTTATGTATGTAGTAAGTGTCATAAATAAATATTTCTTTCTTCTTTCTAAGTATAGAAAGAAAGCAAAGACAAAGCATTTGTAAAAGAAAACCAAATAACTTTTATTATGGAAATGATGGAATGAGTTTAAAAATCAGACTACTATTATTATTCCCGAATATCCCTACTTGATGGTGAAAGGTCCCATGTACTTACCGCTAGCCAGCCCCTGTGAAGAGATTGGTCCCAACCAGTTCTTGTGCGAAGAAGACGATGTTTTAACGTATCCTGAAAGCACCTGCATAGAACAATTAATGAAGTTTGCTCATAATCTCAGCTTATGTGAGTCTTTTGTGGTCAACCTGGAAAACCTAAAGGTTCAGCCGATCGATTCTGTTAGTTGGATCCTTTATACGAGAGACGAAGGAATACTTACCGAAACATGTTCTGAAGACATAACCAGAGAATCAATTAAAGGCACATGTTGTGGAAGTAAAATACA
Source organism: Furcula furcula (assembly GCA_911728495.1). Lineage (NCBI taxonomy): Eukaryota > Metazoa > Arthropoda > Insecta > Lepidoptera > Notodontidae > Furcula > Furcula furcula. The sequence goes on along the minus strand of OU452259.1, from coordinate 21,907,816 downwards.
GCTGTAAAGTCGAATTGGAATACATCAAATTGTATAAAAAGCGATCTATTTCGGGAAACATACGATATAGAGTAACCCCGATTACTACTCTACCTGAGTTGAAGGAAACATCTATTAACTGGAGAAAGAAAGTGAGTCTTAAGAATCTACATCTGGATGATTTGAGAAATCTATCGTTTAAACTGAAAAGTGAAATGGTGAAAAGTAATAGTGTAGTGCAAACGTGAAGTGTGAGTTTAGCTACTATTATACTCTATGTAATTTTAATTATAATATGTACTAGCAGTAGCCCGCGGCTTCGCCCGCGTTTACTTTGTTACTCAAACGTGTTTAGAATTATGGATCGAGGTTTTTTAAAATATTGTTTACACTAATGTTGTCTTTTATTTACGCGACACATTGAAATCATAGTTTGATTTCAATGTGTAGCATTCGCGTTAGTTAAAACGTTCGTAATACTTTAGGGATTCTTGTATGCAGTAGGTACTTTAAAATATGTCATGTGGCTGTAGGAATAAAATATTTTTTGGAAGGAATTCAATTGAACGCTTTTAGGGGTTAATTTAAAAAAATAACATGGATTGCTTCAATATGATGAATGTATCCGCAGTGTAATCAGTGCAGCATGAATTTTTTTTTCGCGTATACTCAATGGTACTCAAAAACCGTGCCAAAACCCCGTTAAGGGTGATTTTCAAAACAAATGTGTTAGACGTATTTCTCAATTTTTTGATGAGTACACTGACAAAGTTTCGTGTCAGAAAAAAATATTTTCTTACATACAAACTTTGGTACCTCATTTGTCCCACGGGTTGATTTTCAAATAAAACATTGCACACTATTGAATATTTAATTAAGTAATTGAAACACTAAATACCGGCACCATCTTTATTATCATAGCAGAGCAAGTGACATAGAGTAGTGTACATACAGATATCCGCATTAGCGGATCACAGAGTAAATCAATTCTCAATACAGCCCCTCAATTTACAGAATGTTATTACTATATTAATAACAATCTTAAATTGTTTAAACTAAACATTACAAATAAACTTTGTAACAGTACAAAAAGAAAAACTATTACTATATAATAATAAAACTTTAAACAAAAATAATAAGTACTTCTTGAAACTTATCCTAGAAAACAAATAAAATATGTTGACATTAACTGGTGTTTTATTTATACTGATTACAATTACCAATGATGATTACTATTTGTTATACAGATACAATGTTCATTATCTTAACACATTATGTAGACATAACTACATTATACTTTTAATTATTTAATGCTTATATACTTTAAATCAAATTTAGCTTGTTACAGAAATACACATGTTTTTGAATAGGTAAGGCTTTTGTGAAAATGTCTGAAATGTTATCATTTGTAGGTATATATGATACAGAAACAATTTTCTTATTAATTAAATCCTTAATATAATGATATTTTATCTCAATGTGTTTCGATGCCTTTGTATTAATTTGGTTTTGTATTAACTTAATAGTGCTTTGGTTGTCTATTAACAAATGAGCTGAAACTGTTCCTTCATTTATGAAATCAGAGAGTAAACCTTTGAAATGTACAAGTTCACTCACTGTGTGTGCTGCAGCTACATACTCAGCCTCGGCGGTTGATAGAGCTGTACATGTCTGTTTTCTAGAAAACCATGTTATTAAGTTCTCACCTTGATATATCACACATCCACTGGTGCTTTTGCGATCTGTTCTGTCAGCAGCCCAATCAGCATCTGAGTAAGCTACGAGTTTAGAAAAATCACCTGACCTTTTGTATATCAGCCCCTGATCTAATGTTCCTTTGAGGTAACGAAGAATCCTCTTGCTCGCTGACCACAACTCTTGTGTAGGCTTATCTAAAAATCTGCTCAAATATGAAACAGCATAAGTAATTTCCGGTCGACTATTCATTGCAATGTACAGTAGACATCCTATTAACTCCTTATAAGGTACTTCAATAATATCAGATGTTGATGTAACAGTTGCATTAAAGTTAACTTCCATTGGAGTTTTACATTCTTTGCAATCCTGCATATTAAATCTCTCTAACAGTTGCTTAATCATCTCGGTTTGTCTGATCTCAAGTGTATCCCTCTTTCTTGTTATTTCTAATCCTAAATATTTATGCACTTCTCCTAAGTTCTTCACTTTAAATTCCTTTTCTAATTCCTTTATTATATTATAGTCTTTTCCAAGGTGTAAAATGTCATCCACATAGAGTAAAATCCAAGTCTTTCCTTTTTTGTATAAACATAAATCATGCTTTGATTGTATGAATCCTTTCTCAGTTATAAAGTCGTGAAATCTTTGATTCCAGCACTTGGGAGCTTCCTTGAGTCCATATAACGCCTTTTTCAGTTTCAAAACTTTACCTTCGCTGATTGTCATTCCTTTAGGACATTTTATGTATACTTCTTCATTCAATCTTCCATTTAAAAAGGCTGTTGGCACATCTAATTGCTTTAAGGATAAATCTTGTTGTACAGCTACGCTCATCATTAATCTAATTGTTGATAATTTAGCTACTGGAGCATAATTATTATCACTGGTACATTGTTGAAAACCTTTCGCTACTAGCCTTGCTTTCCTAGTTCCATCCTGCTTTGTTTTAAAAATCCATTTTGTATCAATTGCTTTACTTCCCTTTGGTAAAGTCGCTTCTTCCCATGTTTCTAATTTTTCTTGTGAATCCAACTCCTTCTTTATTGCCTTTGTCCACTCATCATTTTGAATTGCTTGTTCATATTCCTGTGGATCTCCTGATAATAAACAGTATGCTGTGTATAGTTCATATTCCTCTGTAAATTTCTTTGGTTTATTCACATTTCTTCCTGATCTTGTCTTATATTCTTGTTTTTCTTGTCTATTCTCTTCATTTGTACTTTCTTGATCTATTTCTTCTATTTTCTCACTATCTTCTTGATCCTTCTTTATTACTTCTTTGCTTACTTTATCTTTTGTTCCTGCCTCTTGCATGTAACTATCATCCTGATAAGGTTTTTCCTTGTTTTGGTTATCTTCTTTGTACTTCTTGTTATCTTCTTTTTGTTCCAATTCATTTTCAAAGTGTCTTTCCCTACTTATATCATCATTTTCTCTATTCTTTGTCTCTTCCTGGTACTTTATTTGAGTCTCATCGAACCTCACATCTCTTGATGTTACTATTTTATTAGTTTCCGGATCCCATAGACGATATCCATTTAAACTGTATCCCACAAATCTCATTTCTTTTGCTCTTTGTAGTAGTTTATCCTGTTTTGGTAAAATATGAACCCAAGCCTTTGATCCAAATACTCTAAGTTTTGTCAAGTCCTTGTTTCCAAACATTTTCTCTGCTGGTGTTTGAAAGTTGATAGCAGATGAGGGGCATCGATTTATCTGATAAACCGCACACCTTACTGCTTCCCCCCATAGCGTTTTTGGCAAGTTAGTTTCAATTAATAATGTTCTCGCTCGATTATAAATATTCCTGTTCATCCTTTCTGCAACTCCGTTTGATTGTGGACTATATGGTATGGTATATTGTTGTATTATCCCCTTCTCTTTACAAAAGTTATTCAGTTTTTCATTCTTGAACTCACCGCCATTATCACTTCTTATTTTCTTAACTTTATTACCCATTTGTCTTTCCATTCTGTTTACATATTCAATGAGCCTGTCAGTTGCTTCACTTTTCCTTTTTAGTAAATATACCTCACAAAAATGTGTATGATCATCTATAATTGTATGATAATATATCTCACCGTTAGATGTTGGCGTAGTCACTGGTCCAGATATGTCTGTGTGTATCAGCTCCCCAATACAATGTGAACGAGGTTTTGGAGTATGATAGAATGGTAATCTTGTTGACTTACCTTGCATACACGGCTCACATGGTTGCTCGCTGTATGGAAGTCTCATCATTTTCAGCTGATTCCTGTTAGCATGCCCTAGTCTCTGATGCCATAAATCTTTAGATATCAAACATTGTTCATTTTTCAGAAAAGCATCTATAACATATAATCTACCTTTATTTTTCCCTATTACTTTAATATTTGAGTTACATATTAATACACAATCTTTATAAAACTGTACATTAAAATCTTTTTCTAATAATTTTTTAACAGATAACAAATTGTGTGACAGTCCAGATACAATTAATCCTTCTATTTCAATATTAATATCATTATGTTTTACATTTAGTTTACCTTTCTTACAACTTTTCAAATATTGGCCATTTGCCACAAAGATCTTTATTTCTTTGTCTAAATTTTGTACATTTGTCATGTATGGTAAATTCTGTGACATTATTAGATGATCTGTAGCACCTGAATCTACAACTAACTGAATAGAATCACTTACATCTTGGTTAAAATCAGTTGTATTGAACGCTGTAAATACTGTTTCCTTCTGTGTGTCTTCTTCCAACTGAGCTGTGGTTCCTGATTGCCACATCCCATGATATCTCGACGTAGAGCCTCGACCTCTATTGCTTGAATACCTTATGCCTTGGGAACACCCTCTATAGTTTGGTCTTCCTCGGTAGTTAGTCACACCACTTCTGCAGTAATAAGCCTTATGGCCTTTTTTGCCACACTTGAAGCAAGCCAGGAAACTGTGTCCGACTGCATCGGAATTTGTACTTGTTTGTTGTCCCTTTATCTTTAATTCGGCATCCAACAATCTTGATTTTATGAAATCCATAGTTAGTTCCTTGTCTATAGTTTCTAAGGTAGTAATAACTGTGTCATATTCGTTTGGCAATGTTAATAGTAGGTGGCATACTTTGTCGTTTTCATTTAGTACTGTGCCTGTGGCCTCCAATTCGGATAATATTCTCTCAAATTTAATAAAATGATCTTGTAGACCTTCATCGTTTCCACATTTTAACGATAGCAATTTTTTCCTCAGAAACAACTGATTAAACGTACTTTTTCTTTCGAATATTTCCTCTAACTTATGCATCATTTGTTGTGCTGTGGTGCACCCTTTTAATATACTCGTATTAATGTACTTATCTGAAACGCATTGCACTATGATGCTACGTGCCTTGGCGTCAGTTTCTTTAATACTGCCATCAGACTTCTCATCCTGTATCTCCGCTCCCAATTTCAATCCTCTCTCTTCTAGTATTGTAGTTACTCGAAATTTCCAACTTGAGAAGTTTGTGCCGTCTCGCAAAATTGGTAACGAAAAGTTCGTACCTGCAGCCATCTTTTCTCATATAAGTAAATCTCTATTTTTCTTGTTAATCTTCCTTATTTACCACTATTCTTGTTTATTTATTATATATAGACTTTATTACTCCATCATATTTACGTTTATTTTTGGTTTAGCGCAGTGGAAGCGTATTGAATATTTAATTAAGTAATTGAAACACTAAATACCGGCACCATCTTTATTATCATAGCAGAGCAAGTGACATAGAGTAGTGTACATACAGATATCCGCATTAGCGGATCACAGAGTAAATCAATTCTCAATACACACGACACAACAAAAAAAAATGAACCAACTTCAACAACACTAAAAAGCGTAAAATAATTTAAGTGTTATTGAAGTTGATGTTGACGTACCTACTGTGTATATTTTCTTCAGGAACACTTTATCCGGTCCTAATGAAATTTGCATGAAATCATTACAGTAGTTTACTCCCTTGAATCGTAACGGAGAACATCAGTTTCATGTTTTTTTAACCGACTTCAAAGAAGGAGGAGGTTCTCAATTCGTCTGTATATATTCTTTTTTTTACCAGATAAATTCCTCCACATCAATCATGGTTCTCCAGGAAGTTCTTATCTAGTTGTGATAACATTTATACATATTCATTACAGTGGTTCCTTCTTTCGCATATAAAAGAATTATTGAAATTGGTAAATACTCGTATTTGCCAGAGTTTAACCACTTTCGTCCTTAAAATGCGATAGAAATATCATCTTTTAGGCATTCCTACAGTTTTTTCTGAGTCGCCATTTTTGTTTTTTCAGGAGCTTATTCCTAAGTAATTTTTTTTTATGGGACACAATCAGTGGAGTGGCCTATCCGTACCAGAAAGATTTTTTGTTCGTCGTTGTCCGTGTGCTATGAATTTTTTTTTTCATGGTAATTTTGATACCCTATTTGACCCACGTAGGGGTTGATTTTTGAAAAATTTGTTAAACTGTTTTGTTGAGTCTATGTACCGATTTTCGTTACTCTAGCTGCATTATAACATTCAATGGAAATCGTTCTACGTGTAAACTTTCCAACCCCATTATATGACCTTAGGGGTTGTTTTTCGCTAAATGCCGGAAATGGGTTTCTTAGATTCTTGTGTGCAATACATAAGTTAAGTCTTATGACTGCAGGTCGAAAAACATTTTTGGACCCCAATTGGACCCCTTTAGGAGTTGATTTTCATAAACTATTTACAAATATTCGCAAAGTTTCATCAATGCAGTAAGTATGTTTTTTTTTTACTTTATATACTCAAAAACCATGTTAAAACCCCTTTATGGGTCGATTTTCAAAAAGTTGTGATACACGTGTTTTTTCATTTCTTATGTTTAGTACGTTGACAAAATTTCGTGTATGTGTGGTGAAAACAAAATGTTTTCCATACAAATTTTGAGATCCCATTTGACCCACTTAGAGGTTAATTATCGAAAAATGGTGAAAATTAGTTTATTCAATTTTTGTATTGAGTTTATGTGCCGAGTTTCGTTTCTCTAGCTCTATTATAACATTAAATGGAAATCGTTTTACGTGTAAACTTTATAACCCCATTAAATGATCATAGGGGTACCTGCCCATAAGAATGCTCAGTCCTGTACCCCAAGGTTGACTGGAAGAGATCGCTTTAGCGATAAGTCCGCCTTGTTGTTCACTGTTTTTAATTGTTTTAATTTCAAATGTATATTTCTTTTGTGTGCAATAAAGAGTATTTGTATTGTATTGTATTGTTATTTTTTGCAAAATGCCGGATATAGGTTTCTTAGATTCTTGTGTGCAACACATAAATTAAGTCTTATGACTGTAGGTCGACAATCATTTTTGCACCCCCATTGGATCCCGTTAAGAGTTGATTTTCAAAAAATAATTATTTATACAATCATTGCATTAGTTTGATAAATGTATTCGCAAAGTTTCATCAATGCAGCATGATATTTTTTTCCGCGTTTCATACTCAAAAACCATCTTAACACCCCTTTACGGGTCGAATTTGAAAAAGATTTGATACACGAATTTCTTTGGCTTAGTACATTGACTAAATTTCTTATCCGTGTGATGAAAAAAAAATCCGTAATAACTTTGGGAGCCCATTTGACCCACTTAGGGGTTGATTTTACAAAAATGTTCAAGATAAGTTTGTTCAATTGTTGTGTTGAGTTTATTTACTGAGTTTCGTTACTCTAGCTGCATCATATCATGAAATGGAAATCCTTCTTTGTGCAAACTTTGCAACCCCTTGATATGACCTTAGGGGTTGTTTTTTAAAAAATGCAGGAAACAGGTTTCTTAGATTCTTGTGTACAATATATAAACTCAGTCTTATGACTGTAGGTCGAAAAACATTTTTTGGACCCCAATTGGACCCATTTCGGAGTTGATTCTCAACACATGATTATTTACACATAGATTGCTATAATTTGATAAATATATTCGCAAAGTTTCATCAATGCAGTAAGTATGTTTTTTTTTCGTTGTATACTCAAAAACCATGTTAAAACCCCTTTAAGGGTCGATTTACAAAAAGTTGTAATACACGTGTTTCTTTATTCCGTGTGACGAAAATTTTCTTTTTTCCATACAAACTTTGGGAGCCCATTTGACCCACTTAGGGGTTGATTTTACAAAAATGATCAAAATTAGTTTTTTCAATTGTTGTATTGAGTTTATTTACCGAGTTTCGTTACTCTAGCTGCATCATAGGATGAAATGGAAATCCTTCTTTGTGCAAACTTTGAAACCCCATTAAAAAACCTTAGGGGTAGTTTTTTGAAACATGCTGGAAATAAGTTTCTTAGATTCTTGTGTGCAATATATAAACTAAGTTTTATGACTGTAGGTCGAGAAACATTTTTTGGACCCCAATTGGACCCCTTTACGAGATGATTTTCAAAAAATGATTATTTGCACTTGGATTGCTACAATTGGATTAATGTATTCGCAAAGTTTCAGCAATGCAGTATGAAATTTTTTTTCCGCGTTGCATACTCAAAAACCAGGCTAAAATCCCAATATGGGTCCATTTTCAAAAAGTGTGATACACGTGTTTCTTTATTTCTTTTGTTTAGTACACTTACAAAGTTTCATCTCCGTGTGAGGGATTTTTTTTTTCCATACAAACTTTGGGAGCCCATTTGACCCACTTAGGTATGGAATTTCGAAAAATCGGTTCTTATTGTTCACCTAGACTATTTGAATAATGTTGGTTACAAATTTCAAGATTGTACGTAATATGGTTTTTGCTGTATCGTGATTCCTAGAAAACACCCTGCTCTTTTATTAATATAGATAAAAAGCAATATAATATGTATAATATGTATAGCAATATAATATGTATAGTATTTTTATTAAGATAAACTATGTATAATCCAATGGTGGCGAAATAATTTTGCTCTTGGTGAGGGAGGAGTCATGGAACCACACCATAAATACAAATTGTGCGCTCTGTGTGCGACCATAATTGTTAGTAGGGATAAGACAATTGTTTAGACTTTATGAAATTATTAATCATTACTTGTAAGAGCATTGCATTCATTCGTGTTGTACATCTAACTTTGAGCGCACGTATTAAATACTAATTTTAATTTACATTTAATTTTTAAAAACAATCGGCCGCTCCCAGTAACCTGACTACCTACCACCTAGTGTCTGAAGGTAAGCTACATGCGTGCTGAGACATATTCCGTCTTATTACATAAAGCAGTTTTGATGAACCTGGGTTTTGAACTCAGGAAATCGTTCCTTAAACCTGGGTATAAACTAGGTTTTTCGATAAACTGCTTTGCGTAATAAGACGGATAGACTTTAATAGTTTCTTGTAGGATCTCAGGCAACGAAGGTCGATAATGACTAAGTCGTTTCAAGAAACTTTTAAATTTAAACATTGTCTCAAATAACAAGAGAAAATGCAGCTGCAAGTGTCAGTAATCCAAAAATAATGTTGAAATGAAACTAATTATACGGATTATATCGCGGTTTATTTTTTATTTTAATTACCCGACGTTTCGAATACTTTATACCATTCATGGTCACGGGTGGACTGAGGTGGTAGCTGTCCATACGTCATAGTTGTCTTAGGCAGTGGCGTAGCTTGCCTTAGATTGCGAATTGTTGCTTACACATGTTCGGGGCCCCTGTAGGCCGGGGGCCCCGTATCATTGATACGGCTGATACGGCGGTAGCTACGCCCCTGGTCTTAGGGTACCCTCAGGTCTTCTAATTATTATTGTTAGTCCGATCTACGCAGAAAGAGCTTACAGTCTCTTGAGGTCTTGCAGTTATCTTCATTTCAATGTGTAGTATTCGCGTAAATATCAGAAATCATTACAAAAATAATGATTCACATCTCACATAATTTTAAATTGTTTTTCTTTATTTCCTTTTCTAGATGGCGATATTGCTCTACATAGCATGCGCAGTATTTACATGCATATGCGCGTGGGTCGCGTGGAGTCGCGATCGGCGCGCGCGCATGCTCTTCGATGGCATCTCGCACTATCCAATGCTGCCGTTCATCGGCAACCTGCACCAGTTCTACGGTGATGGGAGACGTGAGTTCTTTTACTTAAAGTAAGTTTTGTCTTACTGTATTCGCGCCCGTGATAAAATATTATCCGTGGGGTGTGTAGCACCCACCCATCTCCTCGCGTTGGGTGTCCGTGAGAGGCGATTCAGAGAAAACAATAACACGGGCAACAGCGTTTTTCTATTGGATTACCTACCACCTATACTGCGATCGCCAAGACGCCTGCCGAGCGTGGGGATTATGGCAACCCCTCCTTTCTAGGGGAAGGCCTTTGTTCAGCAGTGGACGACTGTTGGATGATGATGATGATGATTGAGTGAGTCTATTGTAAGTCATTGGAAATTAGATCGGAGTTGCAGGCGACCTCACGATGTTTCATTATAGTTAAATTTGATTTCGGATAAATCTAACGTGGTTAACTCAGATACTGCAGTTAAGGTCACGGCACACCGAATACGTGTGCGTGTCACGCCGTAGTGCCACCATGCCCTTGATACACCGGGCTAGGTATACGTCATGTCTAGCTATCAGACACCGGTCTCGCCGGCGAGGCCGAAGGGTCGTACGTATGCGACCTGAACGACGTGCATCACCCCACTGAGTTTCTTGCCGGTTCTTCTCAGTGGGGGGCGCGTTGTGAACCGGTGGTAAACTCAGCCTTCTCTTAAGCGACAGCCCAAGCCGAGGCCGTGCCTCCCTGAGGCGCCCTTGAGCTCGTCGCTACTACTACCGTAAAGGCTAGAGCGCTTTAAGCGCTCGCCTCCTATTGTCCGGTGAAGCTGTAATGGCCATCTGCGGCCAACAGCGTCTATCATTCCCAAAAAAAAAAAAATACGTCATGTCTACGTGCGCGTATACGTCATGCAAGCGGTGTGCCATGTCTCATAAAGTTCCAGACATTACAGCGTCATATTAGGTGACCAAGCACATCGTGCTTAGGTCTATGCATTTGTTGTGCCGTGGCCTTTACGAAAAGATGACATGAAGGATTTTTAATTAGTCAACCAGTCGCTCAAACATTTATTTATTTATTTAAGATACACCAGCGGCACAACACGATACAATTACAATAAAAAAATACAAGAAAAAGTCTTAGTCTAGGTGCAATGCCATTACAGGCGTATACAACCATCGATATACTTTATAGTATATCGATGTATACAACACTCAAAGAAAGGAAGTTGTCATTTAAGTTTTTTTTTGTTTTTATATATATACTAGCTGACCCACGCAGCTCCGCCTGCGCTATTTTTACTTTTTAATAACAGACATTCGCATCGAATACATAACCTCCTTTTTTATAGTCGGTTAAAAACTGGGACCCACTTTTTACTTGCTCTCCGAAGCACGGACCCGTTTAGTTCAAATGGCGTTAAACGGTCACCCATCTATTTAATGACCTTACCTAACGTTGCTTAACCCGATCGATTACAAAACCTTGATAACAACTCTCTATGAGTGTACCCTTACTAATATTTATTATATTATAAAGAAAAAATGATAAAATCGGACCAAGCGTATAACCAAGTACCCATTTTGACTTTAATCCCCTCTCACAAAAGAACCGTGCTAGATTACGGGATAAAAAGTATCCTATGTCCTACCTCGTAGTAAGATCTCAAATCATGCCAAGTTTCATTTGAATCCATTCAGTAGTTTCGGCGTGATGCGCAGCCGTGATACAGACAGACAGACAGACAAAAATAAAAAAATATACATTTTCGGCCTCAGTATCGGTTGTAGAATGCCCTCCAAATATAATTTTCAAAATATCTTCAATGTACAGAATTGGACCTGTTACAGTTTTATTATAAGTATAGATATAGGTAGAATTTACATAAATCAGTTAAAAACCAGTAAATTATAATTAATCGTAGAATACAGTAATAACATGACGACAACACATGTACATGTAGTAACATGACGTGAAGAAACAATTAGTTAGTCTATGACAGTGCAGCTCAGCTACCATTTAAAGATTGCATTTGTAGTGCAGCGGGAAACCGCTTTCTTTGGAAATCGGAGGAACGGGTTCAATCTCGTGGAGAACAACTTTGTGTTGTTGTTCACAGGTCATCAAATCTTCTGGAAAATAAATTGATCCATGTGTGGGATGGGCGTGTAAAAAGTCGGTCCTGAGCCTGGGGGTCTACTCGCAAAAACGATTATCGATACATCGTGACATTTGTCGTGTCGTATCCTACTCTGAGTTACATCGTTTTCTATGTCGTAACGACGAATGAACGAACGATACATTATTCGACATTATCGTCCATAACCTACTCTATAGGCCGACCGTTTAACTCGCGTATCGCCTGCGCGGTAAGAAGGGAGCGGGGGCGGGTAACGCTACACACGGAGTCAATAATCCAAAGATTTATCTCGAGATAGACATTGTTGGTAAAGAATAAAATAATAAGTATCTTTTTTTTAAGTATTTATTTTTAAGTTTTACAAATATTTTATAATAGCTTCATAGGTACAAAATCATAAAACAATAATTAACTCCGTTTAAGAAATATTTAACCACAGATAAAAATTTTATAGGACTATTCGTCACTATAGGCCGACCATTTAATACGCGTATCGCCTGAGGGGGTAGAAGGGAGCGAGGGGAGATGTTAGCGGATGGGTGAAAGGGGTGCGCGGAGCAGAGAGCTTACGTCAAATGCGGCAGTGCGCTGGCTGTGCTCGCAGCGCGCGGTTGGTGTTTTTGTTACGGACGCTTGAAGATAAACGCACAAGGTATACGACTGCCAAGATAAATCTCAAGATGAATCGCTCTTCCAGTTTTGCGAACAAAATTAACAAGCAAGCTAAACAAATAGCATACCATGTATATTCCTTTTTTAAAGCCAGAAAACAAGATCATGAATCGATAGGAATATTAGTGACGAATAGTCCTATAAATTTTTTATCTGTGGTTAAATATTTCTTAAACGGAGTTAATTATTGTTTTATGATTTTGTACCTATGAAGCTATTATAAAATATTTGTAAAACTTAAAAATAAATACTTAAAAAAAAGATACTTATTATTTTATTCTTTACCAACAATGTCTATCTCGAGATAAATCTTTGGATTATTGACTCCGTGTGTAGCGTTACCCGCCCCCGCTCCCTTCTTACCGCGCAGGCGATTCGCGAGTTAAACGGTCGGCCTATAATATTCATATCGCTTGAATCATCATCACTGTCTGGGTAGCTTGAGGAGTCAAAATCTTGCAAATTAATAATAAATCGGTCCATCTCTTCATCAACGATGCGATCGTGCAGACAATATTCATCTTCAATAGTTTGTACATGTTTATCGCAGTTAACCCATTTTTCTACAGAGAATTCAGCAAATAACTGTTCCAGTGTATTTTTCTTTTTGTCTAAATTAGAATCAATTTAAATTTTTGCGAGCTGTCCTTTGATATCCCCCCAAACCAATTCGATTGGGTTCAGGTCTGGGTGATATGGAGGCAGTCGTAAGACTTCATGACCTGCCGCCTTTAAAATTTCATCTATTTTGTAAATATTTTCTGTCGCGTGTTGTTTGATTAAATTCAATAAATCACATTTTCTTAGAGACGTCTCAAATTCAACATTGTGTCTTTGCAGCCAGGTTTGCATGGTGGCTTTTGTGGATGTCATTGTAGGCTTTTTGTCCTCTTGTACCGAGTGGTATGCGGCATTATCCATAACAATAACTGAGCTTGGCGGTAAATTTGGCAATAGCTTTTCTGTAGTCCATTTGCTGAAGTTTACAAAATTCATATCGCTATGATAATCTCCGGTTTTGCGTTTGGATTTAAAAATTAAAAGAGCTCCATCGATAAATCCGGCTTGTCCACCAGCATGTACCATAATTAAACGTGGCCCTTTGCCAATATGCGACAGCACCCCTCGTTCTTCATTGGATTGCCAACACGCCGGTACATTTAATGACGAATTGACATATGTTTCATCGAGGTAAACAATGTTTCTTTGATCTCTTCTGTGCTTCTTTATCGCATTAAGATAACGCCACCGCCACGATACGATGTTTGGTTGTTCAATCAGTAATTTTCTTTTTGATTGACATTTCTTAAATCGAAAGCCAAGTTTATGAATCAATGTTCTCAAATATTCTCGGCCACAATTTAAAATTCCTTCTTCTCTGAGTTTCGCATTCAAAATTAGGAACCTTCTTATAAACCGTATAAAATTGAGTTATTTTTCTTCTAACAACGCCCTCTGTAAAACTGTCAACTTCAATTTTTTTCTTTCGGATTTGTATAATTTTTTTTGGTGATTTAAAATTTACATTATTTTGTTCATCTTTCAGTTCATTTCCTTCTTTTATTATTTTACATATGGTAGTCACCGAAAGTTCTGTAGCTTTAGCAACAAGTTTGTTTAGGTTTACGTCTTCAAGATACTCTGTAGAATTATGATCTTGTTTTCTGGCTTTAAAAAAGGAATATACATTGTATGCTATTTGGTTAGCTTGCTTGTTAATTTTGTTCGCAAAACTGGAAGAGCGATTCATCTTGAGATTTATCTTGGCAGTCGTATACCTTGTGCGTTTATCTTCAAGCGTCCGTAACAAAAACACCAACCGCGCGCTGCGAGCACAGCCACTTGACGTAGGCTCTCTGCTCCGCGCACCCCTTTCACCCATCCGCTAACATCTCCCCTCGCTCCCTTCTTACCGCGCAGGCGATACGCGAGTTAAACGGTCGGCCTATAAGTCGCAAAGTCTCCGAATATTCGAATTTTTCAACGACCTAAACGTGATTTTTACGATAATCTTGACGATAGCTCATTAGGTGTCGTTGGTGATATCGTTTTAGTTTTTACCTTTGATTTTCTTTATTTTTGATTAATCTTTTAGTTCACAAAACGTAGGTATACCGGACCGGATAAAAATATATATTTCTTTTATTGTTTATTATTATTTAAATTGGTGATAAGCAGAAGGATCACCTGATGGTAATCCATTAATTTAATAATTTTATTTAAATAAATAATTTAATTATAATATAAAATTTAATTTAAATATTAATTTAATTTAAATAAAATATAGAATTTAATTCAATTTAAATAAAACATAAAATTTAATTTAATTTAAATAATATAATAAATTTAATTTACTTTAAATAACATAATATATAATTTAATTTAAATATAATATTGTAAGATTAAAGAAAATTAGATTTATTATATATTTTATTTAATTTAGATAAAATATTAAATTTAATTTAATTTATATATTTTATTTAACTTAAATAAAATATAAAATTTAATTTAATTTAAATAATATATAGAATTTAATTTAATTTAAATAAAATATAAATTTTAAATTAATTTAAAATTTATATTTTAATCTTGCAAATACACATATATTTGTGCCGCTTGCTGTGGAAACGTTTGGTCCATGGAGCTCGAGCACAAAAAACTTCTTTCAACAGATTTCTCCACGATTGATCGCCTCCACTGGTGACAAGAGGGCTGGCTCTTTTCTCGCTCAAAGAATCAGCATTGCAATTCAGCGAGGAAATGCAGCCAGCGTTCTTGCCACCATTCCGCGCGGTCATGATTTATTTGATTATATGTAAATAGAATGTTTAAACTTTTGTATAGATTGTATATTAACTATTAGGTGTATAAACTTCATGTAATTTGAAAGCTATAAATTAATGTTAATAGAGGAAGGTTCATATGTATAATACATGCATAATATAGTAGAGAAACAATGATCATTTTAGAGGTTTCTAATGTGATGTCGTAAATTAAAAAAAAAAAAAAAAAAAAAAAAAAAAAAAATTTATTTAAATAATATATAAAATTTAATTTAAATTTACATAAAAATAATTTACTCTAATTTAAATAAAATATAAAATTTAATTTAATTGCAACTGCGAGGCCACAACTTTGTACTTATTCCATTCGCTCCGAACATCGTATCTATCTTCTATACTTATAATAAAACTGTAACAGGTCCAATTCTGTACATTGAAGATATTTTGAAAATTATATTTGGAGGGCATTCTATAACCGATACTGAGGCCGAAAATGTAATTTTTTTAATTTTTGTCTGTCTGTCTGTCTGTCTGTATCACGGCTGAGCATCACGCCTAAACTACTGAATGGATTCAAATGAAACTTGGCATGATTTGAGATCTTACTACGAGGTAGGACATAGGATACTTTTTATCCCGTATTCTAGCACGGTTCTTTTGGGAGAGGGGATTAAAGTCAAAACGGGTACTTGGTTATACGCTTGGTCCGATTTTATCAATTTTTCTATAAAATATAATAAATATTAGTAAGGGAACACTCATAGAGAGTTGTTATCAAGGTTTTGTAATCGATCGGGTTAAGCAACGTTAGGTAAGGTCATGAAATAGATGGGTGACCGTTTAACGCCATTTGAACTAAACGGGTCCATGCTTCGGCGAGCAAGTAAAAAGTGGGTCCCAGTTTTTAACCGACTATAAAAAATGAGGTTCTGTATTCGATGCGAATGTCTGTTATTCAAAGTTTAGTTAACGTAAAAATAGCGCAGGCGGAGCTGCGTGGGTCAGCTAGTATCAAATAAATATTTAGTCTACCGCAACGATAATCGACGAGAAATGTGAACATTTGTTAGAGTAGGGCAGGTGCGATACATTCGGAGACGTATCGTTTCGTTTCGAATGTATCGTTGTCGATTTTGCGAGTAGACGCCCTGATCTCCGGTCGTGTCGGTCTTCCGACCTATTAGATTGCGAGAGTAAAGGAAGAAAGGGTGCACTTGTGCGCATAACTCTCGCCAACCACAGCAGATCTTCTGAAAGATTAGCCGCTGTGGTCATATAGGCCAGGAGGTAATTATTATTATACCTACGGATAATTTCAGAGTTATTCCGGCATATAGTGAAATTTACGGAGCTTGCTGATCAAACAATGCTGCCATTCGGGATAATATTTGGACCATGCCCCGTTTTAGGTGAGTACATACCGTTAAATATTGGATGTCTTTTGAAGGCTGCGGACTTCTGTAAAGTGTAAGTGTAAAGTTAATACACTTATTAACTTTCTTTCTCTTTCGTATATTATAAAGTTAGAAGACTCGATGAAGTGCGAAATAAGTAGTTATTTCGCACTTCATCGAGTCTTCTAACTCGTCGAGAGAGAACTTACCTATGTACATCAGAGCATCATGTGACCCCGTACTTGAACAAACATTGCATTCTTAAAATGAAACATCGTGGTAAACTACATTTAGCTTGCCTTTTGTCATTAAACGCAAGTCACCTAGATATCTTTATGAGAAACTGTCCGGGGTGTCGAGGAAGTCCAGTGGACCCCGTAAGTGCGCAATGCAACTCGCACCACAACGACATGGTTCAGCTGCTTTTAGGGGTAGTTTCCGTTACACTGCTTCCAAATGCTGGAATAACATCCCACCGCCGATAAGGAACCTGCAACATAGTATTAATTATTTCAGAACAAACATTAAAAAATTCCTTTTGGCGCATTTAAAATATCAAGAAACATTGCAACATGACACTAGTGCTATATAGAAGATGTGCTATTTGTTAACATAGATGTGCATTTTGATGTACTTACATAGAACTTTGTTTTAAAAGTTATGTGTTCAATTTACAACTAAATTTTTTATCTTTTGTATAAATATGGTGCGTATAAATAAGGAGGAGGTTCTCAATTCGTCTGTATATATATATTTTCTTTTTCTATGTATGTTCGCGCATAACTCTGGCAATTATGAACCGATTTGAAAACATCTTTCTTCCATCCATTCTTTAATCCGTTAATTGGGTCCCATAAAAAAAATATTGCTTCCGAATAAGCAGTTTTTTTCTTTTTTTGTCATAGTCTCTGTCTATCTATCCTTCCTATCTTGGGTTGGGGTAGAGAGGCAGTGACCATCTAACGAATGGCCTTGCTAATGGTATATAAGTTTCATCATTCGTTGTTGGAAAATAAATTAATGATAAGTTAGTAAATTAATAATGAGAGTTGAGCTAGCAGAACCAAGTCTATGAATTGTTGAATTTCTTGAGTGTTGTGATTATTATTTGTAGAAGATTTTCAAAAGATTTAAGGCCAGTTGGATTCTTCATCAAGTCCATAAAGTGGTAGGGGTTTATGTTGAAGTTATTGCAGAGTTCTTCGTGATCAAAACGTTGGCGTGCGTATCTGGGACATTCCTGGATTAAGTGATCCATTCTCTGGACTACGCCGTTATTGCATGGACATTTGTCGGTACATGAAATTTTAAATCTGTGAAGGTATTGCCTATGGTATCCATGTCCTGTTAAAAACTGCATCAGGGAAAATGATGGAAGTTTTGTTTTGGTCCAAAGATCTGATATTGCATGAATGGTAGGGATTAGATTCCTGGTGCGTTGCCCTTGAGGGGTGTTTGCATAGTAACTGTCCGCTGATTCATTGGTATGTTGTCTGATTTTTGAGTTGATGTAGCTGAAAGGGCAGTGTGAGTAGTCAGGACATTTAAGGAGTGATGCTGCTTGTTTCGCAGGTGCATCAGCAGTTTCATTACCCCTTATGCCGACATGTGCTTTAGTCCATGCGAATTTCACTATCCCTGGAAATTGATGCAAGGTTTCCTGAATTTTCGTTGCAAACGGGTTTGTTGAATTTCTATTGTTAATTTCCAAGAGGGCTGACATGCTGTCTAAGATGATAATTGATTGATTTTGGTTGGTCAGTTTGACCCATTTACATGCTCTCT
Organism: Furcula furcula; assembly: GCA_911728495.1. Classification (NCBI taxonomy): domain Eukaryota; kingdom Metazoa; phylum Arthropoda; class Insecta; order Lepidoptera; family Notodontidae; genus Furcula; species Furcula furcula. The sequence goes on along the minus strand of OU452259.1, from coordinate 21,889,362 downwards.
GAATAGCTAATAATTCTGCCAGAAACACGGTACATGTATTGTGTAGTTTAAATTTCTTGACTATTTCACGGTCCGGTGTATAGGCAACAAAGGCTGCACCGACCTGATTGTCGTGTTTACTACCATCGGTAAATATTTTAATTGACTGTGTCACATAGTTGGTTGATTTCGTTTTCGGATGTGACCTGGTCAAAATTGATGGTAAGTCGATCTGCCGGATGGAGTAGAGTATCTATGGGAGATGGTTTTTCTGGAGATATGTCGCTTGGTAAATATTGAGTGTGTCCGGTTAATCTGAAGGTTTCAATAGCATTTCGCTCAGTGACTTTGAGGTGAAGTGGAGTAAACTCCGCCAAGGATATTGCAGCAACTGTGGAAATTGTTCTGATACCCCGAATTGCTTTAATTGCAAAACTTCTTTGTAAGGAAAGGAGTTTTTTCACTACATGTTTATATTTCGTAGCTGTTCCCCAGATTCCAGCAGCATAAGTGATTATGGGTTCTATTACTTGCTGATAAATTGTTCTGATGTTTTCACTGTGTATACCCCAGGTGGGCCTAATAAATAGGGATAGTTTTTTGTAAATTCTTTGTGCTTTTTCTATTACATGGTTAACATGTTTGGTGAAGCGTAACTTGTAATCAATTATTACACCTACTATTTTGGTTTCAGTGACATGTTTTAATTGTACATTATTCATGATGATTTTGGCTTTTTTCGCCTTAGGTGAAAATGCGATGAGTTGAGTTTTTTCTGGACCGAATGTTAACTTGACACTGGATCCCCAGTCACTGATTGCTTGAAGCACATGGTTGGTTGTGGTTTCTAATTGGGTTAAACTATTGGCTCTGACAATTAAAAGAACGTCGTCCGCAAATGCTTGCATGCGACAATTATTTGGCAGTGGTAATTCAAGCAATTCATCCAAGATCAAATTCCAGAAGGTTGGGCCACAGGCCGAACCCTGTATGCAGCCTTTGCTTAATTTTTTCGAAGCAGTGGCATCAGCGTATTTGAGCGTAACTGTTCTATCTTGGATATAGTTGTTAATGATTTGGTATAAATTTTTAGGACATTTAACATGATGGAGTCTACTGAGCAGTGCTGGCCACCATGCATTGTCGAAGGCAGCTTTGATGTCTAATGAAACTGCAAGTGCTAGTGGTCCATTTTGTTTGGCATCCTTAATTTCATTTACGGCATTGTGGAGGACATTGACAGTGGATTGCTGTTCTTTAAATCCATATTGATTTGTCTTCGTGTACTTGGTAGTTTGTAGATGATATGTTAGCCGTTTGGTAATAAGTTTTTCCAGAAGCTTCCCAAGCACATTGATCAGTCCTATTGGACGATAGGATGACACATCAGTATGATCGCTTTTATTATGTTTAGGCAGAATTTTTACAAATGCATTTACTTAAGTAGTTCCGGAAAAAACAAGAATGGTGACTGCGCAGGAGAACTGCAGGAATGCCTATATAGAAGACTTTATGTCGCTTTTTACGGACAAAAATGGTCATAACTCTGGCAAATATTTACCAATTTCAATGATTCTTTTTTTATTTGAAAGAACCATTGTAATGATTCTGTATGAATTTTGTCACAACCGGATCAGAACTTACTTGAGGACCATGAACGATGTGGGGGAATTTATCTGGTAAAAACCATAAAACTGATGTTCTCAATTACATTACTCTGACAAATATGAACCGATTTCGATGATTCTTTTTTTATTCGAGAGATTAAACTACTATGATGATTCCATGCAAATTTCATTATGACTGGATAAATTGTTTCTGAAGAACAATTATGTAAAACTATGTAGACGACAATGCGATTATAACCTACCTAGATCATTTCACCGTCTTCGTTGGTTCAATCTTTTAGTATGAAAATATCACTAAAAAGCATAAAAAAAATATTAAAAAAAAAATCGAACCGACTTCAATAACACTGAAAAGTATAAAATAATTTAAATATTATTGAAGTTGGTGCCAAATATACACAGCAGGTACGCCGACACCAACTTCTATAATATTTAAATTATTTTATACTTTTCAGTGTTATTGAAGTCGGTTCAATTTTTTTTTTATTTTTTTTTTTTATATACGTACTTTTTAGTTCTTGTCACAATCACGTGACGTCACCAAGAAGGTCTCAACGGAAGACCAGCGCTGGTTGTGTTGTCGCGACCAGCATTATGCTGAGTTGAGACCTTTTTGTGACACACTGTTTAAAATAGTTAGTACATGTTTTTTTTCCTGTTTTTTTTTTGTGTGACACAAATAAATGTTTTTCTTGTTCTTTTCTTCCTCCTTCAAAGTATCTTCCATTACGCAAAAGATGGTCGTGAGCCGATTGAGGTGTTTCGGACATGTACAGCAGCGATTCCGAAGAGAACCTCGTCGCCGTGAGCACTGTGTCTGGTTCCCGGGGCGTTCTCAAAGGCAAGACAATAAGGGGCTCTTGGTACAGATCCCACCGGAGAGCACTGGTCTCCTGTCTCATGTGCCTATGCATTATTTATTAGTGTTCACATACGCCAGTTGTGCCCCACAGGTCCCGGGGACCTCTTGAAGGTTTCTTCCGCGAAAAAAAACCACAAAAATGGTATGGGGCGAGACGAAGTATATGCTGTCAAAAAAGCTTTGGCCATTCCGGACAAAAAGAGGGGCAATGATTTGGAGCGAGCACAGCCCAGACAATCTGACTCAGATACTCCTTGATAGACTGTACTGCTACAGGTGCCTACGAACTAGAGCCAACCCCAAGTAACGACAAGGCAAAGATGAAGAAGAAAATTCTCTCTCGTTTGGATATCATGGGGTTACACGATATTGGTCATGTTTTATATTTGTCAAATAGAGAATTCATCGAATTAGTTCGTCAAATCGTCTTTTTGTCTTATTATGAAATTCGCCACATACGACATTAGTCAAGTAATTTAAGTACAAGTAACTACAAAAATGAAACATTTACAATTTCATAATCACAGCGAATTAGCATTCTAACCGAGACAACTGTGATTCGTAGGTGGAATTATGTTAAAAATTCGCAGGTTCGGATCCCGTGGGGAGCAACAACTTTGTGTGGTTGTTCCATACTGTCTGTTAAGTAAGATGATTCATGCGTCGGATGGGCATGTAAAAAGTCGGTCCTTTACCTGACCTCTCCCCAGTCTTGTCAGTCTTCCGTCCCATCGGATTGTGAGAGGTAAAGGAAGAGAAAGTGCACTTGTGTCTACGAAAGATGGGCCGCTGTGATCGTATAGGTCAGAAGGACATTATTATAAAACATTTGGCCTGTTAGTAAGATTTATAAAATAAGTTTACTCTCGTGTATTATAGTAACCCAAGACCCAGAAGACATTAAGACAATAACTAACGCGTTCATAGAGAAGCCGTATTACTACAGCTTTGGCAAGCCCTGGCTGGGAAATGGATTGGTGACAGCACCTGGTTAGTACTCTGTTCATTTCCTTAATTACGTTCTTAGCTCTAATTTTTTTACTTACCACCTATACTGCGATCCCCAAGAACCCTGCCAAGCGAGGGGATTATCGCAATCCCTTCCTTTCGAGTGCCTATGTTCTGTTGTGGACGTCTTTTGGCGGTTGATGATGATGATGAAAAGATTATTTTGCTTGAATGCTTTTCTTGGATCTGCGTTTAAAACTTATGTGAAGAAGAATCTTTATTTGGCAATGAAATACAGTGCAAAAAATACAGAATGTGCAAAGTGCCAAAAAGGACCCAGCTCAGCATAAAGTCACAGCCGGGGCTGTGACGATGGTTTTCAGCTGGAGCCTATAAAGTTAAAATACATAAACAATAAACTAAACCAGGAAACAACTGCCACGTGACCAGTTCTTATGCTGCGACTAGAATTAAAGTCAAAGTCAAGTCAAAAGTCAAAGTCAAAATATCTTTATTACGTTTAGGCCCCACGGGGGCACTTACACAAAAATCATTTTTACAAACTACCACCGGATCGTAACGCGGCCGCTACTGAGAAGATCCGGCAAGAAATTCAGCGGGCTTGTCTTTTTTTGTCATTTTTTTTTTAAAACAGTTTTACAAATTATAGATACATAGGTCAGCCTTAAAATTCTAAGCTTGCATGAGTTGAGCAGTTCAAGCCCACGCAGCTTTATCCTCCAGGAGACTTTATAATAAGCCTTTTTTGACAATCGGCTTTTTATCAAAGGTTTAAATTTCTTTATTGGAAGATCTCGGATATCCTGTGGCAGTTTGTTATAAAAGCGTATACTTTGGCCCATAAACGATTTGCCTGTTCTGTGGAGACGCGTGGCATGTACAACAAGATCGTGTTTATTCCGGGTATTAATATTATGTGTATCACTATACTTTTTTAAAGAACTGATAATTTTTTTAACATAAACTAAATTTTCAAATATGTATTGTGAGACAACCGTTAGAATATCTATCTCTTTGAATTTCTCTCTAAGTGAATCAATAGGAGCCAGATTGTAAATGGCTCTCACAGCTCTTTTCTGCAGAATAAAAATAGTATTAAGTTCGGTAGAAGATCCATAGTAATATACCATATGACATACCACTGTGAAAATAGCTGAAATAAACAATTCTAGCGGTTTCAACATCAGTTACACGTCTAATTTTCTTGACTGCATAAGCCGCGGAACTTAGCCTACCCGACAACTTCTTAATTTGTGGGCCCCATTGTAGTTTGGCGTCAATTGTTATACCTAAAAACACAGTCGACGCCTCAAGGTCCAACGCTGCTCCATTTATTTCTACATTGGTTGCCAGCTGTCTCACATTAGGAGTTACAAATTTCATACATTTAGTTTTGGTCTCATTAAGTTTTAGATTGTTAACATTGAACCAATGGACAACCATAGAAAGGAAGGAAAGTAACATGTCCATTTCTTTCTCTCTCTCTCCCCCTCCTATCTCTCTCTCTCTTCCATCCAGGATCAATATGGAAGGTGAACATAAAGAAACTAGCGGGCACGTTCACAACACCAGTCGTGGACGGATACCAGGGCGTATTCAATGCGCAAGCGCAAAAACTTGTCGAAAACCTCAAAACGGAAGTGGGAAAGGAGCCGTTCGACGTGATGGACAAGTACTTGGCTTACACTACCTTGGAAGCCATTTGTCGTAAGTAGCTGATGATTTCTGAGAGGTTCCCCAGGTCATCCAAATTTTGTTACTAAAACTTACTACTAGGAGGTAGGTTGTGCAAGGATCCGTCCAAGTAGGTTTCACCGCAGTGTCAGATATTCTGCCGCCAAGCAGCAGTGTGTAATGATTGCTGTATTCTGGCGTAAAGGGCACTGTAGCTGGTGAAATTACCGGACACAAAGACTTAATATCTAATGTCTTAAAGGTCGGTAACGCGCTAGTAATTCTTCTGGTGTTGTTAGCGTCTATAGTCTGCGGTGCCTGCTTACCATCAGGCGGGCCGCATGCTTGCCACCTTGGTACCATTCCATAATCATGTTTGATTGTTGGACCATGCCAACTCATGCTGAAAATAAACGTCCCGGGTCCTCCCTAGAACGCCACAATGAACAAAACTTGGCTATTCGCATCCACCAGTCGCTTGCGACTCGCACAATGTCGTCAGTCCACATCTCAGAGTAATTAGAATGGAGCTAGTATCGCGTCGATTCCCCGAACAAATTTTTCGTGGCACTTTTGCGGGGTGCGGGAGGCGAAGTAAACACACACAGATACAATTTTACGCATACCCACACTATAATAAACTCGCAACTCATTCAAAAAGTTACGCACACAAATAAAGAATGACCTGACCATATGACCAAAATTTGGCAGAGGGGTTAGCGCATCATGATCTCTCCAGTGGTATCTCCTCTAAGGTCCACATAGTGGCAGGCCTATCTACGCTGCGTCTTCCGGTTCGTATTCGCTACTCGAGAACCTTCCTACCCCATCGGTTATCGGTTCTTAGAGCGATGTAACCTGCCTAAAGTTTCATAATTAGTAGGAATATTTTTCCCTAGGTACACATACGAGTTTATTAATTTAAAGAATATATCTACTGGTACTCCCATCTCATCTACTCCCGTTGGATGTCCGTAACAGGCAACTAAGGGAAACAACAAGACGGGCTGCAGTCTCTTTCTATTGGATAACCTACCACCTCAACTGCGATAGCAAAGACGCCTGCCAAGCGTGGGGATTATGTTAACCCTTCCCTTCTAAGGGGAAGCCTTTTGTTCAGCTGTGGTTGCTTATGATAATGTAAGTACTTGTACTTGGCTTGTGAGTAATGTTAGCTGTCTCAACAGAAACAGCTCTGGGCGTATCCAAGATATCAGAGAGGATAGTGACTACCGAGTACTATAAGGCGTTCAACCGTTGCCTCGAGCTGATGGTCGCCAGGGGGCTAAACGTCTGCCTACACCCAGACTTCATATACCGACTGACGCCAGCCTACAGAGAGTTCAACAAATGTGTCGCTGTCATCCATAACGTCTCCGATACGGTGAGTTACTTAGAGATGATGTTGTCCTCTTCACCGTATCCTCCGGCGGCAGGGATTCCTTCAAACGTCTACGGCCTGGCTGTGGAAGGCTCAGATGTGGCTCGCAAAACCGAACTTCATCTTAAATAGACTGTTACACGGAAGGCAGGGGAGTGGTCAAGAACTCTTGAAAGTATACTTTGGGCAGATCCTTACCGATTTGTGTCCAGGTCATATAAACGCATGTGTTCAAACTGTATCACACTTTTATGAACAGTAGAACGCCACACAGTTCTTTGTAACGCAAGCTGGATCGCTGTGTGTGTGTTCGATGGGAGCACCCAGCGATCGGTCGGTATACCACAACTTGTCAGGTGGCGCTTGAGGACATTCTTATAGCGCAAGTACTGACGACCTTGCTTCGGCTTTCCACTCGACAGTTTTGAGTAAAATACTGTCTTTGGTGACCTGCTATCGTCCACCCGTATGACGTGGCCACTCCTTCTGAGGTTGGTGTTTAATTTTATAAGCGCCTCAATCTCGGGCATATTGACGCGACTCAGAACTACAGTGTTAGGAATACTATCATGCCATATATCTAACACGCAGTATCGACCTAAAACAGCGAAGAAAGATGTCTAGCTTTTTAATATCTGCCTTGTTGTTTCTAACTTCTCCTTTCTATCATCGGACGATGAGACCCACGGCAAATCTACGCACTCTTAAGTCGTAAAAGTCCCATCTGAATGGACAAAGCAATTTGATTTGTCATGTACTTACAATAAATACAAATAAGGATTGGAATAGTTTACCTGCCAGTTGCCCAGGCAATTATAAAGTTACATGTGTGTTTTCTAGGCTAAATAAAATAGGGTTTTTGGAAGCTAGCGTGCTTCACCTTCATAGATAATATTGCAGCTTGCCATCAGGTGGGAGGCGGTCAAAAAACACTAGGTCTTTAAACAAGAAAAAAAGGTAGCAAAGTTTAACGTATAAACAGCAATGTTTGTCTTCTGGGAACATCTAAATGACTTCACTATAACAACAACTATACAGTTCAAGGGTTGTTCATATTTGCTACGGGCCCCGCGCTGGCTTAATCCGGCATTGACTTGTAGCAGCACCAAGTTTCTGCAGCATAGAGCAGTACGTAGCCAGTGAACAAACAAGCAAGTCGTTCGTCTAATGGTAAGCGTCACGTATTAGTTGTTTAGTTCCTAGTATATTCACCAGCTACAGTGACCTTCAGATCAGAACAAAGCAACTTTTATGTATAGTGTTGTTTGGCGGTAGAAGACCTGACATTGTCGTGATAGGTCTCCTGAAAGGTCACATGCAGAAGGAACCAACCTAATGTTGTGGATTAGAGTGGAGTATTCCCTAAAATAAAAACTTTTTCTATTCAATCAAGTGTTATAAGCATGATTGATTGATGATGATGAGTGATGCCTACGCTAGCAGCTATACCAAACTGCCGCTTGTCACCTGAGAGGCTACTAAATCATATCATCTATAAGTATAAGTACTTATAATAAAACTGTAACAGGTCCATTTCTGTACATTGAAGATATTTTGAAAATTATATTTGGAGGGCATTCTATAACTGATACTGAGGCCGAAAATGTATTTTTTTAAATTTTTGTCTGTCTGTCTGTCTGTCTGTATCACGGCTGCGCATCACGCCGAAACTACTGAATGGATTCAAATGAAACTTGGCATGATTTGAGATCTTACTACGAGGTAAGACATAGGATACTTTTTATCCCTTAATCTAGCACGGTTCTTTTGGGAGAGGGGATTAAAGTCAAAATGGGTACATGGTTATACGCTTGGTCCGATTTTATCAATTTTTCTTTATAATATAATAAATATTAGTAAGGGAACACTCATAGAGAGTTGTTATCAAGGTTTTGTAATCGATCAGGTTAAGCAACGTTAGGTAAGGTCATTAAATAGATGGGTGACCGTTTAACGCCATTTGAACTAAACGGGTCCGTGCTTCGGAGAGCAAGTAAAAAGTGGGTCCCAGATTTTAACCGACTATAAAAAAGGAGGTTATGTATTCGATGCGAATGTCTGTTATTAAAAGTTTAGTTAACGTAAAAATAGCGCAGGTGGAGCTGCGTGGGTCAGCTAGTCAATCAATAATTACCTATAATATCGATATACGATTATAGGTAATTAAAAGAAGAAAACTAGAGCGACAAGGAAACAAAAATAAAGAAAGACTGATGCACGGGACAGAAGGTAAGTATTACGTACCGTACGTAATAATTTATTGATCCTTAGTACAGGTTTTGTATTGAAATCGATTGAGTTAACGAATTCATTAAATGGCTGAGAGCGGCATTTAGTGACTAGACCGTTCGTCTGATGGTCCACGCCTGTCTATAGACAGCTGCATTCATTGCACTGTCGCTCGTCTCACGAGACATTAGGTCTCATGGTCTCATGGTCTTCGGTAGCTTCCTCTACTTCGCTGCTACATACATCGGAAGATAGAAATGTACCTATACACTTCTCCAGTAGGTTCAGATCTTCTCAGTCGCCGCGTTGTGATCTGGCGGTAGTTTTAAAAAAGTTGACAATATGTAAGTGCCCTGTAGATGGTTTCTTGCATGAGCTACAATGTGGTAGGTATTTCTATTACGTGTAGATTATGGGACCCTAATATCATCACCATCCATCATCATAATCCCCTTTATAAGGGGATGGTGATGATACAACCAATTTTATTGTAACCCACAGATATATATTTACATAGATAACGCAAATGCATGTACTTCGCGTGTCCGAACCCCGACGAAACGTCGGGGTAGGTCGCCGCTAACTTGTCTGCAAGGCTGCAACAACAGTCCGCGTGCGTCTGTTGTTGCAGCCTTGCAGCCGGTCGGCCGCAAAAACTAAAAAAAATCGCCACCGATGCGGTTGCGGTTTGGATTTCCCGTCACTAAATGTCGGCCGTGACGTCACAGAAAGTGTTAAAAGTCGGTACGCTTGGTTTCAATAAAAATCGTGATAGGTACTTGCGTTATCTATGTAAATCTATATCTGTGTTGTAACCAATTCAATGTTAATGTCGCGTAGATGATGAGCCTAAATTCAAGGCGTTCTTGGATATTCTGATGGATTTGAGCGACATCGACCCGAGTCTCACAGAACAGCAGATCAAATCGGAAGTGGACACCATCATTGTGGGCGGCCAGGAGACTGTGGCCTCCACTATCTTCTTCACTTTACTCATGATAGGATGCAAACCGAGGATACAGGACAAATTGTATGCAGAGTGAGTATTGTACATTTTTGGGATTGATACGCGCACAGATATAGATTTACATAGATAACGCAAATGCATGTACTTCGCGTGTCCAAACCCCGACGTTTCGTCGGGGTTAGTTGCCGATACTAAAAAAAAACTGCGGGGCATCGGCGGTATCGGTGTCTTTGAATCCGTTTAGATTTCCAGTCACTAAATTCCGTCCGTGACGTCACAGAAAGTGTTAAAAAGATTCAGCACAATATGTTTACACTATGCTACTTTGAGGCTGAATCAAAAGGGACCCACTATCTCCTTTTGGTGTTAACATAAATATATAGCATCGATATACTATACCAACAAGATTAGCTGTCACGAACAAAATGACATCGAAAATGTGGTCGCGGTTACATATACCTACACAACTATACACGTACACGCAAAACAATAATATGTTCATATAAAAAGATGACTTACATACTATAAAATAAGGTTCAATAATAATTGCAGACAATTGAGCGACAGCCGTCTCCGTAGCTCTTATTTTTAACCGACTTCAAAAAAGGAGGAGGTTCTCAATTCGTCTGTATATATTTTCTTATTTTCGTGACCACTTTTCGGGTTGTGACAGCAAATCTAGTTGGTATTGTATATCGATGATATATAGTCTCTTTTATGTTGTTATGCAAAGAATGTTCAATCAGCAAGATCTTCCAAGGTTGATTATCCAGAGTGCACTCGGCAAACAAAAAATATTATATACGCCATTCAATTCTCTCGTGGGAATTAGAGACCGTGCCGGGCTAGAATTGCATCCCCCCATCTCCTCATCTCGTAAGAGGCGACTAAGCGAGAACGGGAAGACGGGCAGCAGCGTCTTTCTTTTGGATTTATCTTCCACCTGTACTGCGATCCCCAAGCCGCCTGCCAAGCGTGGGGATTATGGCAACCCCTCCCTTCTAAGAGGGAGACCTTTGTTCAGCTGTGGACGTATTTCGGTTGCTGATGATGATGATGACGCCATTCAAGGAGGCTGATTCTTCGCACTCCACCTCTGATGATCTGTCAACTTTCAGGTTTAAAAGCATATTCGGGCATAGCAAACGTCCGGTGAACAAAGACGACATGTCCAAAATGAAGTACTGTGAAGCAGTGATCAATGAAACACTGCGCATGTTCCCGCCCTTGCCAGGAGTGATGAGGTACGCAGACCGGGACCTTCAAATCAGTAAGTAAATCCCTACGCACAGTATTTGTTTTCAAAAAATTACAACCAGTCCCCAAGCCTGCAGCAGCAAGCAGCATGATGCGGTAACAGCTCAGCGGGCGCTTGCCTTGGAAACAAGGTGCGCAGGTTCGAACCCCGGCTCACACCTCTGATTTATTTAATGAATCATGTGCGAATCGTCTTTGTGCGATTGTTACTAGCTTTCGGTGAATGAAAACATCGTGAGGAAACCTACATGTCTGAGAAAGCCTTACTAGCTTTCGAATGACGTGTGAAGTCCGCCAACCCGCACTTGGCCAGCGTGGTGGACTATGGCCTAAGCCCCCTCATCTTGAGGGGAGGCCCGTGCCCAGCAGTGGGACATAAACAAGGGCTGGTATTATTATTATAATCCCCAAGCCTCCAAGCGTGGCGATTATGTCGTCTTTCGGCTGTTGATGAAGCACTTTAGCGAGTTAGACAATGAAATTACTAATTACCTAAATTCTCCAAGACATAGACGAACAGTTTATTGCAAATGTAAATCTATATCTATACTTATAATAAAACTGTAACAGGTCCAATTCTGTACATTGAAGATATTTTGAAAATTATATTTGGAGGGCATTCTATAACCGATACTGAGGCCGAAAATGTAATTTTTTTAATTTTTGTCTGTCTGTCTGTCTGTTTCTATAACGACTATAACCGATACTGAAGCCAATACTGTATTTTTTTAAATTTTTCACTGTCTGTCTGTCTGTATCATGGCCGCGCATCACGCCGAAACTACTGAATGGATTCAAATGAAACTTGGCATGATTTGAGATCTTACTACGAGGTAGGACATAGGATACTTTTTATCCCGTAATCTAGCACGGTTCTTTTGGGAGAGGGGATTAAAGTCAAAATGGGTAGTTGGTTATACGCTTGGTCCGATTTTATAAATTTTTCTTTATATATATAATAAATATCAGTAAGCTAACACTCATAGAGAGTTGTTATCAAGGTTTTGTAAGCGATCTGGTTAAGCAACGTTAGGTAAGGTCATTAAATAGATGGGTGACCGCTTAACGCCATTTGAACTAAACGGGTCCGTGCTTCGGAGAGCAAGTAAAAAGTGGGTCCCAGTTTTTAACCGACTATAAAAAATGAGGTTATGTATTCGATGCGAATGTCTGTTATTCAAAGTTTAGTTAACGTAAAAATAGCGCAGGCGGAGCTGCGTGGGTCAGCTAGTACTTATAATAAAACTGTAACAGGTCCAATTCTGTACATTGAAGATATTTTGAAAATTATATATGGAGGGCATTCTATAACGACTATAACCGATACTGAAGCCAATACTGTATTTTTTTAAATTTTTGATTGTCTGTCTGTCTGTATCATGGCCGCGCATCACGCCGTAACTACTGAATGGATTAAAATGAAACTTGGCATAATTTGAGTTGATACTACGAGGAAAGATATAGGATACTTTTTATTCCGTAATCCAGCACGGTTCTCTTGGGGGGAGAGGGGATTAAAGTCAAAATGTGTACTTGGTTATACGCTTGGTCCGATTTTATCAACGTTTCATTATAATTATAATAAATATTAATAAGGGAACACTTATAGACAGTTTTTATCAATGTTTTGCAAACGATCAGGTTAAGCAACTTTAAGTAAGGTCATTAAATAGATGGGTGACCGTTTAACGCCATTTGAACGAAACGTCTCCGTGCTTCGGAGGGCAAATAAAAAGTGGGTCCCAGTTTTTAACCGACTTTATAAAAGGAGGTTATGTATTCGATGCGAATGTATGTTCTTAAAAGTTTACTTAACGTAAAAATAGCGCGGGCGGAGATGCGTGGGTCAGCTAGTACACAATAAAACTTGAACAATATTATAGTAAATGTGAAACGGGACACCTTATTATCAATAGTGATCGAGGTGGCCTGCCAAGGAACCTTTATTTTATTTGGGACAACAAATGATTACACAATAAGGTAAGATAACAAATATGGATAAGTACTAGACATAGGCAATTATGCAACCTGCACCGTTGACCACGGAATAAACCTTTTGAATGGAAGGGTACATGTCTGCAGATGGCTATCATCGGATTCGGACTCTAGAAATATCCTCGGATATCAACTTCCTTAGCCAAGTTGTTATTCTACAATACCGAACGCTAGAGAACAGAAAACTAATGTATGGGAATGACATATCCTAGCCCAGCATATCAGGCCCTGTAGCCTGATCTCTCGCCCTGCTGTTAGTTCCCAGGTTCCTAAACCAGAATATTTTAAGTACCTACCTACTAACCTTATATTTTATAGCTGATGCTCGAGTCAACTACTGCGCGGGTGCTGCTTGGGGGGACTACTGGTCCGACTACTATCCCTTTTGCCTTTTAGTTTGTTGTAATTCTGTCGTAATTTATTGTTTTCTTCTTTTCTCCCTTGTTTTATGTTTTGAACGGCAGGACACAATATCGCTAATGCCGATTCACTTGTAACAAAACAATGTTTAAAAAGAAAAGTGAAAAAATGTCAAGCCCGCTGAGTTTCTGCCGGATCTTCTCAGTTGAGGCCGCGTTGTGATCCGGTGGTAGCTTCTAAATAATTGACCATTCAAAAGTGCTAGCGTTAAGCCTATTTGAAATAAATATTATTGACTTTGACTTCGCATAAACGAAAATCCGTAAAGAAGTGTGATGACCATCTTTTATCTTGCAGAATCATGTGTAATCCCCAAAGGGTGTGCAATTGGGATCAATGGCTGGGGTGCAGGAAGGTCGCGGCGAGTGTGGGGTCCCGACGCACAACTATACCGCCCTGAGCGCTGGTTGGAAGAAAATCCCCCTGGGAACCCTGCCGCGTTCATGGCGTTTAGTTATGGCAGAAGATCTTGTATAGGTGGGTTTGAGACAGCGAAAAATATGGTTTCTCTCTATCTGGCATAATCTTGATGCTCCAAAATATATGTGGCATAACACAGTTGGCATAATTTTCTTTAAACGAATATTTTATGGCATAAACATAATTTGGTAATTATTGTTTGGCCGAATTTTTATATTTCCGAATTTACATTGACATTGACATACTTTTAAGATGGCAGAGTTTTACATGGCATAATTACGTAATGGTAAGGGGTGGTGCTCAAAAAGTTGCTAGCTCTTTATTCTAGGAGAAGTGTTAATAGTGTAGCTAGATTATAAAAATAAGTAGGAAGCGAAATGTTTCAAGAAACCATGTCTCTAGTGGGGGTCAAGGGGTCGACTTATCTCATAACATTCTCCTCGCCTTGACACTAGTAAAGACGATGATGAATTACAGACAGACGACATAATATGTTGTTGCCAGCGTTGTGCTACCCTAACAGAAAAGCAATCAAAAGGGAAGAAGCCAATACCCCCTCCGATCTGTCTTTGTTAGAGTAATTTTGTTTCAGAATTGTGTTCGCTGGTCTTTGACACTACAGTGACCCATCACACGACCAATATTGTTATCGCCTGTGCAGGTGTCTCTTTCTACCAGATGAAGTCTCTTCCTTAAAATTCTTCACACCCCGTAGGTGTGGTTCTGCATTCTCGCCATATTTACGGAGGTTGATATATACCTTTTAAAGAACATAAATCAATCATTAAATGATAGACGTAAAATTATGAATTATTTTTTGTTTGGTACGAAAAGAAATCCCGTGAGCACTATAAAATAACCCCGTCTGGCACCGCTCTTCGCGCAAAGTAGGTAAACAAGAGTACGCGGGGTTGCCAACCTCGGGACCTATTCTGAGCGCTCGAGAGCTCTTATTCTGGTTGAACGTTAATTATGAATAATTAATTATCATTTAGTTATTAATCTATTTTTTAACTGTAAGGCCTCGTTTACGGAGGCGCGGGGCGTCACGCGTCGCGATGGGCGGCGCGGCCGGCGCGGCCCGCACTGAGTTAAAACATATTATGGCGTTGTAGGAGTGAGAGAGAGATGCGAGATGCCACGCCACACGCGACGCGTGACGCCCCGCGCCTCCGTAAACGAGGCCTTAGGTCTACAAATATGAAAAAAATGCAAAACCACACCACCACCTGTATAAATAGGGGGGTTCTTGTGAAGCTAATTTTTTCGCAGACTCAAAATATTCTAAAATAGACTGAAAGTTCATAGACATATTTTTTTATTATGTTATGTAGACAACGTTCTTGGTATATAAGACATATGCATGTTATTTCAGTTGCACCGTCTTTAGATCACTTTGACTGAGGTTAATGTCATTGCAGTTTTAGTAAGTCATTATTCATAAGGTAATGGATATGGTAGGGTAAGGTAGTGGATAGTGTTTTGCAGTACAGAAATTTTTAAATCTTAATTATAAAAATGAGACTGAGGTCTAGTGGTTTGACACCCTGGCCGCTGCCTAATAGGTCGTGGGTTCAATTCCCACCAAGTGTCTGGGTATTTTATTGATTTGAGTATGTATTTACCAAAAAAGTACATATGTGTTAGTATCAGTTGAACATAGAACAGGCTCTGCCTAGTTTGGGATCAGATGACCGTTTGTAGATTGTCCTAGAATATATATATATTATAACTTATTTTTCAATAGGTAAAAAGTACGCAATGGCGATAATAAAGACTGTCCTGGTGTGGTGTGTCAGGGAGCTGGAGTTCATATCGGAAGCGGAAGGCATGGAACTGAAGGTGGATATAGCGCTGAGACCAATTTCGGGACATATGATACGAGTGCGGAGAAGAGATGAGACATAGTAAACTTAGTTGAAAATGCTGTATTTCGTTTATATTGCCGTTTGAAAAATCCATCTCAGCTTACTTTAAAGTAATTGTAATTAGTAATAATAATTTACTTTATCCAAATTTTTTGTAGATACCTAATTAAACACCATTCTAGGATATTCTTTATAATAAAATATAGATATTTTGTTTAATTGCTTCTCTTGATTTACAAACAATGGAGATATCAAAATTACGTATGTAAATTTATGTTATAAGTAATTAGGTAAATTACATACAATTAAATTTATGTTACATAGCACAATTGAGTTGACTGTGGTCTTTTTGGTTGGTGCTTTTTTCTAGTTACAAAAACAACTTGCATTTCAGTGATTAGGTGTGTGAGCGTAATCAATTTTGTATCTTCCAAAATCATTGCGATCACAAATATTGTACTACAGTCTTACAAATGCACTAAAGTAACGAAGTTATTAGACTTACCGCCACACTAAGATTCATTCAATAAGTTCTTTAGTTTATATCACATAAGTAATCTGGTATGGATTTTGTATTGAAATTTACGAGTTAAAGTATGGCAGCATGTCAATTGTTTACGTTATTATTACGATTTCTACATTTCCTATTAACTCATCGTGGTCCTAAGCGCGGTATACGCTGAGTAAATAGCTTTAGTCACGGACATCAAGCAACTAAAACTTAGCATCGTCAGTCCACCAGCAGACAACGTCATCGTCTTCTGCGCGTTCTGAAGCATCATCAGAACCATCTTCATGTTGGTCTTATCAAAATTCTCCCACTTACATTCGTATATAGCCCTTTCGAATTCCACGCTAGCATCCATCACCCTCTGCCCTGTAAAACAGTCCATCGCGACCTGCATATATGCGAAAGGCATTTGCAAATATGTATTCTCTAACTTGCCCAACAGTTCAGCTATCAATCCGAGGATCAGTAGAAAAAACCCCATGGCAATAGATCCTCTGAAAACGTTTTCAACTTGGATGTATAGATTGAGGACTATCACGTGCTGCCGTATTATATCTTTCAAACGCCTGTTAATTATGTTTTGTATAATTATTGTTTCGTTTTTGTTATACGTGTTTTCATCTATTCTGGCTTCTTCAATAGTGTCTGACCAGATGTGGAGTATTTCATTGCTTAAAGCAAGCATTTGGGATTCTGTGTAGCCGGCTATGAGGATAAGGTACGCGGTGACGCTGGCTGGCACGTAGCATATATAGAAGAGTCCAGCGGCCATTACTAGGGAGGCTATCTCGTAGTTAGGAGATTCATACATCGGTTCCAGGCCTACAAATATTAAATGTATGTAATGGTAAGAATAAATAACGAGTAACACGCAAATATTGAAATACCTCTATTATATCATCATAATCAGCCGGAAGACGTCCACTGCTGAACATAGGCCTCCCCCTTAGACCGCCACAATGAACGACAATTTGCCATTTGCATCCGCCGGTTACCTGCGACGCGAACAATGTCGTCGGTCCACCGAGTGGGAGGCCTGCCTACGCTGCGTCTTCTGGTTCGTGGTCGCCACTCGAGAACCTTTCTTCCGCAAGGGTTATCGATTCTTCGAGCGATGTGGCCGGCCCACTGCCACTTCAACTTGCATATTCCTTGGTTCTATTAGATGCCTAAAGGTAATTAGCAATATAATAATACTAACCCTAATTCGAGGTAGAATCTGGTAAAATTATGGATATTAGAAAATAAGTAATTACCATAAACAATATAATAATCCTCTGTCAGGTGCCTGCCAGGCAACAGCAAGGGTTTCAGTATGTACACGGCGCCGTTGCCAACCAGCACCACCCAGTAGATGGTGGCACGCTTCTTGACGGTTCTCAGAGACTTGAGCAGATTTACAGAGAATCGGCTGCCTGGTACTACGTGCGAATCGCACTCCAAATAGTCGTCGGCTATTTTTTTTATTGTGTCACTGCCAAATGTTGGAAGGCCTATATGAGTTAAGAGTTTCCAAAATAGCACGATTGATTTACCTAACCAGGGACATTATGTGGGAATTGTAACCCCGTTACTTAGAAAGCCACAAAGTAGCCTTCGCAACATGGAGGTATTTCTTTAGTTGTTTTGAAGAGTTGGTAACTGTGTTAAATAGCCTCGAAACAATTATGAATTTATTTTGTATGGCATTTAAACCCCTACCAGAAATTTATTATTACCAATATTTTACTACCAATAAATTCAAAATACCTGCCAGAAAGGATAAATCACCAAATTGAGTTCCATGAAGTATTGTCGAAATGATAATGTTTTTCTTTTTATTGAATACCATTAAAATATAATTATCTCCATTTATTTTAGCCATACAAATACAATTGATCAAAACTATCTAAAGTATGAAATTATGTCAGCATTCAAATGTGATTTCTGAGAATTATGATTATTATTATTTTATGATTTCTGAGATTCTGAGTTTCCAACTAAAAGAATGTCCCCAATTTTTTTTATTAAGTGGTCTCGAATGACATCATATCGCGGATAATGAATAACATAATGAAATTTAATATACCATACAAACGCTGTTTCTGCCACAACACGAATAATTTGGTTTATTTCCTTAATTTAATTGGTATACGAGACTGAAAGAATTATCACAAGTGTAATAATTTTTCGGGCATTCGCTATGTTCACTAAGGCCGGTCTATTCTTAAGTACTTACTTAGTTTTTTTTTTTAAATCCCATCACTCTTTCCCACTACTGTTACTCCTGTAAGCTAGGATCTACAGACACCGAGCTTTGACCCTCGGTGAGTCCCGGGGAACGCTAAATTGTTTTGGAATTCGCAACAAATTTAAAAGAAGGAGGAGTTGAAAAGACCTAAATTCCACTTCCCTCTTTTGCAAAGCGGGGAACAAGCAATGAATTAACATAACTTACATGTAAAAGAACATATACAATAGTTTCAAAGTTCCGATCTCGCTGGTAATGCCCAGTGACAGCACCACCATGGCGGGCACCATCTCACCGGTCTGCATGCAGCGCCAGAACACGAACCATGACATGGAGATCAGGTACACGTAGTAGTAGGACGCGCCAGTGAATATCGTTATTATGTAGGAATAGAACGGGATACCTGAGGGTTTGGATTTTGTATACGTATATTTACATTAGAACAGCGGCCAGTATTAGTAGGCCAATGTTGGTTATACGAACAGCAGATGCGGATCAGGTTTTGAGTAATGTAAGAGCAAAAATTTAAAAGGGAATGCAACTAAGAATAGTTTTCTCAGTATACTTAAGACGATTTATAGCTTAAAAAAATACCTCGCAAGGCTGCGAGGCAATGCAGTTATTTTTTTATTTGCAAAATTAAAGTAAGCTTCATGATACTCATAGTTCTTTATAATGACTCCTGGATTAATATGATTTTCTTCAGAGAAGAAAAATTACAAACAACTGGTTTCACTAAATAAATAAAATAAATAATATCTTGGGACAATCCACACACGGTCATCCGATCCCAAACTAGGCAGAGCCTGTACTATGGAAACCAGACAACTGATACTAATACTTATATACTTTTTTTTTGTAAATACATACTTAAATAGATAAACAACACCCAGACACTTGGTGGGAATCGAACCCACGACCCATTGGTTAGCAGGCAGGGTGATGTCTGACTACTAGACCAACGGGCCCGTCAAACTAAGATAAGTTATTTCTTGAACCCTTGCAAATTGCAACTTTTGTGTAGTGATTGGCGAATGCAAATGATTCATTCGTATATTCATTCGAAAGGGTAGTCATTCGAATTATTCGAGTGTAGAAAAGAGCTATTCGAATTATTCAAATAAATTGTTTCGTTCAAAAATCATTCGAATTTTGAACGAAACAATTCATTCGAATAATTCGAAAAACAAACATTTCCAAGGACGAATGATTTTTCGAATATTCGAATAATTCGATTTTTTAAACAATCGCCCATCACTACTTCTATGCAATTTCGCTTCGATTCACCACAGCTATGGTAGCTACGATCCTTAGAAAATACGCGATTGATAATTATAATAAAAATCTGGACGCGGCTGATTAAATAATTATCTTACCATTGGTATACTTGTTATCTATGTTTAACGTCAATACCCTAAGAAGAACAGCGACGTTCCACATCATTGTCGGTAGATCGTGATACTCCAACCCAAATTTACGAATGACTTCCCACATTTTTCTAAACAGAAACCGTAAATTTGTGTTTATCAATATTATCAGTAAAGTTAGTTACTTATTAGGAGGGTTTATAAATTGTGAGCTGTTTAACCGATACACGTAATAGGTTCTCAGTAATTACTACTGTTGACACAGGGGTAGGGGAAAGTGGGGCATGTTGGAATAATACAGGGTATTTTTAAAAGGACTTATTGAGTTGTTTTTACTATCATACTGAACATTTTCCTACCATTTTTATTATTTAATATTTTTTATTTAAGTACATAAGTTGTTTTAAATGTCCATATCCACCACCCATTATTTTAGACATAATTTAAATTCACCTGCATCGATTATGCCCAACTCACCCGAAAATTAAATTGTTCAATTATAATTACTTAATTGGCCTGAACTACTGTGCCCAGATACATTTTTAAAGAAGTCGTATTGAGTCACAAACAAACCAGATAATAAACCAAACAAAGCGAAGGGTTTAATTAAGCTTGCCTTTTCGTCGACTACGTGCGTCAGAATATATGACACGGAATAGCTTTCTAAAGTAGGGCCAATTTAATAGATCACATTTGACACTTTAACGGCAGGCTTAAAAATATTATGACTTTTATCGAAATTAGAACTACACAATTGCTTATCTTTTTTCAAATACGATTACATAGGTATCTATTGTAATAATGACAAAAGAAACAGACGGAACGAAGAAACTGACAGATGTTAAATGTGATCTATATTGGCCCTACTTTTCATACATTGACGGTTCCTTACACAAAGAAAATACCATTTACTTATTACCCCAAGCTTATAAATCATTCGCATTGCCTCCGTAGCTATACAGAAGAACCGGAGTAAGGAATAACTGCGCATAGTTATGTGCAGTTATTTCCTTAGAGGCGATACCAATCTAAGGCCAAACCAGGAAGGAATACCTGGTTAAGGTATTCCTTCCTGGTTTGGCCTTATAAGGTTAAATCCAGGACGATCACCCGGTTGTCTGGAAAGTAGTCGTGTGTAGTTCACGAATGAATCCTTCAATTGAACTACTTCAGTTGGTTTACTTCCTTCGTTCTCTAGTTCAGTTACAATTCATCTACTTCATAGTTCAGTTGTTTAGTCCACCGGGCGCGAACAATCCGATCCGAAACATGAACGATACTCAGTGCGGATAGATAATGCTGTCTCGCTCTGTTGTAGGTACTGAAGTGATTTTTCTATTTCACTCAAACTTTGACTCGGCTATGTAATACAATCGTTCGAGAACGATATTAGGCGTGCTCTTACTTTAGCTGTACATTGCTTGTTATTTAGAAAAGCTGATATTGAACTACCAAGCAAAATGGCAATGTACAGTTTATAAACACATTTGCACGAGCTTGAATATAAAATGTAGCAATCATAAAAGCGCATTGTTTTCATTCGTAAGTATCTGAGTAGTTATGAAAACTATAAAGTTTTTAGAGTATTTTGAGCTTTATGACATGATGTTACGAGAGTATGGGACACTTTAGTATAATTGTTACAGTTTACTGTTCATCTGAAATAAGTTGTGTGCATTGAGATATAATGTACCAATTGTGCGGGATTATGTTTCCAAATGGCTTAATTATTTAACTTTACAAAAAACAGAAAATTAACGGAAGTTATATACTCATGTCTCAACTTATGCGATAAGCTGGTTAAAAAGTGAACTGATATATATCAACCATTTCAAAATCTCTCATTGAACTAAGAACGAAAACCGAGCAACAGACTAAATCATTTCTGTTGAGCTACTGGACTAGACTGAACTATTGAACTAAAAGATAGATATACTTCACAGTAGTGAAAAGATATGTATATATCTTTTCATTCAAGTGACACATTCTGCGCAAGGCTACTGGAAAGTAAGAAGATCCAATCGTCGGATGGGCATGTCAAAAGTTGGCCCTATGTCTCCCCGGTCGTTTCAGTGTTCCGTCCCATCGGTTTGTGAGATTAAGGAGAAGAGAGGGCACTTATGTCTGCTTGCGCACTTATGTTTATCTCTAAAGATTGGTCGTATTCACCAGGAGGTTATTATATTGTTCCCTTACCTAGTAACGAAAAATTATATCTATACTTACTCATAATATTACCATTTATAATTGGGTCGGGACTGCCATTTATTTTCCTCCCCTTCCTCGATACTAGTAAACCCTAATAATTCTTGATGTGGTGACATTGTAAACATAGGTTATTTAGTATTGTTGACTGCATTGAGGTGCCACATCCTACACCTGCGCTTGACACATTTATTACCCAGCTATAATGCACGACACTATAATTACCACAACATGCACTCAAAATATTAAAGCATAAGACAAAAGAAAGAAAGTTTATTTACAAAATAACTAAATATTTACAGTTTATTTACTAAGTAAAAATCTTCGAGGGAAGGGTACCTAAAAGACTGGCAGCGTTTCCTCTTTGTATGGCCAAGCTTATACGTTGGCAGAAAAAGCTACAAGCCCTACGGTCACTCACCTGAGACTTCGATAAGTTTGGATGAAATTTCTTTTACCAAACCGTGCGCCTCATAAGACCAAGGCCCCATGGTCTCCACCGCAAAAGGCGCAAATATATATAGCTCGAACCTAGGGCTGCATGCTTGCGCCGCTTTGCATCACTGGCGATCGCCGCAGCTCCTCCTGCCGCCCTGCAAGTTGCCGGGGTGTGGGACGCAGCAAGTGTATCTATCTACACATGTCGCATCTCACACCAACGGCTTTCCATGTTGCCATGGGATTGAAGAAAGAAAGTAAATATATGGGTGTGGGCCCTAAGGCGTCCATTGGGTACAGCGGCGACTTCGTGAAGGATGGCGGCGGTGTTACGACCCATGTCCCCGTGAGTATCGTCACTGGTTGCTACAATTCCAGGGGGCTACAATGAAGCCCCGGTAGCGGGCTCAAAGGCAAGGCACTGACGGGCTCCTGGTGCAGATCCCACCGGAGAAACGGAGAAATCTCATGTGCCGATGCGCCAGCCGCGGGGGTTTTAGTGGGTAAGAATCCCACATACCCCCCGGTTGAGCACCACAGCTCACCGGGACCTACTGAAGGTGTCCTCCGCTAAAAAAATTTAAAATAATTGTAGTGCATGCTGTGTTAAACACAATAGCAAAGTGACTTCGTCTTAAAAGAGACAATAAGAAAAGTGCGACACATTCTTAATCTATTTTAATTCAATCGTTTAGATGTAATTAATATAACTGATTATCCTTTAAGCTAGATTGGAATTTATATGGTGCTACCTCATATGGGAGCAGCATTAATAAATATATATATATCGGCGGATGGCCATCAGCTCCCGGTTCGGACATCATGGGGGTTCAGTTCAGCACGTAGAGTGGAGTTTCTAAAAAGCAAATACAGGTTTAGATAGCTTTAAACAGTTTTATTTCTGCACCAGCTTGCACTATATACTGAGGGTTTGCAGCGAGGACGACAATCCGCGGAAGAAGAGCCACTTTCAGCTCCCGGTGACGGCGATTTCTTCTGTCTTGAAAAAAGTGCCGATCGCCGACCGGCTCCCGTGTTATGTTAGCACCTCGGTGGCGCCACCAGGCGGCCACACGCGATGCTCGCCCTGCTATGCAAACCTCCTTCAGCGTAGGTATATCAGGGGCCCGACACGGCCTTCCTGACATACGCACGCCCTCGTGCGTTATTACTCCGTAGAAGAGGCGTCTTTCACTCCACCTGAAAACATTCTACATTAAAATCGGAACAACACATTGCATCATTATAACCCCACGATGACCCCACTGGCCGGTACCCCAAAATCTTAGGGTTAAAGAATATTTATTCTCAAAGAACAATTACAGTTCGCTTATTTGAGAACAGATTAAAGAAGATACATAGTTTTGTCGAGTGACGTGACGAAGCATGCATAAAAAAGAAGTTGTGTTTGTAGAATCCACATAAAAATGCAAGCACTGATACTTAACTTAATAGGTACATATTATTATTATCATTGATCAAACTAAAAATACATTAAATTAATTATTAATTTCTAAGAGTGGGTATTTCATATGAGACCGCAACAAATCCGTGTATTGAGTGAGTGTGCGACGCGACGCGTCAGTCAGTATGCGAGCGAGTGAGTTTTGTATTTGTGTGAGTGATGCACTGATAATATAGTGTAAGAGACAGGTGGCTATTTTAATATTTTGTAAACTATTTTATTATTTTATTTTATCATTGTTGTGACCTTTGTAGTTGTAATAATATATGTTTTTTAAGTTTACTTTTGTACTGTTTCATATTTTTGCAATTTTTTATTTCGTTTGGTAGTTTATTGTACATTTGCACACCTTCATATAGAATGTTCTTCTTTCCGTATGTATCTGTTCTGGGTGGTCGCAGAATTATGTTATTTCTGTTTCTTAAAAAGTAAGTGTAGGATTTTTTTCTTAATTTTATATTTGTTTGTATTGTGTTGTCCAATATCTTTTTTATTAATATGCACATATTGTACGTATATAATTGGGACAGATTAAATAACTTAGTTTTAGTGTATAATTCCTTAGAAGGTGTCAAGAAGTCATATTTATATAATCGTTTTATTACTTTATTCTGTGTTATTTGTAGGCTTTTAAGGTTACTTTTAGATGCTGATCCCCAGACTTCAATCAGATATACTAGATGGGATTTCACAAGTGAGTTGTAGATTGTATGCTTTATTTTATGTGGCAAGTAGCGTCCCATATTACGGAGAGCGCCAGATAGTGCTATTATTTTTGATCTTACCTGCTCAATATGGGGTTTCCAACATAATTTATCATCTAATAGTAATCCAAGATACTTTTCGTTGTGAGATTGATTGATAACATCGTCATTTATTTTTAACTGACTGTGAGGCGGAATTTTTTTATTCTTAGCAGCAAATATCATATAAGAAGTTTTTGATAGATTTATAGTCAATAGGTTACAGAGAAACCATTCATTTAAAAGGTTTAGATCATTTTGCGCATCTTTTATAATTTCGTGTATAGACTGACCAAAATAAAACAAACTCGTGTCATCCGCGTAAAGTGTTAAAGACCCTATAAGCCCTATCTGACTGATATTGTTCATGTATATAAGGAATAATATTGGTCCTAGGATTGAGCCTTGGGGAATTCCGCACGTTAATTTTTGAGACATACTCTCATACATACCAATTTTTACAATTTGGTTTCTATTTGACAGGTAGGATTCAAACAAATTGTAAGCTAGTTTTGCAGCAGTTTGGGATGGCTAACGGTGTCAAAAGCCTTTTTCAAATCGATAAATATTCCTAGATATAAGTTTTTTTGATCGATATTTGTTTTAATATTTGTTATTAAATCGATGGTTGCTGATAAGGTGTTTGATTTTTGTCTAAACCCATATTGTTGATCTATTATAAACTTCCTTTCATTTAAGTATTCATCCAAGCGGTTATAAATTACTTTTTCAAAAACCTTGGATATCACTGGAAGTACCGAAATGGGTCTGTAATTACTTGGGTCCGTTCTTTTACCAGATTTGTAGACAGGAGATACTTTTGCTACTTTCAAACTATCAGGAAATATACCAAGATCAAGACATTTATTTATGCAGTCTACTAAGGGAGGTATTATAAGATGTTTGATACATTTTAGTGATTTAATACTAGTACCATCCAAACCGGTGCTGGTATTGGCATCCAAACTGCTAATAATATTTTCCAATTCGCTACCAGTGCAATGTTTAAATTTTGTGAGTGTAGTATCATGGTTATGTCTTGCTTTGTACATTAATGTGTTATCTGTGTATTGATGATAACGAGCTGGTATCTTACCAGCTAATTCCGTGCCAATAGTCGAAAAGAAAGTATTGAATACTTCACAAATGTCTTGTCCACTAGTTATAATTTGGTTATCAACAACAAGTTTGGTAGGAAGATTATTAGTTTTTTTCTTGTTTTGGGCCAAAGAATTAATGAGTCTCCACATCTCTTTTGGACTATTGGTACATTTTTGAAACTCTTTGTAATAGTAATTCTTCTTATCGTAGTTAATTTTCTTAAGGACTTTATTTCTCACTAGTACAAATTCCTTTTTCAGATTAAGATTTCTTTTATTCTTTTTAAGTTGTTGCCATAAAATGTTTCTTTTGTTAATCATAGCAATAATATCTTTATTAATCCAGTCGCTTCTTGGAGGGTTTTCGATTTTCGTCTTTAGTGTTTTACTTGTTCGTATGTGTGCTTTGATTAAATCTTCGAGATGCTTATAATCATCTATTTCATTTAAATGTATGATATTACTAATATTTTTGTATAGGATCTCATAATCTATGGCTTCGTACTGGATCCGTTGTTTTGTATTATGCGGCTTATTTTTTGACATTCCTAAACGTATCTGGTTGTGGTCAGACATTGCGGAATCTATTATGGCAAAGTGAAAGGATTTTTTTTGTAAATCCGTTGAGACATGATCCAAAATACTGTTTGTTGTATTTGTTTTTCTTGTGGAGTATTGCTTGTCTATTTTGTTTAATAGTTCAAAGCCAGTTTCATCCAATACAGATTGATATTGCACAACAGCGCCATTTGGATTGAGTAGGTCTAAATTAAAATCTCCAAAAACGATAGTACGTTTTCTCGCTTCGATTTGTAGTGTAAATGTTTCTAGAAAATTCTTAATATTTGTGTCACCAGGTTTATAAATACCTCCAACATGCAATGCAAATTTGGGAAGATAGATCCATAAGTAGTGATTACTGTCCTTGTAGATTTCTTCAGTTATTTCATATTTTATGCTATCATGTATATAAATTGATACACCTCCCCCGTTTCTATCGTGCCTATAGTTATAAGTATGTATATAGTTGTTTATATTATAGAGTTTTGCGTCTTCGTTAGATTGTATCCAAGTTTCGGTGAGTACGATAATATGAACTGTAGATGGAATAGCTTTCAATACTGATTGAAGTTCTTCGAGTTTTCCTGGTGTGCGGATACTCCTGACATTTGCGTAAAAGAAATTCAGCCATGTTAAATTAGTACAAAATTCTTGATATTTGCTAATTACTTGATAAGTTACATTTCTTGAGCTATCAGCATCAATATTAGTGATTTGAGGAGTAGCTGGTTCAATTAGTTTTTTGGATCGTTACTATTTTTGGTAATGGTAGGAATCCCTTTAATATATTTTATAGATATATTAGTCTCACCATTTTCTATACGTTTTTTAAGCTCCTTTTGAAGATTCTGCATATAATTTCTCTGCGCCAGGGTTTTGTCTGAGTATATCTTAACAGTGTTAGAAAATTTTGACTGGTTTTTCAGCAAATATTTAGGTGCATCAGCAGTTTCGAATATTATTTTGACTGGCCGAGGTTTATCTGCATTATATTTTCCTAATATAAAAGTTTTAAGTGGTTTTGGGCAGTCTCGATAAACAGATATTAGTTTTATAAACACTTCTTCATAGTCGTTATTTATTTCTTTTTGCTCTTCCAAACCCACTAATATTAAGTTTCTTTCTCTTTGCATTCGGTCTTGTACTTCATAAATAATTTCATGTTTCGTTTCAAAACATACTTTTTCGCCTTGTAGTTTACGCTGAGTGTTTTTCACTTCATCCTCGATTGCTATTAACTTGTTTTGTGTAATTTGGTGTTCACGAGACATTTTTTCTACAGAGTCATGCAACTTTGTATATTCGATTGTTAAATTCTCTGTTGTTAATTTAAGATCCTTAATCTCTTCCCTGATTTCATTACGCATTTTGGTAATATTGTCATTATGAGAGTTCATAGCGTCTTTAATGTAGTTCATCATTTCATTGCAAAAAATAGTAAAATCCCTTTTGAAATCATATTCCAACGTGTGCGGTCTTCTTTTCCTTGGATTCTTGTTGATGTGTTCTTCTTCGTCATCGTAATTGGATAAATTGGAGTTTGATCCATCACCGCTTTTACTCGCACTAGCCATTGGTATAAGTAGTGGTGCAGGTTATATTTTATTGCTAGTGGTTGGATTTTATTGGTGGCGGGCTCCTGGACTACTCCGATAGAACCAGTCGGCTGGTCGCCTCACTTGCTGCGACAACTTATGTTACTCGTGCGACGTTAGAAGTATTTAAAAATGAACTTAGCCAGTAGTTATTTAGATGTGATTTTAGAAAAACTTAGTAATTAGTTTGAAGAATAAAATAAAGGTATATTCTTTGTATTAAAACACGCGTGCGCACGCCACGACACACGACGAGCGAAAAAATCTTGCCTTTTGCTCCTACTAAAGTAGCTACAGTTATCGTAATTTCGACCATCAAAACTATTTGTCCAACTGACCCCCTCATAGAGGCCACTGTAACAACGTACTACCACGGCATGTTCAGCTGGCTCCTCATAGATACCACTGTAACAATTTTAGCCAACCATTATCTCCACCAGCTAACCAGCTAGTCCCCTTAAGAAGACTACTGTACCAGCTTCCCATCAATTATAAACACAAACTAGTATTGTGTACCTTCCTCATCACCAATCCCCCGCACTGTTATAGTTTCATAATCGTTTTTATCTCCATCTGACCGGAATGATTTATTCTCATTATTTTCATCGCAAATTTTCCAGACCGTAAGAAGTTCCTCCTTATTAACCTCATTATCAAAGTTCAATAATTGCGAAGTGGTTACAGAATTCAATGACGTAGCCGCACTGTTAAGGATTTCATCACTTTCCACCGAAACGCTTTCATCGCTAAAAGCTTCCTCATAAATAGCCTTTGCCATCTCAATCAACCCTGCCCGGCCCTTAGGTACCTCACGCAAGCTCTCATAAGGGTACTTATAAAGTCTCTTTCAGCCATCTACATGTTGCAGCTCATAGCGGTCATTTTCTAGCACCCGCAGTATTCTAAATGGACCCCTGAATTTTCGACTGAGCTTTGTTTGGTTTCGTTCACAACATTTTAAAACCACAAAATCCCCTTGTTTGAACGGTTTTACTTGAGTCTACCCTTATTAAAACGATTAATATCATACCTACCAGCTATTTCTATGTTAAGTGCTGCATCTTCTCGAATTTCATCTAAATTTGATCGACAATTACCATCATTACTATTACATGAAATTTTAGAAAGACCTGGTGTCAATGCTTGTGTAGGGCTATTGCCCGTACATAATTAATCTCCAAAATTAATGCTCCAAATAATAATCTCAGATAATCTTCCAACTTATTTATTGTCCTGAAAAGCACTGGTTGTGTCGTTTAACATTACGACTGGTAATTACTAGTACTTAGGTATAATATACATAATTGCTAGGCGATATATCTATACCGGCGACAATGCTACACAAGATGTAAACAATTAATGCGTCAACCACTAATCGGACAGCACCGTTCAAAGCCGCGCTGTTCGGCATTCAAAATACATTGAAAATACGTTCACACGATTCCAAGTGGCAAAGAGGTTCTAGTCGCCACATCACCCCCCACGCTGAGAGGAAACCCCCCCAAACATGGGGCAGGAGCCTCAAGTTAAATCATAAATCTAGGATATCCTTAAACTTAACCCTACGACCGGACCGAGTGACAAAGGGGGCAGGAGGGGAAAAGGAAGCTGGCGGAGCAAGCTCAACGAACGGTTGATCCGAATCGTTGCTCGACGGAGCACTAGCTGGACCGTCCAACACTGTACCACGCGAGGCTGGCAACTCATGATGCCCTAACTCTAAATCGGCCTCAATAAAAGCAGGCTTAACGCGATCAATGCTAACTGTAACCTCACGCCCCTTAACATCTAAAGTTAAGGTTTTGTCCTTACGCCTAATCACCCTGTATGGACCGGAGTACGGTGGTTGTAGTGAACGTCTAACGGTGTCGTCCCGTAGCCAGACGTGAGACGCTGATGCTAGTTCTTTATAAACAAAAATTGCTGGACGCGCATGATTCGAGGCTTCGACTGGACGCATTACTTCCATTCGCTTCTTAAGGTCTGATACGAAATCAATGACCGAATCAGGGCTACCCGAGACATCGGCGGGTACAAAGAACTCTCCTGGCAAACGTAACGATTCGCCATACACGAGCTCGGCTGAAGAAGCTTTGATATCCTCTTTAAAAGCCGATCTCATACCAAGGAGAACAAATGGAAGTGCCTTCGACCACGTTTCAGCATGGTACATTAACGCCGCCTTAAGCTGGCGGTGCAACCGCCCGACCATGCCATTTGCGCATGAGTGGTAGCTTGTTGTACGAATCCTCTTAGTCGCGCAAACACACATAAGGCGTTGAAAGAGACATGATTCGAATTGGCGTCCCTGATCCGTTGTTAAAATACTGGGAACGCCGAAGCGAGACACCCAACCGTTCACGAAGGTGTCTGCGACTTCTTCGGCAGTGATGAAATTCATCGGCCAGGCTTCCGGCCACCGCGTGAACCTGTCAATCGCGGTGAGGCAATAATTATAACCGTTAGAGTGAGGAAGTGGACCGACGATGTCAATGTGAACATGTTTAAATCTGTCGGACGGACTGCCGAAGTTACTCAGCGGAGACTTGACGTGTCTTGTCACTTTGCAACGCTGGCAATCTAAACATGAACGAGTCCATCTGTTACAATCTGCGTTAACACCAGGCCAAACATATCTCTCAGCCACCATGCGTGCAGAAGACTGCGCACCAGGATGGCTAAGGTTATGGCACTTGTTAAATACTGCTTTACGAAATGGTGGCGTTAGGTATGGACGAGCTTTACCAGTCGACATGTCGCAAGTGATGCTCACATTAATACTGGGAATTAATACGTCCTCCAGCTTAAGTGAAGAACTCGCGCGAGCATGTGCTAATTCTTCATCCGAATTCTGTGAAGTAGGAAGTGCGGCGTAGTCTGCTTCCAAGGAAATACCCTCGATACGAGACAATGTATCCGCTACGACGTTATCGACGCCCTTGATGTGGACAATGTCTGTGGTGAATTAGCTGATGAAAGATAATTGATTCAGCTTTGTGGGCGGCAGCTTTTCTCTTCGCTGGGCAAACGCGTAAATCAACGGCTTATGATCCGTAAAAATTGTTGCGTGCTGCGCTTCGAGAATATGCCTAAAATGCTGAACGCTCTCATAAACGCCGAGGAGCTCTCTGTGATAAGCTGGCCATAAAGTCTGTTCAAGGTTCAGCTTTTTACTGAAGTAAGCGATTGGCTGCCAATCATCTGCTTCGGTACGACGCTGTTGCAGGCAAGAGCCTACATGAGTGCTCGATGCGTCAGTGAAGAGACCGAGTGAGGCGCTGCAGTCTGGATGCGCAAGGATCTTTGCAGACGTTAAACTTTTCTTGCACTCTTCGAAACACGCCAAAAGCTCAGGAGACCAAATGAAAGGCTTGGCGCCTTTACCCTGAATAGCAGCTACTGCGTCAATTAAAGGTGCTTGGAATTTAGCGGCAGCTGGTATGAATCGCCGATAAAAATTGGCCATGCCAAGGAATCTACGCATTCCCTCAACAGTCTTGGGGGGAGGGAAATCCACTAGGGCTTGGATTCTGTCGACGGGGGGTCTAGCACCCGCCTCATCGATGTGATACCCCAAAAAGGTAACCTCTTTAGTCCCAAAGACGCTCTTAGCAGTGTTGATAACGACTCCATACTCATGCAACCTTCTGAAAAGAATTTCCAGGTGCTGAGCATGCAGGGAGCTGGAATTTGAGTACACCAGGATATCGTCAACGTAGGCATAACAGAAATCAAGGCCACGCACGACTTCGTCGATAAAACGTTGAAATGATTGACCTGCGTTTGTAAGTCCAAAACTCATGTATGGGAATTCGAACAACCCGAATGGTGTGATTATTGCGGTTTTGCAAATATTGGTAGGATTTACCGTAATTTGTTGGTATGCCTTCACTAAGTCGATTTTGCTATAAATCGTACTTCCAGCATGGTTCTGGCAGACGTCACCTATGTGCCGAACCGGGTATCGGTCAGGAACAGTGCGTGCAGTTTAAGGCGCGATAATCGCCGCACGGTCGCCACGTTGAATCTTACTTTTCCACCAGGTGTAAAGCTGAAGACCAAGGACTAGAAGATGGCCTGGCTGTCCCAGCCTTGACCATGTCCTCAAATTCTTTCTGTGCTGCGCGAAGCTTCAATGGAGCCAGACGACGCGGCCTCGATGATACCGGAGGGCCATCAGTTGTCTTAATATAATGCACAGTTGCATGTTTAGGCTCCTGAAGAACACCAGGGGGGCGCGTGATACTCGGAAATTTCTGAAGGATCGCTGAGAAAGGCGATTCGGGGATGAAAATAATTTTGACGCTGGACTGGCTAACGTCTTGGAGTTCCGCGAAGGATGACAAACCTGTCGTCCCGTCGCGAAGCTTCCCATGAGTGCAGTCAGGAAGTAGGTTATACTGCGACAAAAAGTCT
Source organism: Furcula furcula (assembly GCA_911728495.1). Taxonomy (NCBI): domain Eukaryota; kingdom Metazoa; phylum Arthropoda; class Insecta; order Lepidoptera; family Notodontidae; genus Furcula; species Furcula furcula. The sequence continues at coordinate 21,857,082 of OU452259.1, read as the reverse complement.
GATCCTATTATTCCAGTTTCTACATCCGCAATGACAAAATTCTAAGATAAACTGCGCCTAAGACCTAAGTTTAAGCATAACGTGACTAAGCCGTAAGTTTGAATATTAGAACCGTTTGCTGACACTAAATCGTACGGCTGCGGCTGTCTTTTCAGCTTGCTAACATTATTAACTGGTACGCAGCTTACGTCTGAACCAGTATCCATCAGAAATTTTCTGTTAGTATACCGGTCAGTTACGAAAAGACGGCGACTTGTGGCTGAGCGTTGGGCAGTCGCCAAAACCGGACGCTCTATTGGTTTTCCGACTCAGAGTAATTAGAAGTTTAAGTTTTCCGACGACTGGTTGCAGCCACCAGCTGCTGAAGGTGGAGGTCCAGACCATTTGCACGGTTGGACGCACTTCCTTGCTTTCATTCGGAAACGGTCATGGTAATAGCATAACTCGCTGTTGCGCGAACGCGAACGGTTCCTAAAATTACTTGGTCTACGTTCTTGCGAGCGGCCCCGTTGGTCAACGCCTCGGTTGGCTAAAGAAGCCACTACGCGAGTGAGTTCCTCTATCATATGGTTTAGCACTGCAATCTGCGAATCGTTAGAAGTAGAGGCAGATGGTAGCGAGGTTGGCGCGCAAGCCATGTGTTGAGATGGCTGAGCATTGATTTCCATCAACTGGTCAGTCAACCCGCTAAGTTCAGGCAGGTCCTGAAGACGCTGCGCCGTGAGCACGGTTTGAAGATACCTGGGGAGTCTGCTCATCCAGATGGTCTTCAAAACATCCTCAGGGAATGTTGTTCCTGCTAGGGACCTAAGGTAGCGCAAGAAAGACGATGGCTTGCGGTCGCCGATCTGTTCTTTCTCTAACAGACATCTAATCTTCTCTTCATGGGAGACAGAAAACCTACGGATGATAGCATCCCGCAAGGTGTTATAAGGATCCTTTGCTGGGGGAGACAGGATAACATCCTCGACCTCTCTAGAACAGTTGGTATCTAAATGAGCCACTGCATAATGAAATTTCGTTAGCTGGTTTACCAAACCGTTGATGCTGAACTGCGCTTCCAGGCTCGCGAACCATAATGCTGGACGGTCCTTGCAGAAGGGCGGGGTACGGATGGACACACGGTTTACGACTACCTTTTCACCTGCCGCCTCGCCATAGTCGCTTTCGCTTTCAGCCATATTGAAGATAAAAACGGGTGACGCGGAACCCTAAACTGAATGAAATTGTTTGTAACTGGGTTGGTGTGTGTGGAACGACCAAGACCTTAACATAAATTAATTAAATAATTAATTCGTGTAAAAAAACCTTAAAATATTTCACAATACGTCAACGCGAAACAAAAAGGGATCGACGAAAATTCGCAGACAGGAACCTCGAAGAACACGGTGAAAAACGAGCTGATTGCTCGTTGAATTCCAAGAAGTCGTTTCACGGCGAATATTTTCCTTTATTAAAATATGATAAAATAAAATTTCATTGTCGTATAATGTCCATAAAATGGCCGACGTTAGTCCGACGTAAGTTCAGTTAAATAAAACGAACACACCGTTATTGTAATACCACACTATAATAAACTCGCAACACATTCAAAAAGATACGCACACAAATAAAGAATGACCTGACCATATGAACAAAATTTGGCAGAGGGGTTAGCGCATCATGCTATCTCCAGTGGTATCTCCTCTAAGAGCTAACCCCTCTGGCAAATTTTGTTCATATGGTCAGGTCATTCTTTATTTGTGTGCGTATCTTTTTGAATGTGTTGCGAGTTTATTATAGTGTGGTTATGCGTGAAACCTAGGACAAACTGTCCAGTTAGGTCGGTCCAACTTCGACAAAGAGGTCGCCCGAAGAATCCAACTCGGATGGGCAGCGTTCGGGAAACTACGCGATATCTTCTCGTCCGAAATACCGCAGTGCCTGAAGACGAAGGTTTTTAACCAGTGTGTGTTGCCAGTGATGACATATGGTACTGAGACGTGGTCTTTAACGGCTGGCCTTTTAGAGAAGTTCAGAGTCACACAACGAGCCATGGAGAGAGCTATGCTCGGAGTTTCTTTGCGCGACAGAATCCGAAGTGTGGAGATTCGCCGAAGAACCAAGGTCACCGACATAGCTCTCAGAATCTGCAAGTTGAAGTGGCAATGGGCAGGCCACATCGCTCGAAGAACCGATAACCGTTGGGGAAGAAAGGTTCTCGAGTGGTGACCACGAACCGGAAGCCGCAGCGTTGGCAGGCCTCCCACTAGGTGGACAGACGACATTGTGCGCGTCGCAGGTAACCAGTGGATGCAAATAGCCAATTGTCGTTCATTGTGGCGTTCTAAGGGGGAGGCCAATGTTCAGCAGTGGACGTCTTCCGGCTGATGATGATGCGTGAAATTGTATCTGTGTGTGTTTACTTCGCCTCCCGCACCCCTCAAAGTGCCACGAAAAATGTGTTCGGCGAATCGACGCGATACTAGCTCCATTCTAATTACTCTGAGCGTTATATAGGCTGAATGTGTCGGGGCATTGCGATGTAATGTTGAACGAGTTGTCGGCAAGGCATATTGTCATAGTCGAGACACAGTAAGTAATATAGCATATAAATAAATTAGTTGTCCCTTTATATGATTTGCTCCTTTGTGATATTCCGCGTCCGCGTAAACCTTTCCTATTCATCAACATTATCTAATAACTCGTACTTAAAAGTTTTATACAAATTTATTCAGCTAAACATTATTAGGATATAGAATTAGAAGATCAATTAAATTTTATATTTTCATTCTTGTCTATTTGTCCACGTTGTTACAATCGGGCATTATGTACTTAGACTTTTTCTTGTTTGCTCAACGGAATAGCCATTTTTTCTGCTTAAAAAGTGAAGTGATAATTTCAGATCAAAAGATAATTTGGAATTTAAATCTTTACTAGCGTCCAGCCCCGACTTCGTACGGATATACAGTATACACGGAATGTTAAAAAAGCCCTGTCCCAATTTATCTTATCTTATCTTATCTTATTATATAAAATCTTCTATCTTCTTCTATCTATATTACTATAATAAAACTCAAAGAGCACTTTTTCTGTACATTGAATATTTTTCCAAAATTTCTATGTGGGGATACTATACTATCGACATAGAGGCCAAAACAATTTTTTTTGGAATTATTGTCTGTCTGTCTGTCTGTCTGTCTGTCTGTCTGTCTGTCTGTCTGTCTGTCTGTCTGTCTGTCTGTCGTTCTGTTTGTCCAGGTATCATTTGAAAACCCGTGGATGGATTTTGATAGGACTTTCACTGATGTGTTGTGTAGAAGTCAAGGTATAAATTGGTATATAAAACATCACGCTATGTTTCTTAGGGGCTAAGCAGTGAAACATTACTTGCACATATTACCACGTAATTTCCTTTGCATGAGAATAGGGTAATTATAGACTGATCAGTTAATTATTAAGATATGTATTATTACGCTATATACAATAGGGACTGAGCAGACATTTAGTTTGAATAAGATATGGCAGTGGCGAAGGGTCAATTTTTGTAAGGGGTAAGCCGGTCCGGTACACCCAGGACATTTTCATTAGATTTCCGTATTGTTCTAAGTACGTTGCTGATAGCAATATGACATTATATCTTTGAAAAGTTAAAATCTGTAAATCCCGAGCGAGTCCAAACTAGATCATGAAATTATTCATGAAATTTTAATGAAACTCCCCAAGTCCAGGTAGTGTATAGGCATTGTATTACACATGGTATGGTATCTTAGAAGAAATGGAAAAAGCTACCAGTAGCACCCTCTTGCGGCGTGATTTGCAACTTTTCTCTGTTCGGAATGAAACTGAGATAGTAGATCAGTATTTTGCATCTGACGTCATATGACTTACAGCTGTAGCTGTAAATAGGTTGGAATCAAATTAATACGAAGTCTAGGGGGCGCGGGTTCGAACCCCAACCCATGGGTGGGGCTTGTGGATGGGCTTCGAAATCATTTTTCTTTTTTTATTTCATTCCTTAATGCATTACTATTGACGTCCGCGTACTTTATATCGAATACTACAAAGTTTTAGCTATTTTTTTTATTAAAAATTCTCGATACTATTAAAGTTTCAAATCACGTTAGGGGGCGCGTATTGACGTGGGAGTTACCTATCTATTTCTAAGTAATATACTCTTATCTATGGTATTACAGTCGCAACAATAAAAGATGCGGAAAATTAAAACTTTCATTATCGAATATCATTAGACAGTAATTTACGATGTTAGCGTGATTTACATTATGAACAGCGCCATCTATCGGTGAAATTGAACATACAATCACCATAGAACTTTAATCTATATAATTTAAAAGAAAGTCGTGTTAATTACACTATTTATAACTCAAGAACGGCTCAACCGATTTGGCTGAAAATTGGTAGGGAAGTAGCTTAGGAGCAGGAGACGGACATAGGATACTTTTTATACCTGTAGGTTAAGGTTAAGCAACGTTAGGTAAGGTAATTAAATAGATCGCCCAACGTCTCGCTCCCCAGCCCTGAGCCCGGGGCTATAAACAACGGGCAACCTTCGGAGTCGCTGGACGCTCGGGGTGTGGGCCCTTTGAGCGTCCATTGAGTACGGCGGCGACTCCGAGGAGGACGGCGGCGGGGTTGCGACCCCCGTCCCCGTGAGCACCGTGACAGGTTCCCGGGGGGCTACAATGCGCCCCCCGGCGGCGGGCTCAAAGGCAAGGCACTGAGGGGCCCCTGGTGCAGATCCCACCGGAGAGCCCTGGGGTTCCCCCTCTCATGTACCGATGCGACAGCCGCGGGGGTTTTAGTGGGTAAGAATCCCACATACCCCGGTCGAGCCCCACAGCTCCCGGGGATCTTTCAAAGATTTACCCCGCATCAAAAAAAAAAAAAAAGGTCATTAAATAGATGGGTGAACCGATTTGTATGAAATTTTATGTGCATATCGGGTAGGTCTAATAATAGGCCATTAATTATATTTCATGCCGGTAGGTAAAGGTTAAGCAACATAAGGCAAGGTAATTAAATAGATGGGTGAACGGATGTGTATGAAATTTTGTGTGCATATCGGGTAGGTCTGAGAATAAGTCGTAAAGTATATTTCATGCTGCTGATACCATGATTGACGGATATATAGAATGAGAGGAGGGTGCAAGAGAGGACAGAGAGGGAGAAGGGATTCGAGGAGGGGGTGAGGGATCGGAGGAGTTAGGTGGAGCAAAGGGGGGGGGGGGGGGGAGATGGAGCAAGTGGGAGAGAGAGATGGGGGGGATAGGGTTCAGAGAGGGGACAACGGGGAGAGGAAGAGGGGGAATGTGTCGGGGACCGATGCGGGTGGGGGAAAGAGAGAGGAGAGAAAGAGCATAGAATTACATTTTTCTTATAAGGCTTCAATCCCGACTGGGTCCTAAAAGAAAACGCGCATTGTTCCTTTTGGAACCACATGGGCTTGAGGGGATAATAGAGAGAGCGAGAGATGGAGAGAAATAAATCAAGGGAGGAGGGTGAAAAGGGGAGCAAAATGTAATAAAAGCGCGGGTGGAGCTGCGCGGGTCAGCTAGTATTATATAAAAGAGTAGACAAAAACCCACTCATCACGAAATCTCAGAAACTACAAGTGTTAGAAGTCTCAAACTTTGCATGGGGGTTCCTTTTAGGACGTAGGTGCTCACTAAGACAGGGTTTTGCTAAATTCAATCTCTAAGGGGGAAAAACAGGGGGGCAAAGTTTGTATGGGAGAACGCGATTCCTTGGTCCTATTGACTTGAAATTTTGCACAGACATTCGTTAAGAAAATTAATTGAATTTGTATTTCGTATTTTTTTAGGAGTATTATTACTCAACCGATGGCGGTACAAATATATCACAAGAATAAGATAAGGTATTTCGAAAAAAAAAAAATCTTTGGTCAAGTGGTTACGGAAACGTCCTCTAAGCACGGACTGTCCGGGTTCGCTACCCGTGTATGTTTTTTTTTTGCATTTTTAAACTTTGTTTTTGATTTTTTATTTATATTAAGATTCGATGTTTTAAATATTTAACTCATATTGGCTCCGGCACTTTTTATCTCTAATATATTTTTTATATTTAATACTTTTTTAAATTTTAAAATCATGCATACGTAGTTAGCTTCTCTCTAATGTTATGATTTAGTTATTAGTGGAAAATTAATTGATTTTCGTACTATTGGATCTTATATTAGTAATAAGTGGTATCATTTTTCATTTTCACTGATATATAACCGGATTTGTAAAAAAGTAATGTTAAAGCATATGACTAAATATATATTTGGAAGGACTCTTGGGGCATACTTGTGTAAACTTGATTATAATGAGACTGAAACTTTATTATTAATAATGAAATAGATATACTTATTATTTATTTTAAAAGTAACCTACATAAATATCATATCTTTTATATATATTATTATATATATTGTAAATATATACATTAAATTATTAAATAAAATATTTTTTAATCTATTATATAATATATTCTATTGTGATCTAGATTCTCACATATAATACAATATTATATCATTATATGATTTAAAGTATTTACTTATATTAATATCCACATCACTAAAAAGGCATAATTTTGTAGACAAGTAATATTCATTGTTAAGATTATTTTATCTACTTGCTTTGCATGTACTACATTTTGTTTACCTACGTTCATCGATGTTCAATGTACTCAACATAGCAGTGCATACAAAAATGTTTCATAAACACAGTGCGATAATCATCACCTTGCCGTAACACAGTTACGAACTAGCACGGAAGGTGAAGATTTTTTTAAACTGTATACCTTCGCTATTTTATAAATACTTTTAATACTCGAGCATTTAAAATGTATACAACTGTCTTGTAATTTTAGTCAAATAAAGTTATTCTTATTCTTATTATTCTTTTTTTTTTTTGCCAAATATAATAAAATAAAAATTAAAAAATGAAAATATGTTTCCAAAATGTCTGTTTGGGTAGGAATACAATATGCATGTATTGTACGTACCTATGATATAAAAGCCAAAACTTTATTGGAATTATTGTCTGTCTGTCAGTCAGGGGTTTTTCTACAGGTTGGCTGGTGATGTTCCCTATCGACGCCAAAGTATCTTTACATAGTGTGAAACACCAATCGGTTAGATAATTTTCTAAGTAAATAAACTTACATAGCTTACGTTTACTAAACCTAAAGAGATACATAGTTAACAATCAAATACTAGAGAATTTCATTAATTCCATATATTAGAAGGTAGGTAAATATCCGGAATATAATATACACGCCCCCCGGCGGCGGACTCAAAGGCAATGCACTGAGGGACGACTGATGCAGATGTCACCGGAGAATCCTGGTTCCCCCTCTCATGTGCCGATGTGACAGCCACGGGAGTTTTAGTGGGTAAGAATCCCTCACAGGATCCTGGGGACATATTAAACGTGTCCCCCGCCACCCCTATAACTGAGACGTATAATGCGCCCCCGGCAGTGGCTTCAACGGCCCTTGCCTTGCACTGAGGGGTACCCGGTGCAGCCCCATATTTTGTGCTGACAGCCGTGGGGGTTAAGAATCCTACACACTGCGGTCGACCGCCCGCAGGATCCTGGGAGCCTATTGGAGGTCTATCCGTGATCCCCGAAACTTTGAGCACGGTGACAGGTTATTTTTTTATTGTGCCCCCCGGTGGCGGGCTCAAAGGCAAGCCACTGAGGTGATCTTTTTTAAATTTATCCTTTAACAGGGTCATAAAGCAGTATTATTACTCAACCGATGGCGGTACAAATATTCTCACTTAGATTAGCTTAGTACGTAAATTAGGTACTGTACACGGATAACTTTAATACATAAGATAAAATATCACGCTATATGCATTAGGGACTGAGCAGACATATTATAACAAGTATATGATCAAGTAATTCGAATAATAGAATAAGAGTAGCCGTGGGCTGGAGGTTACGGAAGCGTCTTCTAAGCACAGCAGGGTCCGGGTTCAAATTTCTCTTTGGGAATTTTATGTGTACTTTTAAACTTTTTATTTTTGATATTTTTTTTACTTTTAGGTTTATATAGGGTTACAGGAAAAGTCGTGCTAGATCCGTTAAGGGCGTGGAGTACCCATCATTTCTGACTTATTTCACTATGAAACATCCCACCCTAAACTTAACCCTTTTCGAGATTTTCGACTTTAAATTTTTTATTAAAAATTGCCGATTTTTAGGCTATTAAATTTAATTTTTTTTAAGTTAAGTTTAAGTTTTTTTTTTTTACTTTTTTTTTAATTTTGGTTAAGTTTAGGGTGGGGTGTTTCATAGTGAAATAAGTCAGAAATGATGGGATTGATGGGTACTCCACGCCCTCAACGGATCTAGCACGACTTTTCCTGTAACCCTGTATATTAACTGAATTTATTTAGAAGTTTTATCTTATATCTTCTATACTATAATAAAACTCAAAGAGCACTTTTTCTGTACATTGAATATTTTTCCAAAATTTCTATGTGGGGATACTATACTATCGACATAGAGGCCAAAACAATTTTTTTTGGAATTATTGTCTGTCTGTCTGTCTGTCGTTCTGTTTGTCCAGGTATCATTTGAAAACCCGTGGATGGATTTTGATAGGATTTTCACTGATGTGTTGTGTAGAAGTCTAGGTATAAATTGGTATATAAAACATCACGCTATGTTTCATAGGGGCTAAGCAGTGAAACATTACTTGCACATATTACCACGTAATTTCCTTTGTATGTGAATAGGGTAATTATAGACTGATCAGTTAAGATATGTATTATTACGCTATATACAATAGGGACTGAGCAGACATTTAGTTTGCATAAGATATGGCAGTGGCGAAAGGTAAATTTTTGTAAGGGGTAAGCCGGTCCGGTACACCCAGGAAATTTTCATTAGATTTCTGTATTGTTCTAAGTACTTTGCTGATAGCAATTAGTGATGTGTTCCTCCCTCATGAGTCGCCTCATTCGAGGTACTCGTGAGGACAAATTGAAAGAGTTCCTCGTTTCTCAACGGTGAACCACCTCATTTTATATTGCATTCCTCGTTCTCGGCGAGATTGAGGCCGCACGTGTTCACCTCTCAGGTTCACCTCGTCGTGCGTGAGGGAGTTAGGCGAGCGAGTGAGGTGAGGATTACTGAATGAGTGAGCGAACAAATGAGCGAGGGCGATGTGTGTGAGCGTGAGTCGTGAGTTACATTTTGGCGAGTTTAGAAACGAAGATAATATTACGATATAATAATACGATATTTTGTATGTGTGATGGTTTTGTAGGTTTGTATATAGATAATCGCATCCAACTAATATAGTAAAAGTAAAATTTGTGAGGATAATATATGGATGTTTGATGATGACATCAGAAGTTTAAACTATAATCGTAACACGAATTGAAATATCAATATTAATTTTTTGATCATAAATTATTATCTATTTTTTTAGTGATAAGGCTGGTAATTGAGTGTCATGTATTGTTTATTTAAGCGCTAAAACACTGTAAGCGAAAGAAAATGATGTGTGTAAGAGAAAGCAATAGAGAAACGCGCGGCTGCAGCAACGGACGCCTCCGGCGTCCGCCTCGCTTCCTCGTTTGAGGCGCGTGACTCGCGTGAGTGAGGCCATGAAAACCGTCCCCCATCAGGAAATCCTCACCTCAAATGAGGTGTACCTCGCGAGTACCTCACGAACTAAATTGATGTTCTCCCTCATCCTCATTTTAAATTGACGAGTTACCCATTACTAATAGCAATATGACATTATATCTTTGAAAAGTTAAACTCTGTAAAATCTGTCGTTCATGAAATTTTAATGAAACTCCCCAAGTCCAGGTAGTGTATAGGTATTGTATCACAGTCGCAACAATAAAAGATGCGAAACATTAAGAACTTTCATTATCGAATATCATTAGACAGTAATTTACGATGTTAGCGTGATTTACAATTATGAACAGCGCCATCTATCGGTGAAATTGAACATACAATCACTATAGAACTTTAATCTAGCGAAATAAAAGAAAGTCGTGTTAGTTACACTATTTATAACTCAGGAACGGCCTAACCGATTCGGCTGAAAATTGGAGGGAGGTAGCTTAGAACCAGGAAACGGACATAGGATTTTTTATCCCGGTAGGTTAAGGTTAAACAACGTTAGGTAAGGTCATTAAATAGATGGGTGGACCGATTTGTATGAAAAGTGCATATCGGGTAGGTCTGAGAATAGGTCATACAGAATATTTCATACCGCTAGGTTAAGGTTAAGCAACATAAGGCAAGGTCATCAAATAGATGGGTGAACCGATTTGTATGAAATTTTGTGTGCATATCGGGTAGGTCTGAGAATAGGTCATAAAGTATATTTAATGCCGCTGATACTATGATTGACGAGGATATATAGAACGAGAGGAGGGTGCAAGAGAAGAGAAAGTGGGAGAGGGAATTCGAGGAGGGGGTGATGGGGTGAGGGATCTGGGGAGTTAGGTGGAGTAAGGGGGGAGTGAGAAGGAGCAAGTTTGTAGAAGAGAGAGGGGATGAGGGTTCAGAGAGGGGACAACAGGGAGAGGAAGTGGGGGAGTGTGACGGAAACCGAAGCGGGAGGGGAAAGAGAGAGGAGAGAAAGAGCATATAATTAGATTTTTTTAATAAGAGAGAGAGTTATGGAGAGAGATAAATCTAGGGAGGAGGGAGAAAATGGGAGCAAAATGTAATAAAAGCGCGGGCGGAGCTACGCGTGTCAGCTAGTCTAAGTAAATAAATTTAATTAGCCCACGTTGACTAAACCTAAGGAGGTACATACTTAACAATCAAGTACTAGAGAAGTTATTTCTATATCATATAATATATTCTATATTATATCATTATCATTCTATATTATAATATAAGGTGGGTTGTGTAGGAGTAGTGCTGTTGGCCGCAGATGGCCATTACAGCTTCACCGGACGAGACATATAATATAAGGTAAATCTGGGATATAGTATGCTTGCTCCCCGGTGGCGGACTCAAAGGCCAGGCACCCAGGTTTCCCTCTCATGTGCCGATGTGACAGCCACGGGAGTTTTAGTGGGTAAGAATCCCAAATACCCAGGTTGACTTCCCCATGGGATCCCGGGGACATATTGGATGTTTCCTTCGCCACCCCCTTAACTGTGACAACGGTGACAGATTCCCGGGGGGTTATATGCGCCCCGGCATCGGCTTCAAAGGCCCTTGCCTTGCACTGAAGGGTATATGGTGCAGCTCCCCTCTTTTGTGTGGACAGCCGTGGGGGACACATACCGCAGTCGATCGCCCGCAGGATCCTGGGGGCCTATTGGAGGTTTCCCCCGCGATCTCCGTATCTTTGAGCACGATGATAGTTTCCCGGGTGGCTTTATTGTGCCCCCCGGTGGCGAGCTCAAAGGCAAGCCACTGTGGGATCTTGGTGCAGATCCCACCGGATAGCACAGGTCTCCTTCTTATGTACTGATTTAACGGCCGTAGAGAGGTTTAGTGCATAAGAGTCCTACATAACCCGGTTGACCGCCAACAGGGACCCGGGGACGTATTGAAGGCTTCCCCCGTGACCCCTGGAACCGTGAGCAACGTGACAGGTTCCCGGGTGGCTTTATTGTGCCTCTCTAGCGGCGGGTTCAAAGTCAAGGCACTGAGTGGTATCACCTGGTGCAGATCCCGACAGATAGCCCAGGTCCGCGCTCTAATGTGCCGACGTGACAGCCGCGGGGGTTTTAGTGGGTAAGAATTCCCCAGTTGACCCCCGTTTGACGGGCTCGTTGGTCTAGTGGTCAGACACCCTGCCTGCTAACCGATGGGCCGTGGGTTCGATTCCCGCCAAGTGTCTGGGTGTTGTTTATCTATTTAAGTATGTATTTACAAAAAAAAAAGTATATAAGTATTAGTATCAGTTGTCAGGTTTCCATAGTACAGGCTCTGCCTAGTTTGGGATCGGATGACCGTGTGTGGATTGTCCCAAGATATTATTATTATTATTATTATTATTCATCTGACATTTCTCTGACAATGTAGTCCCCTATCCTGCGAAACAAAGCAAGTTATTATTATTATTATTGTTTACGTCTTAACGATGAAACCGAACTAGGAAGCCCGTATTGCTTCCATAAATTTGTTTTAAAGAAATGGTGTTCTGTTCCTGTCCTTAATCCACCAAAATTGTGCACCGGTACACGTCTGCAGTTTCTAATAAAAATAAAAATACAATTAACAAATCACAAGCTCAGAGATTCAACGTTGCAGGCTTAAACCTAAGCGTTGAGTACATTGCCCATGGACAGACAGCTATACGTAGCCCTTTCACTTCTAAACAAAATTTGTTCATATTGCGTTATGAAAAGTTAGCTACAAACATTATTTATGAAGAATTTCTATAATCAAAGGCAGTAACTTTAAGTTATTCACTTCTTTTTTTTCTCAATTACACCCGTGCGAAGCCGGGACGGGTCGCTAGTTATTATAATAATTATGCATAGTAACAAATACAAGGATTAACATTTTTTAGATGGCGATATTGCTCTACATAGCATGCGCAGTATTTACATGCATATACGCGTGGGTCGCGTGGAGACGCGATCGGCGCGCGCGCTTGCTCTTCGATGGCATTTCGCACTATCGAATGTTGCCGTTTCTAGGCAACCTGCACCAGTTCTACGGTGAAGGAGAACGTGAGTTTTTTTTCTTTAACTTTATGCTAAGTAGTTCTTGTTAGTGTTACACGAGAAGACCTCGCAAGACAGTTGGGGATCTTCGTCTCTTCTTCTTTCTATGAAGAAAAATCGTTCACGTCTTCCGGCAAAAAATGATGCCCTCCCCAATTCTGAGAGTCAACGAAGAGAGAGTGCACTTGTGCCTACGGAAGCACTTGTGCACTTAATAACTCACGCGGCAACGTTTGGCCGCTGTAATCGTATCGCCTAGTAGGACATTTTTACCACATATTTACTTAAAATTATACTAATAATTTCAGAAATATTCCAACACTTAGTGAAATTTGCGGAGTTTGCTGATCAAACGCTGCTGCCATTCGGGGCATTATTTGGACCATACGCCGCTTTAAGTGAGTACGTTTAACTATACTAGGTGGTACTTTTACTAGGTGGTAGGTTCCTTGTGCAAGGAACCGTCCAGGTAGGTACCACCGCAGTGTCAGATATTCTGCCGCCAAGCAGCAGTGTGTAAACATTGCTGTGTTCCGGCGTGAAGGGCACTGTAGCTGGTGAAATTACAGGACACAAAGACTTAACAACTAATGTCTTAAGGGTCGGCAACGCTCTACTGATTCTTCTGGTGTTGCTAGCGTTTATAGGCTACGGTGGCTGCTTACCATCAGGCGGGCCGTACGCTTGCTTGCCACCTTGGTAGTATAAAAAAAAAAAAAAAAAAAAAAAAAATATTATCTACGTTATAGTTTTCAAGGAACCCCGTTAAATGATATAGTATATATTTTCAAAACTCGTCATCGTGATAAAGAGCTATTACGCTCTACGTACATATATACGTGGTTATTGCAGATTATAGTCTTTATCTAATTATAAACTCAAAACTCACATGCCTCTTAAAAAATAGTAATAGTAGTTTATGCACCAAGGGGATAAAGTAGTGTCTTATGTCGCGGGCGTTTAATTGAATCGCGAGCATAACGAAGGATTCTAGCAACTCCCGAGCGCAGCGAGGGAGTATATAGTTAACTCCCGAGCGTAGCGAGGTAGTTAATACTAGAATCCTGAGTACAGCGAGGGATTTAAGCCCGCCCAAGACAAAGGCACCTTTATCCCCGAGGTGAATACACTACTTTTCACACCTACTGCGAGGTAATAAAATACAAATATTACTAGAATTAAAATAATAACAATATTTTGGGACAATCCACACACGGTAATCTGATCCCAAACTAGGCAGAGCCTGTACCATGGAAACCACACAACTGATATTAATTAAATAACACTCAGACACTTGGTGGAAATTGAACCCACGACCCATCGGGTAGCAGCCAGGGCGTCTAACCACTAGATCAACAAGACTGTTTTTTTTTTGGGTGATTCTTCAGACTTAAATAATTATAGACCAATTTCATTGGCTACAATTTTGGCAAAAGTGCTGGACAGTGTGCTTGATAAACAATTGAGTAGACATATACATCTTCATGATGCTCAATTTGGTTTTAGGCCCGAGTTATCTACGGAAGCAGCAGTTCTTTGTCTTAAGCACACTGTTAGGTACTATACGGACAGGAAAACACCCGTGTATGCATGTTTTCTTGACCTGTCAAAGGCCTTTGACTTGGTGTCATATGATAAGTTGTGGCAAAAGCTATAACAAGAGACAACTGTGCCTGGTGATTTGATTGAAATACTCAGATACTGGTATGGACACCAAAACAATGTGGTCAGATGGGCAGGCGCACTCTCCGATTCGTACAGGCTGGAATGTGGAGTTCGACAGGGGGGGTTATCATCGCCTCGCCTATTCAACCTGTACGTAAATCGGCTGATTGGGGAGCTCAGCAGTGCCATGGTTGGCTGTTCAGTAGATGGGAAATTTATTAACAACATAAGCTACGCTGATGACATGGTTCTCCTGGGCCCCTCAATCAATGCTATGAGGAAACTGCTTAGAATATGTCAACGGTATGCGGAGACTCATGGCCTCAGGTACAATGCGAAGAAGAGTGAGTTGCTAATGTTCAGGGCTGGCAACAAATATACCCATGGTGTCCCCCCCGTCACCCTTGGAGGCACTAATCTAAAACAAGTAACAGAATCTCATCATCAGGCGAGCTTAAATCCCTCGCTGTACTCAAGATTCTAGTATTAACCGTCATAACCGCCGGGTGAATTACGCCCTCGCCTACCTCCGCTCGGGCTGCAACCCACGGCCTCGTGTGTAATGAGCAGCTTAACTCACTTGTATCATAATTAAAGTACGGCTTATAAATTCGATTTGTAATCTCTTTGGTCGGTAAAAGAATGAATACCTATATAGAAACAAGTTATTTTAAAGCATCATGCGTTCCCAATCGCATATAACTTACTTGGTTTCCTTACTTGGTTACTTACTTTCTTTATATCGAGATGCAGGAGTGGGAACTCAAATTTTATAATCTAACTGAGACTGGAGCTATTCAAAAAATAAACATTTTAATTTATTTTATTAAAAACTAGCTGACCCACGCAGCTCCGCATGCGCTATTTTTACGTTAACTAAACTTTTAATAACAGACATTCGCATCGAATACATAACCTCCTTTTTTATATTCGGTTAAAAACTGGTACCCACTTTTTACTTGCTCTCCGAAGCACGGACCCGTTTAGTTCAAATGGCGTTAAACGGTCACCCATCTTTTAAATGACCTTACCTAACGTTGCTTAACCCGGTCGATTACAAAACCTTAATAACAACTATCTATGAGTGTTCCCTTACTAATATTTATTATAATTATGAAGAAAATTTGATAAAATCGGACCAAGCGTATAACCAAGTACTTACCCATTTTGACTTTAATCCCCTCTCCCAAAAGAACCGTGCTAGATTACGGGATAAAAAGTATCCTATGTCCTACCTCGTAGTAAGATCTCAAATCATGCTAAGTTTCATTTGAATCCATTCAGTAGTTTCGGCGTGATGCTCAGCCGTGATACAGACAGACAGACAGACAGACAGACAGACAGACAGACAGACAGACAAAAATTAAAAAAAATACATTTTCGGCCTCAGTATCGGTTATAAAATGCCCTCCAAATATAATTTTCAAAATATCTTCAATGTACAGAATTGGACCTGTTACAGTTTTATTATAAGTATAGATTGAAAGCAATACCTATCGATTTAAGTTGTAGAAGTACCTCGTAATGTAGTACCAGTATGTCGTAATAGTACTATAAAAAGCAAAATACTGAGTTCATACGGGATCGACCCCGGAAACACAAAAATACCGGAAGACCGTTCAACCGCTACGCTGTATCAGCCGTTAGGTTACATCTTGAAATTCCCTTTCTTAGGTAGCATTATAGATAGTTACTGCTTAGCTCCTTATGTTAATATAGCGTAATGATTTTAATTTTGGAGTTTAAATCCACAATTAGTCTGTTATATTGTAACATTAATCTTTTTTTTATCAATTTCGCGGAAAAGTGAAGACGATGAAGAGCTTATTACAATATTGCTCATTCCCTGTAACAAATAGCTTGATATTACTTATATTAAAGTCTGACCAGGTCTATCGTAAACATGCCTGTTAAATATGTCAACTAAATCTGTTGAACAGTATTGGCACAAATCTTCAACACAGAATAATTTCGCGGTAAATTGTAGTATAATAAAATATTTAAAAAAAAATTGAACCTACATCAATAACACTAAAAAGTATAAAATAATTTAAATATTACAGAAGTTTGTGTTAGCGTACCTGCTGTGTATATTTGGCACCAACTTCAATAATATTTAAATTATTTTATACTTTTTAGTGTTATTGAAGTCGGTTCAATTATTTTTTTTAATATTTTATTTTATACTTTTTAGTGATATTTTCATACATAAAGATTGAACCATTGAAGACGGTAAAATGATCTAGGTAGGTTATGACATCATTATGATTTCACATTATCGTCTACATACTTTTACATAATTCATGTTTCTTCAGAAACTCAGAAACAATTTATCCGATCGTAATGAAATTTGCATGGAATCATCATAGTAGTTTACTCTCTCGAATAAAAAAAGAATCATCGAAATCGGTTCATATTTGTCAGAGAAATGTAAAGGAGAACATCAGTTTTATGGTTTTTACCAGATAAATTCCTCCATATCATTCATGGCCCTCCAGGAAGTTCTTATCCGGTTGTGATAAAATTTATACAGGTTCATTACAGTGATTTCTTCTTTCGAATAAAAAAATAATTATTGAAATTGGTAAATATTTGCCAGAGTTATGACCATTTTTGTCCTTAAAAAGCGACATAAAGTCATCTATATAGGCTTTCCTGCAGCTTTCCTGCGCAGTCAACATTCTTGTTTTTTCAGGAACTACTTATTACTACGCAATATTTTTTAAGAATGGATGGAAGAAAGATTTTTTCAAATCGGTTCATAATTGCCAGAGTTATGCGCGAACATACATAAAAAAAAAAAAATATATATACAGACGAATTGAGAACCTCCTCCTTTTTAGAAGTCGGTTTAAAAGTACATATTTCGACACTGCTCATTCCCCGTAACAAATAGCGAGGTAATTTATATCCTATAATATTTTTGCCAAATAGCAACTAAATCTGTTCAGCGGTTTTGACGTCAAGTCTCCACAAAGTCACAGACATACAGACAGACAAAAATTCTAAAAATCATATATTCGGAATCAGTATCGTTCCTAGAACACATTACAATTAAAATTTTCAAAAAATATTCAATGTACAGTTTTTACTTTTCTACGATTTTATTATATGTATAGACTAGCTGACCCACGTAACTCCGCCCGCGCTGTGTTTACGTTAACTAAACTTTCAATAATATACATTCGCATAGAATACAAAACCTCCTTTTTTAAAGTCGGTTATAACTTGGACCCACTTTGTACTTGCACTCCACAGCACGGAGACGTTTAGTTCAAATGGCGTTAAACGGTCACCCATCTATGTAATGACCTTTCCTAACGTTGCTTAACCTGATCGATTTCCAAACATTGTTAATAACTGTCTATGAGTGTTCCCTTACAAATATTTACTAAATTATAATGAAAAATTGTTAAAATCGGAGCAAGCGTATAACCAAGTACACATTTTGACTTTAGTCCCCTCTCCCAAGGGAACCGTGGCGAATGTCGGGATAAAAAGTATCCTATGTCCTACCTCGGAGTATTAACTCAAATCATGCCAAGTTTCGTTTCAATCCATCAAGTAGTTTCGGCGTGATGCTCAGCCGAGATACAGACAGACAGACAGACAAAAAAAAAACATTTTTGGCTTTAGTATCGGTTATAGAATGCCCTCCAAACATAATTTTCAAAATATCTTCAATGTACAGAATTGGACCTGTTACAGTTTTATTATAAGTATAGATATGTATAGATAGATAAGTACTATTTCAATATAAATACATTATCTAGTTCGCTCCTGTCTGTCAGTGGCGGATGTAGTTGTAGGTGAAGGGGCTACTTCGGAGTCGCTGGACGTTCGAGGTGTGGGCCCTAGGATAGCGGCGGGGTTGCGACCCCCGGGAGCACCGTGTCAGGTTCCCGGGGTGCTACAATGCCCCCCGGCGGCGGGCTCAAAGGCAAGGCACTTAATCATGACTTACGCGAGTGTAGTTTTCGCGCACGCCGCCCGCACCCATATCGATAGCCTCCACGTTATCCAGAATCGTTTCCTCCGACGTGCCGTCGGTGCCCCGTGGTACATGCGGAACGTAGATCTGCATTCCGATTTCAAGTTAGATCCCCTTCGTAAGTTCCGCGTCCCGTCACGCAAACAGTTTAATCCGCGCCGCCGCCGATTACGCCCCTAGTCCTTCTGACTCGCGCCGAAGACCACGGCACGTACTGCTCGACCCTCCTGACCCCATGACGGTCCTATTGGACCGGGATGCGCCGAACCCTCCCCGACAACCGTATGCTACACTAGCTATCAGACACCGGTCTCGCCGGCGAGGCCGAAGGGTCGTACGTATGCGACCTCAACGACGTGCATCACCCCACTGAGTTTCTTGCCGGTTCCTCTCAGTGGGGGCGCGTTGTGAACCGGTGGTAAACTCAGCCCTCTCTTAAGCGATAGCCCAAGCCGAGGCCGTGCCTCCCTGAGGTGCCCTTGAGCTCGTCGCTACTTCTGCCGTAAAGGCTAGAGCGCTTCAAGCGCTCGCCTCCTATTGTCCGGTGAAGCTGTAATGGCCATCTGCGCCCAACAGCGTCTATCATTCCCAAAAAAAAAAAAAAAGCACTTACGGGCACCAACCAGGAGGTGCAGATCCCACCGGAGACCTCGAGTGTGCCGATGCAACAGCCGCGGGGGTTTTAGTGGGTAAGAATCCCA
The DNA here is from genome assembly GCA_911728495.1 of Furcula furcula. NCBI lineage: Eukaryota > Metazoa > Arthropoda > Insecta > Lepidoptera > Notodontidae > Furcula > Furcula furcula. The sequence continues at coordinate 21,838,055 of OU452259.1, read as the reverse complement.
CATACCCCGGTTGAGCCCTACAGCTCCCGGGGACCTTTACCCCGCGAAAGTATAATAGTACCGTTACTATAGTTACACGTCTATTTGTATCATTTAAATAGGTACGTATTATGCGTTTCAACTAAGAATGTGGCCGCCATGATGATCACGACTGCGAAACTTCCCTCGTTTTTTACGATTTTTGTACCGGCAGCAGAGTAAACACAAAATGAAATACTCGCTCCGGTTTGTCTTATTATGCTATATATTTTTGTTAAAAAAATATTTTTAGTAACTTTATATTTGAAATGGCAAGATGGCGGCCACATTATTAGTTGAAACGTATATTAAGTACAAATACATATTGATAGTAAAAATATACTTCACCTTAACCTCTGAACTTGACTACTTACGTGCGTAAAACTTACCCTTGACTTTCTGGCATTTTTGTAGTTTATTTGGAAATTTTGAATAATTCTACATAATAAGTACTATCGGCTCACTATTGATAATCCATATACATTTATGGAATGTCGGTAAGTATATGGAAATGAACCGCATTGTTATCTGTGACAAAAAATGGATTTTGTTGGCCACCGCAAGCGCTCCTTGCCCTTTACGAAAACTAGAAAAATGATGATCACTGTTTGGTCACAGTGTACGGTGGTATAGGGCCAGTGTGATTCATCACAGCTTCTTACCAAACTTATTGAGCATTACTGTAGATGTGTACTACAAAGAACTGAACACAATGATGGAGACGCTCGCGCGTCTTCAACCAGCTTTCGTCAATCGCTCGTCTCCGCTGCTCTTGTAGACAACGCGCGACCTCATACAGCACAACAGACGGTCTCCAAGTTACAAGAGCTGGGGTTGGAAGCTCTCTGTCATCAAACATACTCATAGACTTTGTGCCTACAGACTTCTACTTTTTCCAGAATTTGGATAATTTCTTGGCGAGAAACATTTTGTGTTAATTTTTGTGTTAAAATACCCTGCTATCAGAGTTCATGGTCAGCTCCCTGTACTCTCGAACTCGCATGCTTGTCAGATACGCGCATTAGTAGTCGTCTACACAATAGGCTTACTTTCAGCTTGCCAAGATGCGGGACCAACATTGGTCAACACGCTACCTTATACCACATGTTTTCCGGTTGTAACATCATTAGACAAACAATATAATTATACTTTTTTTTTATACAACGAAGGTGGCAAGCAAACGTGCGGCCCGACTGATGGTAAGCAGTCACCGCAGCCTATAGATGCTAGCAACACCAGAAAAATCACCAGCGCGTTGCCGACCCTTAAGACATTAGATATTAAGTCTTTGTGTCCGGTAATTTCACCAGCTACAGTGCCCTTCACGCCGGAACACAGCAATGCTTACACACTGCTGCTTGGCGGCAGAATATCTGACACTGCGGTGGTACCTACCTGGACGGTTCCTTGCACAAGGAAACTACCACCTAGTACTTACTATTATACAATGTCGATGTCAATATTTTTACTGGTTCTGTTAGCCTCCATTAAATATAAACATAGGTCAGTTGTCGTTTAAGTATTTACCAATGTTCTTTTTTAAAAGAAAGGGAAAACCCTTATTCATTTACCATATAGAATGTCGTATGAACGCCGTGTCTACATAAAGTAGAATACTTTCATTATCATACTAAAGTGATTTAAGTAACATGTGGTAAATTGATTGAGTTCAGTTTTGTAGACCATACAAAAATAACAATTAAATTCAAAATCAAAGCAAGGGTGCCGGGGGAAGCATGTACTTCTTCTCCCCCCGGGACGTGCTCTAGTAACGAGGTCCGACTGTAGTTCCCCTCTCTATAGAGGCTTTAGTGGATAAAAATCCCTCAGAACCCAACCTCCGCCCCTACGGAAGCGGGTACCTTTTGAAGGTTGGGTTTATAAAATAATTTTATGTCTTATGTGTTACAGTAACCCAAGACCCGGAAGACATTAAGACAATAACTAACGCGTTCATAGAGAAGCCGTTTTATTACAGCTTCGGCACGCCCTGGCTGGGAAACGGATTGGTGACAGCCCCTGGTTAGTATTCTGTTTCTTGAATCTAGTCTACGTGCACCTATACGTCACGGAAACGGTGTGCCAATATATATGGTTATGAAACCATATATATTAATGTACTCTGTGGTCATTACTATTACGTTGTACCTAATGACTGAAACGTTGAGGAGCCCTTCGGGATTTACTCTAGCGCGGCAGATTAACATAGGGGATAACTACCTAGCATCCTACTAAGTAAAGTACCTCCATCAAATATAAGCACTCTAGATAGAGCCACGCGTGTAGGGTAGCCCATCAGATTAGTAAAAAAAAAAATCGATCAGCAGTAAGACTCCAGCGCGTGAGATTAAGATAAGGTGGGCTAATTACAAGCTAAAAGGTATACATTCCGAAAATCTGACGATTTGATCGTGATCCAAAAATAATATTATAATCTGCCGATTTCCACAAGCCGAAGTAATAAAAAATGTCAATGAAGGTGAGAACGTGCAGCTGGAGTTAGGCATGTATTCGTGTTTTCCCCACTCAGCTAGTAATATTTTGAACGACGCTCTTGTTTGTTCGTGCTACAAAGTTCATTTTAGCCTAAATGCCCCAGAAGGAGAGCTATGTTTTTCCAGAGTTTGTATGTTTATGGAAGTATGTATGATGAAAAACAGAAGCTGTTGGATGAGGAACGCCCTCAGTTTTTAGGTACCCTCCCCTCCCAGTGAGGCGACAACATAGAGGAAGTTTTTTACTTTTTTAGTATATTTGTACATGCACAATGGATCCAACTGGGTCGAATCGAAGTGCGTTCCAGTGGTTACCAGGCCCGATTTTTAGCCACCTGAATAGAAAGTATATTTGTAAATAAACTTTAAATATTTAGTTACTATGTAATTAAAGTAATAGTCGTTCATTGTGGCGTTCCAAGGGTGAGGCCTATGTTCAGCAGTGGACGTGTTCCGGCTGATGATGATGATGAAAGTAATAGTATGTATGTGTCTATTTCTTTGGCACAGTCTAAAGCCTAAACGGTTTCATGGATTTTGACTTTTAATGTGTAGTTAGATTCGTCTTAGTTGTGGGAGTGACTTATGCTATAAATTAAAACATTTCCTTTAAAAAAAAATAACAAGGTTATCAGAAGTAGAGTGTTTTTCAATCGGTCAGATTAAGAATATCCCTCAATATAGATCAGATTTTAGGCTACCGTAACTGGGACATCAAGCTGAACCTTCTTCTTTTTTTTTTTTTGGGACTAATCCCACCATTCATTCACACCACTGTGACTCCTGTCAGCCAGGATCTACAGTGGTCACCAGTGAAGACACCGAGGTTTGATCCTCAGCGAGTCCCGCGGAAATGCTAAATTGTCTTGGAACCCAAAACAAATTTAACTAAAAAAGTATATAGGAGGAGTTAGAAAAATATAAATTCCACTTCCTTCCTCAAAAAAGAAATCCTTTGCAAAGCGGGAGACAAGTAAAAATCGCACAGGTCGATACAAACTCAAACTGAATTTAAAGGGACCTAGAAATCTAAATTTCTACTGTTAAACTTGTTTCCAATAATAGGTATGGCAAAAACGCTTGAAAGCACGGAAATTTTCCGTAGTCGCCACAAGGTCCGGGTAATATACAGCTCCGGATGTTATTTCCAAACTGTCCAACATAACTTTTCGCTCATTGTGCCAGAGATCACACTCCCAAAGTATATGATGCACAGTTTGTTCGAACTCATTATTCACCGTAGAGCATTGACAGAGAGGTGACGATACCAATTTAAAAGAGAATAATTTGCTTTTAAAGTTTCCATGTCGCGTCATAAATTGTGCAACGCAGTGGTCTACTTCTATCCATGGCCTATCGAGCCGCTCACGGACATCCGGGAAAAATAAATAAAGGAGCCGGCCCTTTGAGGACGCATCCCATCTGGTTTGCCATTCTGTTAAAAGGTCTTCATAAACAACCGCTTGAGCGTTAAATAATCGCAAGATTTTAGAACGGTCACGGTGAACCTTCTGTATAATAATCTGTCAAGCTCGAGTATTTCAATATGACGATTTTTTTATTGCATTTTCAGAAATTCACTAGGAGCTTGCGTCACTACCAAATCGTCAGTGTTTTGAATAGTAGCATTTTAAGGGTTCACAACATCTCTGAATATCTGACGCGCTGGAGTAACTTTTTTTTTTCATTTTTCTACCCTTCCCTGCCGGCCACCCCCACCACGTAAGTCGGTAGATGAATATACCCTTGGTATCGATAGGTTCGGGCATCTAAACTATCAATATCTGACACCGTACTCATTCATACATATCCTATTAGCTTAATTCATAACGATTCTAACGATGTATGTATCGTATAGTACTCTAATACAAACAACTTGAGATATCGTCATTTCAATGACGTGCGCCGTTATCGCGCATGACACTTGAGACTAACATAAACATCGGCGCGGAGTACTTCAAAATGGCCGGGACATTGCAGGGGCTTAGATCATATAAAGTCTAAGTGCAGGGGTTAACCAATCTACAAAATCTATTAGGTTCCCACGACACTCGAGTAAATACACGTTTAGCATTAATGCCTCCTCAGCTATAACGTACGTCCACGAGCACGCGTGTACAGGGGCCTTACTATGAACCCTTATAGCAGGGTAGTTTATCACGAAAAGTGACCTGTCTTACATATATTTTGTACTATGAGCGCACTAATTAGCGTGACTGACGATTATATTGTCACGTGACCACTCACCTGTTTGGGTAACGTAATAGCTGGGTGCTAATTAGTGTGCTCATTGCCACACATGTCACTTTTCGAATTAACCTGCCCTGCTATAAGAGTTCATGGTAAGGCGCCTGATCCGATGTGCTCTTGCCTTTATTCCTCATAATCTTTGCTCAGTAGTAATAGGTTTTTTGCTGGGATGATATGCTGGGTCTGCGTCTAAACCCTATTTCTATGTATGTACCTCTTCCATCCTCTTCCAGGATCAATATGGAAGAAGACCATCAAGAAACTATCAGGCACATTCACAACATCAGTAGTGGATGGATACCAGGGGGTATTTAATGCGCAGGCGCAAAAACTGGTCGACAACCTCAAAACAGAAGTGGGAAAAGAACCATTTGACGTAATGCACAAGTACTTGACTTACACTGCTTTGGAAGCTATCTGTCGTAAGTACCTTATGATTCAATCGCTTCTTTATCTTCTGGAACAGTAATTCCTTTGATACAGTCCTTTCCCTTATGTAGTTGTCAAAGTCAAAATATCTTTATTAGGTACGTACAGGCCTTATGGGGACTCTCTATAAGTATCAGTTTTTTTTACATACTTTCACCGCACATTTTAGATATAATTTTGTTAGTAAATGTTTATTTATGTATTTAGTTTAAATATTATATCGATGGGTGCGAGCCCTAGACATCCACGGAGTTTAGCAGCGGCTCTGCGAGGTTGTGACCCCCAGTCGTCGCTGATTGCTGACTGATGGATTGATTCAGATTGGTGAATTTTTAAATATTTTAATATTTTTCGGCAATCCACACTAGACTGATGCCAGATTGAACGTGTGTAGTAAACGCATCAATCTCGCGTCAGTCAATATTTAGACAGCCATCGATACGCAAGTATGAACAGAACATAAATGAGAATAAGTATGTATTTTTGATGAGCACGATCATGTATGATGACTTGACTAGGCTTATACATACATATATATATATATATTCTTACTAAATGCAAAAAAAAAATTGAGCCAGACCAATTAGTCAAAAACACTTGATCTCGAAGAATCGCCCCAATGCCTCCTCAGCTATAAATAATGTCAGCTATGTTAACAGAAGCAGCTCTGGGCGTGTCCAAGATATCAGACAGGATAGTTATTTCTGAGTACTACGAGGCGATTATTCGTTGCCAAGAGCTAATAGCCATCAGGGCCCTGCACCTGCACCTATTCCTGGACTTCATATACCGACTGACGCCAGCCTACCGAAAGTTCAACAAATGCGTCGCTGTCATCCATGACGTCTCTGATACGGTTAGTTATTTCTATGTGACAATCATAGTCCTTATACTTGACGAAACAGCATCTCGTTCGCTTGATAGCAAGCGATCCTCTAGTATGCGCCTGTCGCTTGCCATCGCCACCCAAAATGTTAGCTATTATGTCCCGTGAGCTCTGTACTTTCACCAGCTACAGTCATCTTGACACCGGAACCCAACAAAATTTACACGTAACTGCTTGGCACTGCAGTGGGCCTGGATGGTTCCTTCCTTGCACAGGAACCTATCTGATGGTGTATCGAGTGGATTAGAGTAAGGTACCGCGGAGAGGGCGCGGTTCGCCCCGGGCACCAGTAGCCCGATTCTCGTAATAACAAACAGTCCAAATAGCGGTGACGTTTTGTTGTCGTTAGATCGAAGTCCTATCCAAAATCGGTATTCTCGTATACCATATACGTAGTTCGATAGGACTTCAACTCAATTGGATCGAAACTAAACGATTAGTCAACGAGTCATTGTTCTGTACGTTTTGCTATTCCCTGATAGATGTCGTCCTAATCAATTTTTGGTCTTGGTAGGAGTTTTGTGAGATAAGCTATGAGCTTAGGCTTTGGGAAACTCGAGATTAATTCGTTTCCGTTCCCTCCACAAACATACTAATTGTTTATTAATTAAAATACGTGTTTTTCTCTATTTATTAGTTTATTCTATCTCTCTTACTCTAATTATATTTACGTTAAAACCATCTCGCTCACACTATCTTCTAATTACTCTCTTCACTCACAGCATACGATCCTATTTTCGTCTCACTCACTCACTCCTAGCTCTCATGTTCCAGTTTAGTGCTACAATCAATATATCTCTAACATGGGCTCTATCATGCCTAGTCGCGTTCCATATCCCAAATTTTACGTATTTATTTATATTTTACATATTTCGCCTTATCAGCTTTCTTTTTGTATTTCTTGCTGTGCAGACGAATTTGATAGTAAATACGTAAGTCCGTGGCTCATTTAAAAGTTATTTTATTACTTTGACTCGCACCACAAGAATAAGAAAAGCAAAAATCGTCTCAAATAACCAACGTTTGTTCAACGACTCTTGAATCGCGAAATTTGACTCTTACTCGTTGGCATCCGATCGGTAGTGACGTCATTTTCATACGAGAATACCATTTAGTCAACGTTATAAAACGATTGAACGACGATTATTATACCAGAATACGCTCCAACGATAGTTTAATCGAACGACTTTTAAATCGTTGCCGTTGAAGTAAAATCGACGGACGTGAATACGAAAAGTGTTTAAACGACTGAGTCGCTACGTTAACGTTATTGTTTTGATTACGAGAATCAGGCTACAGGTACGATGCGCTGTTGCCACACGCCACTTTCATTTACCATCAGATGAGATAGTATATCTCATCAAGTCAGTCAAGCCCTAGCTTAGTTAATATATTAAAATATTTTGCATATTTTTAGGTCATTCTATTAATGTCGCGGTTCATTACGTCTACATCATTTATAGGTACTGAAAAAAAGAAAACTGGAGCGCCAAATAAACAAGAATAAAGAAAGACTGAGTCACGAAACAGAAAGTAAGTTTCCATTTGTTTTTATTAAATCTTGGTGACGACTTAAAAAAAGCAGCCGTTCGCCGATGGTATTCGTCTCGTCTGAACAGCAGCCGAAAGACTGTTCTGTTGTCATAATAACACCTGCCTCGTCGCTGATAGCCACTTGTGGACAACAAACTTTACTTAAAACAAATATAATGATGTCGCATAGATGATGAGGAGCCGAAATTCAAGGCGTTCTTGGACATTCTATTGGACTTGGGCGACACGGACCCGAATTTCACTGAACAGCAGATCAAATCGGAAGTGGACACCATCATTTTGGGCGGCCTGGAGACGGTGGCCTCCACGATCCTCTACACTCTACTCATGTTAGGATGCAAGCCGAGGATACAGGATAAATTGTATGCAGAGTGAGTATCATACATTTTTAACCCCCGACCAAAAACGAGGGGAGTTATAAGTTTGACGCCTATGTCCTGAAGTCTGTCTGTCTGTGGCATCGTAGCGGTCCAACCAGTGAACGGATTTGAATGCGGTTTTCTTTATTTGAAAGCTAGTTTAAGCGAGATGGTTCTTAGCTATGTTTCATGAATATCGGTCCAGCCGTTTGAAAACCATCAGCTCTTTTCCGTGTCGAGGTAAGGATATTTTGTATGCAATAGACATTACTCATTACTTCTATTAGTCTGAAAGATCTGAAATTTAGAACATATGTAAATCCGATGATACTAAATAAAATGGTAACCTTCATCAGGGTCTGATGATGATCAGCAAGAAGGTGGTAACAGGATCACGGCCCCAATAAACCTAGACCCATTGAGGTTTAGCTCGTTGGATACGTCTCGACGAGTAGTTGCTAGAAAAATGGTGATCAGGGTCTGATGGAGCATGAAGGTGGTCACGGGATCTCTGCACCAATAAACGTAGACCCACCGATTTTAGGCTCGTCAGGTAGGTCTCGACGAGCATTTGCTAGAAAAATGGTGATCAGGGTCTAATGATGGAGCAGAAAGGTGGTCACGGGATCTCTGCACCAATAAAGGTAGACCCACCGAATTTGGATAACGAATCCAAATTCGGTGGGTCGGTTCGGTTGGTGGATAGGTCGCTGCGATTAGTAGGTAGAAAATTGTTAATCCAGAGTTTGGGGATGAGCAGGAAAGTGGCAACAGGAACTTGGCTCCATTTAATGTAGGACGCACCGAATTAAAAATCAATGGTAAAATCTTGACGAGTAGTTAGACAGATACTGATCAGGGTCTGATAATCGCACAAGAAAGTCATTTTAAGAGTTCATTCACCTAAGGAGGGGGTTTTTTTTTTAATTTAAATTTATACTTTTACGTACATGCGTCTTGTTGGAATAACAAGGAAGATAAATTATAACTAAAGGGGAAAGAGAAAATAAACAGACACAGCTAAGTGGCCAAGCGCTTGCCTTGGAAACAAGGTACGCAGGTTCGAACCCCGGCTCGTATTGTTAATAATCTAAAATTGTTCAGATTCAAAAATATATTCGGGCGTAGCAAACGTCCGGTGAACAAAGACGACATGTCTAAAATGAAGTACTGTGAAGCGGTGATCAATGAAACACTGCGTATGTTCCCGCCCGTGCCAGGAGTGATGAGGCTCGCAGATCGGGACCTTCAAATCAGTAAGTACATCTCTCACAGTCAACAAATTAAATTAAATTATCTTTAACAGACATAACAAGGGATAGGGTAAGGCTTTTGCGTCAGCTATTCACTAGTTGCATCCATAAAGCCACGTTCCCTAGGGTTTGGAACGAGGCTAATAGTTTGGCCAAACTACCCATATAGCACTTTTTGGTAGCCATTACGACTGACCGTTGAGGACCGGTCCTCATAAGAAAGAAAGCTAGAGCTGCGGATTCTCCCTCCGCGTACTCAAACTCAAACTCAAAATTCTTTATTAAGCATAGGCCTCACAGGGGCTCTTACATATTGTAATTTTTTACAACTACCACCGGATCGTAACGCGGCCTCCACTGAGAAGATCCGGTAAGAAACTCAGCGGGCTTGTCTTTTTTCAATTATATAATAAAAAACAATATTACAATATATTATATCTTAAACTATAAGCTTGTAAGAGTACAGCAGTTCACGCCCACGCAGCTTTATCCTCCAGGTAATCCGAGATTTTATAATAGCCTTTTTTTTATTTCTACTGTTCCATATGTCTGCTGGACGAGGTTGGCAAGGTGTTTGAGAGAATAGTTGCCTCTCGTCTCAGCGGGCATCTGTCGCGCGTTGGTCCCTACCTGGCCGACAGGCAGTTTGGATTCCGACAAGGCCGTTCAACCGTGGATGCGATAACTCGCGACTTGTCGGAGCAGGCGGTCTCCCGTGGTGGTGTGGCGTTGGCGGTGTTGCTCGACATTGTCAACGCCTTCCACTCCCTGCCCTGGGATGCGGTCTGGGAGGCGCTGGTCTACCATGGAGTGCCTTCCTGCCTGCAGGCTCTGATCAGGGACTACTTGCGCGACAGGTACATTATGTACGTGGATCTAGACGGTACGAGGATCCGGAGGGAAGTAGAGTGAGGGGTTTTGCAGGGTTTAGTGTTAGGCTATGGAACCTCGCCTACGACGCGGTTCTGCGTGTCAAACTCCCCGCCGGCGTAAGTGTCGTCTGCTACGCGGAAGACATGTTGATCGTGGCCGGTGGGGACATCTTCGAGAGGACCAATGACCCCGCCGCGCTTGGGGCGGAAGTCTTTGTCGCTAAGACACGCGAGTTGGGCATGGAGATAGCGCCTCAGGAAACTGAGGCCACGGCCTGCTTAGGAGCCGGGAACCATCGCCCAACTTGCGCTTCCACGTGGGTAAGTCGGGAGTCAGGGTCGGATTGCACGACTCCGGCGTAGAGGCGGCGAACTTCCTCGCTCGGCTCCCCGATATTACGGAGCAGGCTGTGTAAGGCCGCTGCAACCTTATCGAATCGGGAGACCAGACGCTCGAAATGCTCCTCGAAGCCCTAGTGACTGTCAAGGATGAGGCCAAGGTATTTCATGTCCTTACATGAAATACCTTGGCCTCATCCTTATATTTCATGTCCTTACATGAAATACCTTGGCCTCATCCTTGACAGTCACTGGGGCTTCGAGGAGCATTTCGAGCGTCTGGTCTCCCGATTCGATAAGGTTGCAGCGGCCTTACACAGCCTGCTCCGTAATATCGGGGAGCCGAGCGAGGAAGTTCGCCGCCTCTACGCCGGAGTCGTGCAATCCGTAGTCATCTACGGGGCGCCCATCTGGGCGCCGAGGCTAGCCATACGACGCTGTAGAACAAAAATATACAGCGTCCAGCGAAGGATGGCATTACGGATTGCACGAGGATCACGGATTTTTATCTCCCTTATTATTTGCAATTTTCATAAACACCATATCTCAGCATCTTACTTCTTCCTACCACATATATGCAGACGATCTTCAAATTTATTCCCATGCCTCACTTACTAATTTGGATATAGCTATAGAAGCTGTAAATCTTGATCTGTGTCGTATTGCTAATTGGAGCAAATCCTATGGACTAAAAGTTAACCCAGTTAAAACACAAGTCATTATTATAGGTAGCTCGCGGATGATCTCTAAGTTGAATTACGAGACACTTCCGCAAATTAATTTTGGCGGTATTGCTATTCTTTATAGTGATTCCGTCAAGAATCTTGGTGTTATAATGGACCGGTGTTTTAATTGGGGCCCACAGTTGGATGCAATTAGTCGCAGAATGTTTGCTTCGGCAGCCTCTTTAAAAAGGCTTCGTAATTTTCTACCCACTGCCACTAAAGTTGCGCTTGCACAATCACTTCTTCTCCCTATACTAGATTATGCTGACGTTTGTTATCTGGACGTGACAGAGGATCAATTGAATAAGCTAGAGCGATTGCAAAATTTGTCTATTAGGTTTATATTTGGCTTGCGTAAATTTGACCATATTTCCCAATTCCGTGCAAAACTCAAATGGTTACCCATTCGTCTCCGACGAAATCTTCACATTTTATCTCTTCTCTATAATATATTGTTTAACCCGTCCACCCCCTCTTATCTTAGGGAACGTTTCGATTATTTGTCGAATTCTAGCACCTATAATCTTAGGTCCTCAGAAAACCTTTGTCTTACGATGCCCTTACATAGCAGTTCTTTCTATGACAAATCCTTCACGGTGCAGGCGGTTCGCCTGTGGAATTCCTTGCCCGTTTCTATAAGGCGTGCTTCGTCACTGCCAATTTTCAAAGATCTAGTGAAGAAGTTTTATTTGGCGGAATAAGTTAAACGGTATTTGTGTAATTTTTCTTGTTATATTAGTACGTACTGATTTATGTATGTTTATAATAGTATTATTTGATGTATGTTTATATATTATACTCATATGAATATATATTATTATAGTTTACAACATATGTGTTTTTATGTGTCTTTGTGTTAATGTTACCTATTCATGTCGAGTGCGCGCACCCTCTGCTCTTTGTAACTTCTTTATTTTTCTCTCCATCCAAAGGTTGCCTGGAAGAGATCGCTTTTAGCGATAAGGCCGCCATTGTTGCATTTTTTATTAATTTGTGTCTTATTCTTTTTGTATCTGTTTGTTTGTGCGCAAAAAAGAATTGTCTATCTATCTATCTACCGAATGTTGTCTTTTGAGACGGCGACCATACTGGCACGCTTTCCGCCTTTAGACATTCTGGCGGGCATGTTTGCGAGGGTCTACGACCGGACCCGCATCGCCCGCCAGAGTGGCGTAGGTGAGCCAGCGGCGCTCGAATCGATAAAGCGGCAGGAACGACACATCGCTTTTCGCGACGTGGCGCAAACCAGACCAGCCCAGGTCAGACGGGGTTGGATCGAGTCGGATTGAGTCCTTTTGGACACGGTCACTGGACGTTGGGGGTGTAGGCCTTACGACGTCCTTTGAGTACTGCGGTGACTTCGTGGAAGACGGCGGCGGGGTTGCGACCCCCATCCACGTGACCACCGTGGCACCGTGAGCGCTCAAAGCTAAGGCACTGAGGGGCTCCTGGTGCAGGTCCCACCGGAGAGCTTTGGTGTCCCCTCTCTTGTGCCGGTGCGACATCCGCGTGAGTTTTAGTGGGTAAGAATCCCACATACCCTGGTTGACCCCCACAGGTTTCGAGGAACTTTTGAAGGTTTCCCCGCGAAAAATAAAAGGGTCGGCTCGAGTCGGACTGAATCTGATCAATTTGAATGGAGATGGATCGTGTTATGTCGAGTTTGATTTTATGAGTATGTATAACGCGAAAATTACTTACCAACCTACTGGCTGCGTGCGAAACCGCGGGTACAGCTAGTATAGAATATTTTAGGTGCTAAGCAGTTGTAGTGGTTCTAGCCAAAAAAATAACGGGCCATGGTTTGACGCCCTGGCTGCTACCCAATAGGTCGTGGATTCGATTCCCGCCAAGTGTCTGGGTGTTATTTATCTATTTATGTATGTTTTTAGAAAAAAAATATGTAAAAAATGTAAAGTATTAGTATCAGTTATCTGGTTTCCATAGTACAGGCACTGCCTAGTTTGGGATCAGATGACCGTGAGCTTGGTTAATTTCAGATCTTCTAAATTTTTGTTGCCTCAGATTTCATAACATTCAGATGCTTATTTTGCAGAATCCTGCGTAATCCCCAAGGGGTGTACAGTTATTATCAACATCTTGGGTGGAGGAAGGTCACGGCGGGTATGGGGTCCCGACGCTGAAATCTACTGCCCTGAGCGCTGGTTGGAAGAAAAACCCCCTGGAAACCCTGCCGCGTTCTTGGCGTTTAGTTACGGCAGAAGATCTTGTATAGGTGTGTTTGAGATTTCACCAAGATGCTAGCCTTTAGACCATTAGTTGATAGAAAGAAGTAGAAGGACGTACAATCTTTAAAAAATGTTTTTTCTGACTCCTTGTCAGTACATGTCAACTTGCCTCACATAATTTCCCCGCCTTTTATAGAGTATACACCCTGTTTTTCGTTACTAGATCAAAATCGGAACACTAAAGGTGCGCGTCCATTGGCACGCGCCGGACGCACCGCACGCACGGCACGCAACGGATTTTAGTTTGCTTTGTATGATTTTATATAGCGCTGCGTCCATTATCCGCGCCAGCATTTTCCGATGCGGGCCGTTAAAATCATAGAAAGCAAACTAAAATCCGTTGCGTGCCGTGCGTGCGGTGCGTCCGGCGCGTGCAAATGGACGCGTACCTTTAATGTATGAACATAGGAGTGATGGTTGATTGGTGGCCAGCCAAAAACAATTGGTAGGGTAGTATATGACATATTCGACCCTACCAATTATCTTTGGCTGCGGCCACCGGTTGGCTATCATTCTTGTCTTCATACATTTCTATTGTTCCGATTATGAACTTGTAAAGAAGAACAGGGTATAGTTGAAGATGTCGGTGATTTACACTACTTCATAATGCAGCTTTAAGTAGAACGCTTGGATTGAAGTCATGATTAAAGGCAATTAATTGTTTAGGAATTTAAGATTTGTATTTATAACACTTTATGAGATTATAAATCAATAATCGTTAATGCACAGCTTTTTTCCCCGATAGGTAAAAGATATGCAATGGCAATAGTGAAGACAGTTCTGGCGTCGTGTGTCAGGGAGCTGGAGTTCATATCACAAGCGGAGGACTTGCAACTGAGGGCGGATATGATGTTAAAGCCAATTTCGGGACATCTGATCCGAGTGCGAACGAGAGAAGACGATTAGGGATTTAACTGTATAAAAGCATAAGACAAAATAAAGAAAGATTTTTTTTTTTATTTTACAGCAACAAGCCAACACATAGGTAAAAACAAATAATCACATTAATCTAACTCATATGCAGAAATGAGAATAGTGGAATCAAGTCATATCATTCCCGCACACGCTCCATAATGTAGGCATTTTAGAATACCGAATGGCTAACCTTGCGTCTGTGCTCTCTAGACTCGGTCATTTGATCTCAAATAAATGATTAATGATCAGGGGTTTTCTTAGATGCAGCTTGGCCTAGATATGATAGAATTTTACGGCCATAAAGAGATGCAGAATAACAGTTTGCTAAATATTTACGTTTAAAAGGAAAAAGGTTTTTTTTTCCTTTAAGGTACCAAATAAAGGACAATGCCCATCTGTGCCCCAGAAATGCCCAGATAAAGTATATTACAAGATTGTTCTAATAAATAAAAACTACAATTATGTTGTTAATTTTAAATCATATGAGGCACTGGATAAAAAAAATAAGACGTTCTGTTGACATTGCAGTACCACTTGGAGGAAGGAATAAAACAGTAGGTATCAGTGTATCTAACCAAATTGCTTTCACATACATATTGACACTATACAATGGAGACATACTAGATAATTCCAAATAACTGACATCTTTATCTGATAACATACAGATAAGTATATAAAAGATCACTGATCTGGCTTAGCTTATGTGATGATCATGAAGTTCCTAGTGAAAAACTAATAGCAATGCTGTCTGTAAACAATAAAATGTATATAAAACCAGTAGGAGGTTATCATGTTTAATGTCCAATATCTTTTGAACCGGTGCTTTATTCATATAAAGCATTATAATATACTGCTTTACATATTATCTGATAACATACAGATAAGTCGATGGCTCCTACGTTAAATATCGTATGTGCAAAACTCGCACTTTACAGGAGAGCGAATTAAAGGTATTTTTCTACGCTTGTTCTTTAAATTTGAAGCTATTTGGCTGAAATTTATACCAAACATAGAAAATGCCTTATTATACCGAATAGTATGAAAACAAACGTTTAATAATTATTCGTTTTAGAGATATTGTTGTTACGCTTTTATACGATGGAAATCTGCAGTATACTAATATCGTAAGTATTACGTACGATTACATACGCTGCAATTCAGTAAGCAGAAAATATCGTATGTTTTACTTACGAAGTTTTAAATCGACACTAATTTGGCATTATGAGACATACTATATTTTACTTTCTCCATATTAAATGAAATAGTATCGCATGTGGTGATTAGGTCAACAAAATATTTAAATAATAAATAAAACAATTGAACTGAATCTAAATTACTTAATTAAAATAGTTTATTTAGAGGTCTGACAACAAAGTAGGTACTCACTAGCTCTAAATCAACACAATTAAAACAATAATAAAACTTACAAACGTAATTACGATTGCCTGAAAATAATAAGGCTCTATTACTTTGGTAAAACAAAATTTCTTACTAATACCTAAACAAACACTTTATTAGAGCGTATGATAAGCTTTTTTATTGGACATAGAAAAACTTTTAAAAGAGCTTTGACTAAGTATTATAAAATAGTTAATTATAGTTAAAAAAACAGAAACATCAACCTATAATACTGACTTTATACCTTTTATAACAGTTAGACAACAAAAGTAAGAAATAACAATGCCTACCGAAAAAAAATAATTAGTAAAAACAGAATTAGTACAAACAAATCAACAGAACGGAACGAATTCTTTTTAAGTAAGTTAAAACCTTATAATATAAATTCTAAAACAAAATCCTTAATCTGAATCATTCCGAGTCAAGGTGTGCAGTTTGACTCCACACCTCTTGTAACTCATTAAATCATCGTTTATTATTGAAATGAGTTGAACTAATTTTACGGATTATATCAACCTCAAGATACTGTAAGCTCTTTCTGTGTAGATTGGACTAACAATAATAATGATAAAACCTGAGGGTACCTGAGGGGACAATTATGACGCATAGGCAACTACCACCTCAGTGCACCCGCGACCATGAATGCTGTAAAGTGTTCAAAACGTCGGGATATTAAAATAAAAAATAAACCGGGATATAATACATAAAATTATGTTCTTTTCAATGTTTGTTTCAATTTAGATATATGCAGCTTATTGTAAAGTAGGCCCACAACAACATCGCTTTCTTGTCGTTGTCATTCGTCTGGTATTAGCTTTCTGAGATCTGTTAGATCATACTATATTACATGAAAAGTCTATTTGGATCTACAGAATGTACGTTTAATTTCTTAATTTTTGTCCTCTCAACAGTGAACACCATCACAGTGTTACGAGTATGTTGAATAGTTTGGAAATAACATGCGGAGTTGTATACTCGGACCTTGTAGCGACTATGGAACATTTTCGTGCTTTGAAGCGTTTCCGCCATACTTATTATTGGAAACAAGTTTAATAGTAGAAAGCTTAATATAGATCTCTTTAAATCTCATAACTATCGTGGTGCTCTACAGGTGGACTAACAAGGGTTCGTGCACCTGTAAGAATCTTTCGTTCTGAGGTTGTATCAACCCGTGTGATTGTTATTTGTCTCCCGCTTTGCAAAGGAAGGAAGTAGAATTTATATTTCTTTTACTCCTCCTATATACTTTTCTAATTATATTTGTTGCGGTTTCCAAGACAATTTTGCATTTCCCCGGGACTCGCCGAGGGTCAAACCTCGGCGTCTTCACTGGTGACCACTGTAGATCCTAGCTGACAGTCACAGTGGTGGGAATGAGTGGTGGGAGTAACCCCAAATTAAAATAAGACCAAAACCTGAACTACTCCCACAACCGTCCTACATCTGTAGCAACTACTCCCACACTTTTCGACATAACATCTGAGAAACATTACATTAGATAATATATAATACAGAAAATTACATTACCAACAAAAACATTCTCACAATCTGTGTCCAAAGGACTAAAATTCACAGCCTGGATAATGGATGAGGTGTTTGTATGATTCCCGGGTTATTTTTCTTAATAGAGTGGTTCTGAAGTATATTTTCTGCACCATCGTCATCAAGTTCTGAATGAGGAGTGTTACTGTTTACGGTGGGTGGCGTGATAACCAGTACGGAACTATTAAAATCCAAGGTATAGGTAAAATTAGCTTCATGTGTGGTTTTATTTAAATCTGGCATAAGCTGTGACTAAACTTGCATGGCACTTACTTCATCTTCCTCGAACTTCGATGGTTAAAAACTTCTAAATGTTATCAAATCTTCATCTGAAAAAAAAAACTTTATAAAGATGTTTATGTAAATAGTCAAAAGCAGTCATAGATCCTAGAAACTTAACACAAAGTATTTTAATAAGTAAATGTTAACCTACCAGAATTATTATTTGGCAGTATTGGTAGTTTTTGAGAAATATCTTCTTCCGGCATCTATTTCCTTTAAATGAGTCCCAGATGGCAATAGAGAATAAAAAAAATAAAATAATAAAAGACAGTACTTTTTTGCAATTACCACGTAATTAATTGTATGTTAACCTTACCATATACAATTCCGCAACGTAAATCAGCGTAAATAACACATACGATAAAAGTCAGATTTAAAAATACCACGTAAATAGTCGTACGTAGTACATACGATAAAATAATTGATTCGATTGGCAGCGTAAAAAATCGTAAGTACTACATACGATATAATTTGATGACCAAAAAGCAACGTACTAAATTGTATTTGTTATATACGATATTTTTGACATAGTTTCGTAAAAAACTTAAACACTTAACAACAACAATACAATACGACCCCAAAAGGAACATCACAGAGTCTTTGAGTTCTCGAATTATGTCTCAAATACGAACATGATTTATTTTTAAGATTAAGATTTTCATCATCATCATCATCACCAGCCGGAAGACGTCCACTGCTGAACATAGGCCTCCCCCTTCGAACGCCACAATGACCGACAATTGGCTATTTGCATCCACCGGTTACCTGCGACGCGCACAATGTCGTCTGTCCACCTAGTGGGAGGCCTACCTACGCTGCGTCTTCCGGTTCGTGGTCGCCACTCGAGAACCTTTCTTTCCCAGCGGTTATCGGTTCGCCGAGCGATGTGGCCTGCCCATTGCCACTTCAACTTGCAGATTTTAAGAGCTATGTCGGTGACCTTGGTTCTTCGGCGAATCTCCTCATTTCGGATTCTGTCGCGCAAAGAAACTCCGAGCATAGCTCTCTCCATAGCTCGTTGTGTGACTCTGAGCTTATCCAAAAGGCCAACAGTTAGGGACCACGTCTCAGTACCATATGTCATCACTGGCAACACACACTGGTTAAAAACCTTCGTCTTTAGGCACTGCGGTATTTTGGACGAGAAGATTTCGCCTAGTTTCCCGAACGCTGCCCATCCGAGTTGGATTCTTCGGGCGACCTCTTTGTCGAAGTTGGACCGACCTACCTGGATAGTTTGTCCTAGGTATTCATAGTGGTCAACAACTTCGAGTGTATCGTTCCCAACAATTACCGGTACGGGTGCAACATGGACATTAAACATGATCTTCGTCTTGTGCATGTTCATTTTAAGACCCACCTGTTGGGAAACGCTACTGCTGAGCATCGTATTGAGGTCCTCCAGCGACTCTGCCATAATGACTATATCATCGGCAAAACGAAGGTGAGTGATGTATTCGCCATTGATATTGATGCCGAATCCGTTCCAGTCCAAGAGCTTGAAAACGTCCTCCAATGCGTTTGTGAACAGTTTCGGAGAAATAACGTTTCCCTGTCTCACACCACGCTGCAATAGGATTGGTTTCGTGCTCTCGTCCTGTAGTCGGATCGACATGGTGGCGTTGCTGTACAAACACTTCAACACTTCGATGTACCTATAGTCAATGTGGCACCGCTGGAGAGACTGCAATACTGCCCTGGTCTCGATTGAATCAAAGGCTTTCTCGTCGTCCACAAACGCTAGACATAATGACCGATTATACTCCTCGGTCTTCTGTATAATCTGGCGGAGCGTATGTATGTGGTCTACGGTCCTAAAGCCTTTTCGGAACCCGGCTTGTTCGGGAGGCTGGAAGTCATCAAACCTGCGTTCGAGACGGTTCGTAATGACTCTCCAAAACAGCTTGTATACATGGCTCAGGAGTGAGATAGGTCTATAATTCTTCAATAAAGTGTTATCACCTTTTTTGAAGAAAAGAACCACCACACTCCTGTGCCATGCTTCTGGCGTTGTACCCTCGAGTAAGACGGAATTAAATAACTTCTGGAGGACTAAAAGTACCGGTTTTCCGCCCGCTCTCAGAAGTTCTGATGTGATTCCGTCTTCACCCGGCGTCTTGTTATTCTTGAGCTGTTTGAGAGCCATTCTAATCTCGTACAGGCTGATGTCTGGGATGTCCTCAGTGTAGTGTCGGGTTAGTTTGGCTCTGGTGTCCTGAGCTGTTCTATCAATGGGTTCCCGTGTTGAGGTGTATAACTGTCCGTAAAATCTCTCGAGCTCTCTCATTATCTCCGGTTTCGATGAGATGACACTGCCGTCATCGATTTTCAGCTTCGTCATATGGCTACGCCCAATAGACGAATTCTGTGCGAACACTTTAGAGCCTTGGTTCCGCTCAATTGCGTCCTTAATACACGCTGTATTATAGGAACGCAAGTCGTGTCGCATGGATTTCGAGATTCGTCTATTGAGTTCAGCATATTCCGACATATCAGCTGAAGATTGCAGTCTCATCTCAGTCCGGTTTTCCATTAGCTTAATGGTTGTATTGGAGAGCTTTTGAGGTTTTTTACGGCGTGGGGTCTTATAGAACTTGGACCCCACTGCATGGACAGTTTGCACCAACCCATTGTTTATCTCGTCCGCAGTTTCGCATTCGGCGAGGCACTGGAAGCGATTATGCAGTTCGAGTTGAAAGTCTTCGGGGTTCTGGATTTGGGCGGATCCTGGACGGAGCGTAGACTTCATCAGACGAAACCTTTCGAGCTTAACATTGATATTCAATGTGCCTCTAACAATACGGTGATCACTTCTGGTTTTCACCCTGCCGATCACGGAGACATCATCGAATATATGCTTCTTGGTCGTCATGATAAAGTCGATCTCATTTTTGGTTGAACCATCGGGGCTTATCCACGTCCACTTCCTGGATGGTCGCTTCTTGAAGAATTAGTTCATCTCATAGAGTCCCTCCTTCTCCATGAAGTCGACCAGCCGCTGGCCCCTTTGGTTCCGCTGCCCATACCCATACGACCCCACTCTCAACTCATCGCCATTCCGAGTGCTCACCTTTGCGTTAAAGTCTCCCATAACAACGGTGAAGTATGTTTTGGAGGTATGTATGGCTTCTGCTATCTCCTCATAGCCTCTACTTCATCGTCAGGGTGTGCCGAGGTCGGCGCGTATACCTGTATGACCTTCAGCGAATACCGATCGGTTATTCTGAGTATAAGGTACGCTACCCTGCTCGACACACTATCGACCTTTACTACGTTGCTAATAAGGCACTTACGGACGAGAAACCCGACACAACCCTGGGATTTTCGGTCTCCTTCCCGGAAGAAGAGCAAGTTTCCGGAATCAAGGGTTATCGTATCCGGTCCCTCTCGTCGGATTTCAGATAAACCCAAGATGTCCCAACGTAACTTGCTCAATTCTTCTTCCAGCTAGAGAATCTTCTCATCGGTCCTAAGAGTGCGGACGTTGTGTGTGGCCAGGGCCAAAGTTCGGTGGGGGTGGTAGCGGGGCATCTGCCGGAGATTCTTCGCACCCCCTCGACCGTTACCCCGCCCGCTACCAAGGCGAGGAATAGAGGAGCTGCCGGGGACTGGGGGCCGTAAACAAACAGTATCAATCATTTGGGGGGGGGGGGGGGGGTTGCCATAATCCCCACGCTTGGCAGGCGTCTTGGGGATCGCAGTATTAGTGATGAGATGGATGACAAAAACAGAAGACGCTGCTGCCCGTCTTCTTGATTTCCCTAAGTCGCCTCTTACGTACACCCAATGGGAAGAGATGGGGGGGTGCTATTCTTACCCGGACACCCCACGGGTTATTACTCATTACGATATACGATTTATTTTTACTCATTATCAATCTTATATAGTGATTTAAATTAAGTAAATGGTAAAACGAATACGTGCCGTGTGAGCGGGGCGTAATTCCCACGTACAAGCCGGTAAGTGATAGATACGATTCGGCGGTCCTCCGTACTCCCGCGCACCTTTACCCCGTATAATATAGCTAGAGTAAATACGCTGATTTACGGCGCCCACAAAAATAACATACGCCTTATACGGGAAAAAACTTTTACATTTTTCACGTTTTGAAAATTCTGTTAGTGGGATTAAAAAGTAAATAACACCTTAATTACGAATCAATGAAAACATGAAAATCATGTTTTTAGACATACGATATTTAACGTAGGAGCCATCGAAGTATATAAAAGAACACTGATCTGGCTTAGCTTATGTGATAAAACCAGTTATCATGTTTAATGTCCAATATCTTTTGAACCGGTGTTTTATATGTTTTATATGAAAATATTTTTTCGTATTTCGACTGCTCAAAAGTAGATACCGGTTACCTCAAAATGTATAACGTGTCGGCGAACTCAACTACGTCGAATAATACAATCGAAAAGCTGAGAGGCACCGAAAACTACTCGACATGGAAGTTTATAATGAAAATGCTTCTAATTCACGAGGAACTTTGGGATTGTGTCGATGGCGACAAAGAAGACAAGGACACGAAGCAGTCTAACAAAGCGCTGGCGAAAATCTGTCTGTCAGTTCATCCAAGCGCTTTTCTCCACGTAAGGAATGCTAAAACCGCGAAGGAAGTATGGGATAATCTCAAAGGAGCCTATGAAGACAAAGGCTTGAGCCGGAGACTTGGCTTATTGAGATCATTATTTGGCACCAAGCTCATAGAATGCAGTAGCATGGACAGCTACGTGATCAAGCTGCTTGAGTTGTCACAGCAGTTGCAGGATATTAATGCTGGTCTAGATGATGAATTTCTAGCGGTGATTATGTTAAGCGGACTGCCCAGCCACTATTACCCGCTCATAATGGCTCTGCAGAACTCAAACCAACAGTTAATCAGTGACTTGGTTAAAGGAAAACTACTGCAGGAATATGAGCATCGTGACAGCAAATCGGGGGAAGTTTTAGCTTTGGCAGCGACTCGAAAACCACCAAAATGTTTCAGGTGTAAGAAATCTGGACATTTTATCAAGGATTGTCCGAAGAACAAGCCAGTTAAAGAGAAGAAGGCAATAAAGGTTGTCAAGGACACGGCAACAAAAGCTCTTCTGACAGCTCTAACGGCAGATATCGAGAAGGATAGGTGGTATGTTCACAGCGGAGCAACAAGCCACATGTGTAATAATCAAAATATTATGTGTGACTTTGTAAAGGATAAGCCGTCATTGGTAAATGTAGCTAATGGTGAAAAACTGTTAACTGTATAAGGACAATTAAAGATGTTTATTATGTACCTAACCTATCAGCAAATTTATTATCTGTTAGTGTTTTAGTAGAAAAAGGTTACAAAGTTGTTTTTAGTAAACATGAATGTATTATATCCGATGAGGATGAAGTTTTAGCAACTGCAACACTTAATGAAAGGAAAAAAATGAAAAAACGTTTATTAAGTGGAAACAAAATACCTTTTACAAACATTTTAACAACTGCCAAACTGCATAGCAGTTTGTTGGCAGACGTAGCTCTCAATTAATTAAATAAATAATGTAAACCTAGATGCGTGTTATATGGACACATAGTACTTTAACTATGATTACTGATTACATAATATTAACAAACAGAGACTCTTTATATTTAGATAGTAAGAACTTTTTCAATACATTTGAGAATGATCTTTTTGTTATACATTTACTTTTGATATCTAAGGGTATACTATTTAAGATTGAAGGGACTAGATATTTTCTGACTCTCTGGCCAAAATAATTCTTATAGTTGGGCACTTTCAATAATTTACTACATTGTCTTCTAATTGGTCTGTTACTTTTCTTGTAAGTTTTAAACTCATCACTACAATACTGTTCAACTACTGTTAATAACTTAACCTTCTCATGGACTGGCAGCATTTTACACTCCAAGAACAACTCCTGATAATTACTACTTTTACATCTTTCTTTCGTGGTTTTATCGACTAATAACTTCATAAATCTAATCTGTAACGCCTTTAATTTATCTAGATAGGTATTAAACGTCCGACCGTAGCTGGTCAAACCGTAAGAAAGCATCGAGTCCACCAGTGCGTAATATACTGTATATAAGGTTGCCTTATCCAAAACATGTCTTAGATAGTGAAATTTTACAAGTATTGACCTAAGTTTATTACATAAATTATTTATATGAGTTTTCCATGAAAAACTACAGTCTATAATCAAGCCTAAGTACTTGTACTCCCCTACCACCTCCACCTGTGCACACGCGCAAGCCACCCCGGCATTATGCAAGCAGTCGTAACTATGACCAACTATGCGCGGTGCACAATCGACACTTCTATTGTATGGGGAGCGTATATGCAAGCATTTAGTCTTGTTGTAATTTAATATTATACCATTGTCATGGGACCATTTAATCTTCTTGCATTAAATTTTCAATTAAACTTAAATCTTTGTCGGCATATAGTAAACATGTATCGTCCGCATACATATATGTATTACAATTCTGGACTACATTGCACATACTGTTCGCATGCATGATATATCCGACGGGGCCGTACACAGAGCCGGTGGGCACGCCACAGTCGATGTGCGCGAGCTCGCCACTCCCTCCGCCAACTACTGTCTGTAACGTTCTACCCGTGAGGTAAGCGCGGAGCCACTTATTCAGTGGTCCCGCGACTCCACACTCCTCCTTGGCCTGCAGGAGCTGGTGGTGCTCCAAGGTGTCAAATGCTTTTTTGAAATCAATGAACACCACCACCACCTGCTTCCTCTGGTTAAGGGCCTCATTGACATCATCCGTAAACCGCGCCAGAGCCGTCGCCGTACTACGGCCCCGTCGAAAGCCATACTGTATACCTGCTAATACACTGTGTTCCTCTAGAAATTTACTTATCTGCCCAACTATAAATTTATCCACAATTTTATTAATAACAGATAAAATGGCTATTGGCCTGTAATTTGTGTAGTCCATATGTGAACCTTGTTTATAAATAGGTCGTATTAATGCTGTTTTTAATTTATCTGGATATATCCCCTTCTCAACACATAAATTTATAAATAAAGAAATTACAGGGCTCAGTCTGGTTTTTAATAACTTTATATCTTTCATCCTTATTTTATCAATACCAGGTGATTTTTCACAACTTAACTTATTTATAATTAATTCTATATCCTTAGATGTGGCTTTTTGAAACCTTAATGATACGTCTTTGCGCTTTACATAACTTGTCCGATCTAAAAACTTGTGTGGACATACGTGTTTGATATCTGATATCTCCTTAGTAAATGTATTCGAGAATTTATTGCATATATCTATTACGGTATCCTTTTTTCCCAAGTGTCTTAAAATTAATTCGTCTAAACTTTTTTTATATGACCCTGTCCAATTATTTATTTTAGCCCAATTTTTTCTAATATTTTTATTACATTTTAAGATTTCTTTTTGTTGGTACTTATATCTTGCCTTATTTATACACTTATTAACCCTATTTCGATACACATTGTACTGCAAACGCAAAGACATATTAATCGGCGTACTCTTACATTTCTTAAATAGTCTATCTCTCAGACTTATCATTATCTTTAGCCTTTTAATTATCCACGGTTTACACTTTCTTTTTTTGCAACTAGATTTTACTATTTGACATTCACTATAAATACTAGAAAAAATAGAACATAACTTTTCATACGACTGTAATGGGCACTTATACGATAGCAAATCTGACCATGACACATCTTCGAGTTTTCCTATAACTTTTTTATCTGAAATAATAATATTTGATTGCTTACTGATACTGCTTTGGGTGACATCCTGACTGCCAGCGAGACACACACCGATTAGATAATGGTCAGATACTTTACACTCTAAGACATATGCAGTAGTTGTCCGTTGGGCTCGAACCCACGCATGATCAATGCATGACCGCGTCACAGTACCACTGTACACTTCCTCTCTCGTAACATCTCTAATAGCACACTCCATTCCTATCTCACACATGTTATTGTTATACTGATTAATTGTACTACTGGAGCCAGACTGGTTCAGGATATCTATATTAGTATCACCAATCATAACTACTTCACATCCTACTGGAATTTTTGATAGCAATCGGTGCACTTCATCCACAAATCCATGCTTATTTGTTTTCGGTGGTCTGTACACAACAACCAGATGCATTATAGGTCGTCCTTCCTGAATTAACTGCCCATGAATTATTTCCGAATAATTTGCATTTATAGATGTTGCGGTAAAATTAAGGTTATTTTTAAAATATAATAGTAATCCTCCTCCCCTTGCATTTTCTCTCGTATGTAAGTATGTATTGTATCCGTCTAAGTGAAATAAACACATCTCATGTTTTTTATATTTATCTCTGTAAGAGCTATAACATCCAGCTTATCCTTACAGTCATTGATTAGTACTTGAAGTTGATCAAAATTTTTTTTCAGTGATCTGATATTTAAGTGAATAATATTAAAACTCGACTCGCACCGACTTAGTTCGTTTTGCCATACCCGTATATCTGGATATTTATTATAAGTAATGTTAGATCTTATGTGCACTGTTTCATCATCATCATCAGCCGGAAGACGTCCACTGCTGAACATAGGCCTCCCCCTTTGAACGCCACAATGAACGACAATTGGCTATTTGCATCCACCGGTTACCTGCGACGCGCACAATGTCGTCTGTCCACCTAGTGGGAGGCCTGCCTACGCTGCGTCTTCCAGTTCGTGGTCGCCACTCGAGAACCTTTCTTCTCCAACGGTTATCGGTTCTTCGAGCGATGTGGCCCGCCCATTGCCACTTCAACTTGCAGATTCTGAGAGCTATGTCGGTGACCTGGGTTCTTCGGCGAATCTCCACATATCGGATTCTGTCGCGCAAAGAAACTCCGAGCATAGCTCTCTGCACTGTTTGGTCATCGAATTTTAACAAAATGAGTTAACCTGAACATTATGTCACTGTACATATTATTATTTACATAATTGGCCTTTGTTGTACTGATCTATGTCGCTCAATGAGCGGATCGTTCTAATTCTTGTATCATTCGGATCATCTTTTTTAATCAGCACCCTACCATTTTGTACCCAAATATACTTGTAAATAAATGTTTCAATTCATTTTTGGCTGTCCAAAGCAGGTTCCTCATATTTTTAGTCAAATCCTCATTTATATAAATTCGCTGCTTATTCCCGTTGCCAAACATGTCGTCGTTGGTCAACTGAATAGTTTTTCGAGTTGCCAGCCACTGGTCACGAGCAGCACGCGTAGTCAGCGTAACAATCACCGGCCGCGGTTTTTGCTGCCTCTGTGCGTCCGTAGCGGCGCGGGCGGCAACCTTGATTTCTACTCCTACCCTGCGAGCCTCATAAACCATACCTTCGCATTTCAGTTTAGTGGCTAGCACTTTCATTGTACTGTCTATATTCTCATTTGGGGTTTCATCTAATCCAAAAACCTCCACATTTTTTTTTTAGGAATGGCATATATCAACTTGATGTCATAGATCAGCCCTTGTGTGTAGGGAGTAGCACTGAATTTGCTTCTTGCACTGTAAGAAGCAAAATCAGTGCTACTCCCTACAAACACGTGACAGAAAGAGAACCACCACCTGAGCATGAAGAGGTCAGGACAGGGTCATCAACCTCATCAACAGGTAAAACAGAATCGCAAGAAGTGAGGCATCGTCGGCTTGGGCATCTCAACTCCAGGAGTATGGCACTATTGAGACAGGGTATGGTAACAGGAATTAATTATAATTCTAATATTTTTAAATCTTGTGTTACATGTGTAGAGGGCAAGCAGACAAAGTTAGCATTTCCAAAGAAATCTTATACCAGAGCTAGTCAAGTCCTAGGTTTACTACATACAGAGTTATGTGGGCCTATGCCATGTGATTCTTTTAGTGGTGCTAAATATTTCCTGACATTCATAGATGATTACACGAGAAAAACATTTGTTTACTTTTTGAGAAGAAAAGATGAAGTATTCGAGTACTTCAAGGATTTCAAGGCAATGGTGGAAAATGAAACTAACCATAAAATTAAAATCCTTCGCAGTGATAATGGCGGTGAATACATTAATTTAAAATTACAGGCATTTCTGAGAGAACATGGAAAAGTTATGTTCTATTTTTTCTAGTATTTATAGTGAATGTCAAATAGTAAAATCTAGTTGCAAAAAAAGAAAGTGTAAACCGTGGATAACTAAAAGGCTAAAGATAATGATAAGTCTGAGAGATAGACTATTTAAGAAATGTAAGAGTACGCCGATTAATATGTCTTTGCGTTTGCAGTACAATGTGTATAGAAATAGGGTTAATAAGTGTATAAATAAGGCAAGATATAAGTACCAACAAAAAGAAATCTTAAAATGTAATAAAAATATTAGAAAAAATTGGGCTAAAATAAATAATTGGACAGGGTCATATAAAAAAAGTTTAGACGAATTAATTTTAAGACACTTGGAAAAAAAGGATACCGTAATAGATATATGCAATAAATTCTCGAATACATTTACTAAGGAGATATCAGATATCAAACACGTATGTCCACACAAGTTTTTAGATCGGACAAGTTATGTAAAGCGCAAAGACGTATCATTAAGGTTTCAAAAAGCCACATCTAAGGATATAGAATTAATTATAAATAAGTTAAGTTGTGAAAAATCACCTGGTATTGATAAAATAAGGATGAAAGATATAAAGTTATTAAAAACCAGACTGAGCCCTGTAATTTCTTTATTTATAAATTTATGTGTTGAGAAGGGGATATATCCAGATAAATTAAAAACAGCATTAATACGACCTATTTATAAACAAGGTTCACATATGGACTACACAAATTACAGGCCAATAGCCATTTTATCTGATATTAATAAAATTGTGGATAAATTTATAGTTGGGCAGATAAGTAAATTTCTAGAGGAACACAGTGTATTAGCAGGTATACAGTATGGCTTTCGACGGGGCCGTAGTACGGCGACGGCTCTGGCGCGGTTTACGGATGATGTCAATGAGGCCCTTAACCAGAGGAAGCAGGTGGTGGTGGTGTTCATTGATTTCAAAAAAGCATTTGACACCTTGGAGCACCACCAGCTCCTGCAGGCCAAGGAGGAGTGTGGAGTCGCGGGACCACTGAATAAGTGGCTCCGCGCTTACCTCACGGGTAGAACGTTACAGACAGTAGTTGGCGGAGTGAGTGGCGAGCTCGCGCACATCGACTGTGGCGTGCCCACCGGCTCTGTGTACGGCCCCGTCGGATATATCATGCATGCGAACAGTATGTGCAATGTAGTCCAGAATTGTAATACATATATGTATGCGGACGATACATGTTTACTATATGCCGACAAAGATTTAAGTTTAATTGAAAATTTAATGCAAGAAGATTAAATGGTCCCATGACAATGGTATAATATTAAATTACAACAAGACTAAATGCTTGCATATACGCTCCCCATACAATAGAAGTGTCGATTGTGCACCGCGCATAGTTGGTCATAGTTACGACTGCTTGCATAATGCCGGGGTGGCTTGCGCGTGTGCACAGGTGGAGGTGGTAGGGGAGTACAAGTACTTAGGCTTGATTATAGACTGTAGTTTTTCATGGAAAAGTGATTGAAGCCGAGCATATCAAGAGTTGTACACGGATCGCAAAAATTAATAGATCTTCAACTCGCCCGAGATCAATCGTAGTTCAACTCTCAAGTCCAATAATTCGCGACAGTGTGCTGGCGGCGGTAATAAAGTACAACAAATCGCATCCCAATGACAAACTAAACACGACTCACATTGGAATTAGTGGAGAGAAGCGTGCTGTATTCGTAACGGAGCATCTTTCACCTGCAAACAAGGAGTTGCACGCTGCAGCAAGAACCAAAGCAAAGGAAATGAATTTTAAATATGTTTGGGTGCGAAATGGTAAAATCTTTGTCCGGAAGAGTGATGATACAGATTATACACACATCAAAAGTGTCTAGGGATCAAGCATTTTTAAGCGGATTTCTTGAGATTGAGATGTGGCTTTGTAATAAATTTATGATTTTATAAATTTATATGGATCCTTTTTGGTGCATTTCATAATTTGAATCAGGAACTGTGAATCAAATTCGAGTAAAAGATGAAAATCAGCTGTCAATATTTTCCCTATAAAAACATACAACGCATTGAAGACATTATTAGTGCTACTGTTTCCCTACTACTGATTAAAACCAACGTTATTATGGAGCGGCGACGTCATTTAAGCAGGGAAGAAATGCTCAGAGCCGTGGGAATGATAGAAGCTGGTTCCCGGCAACGTACTGTGGCTTTAGCTCTGAATACAAGTCAGAGTGTTATCAGTCGACTTTGGACACGTTACCGAAGCACTGGTACCGTGGCTGAGCGCCATGGAGGACGGTATCGCTGCACCACACGGAGACAAGACCGATATATTCAAATCTTAACTCGAAGAGCTCCAACAATAACTGCCATGATGTTAGCCGTGAGGCTTCATCACTCTTCAGGGAACTTAATTAGCGACCAAACAGTCAGAAACCGCTTGCATGAAGTGAACCTTCATTCCCGAAGACCGCTACGGGTACCACCTATAGCAATGCACAATCGTAGGATTCGATATCAATGGGCTCTTGAACACAGAAATTGGGCAGAAGAACAATGGCGTTTCGTGTGCTTTTCTGATGAGTCTCGTTTTGGTATGAGACCGGATACAAGACGTATACGACACTGGAGAACCCCTGGACGCCAACAGCGATTAAAATCCTGCCAGGAAGTCCATCCTTATAGTGGTGGAACCGTCATGGTATGGGCGGGTATTTGGATCGGCGGAAGAACTGAGTTGATTTGGATCAGAGGCAACCTCAACGCTCAAATTTATGCTGAGACGATTGTATCAGACGTCAT
Organism: Furcula furcula; assembly: GCA_911728495.1. Taxonomy (NCBI): domain Eukaryota; kingdom Metazoa; phylum Arthropoda; class Insecta; order Lepidoptera; family Notodontidae; genus Furcula; species Furcula furcula. The sequence goes on along the minus strand of OU452259.1, from coordinate 21,807,603 downwards.
CGTTCCTCTACAAGTGCAAATCGGTCCCTTATTTCAGTTAATGCATGATAATGCACGACCGCACACCGCAAGAGTTGTAAGACAGACTCTCGCCGCAGCTAACATCAATGTCCTGCCCTGGCCTGCTCAGTCGCCAGACTTGAACCCGATTGAGCATGCATGGGATATGCTACAGAGAAGAGCTCTGCCGAATATGGAGGGTATCCAGTCGCAAGAAGACCTTTTTTTGTTGTTGCAACGAACATGGGCGGCCATTCCACAGCGTGATTTGGATGAACTCATTTTGAGTATGCCAAACCGATGTTCTTGTGTTGTTAGTGTTCGCGGTAGAAACACGGATTATTAATTGTTTAAGTTACCCAATAAAATTTTAAAGAAAACTGTTATTTCAGTCTTTTTTTCGAACTTTTGTGTTAGTGGTTCAAATGTCAAAAATCCCTTTATTAGGAAAATGGCAAATTTCTTTATTAATGCAAAGGTGACTTGGTTTATTGTTACTGTGACAAACGAAAACACTTTATTTGATGAATCCTTAAAGAAAATTTTAATTAATATCAATCAGGAGAAAAGTTATTGCAAAAATATATGTTGATCCCTAGACACTTTTGATGTGTGTATATTAATTAGAGATAAGAATTCAATAGGAAAAATTAAGTAAATTAATATATGTATTTATAAGATTTATTCTAAACTCAATCATGCAATTGTTTAATTTTTAGCCACATTCGTGATTAATATATACTATCAAAACTGTCGAGGTTTACGAACTAAGACCAATAGTTTTCTGAGACGTCTAAGATATAGTGATTATGAGATTATTGTCTTGACTGAGACATGGCTGAGTTCAGATATAGATAGTTCGGAACTGTTTGATGAACGTTACACGGTGTACAGGAGAGACAGAGAGACTTCTAAATACGCATCTAAGAAGACTGGCGGAGGAGTCCTAGTCGCGGTATCTAAAAACCTAAAATCTAAGCGATTAAACTGCTATGAAAGTTCAAACGAGGATCTATGGGTGTCTCTGGATCTTACGACAAATAAAGGTATCCATTCTCTATTATTGTGTGCTGTATACTTACCACCGCCGGTATTGCGCAGTACAGTTGAAGATTTTATTGATAAGTGTAGTTTTGTCATTGAGCATCACAGAAGTAAGGAGTGCAATTTCTGTTTAATGGGAGACTTTAATCTTGGCGTTATTAACTGGAACGAACTAAATAGAGACGTTTTAGGTAATCGTTATCCGATCCATGCACAACTTTTTATAGATTTTATTAATGTCAACCTTTTAGTCCAACATAACAGTGTTTCCAACAGCATGAACAGATTACTGGATTTAATTTTAAGTGACCTTTCCGGATGTACTGTACACCCTGCTAGGGACATTTTAAGCAACGTTGATTCCCTTCATCCTTCCCTGAGTATATGTGTTGAGCTTGAGAAAGACACTATTATGATGCAACCCAATCCATTAAATAGGAAGCGTAACTTTTATAAGGCTGACTATGAATCCATAAGATCATATCTTTCTGGATTAGATTGGAATAATCTTTTTAAAGACTGTATTGATGTCGATGCTATGGTGGATGTTTTTTATCAATTTATTAATGATGCAATAGAAAAGTTCGTTCCTTTCTCTACAAATACAAAATCAAAATATCCTCAGTGGTACACAAAAAATCTCATCAAACGTATTAAAGAAAGGAACAATATGTGGCGTAAAGTAAAAAAAAGGCATAACCCGATGGATGAAATATCTTTAAAATTATTAAACAAGCGCTGTGACAAATTAAGTAAGGAGTGTTATAGGTCACATATTGCGTGCGTTGAAGATAATATCGCTCACAATCCAAAAGCTTTCTGGTCGTATATGCAGAGTAAAAGAAAAACTCATAGTTCATACCCAACAACAATGACTGACGGCCATTTAAGTAAATCGGATGGTGTTGATATATGTAATTTGTTTGCGACTCATTTTTCTTCAGTATTCCTCGGAGATCATGAGTCACCAGAGGATACACGTGTACATATAGGTGGCAACTCTGCGACGAGCCAGTGTCTCTCAGAATTATTTATTACCGCCGAATCAATTAAAACAAAAATGCAGAGTTTAGATAAAACTAAGGGTGCTGGGCCAGACGGGATACCACCCTCATTCATATCATCACTTTTAAATGAACTAACTGAGCCCCTTTTTATTCTATATAATCAGTCATTAAAGTCCGGTATTTTTCCCGCAAAATGGAAAAGCGCTAAGGTCGTTCCAATTTTCAAGTCGGACGACGACAGTGACGTCAAAAATTATAGACCTATTTCTATTTTGTCTACTTTTGGAAAGTTACTTGAATCGTTAGTCAGTCCCCATATACAGTGGTTTTTCCAACCATTTTTAACCCCGTACCAACATGGATTTGTACGGGCTAGGTCCACACAAACAAATTTAGTGTCCTTTACAGAGATCCTCTCGGAAGCTTTAGATATGAAAAAGCAAGTTGATATAATATTCACGGATTTTAGCAAAGCCTTTGATAGGGTCTCTCATCCGGTTCTCATGCGGAAGTTACATCTATATGGTTTTTCTGGTACTTTGCTGCAATGGTTGAAATCATATTTATCCAATCGCAATTTTTACGTAGTTGTAAATGGCTATTGTTCCGATAACTATCAAGTCACTTCTGGTGTCCCTCAAGGATCCCACCTAGGGCCTATATTGTTTAACATAGTTATAAACGATATAACCTCAGTTTTCAAGCATTCTTGTCCACATCTTTTTGCTGATGACCTAAAATTTAGCAGAATTATTGACTCGGTTGAAGACATCCATCTACTCCAATTGGATATAGACCATCTTCAAGAATGGTGTATTTTGAATGCTATGCATTTAAACCCTAATAAGTGCGCACACATGAAATGCACCAGAAAAATTAAGAAAATCGAATCATCATATCATATAGGAGCACACGTGATTATGGAAGTAGATTATATAGAAGACCTAGGGGTAACATTTGATAATAAACTCACTTTTGTTCCTCACATGGAACGTATAATATGTAAGTCATCTAAATTATTAGGGTTCATGATTCGTAATTGCAAAGACTTCCGCAAAGCTAAGACTAAGTTATTGATTTATAATACCTTGGTACGCAGCTCGATTGAGTACTGTAGTACAGTCTGGCGACCTCACTATGCTAGTCATTCACTGAGAATTGAAAGAATTCAAAAACGATTTCTATACCATCTCGCTTTCTCGCTGGGTATAGCTAGGAAAAAGAGGTCTTACAGCAGTAGGCTAAAGTTTTTTAATGTTAGTTCACTATCACAACGGCAAGGGTTGTTGGACTTAATGTTTTTATATAAGATAGTACGAAACAGAATAAACTCAACAGATCTACTTCAAAAAATTAACTTTAAAGTTCCTTTAAGAAATCCTAGAGGCAAACTGATACCACTAGCTCCCCCATTTCGGCGCACTGTCTTAGGTTACAACTCGCCTATACCCAGAATGTGTAGACTTTACAATAGTGTAAGTACTAATTCTCCGTGTGATATTCATCTCGATTCCTTTAATACATTTAAGAGGTACATCAACGTTGCTATAAAACATGATACTAACCATTAGTTTAGGGGCAACAAAAGTACTTATGTATCTAATTTCTAATTATTATTAAGTTTAATTTAACCTATTTTTTTTGTAACGCTTTGAATATGTTTGCATGTCGTGTTCACCTTCAAAAGGTTGCACTTCTAGCTGTAAAACTTACTTTAATAGTATATGTTATGTCTTGTAGCATTAGTGAATGAATTGTTGTGTCAACCAATGGTGAACCAAAATAAATAAATAAAAAAAAAAATAAAAAAAAAAAACTAAATATAAAGAGTCTCTGTTTGTTAATATTATGTAATCAGTAATCATAGTTAAAGTACTATGTGTCCATATAACACGCATCCAGGTTTACATTATTTATTTAATTAATTGAGAGCTACGTCTGCCAACAAACTGCTATGCAGTTTGGCAGTTGTTAAAATGTTTGTAAAAGGTATTTTGTTTCCACTTAATAAACGTTTTTTCATTTTATTCATTTCATTAAGTGTTGCAGTTGCTAAAACTTCATCCTCATCGGATATAATACATTCATGTTTACTAAAAACAACTTTGTAACCTTTTTCTACTAAAACACTAACAGATAATAAATTTGCTGATAGGTTAGGTACATAATAAACATCTTTAATTGTCCTTATACAGTTAACAGTTTTTCACCATTAGCTACATTTACCAATGACGGCTTATCCTTTACAAAGTCACACATAATATTTTGATTATTACACATGTGGCTTGTTGCTCCGCTGTGAACATACCACCTATCCTTCTCGATATCTGCCGTTAGAGCTGTCAGAAGAGCTTTTGTTGCCGTGTCCTTGACAACCTTTATTGCCTTCTTCTCTTTAACTGGCTTGTTCTTCGGACAATCCTTGATAAAATGTCCAGATTTCTTACACCTGAAACATTTTGGTGGTTTTCGAGTCGCTGCCAAAGCTAAAACTTCCCCCGATTTGCTGTCACGATGCTCATATTCCTGCAGTAGTTTTCCTTTAACCAAGTCACTGATTAACTGTTGGTTTGAGTTCTGCAGAGCCATTATGAGCGGGTCATAGTGGCTGGGCAGTCCGCTTAACATAATCACCGCTAGAAATTCATCATCTAGACCAGCATTAATATCCTGCAACTGCTGTGACAACTCAAGCAGCTTGTTCACGTAGCTGTCCATGCTACTGCATTCTATGAGCTTGGTGCCAAATAATGATCTCAATAAGCCAAGTCTCCGGCTCAAGCCTTTGTCTTCATAGGCTCCTTTGAGATTATCCCATGCTTCCTTCGCGGTTTTAGCATTCCTTACGTGGAGAAAAGCGCTTGGATGAACTGACACAGATTTTCGCCAGCGTTTTGTTAGACTGCTTCGTGTCCTTGTCTTCTTTGTCGCCATCGACACACTCCCAAAGTTCCTCGCAAGTCATTTCCTTGCAACATTGATTTTGTATCTCTAAACATCTACTAGTGATGGAATATCTTGGAGTCAAGGACTGGATAATTGAATGATCAAACGAACTTACCCTAAGTGAAGTTCGATCTTAATTATCCAGTCCTTGACGAGAAGATATAAGGTCCCTCCCAACCCATTAATGACCCTGTTAAATCAATGTTGCAGCTGTATTTCATTTTACTCTAAAGATAATGAGGTGGCTGTCGCTCGGCTGAGGCGGGGTCGATACGAAAGAGATAATAATGTTGTTTTCTCTTTCTAACCTCTGAAACTTGTGCGATATCTCCGGATCGTACCCACGGGGTACTTACTAGTGATGGAATATCTTCTCGTCAAGGACTGGATAATTAAGATCGAACTTCACTTAGGGTAAGTTCGTTTGATCATTCAATTATTCCTCATTATTTCAGATATAATCACAGATAGTAAATATGTTCTAAGAATATAATGAACATTAAAATATTAGTATCCTTACAATGTCAGGAAACTATATAAAAATATAGGGGTTACCCTTTATGTGGCCACCTCCAATTCCCCTTGCCACAGCCTTCGCCATCCAAGTCATATATTAAATGACTTATTAATCGTTAACATATAAATTATGACATTATCATAGTGACATCAAACACAACAAGTTATTATTACAACATGATATACAAAGTACTTAACTTTCAGAGTTCCGTCGTCGATCTACAACCCTCTACTAGGATTACTGTCTATGTTACTGACTGAACACTTTTTCAAGACTGTTATTGCTTAGATTCCTTAATACTGTCGAAGATTATTGAAGACTGTCCGTTCTAAAGGTTACATCGTATTTTTATAGCCATTTGATACATAATGTACAAGTACCCCCTCTATCCACTGACGTGGCGGGGCGACAGTCATTCTCTTTACTAATATTAAGTAATAATATTCATAAACAATAATTAATTGATAGTACATTCCATAACATAATTTGTTAATGACTAAATGAATAATTACATTATGATTAATTATTTAACACTGATAATAACAAGCAATTGTAGTAAGAGAACATTATTTTGTCTAAAGCATTGTCAACGTCTACCCACAATAATAATTGCCAAGGCAAAACATGCCGAAAAGAGTCCTAAAACTACTTTCATATTATTACTATTTATATTTACGTATATTATATATCACAATATTCTAACACGCGCGTTTCTTCCTGCTGACAACCGAGAAGCCGTCAGCAGGCGTGGTGGGACGCGGCGAGTTAATGAGCTCGACCTCCATGTCGGAGCTCGAGGCAGACTCAGAGTCCGTCTCGGGCTCCGCATGGGGGGCGGGCAGCAACGGAGTCGCGGACGCGGAAGACGCGGTCATCGCGGGGCAGGACGCGGTCGCGGGGGACGTAGTCGCGGGAGACGCAGTCGCGGGGGACGCAGTCGCGGAGTGCGCAATCTCCTGCAGCACATCAGGCATGTTCGCCTTTACAAACTCGAAGAGTTTGCAAAGGAAATCATGCCCAGGGCGGTCCATACTGCTCGAAGTATGGGGGGCCAACGCACGACTGGGGACACCCCAGTCGGTGTGTAATGAATGACTCCCCCCACCGGGTGAAGGTGGGGGAAGGGTGAGTAGCCTAACGTGTAGGCCCTAGCGTGTGTCTCTCGCCAATCTCAATGTGCGAGAGGTGAGTAGCCCTAGCTGCTCCGGGGCAGAGACAGCAAGCCGACCGGAGCCGACTTGGTGCCAAACAGCACCCGAAGAATAGGATCAGGAAGAGGAGGGTGGGAGGGAGACGATCAGGGTCGACTAGGGGCCACCCCCAAGGCCGGTGAACCTGATCCCGTCCGAGTTGCGCGGTTCCGGGACGAACCGCGCGAGCGCTCGGGTCCCGCTCCGCCAAGGCAGTTGACACCGTAGGGTACCCTTGGCGACCACGTAAACCGGTGGATTTAAGCAACCCGTGAAGTTACAAATCTTCGGAAACAGGAGGATGTGCTAATTGTCGTGACGACAATCGCAGATCTAAAAGTAGACGTGCCGAACACTCGCTGACGTCGTAGACGGTGCGAGGGAGACGGAGTGATCTCGCAGCACGCGGGCGACTGGTGTCGACACCACGCGGCGGATTCTGGAACACGAAACGAACGGATTAATCGGGAACTGGCAGCGCACGACCGATCTGGATCGGGGCGCGCAACGGACCATAGATAAGAGTATATTACTTAGAAACAACGGACTGCACTGTTACGTGTGTGGGCACTACGAAACTGTGCAGTTTAAACTGTACCGTCCAATCGTAACGATTTTTCGTAACGTGTGTAGCAGCCATAACACGTTTAAAATACCGAAACTATGATTGTAGCAGATTCGTGTATTATATAGGCAATGTGACCAGTCGTTGTGATGTAATATTGAACGAGTTTTCGGCAAGGCATCTTGTCACAGTCGAGATACAGTAAGTAATATTGCATAAATAAATTGCTTGCCCCTTTATATGATCGCTCCCATGTGATATTCCGCGTCCGATAAACCTTTCCTATTTATTAATATTATCTAATAACTCGTCCATAAAAATATTTTTTTATAGAAATCTATTCATCATCATCATCAGCGGCCGAAGGACGACCACTGCTGAACAAAAGCCTGCTCCCTTATAGGGAGGGGTTGCCATAATCCCCACCCTTGGCAGACGGCTTGGGGATCGCAGTATAGGTAGTAGGTAATCCAATAGAAACCGGAAACGAAGCTAAACATTATTAGGATATAGAATTAGATCAATTTAATTTAATTTTATATTTCCATGCTTATCTATTTACCCACGTTGTTACAATCGGGCATCATGTACTTAGAAGTTTTCATGTTTGCTCGACGGAATAGTTTTTGATCTATTTTTCTAATTTTTATAAAATATTGCTCACCGTAAAAGTAAGGCGCTTTTTTTATGAGGCGCTCACAGCTAGTTGTAACCTCTGTTCGGTAAACGATCAGTTGGGTAAGCAACGTCAGACAAGGTCAGTCCTTAGATGGGTGACCGTTTAGTGGTATTTGAACTGAGCGTCTCCGTCCTTCGAAGGGCACGTAAACAGTTAGACAGCAGTCGTTAAGCTAAGTCAGAGGCCTGAGGGCAGCTTGAAAACTCTGACACCGGGTTGGCCACTAACCATACGACAAGAAAAGTAAAAGTGTCATTACCACATGTATTTAATCCATCATCACATCCCTGTGGATAAATAGGTACTCTGTTGTAGGCAAAATCATCGACTATAATCGAAGGAGGCCATTTTTTTACCCATCTACGGAGAAGGAAGGGTAATGATTTTAATAGTCTATGTATGTATGTATGTGTCTGCGTTTGTAAATTAGATCGCTGATCGATTACTACTTATTCGATTTTAACTAATGAGGTGTCGATTGGTTCGTCTTTGCAGTAAGAAGGTTATAGCAGAACGGTTCAAAAGGGAAACAGCTTTTCCTAGAGGCGTCTTTTATACTTCACAATTATTAAAGTTCCGTACCTGAAAGATAACGAAAGCCCACCCTTTCTCCCTTTATATGTCCCTTTCCCCTTCCCTCCCTCCCTATCCCTATATATTTAGAAGGCTTTATGGTGCCTATGCGTCCGACTGTCTGTCACACCTAGATACGTATTTCATGGACCGCTGATGCTATTGATTTGAAACTTGGAATAGTTTTAGATCTTATTTACCCAACCTCATCACATCGAAAATAAATGAATAGAAATATTTCTTTACTTTTCTTTTCAATGGGGGTTAAAAGAGGGCGTCATAATATCAACGTGTGAATACTATATCGAATGGAGTATTATATGAAAGGGCTTCATTTGCAGATTTCAAAACGATTTCATTTTAGTTTATGTCAAGTAGTTTTTGGCTTATAATGTCACATATTGTGTGGCTCTGCTACCCTGTTGCTAGATCGCGCCAGCTTGGAGCCCTACATAACAATAATTTGGCGTAGGATAGGCTACTCCCAGATGATTCAACCTACGTCTAGCAAGAGCGTCGTCACAGCTACACAATATGTGTCGCATTGACTCTTTTCCATCTTCGCAGAATCTGCAAGTGTCACCTGTACTTATCCTCATTCTGTGTAGATGCTCGTTGGTGCCAAAATGTCCCGTGAGTGCACCTATTGAGTGCCTTATTTGTGATCAGTTTAAGTTTAATAATTTAACCCATCCTTCCATCCTTCCGCTAGATAACGCTTTGGAGTGGTTTAGGCCTGACGCTGCCCTCCATTCCTTCATGTGTTCGTTCCTAGCATGTCCTTATAATGCTTGGTGATTATGTTCCATACTGAATCTCCACAAATGGTTCGGGTCCAACCAAATGTCTCTGTGAGCCGACCCTCGCTAGTCTATCTGCCTTCTCATTGCCCTCAACGCCTTCGTGTCCAGGTACCCAGATAAGGCTGACATTGTTGTGTCTTCCCAGGTTGTAACATCTTCTTTGACCAGTTTAGAAGATGATTCCGTGATAAAATGAAGGATGTTCGGCTGGCTGATAAAATTAAAAATTTAGTAATTAATCTATTCTTACGGATTATATCGCGATTTATTTTAATTTTCCCGATGTTTCGAATGCTTTGCAGCACCCATGGTCACGGGCGGACTGAGATGTTGAACGTCCCTGCGCTCTATTTATGCAGTCATAATTATCGGTGTACCCTCAGTTATTGTTGTTGTTTTTATTGATGTACCCACAATTCTTATTGGTTATTATTGTTGTTGGTCCGACCTACGCAGTAAGAGCTTACAGTATCTTGACGCCGTGCAGTGTTTTGTCTGGTTTTGGATTTAATTATATTTATCACAGGAGCCCAACCTGGTGGTAACACCCAACCATCTTCTCTATTGAAATTAGGATGTTTTTTGATTTCAATAGCCTCACGAATCATCCTTGGTTGGAAACGGTGTTCTTTTGCGAGGATTTGTGGTTTGTCAAATCTGATATAATGGCGGGTGCGATCCTGAACGTGTTCACAGACTGCAGATTTTGTACAGCGTCGGTGTTTCACATCAGCTATGTGCTCTTTAACGCGAGTTTTTATTGCACGCTTTGTTTGCCCAATGTAGGAGAGCCCACAGTCACAGTCGAGTTTATAAAACAACATTATATTAAAAACTTATTTAGCCACTCGCAGAACCCGTTTTTATTGACCACATTCCTAAGCAGTATAGTCTGAGTCCGGTTAGAACAAAAAAAAAAAATATTTCTAATTAAGTCTTCTATTAATATTATGATTATGTTTTAATTTATTATAAGTCATAAGTCATTTATTCATTTGTATAACATAGGTATAAATATGATGTAGGTCTTCATGAAAGCAAGTGAAACGCTATGTTATGCCAGACGGGGTACAAAAGTGTTGTTAGTAACTAATTAATTAAATATTATTATTATTAGGTTAGGAAATTGATTAAAATAATTAAAATTGAATATTACAAATGTTGCTGCTTTAAATGTCAAAGAATAATAATATAGATAATTGTAAATATGGAAAATTTATATATTAAAAATAGACATGTCAAAGGAAATAATGTCTACGTTACAATTTATATTAGGTATTTAGGAATTCTTCAACTGTGTAATAACATTTTTCAACTAAAAGTAATTTAAATTGTTTTTTAAATTGTGCTCCATTGAGGTATTTTAAGGCATCAGGTATTTTATTAAATACTCGCGGTGCCATGTTTAATATACTTTTCCTCAATAAAGCAGTTTTACATTTGCAATTGCACAAGGCGTTTCTGTACTGACTGCGTAATGGAACATCTCGTGCCGATGACATTTTTTCAAATAAATGGTAATTCGTTTTAACAAATAATGAAACTTCTAGAATATAAAGGCATGGAACAGTTAAAATTTTTAGTTCTTTAAATAATGGCACACAACTATCATCTTGTTTCAGACCACACATTGAACGTATGCATCTTTTTTGCGCTATGAATACTAGTTCTCTATCAGTTGAGTTGCCCCAGAATATAATGCCGTAGCGTAAGTTTGAATCGACTAGTCCATGATATGCAGTTAATAATGAAGAGAAGAGAAAGAAGAGAAATTGTTTATTCGTAGCAATAATCAATAAATATAAAATATTAACAAAACAAGGCAGTAGACACATGATTAAAAAACTAAAATAAGGTTTAAAAAAAATCTCTAATGAAATTTGGAAAAACGCGTAAGCTGATTTGTTAATTTTTTTGCACAGTTCATCGATATGACATTTCCAATTAAGGTGACTATCAACATATAGACCCAAAAACCGTGTGACATTCCCTTCATCTATATCAGAGTTACTATGTTTAACACAAATTTTGGGTGGTTCTATTCGTTGGTAAAAATGCATACTTTTAGTTTTATTTAAGTTAATTACTAAATTGTTTTCCTTTAGGCAAATTATTATATCATTGAGTGTATTATTAATGTCATTTTCGTAATTTTTAATATTGTTGCATTTTATTATGGCAGTGCTATCATCTGCGAATAGTATCATCCGCTGCTTCGTGAAATTAGGTAGGTCGTTAATATATATCAGGAACAAGAGCGGTCCAAGAACACTGCCTTGTGGAACTCCATATTTAATTAATCTAACTTCAGATAGAGTTTTAAGTTCTAATTTTGTTTTAGTACATACTTTAACAATCTCTGTACACTGCAATCTATTACTGAGATATGATTTCAGTAGTTCAAGAATGTTTCCTCTAATTCCATAACAATTTAATTTATGCAGTAAGGTTTTATGATCTACGTAGTCAAAAGCTTTGGTCATATCTGTGTATAGAGCACAGATTGGTGTCTTATTATCGACTGCATCCATGACATTACTCAAAAAATCAAATATAGCCATGTTAATAGTAGTATTCTTTCTGAAACCGTTTTGTTCTTTACATAATAGGCTATATTTATTAAGATAATTATATAGATAACTATAGATGATTTTTTCGAAGATTTTAGAAAACACTGAAATTGTTGCAATTGGCCTATAATTTTTTATTTCACTTTTATCACCTTTTTGTGAACTGGTTTAATTATTACATTTTTTAAGCTCTCTGGATATACACCATTTACAATGCACTGGTTTATATTATGCGATAATATAGGTGCAACAATATCATTTACATATTTTATAACTTTTGTAGATATGCCATCACTTACCCACACTGTTTGTGTTTTTAAGCGATTTCGTTACTAAAATAATGTCATCCGCTACAACAGGTTGAATAAATATTGATTGGGATGTCAAGTTATTTAATTTATTATTTAATTTCATGTCAAGTTTAATATTATTCTCAATTTCGTGTTTTTCATGTGTTTCTCAGTTTAATATTTTTCTCAACATTAAGTGTCTCTGTTTTTTACTACAGTTTTTTTATACCACGGGACATCCATTTTGCAGTTTTATTGCTATTTATTTTTATGACTCATTCAGGGAAACAAAGCTTATAAAATAGAGAAAAAGATTCAATAAACTTTTCATAAGGTCTATTGCCGTCATCAATATCATAGACCCACGAACCTGTATTATAACTGGACAGCGCAGTCTACTAAAGATCACGAGCCGAATGAGAGGTCCGAAAGTAGTAGTGTATCTCTGTCTAATAGGGTGTCCACGCATTATTATGTGGAAGGATTCTTTTTCTCACTTCTAAGGTCTTTTGGCGGCGGATCGGGTCACAACGGGTGGTGCCACATCGGTGCTCCTGCGTGACCTCCGTCAATCTGAATGTTGCGAGGCGCACCGCATGAGACGATTTTTGCGTTCAAATCGTAGTTTTGGTGACATAATACTAATTATAATTATTATTTGTATTGTATAATTGGATGGATTTTAATGGAAGTCCGCAGTCATTACATTTAAGATCTGCTGTACTTACCACAATTAAGACAGTAAATTATTTGAATTTGTGGTAATACCTAGCTATCGTTTTCTTCCGGATATAGTTTGTATGGAAACCATCATCCGAGACAACCGACGCGACGCCATACATAACAATGGTCACCCTACTCTAACAGTACACAGCGACACCGGTTTACTTACTACGACAATGTCGACAATCACACAACAGCTCAGTGCTGCTACTTTCATAATGATAAATTGTTACTAATATTATTGTTAATAAAAGTATTGCATGTTGTTCGTGTGCTAATTTATAATATTACATTTCATCGTCCTAGTAGTATTATATTTCGATGTTTTATTACACGAAAAACTTATAAGCAAATGTAATCAAGCAAATGTATCTTTTAAGAAATCTACCTAACACTACTAAAAAGAATCATATTTTGCGTTGGCAACTTACTTGACAAAGGGGCAGACAAGGACACACATCTACTTTTGAGCTATCTCACTCGGCTCGTTTTTCTACTTCGACTTGTGTCAATGAAAAACAAACCTTAAGAATGTAGTATAAAGTTTAAATTAGTGATTTTAATGTATTTAAGTGATCTATCCAGTTTTTACGAAGTAAATATAAATTCGTGCATAGACCTCCTTGAAAGACAATTTTTTTAGACAGTGTTGAAATTTTATAAGATTTTCCTTTGAGTGATCTCTTTTGACCACTTTCCAAAATTTTAGTTCACCTATTTTATTAATTGGTATTTTAAGTATTTGTGATGTGTGATCTGAAAGGATGAGGTCAGTGACTTGAGTTTTACATTTATTTCCTAAATTGTGTGTAAAGTTATCAATACAGGTGAGACTCTTAAGTCTAGTTGGCTGAGTTAAGGCTAATATCAAATTGAAACTAAGAAGAAAGTATTCGAGTTCGAACGCAATCTTATTTCTTTTTAACACATCGATATTAATATCGCCACACAATACATTTTTTTTATTTGGTGAGTTACACAGTGTTTTTAGTACAATGTCTAATTTCTCGTAGAATGTCACATAGTTTGCTTTTGGTACTCTATAAATACAGATCACTATAATAGAATAAGTAGTAAGTTCGATTGCACACATTTCAAGAATGCCCGATACAGAGTATTTAGCTACGTGTGGAAGTTCTCTGAACTGTTGTCCTGCTTTACCTAAAATGCACGTTCCTCCGCGGTTTGTATTTCGAGAAAAGCACGCCGCAAGATGAAATCCTGGCATATGCAGTAAGTTCTCGTGTCCAGCCGTAATAAAATGTTCACTAATACAAAGTAAATCTATGACAGAACCTTGATTTTTAAGGTTTTCTAACTGTACTGTTCTATATTGGTAATCAATACCACAGAATAGTAAATAAATGTTATGTGTGTGTTCAATCAGACGGTGGTAGATCCCCGGAGGTCCGGTCAGTAATAGTAATACTAACAACAATTTATTATAATAATTATGAATAGTAACAAAAACAATGATTAACATTTCTAGATGGCGATATTGCTCTACATAGCATGCGCAGTATTTACGTGCATATGCGCGTGGGCCGCATGGAGACGCGATCGGCGCGCGCGCATGGTCTTCGATGGCATCTCGCACTATCCAATGTTGCCGTTCATAGGCAATCTGCACCAGCTCTACGGTGAAGGAGGACGTAAGTTTTTTTCTTTAATTTTATGCTATGTAGCTCTTGTTAGTGCTACACGAGAAGACCTCGCAAGATGCTTGGGGATCTTCGTCTCTTCTTTCACTATGAAGAAAAAATGGACGGACTGCTGTCGTTTGCCCGTGTTTTTGTAGAATAATCGCACCCTGTTGCGTATCGTAGGAAGCGACTGAAGAGGAACACCAAGAGACCGGCAGCAGCGTCTTCTCTTTAATATCGAACTCCGAGTAAACTGAGATCCCGAAGACGCTTGCCAAGCGTGCAGAGGCAACCGCACTCTTATTGGTTGGAGGCCAATGTTTCAACATCGTCCTCGTGTTCCGGCTGATAATGATACCCTCCTCGATTCTGAGAGTCAATAACGAGTGAGTACACTTGTGCCACGGAAGCACTTGTGCACTTATAACTCATGCGGAGACGGCTGATCCTGGGAAATTGGCCGCTGTGGTAGTATCGCCCAGTAGATTGTTATCACATATTTACATATTATTACCTATACTAATGATTTCAGAAATATTACGACACTTAGTGGAATTTGCGGAGCTTGCTGATCAAACCATGCTGCCAATTGGTCTATTATTTGGATCATGCCACATTTTAAGTGAGTACGTATAACTGTATTTCGTAGTTCTCAAAAGAAATGTCTGATACTCGTATCTTTTCAACATTTATCATCGTGAAAAAGAGCTATTACGCTCTACGCACGTGGTTATTGCAGATTATAGTCTTTATCAACACTAATATCGTAATAATCAGATCATAAACTCAAAACCAGTAGTCCAATGACACACTTTATACTTATGCCTCTTTCAAAAAATTAAAAAGATTTTTTTTAAGTACTCCCGAACAAAACACGGTTTTAAAATAACTTATTTTCTAATAAAAAAACACAAAGTTTTTTTATCTGGACCATACCGCCAATTCTTGGGAGGAATAACATGATGCACTTGGTGTATTCAGTGATTTATCCAAGGCTTTTGATTACGTAGATCACGACATGATGGTCAGGAAATTACGCCACTTTGGATTAAGGAACAGAGCACTAGACCTTCTACTTCATATTTGAATAAAAGAATTCAGAAGGTTGATTATAAATGGTGAGAGATCTGTGGTTTCCCGAGGCGTTCAATATTAGGCCCATTTCTGTTGTTAATATACATTACCGACTTACCCTACTTCGTGGGGGATGAACTTAATGTTGTATTGTTCGCGGATGATAACTCTCCTTTATTTAAAGTTAAGCGTAAACCACCACCACCTTTCTAAAGTAGTACATTGATTCAATATTAAAAATTAATGGAGCTTCGTTGGGCCTTGAGGTTTCGACTGTGATTCTTGGTATAACAATAGACGCTAAGCTACAATAGGGCTCACAAATTGAGAAACTGTCAGGTAGTCTAAGTTCCGCGGCTTATGCAGTGAAAAAAATTAGATGTTTAACTGATGTTGAAACTGCTAAAATTTTCTATTACAGCTATTTCCACTGTGTTATGTATGTCTTATGGTATATTACTGTAGGGCTCTTTTGTAGAACTTAATACTATTTTTAACCGACTTCAAAAAAGGAGGAGGTTCTCAATTCGTCTGTATATATATTTTTTTTTTTTTTCTATGTATGTTCGCGCATAACTCTGGCAATTATGAACCGATTTGAAAAAATGTTTCTTCCATCCATTCTTTAATCCGTTAATTGGGTCCCATAAAAAAATTATTGCTTAGTAATAAGTAGTTCCTGAAAAAACAAGAATGGTGACTGCGCACTGAGAGCTGCAAGAAAGCCTATATAGATGACGTTTTAGTCGCTCGGACTCGCTCGGTCGGACAAAAATAGTCATAACTCTGGCAAATATTTACCAATTTCAATGATTCTTTTTTTATTCGAAAGAAGAAACCACTGTATTGAATCTGTATGAATTTTATTACAACCGGATAAGAACTACCTGGAGGACCATGAACGATGTGGAGGAATTTATCTGGTAAAAACCATAAAACTGATGTTCTCCATTACATTGCTCTGACAATTATGAACCGATTTCGATGATTCTTTTTTTATTCGAGAGAGTAAACTATTATGATGTTTCCATGCAAATTTCATTACGACCGGATATTTTTTTCTGAAGAAACATGAATTATGTAAAACTATGTAGACGATAATGTGATCATAACCTACCTAGATAATTTTACTGTTTTCGATGGTTCAATCTTTATATATGAAAATATCACTAAAAAGGTTAAAATAAAATCTTTTAAAAAAAATAGTGAACCGACTTCAATATCACTGAAAAGTATAAAATAATTTAAATATTATTGAAGGTGGTGCCAAATATACACAGTAGGTACGCTAACACCAACTTCAATAATATTTAAATTATTTTATACTTTTCAGTGATATTGAAGTCGGTTCAATTTTTTTTTTAAAAGATTTTATTATTCTACAAAAAAAAAACTGTGAGAGCCATTTACAATCTGGTTCCTAGTGATTCACTTAGAGAAAAATCAAAGAAATAGATATTCTAACGGTTGTTTCACAATTCATATTTGAAAATTTAGTTTATATACAGAAAAATATTGGATCTTTTAAAAAAATATAGTGTTGTTCACGGTGTTAATACCCGGAACAAACACAATCTTATTAACCGACTTCAAAAAAGGAGGTTCTGTATTCGACGCGTATGTATGTAATATTAATAAAAATGCGTCATATTCATATATGTTAGTCTATGTGGGCTTCTAAACGAATTTACCAAATTTCACGAGTGTATGTATGTATGTATGTATGTAGGTTGGTCCACGGATTTCTCAGAAACTACAAGTCCGATTTCGAAAATTCTTTTTGCAATAGTTAGAGTATCTTTCAACTTAGGGTAAAGTACAAGTTTCATCAAAATCGGTCCAGTAGTTTAAGAGATATAAACTTTTTATGTTTTCAGTAAGTTACTGTAATGTAGACGTTTGAGTTGCGTGATAGTGCTGATACCTATCTTGGTAAAATAAGTCACTAAAAAGTGTTAAATAAACTATTTAAAAAATAAACTATTTAAAAAAAAAATTAAAACCGACTTCAAAGTAAATTATCTAAAAAGCATAAAATAACGAAAATATTATTGAAGTTGGTGCAGAATATACACAGCAGGTACGCTAACACCAACTTCAATAATATTTTCGTTATTTTATGCTTTTTAGATAATTTACTTTGAAGTCGGTTTTAATTTTTTTTTTAAATAGTTTATTAGATAATTTACTTTGAAGTCGGTTTTTATTTTTTATAAAATAGTTTATTTAATACTTTTTAGTGACTTTTATTTTAGCAAATTTATTTTAGCACTATCACGCAACTCGAACGTCTACGTTACAGTAACTTACTGAACACATAAAAAGTTTATATCTCTTAAACTACTGGACCGATTTTGATGAAACTTGTACTCTACCCTAAGTTGAACAATACTCTAACTATTGCAAAAAGAATTTTTGAAATCGGACTTGTAGTTTCTGAGAAATCGGCGGACAAACCTACATACATACATACATACATACACCCATAAAATTTGGTAAATTTGTTTAGACGCCCACATAGACTAACATATATTAATATTACGCATTTTTATCAATATTACATACATACGCGTCGAATAGAGAACCTTCTTTTTGAAGCCGGTTAAAAAAAATAAACCGACTTCAAAGTAAATTATCTAAAAAGCATAAAATAACGAAAATATTATTGAAGTTGGTGCAGAATATACACAGCAGGTACGCTAACACCAATTTCAATAATATATTCGTTATTTTATGCTTTTTAGATAATTTACTTTGAAGTCGGTTTTTTTTTTTAAATAGTTTATTTTACATTCCACGCATTTCCACAGAACAGGCGAATCCTTTATACGCTCAAAGTATACTTTTCTATGAATTTGTCACCTACGTTTGTCTGGGCTTATTCCACTTTTCCCCCTTAAAAATCCCCCCTAGGGGGGAAAAGTGGAATCTAAAAATAAAAGTTCAGAAATCCCCCCTGCTCATCCAGTTTTCCCCCTTAAGGGGGAAAAATGGATACCAGTTGTTGTTGGTTTCCAGTTTTCCCCCTTAATGTCCGAAAACCGTTGAGGTATAATATGGTATATCTATATTGATTTATTTAATACAAGTGCATATGTTCTAAGGAATATATTATCAAAGAGTTTTTTTTCTTAGATGAATTGTAATGTCACACTGTAACGATCTATCTGCATGTTTCGTTTGCTTAACTTTAATTTATCACTCTGCTGCACTTAATTGATAAGGTTGTTTTTCTATAGGCGGAGACTTGTAAATGGCCTTCCTATCATTATCATAATATACTCTTATATCTGTATTAGCTGTAAATCTTCCTAAAAGTAATAAAATAAATAAAAACACGTGCGCCCACGCCGCAAAGGATCCTAAACAAAAGAACTTTTTCCTAGTTGGTCAGTATTTTTAATATGTTATTGTTTGCAACTCATCACAACTAAGGTAGGCAGGCGTAATGGTAGCCCTCCTGGGAGGGAGGTCATTTTAATTTATATTTATGTATCTAGTTAACGCTTAGTTCTGTTACTGATCATAGCTAGTTTTAGTCTTAACATAAGGCTTACTGGAAGACCAAATTATTAATGGTTGGTATGTAGCCAGCCAGAGCCCAGATGACGACAGTAGCAAAAAATTTCGCCAATACATGCTCCAATGGCTAAAAGACGAGAAATTTATAAATATCTGGTGGGTCTTTGACGAACGTCACAGGACTACAAACCGTACAAACTTTTAGAAGCGTGGCATAAAAAAATAATGGAATTGTATAAAAAAAGCCCAAATGCAGTAAATGAAGTTTATATGCCAACAAACTTTTGAAAAATGTTCACGTGAAGAATAGAACAAAAGCGAGTATTAACTGCGATGAGTTTATTCACAAGACACAAATGGAATTTATTAGAGGGGACATAACAATTAGACATTTCTTAGAAAAAAAATAAATAATTGTAGGTGTTTTATTTCAAAACATTTAGTGTACGGACAGCCTGATAGCGAGTCATTCGTTCCCCTCAGGACACCGAACAAGCCGTCAGTGCTTTCACTGACAACCTCCAATCGGCCATCAGCCAATCTTCCCGGCAGGTTGAAGCGGTGGACCCTTATGTCCAACGCTTCAAACTGCCGGCCGACGTCAAAGAATTGGTCCAAGCCAAAAACGCGGCTATCCGCGCTCACGACTCCTACCCCACCGAAGCCAACCGGATCCGCATGCGCGCTTTACAGAGGGACGTAAAGAACCGCATCGCGGAACTCCGGGGGGACCGGTGGGACGGTTTTCTCGAGGGTATCACTCCCTCTCACCTAGCCTACTGGCGGCTAGCGAGGGCTCTCAAGTCCGACACGGTAGCCACCATGCCTCCCCTGACCCGCCCTTCAGGCGCCCCACCAGCTTTCGACGACGAGGAAAAAGCCGAGGTCCTCGCAGACTCTCTAGAGAGACAATGCTCTCCTAGTGTCTCAGTTTCCGACCCACCCCATCGCGATCTCGTAGATAGGGAAGTAGAGCGCAGGGTTTCTGCCCCGCCATCCGACACTCTCACCCCGGTCACCCATTCCGAGGTGGAAGACCTCATCAAAGGCCTTAAGCCTAAGAAATCCCCCGGCCCTGACGGCATCTCGAACCGCGTACTAAAAATCCTTCCCTACCACTTGATCTACCTCTTGGTAGCCATCTTCAATGCCGCCATGACGCACGCTATATTCCCTTCGGAGTGGAAAGAAGCAGACGTCATCGGCATTCACAAACCCGGTAAGCCACGTGACGATCCCACGAGCTACCGTCCCATTAGTCTCCTTAGCGCCCTGGGCAAACTCTACGAGCGCTTGCTTTTCGCAAGACTCAAAGAGTTTGTCATCTCGAAGGGCATACTAATACACGAGCAGTTCGGCTTTCGAGCCGGACACTCCTGCGTCCATCAAGTGCACCGCATCACGGAGCACGTCCTCTCCGGGCTCAACCAGCCCAGACCCATATACACCGGAGCCTTATTCTTCGATGTCGCCAAGGCATTCAATAAGGTCTGTCACAATGGCTTGCTTCACAAGCTCTACCTCATGGGCGTGCCAGACCGTCTGGTCCTCATCATACGAGATTTTCTCAGGAATCGCACCTTTCGATATCGAGTCGAAGGTGCGCGATCCACTTCCCACCCTATTCAGGCCGAAGTCCCTCAAGGCTCCGTGCTCTCTCCACTCCTGTTCAGCCTGTTCACGAACGACATCCCTCGTTCGGACAGGGTGCAACTAGCCCTATATGCGGACGACACCGCACTATATTTCTCACACAGAAATAAGGCTTTTCTGACGCGCACTCTTCAAGTCGCCGTCAACGCCCTAGGCGAATGGTTCCAAAAGTGGCTGATCGCGGTGAACCCGGAAAAGAGCGCCGCGGTGCTCTTCTCCCGGAGCACCAGATCCCACACTGCGGGCCATCCCAGGAGTCGTTTAGGTCAGATCACCCTCTATGGGCGTCCCATCCCTTGGACCAAAAAGGTCAAATATCTAGGCGTCACCCTAGACTCCCGCATGACATTTGGACCGCATATACGGTCAGTACGCAACCGAGCGGCCTTCGTCCTCGACCGGCTCTACCCCATGATCTGCAGGCGGAGTAAACTGTCGCTTAGGAATAAGTTGACACTTTACAAAACCTGCATCCGTCCCATCCTATCTTACGCCAGTGCCGTATTCGCACACGCGGCTCCCGTCCACATCAATAGCCTCCAGGTTATTCAAAACCGATTCCTTCGACATGCCGTCGGTGCCCCGTGGTACATGCGGAATGTCGACCTTCATTCCGACTTCGGTCTAGTCCCTATCCGCAAATTTTTCAAAGAAATGTCCGAACATTACTTTGAAAAAGCATGCGTCCACCCGAACCCGCTCATCGGCGCCGCTGCCGACTATACCCCCGACCCCGACCCTGGTCCTGGTCCCTCAGATCGTCGACCTACCGTACATCGCCGCCGTCCGCGGCATGTACTGCTCGACCCACCCGACCCGATGTCCGTCCTCCTGGACCTTGACACAACACCAACACCTACACCGACAACGACGTCACGAGTCGTACACACACCTACACACAGACACCGGTCTCGCCGGCGAGGCCGAAGGATCGTACACATGCGACCTCGACATGCATCCCCTCGCTGAGTTTCTTGTCGGTTCTTCTCAGCGGGGGCGCGTTGTGAACCGGTGGTAAACTCACACACTCTCTAAGCGGCAGCCCAAGCCGAGGCCGTGCCTCCCTGAGGTGCCCTTGAGCTAGTCGCTACCTATCTTTCCGGGCTGGAGCGTTCAAAGCGCTCGCCCCTCTTGTCCGGTGAAGCTGTAATGGCCATCTGCGGCCAACAGTACTACTCATACAAAAAAAAAAAAAAAAAAAATAAGAGTCATTCGTTGTAGATAAGTGATTGTTTATATTTAAGTTCGACTTTCAGACATGTGCTGAAATTTTTTTTACTCTCCACATTTTGTAATTATAGGAATTCTGTCAAAGATACAGAGATTTTTGCATTAGATGTTGGCTGGAGGGGCTTCGGCGACCGCTAGTGATGCTAGGTTTCAGCTATATATTTGCGCCCTTTTGCGGTGGATACCATGGGGCCTTGGCCTTGTTTGGCAGGTTTGGTGAAAGAAATTTCATCCAAACTTATCGAAGTCTCAGGAGACCGTCGGGCTGGTAGCTTTTTCTGCCAACGTATAAGCTTGGGTATACAAAGAGGTAATGCCGCCAGTATTTTAGGTACTCTTCCCTCCCAGTGCGGCGTCAACTCAGAGGAAGTTTTTTACCTAGTTTAAGTTTACATATTTGTAAATAAACTGCAAATATTTAGTGTCAAAAATAAACATGATTAGGTATTTATTATTTTTTATTGTCTTTTTTTTTCTGTTACCGTAGGGGGGAAAAATGGAATATATATACAAAACTATAAGGGGGAAAACTGGACTTTTTTCATATTAGATTCCACTTTTCCCCCCTAGGGGGGATTTTTAAGGGGGGAAAGTGGAATAAGCCTTTGTCTGCACACTTTTATAATATTAAAACATATACTTATTTATGTGTCGTTTCTTGCATAGTTGTATTATTGTAGTTTATATTAAGCAATTATAATAAAACTGTAACAGGTCCATATCTGTACATTGGAGATATCTTGAAAATTATATTCTATAACCGATACTAAAGCCAAAACTGTAATTTTTTTCATTTTTGTGTGTCTGTCTGTCGGTCTGCCATGTTTTTAGTTAATACTACGAGGAAGGTCATAAGATACTTTCTATCCCGTAAATCAGCACGGTTCCCTTGGGAGAAGAGAGTAAAGTCGTAATGGTACTTAATTATACGTGTGGTCCCATTTTATTTATTTTTTGGGTTCCATACCTAAAAGGTAAAAAAGGAACCCTTATGGTCTGACTTCGTCTCTCTGTCTGTCACACCTATATATTTTAGGAACCACTGATGCTATCGATTTGAAACTTGGAATAGTTTTAGATGTTACTTACCCAACCTCAACGCAAATGAAAAAAAAATTTTTCGTTTTTAATATTTTTATAATGGGGGTCGATATGGGTCATTAAAATTTCAAAGTGATACTACTTTATCGAGTGAGGTATCATATAAAAGGGCTTTATTTACACATATCAAAACAGATTTTTATTTTAGCTTATGTGACGTAGTTTTTGGCTGATAATTAAAAATGTCAAAAAAAATACCGCCCCCCTAATCTCCGTAGTTTGTGGAAAGAAAAATCTGATATACTATCTACTGAGAAGATCTGGCTGATAAAAGCAACTAACACTATCCGCGACCTGGGAGTAATGATGGATGGTTCGCTGTGTTTTACTAATCTAGACAATATAATTAATAAAGCTTGTTCGGCTTTCTTGGTCGCCAAATGAAGATATTCCGAGAACCTAATCACGAGAAAAATTAGTGTACACAATACCATTACACGTGGTATATAGAACAACTACAATTTAGAACTACAATTTTGTACTGTACGACAATTTAGAATACTGGCTACCAAGTCCATTCCGACCGTATATATAACGCGTGCAGAGATTCTTTTTTAGCCCCCGACCAAAAACGAGGGGAGTTATAAGTTTGACGCCTATGTCCGGAAGTCTGTCTGTCTGTCTGTATATATGTCTGTCTGTAGCATCGTACCGGTCCAACCAGTGAACGGATTTGAATGCTTTTTTTTATTTGAAAGCTAGTTTTAGCGAGATGGTTCTTAGGTATGTCTCATGAAATCAGTCCAGCCGTTTGAAGACCCTCAGCTCTTTTCCGAGTCGAGGTAGGGATATTTTGTATACAATAGACATTTGTTGTTACTTCTATTAGTCCGAAAGATCTGAAATTTAGAACATATGTAAATCTGATGATACTAAAAAAAATGGTATCCTTCACCCGGGTCTGATGATGATCAGCATGAAGGTGATAATAGGATCTCGGTCCCAATAAACGTAGATCCATCGAGTTTGGGCTCGTTAGGTAGGTCTTGACGAGTAGTTGCTAGAAAAATGGTGATCAGGGTCTAATGATGGAGCAGGAAGGTAGTCATGGGATCTCTGCACCAATAAACGTAGACCCACCGAGTTTGGGCTCGTTAGGTAGGTCTCGACGAGTAGTTGCTAGATAAATGGTGACCAGGGTCTGATGATGGAGCAGGAAAGTGTTCATGGGATCGCTCACCAATAAACGTAGACCCACCGAGATTGGGCTCGTTGGGTAGGTCTCGATGAGTAGTTACTAGAACAATGGTGATCAGGATCTGATTATGGAGTAAGAAGGTGGTTACGGGATCTCTGCACCAATAAACGTAGACCCACCGAGTTTGGGCTCGTTAGGTAGGTCTCGACGAGTAGTTGCTAGAAAAATGTTGACCAGAGTCTGGTGATGGGTGCAAGCATGAAGGTGGCAACAGGAACTTGTCTCCAATGTAAGGCCCGCCTAATTAAATTATAAATCTATGCTTAAATCTTGACGAGTAGTTAGACAGATACTGATCAGGATCTGATAATAGCACAGGAAAGTTATTATAAGAGTTCGTTTACCTATGTCGGGGGTTCTTTAAAAAATTTAAATTTATACTTGTGAACTAGATAATTATAAAAATCGCAGTGTTCGTAGACGTCGGGTATCTGTGCAAAGTATTGTGTGGGCTCATCGATTCACCCTGGGGTCTTACCATGAACTGTTATAGCAGGGCAGTTTAACACGAACATTGTCTTGACTTGCAAATTTGTACCATGAGCGCACTAATTAGCGAGACAACAATGTGGTCACGTGACCACTCACCTATTTGGATGACATAATAACTGGGTGGCCTGCTAATTAATGCGCTCATTGCAAGTACACAGGTTACTTATTTACCAGACAGAATGTCGTACGTATGCATGCCGTGTCTACAGCAAGAAGTAAAAGTATTCACTTTTACTATCTTACTAAATATCATGCTGTAAACTTAGAGGAGATATCCAGTTGTAAATTGATTATATTCAGGTTCGTAGACCATAAATATATATATAAATATATATATATAAATATATATATATATATATATATAAATATATATATATATATATATATATATATATTTATGAAAATTTGTTGTATGTAAAGAAAAACATAAGTGCTTTTGCAAAGAATAGTGACCATCATAATGTAAACACCCGGAACTAACACAATCTTGCTGTACACTCCACGCGTCTCCACAGAATTAGCAATTCGTTCATGGGCCAAGATATCCGTTTCTATAATAAACTGCCACAGGATATCCGAAACGTACAAATAAACTAATTCAAACACACTATTAAAAGATTATATTTAAAAAAAAATATATATATATTAAAATTTATATACTTATATATTTATTTATTTATGTTTAATTTTTGAGATTTTATTTAAAAAAGCTACTATAAAATCTCGGTTTACCTGGAGAATAAAGCTGCGTGGGCTTAAACTGCAATGCTTTAAGAAATATTTATTTTAAAATTATTAAAACACATATATTAAAAAAATTATAAGCCCACTGAGTCTCTTGCCAGATCTTCTCAGTAGAGGCTGCGTTGTTATCTGGCGGTAGTTGTAACAAAGTTGACAATATGTAAGTGCCCTCGTTAGGCCTATACATAATAAAGATATTTAGACTTTTTGACTTTTGACTAATACCTTAGATCATATAAAAGAAATAGATATGACGCGCGGAACTAACAAATGACGCCGGGCACGAGGAATATGAAAACACAAAGTGCTATGATTCGACCCGCAGTGATCGCGAGCCACGATCGGGAGCAAATAAGTATCATCTATGATCGGGAGCGCACGTCTGGTCACAGCAAAAAAAACATCGAAACTATGCCGTACTGTGTAGCAAATAATAGTCTAAAGAAGTAGTCTAAAAATAATAGATTTCTAATTAGTTTGGTGAACTTTTTGATCCCACAAATTCGGAACACAAAACCTCACCAAAGTCATACGGTTTTGTCATACTGCATAATTTTTTTTCCCATAAAATATCACATCTTTTGTGGGTAACTTACTTGATATTAGGAAGTAAATATTAATAGATTACTTTTAAAGTTTTTAACCGACTTAAAAAAAAAGGGGTTTTTGTATTCAACGCGCATGTATGTTATATTAATAAAATTGCGTAATATTAACGTAATGGGCATCAAAACAGATGTACTGTAAATGGTTGTATGTCTGTTTTCCGACGTATTTATCAGGAACTGCAATTCCTATTTCGATAATTCAAGGGATGAGTGGACAAAGGTGTTAATAGTTTTAAATAAGTTATGAGCGGTAAACAAAACAATTCAAGCTAGAAATTAAAGCTTGAAGTTTTATAATACAATTAATTTAATTTGTTTTGTATATTTTCACACCACCTGCTCGATAATGTTCCATTATGTGTCATATAAACTTGACATAAAGTAGATCATTAAATCCCTATAGTCTAGCCGGGTAATAATGTTGTACTAAACTCCCTTGGGTAATAATGTGATTTGTTTTTTTTTGTCCTTTAGTTCTCCCTAATTGGGAAGGCAAAAGGTTCTAGCTCATACAGCCTCGTCATAAGTAATCTCGTAATAAATCAATTTGTAGCTAGGCCTAAGCCAATTCTTCATTAAATTGCTGTCATTTTCCATTCATGTTTTTAGGCCGAAGCCAATTCTTCATTAAAATGTAATTTGAATTACGAACGTCAAATATTTTTTTACCACGGAGACTCTTTACAGTAGTTATATATACCACTCTCTCTAAGCAGAGGCTTGCACGAAAAAATACATTTGAAATTCGAACTGAGCGCCAGGAGCCGAATAGGAGCCGAACCTTGTTCTAGGTTCTAGAAAAGAAAAAGAAATATATAAAAAGAAGGCGCTAACGCTGTTGATATTATTTTAATTCTAGAAGTTTTGTATTTTACTGTCTCGCCTCGCAGTAGGTGTGGGTGCGAACGCTGGAAATCGGTATGTTGATTGTTTGGTATTTAAATTAATCATGCATTTCTGAACGCTCTCTTGTGACGTAAATGACGTATTTCCAAATCAACCAATCCCGTTCTTCCTTGAGTAGCATATATCCGCTTAGTTACCGTTTAACCACGAGCCCTACAGCACACACCGCCGCCGTCGAGAGTGCTTCTATTGCCTATAACTGTGAATTTTTGTGAACTTTTTGTGTCGACACATTGTGCCTGGTACCAGCTAATCATCAGGTGAGTGGTGCTTGCTGTTTTCCTACATTTTTCCTTGCCTTTTACCTGCGTTTTACAGCGTCGAGTAGCGTTCATTACCTACTAATTTAATACACCTAATACAGTCCACAATTAAAATATTAAAACCGCTATTTTTTTGGCTTCTAGCCATATTTTAAACCCGCCACTTTTTTGGTCCATCTCACCGGATTTGATACCTTTTTTGGTCCCATCCAATGGTTTCATTATTCGATTATCTAATCGCTATAATTATCTATCTGTCTGTGAAATAACATTTAAAAGCCTATTTAATTATAAATTATTCCCGCCCGCTTTGATAATATACATAAGTCATAAGTATACTCAATCGCTTCTAGATTTCTGCAATCTAATTCGCAGGCATTTATTTGTGTTGAAGGACAGTGCTTATAGATTGATAATCGTAATTACGTACTTAAAATTATTTTCTTTACAATCATACGCTGTATGCAGGTAGCATTCTGTGCCCCGCTTGGCTCGCGTCGCAGCTAATACGTGCCACCTACCTACTTAACGCGCTCATTTTCACTTCACAATACGCTAAGTTATTAATAATATTATATTTTACGCTCGCTAATTATTTAATTGGTTATAGGCTATTAAAGCTAATTAAATAATTTCATAGGTGCATATCTCGGTAGTTAGGGTAACTCATTCGCTTAGTTGTACTTAATCGTTTATAAATACTTAGGTACCGCTTTAATTTAATAGCAATTGGTTTTTAAGCTATTAAAACCAACAAACGCATACTTTATTTATTATCGCCTGCTTTTATTAAATTAATCCGCTGAATAATGAGTAAATCTAGGGGTGAAGAACGGTCGCCATGCCGGGAGGACCCAAAGGTTGTCATTCTTCGAGCAAAACGAGAAGCAATGTTCTCGCGTTTGCAAAAAATTTACGAATTGTCGCGATCGGCTATCGCTGATGAACAACAGCGTGATACATTCTTGTTAAACGCTAGTAATGTAGATACGTTACGTACTGATTTCGAAAGGGTTGTTGATGATTATAATAATGTCTACTTACAAGCCAACCCCACCAGTTCCGTTGATTATCAAACCTGGATCGCATTTGAAGAGTTATACTGTCATATAAAGGGGGTTCTTTCTAAGTTACAGAAAGACTCTAATATTCCGATAAAGACTGAATCCAAGTCTTCTTCTTACCACAATAAGTTGCCGCCTATTGAATTACAATCGTTTGATGGCGATATTCGTCATTGGCCTATGTTTCATCAACAATTTAAAAGTATTATTCATGATAATCCGAATTTAACGGATACTGAACGCGTATATTATTTAGTTGGTAAACTTACTGATAAAGCCAAAGCAATTTGCGCTGGGCTGTCCGCTACGCCAGAAAACTATCCCATAATTTGGAATAATCTTATACAAAAATATAACGATACTCGTTCACTCGCTGTCTCTTATTTTAATCATATGTTAAGATTTAAACCGCTTACTTCTAGTTCCGCCGCAAATCTAGAATAATTTATTAATAATTTTGATTCCTCAATCAAAGCGCTAAAACAGTTAAAATTAAATGACTTAACAGACTTTATGTGCTTGCAATTAGCATTGCAAAGATTAGATGCAGATACTGTTAAAGCCTTTGAATTGTCGCAACGTCAAACTGATATACCTACATATCAGAGTCTTATCAGTTTCGTCCAAGAGCAAAGTAAGACACTTAATAATATACAAAAACAATTTGAACCTACCGCAAACAAACTTTCTAATAATAATAAAAAACATAATATACCTAGACCTAACAGTGGTCCTACTAGAACTTTTATTAATACTGACAACAATCAGTCGTGCGTTATGTGTCAAGATAAGACACACACACACTTGTTTAATTGTCCGCGCTTTTCTAAATTAACGCCTAAGGAAAGGTATAACTACATAAAACAAAATGGTTTTTGTACGAATTGTTTAAGTAATAAACATAAGTCCAGTTTTTGTAATTCGCAACGTACATGTTTACATTGCAATCAACGCCACCATTCATTATTACATTTTACAATTAAATATGAAACGCAAGCGTTAGATCAAAAACCGGTTTCCCAGCCGGCCGTCTCGGGTATTCGTAATGCTCACTGTAATTTAACCTCTAATCCTTCCACGAATAAGGTCGAGATTAATCCGCAGTCCAACTCGGGTGATAGTGTATGCACTCAGAGTTTGAAATCTACTACGGTCTCATCGTCGTTTAGTATTACAAACCTTAACAATGATATTAATCACACTCAAACCGCTGCTTTATTAGCGACCGCAAAAATAAAAGTAATAAATAATTATGGACGTGAATATTATGTAAGATGTTTAATAGATCCAGGGTCACAAAGTGACTATATTTCGCTTGATTGTTGCAAACGTTTATCTTTACCCATATCGGGAAAAAACCGCTTTACCGAAGTTCATGGCATTGGTGGTTCATCGCAAAAAATGTTAGGCGTTACTCACGTTAAATTCACATCTCGCTTCGATAATGAATTCGTATATGAAGTCGAACCGTTAGTAGTGCCTCACATTACCGGGAAATTACCGGACGTTAAGATTGATTTAAATAAGATTAATTATATATCTTCGATACGATTATCTGATGACCAGTTCTTTGTACCTGGGGAAATTTCCTTACTTTTGGGGGTAAATACCTATTGTAAAATATTACTGTCAAATAAAATAATTACGCCGCACGCGCCTATGGCACTAGAAACAACGCTAGGTTATGTAATAATGGGCGACGCTTATGTTGAGTCCCCTACTCATAAATCGCATTCTTTTCATTTAATTAATCAAGAACCGCTTAATGACATGCTTCAAAAATTTTGGATAATGGAAGAATTGCCTTCTACCAAGTATATAAGTCCGCAAGATAATGAGTGTGAAAATATTTTCACCTCTAATACCGCTCGCAATCCTGATGACAGTTACGTTGTCGCTTTGCCATTTAAGGATCCACCAGAAAAATTAGGTAATTCGCTTCAAATCGCTGAAAAAAGATTTTCTCTTCTTGAAAGAAGATTTAGTAGAAATCCTGAACTTCGCGCGCGTTACAATGACGTCATTAGGGAATATTTAGATAAAGGGTTCTTAACACTTGTTCCGCAAGAAATGATAAGGTTTGATGTGCCTTGTTTTTACTTACCTCACCACCCGGTTATTCGGGAGGATAAATCATCAACACCGCTCCGTGTAGTAATAGACGGCAGTTGTAAGTCGGATAACGGTTTATCACTTAATGATATTTTGCATACCGGCGAAAACTTACAAACTGATATTTTCAATATTTTACTCAGTGTACGAATATATTCTATTGCTTTTTTCGCTGATGTTCGTAAAATGTATTTTTGCATACATGTACAAGATTCGCACCGCAAGTTCCAACGAATTTTATTTCGCTTTTCTGATGACGAACCCTTGCAAACGTATGAATTTACTCGTGTCACTTTTGGTCTTCGTTCCTCACCTTTTCTCTCTCTTCGCGTCATGCGTGAGTTAGCAAAAGATGAAGGAGCTAACTATCCTCTCGCAGCTAGTCTTATTGAAAGACAGCTCGATATATACATGGATGACCTTGCTTCCACAGCTTCAACGCTAGATGAAGCTGTAGCGACAGCAACACAATTAATCCAACTTTTCAAAGCCGGTGGTTTTGATCTAGTTAAATGGACGAGTAATTCCCACGAATTGTTGGAACACATTGCAAGTCATCGTCAACAAGAATATATTTCTTTTAACGATAATGACACTCATAAGATTTTAGGCCTTCGCTGGCATCCCGCTACTGATAATTTTACTTTTACTGTATCTCAACCGCCCGCTATTTGTACAAAGCGTTCTATGCTATCCGCTACCGCACAACTTTATGATGTATTGGGTCTTGTCGGTCCCATAACGCTATTCGCTAAATTATTAATAAAAGAACTATGGCTCCTCAAAATTGATTGGGACGAGTCTCCGCCTCCTTCTGTTGTCAAGTTGTGGCAACAATATATTTCAGAGTTACCGCTAATCTCGGGTCTTCAATTCCCGCGCCATATGGGTATTAAGGACTCTTCTGTCGTTTCGCTAATCGCTTTCGCTGATGCTAGCGAAAAAGGTTTTGGCTGCGTTATATACCTTCACGTAGCTAATGAAGGTTCTCCCCCTATAGTCACGTTAGTTTGTTCAAAATCCCGCGTTTCTCCGGTAAAGACCGTGACTTTAGCGAGACTTGAACTTTGCGCCTTAACACTGCTCGCTAAGTTAGTGCGTTCAGTGGTCAATACATTGTCAATAAGACACCCAATAAATAATATTTACGCATTTTCTGATTCTGAAGTCGCTCTGTGCTGGGTTCACTCTTCCCCACACAGATTTAATACTTTTGTCGCCAATAGAATTTCGCAATGTCAATTTTTATTGCCAAGTGATCATTTTTAGCACGTCGCAGGAGTAGAAAACCCCGCGGATTGTGTATCTCGCGGGCTGCTTCCCTCACGCTTAATAGAGAATAATCTCTGGTTCCAAGGCCCATCTTGGATGTCTTTTCCTATTAGTGAATGGCCAATTCAGCAATTTTCACCGCAAAGCTCATGTTTACCTGAAGAAAAAACATTATCTCACGTCGCTTGCGACGCCGCCGCCGCGCAAACTGAGCATTTACTTCTGACATTAAGTTATAGAGTATCCTCGTGGAATAAGTTACTTCGCACTGTAGTGTATGTGTTAAGATTTCTAAGAAAATTGCCCCGCAATAATGTAATAACCGCGCAAGATTTAGACGCTGCTCTTCATTCGCTGATGATATTAAACTTATAGAAAAAGGAAAAGGTTGTTCCTCAGCTCTTCGCAAATTAACGCCATACATGAATGATGGCATTCTATATGTCGGAGGTCGGTTAGATAACGCATCATTAGAAAAATTACATAAACATCCCATATTGTTGCCGAAAAATGGTCACATAATTAATTTGATAATTGACTTTTATCATAAGAAAAACTTTCACGCTGGTCCGCAACTACTACTTTCAATACTGAGACAACGTTTTTGGATTTTATCCGCCCGCCGTATTGTTCGTTCCCGCATACATAAATGTAACGCATGATTTAGGTTAAAACCAAAAGCTACTTTTCCTATGATGTCCGCTTTGCCATCGTGCCGTGTAGAACCTTGTAATGCTTTTACGCATACGGGCGTAGACTACGCTGGACCGTTGTATATAACTCATACTAGAAGACGAGGTGTCCGTAGTCAAAAGGCATACTTATGCATTTTTGTATGCCTAGTAACCAAGGCAGTTCATCTTGAGCTTGCTTCTGATTTAACCTCAGCTACCTTTTTAGACGCTTTTAAAAGATTTTTATCGCGTAGAGGTCCTTGTAAGTATCTCTACAGCGATAACGGTACGAATTTTGTTGCTTCGCGTTCCTATCTAAACGAACTTCATGAATTTCTTAAATCCGACGATTACTACAAAACTTTTAGTAGCGAATTAGCGGAAAGCCGTATAATTTGGAAGATGAATCCACCAAATGCACCGCATTTTGGTGGAATTTGGGAGTCCCATATAAAGTCTGTTAAAGGCCATTTATTTCGCGTAATAGGTAAACAAATATTAACATATGAAGAGATGGTTACGGTGTTGAATGGTATTGAATCAGTTTTGAACTCGCGACCCTTATATTTGTTGAGCACTGATCCGTCAGAACCGTCCGCGTTGACACCTGCCCATTTTATACATACCGCTCCGCTGGAATGTTTACCCGCTCCTACGTTAGAAAATGATCGCATGACTCTTCAAACGCGCTTTTCGTTAATGGACTCATTAGTCCAATCGTTTTGGAAGAGATTCCGCACTGAATATTTACATAATCTGCAGTCGCGAGAAAAGTGGAACACACCTGCAAATCCTGTAACTGTAGGTACAGTAGTTCTCATCATTGTAGAGAACTGTCCGACATTACGTTGGCCGCTTGGGGTTATCACTAAATTGTTTCCCGGCAAAGACGGTGTAATTCGAGTTGCTGAAGTGAAAACCAAAAGTGGCATCCTGCAGCGTCCTGTAGTGCGACTTTGTCCGCTACCAACGCAGTAGTCTTCTTTATGTTATCGCTAGTTTAAGTTACAATTATTATTGATATAAGCACTATCCTTCGCTCTAGTTTTTGTCCTTATGACTTAATTTATATTCCGCATTATTAGATTATATTACCGCACGCATACACCTAATTTAATGATGATGTTCTTATATATGTTTTCCCCTTTTTTGGGTTTATTTTTATTTTGTTTTTGAGGTTACCTCAAAGCCGGGAGGTTGTTTGGTATTTAAATTAATCATGCATTTCTGAACGCTCTCTTGTGACGTAAATGACGTATTTCCAAATCAACCAATCCCGTTCTTCCTTGAGTAGCATATATCCGCTTAGTTACCGTTTAACCACGAGCCCTACAGCACACCGCCGCCGTCGAGAGTGCTTCTATTGCCTATAACTGTGAATTTTTGTGAACTTTTTGTGTCGACACATTGTGCCTGGTACCAGCTAATCATCAGGTGAGTGGTGCTTGCTGTTTTCCTACATTTTTCCTTGCCTTTTACCTGCGTTTTACAGCGTCGAGTAGCGTTCATTACCTACTAATTTAATACACCTAATACAGCCCACAATTAAAATATTAAAACCGCTATTTTTTTGGCTTCTAGCCATATTTTAAACCCGCCATTGATATTATTTTATTTCTAGCAGTAAGTATGTAATAATAACAATAATAAATACACTTCATTGTACCATTGAGATTTTACATGTAAATTGAAAAATACGTTGATGATGTAAAAAGGTGACCTTATCGCTAAAAAGCAATCTCTTCCAGATAACCTAAACAATCTCTTCCTAGTATTTGTATTTCATTACCTCGCAGTAGGTGTGAAAAGTAGTATATTTTCCTCGGGGATAAAGCTGTCTTTGTCTTGGGCGTGCTTGAATCTCTCGCTGTACTCAGGATTCTAGTATTAACTCCCTCGCTTTGCTCGGGAGTTAACTCTATACTCCCTCGCTGCGCTCGGGAGTTACTAGAATCCTTCGTTATGCTCGCGATTCAATTTCACGCCCGTGACATAAGACACTGCTTTATCCCCTTGGTGCATAAACTACTATTATAATTTCTACATAATGTTATAAATAAATTCATATTATTGAAAAAATACAAGCTAAGTTTCTTGTCGGATCTTCTCAGTGGATGCCGCGTTACGATCATAGCCCCCATGAGGCCTATGCCTAATAATTTTGATTTCGAATTCTTACAGATTGAACTATCAAAGTCGTTAATTTTACCGACTGGGGGGCAATTCAACTAACATAAATGTTGACTGAAACGAAACTAAACCATAGCGTTTGACTGTTTTCCTATTCTACTAAGTGCTAACGATCGACGTTAAGTTTAGATTCAGTTTCAGTCAACGATCGGTTTAAAATTTAACAAGTTCTATTCTGTTAGAACACGAACTAAACGTAAACGTAATCGAAGCTAAGCGCTCCATCTGTCAAAATTAACGGTTGAACTTACGTTATTGTGTCTAGACTTTTTCTCAACCGAAACTAAACTGTTATTGTTTCAAAGTCTGCCATCACGTTTGTTTAACTTTTAATCCAACTTAAAAATTATGTTTTACATGAACGTTATTGAAATTGCCCATGAGGCTGACTTATGAAGAGTTAGACGTAGAAATGTTCTTAGAGACTTCGCAACTGTGCTTTCAACTTAACTGGTCGAGAATTTATAAAGAATACAGACTAAATAAAAGCCTGGCAAGATCCCTTATTGCGGAGATCAGCCCGTATATGCCAGCCCGACTTCGTTCCGACAACATTGATACGGAGACAAAGGTAAGAATTTAACGTATTAATTAAATAAAATTTATTTGATATTGCTAACAAATACCTGTAAAACACAGGCAAAAGCAATCATAAAAGCAAAAAGATACAAAATGTATGTGTTTTTAGATCTTGGTGGTACTAGCATTCTATGTGACAGGCTCAAACCAGACACTAGTTGGTCAGAGTCTCATTCAATGTCACAACCTTCCGTTTCTCGGGCTATACATCAAGTAACAGAGGTGCTTAATTTACCACACATATTAAAATATGGGAATTTTCCTTCTTGTAAAGAAATCCGTGATGATATAAAAAGGAGGTATGTATTATAGATCACATTATTAATTTAAAGTACTGAACTATCAGTTTTTGTCAAAGAAAAATTTAATGCAATATTATTTGCAGGTTCTATAATAAATTTAATGCTATATTGCTTGCAGGTTCTATAATAAATTTGGCATGCCTGGTGTTCTAGGATGTATTGATGGCACAAATGTAGCTATAGTTCCACCATCAGAACATGAAGAAAGATTTTATAGCAGGAAAGGTTATCATTCCTTAAGTACCTTAATTGTAAGTTCTTTATTAATATTTTACTGTATATGTACTGAAGATATTATAACAAATATATAGGTGTAGTAGGTTATTTGTGTATATAGTTAATTAAAGAAGTTTGTTTCAGATTTGTGATTGTGATGCTAGGATAATGTGCGTTGATTCCTGGATCAACACATGATAGTACTGCATGGAACAACAACCCACTACAAAACGCATTAGACAGAGTACTCAATACCTCTGCAGAAGATTTTTATTTACTAGGTACTTTGTAGATTAGTTGCACACATTGTTTTGAACCTTTGATTGCATGTTGTAAATTCTAAATGCTAAAATATTTCCTTCCAGGTGATTCTGGATTTCCATTGAGATGGCTGTTGATGACCCCAATATTAAATTCTGCTTTCAACACTCCTGAAGCATTCTATACTGACATGCATATGACAGTGAGGAATGTTGTGGAGAGGTGTATTGGTATTTTAAAAGGACGAATTAGGTATGCAAACTATTATACATTACAGTAAAATAAAAATAAAAACAATTTATTATTAATTATTTATTGTAAGAATACATACATGATATAATTATATTACAGGTGTTTATTAGTGGATAGAAAGCTGCACTACAAGCCTAGAGTTGCAGCAAAAATAATTAATGCATGTTGTGTCCTGCATAACATAGCGCTTCAAACTAATCAGGAGCCAGATTATACTGAAGAGGATTTAGAAGCATGCCAGCATTAATACTGCTCGCCTAGCAGCAATGGAACGAAGAAGGACAAGACATAATGATCAATTACAACGAGGGTATATCTATCAACAGGATTTGGTGTCCCGCTTGTGGAGACAAAGAAATCAAAACTAGTTATTTTTCAAATCAAATCATCTTTATTTGCTGACTTTATTTCTTTGTGATCTTTTTGTATTAAAATATAGTATAAAAATGTCAGCTATCTCGTTTGTTATTAATCCCGACCAAAAACGAGGAGTGTTTTAAGTTTGACGCCTATATCTGTAAGAAAATGGTAACCTTTACCAGGGTCTGATGATTATCAGCAAGAAGGTGGTAACAGGATCTCGGCGGCAATAAACGTAGACCCATCAAGTTCGAGCTTGTTGGATAGGTCTCGACGAGTAGTTGCTAGAAAATGGTGATCAGGGTCTGATGAAGGAGCAGCAAGGTGGTGACGGGATCTCTGCACCAATAAACGTAGACCCACCGAATTTGGGCTCCTTGGGTAAGTCGACGAGTCGTTGCTAGAAAACGGTGATCAGGGTCTGATAATGGAGCAAGAAGGTGGTTAAAGGATTTCTGCACCAATAAACCTAGACCCATTGAGTTTGGGCTCCTTGGGTAGATCTCGACGAGTCGTTGCTAGAAAACGTTGATCAGGGTCTGATGATGGAGCAAGAAGGTGGTTAAAGGATTTCTGCACCAATAAACCTAGACCCATTGAGTTTGGGCTCCTTGGGTAGGTCTCGACGAGTAGTTGCTAGAAAAATGGTGACCAGGGTCTGATGATGGAGCAGGAAGGTGGTCACAGGATTTCTACACCAATAAACGTAGACCCACTAAGTTTGGGCTCGTTGGGTAGTTCTCGACGAGTAGTTGCTAGAAAAATGGTGATGAGGGTCTGATGATGGAACATGAAGGTGTTCACATAATCTCTGCACTAATAAAAGTAGACCCATCGAATTTGGACTCGTTGGGTAGGCTGCTCCATGATCAGACCCTGATCACCATATTTTTAGCACCTACTCGTCGAGACCTATCCAACGAGTCCAAATTCGGTGGGTCTGCGTTTATTTGTGCAGAAATCCTGTGACCACCTTCCTGCTCCATCATCAGACCCTGGTCACCATTTTTCTAGCAAATACTCGTCGGGACCTATTCAACGAACCCAAACTCGATGGGTCTACGTTTATTGGGGCCGAGATCCTGTTACCACCTTCTTCTTGATCATCAAACCGTCATATCATTGGATTTACATACTCGTATGTTCTAAATTTCAGATCTTTCGGACTAACAGAAGTAATGAAATATATCTATTGTATACGAAATATCCCTACCTCGACTCGGAAAAGAGCTGATGGTGTTCAAACGGCTGGACCGATTTTCATGAAGTATAGCTAAAAACCATCTCGCTTATACTAGCTTTCAAATAAAAAAAACAGCATTCAAATCTGTCCACTGGTTGGATGCAGCATTTTCAGCTATAAAGGTGTATGGAAACCCAGTAATGTTTCGATATGTTTCAATTGTAGTTCTGTTATGGTTCAGTTTGCGTTTTGGTTGGAGTTAAGTTAAGGTTTAGCTTAAGTTTGTTATTTCAACTAGTGGAATAACTTTTTACGTCATTATCGAATGACAACTGCAATCTAACGATTACTAAACCGAAGCTAAACTTTAACCGTTGTAAATTAGTTGAATTGCCCCCCTGGTCTGGGTAAATTATGAACATGTTATCGTCTATGTAGTTTTACATCATTAATGTTTCATTAGGAACTATTTATAATTGTAACAGTCACTGTCTTGAATAAAAGATGAATCATTTAAATAAACATGTATTGCATTATTTCATAGCTTTGGGGATGGGGTCTGCTCACGACCGTTATTGTAGCTATTTGTGTTTTGACCTCCCTACACGTGTCCTCTGGGTTTGGCACTACGAGCAGCAATTATCTGGTCGGGTGCTTGATTCTGAATTCATCGTAGTAGTTTACTCTTTCGAATAAAAAAAGAATCATCGGAATCGGTTCATATTTGTCAGAGTAATGTGGGGAGTATATCGATTATATCGATGTGATAAAATCCACACAGATTCATTGTAGTCTTCTCTCGAATAAACTATTTAAAAAAAAAAACAACTTCAAAGTAAATTATCTAAAAAGCATAAAATAACGAAAATATATTGAAGTCGGTGCTAGCACATCATGTTAACTAACACTAGCACCAGCTGACACCGACTTCAATATATTTTCGTTATTTTATGCTTTTTAGATAATTTACTTTGAAGTCGGTTTTTTTTTTAAATAGTTTATTTAACACTTTTTAGTGACTTACTTTACCAAAATAGGTATCAGCACTATCACGCAACTCGAACGTCTACGTTACAGTAACTTACTGAAAACATAAAAAGTTTATATCTCTTAAACTACTGGACCGATTTTGATGAAACTTATACTCTACCCTAAGTTGAAAAATACTCTAACTATTGCAAAAAGAATTTTTAAAATAGGACTTATAGTTTCTGAGAAATCCGTGGACAAACCTACATACATACATACATACCTACATACATACATACATACACTCATAAAATTTGGTAAATTTGTTTAGAAGCCCACATAGACTAACATATATTAATATTACGCATTTTTATCAATATTACATACATACGCGTCGAATAGAGAACCTTCTTTTTGAAGCCGGTTAATAAAAGAGAATTCATTGAAATTGATAATAATTTTCCAAAGTTATCACCATTTTTTGTTGCTTAGTACATCATCTTTAGGCATTTTAGCAAATTATTAAAACGCGCCATTCCTATTCTATCAGGAACTTTTTGTTCGTTCGTATCATTTTTTTTATGGGACCCTTTCAGTGGAGTGGACTATCGGTACAATAAAGAATTGTTAAAATCGGTCCATAATTGCCAGAGTTTTACGTGAACATACATAAAAAATATATATGTATACAGTCGAATTGAGAACCTCTTCCCTTTTTTGAAGTCGGTTAAAAATTCAAATTCGTCTATAATAGTCGTTTGCGGGTTATCATGCCACAGCTAGGCATATGCAACAAACTTATAACGCCTCTCCTCATTTTGCTACTGCTGGCGTTAGTTAGCACACAATATTTCGGAGCGACTTTCGAATATATTTTCGTTAATTACTTTTTAGATAATATTCTTTAGTCGTTTTTATATTTCTAAAAATAGTTTATTTTATAAATTATAATAAAAATCATTAGTATCAATAAGTCAAAATTTGAAAGTCCATCAGATAAAGAAAAATACTCGGGAGATTATTTCAGGTACTGGTGTAGCTCTACGCACACACAGGTAATTGTATCCGTACACAGAAATCGCAGCTTACGCACCGTTCCGTGCGCGTGGTCTATGTATTCTATAGTCTAATACTAATAAAAATAAAAATTTACCGGTCAAGTGCGAGTCAGACTCACGCACCCGGGGTACCATACCATTTTTGGACGTAATAAAGTTATTTTACTATTCATCTAACACGTACATAGCAAAAAAAACCGCAAAACTAAGTTTGTTTGTCGATGTTTTTTTAGGATTACTAAAAAATTGTGCTACTTAGAAAGATAGCTCATTTTAGCGTAGCAGCGTTGACCCTGCGTAACTACGCTTTGCTGTCAACTGACAGCAAAGCGAGGGTGCCGGAGGAAGCACTCACTTCTACTCCCAGACGTGCTTAATGTGGTCCGAATGTAGTGCCCAGAATTCCTCTATATCGTGGATGAAAGCCACCGGAGAAGCTTTAGTGGATAAAAATCCTTTAGAACCCAGCCTCCGCTCCTACGGAATCCTAGTACCTTTCAAAGGTTGGTTCTATTAAATAGTGTTCGTGTTATGTGTTACAGTAACCCAAGACCCGGAAGACATTAAGGCAATAACTAACGCGTTTATAGAGAAGCCATATCAATACAGCTTTGGCACGCCCTGGCTGGGAAACGGATTGGTGACGGCACCTGGTTAGTATTCTGTTATTTAACTTAGGTCTACGTGCACCTATACGTCACGCAAACGGTGTACCATGTCTCATAAAGTTTCAAACTCTTATAGCAGGGCAATTTAACACGAAAAGTGACTTGTCTTACAAAGTACAATGAGCGCACTAATGACCACTCACCACTCACCTGTTTGGGTGACGTAATAGCTGGGTGACTTGCTAACTAGAGCTAAAAGCTGCTAAAAGAGCTCATTGTTAGTACACAGGTCTCTTTTCTTGTTGAACTGCCCTAATATAAGAGTTCATGGTGAGGCCCGGTTTGCTCTGGCCTTTATTCCTCATAATCTTTGTTCAGGAGTAATAGGTTTTTTGCTAAGATAATATGTTGGGCCTGCGTCTTGTAACGTGTTACATTGGTCTCTTTAGTTTTTTAGCACACTTTGGATTTTTGGGTCTTAAATAGGTGAAATTTTGTCCGTCACTGGCAACATTTTTTTTGTCTGTGATCGGAAACAGCTTCTCGTTTGACATTAGGAACAGCGGACATTTTTGTTTCAATCTGTCATTGAGACAGATGACACTTTTCTAATTTTGTGATAATATAAGGATGGCGTGAAATTTATTTTTTTATAAAGCGTATTTAATCGCTTAATTATTCAATGATAAATTGAATATTAAAGGCCGGTAAGTGTCCTCGCCATGCAGACAACGTATCTTGTTAAATATTTTGACATTTGATTTGAATTCTAACGTGATGGAAAATTTTCTTTGTTTCAGCGTTAAACGCGGCCTTTCTTTTTCCCTTTTCTTATAACTTTTTGTTCTTTTGAACGACAAGTTTTTTCTTTTACATCATGCTCTAATGCATTGATTGGGACTTCCGTCTACTCGGCCAGTGATGGAATCATTTTTTTCGTGAGAAACCGCTGTGGGGATTTCGCCGGCTCCGACCACGATGTACTGGATATAGGCATGGAACCACACGGAACATGAACACCTTTTTTATAACCTTCTAGCTATGCAATAAGGTACCCAAAATATAATTTTTCTACCTTATTTTTGTACCATTGGACATATATCAAAAACTTGTAATTTTTGTGGGACTGGCGAATGAGAAGAATAAAGTTTTAGCAATCAACTCCATTTATTTTCCAAAGTTTTACAGTATATTTGTACATTTTTTTCGTTATGCAGCGCGTTTCACAGAAAAGTAGAATAAAGATTAAAGTACGAGCCAGATAATATAAATTTTTCTTAACTACCTTTTTTTTATAGTTTGTTTTTAAATGTAACCATCCCGATTTTAATCCAACATATTGCAATCATAAATTAACCCCACAGATTCGGCCATCCTGTTTAGTCTGGTCCACCAGACTCAAAGATAAAACCCATATACTCCACTACAAACATATACATATAAGACTTCTTATCTTATTATTTATGTTTAACAAAACAAAGTACCTATTATTTAAAAAGGAAATACAGCTGTAAATATATAAAGAAAAACTTAAGTACCTCTTCTAGTCTTATCTTCATACTAACATACATAAAATCTAAGTTGCTATCCTACTAAAATCCCTGTATCCTATTAATTTACTAATGAATACAAAATAATATCGATAATAAAGCTTAACTCTGAAAAAAAAATATCAGTTTGTTTTCTTTAGCCCTATTCTCAAAACTAAAATAAAAGAAATCTGTCTCAATAACAAAAACAAAAAGTTATTCCATATAAAAAGAACCAAAATTATCAGCTTCTTTATAAACTACTTACTTACTTAATATTATGAAATGAAAAAATCTGCTGTTTTACAGTCGTAGTGCTCAACACAATGTTAATCTTTTGACATAAATAAACATCTTAATTCAGTTTATTAGTTTAAACTGGGCTCTTAAGTATTATTAGCCATTATTACTATACTGTAGCACAAACAGCTTGGTTATACAATGCATATAGTTTAGTGTATAAATTATGAAATACAGTGCCTTACTTGCTGAAATAAGTCTACGGTATTAAATAAAATTCATATAAAAAAAAAAACTATGCAAAGGGTTCTGGATAGTTCAATCACTAACCTCTGGCCAACGCTTCATGTAATCTGCTGCAGATGTTGTATGCCGTGGACCCTCAGCTGCATACTCAACTTTCTCCACTTCATAGCGGTCCTTACCCATACATCTAAGTACTTTATATGGTCCTAGATATTTGGGTTTTAATTTCATGCTTGTACCAAACTGTGTTCGTTTTATAGCGACCAGATCTCCTATGCTATATTGCTGACTTGCCTTCCTCTTTTTATTATAATACTTTCT
Source organism: Furcula furcula (assembly GCA_911728495.1). Lineage (NCBI taxonomy): Eukaryota > Metazoa > Arthropoda > Insecta > Lepidoptera > Notodontidae > Furcula > Furcula furcula. The sequence goes on along the minus strand of OU452259.1, from coordinate 21,764,826 downwards.
ATTCTCTTCTTGAATTTTTAATATTTGGATTTTAGCTTCTGCTCTCATATTCTCTCTATTTTGGGAAAACTGTTCTTGTCTTTCTTCTTGTAATAAAGTGATGAGCTCTATATCTTCTTTCTGTTTCATTTTACTTCCTATTAATAATTCGAAGGGGCTGGTTCCAATGCTCCTTTGATAAGTACTATTTATACACCTCTGCACTCTGCTTACATGTTTATACCAATGTTTTTCATCTTCAATACATAGCTTAGTAAGAGCTGGAATCAAAACACGATGTATTATTTCCACCTGGCCATTTCCACGAGGAACTCCTGTAGTAATGGTATGGTGACTTATGTTCTCTGTCTTACAGTAGTCTGCAAAATCATTGCTAGTAAAAGCACTGCCTTTGTCTGTAATAATCCGGCTTGGGTTTCCAAATGTTTGTTGATGAAGCTTTAATTTCTCAATAGTCTCTTTCGCTGTAGTAGATTTAGTCGGAAAGAGCCACACAAATTTTGTAAACGCGTCAACCACTGTCAATATATAATTGTATTGTTTTCTTGTTTCTGAAAGGGGTCCAATATGGTCACAATGTATAGTACTCAATGGTATGTCCTCCTTTTCGATGCTGTTCAAAAATCCTTCTTGTTTTCCATTTTTTCTCATAGCCAATATACAGGGGATACATGAAACAATAACTTCTTCAATTTTTTTCGTCATATTTTTTATGTAGTAATCTTTATTCAATAACTCTGTCATCTTCTTTCTTCCAAAATGCCCATTTTCATGTACTCTTTTTATAATTTCCAAATCCATCATTTTTGGCACTACTATTTTTCCTTCTTCGCCTTTGTAAAGTAGTCTATTTTGCATGTAATAATCCATATATGGTTTGTTTTTTAGTATTTCTATTATGGCCTGTAGTTCTTCATCTGTTTTCTGAGCTTTTTCTAATTGTTGGTGAATGCCTCTTGTAATTACACTAATATATGGGTTACGACTAAGCGCATCCACATGCCTCATCCTTGTACCTGATCTGTGCTCAATGGTGTAGTCATATTCTTGTAGTAATAGTACCCATCTTGCTACTCTGGTAGTCAACTCCTTTTTCTTTAATGTCATTTCAAATGCTAAGCAATCTGTCACAATCTTAAACTGTATTCCGAGTAAATATCTTCTGAATTTTTTGACACCTTCTACCACCGCTAGTGCTTCTAGTTCATAGCTTGAATACTTTTTCTCAGCATCTGTTGTCTTTTTACTCATGTAGTACACTGGATGTAAGAGCTGATCATTGGAATCTCTCTGAAATAAAATTGCTAAAAATGCTTGTTGTGAAGCATCGGTATGCAACTCTGTGGATAATCCTGGATTGAAATTTTTTAATACCGGTTTGCTAGACAATTTCTGTTTCAATGTCTCAAAAGCTAATATTTGTTCATCTTCAAATTTAAACTGTTTATCCTTTCTCAACAAATCTGTTAGAGGTCTAGCTATGGCAGAGTATCCTTCAATGTATTTTCAGAAATATGATGTTAAGCCAATAAAACTCTGTACCTGTTTGACTGTCTGTGGTTGAGGGTATTTCATCACAGCTTCGATCTTGTCAGTCGCTGGTCTCACCATTCCATTCTCCACTATATGTCCCAGGTATTCCACTCTTGTTGTTAACAAGTCGCTCTTCTCCCAATTTATAAGCAAGCCATATTCTGATGCCACTTGTAACACTTCACGTAGCCTTTCTAATGCATCCTCGTAGGTATTTGCATATACTATTAGATCATCGATGAAAATTAACAAGTATCCTTTTGAAATTATCTCCCTGAAAATTATATTGATGAAACGAGTGAAATAATTACCACAAATTGATAGTCCAAATGGTGCTCTTGTAAATTCGAATTGTCCTGATTGTGTTACGAAGGATGTATACTTTGTACACTCATCATTAATTTTTAAATGAAAATATGCATCTTTTAAATCAAGTTTACTATATATTTTGGCTTCTGAAAGTTTATCTATATGATCATCAATAACTGGCAAAGGGAACTTGTCTTTTACCATCTTTGCGTTTATTTTTCTATAATCTACACATGCTCGGGTTAAACCGTTCTTCTTTTTTACTAATACTAATGGGCTGGCATACTCTGAAAAACTAGGCTTTACAATACCTTTATTCAGCCACTCCTCCACCTGCTCATCCACTATCTTCTGTTCATACAATGATAGCCGCCTCGGTCGTTGTGCCACGGGAACCTCGTCCTTCAGAACAATCCGCATTTCAATAGGCGCCTCCTTCTTTTGAATTGGTTTGTACAGCCTTACTAACTCCTCAGCTGCTACACGAATGTCATCACGGGGTGTATAACACTGTGGCTGGGGGTGAACATCTGTAATTAAACACTGTAATATTGCATTGTCGCTCTCAGCAACAATATTTACTGAACCTTTGTTGAAAATAGCTGTTATGTTTTGTAAGAAAGGTTGACCTAAAATCACTCTGTAAGGCATTGTATTTTTTGGATCAATATAAAACAATGTATCATAAAAGCAGTGTCCATCAACATTTATCGTGCTATTGAATTTTCCTAACGAACAAATTGTGTTTGAACCTAACCCAGTGTGATGGTACAGCCTCTGGCGAGGTGTGTAAGGTATGTGATCGTGATCGTCTATATATATGTATGTATGATAGTGCACTAGAGATGATATGAATCGACTGAGAGATGCCATTGTTAATAGACAGCGGATTGATGCCTCTTTAGTTTTCACTGTCGTTCAGACTCGAGTCTGTTTTTAATACATAGTTTGACAGCCGAAATAAAGCCACTGGTTTTCTGACTAGGTTCACCTTAGATAATAGCTAATCTACCGTGCCAGACAGACGCCAGTAGCTTAACTCTACTAACTTGGAGAAAACGATAGTTATTTGGTCCAGCTCAATTTAGCTGAGGTAAAATCGTTGAGTTTAACTAACACCGACGGCAATTCGATTCCTTACGTCCTATCGACAACTAAGGTGAGTGATCTAATCAGTGGAACACAGGTGAACTCTACGACGGGGAGACACCAAAGGTGTCTGCACTCTCTGAGCCAGCTAGGTTGCCGCCCTAAACTCCTACTGCCTATACGGACGGACGTAATTAGACCTTTCCCTTGTCCCTAGCCGCTGCGAAGCGATAGATATAGATATTTGGTGTGCGTTGCATCTTTTCCCTTCCGATTTTATAGTTATTTTGGTGTGCATTTGCATCTTTTCCTTTCCGGTTTTATAGATATTTTGGTGTGCATTTGCATCTTTTCCTTCCGGTTTTATAGATATTTTGGTGTGCATTTGCATCTTTTCCTTTCCGGTTTTATAGATATTTTGGTGTGCATTTGCATCTTTTCCTTCCGGTTTTATAGATATTTTGGTGTGCATTCGCATCTTTTCCTTTCTGGTTTTATAGATATTTTGGTGTGCATTTGTATCTTTTCCTTTCCGGTTTTATAGATATTTAGGTGTGCATTTGCATCTTTTCCTTCCCTTTCCCCCTTACGTTTTATATATATAGCTACGGAATTTAATAGGGTGGCCACCCAGCTAATCGGGAGTCGGTCTGAAGAGAACGTGTATGTGCGGCCCCAGTTGCGCCCAAAGCTCTGCCAATATACACACATCAAAAGTGTCTAGGGATCAAGCATTTTTAAGCGGATTTCTTGAGATTGAGATGTGGCTTTGTAATAAATTTATGATTTTATAAATTTATATGGATCCTTTTTGGTGCATTTCATAATTTGAATCAGGAACTGTGAATCAAATTCGAGTAAAAGATGAAAATCAGCTGTCAATATTTTCCCTATAAAAACATACAACGCATTGAAGACATTATTAGTGCTACTGTTTCCCTACTACTGATTAAAACCAACGTTATTATGGAGCGGCGACGTCATTTAAGCAGGGAAGAAATGCTCAGAGCCGTGGGAATGATAGAAGCTGGTTCCCGGCAACGTACTGTGGCTTTAGCTCTGAATACAAGTCAGAGTGTTATCAGTCGACTTTGGACACGTTACCGAAGCACTGGTACCGTGGCTGAGCGCCATGGAGGACGGTATCGCTGCACCACACGGAGACAAGACCGATATATTCAAATCTTAACTCGAAGAGCTCCAACAATAACTGCCATGATGTTAGCCGTGAGGCTTCATCACTCTTCAGGGAACTTAATTAGCGACCAAACAGTCAGAAACCGCTTGCATGAAGTGAACCTTCATTCCCGAAGACCGCTACGGGTACCACCTATAGCAATGCACAATCGTAGGATTCGATATCAATGGGCTCTTGAACACAGAAATTGGGCAGAAGAACAATGGCGTTTCGTGTGCTTTTCTGATGAGTCTCGTTTTGGTATGAGACCGGATACAAGACGTATACGACACTGGAGAACCCCTGGACGCCAACAGCGATTAAAATCCTGCCAGGAAGTCCATCCTTATAGTGGTGGAACCATCATGGTATGGGCGGGTATTTGGATCGGCGGAAGAACTGAGTTGATTTGGATCAGAGGCAACCTCAACGCTCAAATTTATGCTGAGACGATTGTATCAGACGTCATTGTTCCTCTACAAGTGCAAATCGGTCCCTTATTTCAGTTAATGCATGATAATGCACGACCGCACACCGCAAGAGTTGTAAGACAGACTCTCGCCGCAGCTAACATCAATGTCCTGCCCTGGCCTGCTCAGTCGCCAGACTTGAACCCGATTGAGCATGCATGGGATATGCTACAGAGAAGAGCTCTGCCGAATATGGAGGGTATCCAGTCGCAAGAAGACCTTTTTTTGTTGTTGCAACGAACATGGGCGGCCATTCCACAGCGTGATTTGGATGAACTCATTATGAGTATGCCAAACCGATGTTCTTGTGTTGTTAGTGTTCGCGGTAGAAACACGGATTATTAATTGTTTAAGTTACCCAATAAAATTTTAAAGAAAACTGTTATTTCAGTCTTTTTTTCGAACTTTTGTGTTAGTGGTTCAAATGTCAAAAATCCCTTTATTAGGAAAATGGCAAATTTCTTTATTAATGCAAAGGTGACTTGGTTTATCGTTACTGTGACAAACGAAAACACTTTATTTGATGAATCCTTAAAGAAAATTTTAATTAATATCAATCAGGAGAAAAGTTATTGCAAAAATATATGTTGATCCCTAGACACTTTTGATGTGTGTATATATATTAGTGAAGTGATATTCGCGTCGGTCGAGGTCTGAAGATATAAACAATCAAATTATCCCTGTCAACATGGCACCTCTGAGTCCTCTATCATGGCCCTACTGTCCGCCTAGTCTAATGGTTACTTATCCGCCAAAGTCACGGAGATTCCCGTTGGTCGTCTCTGCAACGTGGCTTCCGCTGCTCGTGGTAGTGTGCTGAAATCCCTAATCTAATCAGAACATAATAATGCGATCTGAACAGCTCGCCTGAAGAACCAGTCGTCCTATATCTACGTCTATTGTTTTAATCTATCTCGAAATCAATAGTTGAGTTAATCTGGCAAGCCTACCTAGGATTCGTTAGGATGAGTCTGTGTTCGGTGTTAAGTTACTGTCTTTGTCAGACGGATTGCAATAGTGTACCTATTATATCGCCCAGAGTATATTATAGTAAGACTTATTTATAAAGGACTTATACTAAAATAAGAAAAGAAAAACTTTTTAGAGTTTAATTAATTAGTATTTATTCAGTCAAAATATTTGATATTTGACTCGGGGGAAGATTTTACAAGACTATCCGAAGTTAAATACAGATTTACAACACCCTGAGACGATCAGAGCGATCCCTCGTTAATCTATGTATATTAAGGTATGATATACAGTCTCGGTGCTATTTTGCACATACACATAAAACCATGGGTCTAACCATGTATCTTTACATCCTTACATCTTTTATTCTAATTTTAAGACAAAATTAGAATAGACTTGTTTCTTCCCCCTTATCACGAAACTGATTATGTGATTTAGGTCATCCTCTCAACACTAGTGAGAAGTTAATCCGATCTTTGGGTTACTAGGGCCTGAACAGTAACGGGAAAATCCAAAGATCGAAACAGAAAAACCCGTTACTTTGCCAAACAAACTTACTCTAAACACAGTATGGATACAAAATGTAAAACACACCAGCAAACACAAGATAAATAGTACATTTTCTACAAGATCCCTGAAATAACATAACTTAATTTAGGTTTCATAAACCAACCACACACACAGATAGAGAATCCCGCTATAAATTCCACCTTACAATAATTATATAATTTCCAATGGTATTGATGGATCTAGGTCCCTTGTTTAGACATCCGCCCCAGCCTTCTCGTTAGAGTAACCGTACGAGCACGTGAATATACATAGTGACTGGTATTACAAACATAATAGCAATAAAATAATTACTTTGATGATGACAGGTAAATGTTTTATAATGAACCTGTCTGTGGCTGAGCAAGAGCCAATATTCACCTTTTATAATCAGTGTGGTTAGTTTATTCCTATAATCTGAAAAATGACCTATTTTAACAATACATATAATTCACTATAACTTACTTGACGAGATCGGGTTTCCCCGATCTGTACTTGTGACGACACTGACTCTAATATAAATAAATATCAAAACAATTTAAATTTTTACTACAGAATCTTAATCATCTAAGCGCGATGCCCCGTGTGTCCTCTCGTTGCTCGTTGAATGCCCCCGTCACGTCTCGTTCAACCCTTAAAACTCTCCGCATGGCGTCGCCTCTCACCCCCCCCCCCCTGCATGCCGACTGCACCCCGTGACTCCTTGGCGTCTGAAATCACTTGAAAAAAACACACGACGCGATCCCTTTCTTTTTTTGTAATGTCGACCGTAATAAATTTCCTGTCAGTTAAAATGGCTATTAGCCCATACAGTATTTCTAATTTCCTAATTTTTGTGCATTCGTTAACACTTATGACCCTCTCATAATTTCACTGCGTTTGGATTTTATTTTTACCAGATGTTGGCCTTCTCCGGGTCGTGGGATAATATTTTTCTATTTTCAGAACATTTTGCCGTGTTAGCTGCAAAAATACCAATGATTCTATCGCGGACCTACGTGGACATTTTACCTATTAGGCTTACTATCTCACCAGTTAACTGCAACTTTTCTTTCGTGTAATGTCCTTCATTCAATTCGAAAAATAAATCTTCCGAAACTAAATTTAAGTCACTTCCTGAATCGATTAAGCTATCAACGTTTACACCACTAATTTCGATAGTTTTCATTGACTTTTGCTCCATATTTTGTTTGTTTACGTTTAGTACCGCATGACGTTCGCCGCTGTCATAAGAACATTTGATACCGCTGTCGTCTGTCATTTGTGAATGTGACGTTTCTTGAATTGTGCTAACTTCACACTCCGCTTCTTGTTCCAACTGCTCCAACTTCGCACACATTGCTCGTCTTTGATTTCCGATTCCGCTGCCCCGACTTGGCTCCGTTATGTTGGTACTTGTACACTTCGGTGCTATGTGTCCAAGCGCGCCACATTTAAAACATTTGATTCCTTTGGGACATGTCGATGATAAATGTCCCTGATCCCCACATTTATAGCATCGCCGTGTATCCCATGGATTGTGTGGTGATGATGATGATGTTGCTGTCTGCGGTCTTATTGTTCTTCTGGCATTTTTTTTCATTATTTCGTATATATTTAATTTTTCTTTTAAGGCACTATACGTTGTAATTCCGTACAATATAGATTTGTTGCTTTCATAATCACTGATCCCTTCTACGATGTATTGTATCGTGACATAGTCCGCTATTTTACCTCTTTTACCAAATTCTTTCATGTGTAACATATACTCATAGTATGATTCGTCTATATGCTTTTTCCTCGTAGACAGATATTCGTGCGCATCCTTCGAATTAATTGTATCGGGAAATTCCTTAATAATTGCGCTTTTTAAATCGACGAATGTTTTAAATACTTTTTCTGTTTTCAGCCACAATGCCGCGACGCCGGTTAATGACCGTCGGGCAATAATTAACGTCTGGATTGGTGTCCACTGAAATATTTCAGCGTTTTCTTCGACATCCTGAGCCCATTTGCTCGCCGTGTACGTTTTATCCACCCCGTCGAATCTTGGTATCAGGCCATCTTGTACTGGGGCCGCCGCCGCCATAACCTCTTCACCGCCACGTTTTCTCATCTTTTTCAATCTCTTTCAAAACCGCCTTAACACCTTCAATCACCTTCCTCCTTAATGCCTGAAAAAGTCAAAAGTCAAAAGTCAAAAATAGTTTATTTCAAATAGGCTTAACGCTAGCACTTTTGAAAGGTCATGTATTTTTTTTTTTAAAAGCTACCACCGGATCACAATGCGGCCTCAACTGAGAAGATCCGGCAAGAAACTCAGCGGGCTTGTCATTTTATCACTTTTTTTTTTTTTTAAACAGTGTGTCATGTTACAGTTAGATCAGAGCGACAGTGTGTCTTGCCGTTCAAAAGATCAAATAATACAGGGAAAAAAATAATAAAATACGACGAAAGTAGGTACAACAAACTAAAAAGCCAAAGGGATAGTAGTCGGACCAGTCCCCCCAAGCAGCACCCGCGCACGAGTTGACTCGAGCAGCAGCCATCACTCCCCTCAACCATATTGGAGGGAAGGGGGTGACCCGCCACACGAAGCCGCCACAAGCAAAGACCTTTCGATGGCGAGCATGACCAATCTAATATCACAGTGGCACACGTCTAACATTTAACTTCTGCTGTTAAGCAGTGCCTCGTCAGGCAAGACACAAAGCACTTTAACATATTATTGGTGTCATCAATTAATTGACTAGTGCAGCAGCCATCAGTTATCCAACACTTTATATGGTGTTACAAATTGTAAGCCTTAAAATTCAAAGCTTGCATGAGTCAGGCAGTTCAAGCCCACGCAGCTTTATCCTCTAGGTAATCCGAGATTTTATAATAAGCCTTTTTCGACAATCGGCTTTTTATCAAAGGTTTAAATTTATTCAGTGGAAGATCTCGGATATCCTGTGGCAGTTTGTTATAGAAGCGTATACTTTGACCCATAAAAGATTTGCCTGTTCTGTGGAGACGCGTGGAATGCAAAACAAGATCGTGTTTGTTCCGGGTATTAACACCATGAATGTATTCCTTCAACGTGTATTCGTCGACGCCTCACAGATAATTTTCACCACAGATTTTCACGCTGCGACACACAACGACGCCATCACCGCCCGCTAGTTTTTATTTTTTTCACTCACGTTCCAATCCGCGATTGTTTTTACGAGCCCCCATTTGTGGGACTGGCGAATGAGAAGAATAAAGTTTTAGCAATCAACTCCATTTATTTTCCAAAGTTTTACAGTATATTTGTACATTTTTTTCGTTTTGCAGCGCGTTTCACAGAAAAGTAGAATAAAAATTAAAGTACGAGCCATAGATAATATAAATTTTCTTAACTACCTTTTTTTTTTATAGTTTGTTTTTAAATGTAACCATCCCGATTTTAATCCAACATATTGCAATCATAAATTAACCCCACATTAGGAGATCGGTCTAAATTTAACTACCAAATTGAATCCTCAAGAAACAATAAATTAAGATCTAACTTATTTCGGCCTTTTGCTCACCAGCCCTTATGATTAGAAGCCTATGCGAAACGCAGATGTTATCCAGGTAATTATTTATTTCTTTATTCTTCGGGACATTGTCCTGGCGCCCGAGTTTTTTCATCTTTCTTACCATAACATACACATTTTTTTATTTTTTAAATTTATATTATTACAGTCTAAAACCTATGTGCTCCTATATATCTTTATGTATGTACTGTAAGCCTGGGTTCTACCTGAGTTTCCCCCAGGTTTACAAAGGGAAGATGTTGCTCTCTCTTGGGGTTCTAGGTGATGTTACAAAATGATATATTATTTACTGTAAATTATTTATTCAAATCAGATATAAATAATCACTAGCTCAACCGAAGCGGCTATTAGGTTCTAAATGTAATCCTTAATTATCCGACCTAGCAACTAACCTTGCAACCTAAGAACGCTTACATACAGGTGTTGGTATATGTCGAGTAAAATTTGTAAATTAGGTATATTTGCATAATAACATACTACGATTGTACCACCAATAATGCCATGTCAGTTAAAAGAATGTTTACAAAAGCATATATGGTGAAAATATATAAGTAGATATATATAATTTCAGTACCTTGTTATTTAAATACTACTTTCCTTTAAAGACAACCATGGCTTGTGTCCAACGGCCGTCTTCAAGGATACTTCAGCAATCACATGCAGAAGCCGGATTCATTCCGGTGTAAAGAACATCAAGCACAGAGGGTGGATATCCTCTACGGGGTGCTGATGAGTTCAATAAGACTTACATTACAATTGTTTACATTGAATTAAAATATTATAAAATTCCCATTCCACAGATGGCTGCTGTTTTCCTACATCAGCCAACAAACTCAAGAAGCCATGTGCTTCTTTAATAGAAAAAATAAGTTGGAAACCAACTGTTGCGATCGGTGAACTATAATGTGCCCATTAAACAGAGACTTGCAGACACCTCTGCAGGTGACCTTTCTACGTCGCAGCCTTCATTTCTGAAAAACCTACATATCCTACAATATCCGGCGAAACCAGCTAACGGGTTGCCATGACTTTCCTTCGAATTCCACAAGGAATTATACAAAACAAATGTTTTTTAACGAATAGTTCACTTCCACGTAACCTAGTGATTAAATATTACTCTCGAGAGTAATATAACTTACAATTAAACTCTTTATATTAAACTACATCAAACTACACTTTCTTTTATCTCAATTAATAAATTTAAATTTTGAAAACATAACCATCAATTAAATAAATACCACTGACCGCACTGACATTGGCTGTCAGAAAAACTTGACAACACTTCGGTGTTGTCAGCCAAAGAGTATCTAACCATAGTGAAACGAATGGTGCCATTCACAAGTCAAGAAATGGCCATTCACTTACAACTATATTTATTATCTTTCTTAATTAAAATTAAATTCTAAAATTCACTACGTGTCACGTGACAGTACCTCGTCCATCCTCTTCCAGGATCAATATGGAAGAAGACTATCAAGAAACTATCGGGCACATTCACAGCATCAGTCGTGGACGGATACCAGGGCGTATTTAATGCGCATGCGCAAAAACTGGTCGACAACCTCAAAACGGAAGTGGGAAATGAGGCATTTGACGTAATGAACAAGTACTTGGCTTACACTGCTTTGGAAGCTATTTGTCGTAAGTACCTTATGATTCAAGGGCCATTGCTTCTTTTTCTTCTAGAATTGTAATTCCATTGATACAGTCCTTTCCCTTATAGTTAATATACTAGTGCGCGTCTATCCTCGGCTGTCAAAGTCAAAATATCTTGATAAAAGTAGAGCCAATCAAGGGGCCAATCACATTTCTTAAAAATTTAGCAACGTAATCTTGCCACGGCGCTCATAAAATATTATTATTTTTTTAGTTAGAACTGCACAACTTTTTTCCAAATATTGGCCATTTTTTTAACTGCCCTTGTTTTTATCCCACTGTTGGGCACGGGCATCCCCTCAAGATGAAGGGGCTGAGGCCATAGTCCATCACGCTGGCCAAGTGCGGGTTGGCAGATGTCATAGGCCATATGGGATCTCTTAACACGTTGAGTGCAGTGCCATTTTCAGAGGACTTTCAGCCAGTGCGTTAGAGACCTATTAGAACTCATAACCGAGCTTCACTGTAGTGCGTATGAGACCTAAACCATCTCCTAAAATATGGTATTTATAAAAAAACTCATATCTCTATCAAAAAATAAGATACAAGCTATTTTCTTTTTGTAAATAATAGAGAATTAACTATTCTACCTCAAGTTTGCTACGCATGGGGATATGACAAGTGAGTTATGAGATATAAAATAAAAAAAAATAGAGTATCGATTGGATCGCGCATCGCAACTAAAGATAGGTAAATTTGGGTAGTGACTAGTGAAGGGAATTTATTGTTGTAATCATTTAGACATAGTAATTTTTTTGTATTTTTTTTTTGTATTACCAAGTTGGCAAGCAAGCATACGGCCAGCCTGATGGTAAGCAGTCACCGCAGCCTATAGACACTAGCAAAACCAGAAGAATCACTAGCGTGTTGCCAACCCTTAAGACATTCGATAAGTCTTAAGATAAGTTTTAAGTCTTTGTATCCGGTAATTTCACCAGCTACAGTGCCCTTCACGCCGGAACACAGCAATGCTTACACACTGCTGCTTGGCCGCAGAATATCTGACACTGCGGTGAGACCTACCTGGACGGTTCCTTGCACAAGGAACCTACCACCTAGTAATATTTAACTCTTCCTATTTTTTTCTTTCTCGCGTTATTTATACACTTTTTTTACCTGTATTATATTTTTTTGCCACCCGCGGCAATCCCACTCATTACGAGCGTCATAAAAACTTAACCACTCAACCGATTTGCATTCTGTACATATGGTTTTGATGAGAAATGTACTATCTAATAGGTGACATATATAAATATAATATTTTATGAAATATTGATGTCTTTTTACAAAGGGAGAATAAAAAATAGATGGGTTTTTAGGTGGGTTTTGGTCAAGGCCAATTTTTCCTATTCTTGGTTTGATATTGACGGTAGAATATCTACCCCTACACTAAGAAGGAACTATATTTCCACTAAAACTCTTAATTATACTAGTTTCAAATAAATCCGACTCATTTATATTGATTGTGATTCGTTTCCTCATATTTGACAAGTGTTATTTTGTAATCCAGCTATAAATCACGTATAAGTATATAATAATAATATCTTGGGACAATCCACACACGGTCATCTGATCCCAAACTAGGCAGAGCCTGTACTATGGAAACCAGACAACTGATAATAATACTTATATACATTTTTTTTTTGTAAATACATACTTAAATAGATAAATAACACCCAGAAACTTGGTGGGAATTGAACCCACGACCCATCGGTTAGCGGACAGGGTCTCTAACCACTAGACCAACGGGCCCGTCCATGTCACAGGTAAGTATATATAATTACTTATATAAGCGCGTATTTTTTCACACGAAGTGCACAGGTACACTTTATCGAGCATCGATGTTATCGACAGTTGAACAACACTGAGCGTGAGCGAACGGCGCCCACGTTGCCCACGCTCCGTTCCTTGCGTCTACGAGACCTGTGTTTTAGGAGGTGGGAAAGATCTCCTCACGCAACAGATGTATATCATTACAACTCAGTGCGATAAGGACCTCATCGATCTCCAATTATTTTTATATCATTATTAAATACAACTCGCAGCTGGAAGTAGGTATTGTCTCTGTCAAACACATAGAAATAACGAAGTTACGACCTCCGGCACAGACGTGGAGAACACGATTTTCGGCGCCGCACCAGCTGAAAGTCACGCTAGAGATCGTTTAGATCTCCTAACGCACTCAACGTGTTAATAAATATCAGGTTTTTACGCACTCTCACCGGATTGTAACAGAAGGGGCGATCTTCCCCTTGCTATTAAGCGGTATTTACTTGATTTTCCTCACCTGGCACCGGAAGCACCTCAGTGGCCTAGCTTCCAGTGACTGCGAATACGACATCCGAAAGACGAGGAACAGGGGCCCGAGCCGTACCCAAGGCGGTTCATTCGCTTCGTTCGACTCGGTTGGTTCGACGGAGATCCTTTTCGCTGAACATCCGACCGCCTCTGTTAACATTCTGGTGAACTCCTCAGGGGTGGGGTGTGAGCATCGATAAAATATTTAAACTAGATTAGCTGTTCCGGCCCGAAAAGACACAGAATAGCGCCCTCGTGTCTCTATTTATTTTCAAACCATAGGCTGACAAAATTATTTTTGCCGATAGGAGTGTCGCTACTGTTTATATAAAACTGTCAAACTAATAATAAAACCGTTAGTTAGTTCAGGTTTCGGCCACCAGCACAGATAAGTCCGCGACCCCCGCGACCACATTTTATATGTAACTAGCTGACCCGTGCAGCTCCGCCCGCGCTTTTATTACATTTTGCTCCCCTTTTCTCCCTCCTCCCTAGATTTATCTCTCTCCATATCTCTCTCTCTTATAAAAAAAATCTAATTATATGCTCTTTCTCTCCTCTCTCTTTCCCCCTCCCGCTTCGGTTTCCGTCACATTCCCCCTCTTCCTACCCTGTTATCCCCTCTCTGAACCCTCTCCCCCTCTCTCTTCTACGAACTTGCTCCTTCTCACTCCCCCCTTACTCCACCTAACTCCCCCGATCCCTCACCTCATCGCCCCCTTCTCGAATCCCCTCTCCGTCTTTCTCCTCTCGTGCACCCTCCTCTCGTTCTATATATCCTCGTCAATCATGGTATCAGCGGCATTAAATATACTTTATGACCTATTCTCAGACCTCCCCGATATGCACACATAATTTCATACATCGGTTCACCCATCTATTTAATGACCTTGCCTTATGTAGCTTAACCTTAACCTAGCGGTATGAAATATACTGTATGACCTATTCTCAGACTATACCCGATATGCACACTTTCATACAAATCGGTTCACCCATCTGTTTAATGACCTTACCTAACGTTGCTTAACCTTAACCTACCGGGATAAAAAGTATCCTATGTCCGTTTACTGGTTCTAAGCTACCTCCCCACCAATTTTCAGCCGAATCGGTTTGGCCGTTCTTGAGTTATAAATAGTGTAACTAACACGACTTTCTTTGATATAATATATAGATTAAAGTTCTATAGTTATTGTATGTTCAATTTCACCGATAGATGGCGCTGTTCATAATGTAAATCACGCTAACATCGTAAATTACTGTCTAATGATATTCGATAATGAAAGTTTTAATTTTCCGCATCTTTTATTGTTGCGACTGTAATACATACATAATCTAGTTTGGATCCGCTCGGGATTTACAGATTTTAACTTTTCAAAGATATAATGTCATATTGCTATCAGCAAAGTACTTAGAGCAATACAGAAATCTAATGAAAATGTCCTGGGTGTACCGGCCCGGCTTACCCCTTACAAAAATTGACCCTTCGCCAATGCCATATCTTATGCAAACTAAATGTCTGCTCAGTCCCTATTGTATATAGCGTAATAATACATATCTTAATGATTAACTGATCAGTGTATATGTAATTACCCTATTCACATACAAAGGAAATCACGTGGTAATATGTGCAAGTAATGTTTCACTGTTTAGCCCCTATGAAACATAGCGTGATGTTTTATATACCAACTTACACCTTGACTTCTACACAACACATCAGTGAAAGTCCTATCAAAATCCATCCACGGGTTTTCAAATGATACCTGGACGAACAGAACGACAGACAGACAGACAGACAGACAGACAGACAGACAGACAGACAGACAATAATTTTAAAAAAAATTGTTTTGGCCTCTATGTCGATAGTATAGTACATAGAAATTTTGGAAAAATATTCAATGTACAGAAAAAGTGCTCTTTGAGTTTTATTATAGTATAGATTTTGTTAGTGAATGTTTATCTAGTTTACCAAGTGTCTGGGTGTTATTTATCTATTTAAGTATGTATTTACAAAAAAAAAGTATATAAGTATTAGTATCAGTTGTCTGGTTTCCATAGTACAGGCTCTGCCTAGTTTGGGATCAGATGACCGTGCGTGGATTGTCCCAAGATATTATTATATTATTATTAGTTTAAATATTATATCGATGGATATGATATGGCTCGCACCTAGACGTCCTCGGAGTACAGCGGCGGCTCTGAGGAGGGTGCCAGCGAGGTGGTGACCCCCCACTCTCCGTGAGCAGGATGCTGTGCTTGATGGGTGCGCGCTCATATTCGAGCTGCTTGGCTCGCTGTACTGACATGCGGAATATTCGACTTGGAACGGGCTCACATCGAGCAAATACTCATGTCAGTCGCCTTAAGGTTTTTTTTGGGGTCATTGTTACACGTTACTTTAACGTTATGTTATAGTCTCAGATCAAATATTTGACCTGAGATTATGGTTCCATAGAACTAGGAGGAATATTTATCAATGCGTGTTTAGGAGTATATATATTTAATGAAGAAAGAATAAGAATTTATTATGTATGTACGTACATATATTTTAGTAATGCTCTAAGATTTTTACTTGGCTTGTGCCCGTAAGTAAAGTCAGCTATGTTAACAGAAGCAGCTCTGGGCGTATCCAAGATATCAGAGATTACAGTGCTCTCCGAGTACCACAAGGCCATTAACCGTTGCGAAGAGCTGATGCTCAGCAGGGCTCTGAGCCCGCACCTATACCCTGACTTCATATACCGACTGACACCAGCCTACCGAGAGTTCAACAAATGCATCGCTGTCATCCATGACGTCTCGGATACGGTTAGTTAATTACATGGCTTTAATTTTTATCTTTACAATTGTTGATAACCTGTAGAGGATCTGGAATTTCGAAAGTTACCAGAGCGCGGCAGATCAACATAAGGGAGGTACCTAGCATCCTACTAATAGAATAGAAGTTAAGGTGGGTTAATTACAAGCTAAAAGGTATACATTCCGAAAATCTGACGATTTGAGCGTGGCGAACGGGAGTGAGAGGGTTACAAAGTTGCAAAAAAAAGAACGATGTCTGGACATTCTCGAACGCAGTTGATTTTCTGTTATTTGGAAGAAAATGATCCAAAAATAATAAAAATAATATAATCTGCCGATTTCCACAAGCCGAAGTAATAACAATTGTCAATGAAGGTGAGAGCGTGCAGCTGGAGTTAGGCATGTATTCGTGTATTCCCACTCAGCTAGTAATATTTTGAACGACGCTCTGGTTTGTTCGGGCTTCAAAGTTCTTTAGCCCGACTGCCCTTTGGGGCTTTTGCCCCAAAGGGCAGTCGCAGGGTTTTCTCCTTTTGGAAGGCTATGTTTTTCGAGAGTTTGTATCTTTATGTAAGTATGTATGAAAATCAGCACTAACAGCTGAACATCCTATGTTTCAGCTGTTGGATGAGGTAACACCCTCAGTCTTTTAGGTACCCTCCCCTCCCAGTGTGGTGACAACTTAGACGAAGTTTTTTACTTAGTTTTTGTATATTTGTACATGAGCAATAGATACAACTGGGTCGAAGTGCGTTCCGGTGGTTACTGTTCCCGATTTATAGCCACCAACGATAGAATAGAAAATATATTTGTAAATAAACTTTAAATATTTAGTTACTATGTAAGTATATATGTATCTATCTCCATACACACCTCGCGTATTGTCGCGACGACGATTTCCCCGCCCCAAGGTCGGCGAGCTCTTTGGTCCTCTCCAAGGTATCCCCACCGGCCACGTTCAACGTGTCGTCCGCGTAGCAGACGACACTTACGCCAGCGGGGAGCTCGACATGCAGAACCGTGTCGTAGGCGAGGTTCCAAAGCAAAGGGCCTAACACTGTCCCCTGCGGAACCCCTCGTTTCTCCCTACTTCCCTCTGGATCCTCGTACTGTCTCGATCCACGTACAGGATGTACCGGTCGCGCAAGTAGTCCCTGATCAGGGCCTACAGATAGGGAGGCACTCCATGATAGACCAGCTCCTCCCAGATCGCATCCCAGAGCAGGGAGTTGAAGGCGTTGACAATGTCGAGCGACACCGCTCGGCCTCTGACTTAGCTTGACGACTGTTGTCCGGATAACAATAGCCAACTAACTTTACGTGAGCGAAGCTACGGACAGCTAGTAATACGAAGGCCGAGGAGATCGTAGAATACATGAGAGTGAAGACCAAGTTCTTACTGAGGGTAGAACGGTTGGAGTCCCACCATAGGGTGAATTTCAATTCCTATACCGAATACCGACCGCCCATCTGTCGAGCGCAACACGAAGACGACGTGTTAATTTATATGTATTGTATATAACTTTTATCTATGTGAGTCTATGGTATTTGTTTTAATAATATGATATGTATGTTAGTCTTTATGGTATTTGTTTCTATGAGCCATAGTTACCTGCAATAAAAGTTTATTATTATTATATATTAACCCATTTTATTAATGTCGCGGTTCATTACTCCTACATCGTTTACAGGTACTGAAAAACAGAAAAATGGAGCGGCAAATAAACAAGAATAAAGAAAGACTGAGTCACGAAACAGAAAGTAAGTTTGCAGTTTCTTATTAAAACTTGATGACATGACTTAATAAACATTGGCCGTTCGCTGATGGTATTCGTGTGCCCATGAACAGGAGCTGAAAGGCTGTTGCCATACCACCTGCCTCGTCACTGATAGCCACTTGTGCACAACAACCTTTACATATATAACAAATATAATGTTTATGTCGCGTAGATGATTTGGAACCGAAATTCAAAGCTTACTTGGACATTCTAATGGACCTGGGCGACACCGACCCGAATTTCACTGAACAGCAGATCAAATCGGAAGTGGACACCATCATCTTGGGCGGCCAGGAGACGGTATCATCCGCAATTCTCTACACCCTACTCATGTTAGGATGTAGGCCGAGGATACAGGATAAATTGTATGCAGAGTAAGTATCATAAATTTTTACAATTTAATTTCAGGCGTCGTTGGAACATTAGCAAGTTAAATTATAACTAAACGATAAAGAGAAAAATATTTATAAAGAAATTACACCGACCTCAATATACAGCACACTAAAAAGTATTAAATAATTGAAATATTATTGAAGTTAGTGTTAGCGTACGTACTGTGTACATTTAGCACCGGCTTCAATAATTATTTAAATTATTTTAAATAAATATTTCATTTCTTTTTAGTGTCATTTAGATTGAACCATCGAAGACGGTAAAATGATCTAGGTAGGTTATGATCACATCATCGTCTACAAAATTTACATAATTCATGTTCCTTCAGAAACAAGTTATCCGGTCGTAATGAAAGGACCATGCCCATATTTTAAGCTGGAGCTGAAAGTCAGAAATGCCATGCAATGCCCAATTTGCAGCTATATAATTTTTTAACTGTAATAATAATAATAAATAATAAATACACTTTATTGTACACCAAAAGTTACATGTAAATTTAACAATACGTTGTAGATATCAATGTACAATGGCGGCCTTATCGCTAAAAAGCAATCTCTTCCAGGCAACCCAATATTCTGTATATTTCTGTGTATTTCTGTATTTATATGATAACTAGATTTAATGTCATATAAAGCACCGGTTCAAAAGATATTGGACAATAAACATAATAACTTCCTACTGGTTTTTTATACATTTTATCGTTTACAGACGGCATTGCTATTACTTTTTCACTAGGAACTTCATGATCATCACATAAGCTAAGCCAGATCAGTGATCTTTTATATACTTATCTGTATGTTATCAGATAAACATGTCAGTTATTTGGAATTATCTAGTCTGTCTCCATTGTATAGTGTCAATATGTATGTGAAAACAATTTGGTTAAATACACTGGTACTGCAATGTCAACAGAACGTCTTATTTTTTTTATTTTGTATCCAGTGCTTCATATGATTTAAAATTAACAACATAATTCTAGTTTTTATTTATTAGAGAAATCTTATAATATACTTTATCTGGGCATTTCTAGGGCACAGATGGGCATGGTCCTTTGCATGGAATCATCGTAGTAGATAGTACTCTCTGGAATAAAAGAAGAATCATCGAAATCGGTTCATATTTGTCAGAGTAATGTAATGGAAAACATCAGTTTTATATTTTTAACCGACTTCAAAAAAAGGAGGAGGTTCTCAATTCGTCTGTATATATTTTTTTTTTTTTTTTTTTTCTATGTATGTTCGCGCATAACTCTGGCAATTATGAACCGATCTGAAAAAATCTTTCTTCCATCCATTGTTTAATCCGTTAATTGGGTCCCATAAAAAAATTATTGCTTAGTAATAAGTAGTTCCTGAAAAAACAAGAATGGTGACTGCGCACTGAGACTTGCAAGAAAGCCTATATAGATGACGTTTTAGTCGCTCGGACTCACTCGGTCGGACAAAAATAGTCATAACTCTGGCAAATATTTACCAATTTCAATGATTCTTTTTTTATTCGAAAGAAGAAACCACTGTATTGAATCTGTATGAATTTTATTACAACCGGATAAAAACTTCCTGGAGGACCATGAACGATGTGGAGGAATTTATCTGGTAAAAAACCATAAAACTGATGTTCTCCATTACATTGCTCTGACAATTATGAACCGATTTCGATGATTCTTTTTTTATTCGAGAGAGTAAACTACTATGATGTTTTCATGCAAATTTCATTACGACCGGATATTTTTTTCTGAAGAAACATGAATTATGTAAAACTATGTAGACGATAATGTGATCATAACCTACCTAGATAATTTTACGGTTTTCGATGGTTTAATCTTTATATATGAAAATATCACTAAAAAGTTTAAAATAAAATCTTTTAAAAAAAAAATTGAACCGACTTCAATATCACTGAAAAGTATAAAATAATTTAAATATTATTGAAGTTGGTGCCAAATATACACAGCAGGTACGCTAACACCAACTTCAATAATATTTAAATTATTTTATACTTTTCAGTGATATTGAAGTCGGTTCAATTTTTTTTTTAAAAGATTTTATTACCAGATAAATTCCTTCACATCGTTTATGGCCCCTCAGGAAGTTCTTATCTTACCCGATTGTGATTAAATTTATACAGATTCATCAAAGTGGTTCGTTCTTTCCAATAAACAAATCATCATTGAAATATTTGCCAGAGTTATGACTATTTTTGTCCTTAAAAAGCGACAAAAATGTCATCTATTAGGCGCTTTTACAGTTGTTTTCTGAGGCGCCATTCTAGATTTTTCGGGGACTACTTCATCGAATCGTTTTTGTGCGATTGTTAGTAACAATTAGTTGCATATAATAATCTAAAAATGTTTAGATTCAAAAGCATATTCGGACATAGCAAACGTCCGGTGAACAAAGACGACATGTCCAAAATGAAGTACTGCGAAGCGGTGATCAATGAAACACTGCGCATGTTCCCGCCCGTGCCAGGAGTGATGAGGTACGCAGATCGGGACCTTCAAATCAGTAAGTACATCTTTAAGCACATTCAACAGATTACACGAAAATAATTTATTTTTAACAGACATAACAAGGGAGTAGGGTAACGATTTTTCCCTCACCTTCGGAGTCGCTGGCCGCTCCGAGGAGGACGGTGGCCGATTTGCAACCCCAGTCCTCGTGAGCACCGTGTCTAGTTCCCGGGGGCTATAATGCGGCCCGGGGAGCTCAAAGGCAAGGCACTGAGGGGCCCCTGGTGCAGATCCCACCGGAGAGCCTGGGGGTCGCTTTCATAACATTCAGATGCTCATTTTGCAGAATCCTGCGTAATTCCCAAGGGGTGTGCAGTTGGGATCAACCAATGGGGTGCAGGAAGGTCGCGACGGGTATGGGGCCCCGACGCTGCAATCTACTGCCCAGAGCGCTGGTTGGAAGAAAAACCCCCTGGAAACCCTGCCGCGTTCGTGGTGTTTAGTTACGGCAGAAGATCTTGTATAGGTGGGTTTGAGATCTGACCAAGAATATGCGAATCTTTAGACCTAGAGAAAAGGTAAAGATAGAGGGAGGGGGATTCTAGAGGAAGTATATCATGTGAATAATTAGATGATATAATGAAGAAGAATGACGTAAAATCATCAAAAAAATTTACTGAAAGTTTACTGTCTTTTACATGTCAATTTGCCTCACGTAATTAATAATTTCCCCGCCTTGTATACCATGTTTCACTATAATTGTAAAAGATCAAAATCGGAACACAAAGGGGCGCAAACGTAGACACTTTTGTATCTTGTGTGGGATACAAGCTGCCAGTGAATCTTAAAAAGTGTTCGGTTTAGGTAACCTAAAATTGAAAGTCGTCAGTAGAAGCCACAAGCAACATTAAAAAAAAACAATGGGTTGCACTCCGGGAGTGCCGGCAGAAGTAAAAACTTGAATATTAACGTTGTGCATTTTGATATTTTGGAATGGTTAGGGAATAATTATACACGCATTGCTTAATTATCAGTATAAAAGTACTATCATTTATGTGGTAACATAAAGCTATAGTGAAACTTACGACACTTATAAATGCTTAATTAATACTTTATTGTACACAAAACAGCTACAGCAATACATAAAATAGTAATTTATTGCATATAGGCGAGCTTAACTCAAAAATGCTTCGTTCAGATTAAAATTCGTACCTGATATGTGGACAACGTCATAAAAAAGTCGTCCCAACTCTGCGGATTTGTTACTAGACAGATGAAAATATTTAAACAACCTAGTTTAACAATTCTTATTTACAACAGCATAATACGAAGTATCCTTGAGTACTGTAGCACGGTATGGAACCCCGGGTACAGCACTACTGTGTCCATTCTGATAGATTAGAAAGAGTTCAAAAACGCTTGGTATATTTACTTGCTTACTCTGAAAATAAATGTCGCATTTTAGAATCTTACGCGGAAAGGTTAAACCATTACAAAATGAATTCGCTGAAGAACCGTAGACAGATTTCTGACACTTTATACTGCTACAAAATTTTGCATGGACATATTATTATAAAGTCACCTTCCACTTTGCAACGCCTAAGTTTCTCTATTCCTCGACCGAGCAGTCGTCTTCACACACACACATTCTTAAACTATTTTAATTTATTCGTTTAGGTCAAATTAATATTACTGATTAGTCTTTAGGCTAGATTGTAAATTTATTTGGTGTTATACCTATTATATTATACCTCACGGTACAGCATTAAGAACAAAAAATTATGTGGGAAAATACAATATTCATTTATCGCGCTATCGTACACAAACATGACAATTTATATTACATTAAAAATGTAACACTTCAAAACTATTACAATTATTTTACATTAATTACATAGACGGTCGAGCCATCAGCAGTCACCATCCATGGATGCGCGTGGAACGCTGTAACACAAACAAAAACGAACATTCGCGCAAGTACCCTGAGCCACCTACGTCTTACGAATTTTCGATCAGGTCTTACGAATTTCAGGTCACGTGTCCTGACGCGAATTTAAATTTTTTTCCCATTCGCATAAAGTGCACAGCGCCGCTAAAGAAGTTTATGAACTAATTATAGAGGCCAGTTACGAAGTAGTTTCTATATAGATCCATAGATGGAGGTGTACTCACTTCTGCTGAGATGCTTGTCTTACGAATTTTCGATCAGGTCTTACGGTCACGTGTCCTGACGCGAATTTAACATTTTTGCCTCATCACAAAACAGTGCACAGCGCCGCTAAAGAAGTTTATGAACTAATTATAGCAACCAGTTACGAAGTAGTTTTTATATAGATTCAAAGATGGCGGTTTAATTCTGCTGAGATACGCTTGTCTTACGAATTTTCGATCAGGTCTTACGATCACGTGTCCTCATGCGAATTTAACATGTTTTAACATGTTTTCCTTCTATTTACTCTGAGTTTTTTCCCCATCACAAAAAAGTGCACAGCGCCGCTAAAGAAGTTTTCACTTCAAAAATCCTTACATTTGAACTGCGCAACGACCACAACTCTTACTCTTAGCCCTAAGACGCAACTACGCAATACCTATACAGGGTTACAGGAAAAGTCGTGCTAGATCCGTTGAGGGCGTGGAGTACCCATCATTTCTGACTTATTTCACTATGAAACACCCCACCCTAAACTTAACCAAAATAAAAAAAAGTAAAAAAAAAAAAAAACTTAAACTTAACTTAAACAAAATAAAATTTAATAGCCTAAAAATCGGCTTTTTTCAATAAAAAATTTAAAGTCGAAAATCTCGAAAAGGGTTAAGTTTAGGGTGGGATGTTTCATAGTGAAATAAGTCAGAAATGATGGGTACTCCACGCCCTTAACGGATCTAGCACGACTTTTCCTGTAACCCTATATGTAGTTTTAGACTATCAAACTGTATTTTTCTGAACGTACCTGGGTCCAACGTTGTAGGTACTGCAAAGGATGTTCAGCCATTACAAACACCAGGTGTCTACAAAATAAATTACAGTTTTGGTAGCTTTTATATATGCCAAACGAAGCGGTCTACCGCTGAAACAGTTAAGGAGCATATCGCCACTGTAAAGAACCGTCAGATTATTATTACTGAAAGTCAGCGATTGCCGAGCATATACTTCAGTCTGATAAAAATCACTGGATTGAGTTACATCACCGACAAGTCCTTTCCACCGATCGACACTTGAATAAATTCAAGAGTGGTTCGTTGCAATAAAGCAATTGAAATCAAATAGCATACGAATTTCAATCAGGAAGATGGCTTTAGATTAACAACTGCTTGGGAACCATTGATCGAACTACTAATCTGACTACTTGGAATAAACGATTAAAAAGACAATATCTCGCTATTTGCCAGCGGTTAATTAAACAGATACTGTGAGTGTAGTGTGTAGTACTTAACGTTACAAGTGAAAGAACGGGGGTAGACGAAGATATTTCTACCTCGCGCGCGGAACCGTCTCGCTGAACCAGTCAGCTTGTGACCACGGCCAGTATAACCCGGCCGAAACGTCAAGCCAAAATATTAGGGGAAGTCGCGTTAATTCCCGATTAAAATAAAGATTGGCAACCACGCAAATTAACGATTTGCAATCGGTGTCCGTAAACTGTGTGGGAAACAGTTACTCGGTTTCTTGTCATTACAAGTGTGCCCGTGTCTGTAGCAAAAAGTGTCTACATTTTGTGCAGCAACTAAATGAATGGACACAGCAGTGATGGTTGACCGGTGGCCAGCCAGATTGTTGGGGTAATATAATCACATATTATATTTTTAAATCTATTTATGTGCTTTAATTTATGTGTAAGTTTGTGTGTACAATAAAGAATCTATCTATCTATTTAATCCTACCAATTATCTATCTATATTGGCTGCAGCCATCGGTCAGCCATTACTCCTGTTTCATGCATTTCTATTGTTCTGATTTTGATCTTATATCTATTTTTATCTTATCTTATTTTGATCTTATCTCTTTTACAAACATATTTGAAGATGATGGTGATTTACAAACAGACTACTTAATAACGCAGCCTTTAAGTAGAACGCTTTGATTGCAGTCATTATTAAAGGCAATTGATTGTTTAGCAATATGTAGGAATTTTTGATTCGCATTTATAAAACTTTATGAGATTTTAAATTAAGAATCGTTAAAGCACAGCTTTCTTCCCAATAGGTAAAAGATATGCAATGGCAATAGTGAAGACAGTTCTGGCGTCATGTGTCAGGGAGCTGGAGTTCATATCACAAGCGGATGACTTGCAACTGAGGGCGGATATGATGTTAAAGCCAATTTCAGGACATCTGATTCGAGTTCGGACGAGAGAAGACGATTAAGGATTTAATTGTTTATTTGTATTAAAGCATAAGACAAAATAAAGAAAGAAAATTCATTTATTTTAAAACCACAGCAACAAGGCAACATATAGGTAAAAACAAATACTCACATTAATCTAACACATATACAGAAATAGGAATAGTAGAATCAAGTCATATCAATACAATGTGCGCTCTATACTCGTTGACCTCAAATAATTTAATGATAGGATTTTCTTGATAAATTTTGCTATTTTTTAGAAGGGATCAACTGCTGCGTTAGATATACAAGTACTATTATGCTGACCCATTGCCATCATGATATACTACTACATACAAAAAAAATAATTATTACCAGATGGCAGAACCTATAATTCCAACAGTCTGACACTCTGCTATTCGTTATTCATTGTTGTTCTTAGGGTCGTGTAAGCAGAATAAATATATCTTATAATGGTCATGAAACATTGGAAACTAAGCGTCGCCAGCCCTCCAGCGGACAGCTTCATTGTCTTCTGAGCATTCTGTAGCATCGTCAGCACTAGCTTCATGTTGGCATTGTCAAACCTCTCCCACTTGCACCCGTACACCGCCACCTCGAACCTCTCGCTCGCGTCCATCACCCTCTGTCCAGTGAAACAGTCCATACCAACTTGCATTAATGCGAAAGGAACTTCTATGTATGTATTTTCTAAGCCGCCAAGGAGTTCTGATATTAATCCAGACGTTAGCAGAGCGAACTCTACAACTATAGCACCGCTGAAGACGTGTTCTAATTGTTTCAAGATGTTAATACTCCGAGCGTGACTTTGAGCTATCTCTTTTAATCGCTTTTCTATATATTTGTTCATAACTCTATTTCTTTCTACGATATCAGTTCCTGTTTCATCAGAATTATTGCCTGTGCCGTCGTAATAGCTGTCTTTCGCGTCTCGATAAAGATTCACCATTTCTTCTGTGAGAGCTAACATTTGGGCTTCTATATATCCGCTGATAACTATGCTGAAGGCTTGGATGCTGGCTGGAGGGTAACAGGTGAAGACAACTCCAGCAGCCGATAGTAGAAACGCTATTTGGTAGTTTGGAGTTTCATGCATTGGTTCCAAACCTGTGTACAAGATTAAAACTGTACTTTACAATATAAGCAAGTGTTTGATCCTCAATTAGCGGTGATAAGAGACGGATATTCGCCAGGGTGGGCATAAGACTGGATTAAGACCCATTACAATATATTAACACCCATCTTACTCCACCAAAATGGAATGGTTTGGCTAATGCAAAACAAACTTTATAACTGTTATTATACTGAAAATAAGTTTCACGCAATGTGAATTCATCACTTCATACTAAAGGCTATATTTACCCACTGCTATGCTTACACTTACCTACTTTAATTTAACACTAACTATCTAATATCAAGACCTTCCAGATTTTAATCGATTATAAGAACGACAATTGGCTATTTGCATCCACCGGTTGCCTGCGATTCGCACAATGTCGTCTGCCCACCTAATGGGAGGATTGCCTACGCTGCGTCTTGCGGTTCTTGGTCGCCACTCGAGAACCTTTTTTCCCCACCAGTTATCGGTCTTTTGAGCGATATGGCCTGCCCATTGTCACTTCAACTTGCAGATTCTTCCAACCATAATTAAGTACCGATAATTGTGCTAACTTACCGTACAAAATGAAATGATCTTCCATCATATGCCTGCCTGGTGTAAGAATAGGCTTGAGAATGTAAACCACGCCATTGCCAGCTATCACAAGCCAGCAGGCGATGGCTCGCTTCTTGACATCCCTGAGACAGCTCAACAGGTTTTTGGAGAACCGACTCCGGGGTTTCACGGAGAGATCATAAGCGAGGCATTCGGCTACTATTTCTTTGACTTTAGAACTGGCAATAAAATATTTTAAATTACTTATTACAATCCAATCCGGTGGTGGTAATTATACTGTTGTCATGTAACAGAGACAGAAATGGCATGATTCTTCTTCATCATCATCATCAGCAGCAGAAAGACGTTCTCTGCTGGCCTCCCCCTTAGAAGGGAGGGGTTGCCATAATACTCACGCTTGGCAGGCGTCTTGATGATCGCAGTATACATAGGTGGTAGGAAATTCAATAGAAAAACGCTTTTTTTTTACTCCCTATTAGCCAGTGCTTGACTGCAGTCCCACCTGATGAAAAGCGGCGACGCAATCTAGGATGGTAAGGCACACTGACTTATTAAAATCCTATTCACTCTAGCTTTGAAGACACCCACATTATAATCGGGCGGCAAAACTGACGTAGGAAAACTGTTCCAGTCCTTAGCTGTCCTTATTATGAATGACGATGCAAATCTCTTAGTTCGGACTGAAGGCACGCTGCTGCCCGTCTTCTTGTTTTCCTTAGTCGCCTACGGACAACCAACGGGAGGTGCTATTCTTACCCGGCCACCCCACGGTTGATTGTTCTTATACATAAAATATTAAGAAAATAATTTACCTGTAGTAAAACATACAAACAAGCTTGACAGTGCCAATTTCGCTGGAGAGCCCCAGTGATAGTATAATGAGAGCGGCTAATATGTCTCCGGTTTCTGAGCACCTCCAAAAAACGAACCATATCATGCTGAAGAAATACACATATAAATAACTTGCGATCAAAATCGCCGTCACTATGTAGAAAATGATTGGAATTCCTGAAAACAATATCTGATTGTATTACAACAAGATTACAACCATTGGTGAATAAACTAATGATTACAACAAAGCCAAAATTACATATTGAAGATTAGTAATTACGAACGAATGATTTAAAATTACTATTGAAAGTCTAGCCTCGTTATTTCGTCTGGGATTTGGAAATAAGTAAGTAGTTTCCAGAAGTAGGGGTACAAATATTAAATAAAAAATCTATTTTTAGAATAGATAAAAATTTACATCAAAGAAAATGATCTAAACAGCATTAGATAACTACAATATTTAGGTTATTTTAAATATATTGAATAAATAAATATTAATAACGAAAAACACTGTAAATATTTAGATAATATGTAAATAAAGGGATGTTTCTGACACGCAAAATAATATAAGCAATATAGGTATATTCAAGTCGGTGCTGTTTAATTTTTTGAGATTTATATAAAGCTGTGTGTAAGAATTACATCATCATCATCATCATCATCATCATCAGCCGGAAGACGTCCACTGCTGAACATAGGCCTCCCCCTTAGAACGCCACAATGAACGACAATTGGCTATTTGCATCCACCGGTTACCTGCGACGCGCACAATGTCGTCTGTCCACCTAGTGGGAGGCCTGCCAACGCTGCGTCTTCCGGTTCGTGGTCGCCACTCGAGAACCTTTCTTCCCCAACGGTTATCGGTTCTTCGAGCGATGTGGCCTGCCCATTGCCACTTCAACTTGCAGATTCTGAGAGCTATGTCGGTGACCTTAGTTCTTCGGCGAATCTCCACATTTCGGATTCTGTCGCGCAAAGAAACTCCGAGCATAGCTCTCTCCATGGCTCGTTGTGTGACTCTGAACTTTTCTAAAAGGCCAGCCGTTAGAGACCACGTCTCAGTACCATATGTCATCACTGGCAACACACACTGGTTAAAAACCTTCGTCTTCAGGCACTGCGGTATTTTGGACGAGAAGATATCGCGTAGTTTCCCGAACGCTGCCCATCCGAGTTGGATTCTTCGGGCGACCTCTTTGTCAAAGTTGGACCGACCTAACTGGACAGTTTGTCCTAGGTATACGTAGTGGTCAACAACTTCGAGAGTATCGTTCCCAACAACTACCGGTACGGGTGCAACATGGACATTAGACATGATCTTCGTCTTGTCCATGTTCATTTTAAGACCCACCTGTTGGGAAACGCTACTGAGGTCGCTGAGCATCGTATTGAGGTCCTCCAGCGACTCTGCCATAATGACTATATCGTCGGCAAAACGAAGGTGAGTGATGTATTCGCCATTGATGTTGATGCCGAATCCGTACCAGTCCAAGAGCTTGAAAACGTCCTCCAATGCGTTTGAGAACAGTTTCGGAGAAATAACGTCTCCCTGTCTCACACCTCGCTGCAATGGGATTGGTTTCGTGCTCTCTTCCTGTAGTCGGATCGACATGGTGGCAAGAATTACATACTCTAGTATAAATAATGTATTATGGTTTGTAACTTTTGTCCCTGTAGGAAAAATATAACACTACGTGTTTTTCTACATACTTACGTAGCTGAGAAATATAAAGAAAAGGTATTTTAAATTAACGGATGTCGTATAATAGACAACATGAGTATTTCGTTCTGATCGTACATGTATTTTTTTATGAAGAATACTATAAGGATCAACACCGTAAGGCCTGAGCAGTAAGGCCTTTTCTATGCTAAAGCTAAAGGCGTTGAGATCAGTGTCACAAAGCATCATCATCAATCGAAAGATGCCACTGCTGGACAAAGGCCTCTCCTTAGAAGGGAAGGGTTG
The DNA here is from genome assembly GCA_911728495.1 of Furcula furcula. NCBI lineage: Eukaryota > Metazoa > Arthropoda > Insecta > Lepidoptera > Notodontidae > Furcula > Furcula furcula. The sequence continues at coordinate 21,735,001 of OU452259.1, read as the reverse complement.
CCATATTCCCCACATATGGCATTAGAGGAGATACCACTGGAGAGAGCATGATGCGCTAACCCCCTCTGCCAAATTTTTGTTCATATGTTCAGGTCATTCTTTATTTGTGTGCGTATATTTTTGAATGTGTTGCGAGTTTATTATAGTGTGGGTATGCGTGAAAGTGTATCTGTGTGTGTTTACTTCGCCTCCCGCACCCCGCAAAAGTGCCACGAAAAATTTGTTCGGAGAATCGACGCGATACTAACTCCTTTGGTACTTTCTCTGAGCATATGGCAGGCGTCTTGGGAATCGCAGTATAGGTGATATATAATCCAATAAAAAAATTATTCGCCTCTTACGGCACTCAAGGAGGAGATGGGTGGGTGCTATTCTTACCCGGGCACCCCACGGGTAAAGCATACAATATAAATTATTACGCGTGACCAATGGATGTGACTGGCAGATCAATAAGACTTTAGTCTTACAGTAAGCACAATTACCTTTCTTATTCCGGGAGTCTATATCCAATGTGAGCACTCTTAGAAGTAGAGACATATTCCATATCATAGTTGGCAGATCGCAGCATTTGGGACCGAACTTTTTTATTGTATTCATAATTATATTAAACGATTAAGTTATTTCGGTCAGTCAGACTTGATAGCTTAGCTAATAATGGACTAACTAAACTATAGTTTATTATATGAACGATTGTAAAGAAATCAAAGTTCCAGCTGATTCATAAATATTAATATCGCATGTGAGATGATTACATGTGTAATATAACTTACGAAAGACCTCTGTCGAAACATTTTAGATTAAAATTAACAAGAATAAGTTTCAATTAAGTTATTATTTAGATGTTAGACACAATCATGAGTACAGAATATCATATTTGTGCGCGCGGTGTGTCTGCAAATTGAAGTGGCGATGGGCAGGCCACATTGCTTGAAGAACCGACTACCGATGGTGAAGAAATTTTCTCGTATGGCGACCATGAACCGGAACAAGCAGCGTAGGCAGGCCTCCCACTAGACTGACGACATTGTGTGCGTCGCAGGTAACCGGTGGATGCAAGATGCAAATAGCCAATTGTCGTTCATTGTGGCGATCCAAGAGGGAGGCCTATTTTCAACAGTGGACGCCCTACGGCTGGTGATGGTGTTAATGATGTTGCAAAGCAAAATGAAAGTGGGGGTTTGAAGCTAGTATAGATAAATAATAAGAAGAAGAAGACATAAACACTTGTGGAATTCAAACTCACGACCGGGTAGCGGCCAGGGTTTCAAACCACTAGCTAGGCTAACGGACCCGTCAGGATATTCCACAGCCCGGCAAGAATCTTATATCCTCTAACATAAGAGCCTAAAACATTTAAGACACAAGTACAAATTATAGAAGCACAAAGAGCTGACTGCGAACAAACTAAATGGGCTTTTCAACTCGTCTCGTTATCGCCTTTCATTTGATACCCTTATCGATGTTTTTGGAAGTAAAAAAAAATACAAAATGGTGGCTGGTGGCCGCCTTGTTAATTTTGTTGGAAAAATAGCCTATGTCGCTCCCATAACTAAAACGAATCTAACGACATATTACAAGTCACTGTTTATCAAGCCATTTAGGCTGTGCTAAAGAAATATACATCATCATCAGCAGCCGAAACGTCCACTGCTGAACAAAGGCCTCCCCCTTAGAAGGTAGGGGTTGCCATAATCCTCAGGCTTGGCAGGCGGCTTGGGGATCGCAGTATAGGTGGTAGGTAAAATACGCTGCTGCCCGTCTTCTTGTTTTCCCTTAGTCGCCTTTTACGGACACAATTTATTTTCTTGTAGCTTTAACTTTTGTCGCGGCTATCTTAAAACGGTTTAAGGCAACCGCCGCTTTGTTTGCTTCTTAATCATAGTAATCTATTCCATCACTCTCCATTCGTCACAAAGCGAAGCCCACAGTTGATTGCAGTCGCTTCCAATCAACAGCGGAATATCCGCCATTATCAGCGGAAACTTCGCTCCAAATCCTATTACATGTTCCATTGTTCCAGCTTAAATGAGATGGCCGGCAAATACGCGAGGCACACGGTTCGTTGAAACTTGGTTTAAAATTTTCTAATTTGTAAATTCCAAGATTTATGGGTATATTCTATGGTTTGCAGCTGTGTTTAAGATTGGTTTAGGGGTTCTTCAAACAATATAGATCTTTAAATAAGTCTTTTTAACTACAACAAGTTTCAACAAGTCAAAATATTAGCAGATAAATCCACTTTAATTATTTATTTTTAAGGCCCATTTACACGATACCATTTTCTTGCCTGTTACTATACAATAATATTGAAACAATAAATGCCTTGCAATTCCTGCTAAATCATCTAAACAACATGTCAAATTATTGCTCTACCTACTGGGCAAGATTTGCATTCAATAACTACATGAAATTTTTTTTCACACCACCTGCTCGATATTGTTACATTATGTGTCATATAAAGATGACATATAGTATCTCATTATATCCCTATAGTCTAGCCGGGTAATAATGTTGTACTAAACTCCCTTGGGTAATAATGTGATTTGAATTTCGAACGTCAAACTAAAATTCCTCAACACTTTTACCACAGGTATAATACTACTCTATGCAGAGACCTGCACGAAAAAAAAAACATTTGAAAATCGAACCAGGCGCGACGAGCACAACCCAGTGTTCTAGCAAAGAAAAAGAAATACCAAATCACTATGTTGATTTTATTGGCAGTCTCGTTGGTCTAGTGGTTAGACACCTCGGCCGCTACCCAATGGGTCGTGGGTTCAATTCCCACCAAGTGTCTGGGTGTTATTTAACTATTTAATTAATATCAGTTGTCTGGTTTCCATAGTTCAGGCTCTGCCTAGTTTGGGATCCGATGACCGTATGTGGATTGTCCCAAGATTTTATTATTATTTTTATTCTAGCAATATTTGTATTTTATTACCTCGCAGTAGGTGTGAAAAGTAGTGTATTCACCTCGGGGATAAAGGTGTCTTTGTCTTGGGCGAGCTTAAATCCCTCGCTGTACTCAGGATTCTAGTATAAACTCCTTCGCTACGCTCGGGAGTTAACTCTATTATATATTACTCTATATAACCCTCGCTACGCTCGGGAGTTGCTAGAATCCTTCGTTATGCTCGCGATTCAATTTAACGCCCTTGACATAATCCCCTTGGTGCATAAACTACTATTACTATGTGGTATCCGCGTGTAACTTCATTTACTTCATTTATTGCGTGCAATTATTGCTCTTGTATGTACAAGACAATGACATCATGTAAATGAGTCTACGTTTTTGGTGTCAAAGGCAATAAGTTAGCCTGGGGAGTCATGACTAAAATTAAAAAAAAAAATTGTGAAATAAAAGCACGCTAACATAATTATTCTTGTGTGCATAGTTTAGTTAAGTCTGTGATAGATAAATAATTAGAAGTGTGAGACCAGTAATTTGTGGTAGTGTCGAAAACGCGCGCAGGTTGTATGTGTCTTAATGTAGGTATGCAAAGCAGATCATTTTATTAATAATAATATTGTAAATGAAGTAACGATTATGCTTCTTTTTGTGCTAAATATAGTATGTTTAAATAGAAATTCAAAAGTACAAAGTTTATTTCTGCTCCATAAATCTTTGACTTCCAAACATAAAAAAAAACTTATTTTGGAATTTCTATCTATGAATAATTAAGTTTAATAGGTACTTAATAACGAATAATTATAGTGATGAATAAGACAATGTACGAGTTAATGCAACGTTAGATGAATATAATTAAATACTTGTTTTCTGAGATTCATATGGGATATTTGGTGCCTCCGTGGTGCAGAGGAAAACGCAACTGGAGGTTATTTTATTTATTTTTATTTTATTAATAGGCACTCCAACGACAAATCCACTAAAAACTAGCAGAATTAAAATACAGATATCTAATAACAGAGTGGATGTGTCACTTACAGGAATGCACATCACTTACATTAACTAAAATTCGATCGTAAGAGTTTATAGTTAAAAGCAAGCATTGATCCTAACTATTAGTGGATAAAAGTTTAAAAACATTAAAAAAATACAAAGACATTAACCAAACATTAAAAAGAAATGCGATTGGGTGAAACTAAAACAATAAATAAAAGGTAAAATTACATAAGGTACAAAAACTAGGATAGCAAAAGCGCCTCGGGTGCAATTATATTTCTAAATTCGGACAACCGATTTGAAAAGATGTCGATGCTATTGGTCCGAGTACAAATTTCGTTGTATCCCTTTGTCAGTCTGTTTATAGGTGCAGTGCGGCCAAGTTTTGTTCGTGATGTAGTGGAAGCAAAAGTATCCAGTTTTCTGTCTGATCTGAAAAACGATCGTTTGGGTACTGTAAGTGCAATTTACGTATGTATTTACAAAAAATGTAGGTATATAAATATTAGTTGTCTGGTTTCCATAATACAGGCTCTGCCTAGTTTGGAATAGGACGACCGTGTGTTGATTGGCCTAAAAACAAACAAATAAACAAATAACGTTAATGTTTAACATTATTAAAATAACGAATCGGTTGCTAGTTCTGGGTTTATATTAGATCAACTATACATAAAATAACCTAAGTGGTGCCTATTTAACCAATATAATTGCCACTTATATCAATCTATGTATCCATATTAGAGAACATAGTAATTTAAAGCTCACAATGGAAAATATCATGAATAAACGTTGCCTCTTTAATAGTAACTATACTAATAGCTAATTATCAATTGTCGTTCTCAACGTTGTGTAAGCAGAATAAATACATCTTATAACAGTCATGAAGCATTGAAAGCTCAACGTCGCCAGCCCTCCAGCGGACAGCTTCATCGTCTTCTGAGCATTCTGCAGCATCGTTAGCACCAGCTTCATGTTAGCGCGGTCGAACTTCTCCCACTTGCACCCGTACACCGCCGCCTCGAACCTCTCACTCGCGTCCATCACCCTCTGTCCCGTGAAACAGTCCATGCCAACTTGCATTAATGCGAATGGAAGCTGTAGGTACGTGTTTTCTAAGCCACCAAGGAGCTCTGATATTAAACCTATCGTCAGTAGAGCAAATTCTAAAATTATACCACCGCTAAAAACGTGTTCCACTTGTTTCAAGATATTAATATTTCTTGAATGTCTCTTAGCGATTTCTTTCAAGTGTTTTTCTATGAACTCATTGATTAGTCTATTTCTTTCTGCGACCTTAGATTCAGTTTCATCATAATTATCTTTAGAGTTATTATTTGCGTCTCGATAAAGGTGTATCATTTCTTCTGTAATCGCTAACATTTGTGCTTCTATGTATCCGATGATTATGATGCTAAAACCTTGGATGTTAGCTGTGAGGTAGGAGATAACGATTACTCCGGCAGATGATATTAAAAACGCTATTTGGTAGTTCGGCGTTTCGTACATTGGTTCCAAACCTGCGGAATGTGAATTGAGGTTTATTACAAATCCACAATTTAAGAAAAATGTACTTAGCATGATGATTGATATGTTTTTTTTTAAATAAGCACTGCTTAATGATTTGTTTTTATGGCTTTAAAAACATAGTCATAATTTAAGAAACTGATTTATGCGAAGTCAAACATATCGACAGGACCTGAGAATAGGTCATTTTGTAATTGCTCATTTTCTATAATAGTTTACCATATGCATATGAGTTTCATAAAAATAGACTTCACGAGTGGCTTAATGATGTTCGCTTGATTGTCCAGAGGCGCACACTCCGGATGGGCCAGCCTCTGGTCAATCAGTCTTAGAAGATATTGCAGATTGACGAGTCTTCCCATGACTTATATATCCCACTAGATAGACGAACATTTATTTACCGTATAAAACTAAGTGATCTTCTGTCATATGTCTTCCTGGAGTCAGAATGGGCATGAGTATGTATACCACGGCATTGCCCATTATCACTATCCAGAAGGCCATGGCTCTCTTCTTGACGACCCTGAGACGGCTCAACAGATTCTTGTAGAATCGACTGTTAAAGTCTACAGAGCGATCGAATGCGAGACATTCGGCTACGATCTCTTTTACTTTATCCCTGGCAATTAAAAAATTATAAGCAGTTACATAAGTTTCGGAAACAAGTGGACTAATAATTGGATTAGCAAAAATGGATGGGTTGGTGAATGGATAGCAGATATTGTTAGATATAGACACACTCGTAGGTTATGTCAGAGCTGTAATCAAGAGTTCTGTTTTGCTATTCAAAATATTGTTTCTTTCTAAGGTCTCAAAAATTGTCATAACTTAGGACCATATTAGAAGAGATGCGAGTTAAAAAAAAATGAGAATACATTACTTAAGATTCTGAAGCAAAGACACTTCTTTGTGTTAGAGCTAAATATCCAGAATAAGAAAAGTTAATATACCTATAAAAGAACATAAAGAAAAGCCTGACGGTGCCAATTTCGCTGGAGCTTCCCAATGAGAATATAACGAGGGCAGCCAACACATCACCAGTTTGTGCACATCTCCAGAACACAAACCATATCATTCCGAAAAGATACACGTAAAAATAACACACCATCGAAGTGACTGTCACTATGTAGAAAATAATGGGGATTTCTGAAAATGATAAATTGATAAAATTATTTCTCATCCGAACTGGTTAACGCGTCAGAGAACGTCGACCTACTAGTTCAGCCAACGAAGAATCTGTTGGAGGAATATAAAACTGTCATGCTGGAAGAAAACCCTTCCAGCGTTTAAGTTTAGCCATACAAAAACGAAACCAGACAAAAACGAAGAAGCATCACGTAATTGTCCAAAAACTAAAATGGGTATAACGGGTGTAATGGACATCGTACCGAAAAAAAAATTATAAGATGTCAAATAATGTCCGTTACAACATTACAGAAACCATTTATATGGAAAATGACAAATGACTGACTTATTACCATTCGAGCATGTAATGAATATATACGGAATAATATTTATTTCTCAAATTACATTGCTAATTTTCTAAAATAATAATATTTAATTGCCTATTAATTAATTTCCTATGTAGTGTTTTAGTGCATAAAGAATAAATAAATAAATAAATAAATAAATATTCCACAAATAAGTAATGTATTGTTTTAAATTAAAATTATGCTTTATTATTATACCAATAATGATATTATACTAATTTTATTTAAAAAAAGTTGATTTTTATTTTGGAAATTCATGAAAAAGCCGATGAAAAATTTCAACACTGGAGTGGTCAGAATCATGTACTTGGATCCCTGGTATCGGTTTTCGGTACGATGTCCCTTACACCCTGTATAATAATTCAACCTTGCGCCTAATCACTCCCCCGGACGTCCGACGTCGTTGTTCATCTCATCGGATTGTAAGTCTAGGCATAATGAAGCTATGTCTTTGTTTATCGGGTTGATTATAAATAGGACGTGTAAATATGCAATATTATTTACTATAACAGCTTTGGAGATTGTCCTATTGACAGGAATTTTATTCCTAATAAAATCTTTAATCGTCTTCGAAGACTGCTAATCAAATCACATGCTTCTTACTCTTCTTATTCCGAGCGTCAATATTCAACGTAAGTACTCTTAACAGTACAGAAGAATTCCATATCATAGTTGGCAGATCGCAAAATCCAAGCCCGAACTTTCTCAAAGTTTCCAACATCTTTAAAAGTCTAACCCAATGTGGGTTAGCTAGTGCTGAATGGTATTAAGTACATATTATTATATTTGCGTATTCATTATACAGAAGGCCGTATAGAAATCAAAGTTGTAACTGTTTCATAAGTTATTAAAGGTATCACTGTATGGTATCATTGCATAAAGTAAACTAAATTATTTGTGGATTAATTCATGTGAATAATGTCAGTGTGTCGTTAATACAAAATGCAAAGAGCAATTATGATTTCTGCATCACTCCGCTTCTAATAAATTATGGAAGACAATTCCGTTTTCAGTATAATATATGTATCTATATCTTTTACCGTACCAGCTAAATAGGTACTTCACTCTCAAAATAAAAACTCATAGCCAAAGAAATTAAGAGACCAAAGGAATTAAGGAATTCTAAGAAAAGGCAACTATGATGGGTGAGGATTGACGGGCTTGGTCTAGTGGTTAGAAACCCTGGCTGCTACCCGATGGGTCGTGGGTTCGATTCCCACCAAGTGTCTGGGTGTTATTTATCTATTTAAGTATGTATTTACAAAAAAAAAATTATATTAAGGGGTTGTTCCATAATCATCCTATGACGTCTCATCCCCTTTCTTTACTCATCCCAGACAGGTAGGTAGCTACACCCTTTTTTTTTTTGACGCGGGGGAAATCTAGAGATCCCCGGGAGCTGTGGGGCTCGACCGGGGTATGTGGGATTCTTACCCACTAAAACCCCCGCGGCTGTCGCATCGGCACATGAGAGGGGGGACCCAAGGGCTCTCCGGTGGGATCTGCACCAGGGGCCCTTCAGTGCCTTGCAGGTGGCTACACCTTTTTTTTTTTTTGACGCGGGGAAATCTTCGAAAGATCCCCGGGAGCTGTGGGGCTCGACCGGGGTATGTGGGATTCTTACCCACTAAAACCCCCGCGGCTGTCGCATCGGCACATGAGAGGGGGGACCCCAGGGCTCTCCGGTGGGATCTGCACCCTCAGTGCCTTGCCTTTGAGCCCGCCGCCGGGGGGCGCATTGTAGCCCCCCGGGAACCTGTCACGGTGCTCAGGGGACGGGGGTCGCAACCCCGCCGCCGTCCTCCTCGGAAGGTGGCTACACCCTTTTTTTTTTTTTTTTTTTTTTTTTTTTTTTTTTTTTTTTTTTTTTTTTTTTTTTTGACGCGGGGGAAATCTTCGAAAGATCCCCGGGAGCTGTGGGGCTCGACCGGGGTATGTGGGATTCTTACCCACTAAAACCCCCGCGGCTGTCGCATCGGCACATGAGAGGGGAGACCCCAGGGCTCTCCGGTGGGATCTGCACCAGGGGCCCCTCAGTGCCTTGCCTTTGAGCCCGCCGCCGGGGGGCGCATTGTAGCCCCCCGGGAACCTGTCACGGTGCTCACGGGGACGGGGGTCGCAACCCCGCCGCCGTCCTCCTCGGAGTCGCCGCCGTACTCAATGGACGCTCAAGGGGCCCACACCCCGAGCGTCCAGCGACTCCGAAGAGGTGGCTACACCCAACTCAACCTATTAGATAATTTTAAATTTATTTCCTAATCAATCGAAATGTGTTCTTTATTCATACTACTGCAAAATATAGCAAAAATATTCTCGAAAAGTATGGATAGCATAAAAAATAATTTTAAATTATGTATATAATTTTCCTAATAAACGAAATGTTTAAAGTCCTCACACATGTTGACCACTTTTTTCATGCTCTAATGTGTTATCTTATTATTTACTCTAACAAATTAGAGCGAAAGAGACAACACTAACTTTCTACATCTATACTTTTAATAAAACTGTAACAGGTCCAATTCTGTACATTGAAGATATTTTGAAAATTATGTTTGGAGGGCATTCTATAACCGCTATTCTGAGCATCACGCCGAAACTACTGGATGGATTGAAACAAAACTTGGCATGATTTGAGTTAATACTCCGAGGTAGGACATAGGTCCAAGCTTTTAACCGACTTTAAAAAAGGAGGTTTTGTATTCTATGCGAATGTACTTAAGTACTTATATTATTGAAAGTTTAGTTAACGTAAACACAGCGCGGGCGGAGCTGCGTGGGTCAGCTAGTAGTTAATAATAATAGTGATAGAGATACCTATACCTTCTTTATTCCCACTACTACCTGGTATCCAGCAATCCACACACTGATCCTAGGCAGAGCTTGTACTTTGGTAACCATATACCTACAAATATTTTTAAACAAACTATTTTTGCATAGACATACTTATATAGATACAGTTTAAACTCAATGTAACTCGATTTAACGACAAACTCCCTAAAGCGTCGAAATCACTTGGCTTTGGTTAAGCTTGCCTTCCATACAATGATACTCTATATACTCGTAGCACTCTAACGACAACAACAATTAAGTAATAAAAAGCACCTTTTAAGTTGCCAAAATTAGTAAAATCTGCGCAGCTGTGCATTCTTTTGTCGCGTGCATCCTAGCCCGTAATAAACTCAACTGTCGGCATCATGCATACTGAACTTTCTAAGAAATTCGTTCTTTTGTTTACAAATTGGGATTGCTTGCACTTGTAACTGTTGTTGACCATGACTTATTAGGAGTCATGGATTATCTAGACTTTATCAGATACTGGGTGTAAGGGACATCGTACGGAAAACTTTTATATAAGATTTCTCATACTGTCCGTTATTTTGGAAAATGTCAAATGACTAACTTGTTAATTTTTGAGCATGTAATGAATACGTGAGGAATAATATTTATTTTTCAAATTACATTGCTAATTTCAATCCATCCGCTTGCTAATCGTAGAGATTATGGCAACCCCTCCCTTCTAAGGGAGAGGCCTCTGTTCAGCAGTAGACTTTTCGGCGGCTGATAATTGCTAATTTTGCACAAATAAGTAATTTATTGTTTTTAAATTGATTTGAATTGTATGTACTTAGTTGCTCACAAACTTTCAAACTGCTTACATAAGCTCACAAAATGTAGGTAAACATGGCATAACTATATCATTGGCAAAATGAAGGTGAGTGATGAATTCACCTTTGATTTTGATGCCAAATCCGTTTTAATCGAAGAGTTAAAAAAAGTATATTTAAATGTATTAAGTTATTACAATTTTTTGTCAGACCGTACGCACAAATATTGGAATTAATGAAATATTTACATTGGGTTGAGTTAGGAATACTCAGAGGATGAATAAGGAATAAAAAAGTCAATTAAATTAGGTGGGATGAGTAAGGAACAAAAATAGGTTGAGTTAGGAAAAAATAATACTTGGGATGTGACGACATAGGTTGAAATCGGAACAACCCATATTAAGTAGTATTAGTTGTCTGGTTTCCACAGTACAGGCTCTGCCTAGTTTGGGATCGGATGACTGTGTGTGGATTGTCCCAAGATATTATTAGATATTATTATTAATTATGAAAAAAAAAATATTGAAAGAATTTTGTGGCGTTGAATCGTTTCTACGAGTAGGTGAGAGTGTACGTGAGTTTCTGTGTTCAATTTTTAGGGTTCCATACCTACTTAAAAGGTAAAAAAGGAACCTTTATGCGCTTCGTCTAGACGTATGTCACATATTTACGAAATTAAATGATGTTTTTAAGTGGTACAGTTCTTTATTAATCCTAAAAACCTTAACAAATAAACTTAGTTACGCGGTTTGTTTTTTTGAGTTGTTAGAGGAATAGTAAAATAACTTTAATATGTAGGTACAAAGAAGGTATGGAACTCTCGGTGCTCGAGTCCGACTCGCACTTGAGCAGGTTTTTTCAGGTATTAATATTTCGTTATATGTCATGCGACATACGCTCAATAAGTTTCTTGCTCTCAATGCGCTCAATGCTCACACATTCTATTTAAAATCATTGCCACCCCACTGATCAATATCCGTTGTGTGTTTACTTGATTATATCAAGCATGATGTCGAACTAAAGATAGTACTTAGAAATTTTAGTCAGCCGGTGTCCACACAATGTATCTACCTATTGTAAGAGCTGTGTCCCATTAGGTATACGGTCAATTAGGCCAGGACGTGTTACCACGGGAGGCTGAGGCGGCTCCGCGCAAATTGCACAAAGCGACCACGGTACCCGTATGTTAGGTATAGATTTCATACCTGTCTAGTCTGATCTTACTTGAATATCTGGTTTCTATACTTCAGAAGCTTTGCCTGTTATAGAAAAAAATGGTTTAAATTCTTGAAAGGTGAAGCGAAAGCTACAATGCAGGAAAATTATTTTAATCTAATAAGTCATTCTTTTTTTTTTCAACATAATTATTATCTTGTAACGTAAGTATTTGTATGTATGTATGTTTATGCATGTTTGAAGTGGTCTGTACAGAGAGATCTAGCGCTATAATATGTAGTAGCTTAAGACATGGACTGATATGGGGCTCTGTAATATAATTGTTGAAAAGAGTCTGTAACACCAAATTTTTGTATTGACTTGATTGTTATTAAATGTATCGGAATATACGTAGAGTTTATAAATTCCAATGTATGCATAATCATAGATTTATATTTTGCAATAGAATTCAAATTCTATAGTAGTCCAGCAATAGTAGGACCTGACATTTAGAACGCGGATTTAAAACATTCTGTGGACTTTTTAACGTAATTGTTTTATTGATTATACGACAACATCTTTAGGCACCAAATCTTTGTTGAAGCAAGTTCGGAATTTAATTGAATCTTCATTAATTTAATTAAAAACTCTGAACTAAAATTTTAATTACCGTTCGTCTCGGAGTTTCCATTAAATCAATTAATTGTTTTCGACAGTTTATTGTGACAGCAGACTATTACAAAGTTTATTTGTCTGCAGCTACATTAAATTTAGGGCTGATTTTTCAATCTCTAAATAATTTTTATTCATTTGATATTGTACTATACCGACAAATTGAAAATGCGTTGTAATTCACTACTTTACTTGTATTATGTATCGTGACTATAATTGTGACTATGTAATTGAAATATTTTTTCATATAGGTACATAGTCATATAGTCAAGGAAGGGTATCCCTTCCGTATTATTTACTTTATTGCAGCACTTTGTGTGTTTTTTAAATACGCATGACGGCATTTTACTTGATTTTACATACGTCACACTGGTTAGGTACATTTTGCTGACGCGGGACTTACTCCTAGTTCATCTTTATTAATCCATTAATTCTCTAAGTAGTTCATACACTTGGATGAATGTCGGAGACCTACGCTGCGTCTTCCGGTTTGTGATCACCACACGAGAAACTTTCTTCCCACTATACTAGGTACTATTATTAAATGGGCAGATGCTTTTATCAAAAAGTGTGGTCATCTAACTCAGTCGTATGGTTTTAATTCCAAAAAAAAGTTTTATTTTCCACCAACATAGATAAAACTTAATTTCTATTTATAAGGTAGCATTTGCGAGGGGTGGACTGGAGCCTAAACTAATTGTTTTAAAACTAATAATGATCTCTATAAAGGTTGATTACGTACCTTATTTTACCTTAATAATTTAATCCCTATTGCTAAACCGTTTATTAGTAAATGGGTCGATTGAGGCCGTGATATCATGCCCTTGTTAGAATCCATCAGTAATTGGTCCGCAAAGGGCTTACTGGAACTTCGTTATACAAGATTGGTCCTTTGTATCTTATCTAAAACGTATTGAATTACATTCTTGTTTAAGCAGTTAATTGAATAACTTCCCGTTTTAGGCCTGGGTTGTTAGAGGACAAAGATATTTAAATACTTAGGGATAAACCGGCTTTAATAAGCAAATTAAGGTCCCGGTCTGTTCCTGAGCACATAGTTAAAAACGTGAAATATGTCAGTAGATATGTGGGACAGGGTTGAGAGTAAAGAGATCGCACACAGCGGGACACAGCGAAAGGGAGCGTGAAAATTTCAGCTATGGTCCAGGGGGCGTGATACTAGAAAGTTTGGGAACCACTGTTCTAAAAGAATACGAAAAGAAAAATTTGCTTATTTTTTTTTTTTTATGATTGTTCGCTTGTCATTTTCCGTTCTATCTGCATAATTTTTCATATTTACGCAGAACTTTGCAATGGCTTGTAAAGTTTATTGTAACGTCTGTTTTGGAAATTATTTTTTTTAATATTGCTAAAAGCTCAATTATTGCTAACGTGTAAAGTTGAAAGGGTTGAGGGTGTTATTTTTTATTTTACTTTGAAAAATTCTTTAAATATTCACAAAACTTCGAGTAGTTAAACGCTAAATCGCTTGTACATTTCCATAGCAATAACCTTCTTAACGCAGCTACAGCTCAGTGGGCCAGCGCTTGCCTTGAAAACAAGTTGCACAGGTTCGAACCCCGGGTCGCACCTCTGATTTCTTGTGCGAATCGTCTTTGTGCGATTGTTACTAGGTTTCGGTAAAGGAAAACGTTGTGAGGAAACCTGTATGTCTGAGAAAGCCTAACTAGATTTCGAATGACGTGAGAAGTCCGTCAACCCATACTTGGCTAGCGTGGCGGACTATGGCCTAAGCCCCTCCATCTTGAGGGAAAGCCCGTGCCCAACAGTGGGACAAAAACAACGGCGGTTGAGAAAACCTTCATATTTCGTTAAAATGTCTTGTATGATGAAAGTCTTAAAGGCAACGTAAGCCGGGGCCTCGGTGGTGACGTAGCAGTTACTCTGACTAGACCATGTATTCGTTTTACAAATAATATGCGTTAGCGTTTATCCATTTAGTTTATATTATGGACGTCTCACTTACGCGATTGGTACACTAATCGAAAGGCGCTGCTGCCCGTCTGGACTCTTGTTAGTCGCCTCTTACGGACACTCCAACGGGAGGATGCTGTTCTTACCCGCTGCCCTACGGGATAATGGTGTACGAGCCAATAATGCTCATACATCAAATTAATAAACAACTTACTCAATATAAACCAGTCGTGCCAAAACCTCCGTCACGCGCTAGTGTGTCCATAACTCTACAAAAACATTACGTAAGGTGCGACTCAGACACTAAATATAGCTGTAGACATTAATTATAAATACACCTTTACTCTCTAATCAGCGGTTTTGGTGTAACTATACTACTACAACCGGGATACCGTCAACGAAGAGATGCCTCCAACATAGCGTGGTCCTCCGAGCCGGATAACCCCAACAAATGATAATATTTATTTTCTAATATTTTTGATCAGTTACAGAATTGTACCACCGTTCGCGTTGAGATAGTAAGCCTAATAGGTAAAATGTCCACGTAGGTCCGCGATAGAATCATTGGTATTTTTTTTTGCAGCTAACACGGCGAAATGTTTTAAATAGAAATATGCTATCCCACGACCCGGAGAAGGCCAACATCTGGTAAAAATAAAAATCCGAACGCAGTGAATTATGAGAGAGGGTCATAAGTGTTAACGAATACACAAAAACTAGGAAATTCGAAATACTGTATGGGCTAATAGCCATTTTAACTGATAGGGAATTTATTACGGTCGACATTACAAAAAAGAAAGGGATCGCGTGGTTGTGTTTTTTTTTTCAGTGATTTCAGACGCCGAGGGGTCGCGGGGTGCAGTCGGCGTGTAGGCGGGGGGCGAGAGGTGACGCCACGCGGATAGAAAAGGGCTAACAGGACTTGGCAAGGGCATTCAACGACCAACCACGGAAAGCACGGGGGTCACGCTTAGAAGATTAAGATCCTATAGTAAAAGTTCGAATTATCTGATTTTGCTGTTATATAAATTAAATTCAGTGTCGTCATAAGTATTGATCGGGGAAACCCGATCTTGTCAAGTAAGTTATAGTGAATAATAGGTATGTATTATTCAAATAGGTCATTTTTCAGATTATAGGAATAAACTAACCACACAGATTATAAAAGGTGAATATTGGCTCATGCTCAGCCACAGACAGGTTCATTATAAAACATTTATACTAACTAACATCATCAAAGTTATTATTTTATTGCTATTATGTTTGTAATACCAGTCACTGTGTATATTCACGTGCTCGTACGGTTACTCTAACGAGAAGACTGGGGCGGATGTCTAAACAAGGGACCTAGATCCACCAATACCATTGGAAATTATGTAATTATTATAAAGTAGAATTTATAGCGGGATTCTCTATCTGTGTGTGTGGTTGGTTTATGAAATCTTAATTATGTTATGTTATTTCAGGGATCTTGTAGAAAAATGTACAATTTATCTTGTGTTTGTATGTGTGTTTACATTTTGTGTCCATACTGTGTTTAGAATAAGTTTGTTTGGCAAGGTAACGGGTTTTTCTGTTTCGATCTTTGGATTTTCCCGTTACTGTTCAGGCCCTAGTAACCCAAAGATCGGATCAACTTCTCACTAGTGTTGAGAGGATGACCTGAATCACATAATCAGTTTCGTGATTAGGGGGAAGAAACAAGTCTATTATAATTTTGTCTTAAAATTAGAATAAAAGATGTAACGGATGTGAAGATACATGTTTAGACCCATGGTTTTATGTGTATGTGCAAAATAGCACCGAGACTGTATATCATACCTTAATATCATCGATTTAATATACATAAATTAACGAGAGATCGCTCTGATCGCCTCAGGGTGTTGTAAATCTGTATTTAACCTCGGATATTCTTGTAAAATCTTCCCCCGAGTCAAATATCAAATATTTTAAATGAATAAATACTAATTAATTGAACTCTAAAAAGTCTTTCTTTTCTTATTTTAGTATAAGTCCTTTATAAATAAGTCTTACTATAATATACTCTGGGCGATATAATAGGTACACTATTGCAACCCGTCTGACAAAGACAGTAACTTAACACCGAACACAGACTCATCCAAATGAATCCTAGGTAGGTTTGCCAGATTAATTCAACTATGGATTTCGAGATAGATAAAAACGATAGGCGTAGATATAGGACGACTGGTTCTTCAGGCGAGCTGTTCAGACCGCAGTATTATGTTCTGATTAGATTAGGGATTTCAGCACACTACCACGAGCAGCGGAAGCCACGTCGCAGAGACGACCAACGGGAATCACCGTGACTTCGGAGGGATAAGTAACCATTAGACTAGACAGACAGTAGGACCATGATATAGGACTCAGAGGTGCCATGTTGACAGGGATAATTTAATTGATTATATCCTCAGACCTCGACCTACGCGAATATCACTTCACTAATTTATACATATTGACAGAGCTTTGGGCGCAGCTGGGGTCGCACATACACACTCTCTTCAGACTGATTCCCGATTAGCTGGGTGGCCACCCAAATAAATTCCGTAGCTATATATATATATATATTACGTCTCCCCGTCGTAGAGTTCACCTGTGTTCCACTGATTAGATCATTCACCTTAGTTGCTAATAGGACGTAAGGAATCGAATTGCCGCCGGTGTTAGTTAAACTCAACGATTTTACCTCAGCTAAATTGAGCTGGACTAAATAACTATCGTTTTCTCCAAGTTAGTAGAGTTAAGCTACTGGCGTCTGTCTGGCACGGTAAATTAGCTATGATCTATGGTGAACCTAGTCAGAAAACCAGTGGCTTTACTTCGGCTGTCAAACTATGTATTAAAAACAGACTCAAGTTTGAACGACAGTAAAACTAAAGAGACATCAATCCACAATCTATTAACAAAGGCATCTCTCAGTCGATTCAAAATCATCTCTAGTGCACTATCATACATACATATATATAGACGATCACGATCAGATACTTTACACACCTCGCCAGAGGCGAGGCTGTGCCACCACAGCGTTGTCAGAAAGAATGTTGGTCTTCAGATCTTTTTAGATTCCTAATAATAATTTGTTTGTTAGCAGTAGTTATTATTAAACTTAAATTTTGATTAAGTTTGACGACGGTCTGTACCAATAACATTTTATTTATTCTGTAAATCTTTGTAACTTTCTTACTTTGAATTAATTATTTTTGGTGTAATATCTTAATCAAAAATAAGGTAATGAAAACACAAAAGTATATATTATTCTTTTTTTTATTAATAATATTTACAAATCTAATCACATCCGTTTGTTCATCTAAAATTATACAATTAGTATTACAAGAAGTTCTAAATAAAACTAATACATCACAAAGATGTCGTCTGTTTCTTGTAGGTACTCTCACACTATGCAGCTCCTTTAGAAAGTTAACTACTTACAGATTAACAATAGTCAAAAGTATCTACTCAATAAAAGCATGAAAACTAAGGTTATTAAATAAATTTTCCATAGACTAACAGTCAGGGGCATTAATCATCCTATACATCCATGGTCAGTAGATGTTTATTAAGTTTTTTAACCTGAATAAGAAGAAGCAGATACATATTCGTCGATTGTTAATTTCTAAATTGTTATGGAATGAATATCAATGAGATCAATTCAATAAAAAAAATAGCAAAATAAACATAGTGTGTGACGTACAACGAGGTTTAAGTTAGGCCAAAGACTGTCTACATAGTACCGAGAATTATTTAAAAATAACATTTTGAGCTTACAGATGAACCGCTTAAATTAGATTTAAAAAAAACCATTTTTTTTTAAATTACTTTGGTTCATCTTAACAAGGCCTAGTAACTGATATGCCTTAAATCTTAAAATGATAATGACAATTTTTTTTCTTTCGTTACCTACATACACATTTCTAATTTTAGAAAATCCCTTTGTATTTATTTTCCGTTTTTTTATTTAACTATATAATTATACAATTATGGAATGTCAGTGTATCAGATTTATTTACACTAAATACAATTTATACAGCTCGAACAGTTTACTATTACTAACACTAACACTTAATTACATCATAAAACACTCAAAGGCACATTTTGTTCATAGAATGACTCAATGTTATATCGTCCAACACTCAAAAGTATTGGAAGTGTGGTCTATGTAGAACTTCTTAATGGTTAGGTTTATTACGCAATCTACGCGTCGTTAATCTAGTGTGACCAAACATAAAGGATAAAAATTAAAAAGTTGAGTGTGACCAATTTATTTCTGTGAATATTGACAGTGTCACCACTGTCTATGCACACTTGTCAATCTAAACGTCATTTTCATAATAATAAAGTTAGTTCATGTTTTTGCTACTTGCGCAAATTGTTTGAGCAAATTAAAAAGTACCTATAGATATTATTCAATTGTGGCACATTGTATAAATTCTTACGTAGATTGCGTACCTTGTAACCTCACTAACGATCCGTATAAAATATTTAACTATCAACAGTTTTTATTCCCGCTCGTCAGCCATTATAAATATTTACATATGAAATGACAAGAAGTATGAGGTCTTCTTCCTTTTTTTTTTGGTTTAAATCACAACAAGTATGATAATGAAATATAATTACTTTTTTATTATCTACACTCCGCTCCGGCTAAGAAGTGTCTATATGCAGAAATTTAATTTTTTACCAGCTTTTTTGTTACTAAAGAAATGTCTAACTAAAATGGTAACTACTGACAAAAAATACTGCAACTTTGTAATTGCTAATCTAATTATAAGTTCGTGTCATATCTCTAAAGCTGCGAACCTTCTTCCTGAAAATGCTTTCTCTAAAAAGAGTCCAACTGCTAGCAGTTGGGCAACTTGCGCAAACTTTTGCGCCATTTTCCTACACAGTTTATTCCGTATTTGCGCAAATCTCGATTCGTGTATGCAAATAATGATGCCTGATTTACACGTTATTCATTAGCAAGTAAAGAAAGCGAGTGTAAACTAACAGTTTAATGATTTTCTGAGACAGCCAGCCTATTCTATCAATGATATAATACCTAACCGTTGGTTGGATTCGCGGCATAACATCACATATTCCGTTGTCGGCAAAATTATCGACAATAAACGATGGACCCTATTTTTTTCCTTAAAAAGTGAAGTAGGAAGGTAGATTCGCAGCAAAACGAGAGCGAGAGAAGATACGTATGACGTCACCCGAATGCGGGTATATAAGTGTCGCGCGAGGCGGCGCCGCTCAGTACCGCGGCGCGACGCGCGGCGACGACAGCCGCGGCGAGCGGAGCGGCGAGCGACGCGCCACGTCGGGCTATGGCTTCAGTCTCTTAAATCCGGCGCCGTCGTGCCCGAGTTTCAGCTCCTCGTACAACGTCGGGTCCACCTCCCGCTGCGTTGGGATCGTGGTGCCCGGGTTGTTTATGGTCTCCTGTCTCCAGGCTGCGCTGTTTGATACACCGTTGGCGACTCCGTTGCCGCCGTTAGCGGTGCCGTTCGGGACTGAACCCTGTTGAGGACCACAATTTGTTTAAGAGTACTATTCTTTGTTTACTCCGTTGGGTGTCCTTGTAAGAATAGCACCCTCTTCGTTGGGTGTCGTAGGAGGTGATTATGGGAAAACCAGGCGACGGTCTGATCTCCATCTACACGTTTACTGCGATCCCCAAGACGCCTGCCCAGCGTGGGCGTTATGGTCCCTCCCTAAGTGGGAGGTTTATTTTCAGCAGTGGACTCGTCTTCCAGCTGATGATGTTCTTTGTTTGATAAAACTGTGTGTTAAGATACTATACGTACATTGATCGCTGCGTCAGGATTTGGTTCCCTGAGGTAGCTTGGATTTTCAAATGCTACTCCTCCCTGTGCTTTAAGCCTAAGAGTCTGAAACAAAACAATTAAAACTTTATTGATATCAGTTGCTTTAAAAAATAAAAAATTCAGGAGGGTACATTCTCCATAGCCACACCAAAAAGCTTCAAGTCATTCCAACCTAAAAAAACAAAGAAAAGAAAGATAGGCTCCCTTAATACCGTATTGAATCACGATCACCTATAGATACAGCTACACCTATCACCTATAAAAACGTCGTAAAGCTTATAACATTGACAAAGAAACTCATCTTGTAAAGTGCAACTGTACATTTCCCTATTGTTAGCACTTTACGCCAACGCGTGGCATTCAAGACTCATTTTTAATATCACACAAATTATTATCAATAAACCTATAATTAACTTACAGCATCATTGTGTATCAACATCTTAATACATATTAAGGTGTACGGCCCCAGATCGTACATTTTGTGGGCCTTCGAGCTGGACCGTCAAGTCCAATTCAACGACCGTACACATGTTGTCATGTTTGCTCCTACACATCACTTTAAATCTAATACGTTTCTTCTAGCATAGGTACCTTTCTATATCTATAATACAGTCCGGCTGCCAGGAGTATGGCAGCCACGAGCACGCAGGCGACGGCCACGCCCACAGCGGACGCAGTGCTGCCACCGCTCACTGGTGCCGCAGCCGCTCCCGCCTCCTGACCCGCGGTCGTGAACATAATCGGCTGGCTGAGAGACGATGTACCTGATTGGATAGATATTGATTAAAGTTCTTCTGCTGTTGTCGTTTAGATGTAGTTAAGAAATAGAAGAAATTAAATTACACCATGCAATTAAGTACTCTAGATTTTTCTAGAAGATTAAAATCTTCTAGAAAAATCTAAGACTCTAATACGAAGAAGATACTCTTCGTTTCGGTTTCGTGACATAATAATAATTGTTATAATATGAATAGTGATGTACAAAGTTGTCAATATAATATATTGACAACTTTGTACATCACTATTAGATCACTAGATCTTCAAAAAGGAAAAAGGTCTTCCTCAAGGTTCCTTCCTTAGCCCACTGTTTGTTGTTTAATTTGATGTGATAAAATTCCTTTTGGAAAAATATTCGTTGTTTTGATAAAACGACTTAACTTCATGTAAACAAAATTTTGATATTTTTATCAACTTTAATGCTGGTTGTATGTAGCTAGGACAATATTGATGTGAACTTGTTAAAATGATTTACAATAGTTTGTTCATCCTAGCATCGAAGTGTGCTTCTCGAATGTACACACGATTGTATTAATCGTAAAATAACGTAAACAATTAATTGAGTTCATTTTATTGTGCATAGGCCCTATGGTCTGTTCCTATTTTTATCTGTCGAATTTTAATACAGCCACCATAAATTGCTAAGATCCGAAAAGTAACTCAGCGTGCTTTTCTCTTAACAGTCCTATATTATTAAAATAGTTTTTTTGTCTCACTCTGATATTTATTTTAATATCGAATATGCTTTGATTGAACTCACCAACATCATTAGCTGCTTTGACGACACACTCGTACCGCACGTCATCTTGCAATCCTGTGAGGACCACGCTGGTCTCACTCGTGTCCAGTTTCTCTGGCACTTTGGCTCCGTACGCCCGCCAGAATACTCGGTAAAGGTAGACCGTTTGAGGGTTCTTGACTGGAGGTTCCCAGCTGTTGGAAAATACAATGTTAAATTTTGAGGAGATTTTGAAAATCGTCTATTTCCTTTTAGAAATATTATTTGTAACTTTTCAGTTCCCTAAAAGCTATGGTTGCTATCTCAGAACTGCCTTCGTTTTGTGGGCGTGAGGCATCGATATATAATAAGTAACCAGATAAGCAGTCACCTACTAAATTTCATCCAAAATATGGTAGCGATAGCTTAAATATTCCGTATGAACGTAAGAGCCCGAGTGACCCGTCCAGGACTGCGCAGGATGTAAACGGTTTTTATAGGCGCAATGGTCATTGTACATTAATTTTTTCGTACAATGCTGTATCAATATTTACGCTACAAAAACAACGATGTATAGCGTTAAAACTATTTCTGCGATGTTCCTACCGTAGCGCATTATACCCGTAGTACCGTTCAAGCCACGCCACGAACGAGACAGGGATAGTGGCGGACAACGCGCGAAAGGGAGAACGGGATAACCGGAGGCAAGGGAGGCGACCTAATAAGTCTCAACGTAGGCTGGTGGCACAACGAGAATTGAACTATAATCTTATGAGAACTACGTGTAGTTTGAGTGTTTTGTTTAGACAGTAGCGGCAAACTTAATTTGGTCGGCCGGTAGCTTGGCGGTTGGCGGACTAGTAGCAGAGATATTTGAAGAAATATTTATTATTTCGTGTTTTAGTGATATCTTACTGATATCTATCATTTAATCTAATACTATTAACTACTACTAATGGGAAATATATGTTCCGTATGAAAATTTGCTGTTGCGACGTGTATTAAGGCAGTTTTTAGACGCAAATGAGGCATTTCGACACGTCTTTACGCTACTAGCTGTTGTCGGCTCTTACTAATTTGAAATAGCAACACAACCGTCTCCGTAGCTCTATTTTCGTGACCACTTTTCGGGCCGTGACAGCTAATCTTGTTTAGATAGTATATCGATGGCGTGAGGTGTATGTAGTTCACGGGGGCGTGGGTACTGTAACAGCTATTAGCTAACCTTTGTGGTAAAAAACGGGTAGCAGCGTCTTTTGTCCTACATCCACTACACGTATACTGCGATCTACAAGACGCATGCCAAGCGGGGGGATTACGGCATGTTCCTCCCTAAAGGGGAGGCCAATCTTCAGCAGTGGATGTAAACCGGCTGATGATGATCCCGGTGCACCAAGGTTGGGCACTACAGTACCTGAGCAGCACGGCGCGCGGCGTGGGCGCGGCGTGGGCGCGCAGGTGGCGCGGCGGGCCGGGCAGGCGCGCGCCGGCGTCGCGGGGGCGGGGAGCACTACAGTACCTGAGCAGCACGACGCGCGGCGTGGGCGCGGCGTGGGCGCGCAGGTGGCGCGGCGGGCCGGGCAGGCGCGCGCCGGCGTCGCGGGGGCGGGGAGCACTACAGTACCTGAGCAGCACGGCGCGCGGCGTGGGCGCGGCGTGGGCGCGCAGGTGGCGCGGCGGGCCGGGCAGGCGCGCGCTGGCGTCGCGGGGGCGGGGAGCACTACAGTACCTGAGCAGCACGGCGCGCGGCGTGGGCGCGGCGTGGGCGCGCAGGTGGCGCGGCGGGCCGGGCAGGCGCGCGCTGGCGTCGCGGGGGCGGGGAGCACTACAGTACCTGAGCAGCACGGCGCGCGGCGTGGGCGCGGCGTGGGCGCGCAGGTGGCGCGGCGGGCCGGGCAGGCGCGCGCTGGCGTCGCGGGGGCGGGGAGCACTACAGTACCTGAGCAGCACGGCGCGCGGCGTGGGCGCGGCGTGGGCGCGCAGGTGGCGCGGCGGGCCGGGCAGGCGCGCGCTGGCGTCGCGGGGGCGGGGAGCACTACAGTACCTGAGCAGCACGGCGCGCGGCGTGGGCGCGGCGTGGGCGCGCAGGTGGCGCGGCGGGCCGGGCAGGCGCGCGCTGGCGTCGCGGGGGCGGGGAGCACTACAGTACCTGAGCAGCACGGCGCGCGGCGTGGGCGCGGCGTGGGCGCGCAGGTGGCGCGGCGGGCCGGGCAGGCGCGCGCTGGCGTCGCGGGGGCGGGGAGCACTACAGTACCTGAGCAGCACGGCGCGCGGCGTGGGCGCGGCGTGGGCGCGCAGGTGGCGCGGCGGGCCGGGCAGGCGCGCGCTGGCGTCGCGGGGGCGGGGAGCACTACAGTACCTGAGCAGCACGGCGCGCGGCGTGGGCGCGGCGTGGGCGCGCAGGTGGCGCGGCGGGCCGGGCAGGCGCGCGCTGGCGTCGCGGGGGCGGGGAGCACTACAGTACCTGAGCAGCACGGCGCGCGGCGTGGGCGCGCAGGTGGCGCGGCGGGCCGGGCAGGCGCGCGCTGGCGGGGAGCACTACAGTACCTGAGCAGCACGGCGCGCGGCGTGGGCGCGGCGTGGGCGCGCAGGTGGCGCGGCGGGCCGGGCAGGCGCGCGCCGGCGTCGCGGAAGCAGGCGAGCGCGCGGCGCGCGTGGGAGAGCGCGCAGCCGCGGGACACGGCGCCGCCGCGACACAGCTCCAGGCAGTTGCGGGGCACGCCCCACGACGCGCAGCAGCTGCGGTGATCTGTGACAATGTTATAAGTCAAAAGCTAGGAGGTAACATAGACCATAGAGCGGCCTTAGGGACTTTTCATATGCAAAAACTTTCAGCACTTTTACATCTGCCACCAATTTTAAATTCTTTAGTAAAAACAAAATAAGAGGTTAAATGTCTACACACTGGTGAAACGTCATTTCTCGCAAATAGCAGTCATCGATTTATTGTTTTGTTGATTTGTCGATTGTGTTTGTACTAGTATGTGCGACGACTAGAAAAATGGTCGAGAAAATAAGAATCAAAGTACGCGCGTGTCGTTATTTGATTATTTCGTATGAATTCAAAATTTAAAATTATTTATTTTTTATTATACACGATCGTCAATTTTAATCTCCTTTTTTATTCTTCCTCTTTATTTTATTACCTTTTTTATCAAATTAAAAAACGAAATGTGTTTCAAAAATTTACATACAACAATTTTCACAACCACTTCTTCCATACGATATAAGAAAGTAGAAATACCAGAGCCATCGGCGGCGCACTTCATGAGCTTGTCGAAGTCATTCATGCACTCCGGCCGGTCCATGATGTTGTCCATGTCCAGGTGGAAGCCGCACGCGTCGATGCACGTTGATGACACGTTCATCTGTTATCAGAAAAATGTAGTCATCTCTTAATATTCTTGCCAGCCAGTTTTTGTGTCGATAATTTACGTGAAAAAAAATACATACATGAATTGAAAACCTCGTCCTTTCTTGAAGTCGGTTAAAAACGCTTGAAACTTCTACTAAAATCACTATTATTTGTTTTAATACCAGCCTTCAGACGGACATCAATATGGCCATCGCCGGAAGAGTAAATTGGACATGTTTTTTTAAAAACAACTTTTCTCCTTTACTACTTTTTCGAATTGTGTTTTTGGTGACTGAAGGTCGTCGAAGAAGTCATGATCATCAGTGCTTACCTTAACTTTGTATTGATTACCTTTTAATCTGAAATGCCGGTGATCTAAAGAATGTAACATAAAGTTCAAGCTACGATTGATCAAGTATAAAGTTTCGTAATATCGTTTGTCTGGGAACTACACCTGTTCTGAATTCACCAATTCCAATTTCTATACAATGGCCAAATACCTCACCATCTGCCATTTTAGTAATGCTTTGAAGTAAGAATACAACATCGCCAAAATACAAGAGTAACAAACATCAAATTATTCAAACAAATCTAAATTTAGCGTTCAAAGGAAAGGATAGGTCAGTTAGACGGCGGACAGCTCGGAGACAGGCCTATATTTAGCGAAGTCCGCAGACGAGACTAGTTTAGACAAGTTGGATTTGGATGGCTTACTGCCAGTGAGGTATCGTGAAAATACGGCGGTAATAAGTTTATTAAGACTGATTAGTTTTTCTCTGTTGCTTTAGTCGTGCGAAGTTGACAGAGGTCGTCTTCCAAAATCGCTTCATATATGTTGGTGATATATAACTCGAACGAATTATTACAAATAAGCTTTAGAGTTCTGGCGTTTATCACACAGACTGAACAATGAATTTAAATGTTAGACTGATTCAATGGGTCAGAACTAGTAAACAAATAAATCAGAATGTCCAGAAAAAAACTTAAATTTTCCAATCAATTTAGCGAATGGAGAAAGGACCAAGATGAATTCATTAACCAAGAAATTATAAAAAAAAAACAAAAGTAAGAGGGGAATAAAACAAACTTAATGGCCATAAGGATAGTATTAATATTCAATAACAACTGACCTGCATACAACACTCTGTGACGTTGTGATGCGGTGTCGTGGGTCTCAACCTCACGGATACCGGCCTCAGAGTCTTGCCGAACGCGTTCTCAGCATGACAGAAGTAATCCCCTTCGTCCGCTTCTGTTATCTTTTTTATAATTAGACGCATTGTGTATTTCGTTTGCTCCTGTTTGGGTAATAATGGATATGTAAGTTTGGTCCTTTAGTCTTTTTTTTAGATTCAGATCAAGTGGTATTGTATTTGTCGATGAGACCAGCATTTGTATTTTTTTTTTGGTATTAGTAAAGAGGTCTTGTTGTATTCTAAACTCCACTCGTTATATTATTCTAAACTCCACACATTATACAATTTTTTTTCATAATCCATATTTTTTTTATACGGTACGAGTATGTTATGTTTGTTGGTCAAGCAATGGATTCTGGTAAGCCAGCTATGTGAAATTATTGAGACGCATAAATGCTGCCTTACAGATACTATCAAATGATCTATTGATCAACAATTTATAAACTACGAAAAGAAAGACATTGATTGAATGACACCTTCATTGATTAATGAATCTCTAAGTATTACTACATTTTGAACTTCTTACCTCAGGGTCAGCTAGTAACTGAATGGTGTAGTTAGGGCCGTCAATAACAGGTGTCCTTCCATTAGGGTCCCTCCAGAATGCAATGGTAGGTTTGGGCAAGGCTTCGACCCTACACTCTAAAATGACAGCATCCCCAGCTGCAGCCATTGTGATGCCGGACGCTTGGATTGTGGGTACATCTGTGTGGGAGAAAAAATCTTTAAATATTTGACCCCAAAGGTTTTTTTTTCTTTACGTATCTTTCTTGTCTGTATTCCGATACTTACGTGAGATGTTGATCTTCCTAGAAGCCTGCATAGGAGTGCCATAGCCGTTGTCAGCGTAGCACGATATCTGGTCCATATCGCGGGTGACGTTGTGGATAACTGTCACCATGTGCCGAGTCACCTCTTGTCGAACAAGACGACCTATGGCAGTACAACAATATTAGGTTTATTTTCGCATATACAACGGGTAACAGAATTTTCGCAAAAGATCAAACAGTCCGATTGGATTCTCAATTGCAACATATATAATATTTTTATATAGTAACCAATATAAAACTGATCAATGTTATTCAAAAATTTGTTATTTCATAAAGTCAAAAGTGTGTAAATATTACAGCACTCAAGGTTTTTATCACGGTATAAGGATTCTTAATGTTGAGATAAAGCTCAGAAGGCCTAGACAAGATACAATCGCTTCATAGCGATTCTATTTCCACGTTCGCTAATGGTGTAAAATTCCCTATAAATGTTACATTTTCTAGAGGGTCAGAACTGTAAGGTAATAATTTTCCTTTGATCAACGTTGTCGTTGTCGATTTTGAATCAAATAAAGTCAGGGTTTGAGGAATCCTTTAATATTTTCTCGAAGTGGTTTAAAAATACTACAATCTGTAATCTTGGATATATTATAACACATAGTAGGTAGTGCACTACGTGTTTCGGTGTTATGTTTTAAGCAAAAATTACCGTATTTACAAAGTTTTAGATCCTATTTAAAACAAACTTACCGGAAATATAGAGAGATATCGTTGGTGTTGGTGTTCCCATAGCTATACACAAGATTGTCATGCTGGAGCCTTCCACCACCAAGTTCACCGGGTTCACTGATGGAGGCTGTTAGGAGAAAAGAGACCTTAAATGTAAGGTTTTAAGTTAACAGTTTATCACCAGTTTATTTTTTACAATCTACGAGTGTAAGCGATTTGATTTAATCAAATTAATAGGTATTCGCTTTTAGGTGCAGCAGTGGTTGAAAACCTGAGGAATGAAATCGATGTATGGTGAGGCCTAAACATTGAGACCAAAATAGTTTGGTAAATCTCGGATGTCCCAAGTATTGCGACCGAAAATCCTTTATATCGACGGAATAAGAACGACGTCGATCCCCTCAGCTTTCATTGTCCGAGACAAACGGAGTATACAATGACACATATACTTATTTCCTTATTCCGTAGGTACACATAAAACTTTTTCCGATTGCCCTAAGCCGATTCCGCGTGAATAAATATTGGCCGACCCTTATTATTAAGGACAATATTATTGTTCCAAATAGACATTGAAATCAAACTGCTTTTACGTATTATATCGCGGTTTATTCTAGATTTTACCACAAAAGAGTCAGTTAAACTCCAAATCGAAAAGGAAGTAAATATAATCAAGAACACAAATTTGCATTCGAATTTTTACTAGGTGGTAGGTTCCTTGTGCAAGGAACCGTCCAGGTAGGTACCACCGCAGTGTCAGATATTCTGCCGCCAAGCAGCAGTGTGTAAATATTGCTGTGTTCCGGCGTAAAGGGGACTGTAGCTGGTGAAATTACAGGACACAAAGACTTAATGTCTAATGTCTTAAGGGTCGGCAACGCGCTAGTGATTCTTCTGGTGTTGCTAGCGTCTATACGCTGCGGCAATCAGGCGGGGCGCATGCTTGCTTGCCACCTTGGATATATATATATATAGAATAGAGTGCACGAATTATCATTTTTACTTTGTTATGTGTTATATGTTTCCTGACAAGGTAAGAACTACAGTTAATTTGTACACTACGTATGTGCTAACCACCGCATATTGCTTGCTTAGGGTATAAGGTGATATATTTTACAAATATTGAACTGTAATGCTAGGCAGCGATCCAGCCATCACACCTCAATTGCATTTTACACGGAACCCCGATTTCCCTTTGATTATTTTCGTTATATTTGCTCGCCACACTTCAAAGGGGCCAATTTGCATTTTTTGCTCTCTCCAAGCCGTCGGGGTAAGCCGGTAATGGCGGACGTTATTGAAATTCCATTGGATTCCCTCTATTATTTATTGTGGCGACATAAAACGCGTAGAAATAACGTAATCCGTGGAATACGTAATGCAAACACTCTTTTTTTGGTTGCTAATGGTTTTGAGGCAAATGTATTTGTGTGTATGCTCCAAAAAGGGTTTTATTTTGGAAAAAATGCGAAAATATAACTTCAATATTAACTTGGAAGAAGTTTTAATTATTTTTCTAGTAGTGCCTTCCAAGACTTATTCTTATCCAAGGATTGGACTTGGTAGACTATTATCGTCTGGAAACGATACTTACCTCCACATAAGCAGGGTAAGCGGGGTCCGTCCAAGTCAGCAAAGTCTCGGAGGCCTGTGAGTCACCGGCTTTCGTATGGGCCTTCAACCAGATCACGTACTGAGTATTTGGCGTCAACTTCTCCAGGGTGTGGCCCGGCACTGTGGTCGATACTATCGTTATGTTGCTTTGGGCCTGTTGCGTTGGCGACTTGTAGAATAACCTGTACACGGTTGGGACTATTCTTAAAACTTATTCCCATCATTGCACCTAATCATTTTCTCCTAATCTACCTTAAGGTGGTACACAGTAAGAACGAAGTGGTTGCGTATTCCCACCATTGTGTCTCTAAAAATCAAGTAGTGTAAATTTCAACAAATCGTACCAAATGTGAAAAATTAAGTAGGTAAGATTTTTGGCGTTGGGGAGAAAATCTTCAAAAGGTACTGGTTTCAGTAGGGACCTCTGTCCCTCCTGCTGGTATGTTGGAATTATTTGGGATTCATATCCACTAAAACCTTCTCGGTGGCTTTGATCGACTCTGGGCGTCCCATTCTGACTTCGCCAAAATCTGTCTCCACCGCCATAGATCGTCCTAAGTATTATAACCCTAATAGACTTACGTGTATGTGATCTTCTCATCAGGATGTGAGAACTGTGGTGGCTGCCATGTGAGGGTGAGCCACGTGGCCGAGTGCGAAGACACGGCCAGGGAATGTGGCGGTGACGGGATCCCTGACATTTCTTTCTCCTCTCCTATAATAAATGGCGGAAGTCAAAAATGCAAACACAAAAGTCTATAGTAAATTCTCAGAACTGGGAAACAACAGACGCGCATGGAAAATTTTATAGTTCGTAATTGACACAATAGTTACTAAGCTACATAAGCCTAAATTTCTTCAGCTTTCGCATGGAATAAAGGAATCCTTGAAAACGCTGCCTAACGTGGACAGTTTCTAATATATGGAAACTTCCACTTAGAAATATCATCAGAAAGACGGCCAATGCTGAACAAAGACCTCCCAAAATATGAACCAGTTTTTTAAAATTCAACCTTTTCCTTATAGTTTTCCAATCTCAGAATTTGATCCTTATTACCGACACTATTGGATGGTATAGTAATATAGGGTGTTTTTTTCTTAAATAAACGAGATCGATTCCTGGGTTTATTGATTTTTTAAAAATCTAATGATGCAGTTTTAGTTATCATCAAAATCAGGTCCATGACTTCTTTAAGTATTTTTCGCTGTTTCATAGAGTTTCTGATTTGGCCATCCACGCGTACTTGAAAAATTCATTCTGTATATTACACTTAGAAATATAGTACTTATATATTAGCTTACCATCAGTGATGTTGAACAATAGCATGCTGGACGGCAGCGACTCCCCGTAGCTATTGACAGCCACTACAAACACGTGGTAAGTGGTGTTCACCTCCAGATCTCCAATCTTCGCCATTGTATCCGATACATTCATCTTCTGCAAAGGAATTGACGACGTAATTTGGTAGGTATTTAAGAAAAATTTAGCCACATGTGATACAACCTTACTTTGAGAGGCGTAGGGGCCACCTAACGTTAGGGATCAGTTATGGGTGAACAATCGGGCTCCTAAAAATAAGTGGACTCCTAACGCCTTAGGTGACACCTAAGCGCTGGTGAAACTGAATTTTTGGTAAGAGGCTCTTAAAGAGTGACTTTGCGGGTTCTCTTAGCTTAAGGAATCATTGGTGAAAACGGGCATGTACTCGCAACATCGACCTAACAAATATTACGACCATACAGGACGTAAAATATACTCACGTTATAAGTAGCCTGCATTGTGTTGTAGCTGTAAGGTAGCGTGTTGTTGTCAACTTTCTGCCAATGTACTATGTATGAAGTGGCGTTGGCGCCATCTTGCGGTGCAGTCCAGTCTAGGAACAGCTTGCCAGAGCCTACACCCCCATGCAGTTCACGAGGAGGCCCAGGCAGGAGACCCGTACCTTATAATTGAAAGAAAAACTTAATACATTTAACTAAACATACTACGTGTGGGGGGGGGGGGGGGGTTAGCGTAGTGTGCGTATAGTGTAGTGTGTGTGTTGTGTTGTGTGTGTGTGTGTGTGTGTGAGCAACAACTTTGTATAGTTGTTTCTTACTGGAAAATACAAACTGAACACCTAATTGTCTCCCCGATCGCGATCTGATCGGTCTTTCCTTTCGTTGACCTTTCTTTGGGCGGGGGAAACCTTCAAAAGGTCCCCGGGTACGTGGAATTCTTATCCACGAAAACCCTCGTGGCTTTCGTACAAGCTCTCCGGTAGGATCTGCACCACCCGTTAGTGAGCCGTCTTTGAGCCCGCCGCCGTGAGACGCATTGTGGTCCCCCGGGTATCATCACAGTGCTTACGCGGATGGGGGTAGCAGCCCAGCTGCCGTCCTCCTTGGAGTCGCCGTCGTACTCGATGGACGCCTATGACCCAACACTGAAACGTCCAACGACTCCGGAAGACTCCGAAGGAGAAGGTCCTGGTTTGTGTGTTAATATACGACTGACCTTCTTCGAAGCACTGCACGATGTTGCCGATGTACGGCACGCAGGTGTTGACGCCGCCGCTGTACGCGCCCGCGCACACGCCGCGGCACGGGGCCGGCACGCCGCGCCGCGCGCAACACTGCTCGTGGTTGCGGCCTGACCGTTCAATCACATCACTATTCAATCTTCCATTTTAAAACACAAGGCTAACAGAACAAAAAAACTATGAAATTGTTTTTTTTTTTTCTGACTATTATTAATTATGTCTACAAACTTGTCGTTCATTTTGCTTTTAACACATTCAATAACAGCTGCCGGAAGACTTCCACTGCTGAACAAAGGCCTCCCTCTTTTATGGGAGGGGTTGCCTTAATCCCCACGCTTGGCAGGCGGCGTGGGGATCGCAGTACAGGTGGTAGTTAATCCAATAGAAAGACGCCGCTGCCCGTCTTCTTGTTTTCCCTTAGTCCCCTTTTACGGACACCCAACGGGAGGAGATGGGGGGTGCTATTCTTACCCGGACACCCCACGGTCTAACTCATTTAACATAATTGAGAACTGACACTCATGAAGTCATAAAAAATGTCAGCACCCCATGATCCTCACTTACCTATCGTGAGTTTGGATCTTTAGAAAAACGTCATCAGCTATAGAAATAATCACAGGGGAAGAGTAAATCGTACTCGTACCTCCAGCGCCACAGCGGAGTAGTTTGTGGAAGTCTTGGGCGCACAATGGAGCCAGCATCCTGAGGTCAGACATCTTGGCGTCATAAGAGCAGAGAGGCATGCATACGCTGGCTAGTTGCACTCGCTCGCAACACGCTGTTACGTTGTACGCGTTGGCCATTTCTTCTTCTTCTTCAATCACCTGGATAAGGTAGGGTAGCTTTATGAAAGCGTCTTCAAAGTTGCTAAAAGATTAGGGTGTGGGCCCTAGACGTGAAGCAGATTGAACCCGGTCCCAGTGAACACTGTGACTGGTTCCCGGGGGGGCTATAATGTGATCCTACTGGAGAATCCAGATTTTCATCTCATATGCCGACAGCCGCGGGGGTTTCAGTGGGTCAAAATTCCACATACCTCGATTGACCCCACAGGCCTCGGAGACCTTTTGAAGGTTTCCCCCGCGAAAATAAAAGAAAAGCTTTAAGAAAGCGTGGCATGATAGACATATTTTATTAATCTTCTGTTGTCAATGTGAACTTTTTTTCTATTTTACCTGAAATGAAACTAATTTTACGGATTATATCGCGGTTTACGGATTATATCGCGATTTTAATTACCCGACGTTTCGAATACTTTACAGCATTCATGGTCACGGGCGGACAAAATTAGTTTCATTTCAATGCGTAGTATTCGCGTAAATATCAGAAATCATTATTATACCTGACTTTGAGTTCTGAATATAAGTCTGGGTGATGCGTCTCCTACACCATGTTCGTTGACCGCTTCCACATAGATCTCATAGTCTGTGTTCGATTCCAGATCTTCTAGAATGTAGGGAGAGTGTACCTGTTAACCAATAATGTAATTACGCTTACATAGAGCTGAGTAGGTAGATCTAGGCAATTGACATTGGTTTTTATTTTAACCCACATACAACCATAGTTCAAGAATTTTTAGAAAGGATTGCTGAAAAATTACCCGTTTACCCGTGAGCTGTCCGGGTAAGAATAGCACTCCCATCTCCTCCCGTTGCGAGTCCGTAAGACGCGACTAACGGAAAACAAGAAGACGGGCAGAAGCGTCTATTAAATTATCTACCACCTATACTGCAATCCCCAAGACCAGGGCTTATGGCAACCCCTCCAGTCTAAAGAGTGGTCTTTGTTCTGCAGTTGACGTCTGTCGGCTGCTGTTGATGATTCCATTTTGGGAAAACATTGGTTTATAGGGTTCACAATTAATTATTTAGTGACCCTTAGCTACCGCACGTACAAACGTCAATTAGAGTTAATTATCATTAATCCAGTTCTAGAAATTTGATTATTTCGACACTCGTAGTCAATTAATAATTAGCCATTAAAAAATAAGAACGTCTCCGAGGGTCGAGGTTATTAGATTAAAAATAACGATAATTAACGTTTATGATTGCAGCGGTAAGAGTTTGTTGCCAATTTGGCTTCAAAAGAGACGAAGAAATTCTCTCTACTCAAAACATCCTTACCTTCTCCAGCGTCCTGTATTCATCGGCAACTTGCAAGGCTTTGTAATTCAAGTTGTAGTATTGAACAGTGTCTGCAAGGGCCGCGGGCGGCGACCAGTGGACTACCGCGTAGTCGATGTCGATGTTTGTCAAATAGAGCCTGGAGGGGGGGCCCGGGAGCACCCCGTAGCCTCGTAGCAAGCAGTTGGTGTACGATGACATATACCGGAGACATCTGGTGGTCAGATTTTGGAGTGATAATGCTTTTTAACTGCTATAAGAAAACGGCTCATTAAAACATATATTTGGAGCATCGCTTTGTATGGCAGTGAGGCATGGACCCTTACACAGAAGGATAGAGAAAAGTTGGAAGCATTCGAGATGTGGTGTTGGAGAAGAATGGAGGGAATAAGTTGGACGGAAAGGAAGACGAATGAGGAAGTTTTAGAACTGGTCAATGAAGAAAGAGAAATTTTAAGATCTATTGAGAATAGGAGAGGAAAGATGATTGGCCACTTGATACGACATGGCACCTTCTTTAAAACGATAGTGGAAGGTAAAATAAAAGGGAAAAGGGGAAGAAGAAGACCCAGACGAAATTTTATGAAGCAAGTAGCAGAAAAAGTGGGTGGAATGTCGTATCAGGAGGTCAAAATGAAAGCATATAATAGATCAGATTGGAAATTGCTTCACCGACAAGAGCCCAGCTCTTAAGTTGGAGAGAGAGAGAGAATGCTTTTTAATCGTAGATAATTTGAATGCGTTTTTCAATTTGATTTTTGTTTGAGTAGTTGATAATCTGGTTTCAGAGTCTTTTTAAGCTAGGGCTCCGACTGCTGTCTAGATGATAGCAACCGTGATCTATCTTGAATGGCCAGGCAAAGTAACGTTGGGGAATTAGTAAGAAGAGATTGCTTAGGTTGTCTGGAAGAGATTGCTTTTTACCCGACTACGGAACGGAGGGAGGCCACTGGACCCATTGACGAAATAAATAAAAGTAATCTGTTATTATGTACGTGCCATCAAAGGCTCTTCTAAGTGCTAATTGAAAAATGCACACTACAAATAAAGGTTAGATTAGATAAACTAACAACATCGGAGTCGCTGAACGTTCGGGGTGTGGCCTAGGGCTTATTGAGTACGGCGCCGGCGGTGACTCCGAGAAGGACGGCGGAGGGGTTGCGACCCCCATCCCCGTGAACACCGTGTCTGGTTCCGGGGGGCTATTATGCGCCCCCGACGGCGGGCTCAATGGCAAGGCACTGAGGGGTTCCTGGTGCAGATCCCACCGGAGAGGCCAAGTCTCCCCTCTCATGTACCGATACGACAGCCGGGGTTTAGTGGGTAAAAATCCCATATACCCCCGGTTGACCCCCACGGGACCCGGGGACCTATCTAAGACTTCGAAAAAAGCGACAAAACAACAAATTGTGAAGAAATTAAGAGTAACATTAATGAAATCACTCAATGTCAAAGATAGAACTAGTAAATTATTCTAAAGGCAGGGTAAATTTAGGTTGTATAATTAAGCTTTAGTAGCTATATAATTATTCCGTCCAATTTAATTCAACACACAAGCCCATTTGGGGTTGGCCAAAAAGCACTCTCAAAACGTTCTCCCTTTGAATAATTCAAGTAAGCAAATTTCACAATAACATAATTTGCGATTCCTAAAGTTGGCCGACAAAAATGAGGTTTTACTTACAATTACGCGTTTACAAGGTTTCTGTGACTTTTAAAAGTTTTTATAACAATGAGGCTCAAGTGCTATAAAAAATTTCGCCAATTTCATTAAAGTTCGTTGAGTTTAAACTCTGCTTTTTGTGGACTTTTATATAAATGAGTCTCGCAATATTTATCTTAATAAAAGTACTGTTGTATATCATTTTGAATAGGGTCAGTCATGAGCGGTGAGGCAAATGGTTGCTTTGTGTGGTAGCACTTAACGGAGTATAGCTTTAATTTTTTTTTTAATATATTTTAATTCATAGTGTTCCCCGTGGGGTGTCTGGGTAAGAATAGCACCCTCCCATCTCCTCCCGTTGTGTGTCCGTAAGAGGCGACTAAGGGAAAACAAGAAGATGGGCAGCAGCGTCTCTCTATTTGATAGCCTACCACTGTGTTCCCCAAGCCCGTGGGGATTATGGCAACTCCTCCCTTCTAAGGGATGATCCTTGTTATGAGAGGAAGTCAAAGTGTAGATTGGGAATCAAACACATCGTTTGAATACATTCTAAACGCCTGGGCTCCTCAAGATGTTTACCTTCACCTTAAACTTAATTTTGGTTTTAAAAAAATTTCGTGGTACGGGATTTTAAACATACTGTTCTCAATTTTTATTTATTAAACTCAAGCTTCTTGTGTGTTGGATCTAAATATGGATATTGCGCGTTTTCTGTAGTCTGGCAAAAATACTTTTGAGTTATATCATGGACTATAATGTAAGTAATTACTAGAATTCTCTGATGATTTTGACTTTATTTAACAGTTTTGTTACTAATTTAATTTGTTTTATTTTGCGATGTTCCAATAAATGGGATTCATTTATTTATATTATTAAAATAAAAGGATTTTTTAAAATATATTCTCTAAAATGATTGCTAATATTTAGTTTTAGTAGAAATATATTAAGTACCTATTATACAATATTATTTCAACGGTTTTAGTGTATTACCGGCTGTGAAGTTGGCCTGTCTTATAAACTTGGTCCTATCCCTATCAGTTCCGTCCACTTGGAATAGGGGCCGAACACATAGCAATAAACTTAGCAAACTAAGTGACCCGATAATGGTTAAACTTTGACCCAACCGGTTATTTAGTTTGAACCTCGGCTCGGTTACTAATAGTTTGTTGAATTAAATAGGAGGTAGTCTATAATTGTGCATCGTTTAAAGATCTTTCAATTAATTTTAACACGTTTATAAATAGAAATTTGTCTTAAAACATAGCCCTCATCCTGGGACAGTCGGGCAAAAAGCCTTTTTGAAATGAAACTAATTTTACGGATTACATCGCGGTTTATTTGGACCATGAATGCTGTAAAGTGTTCGAAACGTCGGGTAATAAAAATCAAAAATAAACCGCGATATAATCCGTAAAATTAGTTTCATTTCAATGTGTAATATTCGCGTAGCCTCCGTGGCGTAGTGGGAAACCGCTTGCTTTGTAAACCGGAGGTCGCCGGTTCGAATCCTGCGGGGGCAACAAATTTGAGTAGTTGTTCCTTACTGGCTAGGACAATGCAGGCCGATCACCTGATTGTCTGTAAAGTAAGATGATCCATGCGTCAGATGGGCATGTAAAAAGTCGGTCCTGCGCCTAACCTCTCCCCGGTCGTGTCGGTCTTCCGTCCCATCGGATTATGAGAGGTATTATATAGAGGAAGAGAGAGTACACTTGTGTCTACACAAGCGCTTGTGCACTATACTATCTCCTGCGTACATGGCTGATCTTGTGAAAGATTGGCCGCTGTGGTCGTTTCGGCCAGGAGGGACATTCGCGTAAATATCAGAAATCATTAAAAAGCCTTTATCTAGTTTTATAAGATTATGGTTTCTGTCGTTCGTCGTATGGTAATGTCGATGATTTCGCCATCGTCAAGTAGAAAACAAAAATTTGTGGTCGCCACCACTAACATGGCAGCTGCTCAAATCCTCCTTAAAACCCTTTTTAAATTTTTAATTATTTGACGGTAATGCTGACAAAATGACTGACGGGGAGGCCTTTGTTCAGCAGTGGACGTCTTCCGGCTGGTGATGATGATGTGATGATGATGAATGCTGACAAAGCTGCGTGGGCTTGAACTATGTTATTACTGCAAGCTTAAAATGATAAAGTGTCTATATTTTATTTATTAAATTTTTTGCATGATTTATGATATTCTGGATATGTAAGTACCTATTATAGGCACTAAGTACACGAGTAATACGACTTTAAGTATAATAATAATACAGTTGATAAGTAAAATGTAGATGTTGTTTTAAATCTAGTGTATTTAGGACAAGTACCTAATGCTTTAATCGAAACAATTTAAATTAAGTTTTTAAATCAATATTATTTAACCAATAACTCCTGTAAGCGTGACATGCGTGACTTTGGAATAGATCCGGACAATTGGGAGTCATGTCATCAAGATTTGAATGGCGGAGACTAACCAAGAGTGGAATGTGGATTGGCTGAAGATGATTAGGCAAAAGAAAATTCGGAAATCTACTGCGCCGCCTCCGAATTATGTATTTACTCGTATGTGTGATACACACACTGTTTGCCTGTGAGGTTCCGGGTTAGACTAGTATCCCCCATCTCCTTCCATTGAGTACGGCGGCGACTCCAAGGAGGACGGCGGCGGGTTTGCAACCCCCGTCCCCGTGAGCACCGTGACTGGTTCCCGGGGGGCTACAATGCGCCTCCCGGCGGCGGGCTCAAAGGCAAGGCACTGAGGGGCCCCTGGTGCAGATCCCATCGGAGAGACCAGGGTCCCCTCTCATGTGCCGATGCGACAGCCGCGGGGGTTTTAGTGGGTAAGAATCCCACATACCCCGGTCGAGCCCCACAGCTCCCGGGGATCTTTGGAAGATTTCACCCGCGTCAAAAAAAAAAATAAGTATCCCCCATCTCCTATGGCTGGGTGTCGTAAGAGGCGACTAAGCAAGAAGAGCAGCGTCTTTCTCTGGGATTTATATTCCACCTATACTGCGATGCCCAAGCCGCCTGCCAAGCGTGGGGATTATGGCAACCCCTCCCTTCCAAGGGGGAGGCCTTTGTTCAGCAGTGGACGTCTATCGGCTGCTGATGATGATGATAAGTGTGGAAAGACTTGTCGTGCAGCAATTGGTTTGTTTAGTCATAAACGCAGGTGTCTCCAGGTGACGTAGTCAGACACGCAACAAACATCTGTAAAGATGCTCTGACCAATGATGATGATGATGAAATAATTAATAATAAATACAAAATACAATCTAATTACTCACTTGAAATGATTGAAGTCCAAAGTCGTGATATTTCCGCTACACAGAGGGAGGCAGGACTCCGGCAGTCCCTTAGACCGGCAGCAGGGTGTGTGGTCCATACCATTGGCCAAACATCCAAAGGTCACGCCAGCCCACGGGGCGCAGATCATCAGGTCTGTGACCTGCAACTGAAGGTTAAATACCGCACGGTTGGGAGGTGATGCGTTAGTCACAAATGTTTGTGCCAATGTTGGTCGTAATGCGATCGGTGCAGTGGTCATCGGGTTTCAATGAGAGGTGATTTATTTATCGAAATGAAACAATTGTGACTGGGATGTGAAATGTGAATATAGTTTCGCTATGTTTTCTCGTATGCCTGCGAAAAATCTTGTCTTCGCTAGAACTGATTTGAAGATTTTGTGGTTTTGGACAATTTTTTTTTTCTGCATCCTAACTGCATATTGGCGACGTCCGTCCGGACTCCATTGCAGTAATGCAGTAGAAAGAAACCTATTAAACTCAATTAATTAAATCGTCCCTGTTTTTTTTTGTCGCTGATTAGGCAGTATGATTATCTGCCTGCGACTTCGAAAAAGTACGCGGTTGAATGGAAAACCGCTTTTGTCTGTTTGTTTAGTCTGTTTGGTGAGGCATCGAGCAGAATTTGTTACTAGATAACAAGGGAACACAACCATAGCGTGTTCTCAGAATTGTTTAGCGACATCTAGTGCGGTAAATTGAAACTATTTGCATTCTACATTTTTTTTTGTTTGGGGTACCTACTATAAATTGGGTTCCTTTATATTTTATTGTTTAAAATT
The DNA here is from genome assembly GCA_911728495.1 of Furcula furcula. Lineage (NCBI taxonomy): Eukaryota > Metazoa > Arthropoda > Insecta > Lepidoptera > Notodontidae > Furcula > Furcula furcula. Next base: position 21,695,338 of record OU452259.1, on the reverse strand, counting down.
GAAACCTAACTATCTGTAGGATTCTGATTGTTCTGAACAATTCTATTATTTTAATTACCTACCTATAAGTACATATTCTCTTTACGGTTATTTCAAGACAATGTTTTACTTACATATTATATAATAATTAAATTGTGTAATATCAATCAAAAATCGATAGTGTGTCATATCCTTAGTTAGTCCTTTGCATGTCCCTTCTGTAAAACTTAACGGTTCACTATTACAGAGAGTTTCTCAGTTTAAGTATCTGGGTCACATTGCGACCGAAGACTTAAAAGATGACACTGATATGGAAAGGGAACGCAGGGCATTGGCTGTGAGGGGTAATATGGTGGCTCGTAGGTTTGCTGAGTGCACAGTTCCAGTGAAAATTACACTGTTCAAGGCATACTGCCAAACATTTTATACCAGCAGCCTCTGGGCCAATCATACCCAGACTTCTGACGATGCCTTGCGTATTCAATATAACAATACCTTCAGGATGCTGTTGAGGCTTCCACCTTACTGTAGTGCGTCAGGCATGTTTGCGGATGCGCATACTGACGACTACTTCGCAATTATGCGTAAAAAAGTCGCATCAATAATACGCAGGGTGGGGGACAGCACCAACGGTATCCTCAGGGTGTTTGCGGAAAGGCTGGATGGGCCTACAATGGGCAGGTTTATTAAGCTGTAAGTCTTACGTGGAGCTAAATAAACCTTCCAACATAGTGTGTGTGTGTGTGAGTTTGTGTGCGTTATTTATGTGTTTACATGTATGTACCTACTAACATAGTCATATAAGAAATTGTACTACTAACAAAATATGGGCCTAGCGCCTGAAAATAAAACATTTTTATTTTATTTATATATCTCTCTTGGTCGTAATGCGAACGGTGCAGTAGTCATCAGGTTTCAATGAGACATGATTTATTTTTCGAAATGAAATAATTGTGACTGGAATGTGAATACAGTATTGCTATGTTTTCTCGTATGTTTGCGAAAAATCTTGTCTTCGTTAGAACTGATTTGAAGATTTTGTGGTTATGGACAATTTTTTTTTTCTGCAGCCTAACTGCATATTGGCGACGTCCGTCCGGACTCCATTGCAGTAATGCAGTAGAAAGAAAGAAACCTATTAAATTCAATTAACTAAATCGTCCCTGTTTTTTTTTTAGTCGCTGATTAGGCAGTATGATTATCTGCCTGCGACTTCGAAAAAGTACGCGGTTGAATGGAAAACCGCTTTTGTCTGTTTGTTTAGTCTGTTGAAGCCTAAATCGAGCAGAATTTGTTACTAGATAACAAGGGAACGCAACCATAGCGTGTTCTCAGAATTGTTTAGCGACATCTAGTGCGGTAAATTGAAACTATTTGTATTCCACATTTTTTTTTGTTTGGGGTACCTACTATAAATTGGGGTTCCTTTATATTTTTTTGTTTAAAATTGAAACCTAACTATCTGTAGGATTCTGATTGTTCTGAACAATCATATTAATTTAATTACCTACCTATAAGTACATATTCTCTTTACGGTTATTTGATCAATTCAAGACAATGTTTTACTTACATATTAAATAATTAAATTGTATAATATCAATCAAAAATCGATAATGCGTCAAATCTCTAGTATTTAATTAAGACAATTTTCTCTATTTGTGCCTTTCTATATAATAAGCTGAACTAGGAATAGCCATTGTAATAATGTGCTGGGCAGTAGGTAGGTAATAGTGAATATTATTGAATTTAGGCTTGCTTAGGAAAAAACAAAAGCAAAAAAGTTTAAATATGCACAATGAATGTGATTTTAGTTGAAAAATAAGGCTTGCCAATTTGTACCTTCAGTTAATTTTGACAGCAACTTTGGAGTTGAGTTCTGAGTCTATCTAGTTAGTTCTAGTTCATATTACATCGATGGTTACACTAAAAAAAAACACCAGTGTATGCAACACTATACTCTGTCCATTTTATTATTGGTTTTTTGACAGCTGACGCCCATAAAGTTTCGTATTATTAAAGTTACAAAATACACAGAAATAATATTGTACTTCATGGACGCGTACCGCACTTTAGTGAGTTGCCACACATATCGATTACTACGATTACAAATAATCGATAGAAATAAATGCGTTTTCATTACTTTCGTCTTGTTTACATTAACTTTCATTCATTTTATTTTGAGGGCCTCATGCATAATATAACAAAGAAAGACAACAAATTTTAGACATTAACATGAGTCGTCGGAATCAAAAAAATATTAATATAATATAATATAATTTAATATAATTTATTTATTTCTCACCACAACCAAATAACAAGCATAACATATATTACATACATAACATAACATATATAACATAACATATATTAAATCGAATGTACATTTTTCGATATCGATTATTTCGTTTACTTACTATGTTCACGTTCCTATAAACTTCAAACGTCGAGCTGTCAAAAAACCAATAATAAAATGGACAAAGTATACGTACCTACATTACTTATGGCAGTTGACCTATTGTCAACCGTCTCCAAAAATAGCGCGAATTAAACCGCGCGGGTCGCTAGTATTATTAACGCTATCCGCTGTCTGTCTGTACCTAGTCATATGAATCAATATGAACAAGGAGATATGGAAAAACGAAACCATTGCGTGTTCTAAAATTTGTTCAGCGCCATCTAGTGCAGAGTTGCGAGTTATTTTCTCCTCACATATAAGGAAATAATTTCTTATAGCCTGTAATCCTGTAATCGTTTTAGCAGAAGTTAATTAGTAATTACTGAGGACAACGGTTAATCGAGTTTTGTCAAATCAGGCGTAAATGTAACAACATCGGTCAAATCATCAAACAAGTAAACATGTCTAGTACGGATTTTGATAGTTAACGAACTCTACCAAACGGTCAGTTTTCTCCCTACATTTCACACCAGCGCCCCTAGCGGCAACTATCAAAAACTATTAGAATATACGGGAGGAAATCTGACAGTTTGATCGAGTCGACAAAACCCGTTCTAACAGGAGACGAGCAGGAGAATTTAATAAAATAAATGGACCGGCATATGAATTACATTTTCTAGTAACTTAGCCGTTGACAATCTGTCGCGCGTGCTCAAACTCATCATCAATCATTTAAATTATGTAGGTATAGTTTCTATCAATATAACTGACTGAGTCTCATCTAGTGGCGTGCACACAGTTTTATCACATGAGGGACAGGACAGGGTAAGCAAATTACTAAAATAACTTCAAGTTCTTAAGCTCTAAAATGATGTAATATTACAGACACAAACAAATCTTAATATGTACTAAAATTATTATTATTAAATAAATTTTTTTTCCGTGGGGTTTCCGGTTAGGAATAGCACCCTCCCACCTCCGAGAAGTCGTTGTATGGACTTTACACTACTGTTCTCACCTTACTTCCTCGACAGAAAGTGACAAAGTGGCAGAACTACGTAGAATTGACGTTTCCACCTCGTGTCATAGTTCCTTTAGTGGTTGCGGTATAGTTTAGGGTGATGCGATTATGACTTGTGCACATGTCTGGCGATATATGAAGTGTATTTTGAAATAATGAAGTCTGTAACAAAGATGATTTGCGAGAGGATTTTTTGAGCTTACAGCAATCTCGAAGGTCTTGGTTGGGTCGCAGAGCTTATCAACGCAGCCATAGTGGTTCACCCCAGCTGATACGCAGCACCCGCGGACGTCGGGCAGCTTCGGTGCCGCTGCTACTTCTGTGGTCTTCATCTTTCCAGGAGTCAATGTTAGCGACCTGGTCATGGAAAATCCCATACACATTAGTGTGCTAGTCCAATTGTCATCTGTAACTATAATAATAACTAGGGCTGTTTCGGTCTTCTAGCTGTCTTTAAAACCGTGGCTCCTGCCGTTTTGGTTTGTTAGTGACTAAAGTGTAGTGAGTGTAAGGGGTAATCTGAGCCATAATTACAATCCATTGTATACACAATACACCCTTTCATACGAAAGGGTTAGACGGAAAACCGGGACCTAGTGGCCCGCGCTACATGACTCTACGTTGCCTACCGTTTATAGACCAAGTTTTAGTGATGTTGATAGTTCGTAACCATATGGAAACTAGTATAGACTAAGGAAATATTGTTGATCACATTTGTCTCACCATCATTCATAACTATCCCCACCATTACTTTCTTCTTCATGTACGGTGCAACCATAACCATTTCATAAATAACTTGTAACAGGAAACAAGGTGCGCAGTTTCGAACCCCGGCTCTCATCTATAATTTCTTTAATTAATCACGTACGAATCGTCTATGTGCAATTGTTGTTAGCTTTCGGTAAAAGAAAACATCGTCAGGAAACCTGTATGACTGAGAAAACCTAACTAGCTTTCGAATGACGTGTGAAGACCGCCAACTCGCACTTGGCCAGCGTGGTGGACTATGACCTAAGCCCTCTCATCTTGAGGGGAGGCCCGTGCCCAATAGCGGGACATAAAAAAGGGCTGTATTATTACACATAAATACATCTGTAGGTACGTCAACCAAACTGTACAATGAATGGATGGATTTTAATATGTTTTTTTTTATAATTATTTGAACAGTTTTTGTTTTTGAGAAAATCTGTTCAGCTGTTTATTTTAAGTTTTCTTTTGCTGTTTTTTTTTATTTTTTCATTTACACTTTCTATGTCTGTAGTGGCTTCTCAGTTAAGTGAGTAAATATGTTAAAATTATTAATGAAGCTTGCTGAACTGTTGTATCGATTGCAAAATAAAGCAAAAGTTTACAAGTACGTTAGCTACGTGAGCTAGGCTAAACTTATTTAAACTTAGTTTAGTTGCTACTAAAATGCTGAAGAACTGAACAACTCGCTTTAAACTTAAAACAACTTCTATTAGAAATATTTAAGCAATAGCCAAACTTTAGGACAAGTAAGTTGGTTCAGAATTGATCGATAAACTCTATTACGAGTATGATATTTTTTAAAGATATTAATGAATTTATTTGGAACTGCCAAATCATAGTAAATCTCAAGATAATCAAGCATAAAACTGCAATACCTCAAGATAATTAAGCTATTTCTGCGTAGATTGAACCAACAATAATAACTAAGAAGACCTGAGGGTGAATCGGGATAACTAGTATACATGTAAGGATGCAAGTCAACGTAGAACTGACGTCGACAATGGATGCTGCACAGGAATTCAAAACATAGAGATGCAAAATTCAAAATAAGCCGCAATATAATCCGTTAAAATAGTTCCACTTCAGCACCTAGTAGATCATCTAATACTCGTCGATTGATTGTTGATCACAATATAGGTGTAAATTTTAGAAGATAAAAATATACGACACGAAGTGTGGTTATGTTATGTTAGTGAGAAATAAAAGTTATTTAACGAATGTATTTAATCCGATCTAACTAAGACCACTTGGATGTACATCAATATTACTATGACACAAAGATATTAAAAAAAACAGTGCTAACATGGGTATTAGAAGGAATTTAACACTTTAACACCAAAATATTTAAAATTAGATTGCTTAAAACTCACCTGATAGCATAACTTGGCAAACTGGAACCATGAATGTTATAAGAAGTTACTGTAATCTCATACATCGTGAAGGGAAGCAAATCATTTAAAACGAAGTAGGTCTTATTTGCGGGCACTTTATACGTCATTGGCTGCATACTCCTCATGGTCTCATTGTTCTTTATAGAGCTCTCTGAAGGATCAATAAGGTGAGCGTCGAAAGACCTCAATGTGGTAACGTTGACTATATATTCCACCACCGTCTCTGTATTCTGGATCGGAGGTGTCCATGACACGTTTAATTGCTTTTCGTTCAACGGTTCCACTTCGACGTCTTCTGGTGGGCTTGGGAGAAGTTCTGGAAATAAAGTTGCATATTAAGGCTTGACAAACTTTTTGGATTGTAATTAGTAGACTTTGTCGATGTCCTAAATTATTATTATAATTTTTATTTCCCTTGTAAGTGGTGGCTCCCCCTGTTTGGTTTGCAAAGAATTAAATAGAAAGCTCTCTTAACGCTTCTAAGAAGAAATAAAGTAGTAGAGGAGTAGGAAAGATCCAATATAACTTTATTGGGCTGACTTTTATGTCTTATATGTATTTCTTTTTGTTTATTACGAAACAAATAACATTAGTGTCGTGTATTAATATTTTATGTACTGTTTTACTCAGGGGTACGCAGGTTTTTAATTATTTATTTTTCGTCATTGAAATTTACAGCGGATGGTAAGCAACGATGATCAGGGTTTTTTTTTTTTTTGGGAATGATAGACGCTGTTGGCCGCAGATGGCCATTACAGCTTCACCGGACAATAGGAGGCGAGCGCTTGAAGCGCTCTAGCCTTTACTACGGCAGAAGTAGCGACGAGCTCAAGGGCACCTCAGGGAGGCACGGCCTCGGCTTGGGATGTTCAGTGTCTTAACATAATCGCACATACAGAAATCGAAATTTTTGTGTGTGTGATGTTTCAATTAGCCGAATCGGGCTCAGCTGAGAAGATTCGGCAAGAAACTCAGCGGGCTTGTCATATTTTCACTTTTTTATAAACAGTGTCTTGTTAGAATTAGATCGGCATCAGCGACAGTGTGTCCTGCTGTTCGAAAGATAAAACCATAGAGAGAATAAAATTACGAGGAAAATACAACAAACTTAAAGGCCAAAGGGATAGTAGTCTAACTAGTCCCAGGACTCCCAGGACATAATTATGTTTTAAAATATGTACATTTTATTAACACGCTTTTATTAGCTTGACCTGTATGTATGTATGTATGTATGTAACTATGTAACTATGATGTTAATGGAATCTTGCGATGCAATTTTGAACCACTTCTACACATCCAAAACATTTGAAATTTTGCATATGTATCAAGGACCGGTGACAATACAATAATATGGTATCCTCGAGCTGATCTGATGCTGGGGCTCGAAGGTGGATAAAGGAACCCTTGGATGGCTACTAGTAAACTAATCGAGTTTGGGCTCATTTGATTTGTTTTAAAGAGTTATTTTCATATTGACCATTAATGAGGACCTGATGATGGAACTGGAAGGTGGGTAACGGAACCCTGGAATGGCTACTAGTAAACACATCGAGTATGGACTCATTTGATTTGTTTTAAAGAGTTCTTTTCACTTTGACCATTAATGAGGACCTGATGATGGAACAGGAAGGTGGGTGACGGAACCCTGGAATGGCTACTAGTAAACACATCGAGTTTAAGCTCACTTGATTCGTATTAAAGAGTTCTATTTACTTTGCCCAATAATCAGGGTTGATGATGGAAATGAAAGGTGGTTGACGGAACCATGGAATGATTACTAGTAAACCTCGATGGGTTTACTAGTAGCTTGGACTCATTTGATTTGTATTAAGGAGTTATATTTACTTTGCCTAATAACGTGGATAACCCGGAAGGTTGGTAAGCCACCGAACGGCTTCGGACCAGTTATACCATTGAATTGTACCATTAATGGTATAAATGGTACTAAGTTGTCCCATTTATACCTGTAATGGTATAGGTGGTACTAGTTAATACCAGTTATACCATTAGATATCCCTTGATTACTACTTGTAAAACTATTGACTTTTGGCGTATTGACTTTCGACTGTTTAAAGGGTAAATACGTAGTGCTTTCTTAAATTTCGCTAACTCAATCAGATACCTACGCGTAATATAAAAATATGTTTTGCCACAACCTGCCTACGATTCAAGCTACGAACAAATCAATACTTGAGCTAATTTTATTCGTAGTTTAGGCGAATATTTCTAAGACTAAAAAGTATAAAATAAATTAATAGTTTAAAAAACTAAAAATACACGCTTTTATAAGGACTACTGCATTAAAAAGCTATGAATAAATTATCTAAACCGTGCGTTCTTTCTTTCTACCTCGTGTTTGTAATTTATGGATTATATTTATGTGAAAAAGCGCGCTTTTTCTGCAATAATTTTGTCAAATTTCAAGAACGTTAAGTATTTGTATTCGCATGACAATAATTTGAAATCATTTACGTAGAAAAAACGCCCCACGCTTTTACACACAATAAATATAATCCATAAATTACAAACACCAGGTAGAAAGAAAGAAAGCACGGTTTAGATAATTTATTTATAGCTTTTTAATTCAGTAGTCCTTATAAAAGCGTATATTTTTAGTTTTTTAAACTATTAATTTATGTTCTTTATAGTTAAATCTTTGCCTTTTAAATTAGAACTTTTCATAACGACATAACTTGTGATGGCGAGATTAAAAATTAGCTTCCGCTGTTATCGTTTTATGTCTCAAAAGTGTTAATTACTTTTAGTTTTAGTTTACGGGGAACATTAAAGTTTTATAAAGTGATTAATGTTGGAAAATGGTTTGGATGAAGCTTTAGCTTAGAATACGAAAGTTTTTAGACAAGCTAAAATATCAAAGAAATAAATAATTTAAATCACTGTTCGATCAAAGACATTATTTGAATATATGTCTAAACAACACTTTATACTTTCTGGGAGTACAAATATAGTGGAAATCCCTGAGTAAAAGATGATGACTTCATGATATAATATCCGATGTCTAAAGTCTGATGCTGTAGGATAAATTAGACCATAGGCTTTATCGGCAGTATTACGTAGCGTAAATAAAATTTAAAAAAAAAAAACTATTAGCGACAGTAAAGAACGTGCTATAGTATATCTGACGATCGTTAGCAAAGTGGAATGTATCAGGGTTTCACAAGAGAAGAAAGTTATCGACAGCGATATTCGAACAATCGGTAAACTAAAATTAATTTCAGTGATTGCTACTTTTACTCGCATCGCGCAACTATTGGCTTTTTACATAATACCCAATTACCTTAGTAAACCTGAGTTAACCAAAAATCCAAAATAGTTAAAGTATTTTTATTTGAATTATGTTTATATTCAGAAAATCTTAGTATCCAGGTAAAAAAACATTCATTAGCCTCAACTCAAGCCTCAACGGAAATAAGGGAAACTTACCGATGCCCTCGACGATACAAGCCAAAGTTTTCTCCATGTACGATGCGCAGGAGTAGTGAGACTTGATGTTGTCCGTGACTGGCGTGAACTCCCCTCGGCACACGTCCTGGCAGATGTCTGGCACGCGCTCCTGCACGCAGCATGGCACGTGGTTGCGTCCGTCTGCCATGCACCTAAACAAAGCATTGTTGTTAGGGTATAAGCAGTTCTTCAAGAAGGTAGCGCTCCATATCGCGAGTTTGATGGTTTTAACGATGTCATTGATTTTTTTTGGCTTGTACTATGTTTTATTCAAGGCCAGCATAATGCATGTACATTTTGAGATGTATTAATACAATGAAATTAGAAATTCTAACTTAATGTCATACCTAATGTGTTAACATAATAAAGCGTAGATATAAAAACCAAATAAAATGAAATAAAAATTCGAAATAATACTTATGACTAAATTAGAAAAATAATAAAAAATAAGTTTTAGTTCTCCTTTGAATTCTTTCATGTTTTCTATTTTTTTATCGGGGGTTAAAACCAATGTTATGCACCAAAAACCAATTAATGTAATGACTATTTTTTATTAACAGTGGTGAACTTAATATAGGTAAAATTCAGAGCTCAGTATTTTAAGTGGTGTCTATTAGTGTGGTTACAAATAAAATCGATATAATATATAAACTAGATAAACATTCACGAACAAAATGACATCTAAAATGTGGTCGCGGAGGTTGCAAACTTATCTGTGCTGGTGGCGGAAACGTGAACTAACGATTATATAATGATAATGACTTGTAGCTTGACATTGTCATATAGACAGTAGCGACACTCCTATCGGCAAAAATAAATTTGTCAGGATGTGGCTTGTAAAGAAATAGCGACACAAGGGCGCTATTTCTCGCTACCACTTTTTGAACCGTGACACCAAATCAAATGCAAATAAATATCTAAAAAATATACTCCAGAATTTATCTTAGCTATCTTTCAGGTCTCCTAGAATGCGATACTTTTGCTCAGCAGTAGAATATTAAAAAGATCATCATATATCAGCCGAAATAAGTCCACTGCTGAACAAAGGCCTCCCCCTTAGAAGGGAGGGGTTGCCTAGTCCCCACGCTTGGCAGGTGTCTTGGGGACCGCTGTATACATAGATGGTAGGTAATCCAATAGAAAGACGCTGCTGCCCGTCTTCTTGTTTTCCTTTAGTCGCCTCCCAACGGGAGGAGATGGGATGGTGCTAAAAAGGCGATGGGCCTGTTGGTCTAGTGGTTAAACACCCTGGATGCTACCCAATAGGTCATGGGTTCGATTCCCGCCAAGTGTCTGGGTGTTATTGATATATTTAGTATGTATTTAAAAAAGTATATAAGTATTAGTATCAGTTATCTGGTTTCCATAGTAGGCAGAGCCTGCACAGTTTGGGATCAAATAACCATGTGGGGATTGTCCCAGAATATAATAAAAAAAAACATTAATTAACATACTTAACAATAGAAGGGAAGTCCGGCTGACATGACTCCGGGTCTTGGCCAGTGCCGTCAAGTATAGTCTGGATACTACAGAAGCCGAGGCAGCTCTTCGTGACGTTGGCAGCAAGACAACAGTCTGTGTAGTTGTGTGTCAGCGCCAGAGTGGATAGAGTGGGGGTATTTGACGAGTATGTGTCCGTCATGTTCTGGTTCTCTGGTGGTGTTAGCCCTCTCGATATCACTGGAAGAGAGATTCTTATGAGAACTACTTAGAAGCTTGAAGTGTTTATCTTAAATCTTCTTTTAGGTTCAAAGTTTACTAAGCTAGTTTTTGACTGCACCTGATGGATGATGGATGGCTTTCAGTGGTTTATGAGCAAACCATCCCGTTCTGTATCTGACTTTAAACTCTTTCTTGTTTGGTCAAAATATGACAAGAAGTATGTGCAAGCTATACTCAGGTGAGGCCAAGCTGCAACTGCATCCATTAAAAAAAACCTTCATTGAATTCGCTCCCGAAAGAGAAATATAATATGGTTTCTGCCAATCTTGGTTTTAAATTGTTAAAGCCTCCACGACCCCTGATCCGCGATGAAGCTCGCTAGAGCACGTCCCGGGGGGAGCAGAGAATGCACGCTTCCCCCGGCACCTTCGCGATGCTCACAACGGCTTACACAGCGTCGCCCGCCTCGGGGTCACATTTAGTGGGGACGTACAGAGACCCCACCCTGTGCGTCTCCCTTTAAGGCAGGGGATCGCTCGTTACATCCATATTGCGCCTCTCACGAGTGGGCCGGAGGGCCAGACCGATGAGCGCCACCGCCCCGACGCTGTCGCATCCACCGACCCGTACCGGCCTTTTCCCGAACCCACTCCGCGACCTTCTTTTGGGACATAACTGTCTCAAACAAACCAATACTTACAAGATCGGCACGTATATAACATAGATGTAGGGATGTCATGCTGTTTCGTTCCCTTTACATCTACATTGTCAAACCTTTTCGTTAAGGCATTTCCTTCAATTCTGTCCTCCAATTTACCTGTAAGCCTATGGAAACTCCTGATCGGTGGTTCAGTGTTCAGCTCGCACGTGTATACACCAGCGTCTGATGCTTTCACGGACTTGATCACCAGCGCCCACACGTCTCCACCCTTCATTATACCTGGCCCGGGAAGGGGTTCTTCCGCTAGAACAAAAATTATGATTATACGTTTGGGTTTATTGATCTAATTTTGAGATGTCATTCCCTCTGTTGCTATACTTCTCCTAAATGTGTATCAAGTAAAACAAACATCAACTTCTTATTTGTGTAAATCAATATGTTTTCGTGCATTTTCATTTCGAGACATATTTTGGCTTGATTGAATGTAATACGAATAATCGTCAAGCCTTTTTATTTTCAAAAACTTTATCATTTCGATTTTTATAATGAGTTGACTTAGCAGCTATATATCTAACTAAAGTGAGACAATGTTATTCCAATACTTAAAGCTTCACTAAATTTCAACAAAACCCTTTCAGGGATGAGTCAAGTTTTAAGTAACATACTTACATATTTAATAACGTAAGGGCTCTTTCGTTCTGCAAAATCTAGTCAGATATTTATTAAATTTTATCTCAACATTCATTTTTATTATTTAATTCATTTTTATTATTTAATCGTACTCTCTTCAAAGTATGGAATGTATTTTATTATTACTTGGTAATAATGCAACTAGTACATTCGCCTGAAGGTAAGTGGTCCACTCTTTAAGTCGGTTTCGGTTATTTTACCAGAATCTTCACAGCAATATTTAGACACGGTTGCTTCATTATTATCAGCCGGAACCACTTCACTTCCACTGGTGAACAGAGGTCTTCCCTAAGGAACGCCACATTGAACGACAATTGCCTATTTGCATCCAGCGGTTGTCCGCGAATCGCACAATGTCGTCAGTTCACCTATTGGGAGGCCTGCCTACGCTGTATCTTCCGTTTCGTGGTCACCACTGGAGAACACTGTGAGGTGGCGAATATCTGATAATGCGGTAGAAGCCTACGTCCGATCCCTACGACTACTAGGTGGTAAGTTCCTTGTGCAAGTAACGGTCCAGGTAGTCCACAGTGTCAGATATTCTGCCGCCAAGAAACAGTGTGTAAACACTGCTGTTCCGGTGTGAAAGGCACAAATAGCTAGAAATTAAATATGTAATATCTTGAGGGTCGGCAACGCGTTAGTGATTCTTCTGGTGTTGCGAGCGTCTATAGGCTGCGATGACTGCTTACCATCAAGCGGGCCGCATGCTTGCTTGCCACCTTGGTAGTTTAAAAAATACGATTTAGTTAAAGTGTTTCCTTAAAGGCCTTACGAGTCTTCAATATGTGCCGTTCTGCCTATGGTAAAACTTGGGGACTCAAACCAAAGGTAATATACTGGTTATACACTACGATGGTGAGGCCTATTCTTACATATGGCAGCGCCGTATGGTGGCCTAGGACTAAATTAAAGATCTGTAAAGATTTGCTTAGGAAGGTGCAAAGAGTAGTTTGCATGGCAATTACGGGTGCCTTCAAAACAACGCCTACACAGGCTCTTGAGTGGACACTGGAACTAATTCCACTACACACTCATATCCAAACAGAGGCAAGGAAGTCTTTATACAGACTTGCAAAAGCAGGAGCTTGGAATCGTAACAAGCCCTGTACAAAACACACTTTATTGGATCCCGTGAAAGAACTGGATGATCTAATGGACATGCTCTGTGATAAGATAAATCCAGTGTTCATGTTTAATAAGAGGTACCGAGTACACATACCATCAAGGGATGAGTGGACGCGGGGACTCAAACCGGTTGGTGGAACGCACCTCATATGGTACACTGACGGCTCAAAAATGGAGTCAGGTACTGGGGCAGGAATTTATTCCAAGGACTGCAGGGTCAGTCAGAGCATGGGGCAATATGCATCGGTTTTCCAAGCGGAGACCTATGCTATAATTGCCAGCATTAAAGAAATGTAAAGGAGAAATGTTAAAGGTAAAACCATTTACATTCTCAGTGACAGTCAGGCAGCTCTGAAGGCTCTAAACTCCTTCTGAGTTGACTCTAAACTGGTTAAAGAAGGTGTTACAGGTTTGAATGACCTGGGAAGACACAACAACGTCAGCCTCATCTGGGTACCTGGACACGAAGGTGTCGAGGGCAATGAGAAGGCAGACAGACTAGCAAGGGCCGGCTCGCAAAGACAGCTGGTGGGTCCTGAACCATTTGTGGGGATTCCGTATGGAACGTACCACCAAGCATTATATGCGCATGCTAGGAATGAACACTTAAAGGAATGGAGGGAAGCGTCAGGCCTAAACCACTCCAAAACTTTCTCTAGCACAAGGGTGGACTGTGGGGTTAAATTATTAAAACTTAACAGATCACAGATAAGGCACCTGATAGGTGCACTCACGGGACGTTTTGGTATCAATGAGCACCTTCACAGAATGAGGCTAAGTACTACTGATACTTGCAGATTTTGTAAAGGTGAAAAAGAGTCAATGCGACACATTTTGTGTGGCTGCGACGCTCTTGCGAGACGTAGGTCGTGTCATCTGGGAGTAGCTTATCCTACACCAGATGATTATGCACAGCTCCAAGCTGGCGCAATCGTTGCGTACCTGAGGGAACTCTTCGACACGTCAGAAACAGAGTAAGGGCTAGGGCATGCACAATGGATCCAACGGGGTCGAAGTGCATTCCGGTGGTTACCGGGCCCAATTTATAGCCACCAAAAGAATAGAATAAAGTGTTTCCTTTTACATTCATACTCACAGTCATCATGGAGCACTTGGACTCTATCATCCCTTGTGACCCTTATGCCTCCAGCGGTCAACAACTGCAGATCCTTCGCCCGCCTCCATAGCACCGGTCGGCCCTTAGCGCCCAACACAACGCAGGTCAAAAGGGCATCTTCCCCACTCCTGACGGCCACGCCGCCCACTGCTGGGGTCCTCATGTACGCTTCTTTGGGCGCCTGCTCTTCTTCCTGGGAGCTGCCAGTGGAAGTGCTCGCGCTTTCTGATGAGTCATTTCTTAGTTCTGTTGGAAAGAGAAAGGGTTATTTAGAAATATGCGAACATTATGGCTTAGGAGTCACTGGGTGCCTGGGCCTTAGATGTCAAAGTCAAAAGTCCAAAATAGTTTATTTCAAATAGGCTTAACGCTAGCACTTTTGAAAGGTCATGTATTTTTTAAAAAAAGCTACCACCGGATCCCAACGCGACCTCAACTGAGAAGATCCGGAGAAACTCAGCGGGCTTGTAATTTTTTCAATTTTTTTTTAAACAGTGTGTCATGTTACAATTAGATCAGAGCGACAGTGTGTCTTGCCGTTCAAAAGATCAAATAAGACAGAAAAAAAAAATACGACGAAAGTACAACAAACTAAAAGGCCCAAGGGATAGTAGTCCCCCCAAGCATATAGTAGGTACGGTGGCGACTCCAAGAGGTACGGCGGCGAGGGTACACGTCCCTGTGAGTGCAGTGACAGGTTCCCGGGGGGATTAATGTCTCTCTCGGCAGGTTTATAGGCAAGGCATTGAGGAGTACCTGGTGCAGCTCTCACCGGAGAACGCAATTCCCCCCGCCCCTCTAACGTGCCGATGCTGCAGCCGAAGAGGTTTTAACGAGTAAGAATACCGCACAGTCATCAGATCAAGCACACACGTACTGAACGGTTACCATTGAACAGGCTCTGTCTAATTTGGGGTCAGATGACCGTGTCTGTATTAACACAGGATACTATTAATGTTGCCAGTGGACTGTCCAGGTAGCAATAGCGCCCTGTCATCTCCTCCCGTTGGGTGTCCGTTCCGACTAAGGGAAAACAAGAAGACGGGCAGCAGCGTCTTTCTATTTAACAACCTACCACCTAGGTATACTGCGATCCCCAAGCCGCCTGCCAAGCGTGGGGATTATGGCAACCCCCCCCCCTTCTAAGGGGGAGGCTTTTGTTCAGCAGTGGACGTCTATCGGCTGCTGATGATGACGATGATGATTATAAATATTTAACTTTACTGTATTTTTTTAATAATTTGTGTATTTTTTAATGACGGCAGCAATAAATAATTATCTATCTACTCGTATCTACAAAAGACGTAAATGTTACCCAAGTAACATAAAAAAGTTTAGATAATGACAAAATTACACATGTGTTCCGACCAACCAAAATTAATACTCAATGCTTTCCACAACCTCCTTTATTATTCAAAATGAAAATTACTAGCAACGTCTGGTCCATTAGACAAAAAGGTTGAAATGTTAAAGCGGCCCTACGATCTCGAAACTCGTAAGTACTAAACTACACTGTCATACTTCAAAAGGCCCTTTGAGGGATTTAAAAGCCGATTTCGTGAGGGCTGTGGCCCCACCTCCGATAAAAAGGTCATCTATATCCTGGTCGGGTGTCTACGCGAATATAAATGTCAGAAAGAAAGGTTTTGCTGTGGGGTCCCAGTGATAGAGAAAAGTTATAAGCGTTCTTTTTTAAATTTGTCGTTTGGTTAATTGTTTTATTGGTAAGTAGCGACACGCCCTGTCTTCGCATGGGTGTATATATATTTTTTATATAAAACTTCAGTGAAAAATGTTCCTACTGATGGTGAAATCCGTTGCGTGGTTTAGGAGGAGTTAGCGAATATACAGACAGACGCGGAAAGCGACTTTGTAAAGATACAATTAAATTGTGTGTATATAGATAAAATAGAAAAATAGCAGTTTAGAAGAGAGTTTCTAATATAGAAGGTGGTGACCCCAATATAAACAGCGTTTTCATATTATGCATGTAACTATACCCCGGCCGCCGAGAGAATACGTTCCTGACAGGTCATGATGAAACGGACGATGTAACTTTGACGTGGCGTTGCATTTACAATAATTTTTTTTAATTGTTTATTTGCCCTGCTAATTAACAAATATCATAAGAAAATAAATTATTATGCCAACTAAAAATAAATGTTATCGCTTAGCGCTAAATTTCATGTTAAAAAAAATAAGAAAACTTAATATTATTATGTGTAGGTTGAATCCATACTACGCTTTTACAAGGATACACCAACTGTGTGTTTTTGAAGTGCAGCGCCAAAAATATCGGGCAATTGTAACGTTATTTGTAGTTATGCTGTAAATATGTAGAATACTTATTTTTAATTATATTAGAATGTAATAATAACGTTAATTATATTAAACCTCCGCACGAAACGAACGCGCGAAGGTAAGTAGCGTAAATATATAGTGGTTATTTTATTTTTCTGGTATCAGAATGGATACTATCTTTAATAATAATATAATAATACATGTAGACGAAGATGAGGACGAAGACGGCACCTCCTCAAGCGAATCGGAATCAGATTAAAGTTTGTTTGCCAGTCACAAATATTTTCCTGATATGGTAATCAATATTGCTGAAGATAATAATTATCGCATTTTTAATTTCTTTGTTACATTCACAAATTACAATCCAAATAAACAATTATTGAAACTTATGTTACTTTTTTCTTAGATCAGGTAATAACAGTGTTAATTATTTCCCATCACTAGTCATAACCAACTGACAGACGTCAGGAACGCATTCTCTCAGCGGCTGGACATTAATGGCTATTCGTACATACAAAAGTGAGACGCCTTTACACGTGAAGTGTATTGAGCTTCGCTCGTTTCCTTTGCGTTGCATAACATTATGTACTTTGCACCTACAGTAGGTTACCTACCACTGTTAGATTACGGGTCTCAGAAACTTTTCTAATTGATGACCAGATGACGATCGGAAATATACTGTCCATGAGCAGGTGTTTCACTCAACATCAGATGAATATTTGGCTTTAGTTATTATTAATATGTGTAAAAACAGCAAAATTATAATCGAAATTAATTAAAAATACGAAATAAATTTTCTTAAATTAATTTACTAGAATATTCTTTGCTGAACATTATTTTTATTTTCCTCGTCAAAAATAATTTGCTCTGAAAGATGTGCATCTTCCATTTAATTACATGCTCAATCGGTTCTCGGTCATATAAAATGATGCCACTGGTCTGGAAAATAGCTTTATTACAACTTGAATGAGTTCGAATGTAAGTTATGAGGTCTTTCAAAATTTATCATAAGGGGCTTGTAAAGATGCAATTTTTGTAGCCCGTTTTCGTGCCTTATTAGAAACATGCCATTGTATTCAACTTTAGTAGTAAAAGCTTGACAGTTCAACATATCGTGAGACGACTGCAGCAATCTTAGCACGATTTGCCAAGACTTCGTAATCTTGACAGTTCGGTGTGGAGTATGACGTAGTTATCGACATAGAAACGTCATTTTCGGTATTAGTTAGGTCGAAGGAATAATATCTCTTCACGTCCCGTGTCGCCGTCCCGTCCCGTCCGCTGTCTGCCGGAACATTAAAAGTTATGAAGTCACTCCCAGTCAATTACTGTTGGTGGTTACTGTCTACCGAGTAAAATTATAATTCTATCAACTGTATTTTTATTATAGTTATCCTTTTTTTAGGTAGGAATATTTCATTTCAGTGTGTGAAGAAATAAAGATGAGGCAGATCTTTTAGAAGCAATATTTTATTTAAGCCTGTAGAGAAATAAAGAATATGACCCGCTATCAGTGAGACCCCAACCTTCTCTCTCATTCAGATTCAGCACGCTGCGGCCACGTCCCGCCGGTGCCCGGATAAAGAAATCAACGCAAATTGAGCGCACACCAGCCACAATTCGCCACATATTTTTCAGCAGTCAAACAATCTGTATGATAAGTGGTCTCGTGAGTGGTTTAAGGTATTCGCCAATTGAGCAATTTGGTGCGAAGTGACTTTTTGTTAGTTTCTTTTTTTTGTACGCCTTTGTTGTTTTCAGGTGTCGTATAATATTATTCCATGACTTTTCGTGCCAAGTTTTAATGAAATTAAAAAAATAATGGAAAATGTAGCTTACTGCCGCACTCACAGACATCAATTAACTTTAATCGCAATTAAGTATATTTTCGTAATCTATTTATTTCGACTCTCCGAGTCTCTTATGATTATCTTTTAGTATTAATTACGAGATTATTGATATATCTAGTCACTTTCCGCGTATTGTATTATTTGGCTTCCAAAGTCGAAATAATCCATTTCCAAAATATGACTTAATCACAATTAATTATAATTGACGCTTGTAGGTGCGGCAGTAAGACTGCCTCGATCTCAGAGTATCCTACGTTCTCCTATCGTTGTTGTTGTGACCTGGGTTCGAACCTAAATACAAGACAGTGTAATAAACTCTTAAGTACCATTTTTTTCTTTATAATTATTTATAACTGGTTTCCTTTCAAGTGCTATCACCGTTTATCAGTGTTAAAACTCAATTTTAATCGGGAATTAGTAAAAAATTAAAAATTAATTTAGTCAAGTTTTAAAATAAAGTTTGATAATGGAACACGAAAGTATAAACTGTTAGACTTCTCAATAGAGAGTGACAGAACTATAAACTACGTATATTGACGTCTCTAGCTCGTGTCATAGTAAGATAATAATACTGCTTTAGACATGGTAGTAGGACCCCTGATTTTTAGATCAGATCAGTCAGACAACTGCTCTGCTGCTCGTCATCCCAGTTTTTTGTTTTTGTTACATTTTATTGGTGCCAAATAGTCCCAATGTGTTGCTATTCCAATAAAAATTAAGAGGACTGGGGGAAATAATAAAAAAATACTTGTACATGTTTATTTCGTACTAAAAACATGCACAATTCACGGACTGTCTGATGGGATTTCTCGTTCATAACTCAAAAGGATTGCAATAAGTTAAAACGCACGGGTTGCTAAGAAATTGCATGTACAATGCAACGCCTGCCTCGCGCAATAGGGGGAACTCGCAAAGCCTTCGCGAAAAACACTTTCATACTACTTAAGCGGAGGAATATGAGGTGATACATATTGACATGTTGGTTAGAAGACGAAATTGTCAAACTTATTAAAGCCCTTGTCAAACGGACAAGGAACCGATAGCGTTTGAATCCAGTCACATAAAAAAGCGAAAGCGAACCTCAGAGTAATTAGAATGGAGCTAGTATCGCGTCGATTCCCCGAACAAATTTTTCGTGGCACTTTTGCGGGGTGCGGGAGGCGAAGTAAACACACACAGATACAATTTCACGCATACTCTTGCAAATGTCTAATGCAAACTTTTCATGTTTCTAAGAACCTAGACTATAATAAACTCGCAAAACATTCAAAAAGATACGCACACAAATAAAGAATGACCTGAACATATGAACAAAAAGTTAGCGCATCATGCTCTCTCCAGTGGTATCTCCTCTAGGAAGCGAACCGATACATGCCAAGACCAACCACGCTTTGCTTTCGCTTCAGTTCGGTTCCCAGTTATGTTTGACAAAGGCTTAATTTTGCTCGTGGTACGTGGGTCAAGGGCATACATGATGCGGGATTCTGTGCGTCCCTTCTAAATGTGACTCCAAGGCGGGGGACAACGCGGTGTAGGCCCGGCATCGTCGCCAGCACCGAGAGGGCTTCTGGGAAAGCGTGCATTCTTTGCTCACCCCGAGACGTGCCCTTACGGAGTCCGGCGTAAAAGACTGGCAAGGTCTGAAAATCCCAAAATCTCCCGATAGCGTTAATGAAGGTTTCTGAGCAGGTTTCAGTGGGTAAAAATCTAATACTGTTCTATGGTAGAAACACAACGCTAGTTGAAGATGCCGTTATTTGGCCCCGACTTTTCTGTGATACCTCCAATGTTTCCCCATTCAGCCTTCTCCAATTTTAAGCTACCTTTCATCTAACTCTTTTATAGAACTTTAAACCGTTCTAAAGTACTGTTGTTTGTATTATTTTGTTTTTGCTGTCGCTACGTAACGACTGTGTGTATCAATGCGTCCAGAGTTATATAGGTGCTGATATGTCTGCGCTGTGCTCTCATCACGTGAAGATCCTTCAGCTCACGGGGGAAAGTCCTTGTGCACTTTGAAGTCCTGTTTTTATTCAGCCTTTATTGCACGGAAGAACAAAGTGTAGGGTTAAGGTTTAATTTATTACTTCTCTTTTTTAATATTTAATGATGTATTGTTACCATAATAGTTCGTGAATGCGACGAGCAAATCTTCGTTTAGCCATAAGCAAATCAACTCTACTTTTGGCAACTTGACTCCTTGAAAAAACACAACAGCAGTCAGATGGAGTTGCGACCTTTTACGGGGTAAAGGGTAAAAGCTTCCGTGGTGCAGCGGTAAGCCACTCTTTTACAATACGGAGACCACGGGCTTAATTCCTGCGGGGATCGTCAACTTTGTGTAGTTGTTCCTTAATCGCGATCACTTGATCCATGCGTTGGTAGGGTAAGTAAAAAGTCGGTCCTGCTCCTGCTTGACCCCTCCCCGGTAATGTATTGTCCCATTGAATTGTGAGAGTTAAGGAAGAGAGAGTGCATGTATTGTGTCTACGCAAGCACTTGTGCACTATATTATCTGCCGCGGGGAACTGTGGCCTATCTTTGGCAAGAAGATAGGCCTGCACTGCCCACTGTAGTCGTATTGGTCAGGAGAATTATTTAAGGTACTTCCTAAGTTGCTCAAGTTTCTAGCGAATTTTCGTACTGTGGCTCTCTCCAAAAAAATTTAGTTGGATATTATCACTTCTTTTCCATTCTCTGTTACCATAATAAGCCTTGTGGATGTCAAGGCCGCGCCCTAAGATGTACTATATGTATATTCACTAAAGGGCGAAAGGTACGCAAATGAAAATTGACTTTGTAACAAAACCATTAAAGTATAATATTGTTTGATGCAACTTCCGACATGTTTTGTGTTGTTAATATTAATGTGAGTGGTTCCCTTTTTTGTACTTCAAGGGTTGGATTGAATTCGAAGCGGTGGAAATGCGGGGTGTCCGTCATGAATAGTAAATAGGTCTGTTGGTACGGTACGAGAACGGTCGATCCAGTGATTCTAATGTATTAGCAGATAATTCAATAGGAAAACGAATGTTATTCGATCGGAAAAGACGAATCGGCTTCTTATTTTTATTTACTTGATACCAAATAGAAATTATTTATTTTGCTAGTAAATGAAGTTTCCTTTTAAGCAAATAATGCCTGTATTAGGAGACTTTACTCTTCTATATCCATCGATATACTATCTATATCTTACTTAATTTAATATTAGTATTTGTGTGCGCGCGTGCAGGTGTGTGTTATGGTATCTATTGTACTAGGTACATACTTAAAATATTAATTTAGGCTGAGGCCCTATTAGGTCGTTACACTCCAAACCAAATAAGCTTGAAGGCGATTACAACTTTATTATGCAGTCATGAAACACCCCCGCTGTATAGTTGACCGTTAACGCGGCAGCAAAAAAAGGTTGGTAATACAAAGTTGTATTGAGCCGCAAACGAACTTGTAATCGCCTCCAAGCTTATTTGGGATGGAGTATACGTTGCGATGCGTCGCCGTCGTTGCGATGTCGTGCGTCGACGTAACGCAGGTGTGGCATACAATGCGTTGATCCGTTGCGACTATGCGACGCAACGCAACGCACTAATGGGGACTTAGCCTAATGTGGCCTCAGCTCAGCCTTACTTGACTGACAGGCAGCAATACGTCGCGATGTACTTACGCGCGTTCAACCATAACTATGTACTTACAAAGAAAGGGATAAAAGTGGACAATGGACTGACCCCTCTATCCTTAGCCAAAAGGAACTAACGCAGGCCTGTGGTGCTCACCACTGGCGATCGCGGGGCGGTATGGCACAGTAAGGAGCTACACGGAAGGTTCTCAGCATCCGTGGCCTGGCTACGATTCGGTGACCTCTTTGGGGAAACCGAAGGTTTTGTCTGTGCAATTATGGACGAAGTTGTGATGACGAACAACTACCGGAAATATATCCTGAGGGATGGCACCATCGACATTTGTCGGGCATGTCATCGGCCTGGTGAATCCCTCAGGCATATTATTTCCGGTTGTTCGCGTCTCGCAAATGGTGAATACTTGCACAGACACAATCAAGTGGCCAGGATAATCCACCAGCAACTTGCTTTGAAATACCGCCTTGTGACGTCAGAGGTACCGTACTACAGGTATGTACTGGAACCAGTTCTGGAGGATGGCCATATCACCTTATACTGGGACCGATCTATCAACACAGACAGGACTATTGTCGCTAATAGGCCTGATATTGTGCTGATAGATCGCACCGAGCGTCGTGCAATGATTTTAGACGTCACTGTCCCCCATGACGAGAACCTCGTGAAGGCGGAGAAAGATAAAGAATGCAAATATCTTGAACTCGCGCACGAGGTTGTAGTCATGTGGGACATTGATAAGGCAATCATTGTACCTATAGTCGTATCCGCCCATGGCCTAATGGCCAAGAGCTTCGATAAGCACCTCAAGAGGCTCACGTTAGACGGCTGGATCAAGGGCCAGATGCAGAAGGCAGTGCTCCTGGAGACGGCACGCATTGTGAGGAAGTTCCTCTCTCTGGAGCCTTAACCACCGTCTACTAGGACCCTGTTCCCACAGCCGGTTGGAAGCGGTTTTGTATATTTTTAAATGTACTTACTTGTTTTTTTATTTATATTTAAAAATGTAAAATAATTGATCAAAAATAAATAAATGGTATAATAAAAAAACATTTTGAATGAAATCGGCTTAATAAGAGGGAGAGAGGCTGGTAGAGAATACGAGAGAGAGAGAGAAAGCAAGGAGGTATATATAGGCACAAAATACTGAGAGTACAGAAGGCAAGCTACATACAACGGGCTTCTAGCAACGCACACATAGTGGTTGGCCACAGTGAACGCGCGGTGACTTGAGCCTAGCGCGGGCGCGGCGGCGGGCGCGCCGGGTGGCCACAGTGACGCGCGGGCTGTTGTGGCGATAACACTTATTGCAGGTGTCGCAAACCTTTTATGAGGATTCTGTATTTCTTACTGGATAGGCCAATCCTGAGATGGGAGGCGTTGATCATAAGAGATGGTGTGCTGGGTGCTCACGAAATAACTAAAAACAGTTAAATGAATGGAGATTTAAAAAAAATATATGTTAAGAATTGAAATTGTAGTCAAAAATATTTATTTTATTTATTAAGAAACATCAATAATATACATATTATAACACTTACAATTTCAAATGTCCAAAAAAACCTTTTTTATACATGTATTTAAAGTTATTTAATAATAAAAAAATACTTTATTCTTTATTCTTTATTATTGCATAATGTACATTATTATTGATATAGACTAGAGATATACTACATCTAAAGTACATTACCCTGTTAGGGTGTCGCAACTAGAGAGCGCAATATTATAATAGATTTTTATAATTACATTAAAATTGCGTTACATTAACATAACATAAACATAACATAACATATCGGTCCAAATTGTTGTCCTTAAATAAGATTTAATTATTATTATTAATATTAACATCATATATAATTAATTACAATTATGACTCAATTATTACAATATTCATAATATTCTTCGAGCTTGTAAAAACCTTTAGCTTCTAGGAAAAGTTTTAATTCCTTGATAAATGCTGCTGTTTCTTCAATTTGGATTATATATTTAGGTAGATGATTGTATATTTTAATAGCCATGAAGTATGTACCTGATTTAACAATGGAAAGTGCTGATACTGGTTGAACTAAAGTGTACTTTCGTCGGAGTGACTCTGTATAGGAAAATAGATTAATGTGTTTTCTGACAAATTTGCATATTTCTAAAATGTAAATAGATGTAAGTGTTAGTATTTTTCCTTTAATGAAGTGTTGCCTACAGCTTTCTCTTCTCCCGATATTAACCAGAATTCTTATGCATGTTTTTTGTAATATGAATATTTCCTGCGCGTGTGTACTGTTTCCCCATAAGATAATGCCATACTGTAGCAACGAATATGCGTAAGCGTAATATGCGCAAAGAGAGGTTTTATAGTCCGTGTTTTTCTTAAGGTTATAGAGTGCGTACGTGAATCTTGACAGTTTACCAGCTATTTTATCAACGTGGCATTTCCAGTTCATATGGGTATCTATTTCTATTCCTAGTAAATTGCAGTTGTTCACGGTTTCAATATTTTTATTCTTATAGTCAAAACTAATATTTACGGGGCATTTTTGATATGGTTTAAATTGCATTATTTTAGTTTTGTCAAAATTGATTTGTAAATTGTGTTCTTCTAACCATCCTATTATTGATTTAAATGTATGATTTAATTGATATTTTAATTCGTCTGTATTATTTTCAGATTGAAAAACTATTGTTATATCATCTGCGTACAATATACTTTTTTGTTTAATTATTTTTGGTAAATCATTGATATATAGTATAAATAATAAACATCCTAATACACTTCCTTGTGGTATGGAACTGTTCACAATTAGTTTCGGAGATAGTATTTTTTGTATTTTATTTTTGGTACAGCTCTCTATTTCTACATATTGTTCTCGATTTTCCAGGTATGATTTTAGCCACTGATAGGTTATTCCACGTACTCCTATTCCGTTTAATTTTTTTAAAAGAATACTATGGGATACTCGATCGTATGCCTTACTCATATCAAGCATTATACCAATTGCGTATTTTCTATTATTTATTATATCCAACAATTCTTTTGTAAAAGTGTATAATGCAAATGTAGTTGATCGCTGTTTTCTAAAGCCGTATTGGCTATTATCATAAATTTGGTATTTTTCACAAAATGCGTTTAATCGGTTAGCTAATGAAGTTTCAAAAATTTTTGAGAATGTAGATAATAAAGTAATAGGTCGAAAATCTTTTAAGTCTGTTGTATTTTTTACTTTAGGAATAGGTTTTACTAGCGATTTTTTCAGTATTTCTGGAAAAGTACCTTCAGAGAAAGATTTGTTGATTAGATAGGTTAAAGGAGCTGTTAGTTCATTTATGCAGAATTTTACCAACGTCGAGGGAAATTCATCAAACCCACAGCTTTCTTTATTTTTTAAAGTTTTTATTATTTTTTGCACTTCACAAGAATCAACAGGTTTTAAGAACATGCTGTTTAGTGATGGAGATATAACTGGACGACCTTCAGAAAAAGTTGGTTTATTTAATGTGTTTCCGATGGAAGCGAAATAGTTGTTAAATGTGTTTGCTACCTCTTTTGGTTCTTTTATTATTTTGTTATTAACTTTTATTTCTATATCCTTATAACATCTTTTATTTGTTTTGTTTGTTTCTCTTTTAATTATTGCCCACATTGATCTGGTCTTATTTTTTGCATATTTCATGTCTTTTACGTTCTGTATTTTTTTAGATGCTTTTATTGATTTTTTTAACAGACGGCCATAGTTTTTATAGTATTTTGTTAGAATTTTATTATCTGATTTCGTTGTAAATATTTTCAATAATCTTTTATTTCTACACGATTTTTTTATTCCTGTTGTGAGCCACTTTTTGTTTATTTTACGGTTTAATTTTATTATCTTTTTTGGAATAGTTGCGTTAAGAATTATACTTAGTTTTGAGTGAAATAGATTGTAATTATAATTAATATCTTTTGTATCATTAAACATTTCATTCCAGTTCAGCTTTTGTACCTCATTTTGAAATAGGGCTAAATTTTGCTCATTATACTTTCTTTTTTCTATTAAGTAAGTTGCTTTGTTATCCCAATTTAAATCTAGAAGTGTGATCATAACTCCTTTGTGATCCGATAATCCATATTCCATTACTTTAATATCATACATAAATCTGTCAAAGTTAGTAAATATCAAGTCTAAACAGGTCGAGCTTGATTTGGTTACTCTGGTAGCTTCATTTACATTCTGATAAAAATTGTAACTTTTAAACAGCCTTATCATATCTCTAGTTTGTCTTTTTTTCGACAGATAATCCACATTTAAATCTCCCCCTAAGATTATATTGTAATTCTTGTATTTAATTCTTAATAGTTGTAACAATTTCTCCAACTGAATATTAAATTTTTCTATCTCCCTATTTGAATTTGGCCAGTAGACCACAATTATTATCGTGCTTAATTTACTTAACTGTACTGCGCAAATTTCTATTATGTATTCTATACTTAAGTTTTTAATATCTTTACATTCTTTATACATCATATTATTTTTTAACAAAATGCACACCCCTCCCCCTTCGTGTCTTGTCCTACAAAATGAGCTAGCTACAGTGTAGTTTTCGATATGAAGTAAGTCTAGTTTGGTAGCTGTTATCCAGGTTTCCGTAAAACAAAGTACTGGTAGATTTTTCTCTTCGGTTAGCGCTTCTATTAGGTGGATTTTATTCTTTATACTTCTTACATTTTGGTATAGGATAGGGAGATCTTTAACGAAAGGGCTTCCTAATGTCGTTAGCTATTGTATCTGCTTCTTGATATGTATTACGAGACTGGTAATGATGCGATTCGTTTATCGTCGATGCCCTTTCTTTTTCAATTATTTCTTTGTTTGAATTAGAAGGCCGAATGGTCGAAGTCCTCATACGCATATAGTTCTGCCGGGTTCTCCTAGTTTGTAGTCCTTGTTCATCAAGATATTCCGATATCCACAGCCCTGTTTTGCGGAAGTAATTGCTATTTACCAGTATATGTTTAGCCATTCTTTTACTTAGCAGTTCAATCAACAAGGGTCTTCTCACTCCACGGCGTCCGATTCTTGTTACCTCTTCAATATATCCATTAAGATTGATGCCTACTATATCATAAAACACGTTAATGATCCTTTCGTGTAGTTCATTTTCATTTTCATTTATATGTTCATTTAGTCCATATAATACTATGGTCTTATTACGATCCCGTTCTTGTTTTATAATAGTTTGATTATGAATTTCTTGTCCTGTTTGCATATTATTTGCACTTAAATGTGTTTTGTCTAAATGTGTGTTTGTTTGGGAATTTAGTTCCTCCGATATATTATTTTTAATATTACTAATTTCATTCTTAAATTGCTTGTTTTCTATTTTTAATTGATCTATTATTTCTGTATTTGTCTTTAATGATTCACGTAAGCTAATTACTTCATTTTCTAGTGTATTGTATTTTTTAGTTATTTGTTCTACACATGATTTTAATTGGTTCATCATCCCGAAAAGCTCTTGCGTACTTTCGTCTTGTTTCCTATATTGTTTATTTACTTGCGTACTAAGGGATCGTATTTCAGTCAGTATAAGTTCATTGGCACTGTGGGGCGTATCATCTATTATTGTGTCCCCTATGGGGGGTGACGAACATGACTGAATTGACGAATCCGTATTTTGATCCAATATAATTCTTTTTCTTATTGTGACGTTTGATACATTTGATTGTGTACAGTCCATATCCTCGGTGCAGTCGCTATTTTTCGTAGTTATTTGTGATCTCACCGGTGTATTTGTGTTGTCGGCTTTCGGTAGTTTTGTCTTACATAACGGACAAGTCCATTTTTTCTTATTCTCCTCCGTCATTATATTATGATAGGTATTTGAAGTAACATTGGCACATTGTAAATCATATTTTTGATCACAAACTGAGCAAGGCAAATACAATTTATTGCTAGATATTTTTTGTAAGCATCCCGAGCATATTAAGTTGGCCATTTCTATGTTTTATAATTTTTCACTACGCACAAAAAGACGATCTTGGTGCTAGCCGGGTTCGAACTCGGTGTCGATAGGGTGTTATTGTCCGAACGAGTTATCGGTTGAGCTATTGCAGTCCTAACGACGATTGCGAAAATCAGTACTGTTTGCTTTGTAGTAGAATCATAATCGGTTTGTGGGTATTCCGGTTATACTTTTTTCTCTCTTCACAATAATAATATAGTATTTATTAAATCGATGTGTTTATTTATTATAAATAGGTATTTGTGGGTTTTTTCTATAGTCTATTTATGTTTACTTAAAACGAGCGACAAGACCGAAATGGTTTGATACCCCGCCAGCCGCGCGATCGGTCGCTTGTTGACTAGGCCCGCAGTGTGGCCAGAACGAGCGGATAGGAACGTTTGAAAAGTACGCCCGCTAACTCGCTCAAGCCGGTCGCGCTAGGCTCCCGCCTAAGTCACTTCAGTGTGGCCGCAAGCGGCGGTTTCATATGTTTGATATTTCGCGCCCGCCGCCGCCGCCGCGCTAGGCCTGCAGTGTGGCCGACCACATAGACAGCGATCATGTACACGATATCTCGGTATATTTCGGTTTAGTGCGAGCGAATTATTTTAGTTATTATTAGTTTTTATTTCCGATCTTCCAGTTTTAATCTCAACAATAAATCAAAAAACTAGATACGATAGCCACTATCACGATAGTTTTTTTCGCATATGCCAGAGTTGATAACCCTGATGAGTTGGTATGAAAAGCGAGGTACATACATGACCATGCCTTCTGTACTCTCAGTATTTTGTGATATAGGTTTGAGATATTTCACTCGTTTGGCTAAGCTTATTCATGGTGGCAAGCAAGCATGTGACCTGCCTGTTGGTAAGCAGTCACCGCAGCCTATAGACGCTAACAAAGCCAGAAGAATTACTCGCGCGTTGCCGACCCTAAAGACATTAGATATTATGTTGTTTCCAGTAATTTCACCAGCTACAGTGCCCTTCACACCGGAACACAGCAATGTTTACACACTGCCGTGGTACCTACCTGAACGGTTCCTTGCACAAGGAACCTACCACCAAGTATCCTATTATAGTTTGGTAAATGATAACAATAATTAAGTTCATAAATATTTCCACCGTTATAACTAAAGATAAAAACTTGTAAATTCTTTCTTTTAGCCTTATTGTGGCGGTAATAGTATATAGTTGACTATCATAAAACTCTTTTTTAATTTAGAAAATATTTAGAATTATAGTCTCAGAGGCGTGAGAAAATTATTTCCATATTAATTTCTAGCTCCAGCATTTAGTGTGTGTTTCGCTTTATGAACTGATAATTAATTTTGTGCAAACGTTTGAAACATTACAAATATGTAGATAAAGTACTTAGTTTAGGGACGGTTCGATTTGTTTATTAATGATATATTTATTTATTTATTTAATTCTTCATGTACAAATTTTGTAAATAGGCGGACTTAATGCCTTAGGCATTTTCGCCACCTTTCTCTACCTTAGAGCGGTACAGAGAGGGTACAAGGTAGGTGCAAAAAAAATATTATGTATTTAGTGTAAGTTTTTTTTATACAACTTAAAACCTTACGAGGAGGTCAATCGTCTTCTTGTACGTGGGTATTAATATGCCAGTTTTCCCTGCGCAAAGCTAAGTATCGCAGCCATTTGAATTTCACCGATGAAAATGATTTCATTATTATATTCGGAAGAAGATTGTTGTTAAGGTTTGTTGCTGAGGTTAAGATTTGTTTAAAAGCAATAACGATTAATTTAGCATTGTTGTTGTTTATCGCAACAAATAAAAATTTGTGTGAATTATTTAAAAAAATAATAAGTGAACTATTTGCATTTTAATTCTGTCTTACCACTCCCCCCCCCCCTTAGAAGGAAGGGGTTTCCATAGTCCAATAGAAAGTCATTGCTGACCGTCTTCTTGTTTTTCCTTAGTCGCCTCTTACGGCACCCAACGCGAGGAGATGACATATTGCATTAGCTTATTAAAATTAACTTGCAACACACTCTTCGTCTAATCTTCTAATCTAAAATACTACACAAACACGAATACGCGCGCGCTGTAGAATATATGTATGTAGGCTAGGAGACAGCCCATAAATTAGGACCGTTTTGTTGATACGCTTGTGTGTGTTCATCGGACTAAATTAATAGTGGAGAGCGTATATTGAGGCACAGGAATGTTTGAATTAATTCACCTTTGTTGTTGCTGTTGTGCTCAAAGGGAATTTGGCGCTGGGATTCGTTGAATTACATCTGATTAATGATTATCGCGAATAATGCCAATAGAAAATTACTATTAGCATTTTAATAAATGTTGTAATTATAGATAGGATTTGAAACACAGTATTAAAAAAGCTGGTTAACATCCACATCGCCAAATTACGGTACTTTTATGGGCTTTTAGGTTCGGCTCCGGTGCTAAGTAACACTTGTTTTATGCTTTTTTATTTTACCCAAATTTTCAAAATTTACCACTGTTGCTCGTTTTGTAGCGGGCTGGAGTCAATTTGATGAATTGTATTTTTGGGGAGTTAGCACAAGTATGAGTGTCGCGATCGTCTTGTCAAGTCGTGTCCTCATAATGTAACCAAGTGAAGTGCCAAGGAAGATGTGAAGATCAAAATTAATTAAAAACAATTTAACACGCCAACCTTTCAAATCATAATTAAAATTCAACTCAACCAAATTTTTTAATGTTTACACGTATAAACTCATTACGACCCTAGTTAAATTTCTTTTTTGTGCCCCTGCACTAATTAACTTTCCTGATCCCAATGGCAATAAACAAATCCTAACAAAAACATAAGTTGGATAGCTCCGACAGTATATAAACGTTCCACGAACGTCAGCCTAACTTTACACGTTCCCAAGTTAAATAATGTTTACTAAATAACGTCACGGCGCCGGTTCCCGCTCCCGGCGTGGGGTGGGGAGCGCGAGGCGTCACATTCCTCGCGTCGACGTTATTACGTCAAATGGCGGTAAGATTAAAATTTTATGAGTGCAGCTCTTGGACTATTTTGCTGGTTTGTTATACCTTGTTTGCGGTATCATGTTCATTATTAGATGTTCAGGGAAATTTTGTTTAGAATGGCGTTAGAAATGTATTAGGTTGATGATTCATAGCTTGCAAGATAGATTGGGAAGCATAATTTCGTCGCAAACAAGTATACAAGTAAGTATTGAAACTAAGACAGGCCGCTCGCTCTTCTTTTTTCTCATGTTTTTCTCTCTTTTTTTTACGTTTGTCTTGTATAAAGTAATTTTTTTTATACCACCAAGACAAGCACGCATGCGGCCCGCCTGTTGGTAAGCAGTCACCGCAGCCTATAGACACAGAAGCCCTAAATATTTAGCTATAGAGCAGCCTTTGGTTTTTTTTTCATTGGAAAGCTGTGATCACTTCTCATAACTGCCACCTATAGTAAATAGCTAAACAAAATACTACGTAGGTACATACACATATCAAAATAAATTGTGGTCGTATTCAGCAATATGATAATAGTGAAATTTATAATAAACACGACATTAGGTAATTTCGTGTAGCGATAGGCGATTTTAAGGAAATATTTCCTTAAAAATATTTTTGTCAGCTTAGAGCGTGAGCACGTTTCTATCGACTTATTAGTGGTTGGCCACAGTGAACGCGCGGTGACTTGAGCCTAGCGTGGGCGCGGCGGCGGGCGCGGCGGCGGGCGCGGCGGGTGGCCACAGTGACGCGCGGGCTGTTGCGGCGATAACACTTATTGCAGGTGTCGCAAACCTTTTATGAGGATTCTGTATTTTTTACTGGATAGGCCAATCCTGAGATGGGAGGCGTTGATCATAAGAGATGGTGTGCTGGGTGCTCACGAAATAACTAAAAACAGTTAAATGAATGGAGATTATTAAAAAAAAATGTTAAGAATTGAAATTGTAGTCAAAAATATTTATTTTATTTATTAACAAACATCAATAATATACATATTATACACTTACAATTTCAAATGACCAAAAAAACCTTTTTTATACATGTATTTAAAGTTATTTAATAATAAAAAAATACTTAAAACGAGCGACAAGACCGAAATGGTTTGATACCCCGCCAGCCCCGCGATCGGTCGCTTGTTGGCTAGGCCCGCAGTGTGGCCAGAACGAGCGGATAGGAACGTTTGAAAAGTACGCCTGCTAACTCGCTCAAGCCGGTCGCGCTAGTGGTTGGCCACAGTGAACGCGCGGTGACTTGAGCCTAGCGCGGGCGCGGCGGCGGGCGCGCCGGGTGGCCACAGTGACGCGCGGGCTGTTGTGGCGATAACACTTATTGCAGGTGTCGCAAACCTTTTATGAGGATTCTGTATTTTTTACTGGATAGGACAATCCTGAGATGGGAGGCGT
The DNA here is from genome assembly GCA_911728495.1 of Furcula furcula. NCBI lineage: Eukaryota > Metazoa > Arthropoda > Insecta > Lepidoptera > Notodontidae > Furcula > Furcula furcula. Next base: position 21,662,929 of record OU452259.1, on the reverse strand, counting down.
TGATCATAAGAGATGGTGTGCTGGGTGCGCACGAAATAACTAAAAACAGTTAAATGAATGGAGATTTAAAAAAAAAAATTATTAAGAATTGAAATTGTAGTCAAAAAAGTTTATTTTATTTATTATGGAACATTAACAATAAACATATTATACACTTACAATTTCAAATGTCCAAAAAAACCTTTTTTATACATGTATTTAAAGTTATTTAATAATAAAAAAATACTTAAAACGAGCGACAAGACCGAAATGGTTTGATACCCCGCCAGCCGCGCGATCGGTCGCTTGTTGACTAGGCCCGCAGTGTGGCCAGAACGAGCGGATAGGAACGTTTGAAAAGTACGCCCGCAAACTCGCGCAAGCCGGTCGCGCTAGGCTCCCGCGCAAGTCACTTCAGTGTGGCCGCAAGCGGCGTTTTCATATGTTTGATATTTCGCGCCCGCCGCCGCCGCCGCGCTAGGCCTGCAGTGTGGCCGACCACCTAGGCTCCCGCCTAAGTCACTTCAGTGTGGCCGCAAGCGGCGGTTTCATATGTTTGATATTTCGCGCCCGCCGCCGCCGCCGCGCTAGGCCTGCAGTGTGGCCGACCACTTACACGTGTAACAAGTTCTTAATGAAAATCTTGATCGCCAAGGCCAAATGTCTGGTTTATATGAAGAAAATAAAGGGGGCACTGATTTAAATCAAGCAGAACCCGTTTAACATTACAACAGTAACAGTAAATTACTTCTAGGTACCGTTTATTTTAAACAATAGTCGCATCTCATTAAGTCGCGTAATTTTACAAGCACTTATGATAATGCCGGCGCGATATCCATAAAACTGCAAAGCCTACCTGTTCACACCCTACCCTCCGCACTGAAGATAATCTTGGGACTCGTAAATTAAGCGGGATACTGGCGTTTAACACTTATTAAGCTTTGGAGAACGTGGCAAAGTCATGTAGAAGATACATTGGAATTCCGACAATTTTGGATTCGAGTTTCTCTTATTGTGAAATTTTCGGTTTACATTTCTTCTTCTTATTTGAAATATTCGTTATCATTGACAGAAAGTATATTCTTTTAATGATACTAATATTCGAGGACACTGTTCTGAAATGCAGAACCTTTAGTTGCCAGAATACCAGCGCTGTGTCAGATTAATTTTTGGGACAGCAACATGCTGTGGTAGCATCCTTTTTGACCCCACACAACTTCTGTTTTTTTTTACTTTCTGTTAACTTTTACCTATTTTGTTATTGTAAAATAAATGTATTTTCTTTCTTTTTTTTTGTATGGTACCAGTCAATGATGTTATAAGTAATAGATTCGTTACTTACTAAGCAATCGGCGATTACAAGTGGCATATTCACACATAGTAGGCAACACCTAATATTGCAACGTAATGTACCTACTAATTGATTGATTTCGAGATTTTTTTCATAATAGTATTTTCGGTTGTTTTGATGCGTGACCAAACTTAAATCTAAGTTAGATATGAAGTTCTTTTTTTTGTAATTTACTGCGTTCCTCAAAAATAATATATCGATGGTTTCTCACAGCAGCTCCAACCGAGTGGCACTGCTAATCGTATTAAATCATTATCCAATGTTGTTAAGTCATTAATATTATCTATGTAAGGCGAATCTATGATATACTCTATGCCGTGCCGCGTCGTCGCCTGCCTATAAATAGGTTGGAGGGGGCCGCGGCCGCGTTCTTTCTCGATCGGTTGCGTCCGTGCTCACATCTATCAGACAAATATATTCTTGCTGTTACATGAACCTTCTTTTACTAAACAAATGTTGTCAGGGGTATAAAAAGCAGCGAAATTAAAATTTAATTTAAATTAGGTATTTTGAAATCGGTTTCCCACATTAACCCCACAGCTTCTTCATTCGCTTTAGCTATATGACTTCAAAGTTATATAATGGAACTAAAATGCGAATGACAAATAAATCTGGCATGCCACTAGCAGCGCCGCGGCGTGAGGGTGCCACGTGTAAATAATGGAAGGTGGTGTTCGTTTGTTCAACGCGAAAGATTATGCAAAGGAGGTAAATAAGGTAGTCGAAAGACAAATGTAGTTTAAATATCTCTAACACCGGTCGTTGCAAATATTTGCGCAGCGTATAGATACAGTAGAAACGTCTTTTGAACGCCAACGAATGAGTTTCGTCAGTACTATCTAGACCAAATTCAAAATCATTTATTACAAATAGGCTTAACCATCGATATAATATCTTAACGCACTTTTAAACGGTCAAATGTTTTTTATAAGCTACCCTCAGATCACAACGCAGCCTCAACTAAGAAGAAACCGGCATAAAACTCGGCCAGCTTGTCGTTTTTTTTCACTTTTTTTTAAACAGTGTTTGTCTTGTTACAATTAGATCAGCATCAGAGACAGTGTGTCTTGCCATTCAAAAGATCAAATAAGAGAAAAAAAATACAACAAACTAAAAGGCCAAAGGGATAGTAGTAGTCGGTGCTGCTTGGGCAGCACCTGCGCACGAGTTGAATCGAGCAGCAGCCATCACTCCCCTCAACCATATTGAAGGGAAGGGGGTGACTCGCCACACGAAGCCACCACAAGCAAAGACTTTCCAATGGCGGCCAACGATCGTTTGTTGGTTTTTATTGCCAACAGACCGGCTAAACAAACCCAAAAAGTTTTGTTGGTTTTCGTTTGCCGTAAGCTAAAATTTGCCAAAGGCCAACGATCGCTCGCTGGCGTTCGTAGGGCCGGTCTCTAAAAGCTCAAGGATATTGTGACGGGCCTGTTGATCTTGTAGTTCGACACCCTGACCGCTTCTTAATATAGGTGACTGGTTCAATTTTCACCAAGTGTCTGGGTGTAATTTATCTATTTAAGTATGTACCTATTTACAAAAAAATAAGTTAGTATTAGGATCAATAGGCATGATGACTAATTTTGAAAAAATACTCTATAATGTACTTACGGGTCTACTATTGCCGAAAATAATCATATTTTTGTATTAAAATTACAATTAATAGCAATATTTTCAATTTTTAAAATAGAGTTTGAATTTCGTTCCAAAACGATGGCCGGTGCATGGCGCCATGTTGTGACGTCACTACGGCGCCGGCGGTGTAAATAAACTTCTGTCTAGGTATAAAAGTGAATCATTGTATGAAAGAAAAAGTTGAAATGACAGTTTGACAGTTGTTTATTTACACAGGATTGACGTCATTCACTCTGAGCAGCGTTTATTACAAAATGGCGATTAGCTGTATTTAAGTAATTTATTTGCTTAAATATCACAAAAATCTCTCTATTATTATGAAAATGTGATGCATTTTTGGAATCAGTGCAATCTGTTCTAATATTTAAAACCACAGATTTATTGGTATTATGTTACAGTCATCATGCCTATTGTCTGGTTTCAATAGTACAGGCTCTGCTTAGTTTGGGATCAGATAACCGTGTGTAACCATTATTATCCGTTATTATTAATAAATTAAAAAAAAATAGATCAAAATAAAATAAACCAGACTATTTCTTATAAGAGCGTTAAACAACATAGCGTTTTGCTAAAAATATCTTTGAGAAAAAAAAAAAACAAAACTTGAAGTTAATGTTAGGTATTAGAAATATCAAAGTCAATGGAGCCTTGAAACTTTCCCGTCTCAACAGACGATATATTTTGTCTGGAGATGTAAATAGACGTGAGAACCCAATATTTACATCATTCAATATACAATACACTTCGAAATACATCATAAAAGCTGAAATCGAGAGCTCACACACACATACACACTAACGCTTACAGACTCACTAACACGTGAACAGATATATTGCAAACATCGATATACAGCAAAGTACAATACGATTCAATCCCGAGGGCCACGAAATAAGCTTGCCGAACGATATCTTTCACCTGTGGGGCCATAAGTCTTGATTTATCGCGGAAATTCGCTGATGTTAGCTTGCGTTATGAAACAATAATATTCTAGACTTCCGTATCCTTTAAAATCTATACATACTTGACCGTATACAGAAACAGTGTTTAATAATACAACATCAATGTTTTTCCATACATAGAATAGAATAGAATGCATTTTATTCCACACAGAATACAACACATTTAATGATAGTACATTATTAAATACACGTCGTCTGTGTGAAACAGGGCTCCCACTCAGCTTAATGCTGTGTTGAGGAACAAACCACAACACAGCGCTGGTTTTCAGGGGCAAGCCCTAAGTGACCCCACGAACGCAACCCTAGATCACCAAAAACAATAACTTAAACTAACTAAGAATATTTAGTATGCTAACTTAAAACTAACAAGACAAATGGATCCAGTATAAAATAAGCACGCGTTATACAAATACAAAACAATTCATTTAAAAAACTATCTGAATAATAAAAAGTAATAAAAGTAAAATTTAACTGCACCTTGATCACCTGGCACCTGGTGCGCGGCGCACGACATGAACACATCATGACGCTCTCACTCGCTCTCGCCCCACCAGCCATTGCAAGATTAAATCCGCAAGGGCTAACGTTACTTCACTGAACGGGACGCTCAAGGTCAGGTGACATTTACAGCCGATATTATAAAAATAAATAACTACTATCAAACTACATGACTAAAAAACAAACTAAAAAACACAACAGGACTAACAAATAAAATAAAAACTATTTTACTACATTATGAAGCAATTTATAAATAAACTCAAAGCCAAAACCACTAAATGGCCGCCTACCGCCTGCGAAACGCTGCCTATCCAATAAGCACAAACAAGTAAGTACCTAATGACAATTTTCAATTTTAGATACTTTTTTGTACTTGCAAAAGATATTCTTTTAAATGATACTTAAATGTGTCACACACATGTGTGTGTGTGTGTGTGTTATGTGTGTTTAAATGTGTTACATCGATTCATAAAAACTAAAGTTTAACAACGAATATTTTTAACTAACCTTACGGTTAATCTCGATCACCTAATTTGATATATTGGATAAAATACACACATCAAAAGTGTCTAGGGATCAAGCATTTTTAAGCGGATTTCTTGAGATTGAGATGTGGCTTTGTAATAAATTTATGATTTTATAAATTTATATGGATCCTTTTTGGTGCATTTCATAATTTGAATCAGGAACTGTGAATCAAATTCGAGTAAAAGATGAAAATCAGCTGTCAATATTTTCCCTATAAAAACATACAACGCATTGAAGACATTATTAGTGCTACTGTTTCCCTACTACTGATTAAAACCAACGTTATTATGGAGGGGCGACGTCATTTAAGCAGGGAAGAAATGCTCAGAGCCGTGGGAATGATAGAAGCTGGTTCCCGGCAACGTACTGTGGCTTTAGCTCTGAATACAAGTCAGAGTGTTATCAGTCGACTTTGGACACGTTACCGAAGCACTGGTACCGTGGCTGAGCGCCATGGAGGACGGTATCGCTGCACCACACGGAGACAAGACCGATATATTCAAATCTTAACTCGAAGAGCTCCAACAATAACTGCCATGATGTTAGCCGTGAGGCTTCATCACTCTTCAGGGAACTTAATTAGCGACCAAACAGTCAGAAACCGCTTGCATGAAGTGAACCTTCATTCCCGAAGACCGCTACGGGTACCACCTATAGCAATGCACAATCGTAGGATTCGATATCAATGGGCTCTTGAACACAGAAATTGGGCAGAAGAACAATGGCGTTTCGTGTGCTTTTCTGATGAGTCTCGTTTTGGTATGAGACCGGATACAAGACGTATACGACACTGGAGAACCCCTGGACGCCAACAGCGATTAAAATCCTGCCAGGAAGTCCATCCTTATAGTGGTGGAACCATCATGGTATGGGCGGGTATTTGGATCGGCGGAAGAACTGAGTTGATTTGGATCAGAGGCAACCTCAACGCTCAAATTTATGCTGAGACGATTGTATCAGACGTCATCGTTCCTCTACAAGTGCAAATCGCTCCCTTATTTCAGTTAATGCATGATAATGCACGACCGCACACCGCAAGAGTTGTAAGACAGACTCTCGCCGCAGCTAACATCAATGTCCTGCCCTGGCCTGCTCAGTCGCCAGACTTGAACCCGATTGAGCATGCATGGGATATGCTACAGAGAAGAGCTCTGCCGAATATGGAGGGTATCCAGTCGCAAGAAGACCTTTTTTTGTTGTTGCAACGAACATGGGCGGCCATTCCACAGCGTGATTTGGATGAACTCATTTTGAGTATGCCAAACCGATGTTCTTGTGTTGTTAGTGTTCGCGGTAGAAACACGGATTATTAATTGTTTAAGTTACCCAATAAAATTTTAAAGAAAACTGTTATTTCAGTCTTTTTTTCGAACTTTTGTGTTAGTGGTTCAAATGTCAAAAATCCCTTTATTAGGAAAATGGCAAATTTCTTTATTAATGCAAAGGTGACTTGGTTTATCGTTACTGTGACAAACGAAAACACTTTATTTGATGAATCCTTAAAGAAAATTTTAATTAATATCAATCAGGAGAAAAGTTATTGCAAAAATATATGTTGATCCCTAGACACTTTTGATGTGTGTACATCGAATATTTAATTTACTTTGAAAACATACAAAACTGTTCGATTTATCGAATTGTAAAATCGAATAGTCTTGATACCATAGAGTTTATATATTAAGAATAGAGTAGGTACGCGTTTGTTTATGGTCCCATAAACAAAGAGAAGAGAATTGAACTATTTAAACTTATATTGATATGTGAGTGATAAGTATTGATGAATTTGATCTGACACAAGCGCAAATATAGATCGACTGTAGCAATTAACATAGTCGGATCTGCATTTTTGCGATTTTCATTTTATTGCATTAAATATCTTAGAATAAGCTTAGGAATGACCCCGCAAAATATTATCTTCCTAATATCAATCATCTTTGTTCTTTCAAGTAGAAAAAGTAGCAAGTGTTTACTGCGCACGATTAACACTGTCGCATAGTACTTTGGGACGTTATCTGCGGGGCGCTGGAGGAGAACAGACGCGAGCACGCGCCGCGGATCTGCCACTTCGCGCAATGTTAACGGGAGAGCGCACGCGTCGGTTATATTAAACAAGTATAGATAAATTTAAATGATTACGTGTCGTTTATATTCATTACGAAAAATACGATGAAGAGAGAAGTAATTAAATAATATTGAATATTAGTTAGAATTATAGAATTTCATCGTACCTAGCCAAACATGATTATTATTTTTTTAAATGTTGAAAACTATTCTGACCGGACAAAACTGTAGTATATGCCAGATACGACAATGTTAATGGTTTTTTATTTCGTTCGCTGTGTCGCATGTGTCACCTACTACATTATTCCTTGGTTGGAGGTAGTTTTAAACTGTCGGATATGGTATTACTGACTTTGTTGCATGTTCATTTGATAAATAGTATTGTAGGATGTACCATTTCCTACATTATTATTCGATGTGTGTTTGATTGTATTTTGTCGGATAAGTCATTACTGACTTTGTTAAGTGTTTATTTTTAATATTTAGTGTCGGATATACTAAGTTCGACATTATTTTTACCTTCATAATAACAAGCTACTATTGGATATGGTAGTACTGACATTTTTGTTTGTTAAAAGCTTTTTTATCTTCTCACTAATCTATCTTACTTTACTATACAGGGTGTTGGTAGCGCCGTGCCGGGGCCTTCGAGGGTGTGTTCGGGCTGTGATTCTGGGTCGGTATCAGGTGAAATTTTCCCTCGGAAAGCAAATAAAGGGTTGACTTCTCCGTACAAATTGCCAAGGTCAGCTGATCATTTTGTATGAGGAAGTAAATTGTTTTTTGCTTTCCGTCGGAAGGTTTTACTTGGTACCGACTCGGGATCGTGGTCTGAATGCACCCTAGAGGTCTTCGGTGCGGTGCTGCTAACAGCCTGTATTTATTAACAAATACTTACTTTAAACGCGAAAGTTTGTATGGATGTGTGGATGTAGATATGATGTATGTTTGTTACTCTTTCACGCATAAACGGATTTGGATGAAACTTGGTAGGTAGATAGATAAAATACTGGATGAACACATAGGGTACTTTTTTTTAAAAGTCTAACCAGACAAAGTTGCGGGCAACAGCTAGTATGTTACATACCTACTGAGGTGAACAGAGATCCTATTACCTTATCGCTACTCTGGTGGTGGTGGAGAAATCAGCGCACTCTACTACCAAAAGCGGCTTGCTACGTTAAATTTCACCGTCTATGATGTAGGATCCAAGGTAGGCACCTGCTGCACGTGGCATGAAGCGATCGCTCGGCGTGACTCTATCGAAGTTTCTAGTTGTCTACTCAACTTCATCAAATTCCATGCTGAAAGAGGCGTCAAGGAATTTCGTTTTTGGTCCGATAATTGTGCAGGCCAAAATAGGAACCGGATCGTGTTTTCGCTCTACTTGTTTGTAGCAAAAAAACTTGGTGTCACTGTCACCCATCGATTTTTAGAAAAAGGTCATACACAAAATAAGGGAGACAGTGTGCACGCGGCAGTAGAACGGTAAAGCAAACACAAAACTATTTGGGTGCCAGAAGAATGGTATTGCTTAGTACGCTGGGCTGAAACTGAAGGTGATCCTTCGTGAATGAAATAAGACAAGAAGACATTTTTGATTTTAAAGCCTTGCTCGCAAACAATAAAAAATACAAGGATATTACAGACCTATGCAGAGGGGGCATCATTCTTGATCGCTACCATCACTTTTATTTAAACCTACCTCACAATGACGCTTCTAATCTTACTCGTGGTCGTGAAGAAACTGATTCAGAAGACGATTAGATTAAAACCGTTTGGGTTTAATATAATTCTGTAAACTGTATTTACAACCACTCGATATTCAGAATTCGATTCGATCCATAGGTAAATCACTAGTTTGACCTTTTCCATTTTCTTTACAGTTACTGAAAATCTAATTGGTATCGAACGGTTGTGAATACGGCTCCAACATTAAATTAACAGTAGTACGCATACTACTATACATACCCTAAAGTAAAACTTATATTCTATTCTATTGTTGGTGGCTAAGAATCGGGCCCGGTAAACCACCGGAACGCACTTCGACCCAGTTGGATCCATTGTGCATGCCCTAGCCCTTACTCTGTAGCTGGCGAGTTCCCTCAGGTACGCAATGATTGCGCCAGCCTGGAGCTGTACATAATATTCTGGTGTAGGATAGGCTACTCCCAGATGACCCAACCTACGTCTCGCAAGAGCGTCTCAGCCACACAATATGTGTCGCATTGACTTTTTCATCTTTACAAAATCTGCGAGTATCAATAGTACTTAGCCTCATTCTGTGAAGGTGCTCATTGGTACCAAAATGTCCCGTGAGTGCACCTATTAGGTGCCTTATTTGTGATCTGCTTAGGTTTAATCAAATTTAACCCCGTTCTCTAGCACAAGGGTGGACACCCTTATGCTAGAGAACGCTTTGGAGTGGTTTAGGCCTGACGCTGCCCTCCATTCCTTCATGTGTTCGTTCCTAGCATGTAAAGTAAAACTTATAAGCAAAGCAAAGTAAAACTTACAAGGGGGGGTATTCACAATGTCGAATCTGTCAGTTCGGGCCTAGGGTTCGACAATCGGTGTTCGCAGTTTCGGGAGTTGCAGCCTCCGGTTTAGCTTGGGCTTGGCCGGCTGCACTGAAATGCACTTAAAACAGTGTCAGTGTGGCCGGCCAAACCCAAGTCAAACTCTGGAGGTTGTGACTTCCGAAATTGTGATCTCAAATGTGAAGACTGTCATCTATTTTGTTGTTTAGTTGCTACTAGAAAATTTAATTCGTGTTTTGTTAATTCACAAGCGCAGTTAGTTGTGATCAAACTATGAATTATTATTGAATTTACCAATAAAGGATTTTAACTTCATTTCATAACAATAATTAAATTTTTTAATACACTCGTTTTACCCGCGTAGCTGCCGTTCCCTAAGTAAGTATATCAATATTGTATGTAACTCAATATTGTATTACCCAGGTCCTCAAATTAATGTAAGTAAGTAGTATCTACATCATACAATATTATATATTACGGGCAATAACGTATTAAGTGGTACATCCAACATCAATAAGATTTCAAAGTCCAAAGAATACTGTAGGTTGTGCCACATCCGACCAAATTCAGAAATTATATTTCGGTTAGTAATGTAGGATCTGCCATTTACGACAAAACAGTTGCATAATCTAGCGGTTAACAATGTGGCATGTGCAGTTTCTTACATTTCCAATAAATATTTGATAAATTTGCGTATACTACTACGTCGGGTAATTAATATTTATATACCACACCAAATTTGGTTAAAGTTTATTGACTATTGTTCACTTTATACACATTTGAAACTTTGAACGGGCGTACACGGAAAAAAATGGTTTAGCTGTGGTCGCTAAATTGGTTTTGCTGCCAATTCATTTGCTGCTCTGTATAATATCTTAGGTACATCAGCAAAGCATTGTGTATTACAACTAAGACCACTTAGCTATTATTGATAACGACATTTAGCTATAAGAACTACAAAAAATTAACAGGTGTTACAAATTGTTTAACAACTATCGCAAACTTTTTTCGCTATATCATCAAAACAACATTAGGGGTTGCCCTTAGCTGTGGCTACAAATCATTATTACCATTTATGGATAAATACTTCGTCACTATTGCAAAAAGATAGATGCCTTAAGCAGCAAAGACATGTCTGTATCGGTCCTGCTAATAGTCTTTGCAATCACTGCAAATGATTTTGCAACCAGTACTAAATTTGTTTGCCGATGAATCTGTGAAGTTTAATTTGCTAATACTGTTCAAACTCTTAGTAACTATTCCAAATTATTTTAAACACCACAACTAATATTTTGAGCTGTGGTTGCTAATTATAATGTCTTCATATAGCTAAATGGTATTTGCAATCACTGCAAATAATTTTGCAACAAGTACTAAATTTTTTTGCAGATGAATCTGTTAAGTTTCATTTGTTAATATTGTTCAAAATCTTAGTAACCCTTCCAAATTATTTTAAACAACACAACTAATATTTTTAGCTGTGGTTGCTAATTATAATGTCTTCCTATAGCTAAATGGTCTTTGCAATCACTGCAAATGATTTGGCAACAAGTACTAAATTTGTTTGCTGATAAATCTGTTAAGTTTCATTTGTTAATATCTTAGTAATATTGTTCAAAGTCTTAGTAACCCTTCCAAATTATTTTAGACAACACGACTAATATTTTTAGCTGTGGTGGCTAATTTTAATGTCTTCCTACAGCTAAATGTTCTTTGCAATCCCTGCAAATAATTTTGCAACAAGTACTAAATGTTTTTGCAGATTAATCTGTTAAGTTTCATTTGTTAATATTGTTCAAAATCTTAGTAACCCTTCCAAATTATTTTAAACACCACAGGTAATATTTTGAGCTCTGGTTGCTAATTATAATGTCTTCATATAGCTAAACGGTCTTTGCAATCACTGCAAATGATTTTGCAACAAGTACTAAATTTGTTTTCTAAATCTTAGTAAGCCTTCCACATTATTTTAAACGCCACAACTAATATTTCGAGCTCTGGTCGCTAATTATATGTCTTTATATAGCGAAATATCTTATTAATACTTTCAAATTAACTTAACAGTGAACCATAATAATACCTTGTCAGGGGTAGCAAACTAGAGTTGCGTGAGTTTTATAAGATCATTTTGGAACTTTATCTAATTGTTCTAAATTTTACAACTATTTTTTTACAGCAAGTTACAACAACGCACAACGGCCAGTGTTCTTTATGCAGTCTCGTAAAGTTAAATGTATATCAAAATTTTCAAAACTAACGGTTTCACGGACGGTTTCCATTACGAACCCAAGCGATCAAGGCATAGTGTAAGGGGTGAGCCATTATATCGACACACCCCTCTATATGGAGGGGGTTCTGGACATAGCCCACCAGCTGGCCGTGTGCGGGTTGGCAAACTACACACGTCTATTTTTGAATGATGTGCAGGTTTCCACACGATGTGTATTTACATCGTACACTGCACCATAAGACAAGTGATAATCAATATTGAAATTAAGATGACATGAAATAAGAAAATCTCCGAGGTGCAAGGCGTTGTTGGAACATGGGACTCTTGTGTTCAAGGCATGCTTTTTGACAAATTTTCTTGACTTCTGTTGACTAAAATAAATATCGCGATTTTACACGTATGTACTTCATACATGCATCTAATCCGAGGGGTGTCCGGCTAAGAACAACATCCTCCCATCTTCTCCCGTTGGGACTCTGTAAGAGGTGACTAAGGGAAAATAAGAAGACGGGCAGCAGCGTCTTTCTATTGGATTACCTACCATCTATATTGCGGTCCCCAAGACGCCTGCCAAGCGAGGGAATTACGGCAACCCCTCCCTTCTAAGGGCCTTTGTTCAGCAGTGGACTACTTTAGGCTGCTGATGATCATACATTTCGTGGATGGTTTTATATATTTAGGTATACATATCTACTTGTTGCCGATTATTATGGATATAATACCTAAGATAATAATAAAACACTGTTTACGGTTACTCAATCTTATGTAGTAATAGGCATTTCCTACCTATTAAATACTTGCGTTTTAGTTTGAATTATAAAACGAGCCCGAATTTTTTTGCGATTTTGCAAATATTATATTTGTAACAATACCATAGAATAATTTGCCAGTACAGCTAACACGATTAGTGTTTAACTCAGATAACGGGCCTTTAAAAGTATTACCAGATATACCAGATTGGTTTATGGAATCCGCCAAAATAGTGAACAAATGGATTTGACTGTATTCACTCGGTCTCTGAGATGGGTTTTAAACATTGATATGTCCCACAGTGAGTAAAACCGGGATAACATCAGCAGTGCCCACGACTTGTACGCGTGGTCTTTAGTTCATTGTAAATAATGAAGAAAATAAAAAAGGACCAAATGAATCGTACCGAGGACCAAAAATTCTATAGATAGGTACGATAAACGATGAGGAGTTCGAATATTTGTTAGAGTAGGTATGATACATTCGGAATAATATCGTAAGTATATCGTTTCGAATGTATCGTTATCAATTTTGAGAGTTGATATACGAATCCAAGATCTGTGGTTATTAGACAGACTTTCCTCAATAATGCTGCTTACAGTAGGTACGTCCGATGGATTAGTATGCATTAGGCTAAAGTCCATTGAGATATTGCTTTAGGCTCTCCAAACTTTCGCGCATTCAAGGGTTACCTTCCAGCTCCATCATCAGATCCTCATATTGGGAAAAGTCAACGGAACTCTTAAAGCCGAATCAAGCGAGCCTAAACACGATGTGATTACTAGTACCCACTCAAGGGTTCCTTTACCCACCTTCCAGTTCCATCATCAGATCCTCATTAGTGGTCAAAGTAAATAGAATTCTTTAAAACAAAACAAATGAGTCCAAACTCGGTGAGTTTACTAGTAGCCATCTAAGGGTTCCCCCTTATCCAAATTCGAGCTTTATCATGAGATCAGCTTGATAATACTATATTAATATATTGTCACGGGTCTTTGACACATGTGCAAAATTCCAAACGATTTGAACGTGTAGAAGTGGGTGAAAATGGAGTGGCAATATTCTATTACCATCATATATACCTACGTACTTATTACAGGTGAAACTAATAAAAGCGCGTTTAAAAGGCGTTTAAGCTAGCTGCTCATATTATGGCGAACACACAGACAGCAGATACAGGCTTAGTACTTGTCAAGACAAATACATCTAGCCTAAACACGACGGGGTTATTTTGGGTATTTCAGTAGTTCCAATGGTCACCATTCCTAATGTTCCTATGGTCCAATATTAGTAAGTAGGTATGTTCTTCGTAAGACAAGAAAGCGAGTTAATAGGTACAAAATAAACGTTTTAAAACGAGCCCGAATATTTTAACGACTGTTGCAAATATAGTATTCGCTGCAGTAGCATACAATAATTTGGGATGGTAGCAAATTTATTCGCGTTTTGCGCGGACAAATGAAATAACGGTTCTTGCAGGTGTTGCCAGAGTGACGATTCACTTAATCACATCAATTCACTAAGACTTTGCAGCTCGCTTTACGACTCGATGAAACGCTATAATATAACGTGTTAGTTGTTTATTTAATAGGCGATAAATATTGAAAATTATAATAAATATGGTTTTATACTTTTCATAGGGTGATTTTTCGCTAGTTGGGTTATAGTTTTTGAATTTACTTTTTTATTTTTGAAATCTCAACAAAGTTATCAACTTTGAGTCATAGTGTTAAAAAATATAATGGTTCCATGAAATCTCAAACTAAACCTCTGTAAAATACGTTCATGTGATAGATATCGAAATCATTGAATCATTGATTTTGAAATACATAAGATAGTAGAAGTACTTAATAAAAAAAATATAAGATGTTATTGACCACTTACAATAACATTCTTCAATATATAAAAATAAAGCTCCTTCAGAAAGTTTGAGGTGTGTGGCCCTAGATGTCTAACAAGTACGACAGCTTGCTTGGTGGATGTATAAAGTGTCTCCAGCGGCGGGCTTAAAGGCAAGACCAGAAAACCCTCAGTTTTCTGGTGCAGATCCCACCGGAGCGTCCACGCCTCCCGTCTCATGTTCCGTGCGACAGCCGTGGGTAAGAATCCCACATACCCCCCCATAGGTCCCGGGACCTATTGTATGTGTCCCCCGCGAGAACAAAAAGCAAGTAGATCACGATATACAGCTTGACACTTATCGTGTAGACAGCTTACAAACAAGATCAGGGTTACTTATTTATTTATTACGTTATTTTATTATTTATTTATTATTATTATTATTGAACAATAGATTTACGGATGTACGGGTACTTAGTAGTAAAATGGAAAAATGAATTTAGGTAATGTCAAAATAGTAATATTTTGTATGTGGCATACCTACACATAATCGCCATCGTAGCTGTCATCATAATAATAATAATGTCATCCAAGCTCCTCAGTACCTATCCGACGTATGGATCATCTTACTTTCTAGACAAAAAGATCCGTCATTGTCCTAACCAGTAAGAAACAATTACCTACACAAAGTTGTTGCTCCCTGCGGGAATGGAACCCGTGACCTCCGGTTTGCAAAGTAAGTGGTGCTCCGCTGACCGCTTAACTAAGAGACTCTTTATCCCGAAAAATTGAAGGGTTCCTGCAGGACGGGGCATCAAAATATAAGGGTAACGTGCAAAATATATAGGATGATTTTGATATAATTTATGTAAATCGATCGAGTCGAATCGGGTGGTCAGACTGGGTTGGATGGAGTCGGATTGAGTTCCTTCAGAGTCGCTGGACGTTCGGGGTGTGGCCCTTCCTTAGGATGTCCATCCAGTACGGTGGCGACTCTTAGGAGGACGGCAGCGGTGTTGTGACCCCCATCCATGTGAGCACCTTGACACCGTGAACGCTAAAATGCAAGGCACTGATCACACTGGTGCAGATCCCACCGGAGAACTTTGGTGTCCCCACTCATGTGCCAATGCAACAACCTCGTGGGCTTTAGTGGGTAAGAATCCCACATACCCTGGTTGACCTCCATAGATCCCGAGGACCTTTTGAAGGTTTCCCCGCGAAAAATAAAAGGGTCGGATCGAATCGGGCCGAAGGTGATCAAGTTCAATGGAGATGGATCGTGTTATATCGAGTTTTATTTTATGAGTATAACGCGAAAATTACCTACCTACTGGCTGCGTGTGAAGCCGCGGGTACAGCTAGTTCTTAATAAAGATTTTTTTCATATATTTTTGTTAACAGTTATGACTTAGCCTATCACCCGGTCCTGGCTTGATGTCGATTTCCGCATGTACATTACTAACCTTTATTTTTTACATTTTAATGTTAAAATGTTAAATATATTATTTGATAGAAATTACATTTATAATAGAAAAGTTTCATCTGTATTTTTTTGACAGCACTGGCAACATTGCTTGGTAGTTAGTTTTTCGAATGCCGACAGATGCGTGATCATAGTCATGATCTGTGATGTGGTGATAGGATAGACCTCTTGAGTAATAGTGTTCTGTGGGATAGACGGTGAAGTTATTGTGCAAGGAAGGACGTTACAAAATTATTGGAAATCTGGGTTTATGACCAACCAGTCATTGATACATTCAAAGGTTAGTACAATATAATAAATTATAATTGCCTGTAATTAATTGAACAGAATAGCAGTCTTACATATGCCTTATTATATGAAAATGTGCTAATATTTCACAAAGAATTTTTCGGCCACTTATACTAAACCTTCCATTTTACATAAGCTCTTCCGAGTCGCTGGACGTCCGGGGTGTGGAACCCTTAGAACGTTCATTGAGTACGGCGGCGACTCCGAGGAGGACAGCGGCGGGGTTGCGACCCCTGTCCCCGTGAGCACCGTGACTGGTTCCCGGGGGTCTATAATGCACCCCCCGTCGGCGGGCTCAAAGGCAAGGCACTGAGGGTCCCTGGTGCAGATCCGGCGCGCGGGTTTTAGTGGGTAAGAATCCCACATACCCCGATCGAGCCCCACAGCTCCCGGGGATCTTTCGAAAATTTCCCCCACGTCAAAAAAAAGGTATCTTCCATTTTACATAAGCTTGTGGCGAGCTGTTGGTGCGTAAGGTCACCACGGACCCGAGTGCTCTAGAGAGTCGGTCAGGGCCCCCACCTTGGCGTGACTTCGTCGGCCGGAAACCGAAGGGGGCACGCAGGACTCTCAGCTCTGGCTAGCCTTAATTGGCTAGTCCAGAGAGGAGCTGTTAAAGCTATATGCTCCAGGGGTGAAAGTGTTAAAGGGTATAATGCCGCGAGTAACTTCGGAGAAAGGGCAGCACACCTCTCGACACCTGAGCCACCCACACCGGTGTTGCACTCCGTCATCTTCTGACGGCCATATGAAGAGCCCATCTAGTTGGTGGCAAGTCACCGCTTGACAAAATATAATTAGTGTATCTACTAATTATGGCAAATGACCCCGGCCTTTTACAATAGCCCAGTGTTCAGTCCACCAAATGCCCACTTAAGGAAATCAAGAAATCTTTCCATATACTTCAATAGTCCCTACACCTGCCAGAGTCAACTGCTGTTTATATCTTATTTCCAGCAGTTGATTCTGGCAGGTATGTTCCATTTCATTAATTTGTCCTAACAGGCCTATGTGTTGGATTCGTCCCCATGCAAGCTTTTTAAAAGTCCGGGTGTAAAAGCCCGAGTAACCAAAAATGAAAAATAATAATAAAACCTTTATTGCAGGCAACTATGGCCCCTAGAAACAATAAGCCTATTATTTATTATGAAGCTGGCTTCAAAATACAGAAACGGTAAATGTTGTCCTTGAGAACTGGGAATGCACGACATCAAAAAGATTATCAATGTCTAAAGGATTAATGGAAATCCACAAATACATGGACGATAGATTGGTAAGTAACAATTTATTACGAACGTTTTAACTAACTTCTACGAAACTCAATCTATATGGGTGCGTCCCATTTCATATAAATTTATTTGGTCTATTTTCATTTCAATAACGTTCACAAGATCTAATAAACGTGAGATATACCAACTGTTGCTATAATTTCTTTACATATAACATTTATATATTCTAAAACTTATTTCGTATAATGTTATTGGATATAATGTTTATCTAATCGAAAATCATTAGTTTAAAATGTATATTTATAGGTACCAACATAGTTAACACCTCGATTCAGAGCAATCCGACTCGGATATGTTAGGCTAGAAGCGGAGCTCCCGCCTTAACCTTCGTGGTTATTGTCTTATGACCACCCAGAATTAGGAGCCCCGCAAAGCAGGGCTCGCGAAATTACAAAAAAACATGATATTATTATTATTTTATTTTTATTATATTAGGCTAAATAGGTTTTATATCTTGTAAATGATATCAAATGGTTTTGTAATCAATGTATGTTATGCTTAATAAAAATAGTTATTTTAAAATTATATCAATCGTTTATTATATCAACTGATATGAAATAAAATTATAGATTCAGTTATTATATCTTGTAAATATTAGAAATTTTGTAATTATATCAAATAATACTTACCCAATCTATATCATTCATTTTTTTTATTTGTCCACAGCTGGAAATCGATTTTAAAAATTTCTTTACTGATGCTGAAATGCAACTGCATGGAGACGACTCCAGCAAATATTGTGTATGTATTTTGTAAGTGGTACTGATTTATGAATCCCATATTATATGATTTTACTCAGTATTTATATTATAACCATATTCTGTAAAGGTTCTAGTAAATACATATTACATGTATGCCTAGTGTATCGATGTTGTATACAAGATGGATTTGAAATCATCGGCAATACTTAAGACTATGCTTCTGCATGTGAATTGCATCCATAGTACAATCATTTTAGGAATAAAAAAGTTTAATTAAAATAAATGTCAGGGATTTTTGTGAGGACTTGACTTGCGTATAAAATATGATGACTATCATTCTGAAATACGAGAATTTATCTGTAGTGATTCATTAAATGTTGTACCTATTATCATTTTAATGTTATGTAGAAGCAAAGGTTAAAATATTGCCAACATTTTCCAATGTAGTAGTGTATAAGTGTTTTTGTACCCTTATGTGTAATCGTTATTTATATTAAGTATAATGTATAGGCTATAAATTATTGTTAGTCTCAATTTGTATATGCTGCAAGTTAGCTGCAGAATTGTGGTTTAGTCGGGGTATTAGTGCAGTTGACTTATCTCACTATACGGACAGTGGGATAGTCGGTCAACAGTTTCGATGTAGTTATTTCAACTGCACCAAAACTGCAATTGTATAACTAGCTTGCAGTTTAAATGCAGATCATGTGCATTTACCCTAATAGGGGGTTAAGTATTGCATATTTTAAATTAATATACAGGGTTACAGGAAAAGTCGTGCTAGATCCGTTAAGGGCGTGGAGTACCCATCATTTCTGACTTATTTCACTATGAAACACCCCACCCTAAACTTTACCCTTTTCGAGATTTTCGACTTTAAATTTTTTTATTGAAAATTGCCGATGTTTAGGCTATTAAATATTATTTTGTTTATTTTGTGTGTATTATTATTATTATTATTGCATTTTGACATGTGTAATAAGATGCTTTAGGACGTCAATCATTAAAATAGTGCACAAGTTAATTGAATAGGCCGTAGTAGACAAGTGTAAGTAAAGAAATTACAAAAATAATTAGCAGGTTTATTTTTCTCTAAGGGATATCTAAAAAAAAATATTATGGCAGTTGTTCGACAGATGTGTTTTAAAATATCTTCGTTTCATCAGCTTTCTAACGAGGTATAACTATCTAGGGTTCGTATTACATTTCGTGGAAAAAAAGTAGTTGGGACGCTTCAGGTAGCAGTTCTAACGGTCCCGCATCTATTGTCCTTCAAGTTGGGACACACCGTGCGAGCGAGACAAGTGACGATTTATGCAGGTGTGAATGAAAGAAAAAATGTGTAGAGACTGATAAGGGCTGGTAATACAACACAGGATATTGTTTTGGTTGGCAGTCTGCTTTTGTGCTTCGTACATAGTAGATGTGATATCGTTTTGCTCTTTTTCTCGACTTGTTCTGGACTATTTCTTCTGATTTGTGACTACGGTGCTTGTTAACCGGACTCTGATTTGTACTTGTGATACGGAAGTGTTGAAGATGACGTCCTCCACACCTGAGGAATATGCTGATATGCTTATTTGTTATGGATACTGCGATTGTGTGTCTGTGCAAGCTCGCAACGAATACATAACTCGCTATCCCGGTCGTCGAGTGCCGGATGTGGCCGTTTTTGACAGAGTTTATCGAAGACTTCGAGAAACTGGCTCTGTTTTGAGACGAAGTACAGACATGGGAAGACCACAAATTGATGACAACGAAGAACAGGACAATGAGATAGTGCAACGCTTTCGAGCGGATCCAGCTACTTCCACTAATATTGTTGCCCGTAATCTGGGACTTTCGCAATGGAGAGTGTAGTTTACAGTGCATACTGCTGGCCTATACCCATACCATTACACGCCGGTACACGTTATTGAAGAAGGAAACTCCGCGAGAAGGTTGGACTTTTGCAGATTCATGCTAAATGCTGACGTAGAAGACCCATATTTTCTAAGAAATATCTTGTGGACAGATGAATCCAAATTTGATAAAGATGGCATAACTAACTATCACAACGCTCACTACTGGGCCCCAAAAGAACTAAGGAATCCCAATAAGAAAAGAGTGACGGGGTCCCAACGAAGATTTAGCGTGAATGTGTGGATGGGCATTATCTCCAATCATTTGATCGGACCTTACTTTCTCCCGGACAATCTAAATGGGGAAAACTACGAAAACTTTATGAGAGGAGACTTGAATGACTTGCTGGATGATCTGCACTCAACTTAATAAGGGACATGTGGTTCCAACATGATGGCTGCCCTGCCCATTTCAGGAGAAGTGTCAGAGACTGGCTGGACACAAATTATCCAAACAAATGGATAGGACGAGGTGGGCCGTTGCCACGGCCAGCAAGAAGTCCGGACCTAACCCCCATGGATTTTCATGTATGGGGGCGCATGAAAAGTCTTGTATACAGCGAGCCAAATCCAGTTTCGTCTGTGGAAGAATTAAGAGAAAGGATTGTTGATGCAGCAAATCAAATGAGGACAACGTTGACCACTGGAGTAGTGAAGACTGGTCTCCGTAGAAGGATGCGACAATGTGTTAGAAATAGAGGTGGCCATGTTGAACATGAACTGTAGAGAGTGTAGAGTAAGAAAAAGTTGTGTGAAAACCTGATTTAGTAAATGACATTTCATGCTTACCTATTTTTGTTTTACTTTACTTTTTAGGGCTAAGTATTAACTTTCTTCACCACTGTCGCCTATGAAACTAAGTTTTTTTTCCACGAAATTTAATACGAACCCTAGATAGTTATACCTCGTTAGAAAGCTGATGAAACGTAGATATTTTAAAACACATCTGCCGAACAACTGCCATAATATTTTTTTTAGATATTCCTTAGAGAAAAATAAACCTGCTAATTATTTTTGTAATTTCTTTACTTTCACTTGTCTACTACGGCCTATTCAATTAACTTGTGCACTATTTTAATGATTGACGTCCTAAAGCATCTTATTACACATGTAAAAATGCAATAATAATAATAATAATACACACAAAATAAACAAAATAAAATTTAATAGCCTAAAAATCGGCAATTTTCAATAAAAAAATTTAAAGTCGAAAATCTCGAAAAGGGTTAAGTTTAGGGTAGGGTGTTTCATAGTGAAATAAGTCAGAAATGATGGGTACTCCACTCCCTTAACGGATCTAGCACGACTTTTCCTGTAACCCTGTATAAGCTTAATGTTCCGATTATAGTATAGTATTTCTTTGTTGTTCCGATTATATATAGTATAGTATTGAAAAAAATTGAAATTGACTTTTCCCTTATTGTCACTTTATCAGATAGTGATTTTATGATCAAGTTAGTTAACACTTGTACTTATAAAAGTTGATATGTTGGAATTACTGTCTTATACCAGTGTTACATAAAATTGTTAGTAAAAAATATTATGTATATAACTTTTCTTTTCAATTATCCAAACTAATGTTTGTTTTACGAGTAACTTTTTTGTGATTTCAATAAATAGATACTTTCTTTAATTTTGTTTTGTATTGACTTCATGTAACAATTGAGAATGGTGATTAATTTATCATAATTCGTAGCATGTTAGGTAGTTTAAGCAGTACCTAGTAACTAAGGTAATTTATTACTCTATCGTATCACTGTAGCTGCACTTAACAGTGTTTTAAGTGTAAATGTTAGTTGTGTTTGTTTGCTCACCTAAGGATTTCGTTTCAGTTATGTATTACATTTATTTGAAAAAGCTAATGTACAGTAACATGGAAGGTCATTTTAGCTGTTAAAGCTAAGTTAATTTGATTCTGTATCGTTTCACCTTAGCTAAAACTGACAGTATTTTAGCTATGGCTACTAATTGTGTTTGTGACTAAACCTAATGATTATAGTTGCAATATCTAATAAATTTATGAGAGGTAGCTAATATAATCCGTAGTAGCATGGAAAATAATTTTAGCAGTCGAGGCAAAGTTAATATGATACTGTATCGTATCATCGTAGCTACAATTGATATGACGACATGAATAGAATATGATAAATAAAGTATCACAAAATATCTAATAATCCTGAGTTGCTATAAGTATTTCAATACAAAAAAATGTATTTACGCACTTGATGGCAACAACATAACAATTTATTAGAAAACGAATAACATAACCGTAACATATTTAAAGCTATGTAACCGGTAACCATTTACACATTCTTTTTAATAGTTAAAGATGTTGAATTGCTTTAATTAAATATGTAAATGATCTCATTATTCGTCTTCTGAAGATTTGTTTTGTTGCCATCAAGTTTAATAAGGACAATCTATCGTATCAAACATACTTCTAGCAACATGAGATAGTGTTAATTCATATTTTGTGATATTTTTTTTTATCAAATTATAATCATGTCATCGTAGGAATTGTAGCTGCATTAATACTATACAGTATCAAATTAACTTTGCTTGTACTGTTAAAATTACTTTACATGCTACTACGAATTATATTAGCTACCTCTCATAAATTAATTAGATATCGCAACTAAAATCATTATGTGTAGTCACAAACACAATTCGTAGCCACAGCTAAAACATTGTCAATTGCAGCTAAGGTGATACGATACAGTATAAAAATTAACTTCGCTAATACTGCTAAAACAAACCTATCATACTACGAATTATATTAGCTGACACACATAAATTTATTTGGTGTCGCAACTAAAATCCTTTGGTGGAGTCACAAACACAATTCGTAGCCACAGCTAACACATTGGCAATTTCAGCTAAGATGATACGATACAATAACAAATTAAGTTAGCTAATGCTGCTAAAACAAACCTATCATACTACTAATTATATTAGCTGACACTCATAAATGTATTTGGTGTCGCAACTAAAATCCTTGGGTGGAGTCACAAACACAATTCGTAGCCACAGCTAACATATTGGCAATTGCAGCTAAGGTGATACGATACAGTATCAAATTAACTTAGCTAATACTGCTAAAACAAACCTACAATACTACGAATTATATTAGCTGACACTCATAAATTTATTTGGTATCGCAACTAATATCCTTTGGTGGAGTCACAAACACAATTCGTAGCCACAGCTAACACATTGTCAATTGCAGCTAAGGTTATACGATACAGTAACAAATTAAGTTAGCTAATGCTGCTAAAACAAACCTATCATACTACTAATTATTTTAGCTGACACTGTTAAATGTATTTAGTGTCGCAACTAAAATCTTTCGGTGGGGTTACAAACACAATTCGTAGCCACAGCTAACATACTGGCAATTGCAGCTAAGGTGATACGATACAGTAACAAATTAAGTTAGCTAATGCTGCTAAAACAAACCTATCATACTACTAATTATATTCGCTGACACTCATAAATGTATTTGGTGTCGCAACTAAAATCCTTGGGTGGAGTTACAAACACAATTCGTAGCTACAGCTAACATATTGGCAATTGTAGCTAAGGTGATACGATACAGTATCAAATTAACTTAGCTAATACTGCTAAAACAAACCTACAATACTACGAATTATATTAGCTGACACTCATAAATTTATTTGGTATCGCAACTAAAATCCTTTGGTGGAGTCACAAAAACAATTTGCAGCCACAGCTAAATATTGCTAATATTGTTAGCAGCCACAGCTAAATATAGCAAATAATATTCGCCGCTACCGCTAATCTTAGCTATGACATGTAGTAATTTTAACTAAAATAATTCGCTACCTTGGCTAAATTCTGGTAGCTAAAAACACTTTGCAACGACTGCTACAAACTTCGCTGTCCCTATAGTTCGTAAGAAAATTTGCAATAGCACCTAAAATTTAGTAGCTGCAGCTAATTTTTTTTTTCCGTGTACCCAAAAGTAGCGATTTTTCACATACGACTATGTTAATTGCTACGGTCGAGATAAATACAGCTGACAGTATAGTACCCATTGTCGTGTACCTGATGGATGAGCAGGGGGGATTTCTGAACTTTTATTTTTAGATTCCACTTATTCCCCCTAGGGGGGATTTTTAAGGGGGAAAAGTGGAATAAGCCATATTTATGTATTTTGATGCTTTTACCAGTGCCTACTTGTCCTTACTTGAATCAAGCATTCTATAGTACTTATACTCTTTTGTGCTTGAAACATTAAAGCATAACGAACATTTCTATATAGACATAGACCACTCTATATTTACCTCGTTATTACATTATAATTTATGTTTGCAGCGAAATTTTAACACATGCTTATTCAATAGCGCTTGCATTATTAAAATTACACCCCAGGTGGCTTGCAATTTTCATGACCTGCTGTATAGCAGTGCGACTACGCCGCGAATGCTACATCATGTACATTATGGAGAAACCTCCGGTTTTCATTAAATGCTTTAACAAAACCCCCGGCCGCTTCGCCAGCCATTTTAAACAACCACACAAAAAATTTAAGGTTTGAACCTGTAATAGATAATGTTTGTGAATTAAATTCAATTACTAATAACTGACTACCAGTCGTCCGGGTAAGAATAGCAACGACCCATCTCCTCCCATTGAATGTCGTAAGAGGCGACTAAGGGAGAACAAGAAGACTGGCAGCAGCGTCTTACTCTTGGATTACCTACCACCTATACTGCGATCCCCAAGATACCAACTGCAATTAATAACCAAAAAACCGCAATAATAGTAATGCAATATATTCTAGGGACAATCTACATATGCTCATCTGATCCATAAACTAGGCAGAGCCTGTACTATGGTAACCAGATAACTGATACTAACACATATATACTTTTCTTGTAAATATATACTTAAATATATAAAACACTTGACAGACTCTTGGTTAGAATCTAACCCAGGACAGTGGCCAGAGTGTCTTACCATTAGACTAACAGGTCATCGACGTATACATTGTGATTTAGTCATACATGCTATAGTCTCAATCATATATTATTAGGTGGGTGAAATGCTAGTACAATCTTTCACAAAGAGAATCATACCGTTGCAAGCGTTCGTCGACTCGTCTTCGGTCGGTCGTGATAAGAAATGAAACGTTTCGAACTCGGCAGCGATGCCAATGTTTTCTTTGAACGACTGACACACAGTCAAAAAAGAAAGAAAACTTTAATAACAGAAATTCTAATGTAAGCTTACAGGTCTTACAGAAATAAATATACTTTTGTTCTTGGTTGATGACATATAGCTAATATAAATAATTACAGACCTATAACACAGTCTATTTTATACACTGTGCCTATAGCTAATTTAAATAGTTACTATTTCACTAATAATATACATATAATTATTCACTAGTGATACAGATCTTTACAGATAGAACACTACTTATTTTTTTACTAACCCATAAATTATTTCAAATTATTTTCTTTTAAATGTTTCGCTAAAGTCCTAAATAAATCGAGATTTAATATTTATAATTGCTTTTTACGACGTGTAGTGTTTATATACAAAATACACATTGGGGAAAAATTCTGCGATGTTTCATATCGAACGAATTCGCAACAAAAATCGAAAACGTAATCTGAAAAAGGCGTACACGTTCCTGCCACTCGCAACTACATCAGTGACGCATGACCTATTTAAAAATTCAGCGAAAACGCGCCGACAAGTTACTAATTACATTACTTTTGCCGTAAAGAGGACTGAATGTTGACGCGAAACTCTGAGGAAATAAAACACAAAGATATGAATAATTACAGGATAAAATATTATATTTCGGTAGTCTATTGCCGTAGTTGAATTATAATGTATTTACGTGATATGACTTTATAACCTTGATACAAAAAGGAGAGGTATTTTAAAGGACTATGATAATATTATGTCTGTCTGCCTGTTTGTTAACATAGTTTCCGAATGAATGAACAGATTGCATCGCCGTTTTTAGGGGTCTATATACCTAAAAAGAAAAAAGGAGACTGTACCACTGTCTGTCACACCTATTTCAGGAACCACTGATGATATCGATTTGAAACTTGGAAAAGTTTTAAATCTCATTTAGCCTACCTCATTGCAAATGCAAAATAATATTTTTTTTTCTTTTCATTGGGGGTCGAAATGGGACTGCAAAATTTCAAAGTGAGACTCCTATATCGAGTGGAGAATCATATGAAAGGGCTTCATTTGCAAATATCAAAACGGATTTTTATTTTGGTCTTGGCTGGGTTAAAATCAAATATATAAAAAAATACCCTTATCTCCGTAGTTTGTGGAGAGCATAATGTGAAAGAATTATAGGTAATGAATGTTCATCTATATTTTATAGAAAAATAAAATGATGTTTTTGTAGTACAGTTTTTTAGTAATCCTAAAAAAACCTAGACAAACCAACTTAGTTTTGCGGTTTGGTTTTTTGCTATCTCAGTAAAATTGCTTTAATACGTCCAATAAAAGTATGATCCCTCGTATGGTGCGCGAGTCTGACTCACACTTGACCAGTATTTTTATTCCTTAATCACAGTTTCTTCGTGGTAGGTATTTCAAACTAGTGATTTAGGTTAGGCAAAGTTACATGTAACTAAAAATAAATTAAAAAATAAATGCACCAAAATGTTAATAGGATGAATTGACTAATTGATTGAATTCATGAATACTAATGACTGTACCTCAAGTAATACACAGATTAACGTGAGTGTTTGTGTGTGTTTCTACATATTAATAAGTAATTTTGGCTATGGGAGCGTAGTTGGTCTAATTTAAATACAGTTTAGTGTTATCTTTATTCAGAAAGTTTAAGCTTTTAGTTATATCAAAGTTATCTTTGTTTTAGTAAAATGTTTACTAAATTTCGTGATAAGTTGTTATTAACATAGTTGAATATCAGTCGTATATTATTAGTTATATTCTATTGAAAGTATCAAGTTGAGCTAACTTTATAATAAGTCCTGACCAGAACGGTCACAGCGGCCAATCTTTTAACAATATCAGCCAACAATGTTGGAGATTTATAGTGCAAAAATGCTTACTTAGACACTTGCACTCTGTCATCCTTTACTCTCACAATCCGATGGACGGGAGACCGACACAGCAGGAGAGGGATGGGCTGACGTTTAACATACCTACCCCTCACCTCAAACGCATGTATCATCTTACTTTTCAGACAATATGTATCGACATAACTACGCAGAGTTGCTGCTCCTTACGTTTGATCTATGGATTAACCGAACGGTTAACTACTGCGCTACTGGTATTACTAACGTTAGAACGAGAAGAAACTATTAACGAAGAAGAAAATTTTAATATCTTGGAAGTGTGAAAAGTTGACATTGTGCTACTGATTACATGAAAATATTGAAAAGTTAACAAAGTGTGAAAGTAGGCAGCGTGGGATGGAAACCCTATACGTCTATTACAGTATCTGCCATGATGATCTTTTAGTATTAATATTAAATGATATTAGATCTAAATATTTACAGTTTATTTACAAATATACTTCCTCCAAATCTTGCTGGAAATAATGTCCAGCGCCAATATAAATGTTATTTTTTTTTAAATTCTGGCGACGACTACTTTGAGGAAGATTTTTACTTAGTTTAAATATATTTGTAAATATTTAGTCACTATGTAAATATATTTTTTTTAGTTCTTTCATAAAATTAAAAAAAGACAAAATATAATTTAATTGCAACTAATTAATATATTTTTTTTACTTTGCGCAATGCTCAAAGCATCCTAGGTGTCCCCTTTAAGTTTTATTATTTTAGAAATCGAATATTTAAATAGGAAAATATTACTTTTCATTCTTACAGTCTGTGTGTCACGGACAAAGTAGAATATCCATTAACTTTATTTGCCGACATCTCCCTCCCCAAATAGAAAGAGGTCAGATATCGGCAGATTGGAATGATGTATTGTGAGCAGATTTCATTTGCGCGGCCCTGTGGACAAGGATTTGTCTTTTTGATCTTTTCGCCTTTGAAACGATCGCTTTCATAGCTATTGTGATGAAATTTAAAGAATTAAGATCCTTTGCGAACATATTTTATTAAAAAAGGATGGTTAGACGTTTGATTCAACATTTCATTTAGACTGCAATACTTCGTGATATTGGTAATACGTTAATAGTAACGTTATTATTACGGTTACGTTATTGTGTTAGTAATGTGATTATAATTCTTATTTGAAGCCCGCTTAGAACATTCAATCAATTTGACAGACCCATTGGTTTAGTGGTTAAATACCCTGGTCGTTACCCAACAGGTCGTGGGTTCGATTACCATCAAGTGTCTGGGTGTTATTTATCTATTTAGGTCTTTACAACAAAATATAGGTATTAGTATCAGTTGCCTGATTTCCATAGCACAGGCACAGCCAATTTGGGATCAGATGACCGTGTGTTGAATTGTACACCACACCAGGACATTATTATTACTATAAAATCGTTTAAATCCGTCCGATTGGGACCTATGATGGCACAGATAGATACACACACAAATGAAAACGTTATTTTTAAAGTGACAACACGTTCGCCGGTGGTAAGTGAAAAAAAACTTTAGGGGAATGAGCATCGGAGTATCCTTCTTTTAGCACCACCGTTGAGTCTCCTACATATGCAACGTTAATGTTACCAAGTCCTATGCTCTGAAAAAACGTTGCACCCCCACTATAGAATCATAATAAAAAAAAATGTGATTGAAATAAACGTTACAAATAACGTTAATTTTCTTATCAGTTAACGACAATGGAATTACAAAAAATAATGATAACGCTACAAAAATAACGTAATTATTTTACCGATATTTTATAAGCTGTTGAGTGCAGGGTAACGTTATGGAACTTTTTATATTATTCCAAGCCCTGCTTGTCATACTAACGTTTATGAACACCGCGTTTAACCAAATTAGTTAATACTCTGCAGTAATGATAAACCGTTGTAACAAGGATTTGAATGCACCGAATTTGTTCGGTTAACAAAATGTCCGCGCTGATGGGATTCGGGCTTCAATGGTCGACGATAATTAAAAGCCGCTGGCTGGGCCGTTAATCGATTTGTTTTGTTCCATTCTGTGTGGTGATGACGGATGAATATAAGTATATAAGATATTTGTGGATACATTTTTGAAGAGAATGGAACCTCAAAAGAAATTGAAACAATTATATACCTAAGCACAAAATTCGACAGCGAATAAACAAAATGTGCTTAAATCACATTAATCATACATAAAACGTATACAAATTGTATATTATCTCGTACTTTTATTTTTATTTTATTAAAAGGCACTCCAACGACTAATCCACTAAACACTAAAATAATAAAAACACAGATATCTAATAACAGAGTGGATGTGTCACTTACAGTAATGCACATCACTTACATTAATTAAAATTACATTTCTAAAATTCGATCGTAAGAGTATATATAAAAGCAAGCATTGATCCTATCAGGTTTTTTTTTTATACAACCATGGTGGCAAGCAAGCATGGGACCAGCCTGATTTTAAGAAGTCATCGCAGCCTATAGACGCTAGCAACACCAGAAGAATCACTAGGGCGTTGCCGACCCTAAGACGTCAGATATTAAGTTTTTTGTGTCCAGTAATTTCACCAGCTACAGCGCCCTTAACACCGGAACACAGCAACGTTTACACACTGCTGCTTGGCGGTAGAATATCTGACACTGCGGTGTTACCTACCTGGACGGTTCCTTGCATACGGAACCTACCATCTAGTCAGAGAGTTAATAATCGAAAACAATCATAAATGGCTCTGATTTTTTTTGGGAATGATAGATGCAGTTGGCTGCAGATGGTCATTACAGCTTTACCGGACAATAGGAGGCGAGCGCTTATAGCACTAGCCTTAAGGGCATGAAGGAGCGACGAGCTCAAGGGCACCTCCACCTGGGAGGCACGGCCTTGGCTTGGGCTGTCGCTTAAGAGAGGGCTGATTCTACCACCGGTTCACAACGCGCCCCCACTGAGAAGAACCGGCAAGAAACTCAGTCACTGATCAGTGGGTTGATGCACGTCGTTGAGGTCGCATGCGTACGACCCTTCAGCCTTGCCGGCGAGACCGGTGTCTGATAGCTAGTGTAGCATACGGTTTTCAGGGCGGGGTCGGCGCATCGTGGTCCAATAGGACCGTCATTGGGTCAGGGGGATCGAGCAATACGTGCCGTGGTCTGCGGCGCGAATCTGAAGGACTAGGAGCGTAATCGGCGCCGGCGCCGATTAAAGGGTTCGGGTATGATGGCTCCGAGAATTAATATAATTAGATTTAAAAATATGACTTAGTTATAATTAACTAGAATGGATGTTTGTCAGTGCGGCAATGTGTATTGTACCTGTCTAGTCCAGATGCTAACACACACCAAGCTCTACTACCTAGCAAGTTATGATATACCTACACATATAGCAAGACGTGCACAGTACACGTGTTGGTGATTACGTCACGAAATTATTCTGAACATGGTCTGGGTAATTAGGCATCATTTGAAATAATGGCCTTCATTATAGTGTCGGTATGTTTTTCTTTTTGGTCTCCGCGGTGAGGAGAGTAAAATAATTATAATTTGTAATTATAATTATAATTTGTGTTTGGTAATTTGCTTGAAGGATACGGTTTCTGACACTACTCTATAGGAAGAACAGCTATAAACTCTTGTATAGGCCATACAGCGGCCTTTGGGATTTTATTCATACAAAAACTGTCATCTTCACTTTTAATATTGAATTCTTTAGCGAATCTCTATAAAAAATTATGGCTTTCCGTTAGTATCGCTAATTCTCAGAAACAGAAACTCAGAGGCTTGACCGATTTGAATATTTTTGTTCTGTTCGATCTAAACCGGTTTAGAAGAAAAAAAATTGGGAAAGTCTGTAAAAATGGATGAAAAAAAAAACGCGGGCGAAGCTGCGCGGGACAGCTAATTTCAGCTTTTGATTTGAAAATTGATGTTAAAAATTCCCAATTTCCAATACATTTATAGAATGATAACTTGGCTAATCTCGGGAAAAAACAATTACCAAGTCACGTACACGCGAGAGCTCTTAGCAAACGAATACGCCCAAAACATCAACGTAATTAAACACATCTTATGAACACTCATAACAAACAGTTTGCCTTTGATAAATAAGCAACAAAACAGGGCTTTGTTGGCGCCTCTATTCACTGAATAACATAGTTGGAGCTTAGAGCTTATCTCGCGATGAACATGCCCTCTGTCCTGTGAACCGCGTATTTGTGACGTGCGCCGCGATCTCTACATGATACGCTTTTGGCAAATGTAATTTGATCGGTTATCTGGACTGTATTTGTCTCGCAATTGTTAGGAGAAATTCGGTATTGTTTTACTAGATCGTAGGTTTCTTGCGCTAGGATAAGGAACCGTGCAGGTAGGTACCACCGCAGTGTCCGATATTCAGCCACCATATAGCAAAGTGTAAATATTGCTATGTTCCGGTGTATTACTGGACACAAGAGACTTAATATTAGGTTCGGCTTAATATTGTTGTAGCCAGTAAGGAACCACTACACAAAGTAGTTGCTCCCCGTGGGTGTCGAACCCGCAACCTCTAGCTCTCAAAGCAAGTGGTTTCCCACTGCGCCACAGAGGCTACAAATATCTAATATTGCAATGGTAACTAGCTTAATGGTTTTTTTGGGAAGCAACGGCGGCAGTGCTAATGGGAGGATCCTCCGACCGAGCGAGGTGTGTGGGATGTTGTATATATTGTTAGGCAGCATTAAAACTTTGTTTGCGAGATTCAGGATTCGGTGGTGGCGCCATCTATCTTGTTGGATATGATACTACTCGCTTTTCATCACTTCGCTGTACCACATGTGGCGCCATCTAGTTACGCGAAGTCGCCACAGTTTAATGCACAAACAATGGTCACAAATATCAACCCGTCGCGCTTATAAAATAAACTGACAGCGATACGGAATTAAGCCGTCAGGCCACATTTCCTGTGTTTATATGTTTTTCATTCGACTCGTCACTGTTCGTTTAATATTGCATCAGTACACGGTGCTGTTCCGAATCACTTCACACGCGGGATCAGATGAAATTTTGAACGGATATTTCGGCTGTATGACTGTTGGTTCGTACGGAATTTTGTATGTAAGCGAACGGATTTTTTTTCCGTGTTCAATCACTCGCTTGCTTGCGTTGATTTTTTTTCCTTTTAATAATAATTGATTTATAACAACGTTACCGTGTGGTCAATAATGGAAGCATATAAGCTTATTTACCAATGGAAAAGGACGCTGTGAAAAAGGACTTTGGCACAAAGGGACGACGTATGGTTTCCCAGCCGGCAGCATATCGACTTATCTTAAAGAACAGCCAAACTTTTTTTGCTGTCGGGGAAGGTGGGATTTTTACTCACTGAAACCATTCCGGTGGTCTTCAGTGATGCTTTGGAGAGATTCTGGGCACTCTATTCGGACTTCGTTTGTCTCTCCAGCAGGCATGTACTCGTAAATGTGAATCTCGCGCCTGCTTCTTTCTCATATCGGTACCAGCCATCGAGTTGTGAGAGTGCGCCTATGTTGACACATGCACTTGTGCACTATTATATCTACTCTTCAGTCGAATCTGATGCAAAAATGAAGAGTACTAAGAAGAGTAAGTTCGACGTTCAAGTCTGTCTATGATATCGGAGCTTCAAAACGAATGGATGAATTTAAATGGGGGTTTTATACTTGAAAGTCGGTTCAATCGGGATGCATCTTAGATCATCAGCCGAAAAACATCCACTATAACGTAAATCGCATCGATATAATATATAAACTAGATAAACATTCACGAACAAAATGACATCTAAAATGTGGTCGCGGAGGTTGCAAACTTATCTGTGCTGGTGGCGGAAACGTGAACTAACATTTCTATTAAGTTAAATACGTGTAGTTTGACAGTTTCATATAGACAGTAGCGACACTCCTATCGGCAAAAATATATTTGTCAGGATGTGGCTTGTAAAGAAATAGCGACACAAGGGCGCTATTTCTCGCTACCACTTTTTGAACCGTGACACCAAATCTAGTTTACATATTATATCGATGGTAAATGGTTATACCTTGGAATGCCACACTGAACGACAATTTGTCATTTGCATCCACCGATGTCCGTCACTCTATGTCAATAGCTACCAAAATATTTTCAGTTGTTTAATACGTTTTCTAGTATTCGGATTATCGTTATCTTAGAAACAGTGTATATAAACTATAGCGTACCTTCTCCAGAGTCTGCCAAGGTGGCAACAAAGAGCGCCAGAAGCGCTATACCCCACGACACCCTCCTCATCTGAAACAAATCATATTTACATAAGTATTTTAAAAGATATATGTAGATCTAATAGAAACCAGTTTGCTCTTAAGTAAGTGGGATAAAATGTGAATGATTTTCATTTCGCCTTGGCTCATAGCGTATTAGGGTTCTAGCGTATTAGGTCTTCTTGTTTTCCCTTACTCGCCTGTTACGGACACCCAACGGGAGGGGATGGGTGTGTGCTATTCTTACCCAGACACCCCACGGGTTATTATATATTTTTTTTAGTATCATTTATAAAATCAGCACTCAAAACGTTATTAGTATTTTAAATTAACTCTGTATAACGCAAATAACTAATAACTATAATAGCTAATAACTATTACGGCGAGCGGACGACGGCCTATCTGGTTCCCCGACTTATAAATTCTTTACCTACCCCCTTACGCTGTACTATTAATGTCAACAATATGAAATTAAAACTTAAAGAATATTTTCTATCACAATTGTAATTCATCTATTTGAAATATGTAGTACAGTTGTGCGCTACGATATTATGTATTTAAAATATGTAGTAAGTATGTGTTTGTTCTATATAAAGGCGTGGTTTATTATTTAAGCGTGAACGAATTTTGTGTCACATACAAACCTTAGAGGTTTAAGTGGCACTGTAATTAATAAGAATGTTTTGTATATGTCTTGGTAGATAAATTAAAAAAAAAAAATTTAGGACGCAAAATGTTAATACATTTATGCTACTCTGAATAGTAATAAGTTTTAGATTAAATCCCCAAACACAAGCCAATTTGGCTGTTTTGTTCCAGAAATTCACCTTGAAACTATCGTATACAAAGACTCTTATTTGTAAATACATCTGACTGTCTCGAGTACGTACTAAAATTTCGTTCACGTACTAAACTTTTAAAGGAACATTTAAACGTCAATAATTCATTACGGTGTATTAAGCAGAAAATTTTCTTAACCATAACAGTGTTTCAAGTTTTCAATTTGAATATTTCTACAAGTGTTTCATTCGTAGCATTCGTAGCGACAGCTACGAGAGCGTAATTGCTACGAGGCTACGGACTACGCCATGATTGCGCGTTCAACCGCATTTGCCTGTAAGTAGTGTTGGGAAATGTCTGGACCTTTGGTCTGAATTCGGACTACATAATATCGATGGATGTATATATATTTCACCTTCTTGAACAGTGTGTAAACTTCATCAATGTCTTTCAATAAAACCTTTATGCAAATCATCATCATCGTCATCATTAGCAGCCGATATACGTCCAAAGCTGAAAAAAGGCCTCCCCTTTAGAAGGGAGGGGTTGTCATAATCCCCACGCTTGGCAGGAGGCTTGGGGATCGCAGTATAGGTGGAAGATAAATCCAAAAGAAAGACGCTGCTGCCTGTCTTCCTGTTCTCGTTTAGTCACCTCTTACGAGACCCAACGAGAGGAAGTACCCCATGGGCGATTTATGCAAATACTTTAAAGCAAATATTAGGAAATTACGATACAAGCTTATTGATGTATTTATAAGCTTATAAATATTTTAATGCTTCTCAGTTCACAATTTGTAGGTAAAAACACAGTTATGTCTTTTTGGTCATCTTTGATTTTTCTTGACAAAGTATTTTGTTTCATTCATAGGTATAAATTTGCACCCTTTGCGGTGGAGATCATGGGGTTTTGGTCTCATAAAACGCACGGTTTGGTGAAAGAAATTTCATCCAAACTTATCGAAGTCCAAGGGACCGTCAGACTGGTAGCCTTTTCTGCTAAAGTATAAGCTTGGCCATACGAAGAGGTCGCCACCAGTCTTTTACGTACCCTTCCTTCCCCGTGCGGCGACAACTTAGAGGAAGTTGTTTACTTAGTTTAAGTACATATATTTTTGAATAAATTGTATATAGTTCGTTTATTCATAGGTTCATTTGTATTTATATGTACGATTATAAATACTATTAAAACGTACCACTATTTGGATGCATTACGGTACGGTACACGGACATAATTTAATCCGTACAGCCCATCACTACCCAGTGGTAAACCGACACTTTTATTTTAATTGACTTCTTTGTTTTATTTTACTGCAAACACTAACTTTTGGAAGTGGCCGGTTAAATTTTGATGACACGTTTCAATCTGTGGTTTTATTGATGCTATTATAAAGTTTGGCGGTGCGCAGCCGGCAATGGATGCCAAACCGATGTAAATACACGTTTATATTTCACTTTTTGCATTCTAATTGCGTAGTTGGCTATGGAATGCATATTCCATTTTCATTTCCAATGTTTGTTCCAATGTATTTTTTTATACTAGATTTTTTTTGGCAGTGGCAAGCAAGCATGCGGCTCGCCTGATCGTAAGCATTCGCCGCAGCTTATGGATGCTAGCAACACCAGAAGAATCACTAGCGCATTGCCGACTCTAAAGATTGTGTCCGGTAATTTCACCAGGTACAGTACACCCGAATATATCAATGTTTACTTACAAACTGCAGCGGTAGAATATCTAACACTGCGGTGGTACCTATCTGGACGATCCCTTGCATGAGGGACCCACCACCTAGTACAATTAGTAACGAGGCACAAGGCCTAACTGGCGGAACATTGCTGTATACACTATTCTCTTTGAGGGGAAATTTTCAAAAGACCCCCGGGACCTGTGGGTGTCAACCGGGGTATGTGAGATTCTTACCCACTGAAACTAGGCTCTCCGGTGGGATCTGCTCCAGGAGCAGAGTCTACCACCGGAGGGCGCATTATAGCCCCACGGGAACCAGACACGGTGCTCACGGGGACGGGGGTCGCGATCCCACCGCCGTCCTCCTCAGAGTCACCACCGAACTCTATAGACGCCCTAGGGCGCCCACCCCATGGCATGGGCTGTATACACCTACCTAGGAATTTACCAAAGCCAATCCCTTCCAGAAAAAGCGGTGGTGCTGTTTAAAGGTCGGTGTTTAAAAGTCGTCAGAAGTAAAACAAAAAACCGGAATGTGCCATTTTTAGGTATTTGTAGCTTGTACGTGAATTCTTGCTTCAGTTAATAGGCGCCGTGTTTACTTCGTTTTTAATTAACCGCGTCCCGCGTTTTCAGCGAAATATATGACACTGTGTTTCAAATTAATTAGAATAATTTATATTGTTGTTTACTGTGTTTTTTGTGTGTGATATTTTAGGTTATTCCCATCCGCTCCAAAATTTTGTTCCCACGATTTCCATGGTAAACATTAGATTGTTTTTTTTTTATTATTAATAAGGCATAAGGAAAAGCCGATTCTCATCCTCCTATATTAGTCATAATATATTAGAGTCGTGATCGCCAAATGATACTCTTTTTTTTTATTTTTTTTTATTTAACCTATATTGTCCCACTGCTGGGCAAAAGTCTCCCCCATGACCATCCACATATCCCTGTCCTGAGCCATCTCAGACCAGTCCTTCTCAAATGCGTCTAAGTCGTCACGCCAACGCTTTTTAGGCCTTCCACGACGACGACGTCCATCCTTCGGCACCCATTGTGTGACAACCTTGGTCCATCTGTCTGTCTTCATGCGACAAATATGTCCCGCCCAATCCCACTTCAGCCTGGCAGCTTTTTTCCCTACATCGGCAATTCCTGTTTGGGAACGTATAAATGTATTTCGAACGCGATCGGTCAACTTAATGCCTCTTAACTCTATCATAAGTTAATTAATCTACCCCTGTTAGGTTTTGCGGTACAATCATAGTGTTGCAAATTCTGGGCCAAAAATGAGAATTCTGATTTTCATGTCACAATTTATTTTAAGGCCACGGCACCAAATGCGTAGGACGTAAGCGTGACGTTCTTGTGCTCGTACTATGACGTTGTAACTTTATAAGACATGGTGCACGTAGTCTGAGACCAACAGGCTGCGTTCCTACGCAAAGCACGCGCGTGTACACGGCGTCACTACGACGTGACACGCACATGCAGTCGGTGTGCTCCGCCTCTTAAATGTAACCCAAGTTTGTTCCAATAGTTTTGCAAATGTGGACCAACCAAAATTGTATAAGATAAGTATTAGTATTAAGTATTAGCTAAGTATTATTGTAGAAGCTGTTAGTCTGTGGAATGCCTTACCGGTCACTGTTAGACATGCACCATCTCTGCCTATCTTTAAAGATCGTTTGAAAGCATTTTATTTGTCCCTATTGAATTTTATATTGATATTAGCCGGCTGCATTTATTTATTTATTATTGTTGGTTATTTATATTTGATTCTATCAAATATAATATTTATGTATTATACTAATATTTATATATGTATTATTTTGCTGTTACGTATTTTATTGTTTATAGTTATGTATTTTTTTTTCTTTTATAATTGGTTTGTATAAACAACCAAGCCTTGTTGCCAGTTCATAGTTCCTCTCCATCCAAAGGTTGCCTGGTAGAGATCACTTTTAGTGATAAGGCCGCCCATTGTTTCATTCTATTTTACTGTTTTTTTTTTCTTGTATTTTTGTGTTTTTTAATAATGGTGGAACTATAAAGTATTATCTATTATACTAGCAATAAATAATTTGTGTTCAATAAGATATTAACTTTGGCCAATGTAAAACGATTTGAATGAATTCAATCGCAATTTCTCGCAACCACAAAATGGTATTGCCGTAAAACAATGGCAAAACAAAAGCAAAGTCGATATCACGGTCCAAAATCATTTTGATAAATACGCCGGTACGGTACAATACAATAACGCTATCAGATATCGAAAATAAACTCAATCAGGGCCGTGTAATAGAAAAAAGATGGCCGCCGTGCTCATAATGGCTGCCATTCTATTGTTTTATCCCCCGACGGAAAGGAGTCAAGTAATCAGTACCTTTATTATGTAGGAGCAAATAAATAAATATACTAAGGGATATATCAGTAACAGTTCTATGGGCGCGCGCTTGCTTGTAAACAAGGTGCGCAGTTTCGGACCCCGGCTCCACCTTTGAATTCTTTAATTAATCATTTGCGAATCGTCTTTGTGGAATTGTTATTAGATTTCGGATAAGCAAAACATCGTGAGGCAACCTGCATGTCTGAGAAAGCCTAACTAGCTTTCGGATGACGTGTGAAGTCCACCAATCCACACTTGACTATGGTCAAAGCCCCTTTATCTTGAGGGCAGGCTCGTGCCAAACAGTGGGACATAAATAAGGGCTAGTATTATTACTAAGGGCTGTTTTAATACTTAGTAAAAAATCAGTTGAGTAAACTATTATCGATATACGAACACCAGGTGTCTACAAAATAAATTGCAGTTGTCATCGATATACTATACTAACTAGATTAGCTGTCACGAACAAAATGACATCGAAAATGTGGTCGCGGTTACATATACTTACACAACTATACACGTACACGCAAAACAATAATATGTTCATATAAAAAGATAACTTACGTACTATAAAATAAGGTTCAATAATAATTGCAGACAATTCGGCACTTACACAGTTTTGGAGCTGAGAGTTGTGTGCTTCCATTGAGTTCCATTGTTTTTGAACGCTTAGACGTACAGTAAGCTAAGGAAAGGTATGGAGTTGCTTACGTTTATTTTTTCCAGAATAACCGTAATATAAATATATGGTAAGTTACGTATAATGTTATGCTAGCCATAAAAGAAAGCATTACTTTGTACCCAACTTCTCCAGAATGATTGTTATGTCTTTCTAGTAGTATATCTGCATTTCTTTGTTACAACATTAAGCTCTCAACGGCCGATGATTCCGATCGCATAAGCGCTATGACGCGTCGACCGCCAACGGATTAACATGCGTATCAAATGAAGCGAAGACGCTTCATTTGATACGCATGTTGGTCAAGAGAACGACTGGATGAAATAAGACATACATATAAATTCAAAATTCTTTATTATGCATAGACCTAAATTAATTAGGTTTCGTTAGGTACAATTTTACAAAAAGCGTTACAAATGTTACAAAAAGCGTTAAATAATGACAATAGTATTGAAGTCGGTACTAAACATGGCATATTTAACGCTTTCAAGTTTTTATTTTATTTTAAGTCTAATTTATCTACACTGAACATTAATAATTAATCAAGTTTAGTGACAATGTATTTGACATTATAGTTTAAAATTATATTTAATTGACGGGCCCGTTGGTCTAGTGGTTAGACACCCTGGTTGCTAACCGATGGGTCGTGGGTTCGATTCCCACCAAGTGTCTGGGTGTTATTTATCTATTTAAGTATGGATTTACAAAAAAAAATTATATAAGTATTAGTATCAGTTGTCTGAAAAAATAAACGTGTAACGCGCTCTAACTCTATAGAATAGGACCGCGCTGGAATAGGGATGCTTTTGAGAAAGGTCTACCCC
Organism: Furcula furcula; assembly: GCA_911728495.1. Classification (NCBI taxonomy): domain Eukaryota; kingdom Metazoa; phylum Arthropoda; class Insecta; order Lepidoptera; family Notodontidae; genus Furcula; species Furcula furcula. The sequence goes on along the minus strand of OU452259.1, from coordinate 21,623,201 downwards.
CGCAACCCGCGCGCTCTGTCCGTCGCCTGCGCCACGCGTGCTCTCGTTCACGCACGCGCGGCCAGTTACCATAATACTCTCCTACGGGTGACCCGCGTTTCGTGTATGCGCGCCGCGCCATCCAGAGTTTACGCGAATCTCTTATCTAGTTGTTGATTTACCTACCTTTTACTTACTGTCGATGTGCTTAATGTGTACCTATAGAATTATAACTATTTTGCCCTACTGAAGACTTTGATTTGTGTAGTTCTTCGAGTTTCCTACACTAGTCTATTAAAAATGTTAATTACCTTTAAACAAATTTAATTTATTATAAATCTGTCTTTTTGAATCATTTTTTGTCTGAGCGGTTTCTTTTTTACAAACATAATGCAGTCTTACATCGATGAATTTTTCTACAACTAATCCCAGTAAATCAATGTTATGGTTATGCTCATTTTCTCCGACAAAAACATCTTTATTAATATATAATTTTAAAACTGCAACAGATATAAATATTTTGTCATATTTCTTGTGTATATTTTTACCACCACTTAAACGAACACAGTTGCGTATAACGCGTTCAGTGTTCATGCAAATGTCAAATACATCATTTGCACAATAAAATAAGCCATTCATATCTCGTAAATCCACTAGTTTGTGGAACCATAATTTTTCTTTTGCCCATAATTTTCTTTTGCAGTCCTCGCACCTAAGCTTTTTTACTAGACTACTTACCACAAAACCAGAAATGTAACCTACTATTTGGAAAACAATTTCCAGAATTGGGTTTTGTTCTAATTTTTGAATGAGTTCGTTGCAATTTATCTGGTATTTATCAAAATTGTGCTGTATAGATTTATTTTTTATGATTTCTATAGCACTTAAATTTTCTTCACATTCATCAAAACGATATCCCGTCGAAGAACTATTAATTTTTTTGAGTGCCGATAATCCTGATAAAATTGGTATATTTTGTATTGGTACACAATTCCCAGTAAATTTGGAGCCCACTTCCAAATGAGACAGCAGTTTTTTAAAACTGGCTTTAAATTTTCTCGTGTTGGGATTATTATTGTGTCCGCCTTGACTCCTTATGTTTCCGAAAAATAACTCTACATGATATTGGCTGAGTTTATAGGTCAATAAGAACGGAAGGGCATCAGTTAAAATTAATGTTTCATATAAATATATTAAACTATTAATACATACCAGTAAACCCAACAAGCCAGTATTATTTTGTGTCAAGGCCAATGGAACTTTTTTATTATTAAACACAGTTCTTACTTCAGTGCCAATTTTAACCTTTTTTTTATATTTTACCTCAATTGATAAAGAAAGTAAGTAATTTTTCGCTTCTGATAAAAATGACAATATTTTCTGTGAATTGTTCTTATTCAAGGGTTTTTTGAAACCAAAGTCTTTAAGATTACGTGTATTAAGTATATCAAAAACATTATTAAGTTTCATGATAAAGTTTGCTGTACTCTCGGCCCCTTGGAATGTGGGAATTTTCAAAGTATTTTCACAAAATTCTAAAGCCTTACTAACGCTTCTGCTAAAGAGCTGGGATGCCAGCTTCACATTCATTATATGATTTTTAAAGTTAATATGACTATGTGAAAGTTTATTTGCCAAGTGCAAACTATTTTCTTCCTGCAAGTTGTATAATTCTGTTAAAAATTTCCATTTGACGAATTTATCATCTGCAATATATATAATTTTCTTTGATTCTAACGTATTTCGCATCAATTTTAACATATGACATGCATCTAAAAATATAACAACATTATAGTCAGAAAATGGATGCTTAAAATAAGTTTTTAAATTTTTGTAATCATCCAACTCGCATCCTAAGTTTTTCATCGTTGCAATATTGCTTTTACAACCATCAAATGTCACTGAACGAATTTGAACACCTATTTTATAACATTTTTGCAAGGCAATTTTTATTAAATTGGATTTCATATCTGCCTTGATACTGTCAATAAAGAAATAAGCCAATGGTAATTTCCACGAGTCATTTATAGCAACTAACATGAAAACATAAGCTTGCGTTGCCATTTGGCTGTTATCATCACTATCTAATCCCATATCTACTAAGCCTTCATAACGTTTACCTGTCCATATCTTTTGTCTCCTTATGGACATTTCATCAGCAACCAAAGCACATATAATGGTTTTTCCGCTGGATTTTCCCTTCTCTTCGAGCCTATTTAAGGTTTCGGTGCAAAATCCAGGTTCCGCGTCAACACTTTGATACCACTGGTATAATGTCCGTGGATGAGGTAAACAAGTATCGAACATTTTTCGTACATATTTATAAGCAGAAGGTGAGTAAAAATGAAGCGTTAGAGCAAATTTCCTTGCGCCTGGAGGATATTGCTTAAAGGGTCTGGAATGATTCATTTTATTTTTTATATACATCCCGTTAAATATTTCCGTGACTTCCATATTTTTTGATAAATGTATGAAAACTGACTCATCAATGGATCTATTACTTTTAAGCATTTTAACTATATTCTTTAAAGTACAATTTCTTTTATTAAGTCGTTTTTTAACTCTGATTGAGATACTTAAAAACAGGGTTCATAATTTGCAAATTATGAACCCTGTTTTTAAGTATCTCAATAGTTTTTCGGCTTTCTGCTAATTTTTTTTTCAAATGATGTTTTCTAGGAGAATCATGTAATGGTATAAGGTCTGATAATGAAACTGTTTCAGAAATAATAGATACTAAATCATCCTCAGGAGCATTAAATTGTCTGGTTGCACTCTGAATAGTTGGTGATGGTGTGATCTGCAAAAAATACCAATATAACATCTACTTAAAACTTAGTCTAAATAGTTGGGTCTCTATATAGTTAAGATGTTTTAAAGAATAATGTACATTATTCTTTAAACCAAGTTATTAATAAATACCAATAGCATCAATAAATGCCATAATAAACATTGTCTACGTATTTAATAACTATTCGTATTCATAAGTAACCTGATAAAAATAATAATATTCCGGAACAATTTATATATGGTCATCTGATCCCAAACTCTTGTATTTAATAAAAAAAAAAAATCTACTAACCTGTAATTTTGGAACCGCAGATTTTAACAATCTACGTCTTCGAGTATTACATGAAATATTTGATTCATCAAAATGTAATGAGCAAATTGACGAAAATGCGTGAGGTTTATACAATTCATCTCCTCTTTCTTTAGCGACTATTGAAACCCATTCAGCACATCGAAATGGATTACTAGGGAATCTACAAAAAATGAAACAATAAAAAAACATCAAATAAAAAAAATTATTGTGTATCATTGAGACTATTTCTCATTCATCATATTAAACTACTAATTTAGTTAATGTTAAAAAAACCGTTCTTTTAAAAAGTATAGTGATACACATAATATTAATACACGGAGCAACCACGTTCTTGTTGTAAAGTAATAATAATATTTGAGGACACACTGCCGTGTAATCCAAAACTGTCCAGAGTCTGTACTATGGTAACCAGACACCTAATATAAATACGTATATACTTTTTTGAAAATACATACTTATCTAAATAAATGACACCCAGAGTAAAAGTGGCAATCTGACCCACAACCTATTGAATAGAGGCCAGGATGGTTAACCATTAGACCAACGTGTTTTCAAATGATGGTATTGTTAGACTCCAAAACCGATATAAAATAAATTGTGGGTAGGATAGCTGAACGCGCTCAGCGAATGCGTATGTAAGTCACTGCTCTAGCGGTACCGCAGTCATTCGTTTCTCAGATCTCGTACAGTGCGGAAGTCTCAGTGAAGTTGCTGCGTCATGGTGATTACAATGTATTCCTGCTGCAGGAGTGTGGTAATAATTCTTCAGTGGTATGTTCAGTTTTTATTTTACTAAGGTGGTCCAGTGACAATGGTTTCTAGACAGATTCTCTTTTTTTAAATAATCTTATTTAGGGTTTCTAATAGTATAATAATACAAACTTACACACATCTCATCATCACTTTTTCTATTTTACGCAGTTGTGAAAAAAATTGCACAATTTTATAACAATGAAACTCCATGCATTCTTTGTTCGAGAACTACGTAACGCTCGTATACTGATTTACCAACTTATGTATGCTGGTGGCGTAAATGAGAACTAACTTTTTTATTGTGGTAGTTACGTGTAGTTTGACAGTTTTGCATAGACGGTAGTGACACTCTCTATCAGCAAAAATAATTTTGTCAGCCTGTGGCTTGGCATATGGCGAACTACTAGCGGAGAAAATGGTAAATAAATAATTGTTATTTCGGATTTTAGTGATATCTTACTTATATTTTGTATTTAAACTATTAGTAATAAGATTACTAACCGAAAAAAAAATATTCCACCTGTAATTTTAGTGTTGCGACGAGTATTTGGACAGTTTTTCAACGCGCAATAAGACATTTTGACACGTCTTACGCTAGCTGTTGTCGGCTCGTACTAATTTGAAATAGAGCGATAGCCGTCTCGGTAGCTCTTATTTTCGTGACCACTTTTCGGGTCGTGACAGCAAATCTATAGTATAGTATATCGATGGCAGTTGTGGTAGCTCCTATATAGGCCAAACGAAGCGGACTATCGCAGAAAGGGTTAAAGAGCATATCACAGCTGCCGTCAGACAGAACCGTCAGATTAGCAAGTCAGCGATTGCCGAGCATATACTTCAGTCGGATACAAATCACTGGATTGAGTTTCATCGCCCACAAGTCCTTTCCACCGATCGACACTTTTATTCTAGAGTTGTTCGTGAAGCGATTGAAATAAAGAAATATAAAAATTTCAACCGGGAAGATGGCTTTAGATTATCAGCTGCATGGGAACCAGTGATCAAAATGACAAAACCTCGCTATTTGCCGGTGGTTAAATATACAGATACTGTGAGTGTAGTGTGTAGTGGGCTTAACGTTACAAGTTAAAGAACGGGGGTAGACGAAGATATTTCTGCCTCGCGCACGGAGCCGTCTCGCTGAACCAGTCTGCTTGTGACCACGGCTGGTGTAACCCGGCCGAAACGTCAAGCCAAAACATAAGGTAAATCGCGATAATTCCCGATTAGAATAAAGTACGATACGATGCTACAATACAAGCATGATAAAGTCCTCCTGGCTGATACGACCATAACGGCTAATCTTTCACATGATCAGTCATCTACACCATTATAGTGCACAACTGCTTGCGTAGACACAAGTGCACTCTCTCTTCCTTTACCTCTCACAATCCGATCCCCAAGAGGTTCCCAAGAGCTGGGCCCCACAGCTCTTGGGGACCTTTTAAAGGTATCCCCCGCGAAAGCAAAAAAAGGCCCACACTACGTCATCGTTCGCCTCTAAAGTAGAACCAATTTCATAGGTCACATTTGACACTTCATCAAAATTTAACAACGTATCTTGGTAATGGTGGACATAAAATATTGTCAGTTAATTTCGAAGTTAGAAATGCACTTTTTTTTTATATCTTGGGACAATCCACACACGGTCATCTGATCCCAAACTAGGCAGAGCCTGTATTATGGAAACCAGATAACTGATACTAATACTTATATAATTTTTTTTTTGTAAATACTTACTTAAATAGATAAATAACACCCAGACACTTGGTGGGAATCGAACCCACGACCCATCGGTTAGCGGACAGGGTCTCAGGGTAATTGCTTAACTTTATTCAATTACGTTTACATATTTATTGTAATACTAGCGACCCGCCCCGGCTTCGCACGGGTGTAATTGAGAAAAAAAAGAAGAGAATAATTTAAAGCTACTGCCTTTGATTATAGAATTTCTTGGAATTATTTATCAGTTTGTAGCTGACTTTTCGTAACGCAATATGAACAAATTATGTATAAAAGTGACGCGTGAAAGGGCTACGTATAGCTGCCTGTCCATGGGCAAAGTACTCAACGCTTAGGTTTAAACCTGCAACGTTGAATCTCTGAGCTTGTGATTTGTTAATTGTATTTATAATTTTAGAAACTGCAGACGTAATTTGTGCACCCGTACACGTCTACGGGTGCACAATTTGGGTGGATTAAGGACACCATTTCTTTGAAACCAATTTATGGAAGCAATACGGGCTTCCTTGTTCCGTTTCATCGGTCAACCGGGGAATTCTTACCCACTAAAACTCCCGTGGCTATCACATCGGCACATGAGAGGGAAACCTGGGTTCTCGGGTGGGATCTGCACCAGGTGTCCCTGACTGACTGACTCGGACTGACTGAATCCGAGTCAGTCCCGGTCAGTCCCGTCAGTCCCGGTCAGTCCCGGTCAGTCCCGGTCAGTCCCGGCCAGTCCCGGTCAGTCCCGCTCAGTCCCGCTCAGTCCCGCTCAGTCCCGGTCAGTCCCGCTCAGTCCCGGTCAGTCCCGCTCAATCCCGCTCAGTCCCGGTCCGTCCCGGTCTGTCCCGCTCAGTCCCGGTCAGTCCCGCTCAGTCCCGGTCAGTCCCGCTCAGTCCCGCTCAGTCCCGGTCCGTCCCGGTCTGTCCCGTACCACACCGTACCACACCGTACTTGATTGTTAACTATGTATCTCTTTAGGTTTAGTCAATGTAAGCTATGTAAGTTATTACAGTTATTAAGTAAAGTAAACATTACTAAGTAAATAATAAACTTACATAGCTTACATTGACTAAACCTAAAGAGATACATAGTTAACAATCAAGTACGGTGTGGTACGGTGTGGTACGGGACAGACCGGGACGGACCGGGACTGAGCGGGACTGAGCGGGACTGACCGGGACTGAGCGGGACTGACCGGGACTGAGCGGGACAGACCGGGACGGACCGGGACTGAGCGGGATTGAGCGGGACTGACCGGGACTGAGCGGGACTGACCGGGACTGAGCGGGACTGAGCGGGACTGAGCGGGACTGACCGGGACTGGCCGGGACTGACCGGGACTGACCGGGACTGACCGGGACTGACGGGACTGACCGGGACTGACTCGGATTCAGTCAGTCCGAGTCAGTCAGTCAGGGACACCTGGTGCAGATCCCACCCGAGAACCCAGGTTTCCCTCTCATGTGCCGATGTGATAGCCACGGGAGTTTTAGTGGGTAAGAATTCCCCGGTTGACCGATGAAACGGAACAAGGAAGCCCGTATTGCTTCCATAAATTGGTTTCAAAGAAATGGTGTCCTTAATCCACCCAAATTGTGCACCCGTAGACGTGTACGGGTGCACAAATTACGTCTGCAGTTTCTAAAATTATAAATACAATTAACAAATCACAAGCTCAGAGATTCAACGTTGCAGGTTTAAACCTAAGCGTTGAGTACTTTGCCCATGGACAGGCAGCTATACGTAGCCCTTTCACGCGTCACTTTTATACATAATTTGTTCATATTGCGTTACGAAAAGTCAGCTACAAACTGATAAATAATTCCAAGAAATTCTATAATCAAAGGCAGTAGCTTTAAATTATTCTCTTCTTTTTTTTCTCAATTACACCCGTGCGAAGCCGGGGCGGGTCGCTAGTATTACAATAAATATGTAAACGTAATTGAATAAAGTTAAGCAATTACCCTGAGACCCTGTCCGCTAACCGATGGGTCGTGGGTTCGATTCCCACCAAGTGTCTGGGTGTTATTTATCTATTTAAGTAAGTATTTACAAAAAAAAAATTATATAAGTATTAGTATCAGTTATCTGGTTTCCATAATACAGGCTCTGCCTAGTTTGGGATCAGATGACCGTGTGTGGATTGTCCCAAGATATAAAAAAAAAGTGCATTTCTAACTTCGAAATTAACTGACAATATTTTATGTCCACCATTACCAAGATACGTTGTTAAATTTTGATGAAGTGTCAAATGTGACCTATGAAATTGGTTCTACTTTAGAGGCGAACGATGACGTAGTGTGGGCCTTTTTTTGCTTTCGCGGGGGATACCTTTAAAAGGTCCCCAAGAGCTGTGGGGCCCAGCTCTTGGGAACCTCTTGGGGATCGGATTGTGAGAGGTAAAGGAAGAGAGAGTGCACTTGTGTCTACGCAAGCAGTTGTGCACTATAATGGTGTAGATGACTGATCATGTGAAAGATTAGCCGTTATGGTCGTATCAGCCAGGAGGACTTTATCATGCTTGTATTGTAGCATCGTATCGTACTTTATTCTAATCGGGAATTATCGCGATTTACCTTATGTTTTGGCTTGACGTTTCGGCCGGGTTACACCAGCCGTGGTCACAAGCAGACTGGTTCAGCGAGACGGCTCCGTGCGCGAGGCAGAAATATCTTCGTCTACCCCCGTTCTTTAACTTGTAACGTTAAGCCCACTACACACTACACTCACAGTATCTGTATATTTAACCACCGGCAAATAGCGAGGTTTTGTCATTTTGATCACTGGTTCCCATGCAGCTGATAATCTAAAGCCATCTTCCCGGTTGAAATTTTTATATTTCTTTATTTCAATCGCTTCACGAACAACTCTAGAATAAAAGTGTCGATCGGTGGAAAGGACTTGTGGGCGATGAAACTCAATCCAGTGATTTGTATCCGACTGAAGTATATGCTCGGCAATCGCTGACTTGCTAATCTGACGGTTCTGTCTGACGGCAGCTGTGATATGCTCTTTAACCCTTTCTGCGATAGTCCGCTTCGTTTGGCCTATATAGGAGCTACCACAACTGCCATCGATATACTATACTATAGATTTGCTGTCACGACCCGAAAAGTGGTCACGAAAATAAGAGCTACCGAGACGGCTATCGCTCTATTTCAAATTAGTACGAGCCGACAACAGCTAGCGTAAGACGTGTCAAAATGTCTTATTGCGCGTTGAAAAACTGTCCAAATACTCGTCGCAACACTAAAATTACAGGTGGAATATTTTTTTTTCGGTTAGTAATCTTATTACTAATAGTTTAAATACAAAATATAAGTAAGATATCACTAAAATCCGAAATAACAATTATTTATTTACCATTTTCTCCGCTAGTAGTTCGCCATATGCCAAGCCACAGGCTGACAAAATTATTTTTGCTGATAGAGAGTGTCACTACCGTCTATGCAAAACTGTCAAACTACACGTAACTACCACAATAAAAAAGTTAGTTCTCATTTACGCCACCAGCATACATAAGTTGGTAAATCAGTATACGAGCGTTACGTAGTTCTCGAACAAAGAATGCATGGAGTTTCATTGTTATAAAATTGTGCAATTTTTTTCACAACTGCGTAAAATAGAAAAAGTGATGATGAGATGTGTGTAAGTTTGTATTATTATACTATTAGAAACCCTAAATAAGATTATTTAAAAAAAGAGAATCTGTCTAGAAACCATTGTCACTGGACCACCTTAGTAAAATAAAAACTGAACATACCACTGAAGAATTATTACCACACTCCTGCAGCAGGAATACATTGTAATCACCATGACGCAGCAACTTCACTGAGACTTCCGCACTGTACGAGATCTGAGAAACGAATGACTGCGGTACCGCTAGAGCAGTGACTTATTACTAAATATAAGATCCAATAGTACATAAAAATCAATTCAGTTTCCACTAATAACTAAATCATAACATTAGAGAGAAGTTAACTAAGTACGTATGCATGATTTTAAATTTAAAAAAATCATTAAATATAAAAAAATATATTAGAGATAAAAAGTGCCGGAGTCAATATGAGTTAAATATTAGAACATCGAATCTTAATATAAATAAAAAAAAATCAAAAATAAAGTTTAATAATACAAAAAAGAAATGCCGCTCAGGGGTAGCGAACCCGGACAGTCCGTACTTAGAGGACGCTTCCGTAACCACTTGGCCAAGGAACTTTTATCTTATCTTTCGAATTATCGTATCTTATTGTTGTAATATATTTATACCGCCATCGGTTGAGTAATAATACTCCTTTTTACCCTGTTAAGGGATAAATTAAAAAAAATATGAAATACAAATTCAATTAACTTTCTTAACGAAAGTCTGTGCAAAATTTCAAGTCAATAGGACTAAGGAATCGCGTTCTCCCATACAAACTTTGCCCCCCTGTTTCACCCCCTTAGAGATTGAATTTCGTAAAAACCCGTCTTAGTGAGCACCTTTGTCCTAAAAGGAACCCCCATGCAAAATTTGAGACTTCTAGCACTTGTAGTTTCTGAGATTTCGTGATGAGTGGGTTTTTGCTTACTCTTTTTATTTATTGTAATATGACAAAAGAAACAGACAGATGTCAAATGTGATCTATTAAATTGGCCCTACAGTAGGAGGGACGCACAGAGCCGCCGCCCTTTATGCCAACAACGAGAATTATGGACCACCTAGATAAATGAAAAATGTACCAGTAGGTATAAAACATTAACTAATATGACTATGGGAATAAAATATTTAATTAATTACACTAGTAAAAAATCAGGCTAAAATCCGGTCTAAGTCAAAGTCAATAAGCCGATAAAAATGTTTCGAATTATATTCCCGTCACGGTGGCGGGCTAACGAAGTTAGAGTGCTGTGAACAGCGGAGGTACTTATGGAGTGACAAGGTATCGGCCTCGTTTGAGATTTGAGAAGAGGCGCATAGGCTGGGAGCTATCGACAAAAACATGAAGTATTTTTTTTTATTAAGTGAAATCAGCCTAGAACTCTTGGTATACAGGATACCTTTTGGATAAGGTGAAGAATTATGTATATTATTTGATTTGATCCTTCACTATAGTCAGACGACAAGACGCACAAAAAGTCCACATCACTACGTTTTGCCTCATTATATATAACATTTACAGTGAAAGACTGGAAAAGTTTGCCAACGTAGGTCTCCCTGGGTCATATCTGCTATTGCACAGAATTTCAATAACCACACTTAGCTTGTTAAAAAAGCTGCTTATCTAGGTTAGTGTTAGGTCAACAATCAAAGTTAAAAGACTTTTACACGGTTGACGTACAAATATTGTTTTAAAAAGAAAACCGTTTAAAGAAATGAAATTTCTGTATTAGAATATTTTTCGATTTTGGTCTTGTTAGCGTCCGTAGACCATGGAAATTGCTTAATATCAGGCGGGCCACAAGCTTAAGTTGGCAATTTACATATATCCATGGTTACAAGATAATTAAGATCTTGAAAGTTCTTATGTCTTGTCATGTCCATATATGTGTTTTATTTCAACGTGTCTGTTATGTTTTTTAGGTATTGTAGTGTATCACCTCATTTCATTCATAATATATCAACCTCCATTGTCATACCTCATCTTTTTTATAAATATTTGTTTTTACTTTTAATTCAAATTAAAAATTTAAATTTAGACAAGGAGCTGTCAAGTGGAGAGAGGAAAATTAAACGTGAGTCTGAAAATGGAGGTCTGAAGTCTTGGATCGGAAGGCTTAGTCTGGAGCCTGGAGACGAGTGGAAAGCCTAAGGTCTACAGCCTAGAGTCGCAAGACCGGAGGCCGAGCTTAACCAGGTCTTGAGCCGGAATCGGCCATTATCTACGCCAGAGGCCACATATCTACGGGTGCTGCTGCTGTGGCGTGCTGACGCCCGCACCCCTTTTTCATCGGCCAGCCTGCTGGTTGAGTGTCGTGGCCGGTGCTAACCTGCCGGCGTCCAACGGCCTGGCTGCGGTTGTGCCATCAAGGCACGCCGCCAGGCTTCCCTGCGCCCAGGAATCTTTGCAAGCAAGTTACGTGATCTTACGCTAATAAGTGTCCGCGTTCCCGACCTGGTGAAACGAACTACGTAACTGTCGTTAAGGAACTGTAACGTTTTTATCTGTAATTATAGTTATATTGTAAGTCCTGAGTTCTCATTCTTTATTGCTACTTCCCCCTTAGTTACTTACCTATCTTAGTAGCGGTCTCCGGGTTCTCTCTACCCTACTCTAAACCAACCGTTACGTGACATTTGGCGCCCGACTATTAAGAACCCCCCCCCCCCCCTTTCTCAAAATTCTAAAAGAACACCTTCGTTCCGTTTATAATTTGGCGTGCTTATATGGAATATTATTCTTTAGTGCTTTCTCAAAATTCTAAAAGAACACCGTAGTTCTCTTTATATTTTGGCCTACTTATATAGAATATTTATCTTTTAATATAAATCTAATATAATAATTCTGCTGACGTCGTAGCCTGTCCTGTACGTTCTGTTATTAATATATTTTTTGTTTTCCAGACTACTTGAACTCCTGAACATCCTGAAATTCCTGAACTCCCTGAACCCGTTGCTGAACCAACGTACAACTGGACAAGGCATCCCAGGGCATACCTTCTGCTTCTTTATTTTCCTTCTTATTCTAAACCTATGCATCGTAGCGTAGCGTAGTTTCTCTAGTATTATTTTCATCATTATTTCATTATTATTAGAAAATTTTCATTTGTTTTCTTAAAAACAAAAGATTTTTTTTTTCTTTAGTATCATCTTTTATCTTTAATCTTTTATCTTTAACCTCTTACCTCTTATCTCTAATCTCTATCTTTAATCTTAACTTACTCTATTCTTAATCTTAACTTAGTTATCTTAATCATTCTTCATTCTCTCTCATTTTTTTTAGGTCTTGTGGCCTAGCTATTCAGCTACGATCATAGGTTTATGTTCCCTTTATCAATTTTTAAACTCTCTTATTTTTCTAAATTATTCCCTTCTAAATTATTTTTATCTAAGGCTACGACTCACAGAATTCTTTAAATGTACCTGATGGGAAGTGGCACATTAAAGACTTAACTAACAATTCTGTATCCTCCTCGGCTCTAGACTCTATATATATTGTTTTTCTGATTGTTTCCTTTTATATTTATTATTTTACTCGTTTAATTTATATTTTAGCTTTTTCTTTTCTTTATGTTTTCTTTTATGTTTCTTTTATATTTCTGTTATCCTATTGTTCAATCACCCGCCTCATTCTGCACCTTCCATTTCCTTGTTTCTTAACTTCTTTTGGCTTATTTTTTTTATTCACTCCCCTATCATCATTCCCTTCACCGAGCGGTGCACACAACTCGGCAAATAAGCCATATGTGTTTGCTGTATTATAATTATCTTACTTTTTAGTCAGAAATAAGAATGGTGTCTGATAGGTCTGTATTCTGAAGTCTTTTCAGACAATCTAATCGAGCGGTACTCAAACTCGTTAAATAAGCCATATGAGTCTATTGTATATAATTGTTCTTGTTTACAGGGTCTTAATCGCATGGTGCGGCTGACTACACTCTAAACAAGCCTTAGGTCATTGAGGACGTGGTCCAGTAATATACCTTGTGGAATATGCGTCATTGGACTTATATAGCCGTGAACCATATCCCCTCCCTCTGGAAGTGCTAGTGTATGTGGAACTTTGGAAGTTGATGTATGTAAGGGCCAAGGATATTACAAACCTCAAAATGTTTCATATGTAAAAATTTTTTTTCTGGGTTTTTGGGGTAATGTAGTGTATCACCTCATTTCATTCATAATATATCAACCTCCATTGTCATACCTCATCTTTTTTATAAATATTTGTATTTACTTTTAATTCAAATTAAAAATTTAAATTTAGACAAGGAGCTGTCAAGTGGAGAGAGGAAAATTAAACGTAAGTCTGAAAATGGAGGTCTGAAGTCTTGGATCGGAAGGCTTAGTCTGGAGCCTGGAGACGAGTGGAAAGCCTAAGGTCTACAGCCTAGAGTCGCAAGACCGGAGGCCGAGCTTAACCAGGTCTTGAGCCGGAATCGGCCATTATCTACGCCAGAGGCCACATATCTACGGGTGCTGCTGCTGTGGCGTGCTGACGCCCGCACCCCTTTTTCATCGGCCAGCCTGCTGGTTGAGTGTCGTGGCCGGTGCTAACCTGCCGGCGTCCAACGGCCTGGCTGCGGTTGTGCCATCAAGGCACGCCGCCAGGCTTCCCTGCGCCCAGGAATCTTTGCAAGCAAGTTACGTGATCTTACGCTAATAAGTGTCCGCGTTCCCGACCTGGTGAAACGAACTACGTAACTGTCGTTAAGGAACTGTAACGTTTTTATCTGTAATTATAGTTATATTGTAAGTCCTGAGTTCTCATTCTTTATTGCTACTTCCCCCTTAGTTACTTACCTATCTTAGTAGCGGTCTCCGGGTTCTCTCTACCCTACTCTAAACCAACCGTTACGTGACAGTATAATAAAACAATAACAAAAATAAATTCGATCCGCATAAATTTCAGACGAACAATTTATTTGCCAGATCCAATTGGTTATCTTATTATGAAATTAAATCACGAATTTACGATACAAATTACAGGTGTTAGCTTTCAGTAATTGGTTTTCGACGTTTCTATTAGTATAGCTATTGGGCGCTCGTTCTTATTGATGGAAATTTATGTACATATTAACGAAACTATGGTATCATCTCTAGGATTCATTCGAAAGATTTATCTGCGTTTAAATCTTGTATAAGTTTTCAAAAGGGTTAGCCCTCTCAGGTTTCATGTAAAATACATAGAAGTAAAGACTTGATGATGATTTCTGATATTTACGGGAATACTACACATTGAAATGGAACTAATTTTACGGATTATATCGCGGTTTATTTTTGATTTTAATTACCCGACGTTTCGAATACTTTTTTCATGGTCACGGGCGGACTGAGGTGGTAGCTGTCCAAACGTCATAGTTGTCTTAGGGTACCCTCAGGTCTTCTAATTATTATTGTTAGTCCGATCTACGCAGAAAGAGCTTACAGTATCTTGAGGTTTCGCAGTGGAATGCTTGTCTTTGGATTTGATTACACGGGATCCCAAGCTGGTAGTAGCACCCAGCCATCTTCTCTATTGAAATTTTAATGTTTTTCAATTTCAATAGACTCAAGAATAATCCTTGGCAGGAATCGATATAATCCGTAAAATTAGTTTCATTTCAATAGTAAAGACTTGCTAGATAATAATTTTATCCTATATACAAAGCAATTCAATGCGATAACAGTTTTGTCAACCACATCAAACTTTAGGGTCCTACCACCAGCCCTTGTCTAGCACAAGTGTTAAGGTCATCTTACTTTTACATGGGAAGGAGACGCAGTTTATAGCTTCGTTCCTTTCTCTCGCGAAAATAGGATTACAATAATCCTGTTGAATAGATAGTGGTAGAACCACAGTTATTAGTCATATTAAAAAAAAATGACATCCTTTAACCATTTTAATATAAACTGTCTAAGGCAAGAGAAAACTTGTGAAAGGCGTGACATTTGTTTTCTTTATTAAAACCAGTCGCATGTAAAGCTACTAAGATTAAATGGTCTAAATGATTTATAGTAATACTATTCCATCTATTAATTTAGCAGATTATTGGATTTATGTTTAGTATTACAGAGAACCATTGGGCAGACAGAAAAAGGTCGGTTTTGAGGTAAATTTAATTAGATTCGATTTGTTATTATAAGCCTTCGTAGAATGCCATTGAAATATGTTTTTAGGAGCGCCTTTAATCCCTCTCTGTATACGTGAATACAAAATAGCGGATTGTTTAATTAATGTTTTTTATTTGAAGTTTGAAACGCGGCCATTTTGCCATTCTCTTTATTACAAACTGTATTAATTTTATCGTTCAATCGTACATTATTGCGTTTTTTATTAATCAACGTTTTTTACCAAAATATCAAGTCTGATTGAACTTTGCAATGTCCTTAATATAATAAAGCTAAACTAATAAAAGCCAAGAGTAATAAACTAAATAAAAGGTTATTCTGTTTAGATTATACATCGCTAAGAATCACCTGTAAAATTAGCGCTTTTCAATAATTTACTTATAGGAAAACCGAATTCCGAATCATTTTCAGTACCTAAATTAATATCCCTATTGGGGATTTTTCCTAAGAAGAATTTACGTAGACAAATTTATTAATTATGAAATGCCTTTATTTATCTCAATCTGAGTTTTCTTTTTAATGAGACGAGTACAAAATTCCCCTAAAGGCGCATCTACGCTAGACGAGCCCAGCACGAGCGGAGCACAAGCCAAGCACAAATTCGTGTAGTGTGTACTTACAAGCCTTAAACGAGCGGGCTTCGAACATATTTTGGTTCTTGTTCAACTGTGCACCGCCAGCTGTTTAGGTCTCTTGACAAACACAGAGGGATTACACAAAAGGAACACTATGTACCTTGTGGGCGTTGTATGTAGGTACATTGTAAGTTCACACTTGACGCCATGGACGGCTCCACTCGTGCTCTGCTCGTCTAGCGTATACGCAACTTAGTGCTAAGCCCCACATCTTAAGATCATTGCATACCTAGCCTTTTCTTTCTCGCGGGGGATAACTTCATAAGGTGCCCGGCACCCCCGGGCTCTCCGGTGGGATTTTTATTAGGGGACCTCAGTGCCATGCCTTTGAGCCCGCCGCCAGGGGGCCCATTGTAGCCCCCGGGAACATGTCACGGTGTTCAAGGGGACGGGGTCGCACTCAACGGACGTCCTAGGGCCCACACCAGCATTGTCACTGCCTGTCATATTAAGTCCTTTGTGCCTAGTTATTGAAACTAGATATATTATAATCTATGACCAGAGTAAACTCATCGAAAATCGCAACGCATACTCGATGCAATTTACAAAAATAATAGCAGCCGTTCGCGGGCCTACAAGATAACTAAATAAATATATTTCTATCAAGATAATATAAATAATTCACGACTTGTGTGGATGTATCGCGGTGAAATATGGTGGCCACGATTTAGGGGTGAATAAATAGAATTCCCTCTTCCAAGATTTCTTTCCTATTCTCGGCTTGCGGAGCGAATTTTATATTTTATTTCCCGGGCCCGCGTCACGGCTTGACGGATTTATTGGGTCCCCGACGTTTGCTGTTGTCACCGTATAACTGGGACGATTTTCATTTGTTTACATAGTGACTATTTTCTAGACAATTGTATGACTTTAAAGGTACGCGTCCATTGGCCAGCGCCGGACGCACCGCACGCACGGCACGCAACGGATTTTAGTTTGCTTTCTATGATTTTACATAGCGCTACGTCCATTATCCGCACCGTCATTTTCCGATGCGGGCCGTCAAAATCTTAGAAAGCAAACTAAAATCCAATGCGTGCGGTGCGTCCGGCGCGGGCCAATGGACGCTTACCTAAATATATCACCGGGTAGTTAGTAAACTTTAGTCGAAATTCGGAGTAATAATAATTAGTTGAAGGCACTAGTAAAAAGAGATTTATTAACTGTTATTACATCTGTCTGTGCATTAGCTGCGTCTCCACCGGGCGCACGGGCTCGCGCGGCAGCCTCGCGAGCAATATAAAATATGTTATTTTACACTTTTAGTAACTTTAATCGTTATAACTCTCCAAATGCTAGCGAAACTATTACGCAACTCTGAATGCTATACTAGAGTACCTTACAGCACATATCTTCTAAACCGCCTAACCAATTTTGATAAAACTTGTGCTCTTTCCTAAGCTGAAGGAGACTAAAGCTATTACTAAAGAATTACCGCAATGGGATTCGTAGTATCTGAGAAATGCAGGGACTAGACATAATATGATAGTACTACGCATAGTAGCATATGATACATATGATAATACTAGCTGACCCGCGCAGCTCCGCTCGCGCTTTTATTACATTTTGCTCCCCTTTTCTCCCTCCTCCCTTGATTTATTTCTCCCTCCATCTCTCTCTTATAAGAAAAATCTAATTCTATGCTCCCTCTCTCCTCTCTCTTTCCCCCTCCTACTTCGGCCCGCATCACACTCCTCCTCTTCCTCTCTCTGAACCCCCTCCCCCTCTCTCTTCTCCGACCTTGCCCCCCCCCCCCTCACGCCTCCCTTGCTCCATCTTAATCCCCCTATCCCTCACCCCATCACCCCCTCCTCGAGTCCCCTCTCCCTCTCCTCTCTTGAACCCTCCTCTCGTATATCATATATCTCATATATCCTCGTCAATCATGGTATCTGGGATTCTTACCCACTTAAACCCCTGCAGCTATCGCATCGCCACATGAGAGGCCCTCCAGTGGGATCTGCACCAAATACCCCTCAGTACGCATTATAGCCCCCTTAAACCTGGCACTATGATCACAAGGACGGGGCTCGCAACCCCGCCCCCGTCCTAGTGGCATGAATTATACTTTACGACCTATTCTCAGACCTACCCGATATGCACACAAAATTTCATACAAATCGGTTCACCCGTCTATGTAATGTTAAGAACCAAAAAACCTTGCCTTTAGTTGCTTAACCTTAACCTAGCGGTATGAACAACGTTTACAGCTATTTTTTAATTGGTGTAAATATTAGTGAAGTTTACGTTATACCTATTGAAGAAGGGACAAATTCATGCTAAACAACAATTTATTAATGGTTAATTATTTCTCATAAAAAGTAAAGGATAAAAATGTTTACTGTGGGTTATCCCTAAGAGATAAACATATACTATTGCAGACTTTTTTGTAGATATTGTTAAGGTGTACAATACTGTAGTACATTATTTTGATCTATCTCGTAGGGTTCAGCCAGCGTTTGCAATGTAAGCGCAAAACAATGTGTTTATTTACGACATCACATTAGAAACCTCTAAAATTATCAGTGTTTCTCTACTATATTATGCATGTATTATACATATAAACCTTCCTCTTGAATCACTATCTATTAAGAAAAACCACATCAAAATCCGTTGCGTAGTTTTACAGATCTAAGCATACATAGGGACAGACAGACAGCGGGAGCGACTTTGTTTTATAATATGTATAGATATACTTTATTCTAATCGGGAATTAACGCGATTTACCTTATAGCCGGAGCCGTCTCGCTGAACCAGTCTGCTTGTGACCACGGCTGGTGCAACCCGGCCGAAACGTCAAGCCAAAATATAAGGTAAATCGCGTTAATTCCCGATTAGAATAAAGTTTGATAATGGAACGCGAAAGTCTAAAAGTATGTATAGATATAGATTACGCATTTTTATGCGTTGAATACAGAACCTCCTTTTTAAAGTCTGTTAAAAATGGGTTATTATGAAGAATGTCAAAATTCTACCTTCGGTATTAGGGCTGGTCCCCCTCTGCTTTTTTCTCAATTAGTTTGCAGTTCGCATACGAAACCTGGAACAAAGTAAAGATATATTGTTTTATGAATTCGAGCGACAAGTTTTACGATAAAAATTGTACACACAGGTTCGGCGACTTTGCCTTTGATCACTGTACAAAAGGCGTTTTAACACCAACATCGACGTTGCATCGTTTTTTGGCCACTCTACATATGACAAGTACGTGTCCCCCATGGGGTGTCCGGGTAAGAATAGCACCCTCCCATCTCCTCCCGTGGCCCGTGGGGTGTCCGTAAAAGGCAACTAACGGAAAAAAGAAGACGGGGAGCAGCGTCTTTTTATTGGGTTACCTACCACCTATACTGGTATCCCCAAGTCGCATGACAAGCGTGGTTTTTATGGTAACCCTTTCCTTCTCAGGAGTAGGCTTTTGTTCAGCAGTGGACGTCTTCCGGGTGATGATGATGATAACAAATACTCCCATGTAAAATGATTTTTGCCCAAATGTTTGTTTGCTAATTCTCTATCCAAGCCGTAAGGAATTCTTCAATATGAACTAGTTTCTAAATAGAAGAGATGGTTGGGTGTTACCACCGGCTTAGGATCCTGTGATAAATATAATTAAATCCAATAGCAAGCGAAACACTGCATGGTCTCAAGATACTGTAAACTCTTACTGTGCAGATCGGACCAACAATAAGAAGACCTGAGGGTACACCGGCATAATTGTGACATATGGACGTTCAACATCTCAGTCCTCCCGTGACCATGCGTGCTGCAAAGCATTCGAAACGTCGGGATAGTAAAATCTAAAATAAACCGCGATAAAATCCGTAAAAGTAGTTTGATTTCAATGTGTAATATTCACGTAAGTAAAAGACAACATTAGTTTCTAAATATTAACTTTCCGCGATACTGTTATTTATTTTCCTCATAAAACCGTACAAAATCCGTAACGTCTTAAAGCATTAAACAAAAACCGCAACTTGGTAAAGTGATAAACAAAAAACCTTAACTTGGCTAACTTGCCAATGACAAGGGCGGTACCGATCCTCCTCCGAATATTTTTTATCCGAAAGCTGTCTCCTACCGGCGTCAAAGTTTTAGCCAATTTTCGAATCCTGTATCGAAGACGGATTTGAAATTTATGCTTATGTCCCATTTTGAGTACGAAAAAATCAATGTCTCTAGAGTATCTTCCTTCCATAACCTCCTTTATTACATAGTACTAGCTGACCCACGCAGCTCCGCCCGCGCTGTGTTTACGTTAACTAAACTTTCATTATTATACATTCGCATAGAATACAAAACCTCCTTTTTTAAAGTCGGTTAAACTCTTGGACCCACATTGTACTTGCCCTCCGAAACACGGAGACGTTTAGTTCAAATGGCGTTAAGCGGTCACCCATCTATTTAATGACCTTACCTAACGTTGCTTAACCTGATCGATTACAAAACCTTGATAACAACTCTCTATGAGTGTTCCCTTACTAATATTTATTATATTATAAAGAAAAATTGATAAAATCGGAACAAGCGTATAACCAAGTACCCATTTTGACTTTAATCCTCTCTCCCAAAAGAACCGTGCTAGATTACGGGATACAAAGTATCCTATGTCCTACCTCGTAGTAAGATCTCAAATAATGCCAAGTTTCATTTGAATCCATTCAGTAGTTTAGGCGTGATGCTCAGCCGTGATACAGACAGACAGACAGACAGACAAAAATTAAAAATAATACATTTTCTGCCTCAGTATCTGTTATAGAATGCCCTCCAAATATAATATTCAAAATATCTTCAATGTACAGAATTGGACCTGTTACAGTTTTATTATAAGTACTAGCTGACCCACGCAGCTCCGCCTGCGCTATTTTTACGTTAACTAAACTTTTAATAACAGACATTCGCATCGAATACATAACCTCCTTTTTTTATAGTCGGTTAAAAACTGGGACCCACTTTTTACTTGCTCTCCGAAGCACGGACCCGTTTAGTTCAAATGGCTTTAAACGGTCACCCATCTATTTAATGACCTTACCTAACGTTGCTTAACCCGATCGATTACAAAACCTTGATAACAACTCTCTATGAGTGTTCCCTTACTAATATTTATTATATTATAAAGAAAAATTGATAAAATCTGACCAAGCGTATAACCAAGTACCCGTTTTGACTTTAATCCCCTCTCCCAAAAGAACCGTGCTAGATTACGGGATAAAAAGTATCCTATGTCCTACCTCGTAGTAAGATCTCAAATCATGCCAAGTTTCATTTGAATCCATTCAGTAGTTTCGGCGTGATGCTCAGCCGTGATACAGACAGACAGACAGACAGACAGACAGACAGACAGACAGACAAAAATTAAAAATAATACATTTTCTGCCTCAGTATCTGTTATAGAATGCCCACCAAATATAATTTTCAAAATATCTTCAATGTACAGAATTGGACCTGTTACAGTTTTATTATAAGTATAGATAGATATAGATATAGATTAAACAAAGTCGCTTTCCGCGTCTGTCTGTATATCCGCTTATTCATCCTAAACCACGAAATGGATTTTTAACTAAGCTGTTTTCACTATCAATTAGACCATTTTTTTCTAAAGGTTTAATAGAGACACCCGTGCGAAGCCGATCAATCAAACAATTAATCAATCAAGCGGATCAATTTCAAGAGCTGGATAATTAACACGTTTGTGAGTGCGGCGGTGACTCTTTTTCGGGGTGCACCATAATTATATAAGTGAACCTATATAAATTAAAAATGAAATATGAAATATCGCTAACATCAATCACCATTTGGTTTATAAAAAAAGGACTTTGAGAGTTTTTTATGTTGAAAAGTATCTAAATTTAGCACATAGCCCATATAAGCTAGCCGAAGCACCACAATAAGATTTTTATTAAAAGAAATATATATTGTACCTACCTACACCGAGCCTTCTAAATAGTGAATTGAAGCTCCAACCAGATTGAAATGGAAATTTTTTATGAAGTCTGTATACCTAAGTTTTTTTTTTCACCACGCACTCTAGCACGGCCCAGAGTTGAATATGTAATATTCTGCCGCAGATAAAGCCTTATTATAATTCATTACTTACATATTTTCATGAAGAAGCTCGAAAAATATGGCATGAATTACTGAACCCTTAGTGCAAAAATAAATTATGTTTTCTTTTAACACGTTCACTGCGGCTTTCAAAACTGCCTCATAACTACTATGAGGCAGATAACGCCTCAACCACACTAATTAAAAGTTCTCTAAAAAAATCTCTAAAAAGGACTAGTTAGATATTTAATAAGTCGTCAGTAACAGCCCAGTGGGCGAACACTTGCCTTGGTAACAAGGTAGGCAGGTTCGAATCGGCTCTGATTCCTTAATTAATCGCTTTTTCTTTGCTTTCGGTGAAAGAAAACATCGTGAGCAAACCAGCATGTCTGAGAAAGCCTAACTAGCTTTCGAATGACATGTGAAGCCCGCCGTACTTGGCCAGCGTGGTAGACTATGGCCTAAACCTCTTCATCTTGACACCGTTGACGTGGGAGTTCCGTGCCTAACAGTGGGACTAAAACAAGGGCTAGTATTATTTAGTAGTATTATTTAGTATTATCTTTTAACACGTTCACTGCGGCTGTCAAAACTGCCTCATATGCGGTTAGACACAGTAAATATCTATTTAGTTGTTTTTAGAGATAATATGTTTAGAGAACTTTCAGTTAATGCGGTTGAGGCCTTATCTGCCTCATTTACTATGAGGTACTAGGTAGATATTTACTATGTCTATCTAAAAGGGTGGATTATGTGGGATACTAAAACCTCCAGTGGCTTGAGAGTCAAGATCGGTCGAATCTCGCCAGTTTCCAACGCCAGGCGCACGCTAGAGCAAGTCTCGTGGGAGCAGAAATGCACACTCCCCCGGCAATGCTGTGACCTCTTGCAGAAGGGCCCTACAGCTTAGAAATCGACAAAAAATCAGGGCATGTAATCTTGTTCAAGTTGTATTCTTATCGCTTGCACTGACATTAAAGTGTGTTTACAGGGTCGTGGACACTTCAAAACAAAGTCTTGGAGTTACATCAAAGACAAGTTTGTTGAAGACAGCGTGTAACTTTTTGCCTGTCAGCAAGTTTGCCCCGCCGCCGCTAGAACTTCGTCCTTGGAACTAAAATAATTATGCATAAGCGTTTAAATGCGTGTTACACTCAATTTAGTGTTGTTATATATGGATCTGTCTGGTGGTGTAGCTATGAGCGTGAGGTTGTTGTTTGAAGGTTATATTCATTTTACGAGATTATTTAACTTATTATAATTTGCGATGTTAATCGTTAACACACGCAAATATACATATCTATACACGCTCACTCAGTTTCTTTCGATCACATAGACACACATGCACACAAACACACACATTATGATGATGCCGTTCTAGACATATCCGACGACGGGGACACCCTATCAGTTAACGGACCTAGCACGCGTTACCGAAGTTTGTTTTAAAAATCCGGTTTCACACACATTTACACACAATACTTGACGGGCCCGTTGGTTTAGTGGTTAGATACCCTGGCTGCTACCCGATGGGTCGTGAGTTCGATTCCCACCAAGTGTCTGGGTGTTATTTAACTATTTAAGTATGTATTTATAAAAAAAATAAGTATTAGTATCAGTTGTCTGGTTTTCATAGTACAGGCTTTGCCTAGTTCGGATGACCGTGTGTGGATTGTACCAAGATATTATTATTATACACAAAAAAAATACAATTATGTACCTACTGTATTACATACGTGTTTATTTATTAAATTTTTCTCTATTTGCTTGTATCCCCACCTAACTTTTTAAAGGCAATTTCAACCTATAAACATTCAATTGAGGGCAGCGTTACAATTTCAGCGGCACGAGTCCCGGGGGCCTGAACGACCAGCCAGGAAGGGTTAGGTACGATACCGATTTATTTCTATTACCGTTTGACCGCGTAAGGGTTAGGGATACAGTGAGCGCCAACATTATTCTAAACTTCGAACAAAATTATGTTTCGGGTGTTTGGAGATATGAGCGTGGAAAGTTTTAAACAAAATTCTGAATAAATTTAATTCGACCGTACATTGCTTATGGGGTAAGTTGGTAGAGGGCTATCCACATAAATCGGCGGCTATTCCATGTGAAAGTAATGTAATACACAGGAGATTTGTTAACATTTATTTATTTAAAACTAAATAAAAATGTAAAGGAGGACAATCTAATAGCATTTTGTATAAGCCAATTTTAGATAACCAAACCTTGGACCTTTTTACCAGGACCTTATAACTTTTTTTTTTACTTTACATAAGCTGGACTGCAGTCTCACCTGAAGGAAAGCGGCGACGCAAACGAGGATAGTAATGCACACTAGCGTGTAGGCGCCGTGCGTCTTGTTATCCGATAATCAAAAGGGAATAGTGGAATCACGTGATACTATTTCTGCGCATACTCTCTGAAATGCAATAGTAGAGTAGGTATGTAAAAGTTTCAAAGTTATGTCTGTCTAAGTCTGAGCTGTAGGCTTTGCCTTGGCCTCCACTAACCCAGGGATTTACCTCCACCAATGAACCTCTTAACCTTAGTTCTGAAGTCGTAAGCTGTGACCACATCATCCATATAATCTTCTTATAGGTATATAAAAACTCGTAACACGATGTTTGTGGTCGCTCTCCTCCGAAACGGCTCGACCGATTTTGATGATTTTTTTTATATATATTTGGTAGGTATGAGAATAGGTCGTAAAGTATATTTCATATCACTACGTCGTGTAAAAAAGTGCGGGCGGAGCTGCGCGGGTCAGCTACTCAATAATAAAAATATCGTGTCAAGGTGTTTGCTGTCGGACTCCTCCAAAAATGTAAAACCGTTTTTCAAGACTTTTTTAATGAAAAAAATATACCTAATATTTGGTAGGTTTGAGAATAAGTCGTAAAGTATTTTTCATACCACTAGATGATATAACAAAAGCGCGGGCGGGGCTGCGCGGGTCAGCTAATAATAAATACTATATCGACGCCTGACCATGATTCTATGCAGTATTTCTAGGTATTTGATTCTAGGTCACATCTCTCATTACAGCTCAGACTCAACAATTCTTCGCATACACATTAAAAGTAGGTACACTTCAGGGGTCAAGATATGGATTTTCGATTTTACCAAGATTAAATTTCGGCTGTATGAAAAAGGAAGTACAAATACATTTTTACTAGAGGCTCTAGCCGTCAACAAAATTCCTGAAAGTACCTCGATTTCTACCCAAAAAAAAACCGACATCCGCATACAGGCCTTTGTATAAAATATAAAAAAAACTATTTTAATGGACACAAAAAATGTTTAAAATAACTAAAAACATACAAATAAATATTTTGTATGATTATGAACCAAGAAATTCTGACGTGGTCAAAAACTGGCCGGAATCAGGACTGGACTATCTGGTAATTCAACTTAGACGATAATTTTAATAGCATCTACATAATAAACTAACTATATAACATTATTGCTATTTAGTACTATTTACAGTAATCTTATGTCTATAAGACTGAATTTGGTTTACACAGCTAGCAAATGAGTTTTGAGTGCTTAATCTTGTAGTTCTCAGCTTTCGTTTAAAGCTATAGAGTAAAGATAGAATGCTCAGATTCGTTATTATAACCAGTCGGAAGACGTCCACTACTGAACCTAGGCCCTCCCCTTTGGGACGCCACAATGTACGACAATTTGCATCCACCGGTTACTTGCGACGTGCACAATGTCGTCAGTCCATCTAGAACCCTCATAACAACAAATATTTTCCTCTCTTAAGGGGATAGGTAGGTATCTCTATCAAATTATAAACTAATACGTATTTGTTTAATCGCTTCCCGTAGCAGAACTTCATTTGGGGCTGGTCTGACGAGGGTGCTGTCAGAGGCACACACCGGATACTTCAATGTAGCTGATCCTCTCCTTGATAATATATACCTACATAATGTTTCTTTGTAAGTGGATTATATCCGGAAGATATGCTTGAGGGCACCGTCTGACGGATGAGAATTTGTTAGACATTTTTTATTAGTATATGAGCCAATGTTGTCATATTACGGCGACTTCGGGTAAGCATACCACCCTCCCATCTCCTCCCGTTGGGTGTCCGTAAAAGGCGACTAATGAAAACAAGAAGATGGGCAGCAGCGCTTTTCTATTGGATTACCTACCACCTATACTGCGACCTCCAAGACGCTTGCCAATCGTGGGGATTATGGCTCTCTCTTATAAGGGGAGGCCTTTGTTCAGCAGTAGACGTGTTTCGGTTGATGACGATATAACCATTGCTGTGTTCCGGTGTGAAGGGCACTGTAGCTGATGAAATAACCAGCCTCATAAGTCTTAATAACGAGTGGGTCTTAATAATGTATCGGGTGACGAGCGAAGTGTAGATGTTTATTAGGGTGGCTTACCATCGCAAAACATAACCCTCATTCTGACGTAGTCGGGTACAAAATCTGCTATTAATTCATTCATATACCTACAGCTAATAAAAGTACCTAATAACGAACCGTCCGCGCGTCCGCGGTGGACGCCTACTACTGATTTAACTAGAAACACCGATACAACAGAAACGATAAATCTCAAATGAAATAAAATGATTCAAAACGATCACGGTCACAATATGTTATGGGCCAATTTTCCGGGACAGTGAATCAAAATGAATAGGATATCAAAGCGATTTTAGGTGCACCGCAGGTTGTCAAAAGGTAATTAAATTTTTTGAATATAAATAAAATGCCTGTATCATAATTTCTGCCAGAATCAAGAATACGATGGTATACAACCACTGTATGTTACCACTGATGGCATAACATGGTACTTAACTACTTGCCTTTTATTGAAGCTCAGAGTCACACAACGACCTATGAAGAGAGCTCGGAGTTTCTCAGAAAATCCGGAATGAGGAAATTTGCCGAACACCCAAAGTCACTGACTTAGCTTTTTGTTTTCTTCCGGCAATTTTTTTTAACATCCCTTGTTTATCCCACTATTGGGCACGGGCCTCCCCTCAAGATAAAGGGGCTTAGGCCAAAGTCCACCACGCTAGCCAAGTGCGGGTTGGCGGACTTCACACGTCATTCGAAATCTGGTTAGGATTTCTTAGACATGCAGGTTTGCTCACGATGGGGTTCGAACCTGCACGTCCGCACCTTGTTTCCCAAGGTAAGTGCTCGCCCCCAGAGCTGTCACTGTTTCCGGCTAAATGATGATGAATTACGTATACCTAATACATACATACAGGTGAAGCGTATAAAAATGTGTCAAAATACCTACAACTTCAGCAAGCTTTCATTGAAAAGGAAATTATTCAGTTCATTTTCAAGAAACAGTGAAATTTTAAAAGAAATTTGTCTTACAAAACCGACACATGCACTTTATCTGATATAAGCTTTATAGAAAAACGTGCAGGTCTCATGGTATAGATAAAAATCCTTTTAGAATCAACGTGGAATAACAAAGCCATAAGATTTTATTATAATAGGTCAGGGGACCCGTTTTCCATAAATACGACCGAAAAGTTTTATATCCAAATGCGGGTTCCCTTCTATATTTGCAACCGTATTATGTACCTACATACCGTTGAATAGGTTGTGTCTACATATTGCAAATTCTTTGAAACAGTTTTATAATGCGATTGGGAATGGCTATGGCCTAATCAGCTGGTTTTTGAGGAATTATAAAACTGTTAATCTCGGATCTATTATCTGTTGTGCACAATCCATGATTTGATTTATAATGTGTACGGACTTACCGATTTTATTTCTGAAATTACCTACATCCAAGTGTCGTGGTAACAACTTCGTTCTAAAATAATAATAATATCCTGGGACAATCCACACACGGTCATCCGATCCCAAACTAGGCAGAGCCTGTACTATGGAAACCAGACAACTGATACTAATACATATATACATTTTTTTTTGTAAATACATACTTATATACATAAAACACCCAGACACTTGGTGGGAATCGAACCCACGACCTGTTGGGTAGCAGACAGGGTCACTAACCACTAGACCAACGGGCCCGTCAATAATATTAATAGTCTGGTAATATTTTACTTTATACGAGTCTGATTGTACTTAATTTAAATATGCAAATTAAAAAATATGCATTTCAGTTTTAACTAAGTTTTTTCTAAGTTTAGTTTTAAAAATAGAATACATATTAGAGAACTCTAGTTTTAAACCATTTTTTTCATAACTCTTTTTTGATATGCCATTTTCACTTAATGTTAAACGAAAGGAATTTTAAATTTCAAAAGTTCCATTGTCAAGCGCTCGCTGAATTTCAGGAAGTGATGCAATTTTAAAAGCGTTCTACTGTAATACATCCACCGTCCTACTTTTTCAGGGTGTTTTAATAGGAATTCAGGTTTCGTATTAATGTGACGGCGGCGCGGCGCGGACTGTTTACTTTTTCATCTGAAATGAGACTTTGTTTAAATTAAAAAGAAAACAATTGCCGTTGGACGCTGCCCAAAGCTTTCGGCTTGAATTTTTAATATTAAAATTTTCTACTCGTTTGTACAATTTACTATAGCGGTTTTATTACAACCTACTTCTTTAGGCGGTAAAAAGTTAATTGATATTTTATTTAAACTTAATTATAGTAAATAGTTAGTAGTATTACCAAGCTTACTTGTCTTACAATATTAATATTATGATTATTGTTAGCTACCATTTCTACTCAGGTTCCGGACCCACAAATTAATTAATTACCATCTTTGCATATGCCTAACACCAGCATCGCTGAACCAAACTATAAATAAAGCAAGGCTTTAGAATCCATTCTAGCCAACATTAATATTAGTTATCTTCTAATAAATTTACATTATGAGTCTGCGGTGTTCGTGTATAGTCTTCTGACCTATATTACGTTTAATCCATTCAGACCATTATGGATGTGAAAAATGCACACTTTATTTTTCAGAACCTCCCTAAAAACAAAACGGTTGTAAAAACATTTGAAACTTGGAATAGTTCTAAATCTTACTTGAAACTTGGAATAGTTCTAAATCTTACTTGAAACTTGGAATAGTTCTAAATCTTACTTATCCAACCTCATCGCAAAAAAAATATATTTGTTTAACAGATTTTTATTTTGGTTTGTGTTACGTAGTTATCGGCTTATAATTAAGAAATTCAAATAGGTACCTTTCCCGTAAATAAATAATACCTTTTCAGTTTATTTTCCTCCACAAACTTCGGAGATAGGGGTCTCCGAAGTTTGTAGAAGGAAAAAACTGAAATAATTATGGGTAATACAATACATAATTATTATATCTATCAATATTTTACAGAAAACATAAAATAATCTTTATAAGTAGTACAATTTTTTAGTAATCTTAAAAGAACCTCGACAAAAAACTTGGTTTTACGGTTTAGTTTTTTTGCTATATGAGTTTTTTTTTTATACTACCAAGGTGGCAAGCTAGCGTACGGCCCGCCTGATGGTAAGCAGCCACCGTAGCCTATAAACGCAAGCAACACCAGAAGAATCACTAGCGCGTTGCCGACCCGTAAGACATTCGTTGTTAAGTCTATGTGTCCAGTAATTTCACCAGCTACAGTGCCCTTCACGCCGGAACGCAGCAATGTTTACACACTGCTGCTTGGCGGCAGAATATCTGACACTGCGGTGGTACCTACCTGGACGGTTCCTTGCACAAGGAACCTACCACCTAGTAAAGAGATGTTAGACGAATAGTAAAATAACTTTAATAGGTCCAAAGAAGGCATGGAACCCTCGGTGCGCGAGTCCGACTTACACTTGACCAGTATTTTCCTCAGAGTAATTAGAATGGAGCTAGTATCGCGTCGATTCCCCGAACAATTTTTTCGTGGCACTTTTGCGGGGTGCGGGAGGCGAAGTAAACACACACAGATACAATTTCACGCATACCCACACTATAATAAACTCGCAACACATTCAAAAAGATACGCACACAAACAAAGAATGACCTGAACATATGAACAAAAATTTGGCAGAGGGGTTACCGCATCATGCTCTCTCCGGTGGTATCTCCTCTAAGGTATTTTCTTGGTTTTAATCAACCTAGTAACGCGACTAGCAACACACTTGCCTGATGGTAAGCGACACGCCTATAAACAGCTGAATTGCACTACCACTCGTCACAGGGTACTCTATCATCATAAAATCACAATTACAAGAAACATGTATAAAATAAGCACTAAAATCCCGACTGCGAACAAATAAATTATATATACGAGTACATACATAAAATTTATACACTTGTATATATACAATGTTGGCCTTTTGGATAAGCTCAGAGTCACACAACGAGCTATGGAGAGAGCTATGCTCGGAGTTTCTTTGCGCGACAGAATCCGAAATGAGGAGATTCGCCGAAGAACCAAGGTCACCGACATAGCTCTTAAAATCTGCAAGTTGAAGTGGCAATGGGCAGGCCACATCGCTCGGCGAACCGATAACCGCTGGGGAAGAAAGGTTCTCGAGTGGCGACCACGAACCGGAAGACGCAGCGTAGGTAGGCCTCCCACTAGGTGGACAGACGACATTGTGCGCGTCGCAGGTAACCGGTGGATGCAAATAGCCAATTGTCGGTCATTGTGGCGTTCGAAGGGGGAGGCCTATGTTCAGCAGTGGACGTCTTCCGGCTGGTGATGATGATGATGATGATATATACATATAATTAAACTTGCCTAAACCCTTCATTTCAACCCATTATTTATGTTTTTGGTAGTAAAAATGAGAAAATGGAGACTGCTGGCCGCGATTTTTCATTATTTTGAATAAATTATATAGCCTTCCATAACTATGGCGAGACTAACGACATATTAAATGTCAAAACCCATCAAATCGTTTAGTTTGTAGGCCGTGACAAAGAAATAGACATAAGGACATTCTCTAGAAAAACAGCCTAGTGGGGCCATACTGGGGCATTCGGACAAAATGGTTAACCATTTCAAATTAAAAATAAAATCTCTTGCAGTACTAATATCGATTGAAAAAAACAAAGCGTTCGAATTTCAAATTTCTAACGGACGGCAAATTCATGTCTGATGAAAAGAGCGAAAAAAAAACCATTGAAATGAAAAACAAAAGGATTGGAGGATTCTTTCCCTGGGAACGGTCGGATCTATAAAAAGGGTTCAATAATGCCGGCAGACTGAAAAGAGCCCTGAAGCCGGAACCATCGGGAAGACAATAAAGATTTCCCTGTATTGACGGCATCGCTCGGGGTTGCCAGCGTGTGATTACTATTATTGTGTGGTGTTTTTCATGTTAAACTGATAAAATTAACGTTTCCGTAACTTATTATAATTCTATTTAATTTTTGTCAATGTCTAGTAACGTGGATCTAGTGGTGTATGCAGAGATTTAAGCAGTTATTTATTGTCATATATACCTGTGGGGTGTCCGGCTAAGAATATTACCCTTCCATTTCCGGGCCTGTTGGTCTAGTGGTTAGTGACCCTGTCTGCTACTCAACAGGTCGTGGGTTCGATTCCCACCAAGTGTCTGGGTGTTTTATCTATATAAGTACTAGCTGACCCGGCAAACGTTGTTTTGCCATAAAATAAAAAAAAAAAAAATTTAGGGGGATGAAAAATAGATGTTGGCCGATTCTCATAGATACCGGATAAGCACAAAAAATTTCATCAAAATCGGTCAAGCCGTTTCGGAGGAGTATGGCAACGAAAACTGTGACACGAGAATTTTATATATTAGATGTATTTACAAAAAAAAGTATATATGTATTAGTATCAGTAATCTAGTTTCCATAGTACAGGCTCTGCCTAGTTTGGGATCAGGTGACTGTGTGTGAATTGTCCCAGGATATTATATTTTATTTCCTCATGTTGGGTATCTGTAAGAGGCCAGTAAGGGAAAACAAGAAGACGGGCAGCAGCGTCTTTCGATTCAACTACCGACTATACTGCGATCTTCAAGATGCCCGCCAAACGTGGGGATTATGGCAGCCCCTCCCTTCTACGGGGGAGGCCATTGTTCAGCACTTCTTTCAGCTGCTGATGATATACCTAATATTTTAGTTATTTTTGTTTTTCACTGTACCGTCCAGACGTGGCAATGTGGGCGGGCCATTCCTGCTATGTCTAATAGCACTATTATTGTAATATTACTTTCTTCATAGAGAGTGCCCAATCTATAAACTACGCATATTAACGTCTCTACCTCGTGTCACAGTAATATTATAATAATACTGCTTTAGGACACCTCTAATGAAAATCTGCCCAGCGGTTTCTGATTTAATACGATTCTTGTGGCGGCTATTATAAATCTTAATTGTATTTGGAATTTTATGCAAAAACGCGTGTTATTAATTAGTTATTCAATTAAAAATGTTTATGTCGTTTCTCGCGATAATTATAATAGCCGAACACTGATTTATGATTGTAACCGTTGTAAAACTGGAGTGAATTTTATGAGGCCGTCGAACTCAACTTGGACTTATACTTGAACTTGACTAATATATATCTCATGAGCAGTGATCGGAGCAGGTGTAGGTGATTTTTCGTACTAGCACCATGATTGGAAAACATGGACATGCCATTTTTCTTATAAGTACCGGAATTTCGTAAAAAATATGCCTCTAGTAGCATAGTCTTCATATGTTTTGGACTTAGATATATGTAATAGTTTCAAATTTCCGAGAATTTATCATTTTAGAATTTTGGAAACTCGGAGGCATATCCATATTAACATAAGCGTTTGAGGTCAATGACCTAAAATCAATCTACCTACTCCGATCACTGCTCAGGATTACAGTGTGTAAAATAATAATAATATAGATAGATCGATATTACACTAATATCCTGGAACAATCCACACTCGGTTATCTATTATCAAACTAGGTAGAGCATGTACGTTTTTTAGTTTTCACTGGGGAAACTGGGGAATGTGGGATTCTTACCCACTAAAACCCCCGCGGCTGTCACATTGGCACATGAGAGGGGACACGTGAGCTCTACGATTGTATCTCCAACAGGGGCCCTCAGTGCCTGTCTTGCCTTTGAGCCTGCCACCGAGACGCATTTTAGTCCCTCGGGAACCAGACACGGTGAAAAATCTCCATTTATATACGTACATGTCGTTCCTAATCAAAGTATACCGACATAATATTTATTTTCCACCTTTCAGGGCGAAATCAATCGGGAACAATGTCCAAAGTCATTACATAATCATGAAGGAAAGCAAACTGCTCGATTCTCACGCATAACAAATATTTGTGGAAGTTGCGACGTGTGCCGGTAGATGTATTGCCCAAGCAAGGCCGCGGAGTAAGGCCTTCGGAGTTACGGGATGTTTGCCCACCTGTGGTCGCAGACACGCCGCGTACGCTCCCATAGGCAATGCGAAAACTTGGACGAGGGTATTGTACTATCGCGGTCACGAATGGTGTACCACCTTTAGAACGACAATCGCTTGCACGAGCCAGCCAAAACTACGTGCGCGCGGGGTACGCACTCGTAACGTTGTTCAATCGATTCTGATTGAAAACTGGTACACCGTTCGTGTCCGCGATAGTACATAATGTGATGTATTTCTATAGGAGACGGGTAGCCGATGGGCAAGGAAAGTTCTCGAGTGGCGACCACGAACCGGAAGACGCAGTGTAGGTAGGCCTCCCATTACGTGGACAGACGACATTGTGCGCGTCACAGGTAACCGGTGGATGCAGATAGCCAATTCTCGTTCATTGTGGCGTTCGAAGGGAGAGGCCTATATTCAGCAGTGGACGCCTTCCAGCTGGTGATGATAATGTGATGACTCAAAAGTCAGAGCATTTGTCTGGTAATGTAACTCTAACATAAAGTTTGAGTAGTTGCGCAGCGTGCCGACCGCTGCGCAACTACTCAAACCTATCGTACGTTTTGTCCCTGTTGTTGAAGTTAAACACGACCGTGGCAATATTTGATTTGCTCCGAAATTTTACATGCACATAGATCTGACGCATGAATCATTTTACTTTCCAGACAACCAGGTTATCGGCCTATATTCTCCTAAACAGCAAGGAACACACAAAGTTGTTGTTGCCTGCAAAATTCGAACCCGCGACCACCACTTTGCAAGGTTTTTTGCTGCTCCACGGAGGCTGCATGTAAATAAACGGTTATGTAAATAGAAGTACAAAGCATCTGCATCGAAGCAAGGCTATGTCCACACCTTGACCGCTCGCAACTTGCAAGACAACAATAATATTAATTAACCAATTAACACTTACATAAGCAAAGTATATGTGGCCTTAACAAGATACCTGTAGAATATCAATCTGTGTAATGTTTTGTAGTATCACCAAGCTTGTAGTTAAATATAGGACATTTCCATATTATAAGAACGTATCACAGCCGTCAATCGTGCGTGCCACATCATCACACATGCCGATTAGACAGTACATAGACAGCGCCACTATGAAGTGACTATAAACCAATCTTGGCAGAATTCCAAATTGTTTTAAATTGAAACCTGCATTGATTTCCAAAGTGACAAAGCTATATATTTGCGCCCCTTGCAGTGGAGACCATGGGGCGCACGGTTTGGTGAAAGAACTTTCATCCAAACTTATAGAAGTCTCAGGGGACTATCAGGCTGGTAGCTTTTTCTGCCAACAAGCTTGGCCATATAAAGAGGAAACGCCGCCAGTCTTTTAGATACCCTTCCCTTCCAGTGCGGCGACGACTTGGAGGAAGTTTTTTTACAGTATGATTGTAAATAAAATGTAAATATTTATTTATTATGTAAAGAAAGTTGTACGCACTGGCATTTTGCTTTTTTCTTTTCTTTTCTTGACATACTGGACGAAAATATTTCAATAACGTTGAGAATGTATCCGGTTTTCAGAGAATCATGGCTACTTGATTATGGATACTGCTGCTCTTTATGGAAGCAAGGACTGTTCTGGTATGGACTGAATAATCAGCGTCGGTTCGTTGTTACATTGTTCTTTTTTTTTGTTATCACTATACATTTGGCGAGTAGGCACAAAGCTGAAGTATCACTGTTAATAGTTTTTTGAGTATTTTTTACATCTCACAGTGGGAGAGGCTACGTTTGATATACTTACTTGAGTCCCAATATAATAAATCATGAACCCTTCAATCTTCAATGTATAATATTTGCGTAAGTAAAAGACAACATTACATGAACCCTTCTCCATTGTTAGAGATAATTTTTAACCTGGTTTTGTGTGTTCTGGTCCACACAGGGTTTTTTGTGATTATTGGGGAACATGCATATTTTTTTTAGTCTACAATATACATTTTGGGCTTGCTTAAAGATACCATTAACAAATCAGATATTGTTTTAAACATACACATTTTTGCATGTGTCTTTTTCTGTTTTGTTACTGTAGTAAATCATATTCAGTTTCTTAAAATTTGATTGAAAATGCTCGTTGACTTGATGTGATGGATTGTGACGGCACTACGTAATAAGAGGGCAACACATTTTCATGGCCACAGAAAGATTACCCACAAACGAATACATAGCGACGTCACATGATGTTTGAAATTACTTCTCAAATTACGTAACTTTGGGAAAGGAAACTTTGGCCTAAAGGAAATATATATTTTGTGACGAAATATAATTTTTCGACTTTTTTACACTAGTATTACTAAATCACTATTTCTTATTATAATGTTCATGCATGTGGGAACAAAGAATAGGGATGTTCTTTACCTCTCTCTACTCCTACTATCCGTTCATAAATGAATACAGTTTGTTTTTTATACATATGACATGAAACTCCGAAATAAAATCTTTTAAAAAAAAAATTGAACCGACTTCAATATCACTGAAAAGTATAAAATAATTTAAATATTATTGAAGTTGGTGTTAGCGTACCTGCTATGTATATTTGGCACCAACTTCAATAATATTTAAATTATTTTATACTTTTCAGTGATATTGAAGTCGGTTCAATTTTTTTTTAAAAAGATTTTATTTTAAACCTTTTAGTGATATTTTCATATATAAAGATTGAACCATCGAAAACCGTAAAATTATCTAGGTAGGTTATGATCACATTATCGTCTACATAGTTTTACATAATTCATGTTTCTTCAGAAAAAAATATCCGGTCGTAATGAAATTTGCATGGAAACATCATAGTAGTTTACTCTCTCGAATAAAAAAAGAATCATCGAAATCGGTTCATAATTGTCAGAGCAATGTAATGGAGAACATCAGTTTTATGGTTTTTACCAGATAAATTCCTCCACATCGTTCATGGTCTTCCAGGAAGTTCTTATCCGGTTGTAATAAAATTCATACAGATTCAATACAGTGGTTTCTTCTTTCGAATAAAAAAATAATCATTGAAATTGGTAAATATTTGCCAGAGTTATGACCATTTTTGTCCGACCGAGCGAGTCCGAGCGACTAAAACGTCATCTATATAGGCTTTCTTGCAGGTCTCAGTGCGCAGTCACCATTCTTGTTTTTTTAGGAACTACTTATTACTAAGCAATAATTTTTTTATGGGACCCAATCAATGGATTGAAGAATGGATGGAAGAAAGATTTTTTCAAATCGGTTAATAATTGCCAGAGTTATGCGCGAACATACATAAAAAAAAAAAAAAAATATACAGACGAATTGAGAACCTCCTCCTTTTTTGAAGTCGGTTAACAAGTTAAAAACAATCACATACCAATCCTAATCTATCCGATACCAATACCCATAAAAATATAAACTTTGGGTTCATCGCACCTCACTCCGCTTACAAAACACGACCTATCCTCGAAACTAGTTTAGCCAACGAGGTTACGGACCGCTCTATGGTTTTCTTAACATTTGCAAATTAAATGGAACTTGTTCAGTGATATTTTTAAAAACATTCGCATGAGAACTTTTATTGGCCGATGTTAATATCGGATATGTTTTTGCGACTTGGCTAAAACAGCGCTGTGTATTCCATTTTTCTTTGATTTTTTATGCTTTTTCTAAAGCACTACACAGACGGAAAACAGCGCTGAATCCTTCGCGAACTTTTTATGTTTGCGCAAAATTGTTAGAAAAGACAGACCGCGGCTTCAATTAATAAAAATTCAGTTTATTGGTTTCATACAATGATATTATTGGTTTCATAGCTTATGGCAATTATGCATGAACAACGGGCAAAAGCGGTCATGCGTACGAGCACAATTTATTTTGACTGCCTCTGTTGTTACAAATTTTTATATAGTACTTTTTTTGTCTGAAGATTTTTAGTCCCCGGAGTTGGAAATGGGGGCAGGTAAATGGCAAACGCTCAGTTTAAAAAAAAGTAACAAAGCGAAATTTGGACGTTGTTTACTGACACTCCGCTGCTAATCTTATCCGGGTTACCCGTGCCTAAGATATGATGGTTATGATAGAATCGTTCGTTAGTTCGTTGGTGGATAGAGAAGAGGACTTATCAACAACAGGAGAAGGTTCCTGAAACAGAGATAGTCGCTGGACGTTCGGGGAGCAGGCCCAAGACGTCCATCAAGTACGGCGGAGGGATACCTGGTGCAGATCCCGCCGGAGAGCTCAGGATCCCCTCACATGTGCCAATGTGACTGCCGCGGGGGTTTCATTCGAATATCATATACAACGGTTGAACCCACAGGGTCCTAGGGACCTTTTGAAGGTTTGCCATATTCCAACTAGTTCTACATGTAGGATGAATCCCCGCGAGAACAAAAAAAAGGAGTACTTACAACGCCTCGCGTTATTTGCGTTCCTGGTTTATATGAAGATAATTTCCCCGATTGAGCTACTTGTACGTTGAAGGGGAATCTCCGCTGAGCTTTGAACCCCCGATATCTGATTTGCAAACTACACACACAAACTAACTTATCAAGCCATTTTATCCCCTAACATTATAATTATAACGCATAGAAGCATTTCCATTTTACACTTTGATTAACCATGAGAATTTTGGTACTTAATGAAACGCCACTCAAATATCAACTCATCGCTATTACTGAGAAGGTCGATATTACATTGAAGGTTCATCAATATCGCATTGATTTCCGTGCCTTTTGTTTCTATACGATAATTTAATGTGCTATCTTCTTAAAGGTCGAAGGTTTTATGCGTGAGGTGCGCATTGAAACGAGTTTGTTCCGTATTGTATGAGGAAGTGTTTATACATTAGGGCTGTACGAATTCCATGATTGATTATTTGGCTATACAAGGTCGCCATGTGTGACGGACGGCTGTTAAGCCAGCTCCACACTCGCGGCGCGAACGGCCGCGAAAGCCCGTGACAACTGCGAATCACGAGTGTGGATGTTGTTCACGCCTTCTCGTTCGCGCTTCGCACCGTTCCCCGATCAGTGTCGGTTTTTTGGCCCACGACAAAGGGTTTGCGGCGCGCGAACGCGAACACTCGCAGTTTTGCGCAGTAGCGTACAGAAATCACGTCGTAGTCCATCATAGTCGCGAACAAGACTGTGAAACTTTGCGAGTGTGGAGGGACACAGTTCTCGCACGGATCACGGCGTTTATTCACGGCGTGAATTCACGGCGCAACGTCACGCGCGAGTGTAGAGCCGGCATCGTGCATTAAAAATACTTTTTTTTTTTGCTAATGTAAGAGGGAAATAAACAGATACCAACCAGTAACTTTAAGTATGTTTATTTTTAAAAACAAACATAAAAGGAAAGAAGAAATATAGAAAAGAATAGAACAACTTTATCTTTCAACTTTATGCCTACTTATTTATATGTCTGTTATTTTTTTCCAGTTTAGAAGCTAGTGTGGTGTAAGTGTGAATGTCTGTGGGATTTTATGGTTTATTTTGTGGTATAGTATAGGATAATAATGATTTTTGGTTTTAATTTTAACCGACTTCTTTATGTAAATAGCTATTAATTAAAAAAAAAAGCTTCCCATAAAGTTGAATATTGGAAAAAAAAATACTGTAAAAAATAGAATATAGAGTAAAAAATATCGCGATCCGACTGTCAGCGGCCGGAGAGAGACCAGGCATAGGACCCAAACCTCAGATAATCAGCATGTATATAAAGTCACTATGGAAACCAATTTCAATCCAATACAACTTTAAATTACGTCAACCAATTGGTGCGCCGCTGCGTAAATAAAGTAATCTTCGTACTGCGTCTGCATGACGGCTCTATATATTTATTCCGTGGCTACAATACATAGTTTTACAAAAACAAGGCTAAATTATTATTATGTAATTTCCTTTTAGGAACATTGTATTGTATCAATCAGAATAATAATTAACGTAATTGGTAAATTACGATAAAGAAAAAATAAAATATAATCACCCAACTAAACATTTACAATAAGAATTAGATTTTATCTTTCGCGTGACTTGTAAAAACAACGCACTCATCCTTAAAGCATAGATTATACCTATTTACACAAAACGTATTGTGAAACCTGTTCTAACACAAACCTGATAAAGTTTAGTTTCCTTTACCAATTTGCCACTGACCACTTAAAGAAATTAACTGCATTTCATAAAACTTTATCCCATTGACTTAAGGTTCATATTAACTGGTAGCACTGATTTTATTTTTTCTGCTCAAGTCTGTAAAGCTTCCGATGTAAGGCCATTTATAATCATTATCTCATTAGATTTGATTGTGATGATGACGTCACAAATCAGTTCTATTTCCAGCCACAGGGTTGATGAGGGTTGGTAAAATTCAAAAGTTCTGGTTTGTGGGAAATATTTTAAAATTGTATTAGGTACTAATGCCTCGGTATGGTCGAATGATCGCAAGGTTTTGGGTTTGATTCTCAGGCTAAGTTAATGGGGAGGGAGGGTAATGGATTGTGGTCGGACGATCGCTTCTGGAGGTAAAAGGGTTTTGGGTTTTTTTAAGGTTCTGTGGGGTTTTTCTATCTGATGTGCCCGGTAAACGGTAATAAGCTTGTTACAAGAAATCTAACAAGTTGGCGAAGCCTGCATAAATAAAGTCCTACAATTTCAACCCTTTGTTTTAAAGATGTTTTGGATTAGTACATAATAATTAAATGAAGGATTTTTTAGCTCCAAAGTTTTCGTAAAACCTTTTCGAAGACATTTTTAAGTTGAAACTCATAATCTAGTAACATCTAGTTTTTATACTAGACCTCTAGTATAAAAACTAGACGTACAACACATTCAAGTATTTTACATAAAGGTTATAAAACAAATCATTATTAGTCCACTAAAAACAAAACATCTTCATAGCGAAGAACTAATTTATAGATTAAAAACATGTTTTATTCGATTAAAGATTACGTCGATCAGTTTAAGGTCATATTAAAATGACACAGGGGTCAATGACATCTCATAGAGGACGAACACGCTTTTCTTTTGTATTGTGTATGTTTCTATTTTGTGCTATGTTATTATGACATTTAAAGCATATGTGTTGTGAATATCATAAAACATATGCCGTAATAGCTCATTGGGCGATCGCTTGTCTTGGAAACAAGGTGCGCAGGTTCGAACCCCGGCTCGCACCTCTGATTTCTTTAAATAATCATGTGCGAATCATATTTGTGCGATTGTTACTAGCTTTCGGTGAAGGAAAACATCGTGAGCAAACCTGCATGTCTGAGAGAACCTAACTAGCTTTCGAATGACGTGTGAAGTCCGCCAACCCGCACTTGACCAGCGTGGTGGACTATGGCCTAAGCCCCTTCATCTTGAGGGGAGGCCTGTGCCCAGCAGTGGGACAAAAACAAGGGCTGGTATTAATTATTTATTATATACGTATTTAAATAAAAAACTATCGTATTTATTGGTTTTACACAAATCGACTGTGTACGTTTCTTTTTTTCATTGTGGCGCAGCGAGAAACTGCTTGCTTTGTAAATCAGAGGTCGCGGGTTTGAATGGCAGCAACGTTGTGTTGGTTTTTCCTTACTGTTTTATCTAGGACAATACTGGCCAATCACCTGATAGTCTGATAAGTAAAATGATACATGCGGTCCTGCGCCTCACCTCTCCCCGGTCGTGTCGGTCTTACGTCCTATCGAAATGTGAGAGAAAGAAAAAATCCTCTGCCTGCGTAAGCACATCATTAACATCATCAGCAGCCAAAAGACGTCCACTGCTGAACAAAGACCTCCCCTGAAAAGGGAGGGGTTGCCATTATCCCCACGCTTGGCAGGTATCTTGGGGATCGCAGTATAGGTGGTAGGTAATCCAATAGAAAAACGCTGCTGCCAGTCTTCTTGTTCTCTCTTAGTTACCTCTAACGAACACCCAAAGGGAAGAGATGGGAGGGTGCTATTCTTACGCCGCCGGCACATTAGGCTGACGTATCGTGACTCAACGCGTCAGCAGCCAATCAGATGGCTCGAACGGCGCTACGACGCGCTATAATAGTGTGTATCTAACCATACATAATGTATGTAACCGATATGCCTGCTGACGCGTTGAGTCACGACACGTAAACCTAATGTGTTCCTGGCTTTATTCGGACACGCCACGGGTCGTTTCCACTATCGTTGTTATAAGGCGTTAATGTTCTTTGTCTTGCTATTTATACAAATCGCTTGCATAACTTAGATCCATGGCAGTTGTATGCGCAGTTTATGATGACGGTCTATTGGGGTTGAGGTCGTCGGCTCGTCTTCATGTACTAGTTGACCGTCACCTATTGGTGTCATGTCGTTTGACCTGGTTTAATTTTACTGATAATCTTAAGATCACTGGTGAGAGAACTGAAGACGAAGAAGAAGAAGAAATAATTTATTTCAAAAACTGTACATATTAACAGCGGGTCTATAAAGGCTACTTTAACTGCCGCACTCACAAACGACAATTAGCTGTAATTACAATTAAGTCATTTTTGTAATCTATTTACTTCGAATCTCCGAGCCTCTTATGATTATTTTTTATTACTAATTACAAAATTATTGATAACTCTCTACTCACAAACAGCATCTAAATAATAATTGGGTTCAAGTGTCGAATTAATACAATTTAAAAAAATGACTTAATTGTAATTAAATTTAATTGAGGTTTGTAGGTGCGACAGTTAATGAATCATAATATGAGTAAGTTACGGTTTAATTAATTAAATTCGTATGGCAGCATTAATACCAAATATGAAGATACTACTAAATGAATTCAGTAAGTATGATTCACTGAAAATGTGTTGTCAGTTTACGAAAATTACAAAGTCAAAATCATTTATTTCAAATACCACCGGATCACAACGCGGCCTCAACTGAGAAGATTCGGCAAGAAACTCAACAATTACGCCTTGTAATTTTTTCACTTTTACAGAAATTGCGACGGATCTGTTGGAAAGAAAGAAAGAAAGAAAGAATATCTTGGGAGAATCCACACACGGTTATCCGATCCCAAACTAGGCAGAGCCTGTACTATGGAAACCAGACAACTGATACTAATACTTATATTTTTTTTTTTTGTAAATACATACTTAAATAGATAAACAACACCCAGACACTTGGCGGGAATCGAACCCACGACCCATCGGTTAGCAGGCTGGGTGTCTGACCACTAGACCAACGGGCCCGTCAAAGTTGGGAATGTAGAATACGAATTCCCTTTAGATGAAATAATAATGTGACCCTTTTAGGCCCGAGGATAAGGTGATGACACTGTTCTATATGTATGGGCCTTTGAAGCCTGATAGTAGGTAAATAAATAATTAACAAGAAACAATTATAATCGGTTATTAGCCGAAATCAGCACAGGGAAATCCTTGTTCGATTCACGGTTCATTATGCCATAACAAATCCAGCTACAAACGAGCAATATTACAAATTCAGAATTCTAAACGTTCTAATTTGAATAGCGTTTAGGTAAAGCAAAATATTTTCACAGTCTGAGCAGTAAGGTTGGGCACACACTTGCGACTTTAATTTTATAAAATTATTAGACTTATTCAAGAATTTATACATATTCGTATAGTCAACATTGTTTAGTCATTTAAAATTTCTTCAGCTATAATACAGCAGAACACAGTAATCTTATACTACTATTTTGTGTACAGAGAATCTGATTTTCTGATTGTTCCTACCTGTGTAAAATAGAGTCATGTATGCAAAGGGCCGTTATTCTGCATAATAATATTATAATAATTAATAGCGACTCTAGGTCAGGACGAAAGATGGACGCAAACGGTAACAAATTGGTACCCTCGCGACAAAAAGCGGAAGCGCGGCCGTCCAATAAAAAGATGGAGTGACGATATTGTCGGCGTTGCTGGTAATTTGTGGCAAAGAACGGCAAGACAGAGAGACGAATGGAAAATAATGGAGGAAGCTTTCAACGCTACAGGCGGTCCTTGCACAACAACATTAACATAGATTGGTAAGTAAATTCAATATTCTGTTTTTACTAATACACTAGCAAAAAAAAAACATAATTATAATTACCTATGCAAGGAAAATATTTTTTTTTATAAATAATTAACTTAATTAAGTATACTTGTAGTATATTTTCCCAATAATCACGAAATCTAAATTATTTGACGGCACGTCTGTGGCCTTATTAAACATTAGGTACTTTATAGGCACGTTGATACATAAAGGTTCTCCACCCCAGCTCTAGGCATAAAAACTCATCAGCAGCCAAAGATGTCAAGATGTGGCACTGCACAGCTGTACAAAGGCCTCGTTAAAAGGAAGGGTCGCCATAATCCACACGCTTGGCAGGCGTTTTGGGATTGCAGTATATGTGGTAGGTCGATTAAAAAGACGGTGTTGCCCGTCTCCTTTCTTTTCCCTTAGCTTCTTAAAGATACCCAACGGAGCGGAACGGAGGAGCTGGGAGGATGCTATTCTTACCCTATGGATATTTGTACATAATATATTTCGACGCAAAAATAATTGTCAGTTCTATAATCGTATTCGCGCTCTAAAATCATAAAGTTGTGCGTACAAAACCTTATGCATACAAACTTTAAATACATATCGTAACCTTAACATCTCTTCACATGTGTGACCAAATATGACAATCGCGACGGATCCTCAATGTCGTGCGCTAAGGTCGTTCATTGTCTTAAATGCGACATTAGTCGGCATGTGTGTCGCTCAGCTTATTACTAGACGAGCATATTAGTAGAATGTTTAGTTTGTTCGTAGAGTATTTCTACTTAAAATAATGACACATAAAGTATTAAAATTCATCAAGGAACATACGTTTTTTTATAACTGAATATATATGCCAGTTTTACAGTCCCACCTGGTAGAAAGCGACGATATAAACGAGAATGGTCAAACACACTAGCTTATAAAAAAACCTTATTGAATCTAGCCTTAGACATAACAGGTTTACTGTTACAGTCCTTAGCTGTCCTTAATATAAATGAAGAAGCAAATCGCTAGTCTGGATTGAAAGCTTCTGCACGTGCCGTGCGTCTCGTCGTCCGATGACAGAAAGGAGATGGTGGAATCAAATAATAAATGCATTTGATAATAATAATAATGCATTTAATAATGCATTTGATATAAGTAATATAAATATGTAAGTATGTGTACATTATATTAATATGTTACTTACGATAAGTGTTGACATAAAAGATTGACGCCTCGATATTTCCCGAACTGAAACAAGAAAATAAACAAGTATGAATAATTAAATCACAAAAAAACCAACTACGAACTTACAAAATGGCCTTAAATTACATTACATATACATAAAATATATAAATATTATATATATTATAACTCTTTTCGATAACACCTTTCATTTGATACCCATAAATTATTGATGATATTGAAAGATAAAAAATCTAAAATGGCGGCGGGCGGAACAAAACGAATCTAACGCCATAGTATAAGTCAAAATCCATCGACTATAG
This sequence comes from Furcula furcula, assembly GCA_911728495.1. NCBI lineage: Eukaryota > Metazoa > Arthropoda > Insecta > Lepidoptera > Notodontidae > Furcula > Furcula furcula. Next base: position 21,578,437 of record OU452259.1, on the reverse strand, counting down.
GCCGTGACAAAGAAATAGACATACATACATATTCTCGAAAAAATATCAAAAATTCAGAATCATATTATAAGTATTTCAAATAGGCTTAACGGTCACTTTTAAACGGTCATTTTTTTTTAAAAGCTATCACCGGGTCACAACGCGGCCTCAACTAAGAAGATCCGGCAAGAAACTCAGCGTGCTTGTCATTTTTTAACCGGCTTCAAAAAGAAGGTTCTCTATTCGACGCGTATGTATGTAATATTGATAAAAATGCGTAATATTAATATATGTTAGTCTATGTGGGCTTCTAAACAAATTTACCAAATTTTATGAGTGTATGTATGTATGTATGTATGTATGTATGTATGTATGTAGGTATGTATGTATGTATGTATGTATGTATGTATGTAGGTTTGTCCACGGATTTCTCAGAAACTACAAGTCCAATTTTGAAAATTTTTTTTGCAGTAGTTAGAGTATTTTTCAACTTAGGGTAGAGTACAAGTTTCATCAAAATCGGTCTAGTAGTTTAAGAGATATAAACTTTTTATGTTTTCAGTAAGTTACTGTAACGTAGACGTTCGAGTTGCGTGATAGTGCTGATACCTATTTTGGTAATATAAGTCACTAAAAAGTGTTAAATAAACTATTTAAAAAAAAAAAAAACCGCCTTCAAAGTAAATTATCTAAAAAGCATAAAATAACGAAAATATATTGAAGTCGGTGTCAGCTGGTGCTAGTGTTAGTTAACATGATGTGCTAGCACCGACTTCAATATATTTTCGTTATTTTATGCTTTTTAGATAATTTACTTTGAAGGCGGTTTTTATTTTTTTTAAAATAGTTTATTCACTTTTTTTTAAACAGTGTTTGTCATGTTACAATTAGATCAGCATCAGCGACAGTGTGCCCTGCCGTTTAAAATGTCAAATAAGAGAGACAGAAAAAAATACGACGAAAATACAACAAACTATTTTTAGTTTGATGTATTTTCGTCGTATTTTTTATTTTGTTTTGGCCAAAGTAGTCGGACCAGTCCCAAGCGGCACCCGCGCACGAGTTGACTCGAGCAGCAGTCATCACACCCCTCAACCATATTAGAGGGAAGGGGGCGACGCGCCACCCTCCTTTACATTCTAAGGTAGCATTCCTTATTTAATACTAAAGAATGTTAAGATGGATGTGTGGAGTGACGCGAATGGATAAGGTGAGGAATGTGTATGTAAGAGGAAGTATGAAAGTAGCGCCTGTCACCAATAAAATTCGGAGTCGGAGGCTATCTTGGTTTGGGCATGTATTGAGGAGAGAGGAGACGCATGTCACGAGAAGAATGATGAGCTTGAATGTGGATGGACATAGAGCGCGCGGAAGGCCGAAGAAGAGATGGATGGATTGTATTACGAATGATATGAAAGTAGCTGGAGTGAGTGTGGAAATGACTGCAAATAGAGATGAATGGAAGGATAAAACATATTGCGCCGACCCCAGTTGATGGGATAAGATAAGGAGAATGATGATTCCTTATTTAATACCTAGCTTTATATTACGACATATCTGCATTAAAACACCATTGGTTATGTAAATCAATTGAACTGCGCAGAAAATCAAGGCAATATTTTATTACTTTACAATATTATACACGTGTCTAGTACCTATCCAATACCTATACAGGATGTTACAAAATACTCCGTAAAAAATATAATTAATTATCAAAGCCAAAAGTTTTGTCAACCTTAGTAAGCTGTCATGCCAGGGACCCAGATTATTTAACAGATAGGGCTACGTACCTATTTTGCCTAATAATTGTCTACTTTAATAGTTTTTCTATTTTTCATTCATAAATGTTTGCAACCTCAATACAAGGATTGTATTATACTCAAGTACTGGCTTAAAAAAATGACAAGTTGGATAAAAAAATTTTTATTCATCAACTTGTTAGGGTTTGCAATTTTGTAGAGATTTATCGCTACTTATTTAATACTTTATTTAATTGTTTAATATTTTAATATACTGGTAACTACTTTTCGAGTACTGACAGAAGCGGAAGTTAGTCATAGAGACTGCAATTGATTCGTAGCGCCGCCGCCGGCCAATCACGGGGCCGCATTAAAGAGAACTGATGCGGGCTGTGATTGGTCGAGGCGAGTCGTTTTGGGGGTTTCGTTTTCGGGTAGGGATTTTTCTGATAAAAGCATGGTCGGTGGTATTGTGAGGGAATTCGAGTGTCAACCACGAGACTGTTAAGAGTTGGAAGTAACTGTTTATTGTGAATCTAATTTATCTAATTTATATTAGTCGCGTATAATAATCAGTGTAGTATGGAAACAGTGTGTTTTTAATAAAAGTGATTTATATTCTGTGATATCGTATATTCTTCTTCTCGGAGCCTGGTCATCCTTATAAACTGAATAATTATGTTGTCACTGTATCAATTTCAAATGTGTTGACGTTTATTAAGAAAAAGTAAGTGTTCGTTTAGGTTATTTCGTTAGGTTAGGTCTTTTAACATTTTTGTCGTTCCGCGAATTAGGTAGAAATGTAGGTACATTCTGCGTAGTTTACTCTTTAATTTTACTGAAATAGGGTTTGCACATCAGTGAAAATAATAATATTATTTAATTATATTTTTTACGGGGTATTCTGTAACACGTTGTATAGAATAAGTGTTATTTTATTATGTACTAAATGTAAAATATTTCTTAAACACCTTAAGCTATACTTGCTCGGAAAAAAAAAACTTCCTTTTTCGAAAACATGACAGAAAAAACGTTATTACTTACTAACGTACTTAAATATGGGAGGAAAAGTGTATGAAAATTCATTATTTAATGTGCTGCGAGGCAATGAGCGAGGGAAATTGAATGCATCAGTGCAGGTCACTTAATAATAACGAAAGACAGAAAGGTTTTTATGTCGGAGTTCGCAAAATAATACCGGTTACTTGCTTATTCTGTAAATAAATTTAAAAAAAAGAATCGATAGGCAAGCGTCTTGCATACCATCAGGCGACCGTCTTGCTTGGCATGTCACCGGGCTGAATAAAAAAAAATTGTTCTTTTTTTAAATTTCCAAACTATAAGATTAAAGTTTTCGGTCTTATTCATAAAAAGTTATCACACACTTATAGGCTCGCTATAGTATGATTTTCAAAAAGTATTATTCATAAACGCATTTTAGCACTAAAACGTTCTTTAGCTATGTTATAAAGTTATAGAGGGCAGACCCCTACTATAACAGTGCTTTAAGCGTGATATAAGGTAAAAAATGGCCGACTTTCAACAGCTGATTATTAATTATTAAGAAAATGACATTTGTGTCAGTGTCACATCCATCAGTTCAATTTTTTTCTTTAGTTGAGCCTCATTAGGAAGGCAAAGAGTTCTAGCCCATACAGGTTTCATATCCGTTCAATTTCGTAAGAAATCAAAATAGCAGTATACACACTAAAAACTATTACGATTTATTATTTTATTCAGTACTTAACGTTTATTTTATTATTATTATTATACAATTTAATATATTTTAATATAAGTTAGTTTATTTTAGGTTAGTTATTATTACGCGCTTGTTACAACATTACCAAACAAACATTAACAATCAAATAACAATGACAATGATCGATGGATGTATGACGAATTCCGCATGGGCGTCATAAACACAATAAATAAATAAATATTCTGAGACAATACACACATGGTCATCTATTCCCAAACTAGGCACAGCCTGTACTATGGAAACCTGATAATTGATGCTTATACTTATTTAAGTACTTTTTTTACTGTAAATACATAATTAAATAGATAAATAACACCCAGACACTTAGCGGGAATCGAACCCACGACCTATTGGGTAGCAGCCAGGGTGTCCAGCCACTAGACCAACACGCCCGTCAAATCGACAGTCGCCATCGTTACGTAGACAATAAAATGTTTTATAATCTGTAATAATGTCTATGACATGAAGCTATTAGGGTCAAAGTGGAGGAAACACTCCCAAATACATGCCTGAGGTCAACGCTATCCCTTTCAATGAGGTCGGATCTCTCTTTCTAAGAGGGCAACCTTAATGTTTCATGAAAAATCAGGACATCTTTTTAACTTCGTCGCATAATACGACTTACTTGGCTTGTTTACCAAGTGTCTGGGTGTTTTATCTATATAAGTATGTATTTACAAAAAAAAAGTATATAAGTATTAGTATCAGTTGTCTGGTTTCCATAGTACAGGCTCTGCCTAGTTTGGGATCAGATGACCGTGTGTGAATTGTCCCAGGATATTATTATATTATTATTATGCTTTAAGTTTAAACCGATTAAATATGTCTAGTTGCTTAATCAGTCTGATTATGGGTTGGAGCAGCCCAAATACGGAAGAACTGTGTACAAGAAGAACAAACTGTGATTGATAGGGAAACAGATGATAAATAAATAAGGACCTCCTTCTGGCCGATATGACCACAGTGGGTATTTTGAAAGATCTCAGTCTACGCAAAATATATTATAGTGCGCAAGTGCTTGCGTAGACACAACTGCACTCTCTCTCTCTCTTCCGTTTACCTCTCAAAATACGATGGGATGAAAAACCGACACGACCGGGGAGAGACCAGGTGCAGGATCAACATTTTACATGCCCATCTTACGCATGGAGCATCTTACTTTACAGAAAATCAAGGGATAAATAATAATAATGGCTAATGGTTGTGAAAATAAAAGCATATGAAGTTATGATTAAAAAAAATATTGTGCTATAAAATCATTTATTCAGTACGTTTAACGATCTCCGATTAATCACAAGATACTGAATAGCAATTAGCATTATATGCAAACAACTAAAACACCTTTTAACCAACACATTAGACGATAGAAAAAGCATTCGCGGTAAATTTAGTTTTCCATTGGACCAACAGCAGATCATTGCAGCTTCATCAAATTTATTTTCCAATGGGACAATGGATAGTCATAGGTACATTCCTTCACTCAATATTTTTTAGGAAATCTACAAGAAAATAAAAAATGTATTAATATTGACCAGGGGTAAATAAAACAGTATGTATATTTATGGAATGATATAGGTACTCTCGCCGATACGGCCAATCCAACCACAGCGGCTAATCTTTCGCAAGATCAGCCATCATCCAGTGCACAAATGCTTGCGTAGACACAAGTGCACAAGTGTACTTTACATGCCTATCCGACGCATGGATCATCTTACTTTACAGACAATGACCGGCCTGCATTATCCTAGCCAGTGAGGAACAACTACACATAGTTGTTGCTCCCCGCAGGATTCGAACCTGCGACCCCCGGTATGCAAGCAAGCGGTTTCCCACTGCGCCACGGAGGCTACTAGACGCGACAGGACTAGGAGGCGACAAGAATAAATATGATTTTAATAATATGTATCTAATAAGTTACAAAACTAACTGTACCTAAACTTAACCTACATACCTACACACTTGTAAAATTAATGAACATACAATATGTTTTCAATATCAATCCTTTGAACTAAATACATCGTTTATTTTTTGATCATAAAGTGGCGGTAAAAAATCCCCAAAACGGAAAGTCTTCAAAAAATCTTTACCATTGTTACTCTATTAAAATAATGTGAAATATTTTAAAATTAAATAATTCAAGTACAAATTAATATAAACTTAAACCCAATACTAACAAACGAACTGAAAACGTGTTATGTGCCTATCGAAAGAAGAACTGATCGAAAATATGGTGCATAATGCACAGGGATCATCGGTAGGTAATTATTGAACAAAATCGCACTTACCAGTGATATTCGGTATTAAATACGGGATACAACATATTTTTGCAACCAAGTACTGCACATTTTATCACCATTTTTATGATTTTAATTCACTTTATCGTGAAATTATGGTATTTAAATGTTTGATCGATTTATATGACAGACAGTTTCATGCTGACAATAAGCGACAGTGTTGCCACAAAATACGAACCCTTAAAATCGGTAATTAAAATTGCATTTGAGTATAATTGGCGAAAACACAATAGAGCATTATTCTAATCGAACTCGCAGAACAGTACCAATAATTTTTTTATTAGACATGATTGTCATCGTATTTTAAGTTTTCGGGTGGAAAACATTCTTTTGATGTGTAAGTAAAGCATTTCTATATTAGGGTATCCATTTCTCGGGTAATTTCAATTATAACATGGACCACACATCGGACCTCAATGAAAGGGATAGCGTATGCCTCAATCAAGTATTTGGAGTTTGGGCTCCATTGTTGACCTACTAGCTTCATGGTCTATGATCACACCTAGGCGGTATGTAGACACATCTTATCTGTGGGCGATTGGGTGTATTCCGTCAATTTGTTGACCAACTTCATTATAATGGCAATACTTTGATTGAAAAACGTTCTATAGAGACGTATTAGTTATAGATGGTTTATGAAACGTTTATGAATAAGCAACTTTATAGAACGTTTTATAACCTTATAGAACACTATAACTAATCAGTGCTTAAAACCTTTGATAAGCTTTTTTTATGAATAAGACCGTTAAAGTTTGGGAAAGCACAAAATATTTAAATCATCTTTGAACGCGAACGGTCCATTAGCACTGGCACGTTATATTTATGTGCCAATAACTGGCTCTTATTTCGGCTACTTTATCAACCAATTTGCCAGAAAACGACACCGTAACGACGTGCCATAAACAAAGTATATGAATATTTCATGTTGTAGCGTAGATTTGTCGCCAGAATATTATTTCGTATTGTCTTCGTAACGATTCACGTTAAATAATTTAAAGTATCTTTAAAACAGGGGATTATTTTGTAAATTATCCTCCGGGAAAAAATAGATGTTAGGTTTACTATCTTCTTCGGAGTCGCTGGACGTTCGGGGTGTGGGCCCTTTGAACGTCCATTGAGTACGGCGGTGACTCCGAGGAGGACGGCGGTGGGGTTGCGACCCCCCGTCCCCGTGAGTACCGTGTCAGGTTCCCGGGTGGTTACAATGCGCCCCCCGGTGGCGGGCTCAAAGACAAGGCACTGAGGGGCCCCTGGTGCAGATCCCATCGGAGAGCCCTGGGGTCCCCCCTCTCATGTGCTGATGCGACAGCCGCGGGGATTTTAGTGGGTAAGAATCCCACATACCCCGGTCGGTCCCACAGCTCCCGGGGATCTTTGGAAGATTTCTCCCGCGTCCTTTGACAAAACATGACCTTTCAAAAGTGCTAGCGTTAAGCCTATTTGAAATAAACTATTTTTGAGTTTGAGTTTGAGCCTATGTCTGCATTGTAGCCTTTAAACCCATTTTACTAACTGATAAGAGTCCCTTGCAAAACACGACTGATTTTTAACAAATGTGAAAAACGATAAAAATACCTTTGAAGTCGAAGCTATTGAAACAAAATCAATTGTTTTGTTATAGTTAATGAACTATGTGCTTTCGTGATCAGAGAGTGTTGATTTCACTTCAGCTATTCCTGCTACCAGTATTCAGAATCAAAATGAGCTAAGCTATATTTTTTTTGACGCGGGGGAAATCTTCAAAGGATCCCCGGGAGCTGTGGGGTTTGACCGGGGTATGTGGGATTCTTATCTACTAAAATCCGCGCAGCTGTCGCATCAGCACATGAGAGGGGGACCCAGATCTCGCCGGTGGGGTCTGCACCAGGGGCCCCTCTGTGCCTTGCCTTTGAGCACGACGCAGGGGGGCGCATAGCTATGCTATGTCTATCGTAACCTATCGTAGCTGTGCTCGACGGCGTCCCGTGGGGTGCCGGGTTACAATCTTCTCTCTTTCTCGGTGTTTAAGCGACAACGGGAAGACGTGCAGCAGCGTCTTTATTTTAGACTAGCTAACCCACGCAGCTCCGCCCGCGCTGTGTTTACGTTAACTAAACTTTCATTAATATACATTCGCATAGAATACAAAACCTCCTTTTTTAAAGTCGGTTAAAAACTTGGACCCACTTTGTACTTGCCCTCCGAAGTACGGAGACGTTTAGTTCAAATGGCGTTAAATGGTCACCCATCTATTTAATGACCTTACTTAACGTTGCTTAACCTGATCGATTTCCAAACATTGTTAACAACTGTCTATGAGTGTTCCCTTACAAATATTTATTATAATTACAATGAAAAATTGTTAAAATTGGAGCAAGCGTATAACCAAGTACACATTTTGACTTTAGTCTCCTCTCCCAAGGGAACCGTGACGAATGTCGGGATAAAAAGTATCCTATGTCCTACCTCGGAGTATTAACTCAAATCATGCCAAGTTTCGTTTCAATCCATCCAGTAGTTTTGGCGTGATGCTCAGCCGAGATGCAGACAGACAGGCAGACAGACAGACAGACAGACAGACAAAAATAAAAAAAATACATTTTTGGCTTTAGTATCGGTTAAAGAATGCCCTCAAAATATAATTTTCAAAATATCTTCAATGTACAGAATTGGACCTGTTACAGTTTTATTATAAGTACTAGCTGACCCACGCAGCTCCGCCTGCGCTATTTTTACGTTAACTAAACTTTTAATAACAGACATTCGCATCGAATACATAACCTCCTTTTTTATAGTCAGTTAAAAACTGGGACCCACTTTTTACTTGCTCTCCGAAGCACGGACCCGTTTAGTTCAAATGGCGTTAAACGGTCACCCATCTATTTAATGACCTTACCTAACGTTGCTTAACCCGATCGATTACAAAACCTTGATAACAACTCTCTATGAGTGTTTCCTTACTAATATTTATTATATTATAAAGAAAAATTGATAAAATCGGACCAAGCGTATAACTAACTACCCATTTTGACTTTAATCCCTTCTCCCAAAAGAACCGTGCTAGATTACGGGATAAAAAGTATCCTATGTCCTACCTCGTAGTAAGATCTCAAATCATGCCAAGTTTCGTTTCAATCCATCCAGTAGTTTCGGCGTGATGCTCAGCCGAGATACAGACAGACATACAGACAGACAGACAGACAGACAGACAAAAATAAAAAATAAAACTTTTTGGCTTTAGTATCGGTTATAGAATGCCCTTCAAACATAATTGTGCAGGACGGGCGGACCCGAATGCACGAGCCACCGACGTCCTGTGTGTCTGTAGCTATCGCTGGTACGGTATGAACCCGCCGAAGAGTGTTGACGCTGTTGGTTACAATGTAGGTTGGTTACAAGGTGTCCGTGAAATAAGAACTCCCAATTTGATAGCAAGCTTGATAGTGGCTACGACGGTGGCGCTCTTCGTACTGAATATTCTTTTCTTCTATTTATATCTTGCTTTTAGTTCCCGCGTCGACCGCTTGCTTGTTCACCGACCGTGGCGCCGAATGCGCATTTACTATCCTTCCAGGGAACTTTACCGTAACGAGAGCCCCACCGAGGCAGCCACTAACGTTTAATTTTTTTTATGAAAACTGTACATTTTCGCTTATTCTACTTAGGCTATTCTAGACACATACATGATACCTATACCGTTAGAAAGTGCGTGTAAGCAGCTTTCTAACGGTGTACATAGGGTTTATCTATCTATTTCTGTTAGGGAACTACAGGCCGATAAATACTGTACGTAGGGGCGCGATGACTATGCTTGGCTGCTTGTCGCTTCCCCTGCGCCTTGCCCGTAGCATCCACATGCCCGCAAATAGTACCGATAGGTAGCCTGCGATGTGTACTATCTGTATATCTATGATCTAGACCACCTAGGGGCCTAGGTCATAGCAAAAACCCTAGAAAACATGATATGCGATAGAACAACTGCCTATAACTATGGAAATATGTACATCAGTGCTGTTTAGGCACTTAGACCCACCAAGGCGGACCCAGATCTAGGTCCTGAGTTGGTTCCTAGATTTGGGACCTAGCTGCAAATAGCTATTTGCCGTTCATATATGTGCTTAGCACATCTAGGGCATGTGGGTACTTCTATTATACTATTACCCTACGCTAATTACAAATAGTAAGTACTATGAGACCTAGGCTAGGCTATCTATAACTGATTCAGCTCACCCCTCCTCGGGATAGTGAGCTTATACACAAAACTATATTATAATTTATTAGAAAATTAAATCTAGGCTCTTAACTATCGCAGAGTTATAAAACTTAACTATATATTACTATAAAACACAACACTCTGTAACACAAACACTATTTTGTCCTTTCGTAGTATTATAGTCGTCCTGAACATCTCTCCCGCCGTGCTGCAGCGCGACGGGCCGGAGCGATGCTGCATCCTCTTCCGGTGAAGGGCGACGCTTCCGGCGCTCTCGACGCTTCTATTTTGGTAGTGGCACGATCTTCTTCGTGGGGCGTTTTAAGATGCCCCCCGCAGTGCGCACCTCCACAGTGCGGACTTCTCCGTCGGCTCCGGGGTAGATTGCCTCGACCCTCCCGCGCGGCCAAGTGTTGCGCGGCAGCTGTCCGTCGGCGATCAGGACGGGATCGCCCACCTGGAGACTGGGACCCCTCCCGTGGGGCTCCCGCCGGTACTGTAGCTCGGGCAGGTACTCGCGCACCCAGCGTCGCCAGAACATGTCGGCGAGCGCTTGCGAGCGTCGCCATTGCTTCTTGCTGTCTAGGTCGCTCTCGTCGAACGTCCCGGGTGTCGGCAGCCGCGCCGACCCCCCGAGCAGCAGGTGATTGGGCGTGATGGCTTCGTCGTCCCCGGTGTCCACTGATACGTGCGTCAGTGGTCTGCTGTTGACTGTGTATTCGGCCTCGCAGAGCAGCGTGGCCAGAACCTCTTCTTGCGGGTGCTTCTCCTGTAGTACTGTGTTCAATGTGGTCTTGACACAGCGAACGAGACGCTCCCAGGCGCCTCCCATGATGGGCGCTGAGGGCGTTATGAAGCGCCACACCATCCCACGACGGCCGGCTTCCTCGGCGAGTGCGTCGCGCAGCTCCCTGTCCGCGCCGTGCATGTTGGTGCCATTGTCGGAGTAGATCTCCGCGGGGCACCCGCGGCGCGCCGCGAACCTTCGCAGCGCGAGCACGGCGGAGTCCGCGCTGAGGCTGGCCGCGACTTCGAGGTGTACGGCCCGTGTGGTGAGGCAGGTGAAGAGGGCCACGTATCTCTTCTGGTGTTGACGACCGACGGTGACGGAGAACGGTCCGAAGTAATCCAGACCGGTGAATGTGAACGGTCTCTGGTGATGTGCCAGTCGTGTCTTCGGGTGGTCGCCGGTGGACGGCACTGGAGGTTGTGCTCGTCGTATGCGACATCTCAAGCAACGGTTCACGATGCTTTTCGTGACGGGTCGAAGTCGCACTATCCAATAGTGCTGGCGCACCTCGTTCACGATCATTTCTGTTCCACTGTGGTGTAGATCGCGGTGCGTCCAGTCGATGTAGAGCTGCGTGATGTGGTGATCGCCGTCTAGCACGGGCGGTCTTTTCGTCTCTTCTGTTACATCTTCAGCAGCGGCGATGCGACTTCTGAGCGTGATGATGTCGTCGTTGCGGAGTTCTATCGGCAGCGATCGCAGGCGACTGTCGATGGCGATACTGTTGCCCTTCCGGAGGTCATTGATTTCCCGTCCGAAGGACTCTTCTTGTACTACGCGGATCAGTAGTACTTCTGCTTCCCTTAGGAATTCGGCCGGTAACGTGACGAATCTTCGAGTGGTGACTGCCTTCTGTGGAGGTCTGCAGGTCTTCTGAGTCCTCTTCTGTCGTCTCCAGTCGGGATCTTGTTCCGGATTCTTTCTGGTCCTTTTGTAGCACGTTTTCGCTGTGGTTTTTCGACACAGTGCTATAAATTGAAGCACTCTTGCCGTGGCCCGCAGTAATCGTTCCCACTTCGAAAATCTGTGCGGATCGGGAACGACTTCTCTGTGTTTCGGTGCGCTGCGAGCTTCTGTTACTGTCAGAGTCTTCTCTTCTCCCGTTGGTTCGTTGATACTTGGTCTCTCGTTCGGCCATTGTGACGGATCTTCATACAAAAACGTCGGGCCCCGGTACCATTCGTGTCCGGCGTTGAAGTTCGGCGGCACGTCGCGGGTAGCGACGTCGGCGACGTTCATTTTGGACGGCACCCAGCGCCAGTCCGTCACCCTGCTGTGTTCTTCTATGGCGGCCACGCGATGAGCGACGAACGGTTTGTACGACCGCGCGCCGCTTCGAAGCCACGTGAGAACGGTCTTGCTGTCGGTCCAGTATGTTACCGACTCTGGTTTCGCCCGGTGTTCTTGCACGACGGCAGCAGCCAGTCTACTTCCCATCACGGCGGCTTGCAACTCAAGACGTGGAATTGACGTGGTCTTGAGCGGCGCCACCCTCGCCTTGGCGATGACCAGGCTGATGTGCGGTGTTCCGTCGGGCGAAGTCGTCCTCCAGTAGACGGCGGCAGCGTAGGCGGCTTCACTGGCATCGGTGAATACGTGTACTTGGAGAGATTCTGCGTCTGTGTATCCGGGATAGCTTCTCGGCAGACTGACGGTCTTGAGATTCTTGAGGTGCTCGACCCATTCCTTCCATTGATGCGCCAGGTCTTCGTCTAACTGTTGATCCCATCCGATTCCTCTTCTCCAGGCTTCTTGCAGTATTTGTTTGGCCCGTATTGTGACCGGTGAGGCGAGGCCGAGGGGATCGTATAGCGACATCACGATCTTGAGGGCTTCTCTCTTGGTCGGCGCGACTCTGTGCAGTATGTCTTCTGGTAGACGTGCTAGCTTTAGATTGAAGCTCAGTTCATCCTTTTCCGGCTTCCAGATCAGTCCCAGAATTTTCTCTTCTGTCGATTTGCAGCCTATACTGACTGTGTTGACTGCGTCCCGTTCTGGTTCCAGCGTCTTCTTGACGTCTTCTGAATTGGAGACCCATTTTCGTAACTCGAAGTGTGCTTCTCGATGTATATCACGTACTGTTTTCGCTATTCGCACAGCGTCCTCTTCTGTACGAAAACTGTCGAGATAGTCGTCCATGTAGTGATTATGGACGATTGCTTCAACCGCCTCCGGATGCTTGCTGGCATGTTTCTGTGCATTCCAGTTCTTGGCGAAGATGGCGGTGCACGGTGAGCTTGCTGCGCCGAAAATTATCGACGTCATCCTATATTCTTGCGGGGCTCCCTCCCGCCGGTGTCCTCTCCACAGGTACCTGAGCGCGTCTCTGTCTTCTGGTCTCACTTTGACTTGCATGAACATTTCAGCTATGTCCGCCGAGACTGCGACGGGGTGTCGGCGGAATCTCATCATCACTCCTGGCAGTGATTGCAGCAAGTCCGGTCCGGTGAGCAGGTAATCGTTGAGAGACATTCCTGTTGATCTTGCGGCGGCGTCGTGTACGATCCGCAGCTTCTCAGGCTTCATCGGGTTGTGGACGTCGAAGTGGGGCAGGTACCAGGTTCTTCCGGGTACGCTGTTCTTCGGTGCTATCTCTGCGTATCCCTTTTGTACGAGCGAATCCATGTATTCGCCGTACCTATTCTTCAGGTCGGGATTGCGATCCAATTTCTTCTCCGTGGAGACAAGCCTCTTCATAGCGGTGCCGTAACTGTCTGGCATCGTTATGTCTTCTTTCTTCCATAGCAGCGCAGTCTGTACGTGTCCGTCCTCCAACTGGTGTGTGTGCTTATTGAGCGTGTCTTCGGCCCTCTTCTCGGGATCGTTCGCCGGCCGACGAGGGTTGACGATGAGAGATTCTATGGCGAAAAATTCCCTCATTTGCTCTTCTACGCTGTCTTCGCTGGCAGTCAATCTGTTCACGAAGTGGACGCGCTGACCCAATGCTCTGGTGTGCGCGCCGTGTAGCACCCATCCCAGCGGAGTGAGCGAAGCTACCGGCTGATGTCGCGGGCCTCTTCGCACGTTGCTGGCGAGAAGCAGGTGCCAGTTGTCTTGCCCGATGAGTATTCGTGGCACCGCTCCCTCGTAGGCGAGCTTCTCGCGCAGATCTTCTAAGTGTTCGCAGCCCGTGACGTCGTTCCGGTCCACGGTTTGCGGCGACAGGTGCAGTCCTGGTACGGTGCGCGCGTGTAGGTTAACGCGCTGTCCTTGCGGCCCCGTGAGCGAGACCGCAACGCGACGAGACTCTGGCGTGTCGACGATAATGTCCCCGATGGCTTCCATCTTGAGCGGGTCCAGACGTCCTTCGGCTCCCACTTGCTTGGCGATCTCTTCGTCGATGAGAGACACCGTAGACCCGTCGTCCAGCAGGGCGTACGTCGAGGTCTCTCCCGCCGGTCCGATGACTCGTACCGGAACTATCTTCAGATAGGCTTGAGGCTTCTGCGACATCCATGCGTTGGCGACTGTCTCCCTGGCTTCCTCCGCATTCCTCTCTTCGGTGGACGCTACCAACGCCGCCTTTTCGTGATGGAGAAGGCGGTGGTGCGTCCTCTTGCATCCCTTGATCTCGCACCTTCTGATCTTGCAGTGATGCTTCGCGTATCTTGGCTTCAGACAGCGAAAGCATAGGCTGTGCTTCTTCGCGAGATCCCACCTTCCATCTGAATCGGCTTCCTTGAACTTGGCACAATCTGTAATGGCGTGCCCCTCCTTGTTGCAGACCCTGCACCGCGGCGTCTGCTTCTCTGTTGCGGTGTGCGCTCTGTGCGTCGGCGTCGTCCGTAGACTGGCCCGTGGTTCGGTGATCAGCTCCGGCGGTGCGAAGGCGCTGCAGTAGCGGGCTTGCTCGGTGACGAAGTCGCTGTATCTTGCTAAGTCCGGAACTGAATTATACTTCTCGGTGAACATCTTGTACCACTGGACGCGCAGAGAGTTCGGTAGCTTCTCGGTGAGACACCGCAGTAGCTCGGCGTTGATGAGATAATATTCTTTCTTCAACGCGCGAAGTGTGACCACGCTGCTTCTGACCCTGCTTGCAAAGGTGCAGATGTCCTTCGGCGATTCTGTGCAGCGCGGCAAAGTTCGGAGTTTTTCTGTTTCCGCTTGAGCGATGGAGTCCGGACGGCCAAACTGTAGTTCCAATTCCTTCATAATGTCGTCCGGCTTCGCGTGCCCGATGAGTTCCGAGCTAACTGTTTCCAAGGCTCTTCCCTTGAGACTTCTTCTTAGTCTTGCTGTATTTTCAACGTCGTTGAAGTAGCTGCGAGTGGTGTCATATATGGCGCGAAACGATAACCACTCGGTGTGTGCTCCACTGAAGATTGGCAGGTCCATGATGACCTTCGATGCGGCGGCAATCGGCGTGACTGCGTACGTCTCGAACGGTTTGCTTCGGTCGGCGAGCGCGGCGATAGCGTCGTTAGTTCGCTGATGAACGGACGGAGTGCGTCGCCTTCCTTCGGGATCTTCACTGGATCAGCACACTTCTGTTCTTCTGTATCCGGAACCCCAGTCTTCTGTGCGGCGTCGGGATCCGGTCGATGCTCGTGAAGTCTTCTGTCTTGAGCCGGCGCGATGTCCTCCGGGCAGAGCGGCAGTGTCTGAACGGGCTGCGCGGCGTCGGCGGCGTCGGCATCCCTCCCGGCGGTCTCGTCCTCTTCTGGGCGTGGCTGTGACTCTGGTTCCGGTGCTTCTTCCAGCCAGGAACGTACGAATTCTGTCTTGGAGTGACCATCGTCATCGTAGTCGTCCTCCGATGAGTCCTCTTCAGCCTTCTGTAGCGCCAGCTCGGCTAATTCCAACTTGAGTTTCAGTATTTCTTCACGGGCTTTCAGTATCCTCTTCTGGGATCGATGAGTCCTGTGGGACTTCGGTGGGCCGGTCGGCCTCTTCGATTCTTCGGTCCGGGTTTCTTCTTCCCGGCTAACGGTCGCTGCGTCCGGTCGGTGTGCTTCGTCGGCGGGGCGCAGCGTCGCATCTGAATGTTTTCCTGTATGTTTCCCCTTCCTCTGGCTCGGCGGCTCTGGTCTCTCTGGAACAGTCTTCGGGGCCGGCGGAGGGGACCGCCGCGGGGTCGCGGGCCGCGGCGGGTCGGTGCTGACGGTCGACGGGGAACGCGGCGGTAGCTCGTGGCGAACGGACGGTTCTTCTCTGGGGGTGGGGGCCCCCCCCACCTCAATCATCCATGCCTCGGGAGCCCGTCCTCTTGAACGCGTTATGGGCATCTTGTAAGTCTTCAGTCCAAATTTTCAGTTCTTCAGTTCAAATCTTCAGCTCTTCAGCCGGTTCTTCGGTAATCCGGCTCGATGCGACCAGCGAATGCTGGTCGGTACTCTTCAGCCGATTCTTCGGTTATCCGGCTCGAAGGACCAGCGAATGCTGGTTGGTACTCTTCAGCCGATTCTTCGGTAATCCGGCTCGATGCGACCAGCGAATGCTGGTCGGTACTCTTCAGCCGATTCTTCGGTTATCCGGCTCCGTAGGACCAGCGAATGTGCAGGACGGGCGGACCCGAATGCACGAGCCACTGACGTCCTGTGTGTCTGTAGCTATCGCTGGTACGGTATGAACCCGCCGAAGAGTGTTGACGCTGTTGGTTACAATGTAGGTTGGTTACAAGGTGTCCGTGAAATAAGAACTCCCAATTTGATAGCAAGCTTGATAGTGGCTACGACGGTGGCGCTCTTCGTACTGAATATTCTTTTCTTCTATTTATATCTTGCTTTTAGTTCCCGCGTCGACCGCTTGCTTGTTCACCGACCGTGGCGCCGAATGCGCATTTACTATCCTTCCAGGGAACTTTACCGTAACGAGAGCCCCACCGAGGCAGCCACTAACGTTTAATTTTTTTTATGAAAACTGTACATTTTCGCTTATTCTACTTAGGCTATTCTAGACACATACATGATACCTATACCGTTAGAAAGTGCGTGTAAGCAGCTTTCTAACGGTGTACATAGGGTTTATCTATCTATTTCTGTTAGGGAACTACAGGCCGATAAATACTGTACGTAGGGGCGCGATGACTATGCTTGGCTGCTTGTCGCTTCCCCTGCGCCTTGCCCGTAGCATCCACATGCCCGCAAATAGTACCGATAGGTAGCCTGCGATGTGTACTATCTGTATATCTATGATCTAGACCACCTAGGGGCCTAGGTCATAGCAAAAACCCTAGAAAACATGATATGCGATAGAACAACTGCCTATAACTATGGAAATATGTACATCAGTGCTGTTTAGGCACTTAGACCCACCAAGGCGGACCCAGATCTAGGTCCTGAGTTGGTTCCTAGATTTGGGACCTAGCTGCAAATAGCTATTTGCCGTTCATATATGTGCTTAGCACATCTAGGGCATGTGGGTACTTCTATTATACTATTACCCTACGCTAATTACAAATAGTAAGTACTATGAGACCTAGGCTAGGCTATCTATAACTGAATCAGCTCACCCCTCCTCGGGATAGTGAGCTTATACACAAAACTATATTATAATTTATTAGAAAATTAAATCTAGGCTCTTAACTATCGCAGAGTTATAAAACTTAACTATATATTACTATAAAACACAACACTCTGTAACACAAACACTATTTTGTCCTTTCGTAGTATTATAGTCGTCCTGAACAATAATTTTCAAAATATCTTCAATGTACAGAAATGGACCTGTTACAGTTTTATTATAAGTATAGATAGATTTAACTTCCACGTATACTGCGATCCCTAAGGCACATGCCAAGGGTGGGGATTGTGGAAACCCCTCCCTTCTAAGGGAGATGCCTTTTATTCAGCAGTTGATTAGTTTCGGCTGATGATGATGATAATAATAATATTTACCTATTATTACTTAGACATTATTATGTTTATTACAAGCAAACAAGAAACTGCATTAATATGTTGAATGTAAACGATATTGGTTGCACGATTGTGTTCATCAATTAACTGTTAATTAATTGTGATTGATATGTAAACCGCAGTGTACCAACGAGGATACATAATACAATATCTATTATTGAGTAGTCAAACCATTTATAACTTTATGTACCTATATAATCTATATTTTATGACAAACTTTCACAAGATCTACAGCAATGGGAGATACAGTGCACAAGACTTGCGTACACACAAGTGCACTCTCTCTTCCTTTACCTCCCACAATCTGATAGGATGGAAGATCGACACGACCGGGGAGAGCTCCTGAGCTCTCCCCGGTCGTGTCGATCTTCCATCCTATACCGGGGTCCTATCTGTGGGTCCTGTACCTGTACAGGACCCATTTTTTAGATGCCTCTCCGATGCATGGATCATCTTACGTTACAGACAATCAGGTGATCGGTCTGCATTGTCCTAGCCAGTAAGGAATAACTACACAAAGTGGTTGCTCGCCAAAGACTAAGTCCCAAAATAAAGCTTAGAACCCACCTATTCTATCTTTGGGCATGCAGATGACAGCACAGTTATGGAGAGATATTTGCCGAGTGCTCGGGCTATTAAGGTTTTTTTTATGGGACTAATCCCACCACTCATTCCCACCACTGTGACTCCTGTTAGCCAGGATCTACAGTGGCAACAACCGCGGTACTATAAGTCGTTCCAGAAGCTTGCTTAACGAAGGTAGTAATGTAATCGGACGATATGATTTTGGATCGTCGTGGGGTTTATACCCCTTTTTGGGTATAATCCGAATAAATCCGCGTCGCCCCATACCCGGGGAATAATGCGCTCGGCAATACCCGCTGTATTTATTAAATACGGATAGCATTGAGTCACCGGCCGACTGGCATGCTACACCTTTATCACTGCACCTTTATCATTTTATTCAATACTAGCTGACCCACGCAGCTCCGCGCTGTGTTTACGTTAACTAAACTTTCAATAATATATACAAAACCTCCTTTTTTTAAAGTCGGTTTAAAACTTGGACCCACTTTGTACTTGCCCTCCGAAGCACGGAGACGTTTAGTTCAAATGGTGTTAAACGGTCACCCATCTATTTAATGACCTTACTTAACGTTGCTTAATCTGATCGATTTCCAAACATTGTTAACAACTGTCTATGAGTGTTCCCTTACAAATATTTATTATAATTATAATGAAAAATTGTTAAAATCGGAGCAAGCGTATAACCAAGTACACATTTTGACTTTAGTCCCCCCTATCCCAAGGGAACCGTGCCGAATTTCGGGATAAAAAGTATCCTATGTCCTACCTCGGAGTATTAACTCAAATCATGCCAAGTTTCGTTTCAATCCATCCAGTAGTTTCGGCGTGATGCTCAGCCGAGATACAGACAGACAGACAGACAGACAGACAAAAATAAAAAAAAATACATGTTTAGCTTTAGTATCGGTTATAGAATGCCCTCCAAACATAATTTTCAAAATATCTTCAAGTACAGTACGTACAGAATTGGATTCAAGTACGTACAGAATTGGACCTGTTACAGTTTTATTATAAGTATAGATATAGATATATAGATTTTGTCCATTGAAATGAAACTAATTTTACGGATTATATCGCGGTTTATTTTCGTGACCATGAATGCTGTAAAGTATTCGAAACGTCGGGAAATTAAAATTAAAAATAAACCGCGATATAATCCGTAAAATTAGTTTCATTTCAATGTGTAATATTCGCGTAAATATCAGAAATCATTATAGATTTTGACTTCACCGGATGCTTTATTTAACGGCAATGATCGCACAATGTTTTCGAATTCGCTAAACGATGGTAGGTCGGACATCGGTGGGCTATTAAGGATGTTAATCAGTGTAAAAAAAGGCCATGGTAGAGAGTGCGAGTCTCACATTTCAGGCTGTTCCAAATGAGGTGATGCCAATCTTGCAAGCGTGTCTCACCCCCAAAAAGAGTCCCTTCCCTTGGCTACTACTTTTAAGAATGTACCCTTGGAATATGCGAACAGCCTTCAGTTGCAATTCCCACCAACCTTAACATTGGGCGGTTCATTCAATTCAAAGGCCAGGAAGCTAGGTGTTGCTGCTAGTGTGCTTTACTATCCTCGATTGCGTCTCCGCTTGCCATCAGGCTATGTAGCTCTAAACAATGTAACACTCTACAAACGTGAACGCGAATAGAAAGTATAAAAATGTATGAGAATGACATGACATAAGACATAGTATAATAGTTTCTCAATAAGGCCGGTTTTTTTTCTAACTATTTAAACGCATTTGACACAAACCGAAGAAGTGAGAACGCGGTCAGGCAGTAGGTTATATTAACTTGAACTTAAGTTAAAAAAGGAATTCGTGAGGCTATTGAAATCAAAAAACATCCTAATTTCAATAAAGAAGATGGTTGGGTGTTAGCACCGGCTTGGGATCTTGTGATAAATATAATTAAATCCAATATCAAGCAAATCACTGCACGGCCTCAAGATACTGTAAGCTCTTACTGCGTAAATCGGACCAACAATAATAACTAAGAAGATCTGAGGGGACACCGGCATAATTGTGACATAAGGACGTTCAACATCTCAGACCTCCCGTGACCATGGGTGCTGCAGAGCATTCGAAACGTCGGGATAGTAATATCTAAATAAACCGCGATATAATCCGTAAAAGTAGTTTGATTTCAATGTGTAATATTCGCGTAAGTAAAAGACAACATTAAAATAGAAAGATTATATTTTAAATGTTTCTCAAATACTCGTATAGCACGATGTACCTCAATAGGCTATTATGTACTCCCTTATATTCTTGTATGTATGTTTATAAAAGCGTGTAAGACCTTACAAATATGCTAATATTCCGACAAGTGGTAATTTTCTTGCAACTTATTACACGAGTAGGTACCTGCTGAGAGGTTCAAACAAAGAGCCGTAACATAAAATATTACTAAATCGCTACTATGGTACAAGCTGCAAACTTTTTTAAATTAAATATTTATGAGACTTTTTATATATCTTTTACCCAATATTTATAAGGCTTTTTATATAGATATTTAGGTATATACATAAGGCTAACTACTTAATGACACAATTGGGAACATCTGCATCCGAACTAGGTGTATCTCGGAATACTGGTAACCCTTAGAGAACATTTTTAGCCATTATTTAAATAGTTTAGCGTTACTGTCATCAACTATATGCGCCTTTGCACGTGTGTGTGTGTGTGAGTGTGTATGTGTGAATGTGTGCGGGTGTGTGTGTGTGTGTTTTTGTGTGTTTTTGTGTGTCTGGGTGTGTGGCTGGGTTTCACACTCAGCACTCAGCCAGCTTTGATATTTATAGGACCCTACTCCGCTCAAAAGTTGTTTGATTGCTATCAGATATAAGGTAAAGGCACTTCAAAGAAAGACAACCAAAATGTGGTCGCGGTGTCATTTCAAAATAAAACTTAATACCTACACAATAAGGTTCAATTCAACATAAGAGTAGCCCCCTGTTCTTTGATTCATATTTTTGTGACATTATTTCGATTCACATAATAAATCCATGACTTCCCTAGTCTCGTGAGTTCACTGTGCCCTGACTCAGTTTTCCTAGGCTGGGCATTCATGTTCATATAAGCGCCTCCGCTTGTAGCTTCCGCCAACCGCCCCAAGACTGTACACTATACCACAAAGGCATCTCCCAGCTATGCCACCGAGCCTGGCATTGTACCGACACCGAGGCCTGGCAACTTGCCAACCGGCGATTGCCAATGGCATAATTGCTTTGTCTATCGTTTCGGATTGACGTATTACAATGTTTTATTATTGAAATTGTTGGAGACATGGTACTTGTTTTTATGTTGGTGCAGAGTCTTCAAGATGCCCTTAGACTTTTTCACTTGGCCTAACTACTCGTCGATTACAACAACAAAGACTGCGTTTTTATGAGTCATCTGAAGCATGGAGACTCTCGGTTCAAATGACACTGAACGGTCACCCATCTATGGACTGACCTCGCCTGATGTTTGCTTAACTAACTGATCGTTTGCCGAACTGTTATTACAATTGGCAGTGAGTACCTGAGTACATTTCAGTTAGAAATTCAAAATGAGAAGAAGAGTTAGATCTCATAAAGTGTGAAGACAATCTAGTGTTTCTTGTTTAACTTAACTTACAAACTCAGAAGCAGTCATAATCTTAGCCCTTACTAGACAAGATAATGGCGAACTAATGAGATATTTACTGAACAACCTTGCGTGCGGCGGTGACTCTTGATTATTATTATTACAATATCATTGTAAAACGCAAAACTTTATAAAAAATACATTCATTTCGAAATCAAGTTTTGTCTGTGGTATACCACTGCGATATTATCATGGGTCATATAATTATACATTCTAAATTGCAAGCGATCTTTGCTATCATTATTGCTTAGTACCTACAAGGATAATGAAGATAAATAAAGGAGTAATAATAGGACGAAACCTAAAAGGTTTTTGAAGAATTTCTCCGATGATAATTGTCTTTCACGAAGCGACTAATTTGAAGTAGATGAAGACAAAATCCCAAAGCTTCACGAGCCTACGTATCTACAATCTTTGGCAGGATTGTAGTTACAATCCAATTAACCCTTTCTATCCAGCCGCGGTCCAAACGACCGGCTTCTATTTAAATGTGCGATCGTTAACGAAACCCGGCATCACACTTCAATTACGCGACTCTAAGCGCTTAACGCTGTTTCTTGAGAAATTTCAATTTTGCGTTTGATTTTTAGGAACAATGGAAAATAAATATGATGAAAAATGCCCGTTGAAAACTTAAAATGTTCGCTCAAAGTTAGCTGCTTTATGAAATGTTTTGCAATAAAGTCAATAATTTATATACAAAAGTTTTAAGGTGAATACAAGTTATCTATAAAAAGTTCTAGCTCCTGTCTCCAATCCACTCATAAATATTGCTTAACGATCTGATTTCAACTGATATCTACGATAAATATTAAAAACAATTTCTTTTACATTTTCTAAATCTCTTTCAGATCTGGCAAATATCTCTGGACCTATCTGTATTTATAAACAAATTTAAAGCGATGGTTTACGATCTACACATCAGTTGACAGCTAACGTTGATTTACATACATACATAGATCTCAGTCAGCTTAGCTAAGCTAGATATTTTATTGAATTATTTGTACCAACAACTAATTTAAAAAAAAACACAGTTATTCCGAAATTGCATGACTGCTTTCGGTCAGTGCAGGACCTAACGTCTAATCTAAGTAGTTTATGAATTTTGCCTAACTTTAATTTTATTTTGTAAGTAATTAGTGATGGATGTTATTTAATCGGTAAACCAAGGAATACGAAAAAAAAAATACATATTACACATTTTTCAACGCCTGACCTCAAACATTATTCACCACTTAGGCTTCCGAGACCTTGAATAGTGATTGCTAAATCGCACAATCACGCCTCAATTACCAATCACCTTCCAAAACTAACGCTGAATTTGTTTTAACGGGCAAGAGGCAATCAGCGGGTCGTTTCGACCCGCCGCGTCAGACCGTCGTCACTCCCGTAATCTGTGGGTTATTAATCTACCTGAAAAGTTTTAGATTAGAACCGATAGGTAATTGCCTGAAGAAAGTTGTGAACAATCGCTCATGAATAAAATTATGATAAATGCGATCGTGCTGATGAGAGACTTTGTAGTGAAATTTGAAATTTATACATGGATGAGAATTGGAGAGATTGACTTTTGGAAAATGGTTAGATAAAACAATTGGACATTTTGTTGTGAAAATGTTTATAACATGGATTATATTGTAAACGTCAAATTACTGCAGAAGTTAAGTTCATTTGCCATTGTTAAGCGAAGGCGTCCCATCACTTCTTCTATTGCTCTCTATGTAAGGACTTCGTTTTCCAATTCATGCAAAGAGCTCAATGCTTAAAACGATTGAGTTAGTACTCTGGGGTGCTTTTGGAAAATGGTTAGTTATACTAAATTCTGGAAACTTTCTTGAAAACATTTTATAACATGGCTCATATGATAGACGTCAAATTGCTGCTGCTCTCTATGTAAGAACGCAGCTTAAAACGACCGGGTCAGTAATCTGAAGTGGAAAATAGTTACTTATAATAAGTTTTGGCAATTTTGTTGAAAACATTTTAGAACATGGCTCATATTATACACGTCAAATTTCTGCGGAGGTTAAGTTCATTTGCCATTGTTAAGCGAAGGCGTCCCTTCGCTTCGTGTCTTCTATTGCTCTCTACGGACTTCGTTTTCTAGTCCGTGCAGTTCGCAACTTAAAACGGGTCACTACTTTTATTTGGTAGAAATCTGGCCTAAGCGTGCAGTACTTCACCTACGTACAGTAAATACTGTTGCCGGAAGAAATTTGCACGGGGCGCGCGTGTCCGTGAGTTCCGGCACGCAGCCGGGTTGGCGCACGCCGTTCCTGCTTCAAGCGCCAACTAGAGTTCACGGTTAGTTACACATCGGCCTAATGTTTTGTTAATTTTGTTATATGTTACTTCCATAGTCTAAAAAACTAGTGAACAATATCTGGGATAGAATTCAGATGAAGATAATGAAAACCTGTCCGGAATTCTGCAATATGTAGTCCATAACGACCAGTGACAAGACGAGTCAGACATTCGACTGGCGTTTCTATTAAGCGAATCCTCAGAAGTACTTTATTAATCCTTGCATTATACTGCCCCTCGTCATCGGAGACATTACACAAGAGTTAATCTCTTGAGCCCAGTAATTGGCCTTGCTACAGTATCTTTCTTACAGAAATATATCAATTTTAACAAACTGCTGCTTGGAGGCAGAATATGCTGAAATGCGTTGATAGTTTCCTGGACGATCCTGGATCTAAATAATATTTTCGTGAACTTAATGCAGTTAAGGAAATATTATAGTAGAACACCTCTGATATCCAGAATCCGTATTTGCAAAGCAAGATCAAACATAATTAGGATCTGCCAAAGCAATATAATTATGCGAAAAAAATTTCAACACCCAGTTAATATATTACCAAAATGCTCTCAGAATCGATCCGATATTCGGAATGTTTAAAAAAAACAATCGATTATTTAGTTTCCACGATCGTTTGCACCTGGTCCACAAAGATGGAAATGTATTACAAATAATATTATGTAGTTTAAACAATAATCTCGGTGATGTTATTACAAACGATAAGGTTGCGTGAATTCTCGTTGATATGGTTTTCGTAATGAATTCCCGTTGTTTTGGATTCTGTGTGTGATTTTCGAGGATGGTTAATGTTATGGAAACAATGAAATCAAATACTTTTCTAAATTAAATTGATGAGATGAGAGAAGTGTTTGGTAGAGGTCTTAGTTAAGATAGGAAAAATGGTTTCTTTCTATAAACTGTTATTACCACGTTCAAGATAGGAAATTGGATTCCTAAATATCTCCGTATCTATTACATTTTTAACTTTTTATCTATCAGATGCTTAGGATCAATATATGTTATAGTATTTTATGGATCGGTTTTAACTATAATAATATCTCGGGACAATCAATATTATGATTGTATATTGTTTTCTTTTGCACCACTTTTAAAATGTCCTATTTTATTATTTTTCTTCGTTTTTATAGTGCTTACCTACAGTGTGTTCGAAGCAGTTGCATTAATTGTTAGAATCCGAAACATGAAATGTAGGACCATCGATATAATATAAACTCAAAGTATAAACTAGATAAACATTCACGAACAAAATGACATCTAAAATGTGGTCGCAGAGGTTGCAAACTTATCTGTGCTGGTGGCGGAAACGTGAACTAACGATTTTATAATGATAATGACTTGTAGTTTGACAGTTTCATATAGACAGTAGCGACACTCCTATCGGCATAAATAAATTTGTCAGGATGTGGCTTGTAAAGAAATAGTGACACAATGGGGCTATGTCTCGCTACCACTTTTTGAACCGTGACACCAAATCTAGTTTATATATTATATCGATGTGTAGGACTAATTTTTATTTTATGTAAACATAAAATAATATTTCATAAATCACCTAAAATTGTTTTATAATAACCGATAGCAATATCCAGAGCGACTAATCGCACCATCGACCTTGACATTAGCGATCACACGACACGACCGGAAGTGGTCATCAGAGGAACAATGGCGCGCGCACCGGATGTCGGCCATTTCATGGCAGCCCCGTATTCGGATAATGGCGGTCTCGATTTCAATTAAGTGGCGGTTTATGATCAAATATTTGAAATGGCCATTAAACAGTAATATACAATGATTATATAAAATTATTATATCGAGTAATTCTTTTTAGACTTGCTCTTTATAATTATAAGACTGCAAATGTTCATTATTCTCTTCTTTATACACTACACACGCACACTAACACGTACACACTACACACGCACGTTTGGTAGGTACACACAATTACACACATAATTTTTGGTTAAGTTAAATATTACTCAAGCCTAATTTATATTTTGTAAATTGCTTTGTCTCAACATGCATAACTATAATATTTAAGTTATGGAAGAGCGGAGTCTCCTAATACAGGCATTATTTGCTTAAAAGGAGACTTCATTTACAATCTGCTGTACCTATAATGTACGTTGATGATAATAAATTATTTGTATTTGTATTTATGTGTTGACATGAATACGTATTAACTGTCCTAACCGTACTGAAGAAAATTCAAAATCATTAACTGCCAGTCCCTATATCCTATCTATTGATTACTATAAGTTAAAATAATTACCATCGATAGCTTTATGACATATCTCCGTTTCAATAAACAAATATAGAAATATCTGTCCTTACTATTGATCTAGCTTCGAGACCTTAAAGCTTACTAGAGATAAGAAAATTAATGTCAAATGTCATATTGTTACTATATACTTTTAGACTTTCGCGTTCCATTATCAAACAACGTCAACGTCATGCCAAAATATAAGGTAAATCGCGTTAATTCCCGATTAGAATAAAGTTTCATATTGGCTTTTTAGTTTGTTGTACCTACTTTCGTCGTATTTTATTATTTTTTTTCCGTATTATTTGATCTTTTGAACGGCAAGACACATTGTCGCTCTGATCTAGTTGTAACATGACACACTGTTTAAAAAAAAAATGTGATAAAATGACAAGCCCGCTGAGTTTCTTGCCGGATCTTCTCAGTTGAGGCCGCGTTGTGATCCGGTGGTAGCTTTTTAAAAAAAAAAAAAAAAAATACATGACCTTTCAAAAGTGCTAGCGTTAAGCCTATTTGAAATAAACTATTTATGAGTTTGAGTTGAGTTTGAGTTTATTGTTACTTTTTAACTGAGATTGCTATCGGCGGTAGAGTTTTGGAACCGGCCGTTAGAAGATGTTGCTAAGCCGTAAGAATAGCACCTTCCCATCTCATCCCGTCGGGTGTCCGTAAGAGGCGACTAGGGGAAAACAAGAAGACGGGCAGCAGCGTCTTTCTGCAGAGCGTGGGCATTATAACAACCTCTCCCTTCTAAGGGCTGCTGATGATATTTACTGCGAATTGGTGGTTAAGGTAAATACCTTAAATTAGTTTCGTTTGGCAAATAATAATTATACAAGGTGTAAGGGACATCGTACCGAAAACCGATACCAGGGATCCAGTACATCATTCTGAACACTCACACAACTAGTGTTAAAATTTTTCTTCAGGTTTTTCATGAACCTTTTTAAATAAAATTAGTATAATATCATTATTGGTATAATAATAAAGCATAATTTTAATTTAAAAACAATAAATTACTTATTTGTGGAAAATTGATTTAATTATTTATTTATTTATTCTTTACTAGCTGACCCGCGCAGCACCGCCCGCGCTTTTATTACATTTTGCTCCTGGTGAAGCGCCAACGTAGTTTTTATAATGCCTTAAGAATTTACGCAATATCTTAATTACTACTACTAAATTAATATACTATATTCATTCCTCTATAAAAACGATGGGTATATAATGCAGAGCCCACGTATTGGAAAGTGATATGGTTGCCGAAAGTGTACCAAGAGATGGCTCTGGCAGCCTCATTTGGACTAAAATGCGGCTAATTATCAAGTCGTTGATTGGTCGACAATTATTTTTTCTAATGAATATTTGAGGGTGCAACAAGATTCGTTGCACTTCCTAGTTCCTACTGGACTATGTGATTGTGAATATTTCCGTGATCGCCGCTACACGTCTATAAATTTTTAAGACTTTATGACCTCGTGTCATCGCTCGCCTTTATTACCAATCATCTGATCCTGTGTAACTTGCTCGGCTAGAGTGCGAATCTAAATCGCCTCGCCAAATTGTACTATATTGTGAAGTTGAATAATCCGTGTGCCGGACGGCGAAGACTAGCCAAGAGGTTGCTGTGGTCTGCTGCCTCACTGTATGCTGTAGGTGTCCAGATCTGCTGAAAGGTACGTGGGCATATTTTCTTCCTGCATAGTAGTATACCCGCTCGCATTTTATAGAGGATTGACAGGGTTTCGGATCTCGCGGTCAGCCATAACTTTTAGGCATTGGCCATCTTAATTTAATTTTAATTTAATTCATAAACGTACGCAAGTACACCTGGTGTGGGCTATTTACACGCCCCTCCATACTTTTATGGTCCTTCACGAGCAGGATAGTAATCCAGTAAATTTTGTTTGTAGAATTTAACGTAATTTTGGTTAAAATCTCGTACATTACCGCTTACCGTTAACTTACCGCCATATTTGTTCATAGATTTTACGTAATTCTTGGTAATATTCTATTGGAATTGGCATTATTTTTTAATAAAGGTTTTACGTAATTTATTGGTAAAATCCTATTGTATTCCGATTTGTCCTGCATTTTACGTAATTATTGGTAATATTGCCAGTACAATTTGTAACGCCTAGGTTCCTACGTGCTACGTATTACTTTATGGTAGTAGGTAGGTACCTACTTAACGCCCCGCTCGCCGCCTTTTGAAGTGATTCGATTAACGGTCACTTGTTATAAAAAGTACATAATTTATTCAGTTATTTGCATTAATAAACATGTCTAAACCAAGTCAAGAAAATTTGCTGGTTCTTTTGGAACAAAAGAAAGAGTTGTTGTTTCAACGTATTAATCGTTTATATAACACGTCGAAGAATATAATTTCTTTCGAGTCTACATCGAGGTCGAATGAGGATTTTATGACTGATTCGGAAACGATTGATGATATTCGTGACAAGTTTGAATCCATTGTGGATCAAATTAACCAGATTCGCATAACTTTGAAACCTGGCACCGTTCCTGATTATGCTTGTTTAGATTCCTTTGAAGATTTATATATTAGAGTCAAACGAGTACGGAATAAAATTAATAACTCGAATGTTTTGCCATCGCGAAGTGATAGCCAAGCAAAAGGTAACTCTTCTACCGCGCCGTTAATAAAGTTGCCACCAATTAACTTGCCTTGTTTTGATGGTAAGACAGAGAATTGGCCCGTCTTCTACGAGTCATTCAAATCTAATATTCACAATAATAGTCAGCTGTCCGACTCGCAGCGTGTGCAATACTTAGTAGGCAATCTTACTCATAGTGCACTGAATGCCACCTCCGGTATTGTTCCGACTGGTGATACATATAAAATAATATGGGACAGTTTGGTGAAAAAGTACCAAGATAAACGTGCATTAGGTACACACTATCTAAACAACATTTTAGATATGAAAGGTTGTTTGTATAATTCTAATAGTTTAGATTATTTTATAGAAAAATACGCCGCTTCAATTTCCGCTCTTAAACAGTTAGACATAGCCGATCTTACTGATTTTATTTTTTTGCATTGTGCACTGAGGAAAATGGACTCACAAACTGCACAGAGTTTCGAGCTTTCTGTTCGTGACGTCGAGATCCCTACTACGGATCAATTAATATGTTTCGTTCAGGATCAGGCGAAAATACTCGACCGATCGAATTCGAACTCAAACCCGCGCCAGGTAAGTAGACCGCCTGCTTCTGCGCCACGCAACACTCGGGCTCAGACGTACAAGTCGTTCGTCGCTAGCGAGCTACCTATATCTACGCAGGTTGCTAGCTACTCCGCGCGCGCGCCGCCACCGCCACCGCTGCATGCGCCCGATACATCGCGCTGTGCGTATTGCAATGATAATAAGCACGTACATCTTTATAACTGCGCGCAATTTAAAGCATTAAATGATGCTAAAACGCGATATGATTTTATAAAATCTAAACGTGGCTGCGTAAACTGTCTTAGTACAAGACATAATATATCTAATTGTAACTCGTCTGTCGTATGCGAATTATGCAAGAAACGACATCATACTCTTTTACATTTTAAAAATAAAAATACACTTACTTATACCGCTGAAATTATTAATAATGATTTATCTGTACCGCCGCCGCTCGCGCTACCCCGCACACCTTTCAGTACCCCTCGGTCGCCTGCGCCTATACACAGCGCTTCGTCGTCCGCTATTCCGCCTGACGTTACCGCACCGCCGCGTCCTTATGTCCATTGTGATAAGGGCGATAATGGCATACACGCAGCGTCTTATAATGCGCTTAATGAGGTATCGCCGCCAACATCGCATAATTCCGCGGTGTTACTTACTGCTGCAGCGAAGTCGAAATCGACGGTTTTGTTGTCGACTGCCCAGGTATACGCGCGACCAAAAGGAAGTAGTGGGCAAAGGTTCATAATTAGATTTTTAATTGATAATGGCTCACAAAATAATTTAATAACCACGGATTGTTGCCGCAACTTAAATTTACCTATAATACCTTTGAGTAATTCTTTTGTCAAAGGTGTTGGCTCAACTTCGCGCCCTATAATTGGATACGTGTATGTAGATATTGAATCTCGCGTATATCCAGATAAAAAATACACCATTCACGCGTTAGTTGTGGATTGTATTACGGACCAACTGCCAACTAGATTTATAGAGTGGGATGCCAGTATGGATTACCAGGATCTGCCACTCCCTGGAATCGTAAATCTAGTTTTGGGGGCTCAGTTATTCCCGTATATTTATTTAGGAAACAGAGTAGACATTGGTTCGCATGCCCCACCTGCGCTATTGACGACATTCGGGTACGTTCTGATGGGAGATTGCCCGCGTAATGACGTCACACCCGCTAGTTCTTTTACTGCGTTAGCTCTGAATGACTTAGTTCAGAAATTTTGGGACTTAGAAGAAATACCTACGACTCGCCTGTTGTCACCGGAAGAGACGGAATGTGAAAATATTTCCACGTCATCAGTAACCCGTGACGTAGACAGTCGTTACACCGTGTCTTTGCCCTTTGGTAAAGACCCGTCAGAGCTGGGTAATTCATACGCCGCCGCTTATCGCCGATCTATGGCGCTAGAATGTAACTTTAGACAAACGCCATTGATCAAAGAAAGTTATAATGCAGTTATTAAAGAGTATAACGATAATAATTATTTTAGTCCCGTTGATGAATTAAATATTCATGATTTAGGTTATTATATACCACATCATGCTTTAGTTCGTCCAGACAAACCTATTCCGCGTGTTGTGCTGGACACAAGCACAAAAATTAATACCGGTTACCTTTTCTTAAATGCCGTATTACATATTGGTCCTAAATTTCAGGCCGATTTATTTTTGTTGCTACTGGATTTTCGTTTGTTTGCAGTAGTAATGAACGCTGACATAATACGAATGTATGTACGTATTGGTGTACCTGATGACCAGCGTAAATACTTACGTATATTATTTCGCTTCAATGAGGGCGAATCAGTACACACCTCTGCTTTTAACCGGATATCGTTGACAGCTATGCGCACTGTGCGACAGCTGGCCTGCGACATGAGTCCACACTATCCCGAAGCCGTGAATGTAGCAGAATCTAGCCTTCACATGAATGATTTGGTTTATTCTGCTCCTAATGGAAAGATCACTCTGCAGTCATCGCAGGATCTTATAAAAATGTTTAAATCTGGCTATTTTGACCTGGTGAAATGGCAAAGCAATTCACCAGTTCTTTTAAAGAGTTTTCCTGACTCGCACCGCAAATCGCTTGAGTTCGGTGAGGGAAATAATTCTTCCAAAGTACTAGGCTTTTCACGGGAGCCTTCCGGAGATGATTTCTCTTTCACATCCGCTCAAATAGTGGACAAATGCACTAAGAGGAATATTCTCTCGATAGTGGCTCGTTTGTTCGACGTATTGGGTTTGGTCGCACCCATTATTTTATATGCCAAATTGCTTATAAAAGATTTGTGGTTGAGCAACTGTGGCTGGGATGATCCTGCGCCAGATCATATAGTTACTCGCTTTTCTGTCCTTGTACAGGAATTTCCTTTGCTAAGCACTTCACAAATTCCTTGCCATATAGGTGTTGAGGTGGATTGTGTTGTGCGTATCGTCGCATTCTGTGATAAGTCAAAGGTCTCGCCAACTAAAATCTCACCACTCGCCAGTCTTGAGTTACGCGCCGCTTTACTTATATGTAAATTAACTAAATCTGTCCAAGATACGTACTACGCACGAATTCCTATTGCAGGGATATACGTTTTTTCTGATTTTACTATCGCTTTATCTTGGATACGCTTGTCACCACATTGTTGGTCGATATTGTTTAGTGATAAACGCCTTCACCTTACACAGCGTAAACAATTGCTAGATAGCATGGTCCAATTTTTCCGGAAGAAATGGCACCTAAAGTATCTGCATGCGCTGCAAGTTAGGCAGAAGTGGACTTCTCCTGACAAACCCGTAGAGATCGGAACTGTAGTACTCATGGGACAAGATGATTCAGTTCCATTGTCCTGGCCTCTAGGAGTTATTACAGAAGTCTATAAAGGCACCGACAATGTAGTTCGTGTTGCCAAAGTAAAAACCCAATTTGGTACTTTTAAACGCGCTATCACCAAATTATACCCTATTCCAACGCAATAATTTTATATTATTATTTTATTCTTTAATTTTATCCGCCTTTTTATCTTAATTCAATTTAAATTTATTTTTTCAACCGCTTCGCTTTATTATCAGTCATAAATTTCTATCAATCTTGATTTATGACATACTTATTTAACTTTATATTTTGTTTTGAAAGACCTTGCGTTCTTCCAAGGCGGGGAGCATGGTGAAGCGCCAACGTAGTTTTTATAATGCCTTAAGAATTTACGCAATATCTTAATTACTACTACTAAATTAATATACTATATTCATTCCTCTATAAAAACGATGGGTATATAATGCAGAGCCCACGTATTGGAAAGTGATATGGTTGCCGAAAGTGTACCAAGAGATGGCTCTGGCAGCCTCATTTGGACTAAAATGCGGCTAATTATCAAGTCGTTGATTGGTCGACAATTATTTTTTCTAATGAATATTTGAGGGTGCAACAAGATTCGTTGCACTTCCTAGTTCCTACTGGACTATGTGATTGTGAATATTTCCGTGATCGCCGCTACACGTCTATAAATTTTTAAGACTTTATGACCTCGTGTCATCGCTCGCCTTTATTACCAATCATCTGATCCTGTGTAACTTGCTCGGCTAGAGTGCGAATCTAAATCGCCTCGCCAAATTGTACTATATTGTGAAGTTGAATAATCCGTGTGCCGGACGGCGAAGACTAGCCAAGAGGTTGCTGTGGTCTGCTGCCTCACTGTATGCTGTAGGTGTCCAGATCTGCTGAAAGGTACGTGGGCATATTTTCTTCCTGCATAGTAGTATACCCGCTCGCATTTTATAGAGGATTGACAGGGTTTCGGATCTCGCGGTCAGCCATAACTTTTAGGCATTGGCCATCTTAATTTAATTTTAATTTAATTTATAAACGTACGCAAGTACACCTGGTGTGGGCTATTTACACGCCCTCCAGCTCCCCTTTTCTCCCTCCTCCCTAGATTTATCTCTCTCCATATCTCTCTCTCTTATAAAAATAATCTAATTATATGCTCTTTCTCTCCTCTCTCTTTCCCCCTCCCGCTTCGGTTTCCGTCACACTCCCCCTCTTCCTCTCCCTGTTGTCCCCTCTCTGAACCCTCTCCCCCTCTCTCTTCTACGAACTTGCTCCTTCTCACTCCCCCCTTACTCCACCTAACTCCCCCGATCCCTCACCCCATCACCCCCTCCTCGAAACCACTCTCCCTCTTTCTCCTCTCTTGCACCCTCCTCGTTCTATATATCCTCGTCAATCATGGTATCAGCGGCATTAAATATACTTTATGACCTATTCTCAGACCTCCCCGATATGCACACAAAATTTCATACATATCGGTTCACCCATATATTTAATGACCTTTCCTTATGTTGCTTAACCTTAACCTAGTGGCATGAAACATACTTTACGGCCTATTATCAGACTGTCCCGATATGCACACAAAATTTCATACAAATCGGTTCACCCATCTATGTAATGACCTTGCCTTATGTTGCTTAACCTTAACCTAGCGCTATGAAATATACTGTATGACCTATTCTCAGACCTACCCGATATGCACACTTTCATACAAATCGGTTCACCCATCTATTTAATGACCTTACCTAACGTTGCTCAACCTTAACCTACCGGGATAAAAAGTATCCTATGTCTGTTTCCTGGGTCTTAGCTACCTCCCCACAAATTTTCAGCCGAATCGGTTATGCCGTTCTTGAGTTATAGATTAAAGGTCTATAGTGATTGTATGTTCAATTTCACCGATAGATGGCGCTGTTCATAATGTAAATCACGCTAACATCGTAAATTACTGTCTAATGATATTCGATAATTAAAATTTTAAGTTTTTTTGCATCTTTTATTGTTGCGACTGTAATACAATACCTATACACTACCTGGACTTGGGGAGTTTCATTAAAATTTCATGAACAAACAAAAATTTCCTGGGTGTATCGGACCGGCTTACCTCTTACAAAAATTGACCCTTCGCCACTGCCATATCTTATGCAAACTAAATGTCTGCTCAGTCCCTATTGTATATAGCGTAATAATACATATCTTAATGATTAGCTGATCAGTCTATAATTACTCTATTCAAATACAAAGGAAATTACGTGGTAATATGTGCAAGTAATGTTTCACTGCTTAGCCCCCTATGAAACATAGCGTGATGTTTTATATACCAATTTATACCTTGACTTCTACACAACACATCAGTGAAAGTCCTGTCAAAATCCATCCACGGGTTTTCAAATGATACCTGGACAAACAGAACGACAGACAGACAGACAATAATTCCAAAAAAAATTGTTTTGGCTTCTATGTCGATAGTAGAGTATCCCCACATAGAAATTTTGGAAAAATATTCAATGTACAGAAAAAGTGCTCTTTGAGTTTTACTATAGTACTAGCTGACCCGCGCAGCTCCGCCCTCGCTTTTATTACATTTTGCTCCCCTTTTCTCCCTCCTCCCTAGATTAATCTCTATCCATATCTCTCTCTCTTATAAAAAAATCGAATTATATGTTCTTTCTCTCCTCTCTCTTTCCCCATCCCGCTTCGGTTTCCGTCACACTCCCCCTCTTCCTGTCCCTGTTGTCCCCTCTCTGAACCCTCTCCCCTATCTCTTCTACGAACTTGCTCCTTCTCACTCCCCCCTTACTCCACCTAACTCCCCCGATCCCTCACCCCATCACCCCCTCCTCGAATCCCCTCTCCCTCTTTCTCCTCTCTTGCACCCTCCTCTCGTTCTATATATCCTCGTCAATCATGGTATCAGCGGCATTAAATATACTTTATGACCTATTCTCAGACCTCCCCGATATGCACACAAAATTTCATACAAATCGGGTCACCCATCTGTTTAATGACCTTGCCTTATGTTGCTTAACCTTAACCTAGCGGTATGAAATATACTGTATGACCTATTCTCATACCTACCCGATATGCACACTTTCATAAAATCGGTTCACCCATCTATTTAATGACCTTACCTAACGTTGCTTAACCTTAACCTACCGGGATAAAAAGTCCTATGTCCGTTTCCTGGTTCTAAGCTACCTCCCCACCAATTTTCAGCCGAATCGGATAGGCCGTCCTTGAGTTATAAAAGTTCTATAGTGATTGTATGTATGTACTTACAATTCCGCCGATAGTTGGCGCTGTTTATAATGTAAATCACGCTAACATCGTAAATTACTGTCTAATGATATTCGATAATGAAAGTTCTTAGTGTTTCGCATCTTTTATTGTTGCGACTGTGATACAATACTTATACACTACCTGGACATGGGGAGTTACATTAAAATTTCATGAACTGGCTTTTAAATAAAATGAAATGTTATTTTTCCCTTGCCTATTCCTTTCCTAATCTAGTTTGGACTCGCTCGGGAGTTACAGATTTTAACTTTTTAAAGATATAATGTCATATTGCTATCAGCAAAGTACTCAGAACAATACAGAAATCTAATGAAAATTTCCTGGGTGTACCGGAACGGCTTACCCCTTACAAAAATTGACCCTTCGCCACTGCCATATCTTATGCAAACTAAATGTCTGCTCAGTCCCTATTGTATATAGCGTAATAATACATATCTTAATGATTAACTGATCAGTCTATAATTACCCTATTCACATACAAAGGAAATTACGTGGTAATATGTGCAAGTAATGTTTCACTGCTTAGCCCCTATGAAACATAGCGTGATGTTTTATATACCAATTTATACCCCTACTTCTACACAACATATCAGTGAAAGTCCTATCAAAATCTATCCACGGGTTTTCGAATGATGCCTGGACAAACAGAACGACAGACAGACAGACAGACAGACAGACAGACAGACAGACAGACAGACAATAATTCCAAAAAAAATTGTTTTGGCCTCTATGTCGATAGTATAGTATCCCCACATAGAAATTTTGGAAAAATATTCAATGTACAGAAAAAGTGCTCTTTGAGTTTTATTATAGTATAGATGCACTAAAACAGTACATAGGCAATTAATTATTATTATTTTAGAAAATTAGCAATGTAATTTGAGAAATAAATATTACTTATTCATTACATGCTCGAAAATTAATAAGTCAGTCATTTGTAATTTTCCATATAAATGGTTTCTGTACCTAGTATTGTAACGGACATTATTTGACATCTTATAAAAAAAAAATCAGTACGATGTCCCTTACACCCGTTATAACTTATATTATTGCAAATAAATTAATATACGTAATTCATTAATATATCCACTGGATTCTTAGATCTTCTTGTCTACTCGCGAAGGAAAAAGAAATTGAATACCCGAACTTGATTTTGTCTTTCTATTTCGTTTTAGGTATAGCCGAAATTAATTCGCCTTTATTATTCCAAACCACATTTTATAACCTTGTAAAATGTAACTAATTAAATTTTCATTTTTATAGTCGTATATTTTTTGTCATTAAATTATCTCATTTTGGGACTGCTCATTAATGTATAGCATTATTATAATTATAGTCTGTTTTTATAATTAACTCGTGACCCGCCCCGGCTCTGCATGGGTGTATGTACCGGTTTTTATACATGTAAACCTCCAATGAAAAATCATCTAATAGACAGACGGAAAGCGGCTTTGTTTTATATTATGTAAAGAAGAAGAAGAATTAGATAGTTAGATAAATTCTTTATTGCACACATTTTGTAGAACAATACATTGAACAGTAACATAGGTAATTATTAATGTGAGCAAAGGCGGTCTTATCGCCATATAAAACACAAAATAAAACGTAATTAATTATAGGTATAATTAATTACGTTTTATTTTGTGTGGCATAATAACTACACAGATAAATAATAAAATCTTTTATTCTCTTATCACAAGTCCTTCAGAACTACCTAACTCCAGCATCATTGCGACTAGCCAATAAAGCCACGTATACTATTGGAACCGCCATAAAGATCCCGATACCGGTGTGTACCGCCATAAAATTGTTTTTGGCCACTCCAGGGTTGCCAGTTTACGAGTGACGCGGAAATTGGCGGCATTTTGCCGTCCGCACTAGCAACACTGTTTTTATTACTGTTTTATAGGCTGTTTGTAGATATTTGTGGTCAATTTTCTGTGTATGGTTATGATATACACGGTAGGGGTTAAGTAATGGTTGTGACAGGTCATAAAATCAGATTGAAAATATTTACAGAGTGGATATGGGATGTGAAAAATTGTTTAGAAGGTTTGTTCGACCCGCTTTTGTTTATTTATTTAAATCATTTTTGATGTTCTAAGAGCTGTCAAATTTGGCATAAATATGAATAGGCATGATGACTGCAACACAATACCTCAATCCTGTGTAAATAAACAACTGTCATCTCAACTTTTTCTTTCATACAATGATTCACTTTTATACCTAGACAGATGTTTATTTACACCGCAGTGACGTCACAATATGGCGCCATGCACCGGCCATCGTTTTGGAACGAAATTCAAACTCTATTTAAAAAAATGAAAATATTGTTATTAATTGTAAATGTAATACAAAAATATGATTATTTTCGGCAATAGTAGACCCGTACATTATAGAGTATTTTTTCAAAATTAGTCATCATGCCTATTGATGAAATATAGTGTGTAAAGCCAAGATCAACTCCCACCCACCGACTTGGTGTATGTGTG
This sequence comes from Furcula furcula, assembly GCA_911728495.1. NCBI lineage: Eukaryota > Metazoa > Arthropoda > Insecta > Lepidoptera > Notodontidae > Furcula > Furcula furcula. Next base: position 21,540,226 of record OU452259.1, on the reverse strand, counting down.
ATGTTTTAAGATAGAATTATAGCCCAAGTAGCCTTGTTGTTCGTCAATATCACTAGATTTATTTATAGTAATAATCTATTTACAACTAAATATATTTTCTATTAAAAGTTATGGTTAGTATTAGGTATGTTCCCATTAACTTTGAGCAAGTGATTGAATCACTGTAGAATGGGAACATCACTACTACTATTAATATGGCAATATTATTTTACAAAGTGACATTAGCAAATGTCAGTTTACTCCAGTGAATTAATAATTGGACTTTAGTTTGCAAAATTGCTGTGCATACGTAATATGTGTAGGTGTACCTGCGGTCAGAGACTTCTGTTTGATGACGATAATCGCTTGCTCGATCCCGCCGCAAAATACATGTGGGCGAGGGAGGGCCCATTACGACGCTTCGGCCAAATGATTTTGTTTGAAAATAATAATTGGTAAAGCATCCGTAACCGCGACAGTACATATGTGAATTGAGACCATTTTAATGTTTAATACTTAATGTTTGGTATGTTTACTGGTTTATCCGTGGAGTGGCAGGGTAAGGATAGCACCCTCCCATCTCTTCCCGTTGGGTGTAGGTAAGAGGCGACTAAGGGGAAACAAGAAGACGGGCAGCAGCGTCTTTCTACACTGCGATCCCCAAGCCGCCTGCCAAGCGTGGGGATTATGGCAACCCCTCCCTTCTAAGGGGGAGGTCTTTGTTCAGCAGTTCGTCTTTTAGCTGCTGCTGCTGCTGATGATGATGATGATGGTGATACTGGTGTGATTTATAAATAAAATAAAAAATAATACAGCTTTAGAGTAAATAAGCAAAATACCGTATATGTAAAAGAAACATGATCCTCGCTACATATTTTCCGGGATACTTGTGTATTCATACGTACAAAGGCAATAAAATCACAATAGCAACGTGTACGCGAGTAATATATTCTATATCGGAGTCAGATGTCCTTTCCTGGGGATTATTGAAACAAAGAAAACTGAATTTACCAATTCGAAACCTATTTCGTAGGAATGACAGTTACATATGATGAGTCCTTTGAAGTAATGGTTATTTTGGTTATACGCCTCAAAACTAGCCTCAGTGTCGTGTCAATCAATCGCCGGTCAATCACACGACAATCTTTAATTTTTATAGTGTTTAGATTCAGACCGTTCGCCTGAGGGTAAGCGTCACGCCTCCACATAGACAGATGTACTTAATGTCGCTCTTTGCTCGATTAGTTATTGAGTTACTTTAGTCCGGTAATTTCACCACCTACAGTCCCATTCACTGCTCTTTAGAGAAGGAATATCTAACACTGCGTGGTACATACCTTTTTTTCGCGGGGGAAACCTTCAAAATGTCCCGGAAACTGTGGTGCTCGACCGGGGTATGTGGGATTTTTACCCACTAAAACCCCCCGGCTGTCGCATCGGCACATGAGAGGGGGCCCCAGGGTTCTCGGATGGGATCTGCACCAGGGGCTCTTCAGTGCCTTGTTTTTGAGCCTGCTGGAGGCACATTGTAGCCCCCCGGGAACCTGACGCGGTGCTCACGGGGACGGGGGTCCCAACCCCGCCGCCGTACTCAATGGACGTCCTAGGGCCCACACCCCGAACGTCCAGCGACTCCGAAGGCGTGGTATACACCTGGATCTCAGGTAGGTGCCTTGTACCTTGCACAAGGGAGGCGCTCATAGCCAGTGTAATCACTGTTCGTTAAACGATTAGATGGGAAGCAACGTCAGAGAAGGTCAGTCGTTAGATGGGTGACTATTTCAGAGGACACGTAAAACGTTAGTCCCAATTGTTGTCATCTTAGACATCAGGCAAAGGCGACTTGAACAACTCTGGACAAACTGATTGACAACTAAACAACCACAAAATAAAATATTTTCCGAAAAAAAAAACTGACTTCAGATAATGATCTAAAAAGCATCAAATAACGAAAATATATTGAAGTAGAATAGCGTTAGAGCGTGTTAATTAATATCAGCACTGACTGGCACCGACTTCAATATAGTTTCGTTATTTAATGCTTTTTATATAATTTTCTTTAAAGTCGTTTTTTTTTCTGAAAATATTTTATTTGATACTTTTTAGTGAATTTTATTCTACCTACCAAGATATCAGCAGCCATGTACTGCTGCATCAAATGAGTTAATATAAAATGTATACAAAAATATATACTTAATATTGTCTTACTTACGCGAATATTAGGTACACATTGAAATCAAACCATACTACTAAATCTAAAATAAACCGCTATAAAATCCGTAAAAGTAGTTTCATTTCAATGTACAAAAATATACTTCTCTAGCTACCCATTTTTCGGAATCTGGTTGTGAAGTGTAAAAAATGACAAGCTAAATGCGATTCACTATAATTCACCATTATAACTTGCGTTCACGTTATCACGCATCTCGAACGGCTATGCTAGAGTAACTTACTGGAAACATAAAGAATATATATCTTTAAAACTACTGAACCCATTTTGATGAAACTTACAGTATTACCTAAATTGAAAGATACTAAAACTAATGCAAAAATAATTACCACAATCGTTTCTGATAAATCGAGGGACAAACCTACATACATACACTCATGAGATTTGGCACATTTTTTTAAAAGCCCATATAGACTGCCATAGGTAAATATTACGCATTTTTATTATATATAATATTACATACAAACGCGTCGAATACAGAACCTTCTTTTTGAAGTCGGTTAAAATGGGAGCCGCCGCCTAATAAAAATATAATCCTCTTGTTTCTACGATCTGAGGTCAAGACATTGGCTCCCCTTGAGAAACAGATGTCGCAGCTAGTGGGTTGGAGGGACGTTCCTCCTCACGACGTGTCAACACGTTCGTTTAATGGCCCACTGGTACCGTTAACACCGCGTTAAGTACAGGCTTTACCGTGTGCCAGTATTGGTCACTTATTATTTCAAGCATTGTGCACGTTTTATATCACAAGACGATATTTGAAAACAAACTTTAATACCAGCCCTTATCTATGTCCCACTGTTGGGCAAGATGATGGGGCTTAGGCCGTAGCCCATCACGCTGGCCAAGTGCGGGTTGGCCAGCGTGTCATTTGAAAGCTAGTTATGGCTTTCTCAGACATGCAGGTTTCGTTACGATGTTTTCCTCACTGAAAGCTAGTAATAATCGCACAAAGACGATTCGCACATGATTAATTAAAGAAATCAGAGGTGCGAGCTGGGGTTCGAACATGCGCACGTTGTTTTCAAGGCAAGCGCTCACCCAAGCTGTTACTGCATTACACAAAACAACAAACAAACTTTGATAGTATTTATTTAAAAACTATTTTTAACCGGCTTCAAAAAGAAGGTTCTCTATTCGACGCGTATGTATGTAATATTGATAAAAATGCGTAATATTAATATATGTTAGTCTATGTGGGCTTCTAAACAAATTTACCAAATGTTATCAGTGTATGTATGTATGTATGTAGGTTTGTCCACTGATTTCTCAGAAACTACAAGTCCGATTTCGAAAATTCTTTTTGCAATAGTTAGAGTATTTTTCAACTTAGGGTAGAGCACAAGTTTCATCAAAATCGGTCCAGTAGTTTAAGAGATATAAACTTTTTATGTTTTCAGTAAGTTACTGTAACGTAGACGCTCGAGTTGCGTGATAGTGCATCAGCACTATCACGCAACTCGATTTTACCAAGATAGGTATCTCCTATCTTGTAGGACCTATCTTGGTAAAATAAGTCACTAAAAAGTGTTAAATAAACTATTTAAAAAAAAAAACGACTTCAGAGTAAATTATGTAAAAAGCATAAAATAACGAAAATATATTGAAGTCGGTGTCAGCTGGTGATAGTGTTAGTTAACATGATTAGCTAGCACCGACTTCAATATATTTTCGTTATTTTATGCTTTTTAGATAATTTACTTTGAAGTCGATTTTTATTTTTTTTACAATAGTTTATTATTTATATTTTAGCACGTAAAGATTTTTTATTTCTGCAGATTTTTTGAATAAACTTCGAGACTAGAGTGAATAGGCTAATGTACTTTAACATCCTGGATTGCGTCGCCGATTTCCATCAGGTGGGACTGCAGTCAACCACTACCTTATATATAGTAGAAAAATAAGTATCATGCTCACGAGAGGGCTAAGTTGGAGCCAGCCTAATGATAACACAAGAACTGTCCCTTGTTTGAGATGCTGTGAAAAATCTAATAACAAGCACTATGTAAGACTGGGAGAGATCGAATCGGACTAATAACAGGTATAGAAGATAAAAGGGTTTATACTCAAATAATTATACAAGGTGTCCCTGAAATGGGGTATCAAGCCGGTAATGATGCATTATGTAACACAGCAATCCATATGTGAAAGACTGAGCTCAAAATTTTGTTCGTTATTTAGTCGAAAATGTATGAATTTCTCATTAAACAGGACAGGCATGCAAACAATAAAAAACAGTGGCTCCATATGTGCAGGACGGGCAGACCCGAATGAACGAGCCACTGACGTCCTGTGTGTCTGTAGCTATCGCTGGTACGGTATGAACCCGCCGAAGAGTGTTGACGCTGTTGGTTACAATGTAGGTTACAAGGTGTCCGTGAAATAAGAAGTCCCAATTCGATAGCAAGCTTGATAGTGGCTCCGTCGGTGGCGCTCTTCGTACTGAATATACTTTTCTTCTATTTAAATCTTCGAGTCTTGTATTTAGTTCCCGCGTCGACCGCTAGCTTGTTCACCGACAGTGGCTCTTTTTTTTTTGTATATTATTATATTCGTAATATCAGAAATATAGACGTGAACAGTAGATTTTCCTTTTTCAATTACGCGAATATATTAACACATATTCTAATGACCTACGAATTGTATATTTGGATGACAATGATTAAATTTAATGCATTTACTTTTACATAAAAAAATAGCTCAATAGTCGTACTGTGCTCCATTCACTACATATACTTTCACACTCTTATATACATCCATACTACATACATTTAACCATGGGATTTACTTCATTACTAAGTTTATTTTTAATTTTATATACACTAAAACTTGTGTCTATCATTGTTTGGGGGGGGGGGGGGGGTTGCCATAATCCCCACGCTTGGTAGGCGTCTTGGGGATCGCAGTTTGTGTGAAGAGATGGAACTTTAAACAGAAGACGCTGCTGCCCGTCTTCTGATTTCCCTTAGTCGCCTTTTACGTACACCCAAAGGGAAGAGATGGGGGGGTGCTATTCTTACCCGGACACCCCACGGGCCACTGGCCTTTTGGAGAAGCTCAGAGTCACACAACGAGCTATGGAGAGAGCTATGCTCGGAGTTTCTTTGCGCGACAGAATCCGGAATGAGGAGATTCGCCGAAGAACCAAGGTCACCGACATAGCTCGTAGAATATGCAAGTTGAAGTGGCAGTGGGCAGGCCACATCGCTCGAAGAACCGATAACCGTTGGGGAAGGAAGGTTCTCGAGTGGCGACCACGAACCGGAAGACGCAGCGTAGGCAGGCCTCCCACTAGGTGGACCGACGACATTGTTCGCGTCGCAGGCAACCGGTGGATGCAAATAGCAAATTGTCGTTCATTGTGGCGGTCTAAGGGGGAGGCCTTTGTTCAGCAGTGGACGTCTTCCGGCTGGTGATGATGATGATGATAGACTAAAACCGTAACTTTTACGTAATTCTGCTTTTGTATGTCTCTCTGTGAATTTTTTTGTCTTTTTTTTCTCTTATTTGTTAAACTTATGTGCGGTGTCTGCTGTTGCGCTCAGATGCGCTCCCGCTAAGGGATGACCACGGAAGATCAGCGTCGTTGTTCCAAATAGGAGCAACGACACATGCTGAGTGGATAACCCTTCAGCGGCATTGTTAAAATAAAACAAGTGTAATAGATAAGTTAGATTTAGATGTCGCTGAATAAATATTTTTCTTAATTTCTTTCTTTCATACAGTTAATTGTATCGATATATATAAAGAAATAGAAGTAATAGATTACAGTATTGTTAAACTTAATTATATTAGAGACTAGCTGACCCACGCAGCTCTGCCTGCGCTATTTTTACGTTAACTAAACTTTTAATAACAGACATTCGCATCGAATACATAACCTCCTTTTTTATAGTCTGTTAAAAACTGGGACCCACTTTTTACTTGCTCTCCGAAGCACGGACCCGTTTAGTTCAAATGGCGTTAAACGGTCACCCATCTATTTAATGACCTTACCTAACGTTGCTTAACCCGATCGATTACAAAACCTTGATAACAACTCTCTATGAGTGTTACCTTACTGATATTTATTATATTATAAAGAAAAATTGATAAAATCGGACCAAGCGTATAACCAACTACCCATTTTGACTTTAATACCCTCTCCCACAAGAACCGTTACGGGATAAAAAGTATCCTATGTCCTACCTCGTAGTAAGATCTCAAATCATGCCAAGTTTCATTTGAATCCATTCAGTAGTTTCGGCGTGATGCTCAGCCGTGATACAGACAGACAGACAGACAAAAATTAAAAAAAATACATTTTCGGCCTCAGTATCGGTTATAGAATGCCCTCCAAATATAATTTTCAAAATATCTTCAATGTACAGAATTGGACCTGTTACAGTTTTATTATAAGTACTAGCTGACCCACGCAGCTCCGCCTGCGCTATTTTTACGTTAACTAAACTTTTAATATCAGACATTTGCATCGAATACATAACCTCCTTTTTTATAGTCGGTTAAAAACTGGGACCAACTTTTTACTTGCTCTCCGAAGCACGGACCCGTTTAGTTCAAATGGCGTTAAACGGTCACCCATCTATTTAATGACCTTACCTAAAGTTGCTTAACCCGATCGATTACAAAACTTTGATAACAACTCTCTATGAGTGTTCTCTTACTAATATTTATTATATTATAAAGAAAAATTGATAAAATCGGACCAAGCGTATAACCAAGTACCCATTTTGACTTTAATCCCCTCTCCCAAAAGAACCGTGCTAGATTACGGGATAAAAAGTATCCTATGTCCTACCTCGTAGTAAGATCTCAAATCATGCCAAGTTTCATTTGAATCCATTCAGTAGTTTCGGCGTGATGCTCAGCCGTGATACAGACAGACAGACAGACAGACAGACAGAAAGACAGACAGACAGACAGACAAAAATTAAAAAAATTACATTTTCGGCTTCAGTATCGATTATAGAATGCCCTCCAAATATAATTTTCAAAATATCTTCAATGTACAGAATTGGACCTGTTACAGTTTTATTATAAGTATAGATTGAAGATCAACTAATGGATATGGATAAGCCGACCCTTCGCGCTGTTCCCTTGTCGAGAGTAATGTGACCAACTTAACTAGATTTACAAGACTCGAGTATGTTTATGATCACATCAGATATTCTTATATATCCACAATTTATATAATAATAATAATATCTTGGGACAATCCACACACGGTCATCCAATCCCAAACTAGGCAGTGCCTGTACTATGGAAACCAGATAACTGATACTAATACTTATATACTTTTTTTTTTGTAAATACATACTTAAATAGATAAGACACCCAGATACTTGGCGGGACTCGAACCCACGACCCATCGGTTAGCAGACAGGTTATACAAGATATATATTAAAACATATTTAATGTACACTTTTTCGGTACTATAGACATTTTTTATTAAGCGTTTTCGGGTATAAGGCCACTCGTGCACATTATAACTTTTCTTTTGGAAATTTATAATTTTTACATAATAGAAGAAAGAAGAAAGAAAGCAGAAGAAAATAACTTATTTATGTACACTTTTTTTACTATATTTATATTAAGAGCCAGTGTTATATTGCAATCTCACCTGATGAAACGGTGACGTAATGGAGAACGATAAAGCAGACTATCTTAATAAAAGTCTATTCCAACTTATTATAGTTATCGACCGATTACCTGACATTTTAGTAGTACCTATACCCGTATCTATTCGTTTTTTTTTTCACGTGAGACGTAACATCTACTACACTACACTCTTATCCGTAAATGAACATGTTTAGTAAAATAAAAAGATATTTTATTCGATTTCAAAGTATGGTCACACTAATGCAAGCTCGTTCGGTTTCCTGCACAATAAAATTTGTAAGTATATTCAGGTAAGTACCTTTACTGTTATTAGTATAGCTGGGGCTAATATATCTGAGGACATTTGTGGCTTTTGGAATTATTTGCTAATGTCCTATTTGCTTCATAGTACCAACCTATAAAATTAGAGAAAAAAAGAATGGATGGAAGAAAGATTTTTGCAAATCGGATCATAAATGCCAGAGTTATGCGCGAACATACATAGAAAAAAAAACAAAAAAAAAATATACAGACGAATTGAGAACCTCCTCCTTTTTTTGAAGTCGGTTAAAAACAGAGAGCACTAACCTCTTACTACTACTAACCTCTTATAGTGCGACTTTGTCTGTCTGTCTGTTTGTCACGCCAATAGTCTGTCACAAAAACAGATTTATATTTATTTTCTGCCACATAGTTTTTGACTTATGCTTAATCACACAATCGTTCTTAACGTATGTCTCAATTGGCGTCACATCACTGGATGGTAGGTACCTTGTACAAGGAACCGTCCAAGTAGGTACCAGCGCTGTGTCAGATATTCTGCCGCCAAGCAGTGTTCCGTTTTGAAAGGCACATCAGCTGGTGAAATTACCAGACATAAGAGACTTAATATCAAATGACTTTAGTGTAGGCAACGCGCTAGTAATTGATTCTCCTGGTGTTGCTAGCGTCCATAGGCTGCAGTGACTGCTCACAATCAGGCGGGCCGCAGGGTTGCATACACCACCTAGTTAGTACAAAAAAATGTTTCATACACCAAATCATTCGTCTAGCTGTATTGCCCTTCACATTCGAACACATTATGGTTAACACTCTGCGGCTTGACAACGGAATACTGCACTGCAGCGGTACCTACCTATACGGTCCACAAGGCCATAAAATGCAAAAATACAGTAACATGTAACAGGGTTCCGGCTCAGTGACAAGGCAGTAACAATAACAGTTAAACAGATGTCGCGCGACCAAATGAGCCGGATAATACCACCGCTTATATTGTTATTGCACCCTAGTACTACTAGTGTTACTTGCTCGGTTTGCTCCGGGTTTTGCCAGGTATTTGTTAATATATATCTTTTTTATACTCGTGGGAGTCTGTGGGGGTCATGAGATACTCATCCCAACTTACCTGTCCGGTAGTTGTGGTATAGTATACGGGTATGCGACCCCGGCTTCCCTAGCTATTACTGTCCCATCCCTTGCCCTCCTGGGCGGTAATATCCTACTTTTCCTATTTCCCACTCTAACTTGCCAATCTTCCTTCTCACAACACCTATCCTTCCCTTTCCCTCCTTATTCGTGAGAACGCAATGGTCAATCATATAAATAATTTAATTAACCAAAATGACGGCGATGTGGTTCGCCACCCATTACGTCTCGTTTCTCACGGAGGCGAAAAGCGGCCCTTGGGCTCTGCCTGTAAAAAGGCGTGATTTTATGTATGTGTATGTATACTCGTGGGAGAAACCTTCAATAGGTCCTTGGGGTCAAGCTATGTGAGATTCTTACCCACTAAACCGGTAAACCGGCAACTGTCACATCGGTATATGAGAGATTTTGGCTCTCCGGTGAGATCTGCACCATGAACTACTCAGTGCCTTGTCTTTTAGCTCGCCACCACAAGACGCATTATAGCCCCCTCGGTAAAAAAAATCTTAAATACATTTTCAATTTGAATTTTTTGTTCCGCAGTTTTTTAATTTTGCTACATCGTATCCACTTTGTCGATCCCCAAGACGCCTGCCAAGCGTTGTGATTACGGCTACCCCTCTCTTTTAAGGGAGAGGCTTTGTTCAGTAGTGGACGTGTTTTCGGCGGCTGATGATGATCATGATCTACTTTGTATTGTCTTTTTCGCATACATACACTCAAAATCATGGCTGTCCTTCTGGGGCAGTCGGACATTTCTTGATTTCTGCGAAGTTTTGTCAATTCTCTTATATCTGCAACTCGCACTACATAGTCTATTATTCTTCAAGTCTTCTAAAAATAGGTAGTCGAACGTTCGAGACAGTGCGTCACAATAGTCCGGTTAATATTGGTTTGTACAATTGGACACACTCATACGCCATCATGTGGAGATAAACTGGCGTATCCGGCGACTTGAGATACGACAGTTGGTTAAGAATTAATTTGATGCTTTTACAGCATTTCTTTAAGCAACTTACTGTCACACCTACAAAAGCATTAATCCTTATTAGGCCTTTTTTCAATACGCTTATTTCGATTCTGAAAGTCGTTTATGCGCGTTTTCTAAAATCTATATCTCTTTTTTTTTTACTTTAAAATAATACCAGATTTAAATTCAAAAATATTTACTTCAAATAGGCTAACGCTAACATTTTTGCATGGTAACATTTTTTAAAAGCTACCACCGGATCATAACGCGGCCTCAACTAAAACGATCCGGCAAGACTCAGCGGGCTTGTTGCATTTTTTCACTTTTGAACATTGTTTCTCTTTGTTACTTAAAAATTGGATCAACATCAGCGATAGTGCACTATCACGATAACACAAAAGTGAAAGGAAAAAAATACGACAAAATTACAACAAACTAAAAGGCCAAAGGGATTGTTATGACCCACTGTTGGGCACGAGCCTACCCTCATGATCAGGGGGCTTAGGCGTAGTCCACCACGCTGGCCAAATGCGGGTTGGCGGACTTCACGTCATTCGAAAGCTAGTTAGGCTTTCTAAGACATGCTGGTTTCTTTACAATGTTTTCCTTCTCCGAAAGCTAGTAACAATCGCACAAAGACGATCCGCACATGATGAATTAAATAAACCAGAGGTGTGAGCCAGGGTTCGAACTGCACACCTTGTTTCCAAGGCAAGCGCTCGTCTATTAAGCTGTTACTGATTTACTGAGATCAAAATCGTAGCAATAAATGTATTAACTGGACTGAAGACAATTGATAGGATTGAATATGTCATATTTAACCCTACCCATCACGATCACCACCCGGTCAATCTTTACCACAGAATACATATTACACCTATGTTCATACATTTATTGTTCCAGTTTTGATCTTGTGAAGAAAAACAGAGTATAAATAAATATCTTGGGACAATCCACCCATGGGCATCCGATCCCAAGCTAGGCAGAGCCTGTACTATGGAAACCAGACAATTGATACTAAGACTTATATACTTTTTTTTTGTAAATACATACTTAAATAGATAAATAACACCCAGATACTTAGTGGGCATCGAACCCACGACCCATTGGGTAGCAGCCATAGTGCCTAACCACTGGACCAACGGACCCGTCGTAGTATACACTATTATTTCCTGCATAGTTTGTCAATTGACTACAAACATTGGCCGCTGTAGCCGTATCAGCAGCTAAAAGACGACTACTGCTGAAAAAAGGCCTCCCCCTTAGAAGGGAGGGGTTACCATAATTCCCACGCTTGGCAGGCGCTTGGGTAGCCGTGTCGTTCAGGAGGATATCATCATTAATCTTATAAGATTATACGAAAGACCGCCTTCCACAAATATTGTAACTAAGGTTGTAACTTATCTAATGTCAGAACTCTGTAAATATCGGACAGTAAACTGATAGATAAGAATCCAATAGTTTCCGCTTCCTCGCCGGCAAACACCGCGCTCTCCCTATTTTCGAAGAATACGACCGCGTTGGCTATTCTGTTCATACTTGTTGGGTAGTAAACGTGAGTATATTTGGGTAACAAAATTTGCTAGCGAAAGTTATTAGGGTTCGCAAGTAACATTATTTGTACACGAATACCTCTGTAGGAGGGTTATAATTTTCCAACGTATGTATATTGTGTATGTGTATACTTGCCTCCGTAGTACAGAGGAAAACCGCTTGCTTTGCAAACCGGAGGTCGCGGGTTCGAATCCTACTGGGAGCGACAACTTTGTGCAGCTGTTCCTTACTGGCTAGGACAATACAGGCCGATTACCTGATTTTCTGGACAGTAAGATGATGCATGCGTTGTATGGGCATGTGAAAAGTCTGCGCCTTACACCGGATTGTTTGAGTAACGGAACAGAGAGTACACTTGTGTCTACGCAAGCACTTAATAATACCAGCCCTTGTATATGACCAACTGCTGGGCACGGGCCTTCACTCAAGATGAACGGGCTTAGGCCATAGTCCACCACGCTGGCCAAGTGTCATTCGAAAGCTTTCTCAGACATGTAGGTTTCCTCACAATGTTTTCCTTTACCGAAAGCTATTAACAATCGCACATAGACGATTCGCACATGATTAATTAAAGTGATTCTTCTGGTGTTGCTAGCGTCTATAGGCTGCGGTGATTGCTTACCATCAGGCGAGCCGTACGCTTACTTGCCACATTGGTAGTATATATATAAAAAAAAAACATTACACTCATTAGTTCGCTCGTTATAAAGACGTTTTTCCATAGACACCTCACTTTATTCGTGGTCACTGCGTTATAAAGACGTTTTTTCCATAGATAATAATAATATCTTGGGACAATCCACACACGGTCATCTAATCCCAAACTAGGCAGAGCCTGTACTATGGAAACCAGACAACTGATACTAATACTTATATACATATTTTTTTTGTAAATACCTCACAATAATAATAATAGTAATTAAATAGATAAATACCTCACTTTATTGGTCTATTCCACCTTGATCACCTGGGTGATATCACCTGGGTGATTAAAGTGGAACAATTTATTCCACTTTGATCACCTCGGAATTAAATCACCTGGGTGATTTGAGCTGGGTGATTTGAGTGGAATTAATTATTCCACTTTGATCACCTAGGAAAGAAATCACCTGGGTGATTTGAGCTGGGTGATTTGAGTGGAATAAATTAGTGGACTTTGATCACCTAGGAAACAAATCACCTGGGTGATTTGAGCTGGGTGATTTGAGTGGAATAAATTAGTGGACTTTGATCACCTCGGAATCAAATCACCTGGGTGATTTGAGCTGGGTGATTTGAGTGGAATAAATTAATGGACTTTGATCACCTCGGAATCAATTCACCTGGGTGAACAGTGGCGACTACTATTTTTATTTTTCATTTTGTGTCTTTAAATCACCTACATTTGGATTTACAAAATTCAATGTTTAAGCATCGGTACCTACTTTTTATAAGTTTATCCTCACTAGTTAACCCGCGCAGTTTCGCTTGCGGTTAATTAGTACTTATAGATTGTTTTATAGGTTTCAAACAATCATTAGTAACGCATCCTGACGAAGGTTACCGCATAATCTTTAACCGACTTAAAAAAGGAAGGGTCTCAATTCGTCTATATATAATTTTTTTTTCCATGTATGTTCGCGCATAACTCTGGCAATTATGAACCAATTTGGAAAATTCTTACTACTTACAAATAAGTAGTAGTTTCTGAAAAAACAAGAATAGTGACTCAGAAAAAAATGGAGTAATGTTATCGCTTTTTAAGGACAAAAATGGTTATAACTCTGGCAAATATTTACCAATTTCAATTAAGTATTCTTTTTTTATTCACAAGAAGGAACTACTGTAATGAATCTGTATAAATTTTATCACAACCGGATTAGAACTTCACGGAGATCCATGATTGATGTGTAGGAATTTATCTGGTAAAAACTATAAAACTGATGTTCTCCAATACATTACTCTGACAAATATGAACCGATTTCGATGATTCTTTTCTTATTCAAGAGAGTAAACTACTATGATGATTCCAAGTAAATTTCATTACGACTGGATAAATTGTTCCTGAAGAAATATGAATTATGGAAAAAACTATGTCGACGATAATGTGATAACCTACCTAGATAATTTTACCGTCTTCGATGGTTAAAAACATCGATATAATATATAAACTAGATTTGGTGTCACGGTTCTAAAAGTGGTAGTGAGAAATAGCGCCCTTGTGTCGCTATTTCTTTACAAGCCACATCCTGACAAATTTATTTTTGCCGATAGGAGTGTCGCTACTGTCTATATGAATGTGTCAAACTACAAGTCATTATCATTCTAAAATCGTTATAATAGATCCAACCGTTTAATTTCTTTTTGACAGCACCAATAGAACGTAACTGCGTCATGTTACGCAAAAGTTCACTTTTAAAAGTTCACTTTAAGTGAACTTTTAAAAGTGAACTTCACTTTAAGTGAACTTTTAAAAGTGAACTTTTGCGTAACATGACGCAGTTACGTTCTATTGGTGCTGTCAAAAAGAAAATAAACGGTTGGACGCTCTATAGTTCACGTTTCCGCCACCAGCACAGATAAGTTTGCAACCTCTGCGACTACATTTTAGATGTCATTTTGTTCGTGAATGTTTATCTAGTTTATATATTATATCGATGGTTAAAAATTATAAAATAAAACATTTAAAATAAATTGAACTCATCCGTGTATCGCCGAAAAAACAATATCATTCACTTACTGCACGCATTGCAAAAAGATGCATCATTTTATACCATGTCCTTGAAAAAAAAATGTTGATCAAGGAGAGTGCTCGTCTTCGTGTAAACGAAGTCCGGCTAGAATTAGAGATAAATTTATAAATGACTGCCAAACAGTACTTGTTGAAGGCCACCTATCGGTTGGTAATTTTCTAGAGAAGTTAAGATAATTTTTAAGCAATTTCAATTTAAAAGTTCCTCAATTTGACGCGTTCCATACGTACGCATATTAAATAAATATCTAGTAAAAATACGCAATGCACTTGCAGTACATGCGTACTAAGAAGGTGTGTCCACACAGAACAAAATAAATACGCATACTTTTAATTATTTGTTCTATGATTGTCCAATGTGATTGTGATATGTCTCAAAAACTAATATTTGTTAATTAACATTTTAAATATTTTTATAATAATAAATTGGTTGTTGCACTATTTGACTTTGAATATTTCCATTATATACTTAATTCTGAAAGCAGGTGATTTAAAGACACAAAATGAAAAATAAAAATAGTAGTCGCCACTGTTCACCCAGGTGATTTGATTCCGAGGTGATCAAAGTCCACTAATTTATTCCACTCAAATCACCCAGCTCAAATCACCCAGGTGATTTGATTCCGAGGTGATCAAAGTCCACTAATTTATTCCACTCAAATCACCCAGCTCAAATCACCCAGGTGATTTGATTCCGAGGTGATCAAAGTCCACTAATTTATTCCACTCAAATCACCCAGCTCAAATCACCCAGGTGATTTGTTTCCTAGGTGATCAAAGTGGAATAATTAATTCCACTCAAATCACCCAGCTCAAATCACCCAGGTGATTTGATTCCGAGGTGATCAAAGTGGAATAAATTGTTCCACTTTAATCACCCAGGTGATATCACCCAGGTGATCAAAGTGGAATAGACCACTTTATTCGTGGTCACTGCGTTATAAAAACGTTTTTCCATATATACCTCACTTTATTCGTGGTCACTGCGTTATAAAGACGTTTTTCCATAGATACCTCACTTTATTCGTGGTCACTGCGTGGAATAGGTATGCTGGCGGTCAGTGCCGCGTGAATTATTTCTTTCTCCTTACGTAACTCACGTGAGGCAACCTCCGATACATTGGCGGTACTACTCATTAACATTATGGTTCAAGTTACAAGCGGTTAGTGAACGTCCTTACTGATACAACTAATTCGTTCAATATTTAATAATAATAATAATAACATAATAATAATATTCATTTATTATGGGACACCACTAAAACAATCATACAGAACAAAAACCAGTACAAGTAAAACAAAAACATAAGAACTACAATACCTATCTAAAACTTAATATATTTAAGTAAGTACTTATTTAATGTAAGGTTACAATTAGTATGGTGTCACACAAATGGACGCACTCAGCTTAAGCCGTGTTTTACCACGACGCTGGTTTTCAATATCAACAGACCATCAAGGAGATATCATAGATACGATAGAAAACAAGTATATATTATGCCCGACTGCGAATTAACAAAATGGTCTTAAATTACATTACAAATAAACATGTACATTAAAATTTCAACTGCTCTCATTGAGAACTTTCATTTGATACCCTTATTGATGTTTTTGGAAGTAAAATAAAATGCGATTAACGGACACCATTTTTTTTTTTAATACACTTATGGCCTATGTCAGTCATACAGCTAAGAAAAATCTTATCGAGCCGTTAAGTCTGCAGGCCGTGCCAAAGTAATAGACGTTATATACTCCCCTCCTCCTAAAACATTAACCTCCTTCTAGGGCATTCGGGCAATTATATTTTTTATTTAGGTATCACCTGTCTATAAGTATAATTAAAGGTAGGTACTACTATTTCCTATTAACGTCAGCTCTTAGCCCTAAATAACTGCTTGAGGCGTACATGCGGCTTGTTTTTTTTTTATCATTTCTGTTCCTAATTAAGGCAAGTATTTTGAGGCAAGTTAAACGATAAGAGACAAGAGGCCGCAATCTGTCAAGTTTTGTATCGAATTATAAATAACAGTTAAATTACAAAGGCTTTTTTAAGAAGTTGACATGTAATTAAGTGTCTGGTTAATTGTATGTGTCAAATCAAAACTCGCTAAAAGTTTATGTCTTGAATCACGCTTATTGCCGCAAAGAAAGTGTTCTAGTCGGTCGGCACGCACGTGTTACATCCATATTCCATACACCAGGCGCATTCATAAAACATTATTAGCTTCCATGGTGTGATGTAACTATACTTAATGATATAGCAAGCAAACCCGTGCGGTGCCGGGTTAGAATTGCATCTCCCCCTCTCCTCTCGTTGGGTGTCGTAAGAGGCGACTAAGCGAGAACGGGAAGACGGGCAGCAGCGTCTTTCTTTTGGATTTATCTTTCACATATACTGCGATCCCCAAGCCGCCTGCCAAGCGTGGGGATTATGGCAACCCCTCCCCTATAAGGAGGAGGCCTTTGTTCAGCAGTGGACGTCTATCGGCTGAATTATTATAGCAAAATGTCTATTATTTACAAACATTGACATAAATAAGTTTATTTCTGTATTTGAATCCAGAAACTAGCAGTAAAATAATGTAGGTATTAATAGTTGGTAAGGTGAGTTTGAGCCCAAAAAATCCCGTGCGTGAGCCCATCCGGATTCACGGGTATAGATAAGTTTATTTCCGTATTTGAATCCAGAAATTAGCGGAAGAATAATTTATTAATAGTTGGTCAGGTGAATTTCGCCGAGCCCAAAGAAATTTTCGTTCGTGAGCTCATCCACATTGCGTGTTGGTCTTTACAGGTATATCCACAGATCACATAATAACTATATCGGTTGATAATTAGGTGGGTATCTCTGCTGACCTTTCCGGTACTCTGGCCTTGAGGGGTATTCATTAAATTACTTAATATTACCTAGCCTAAAAACTTTATGGTGTATTAACATAAAAAAATACTCTACAGCATCATCATCAGCAGTTGAAAAACGGCCACTGCCGTACAAAGGCCTCCCCCTTAGAAGGGAGGGGTTGTCATAATCCCCACGCTTAGCAAGCGGCTTGAGGATCGCAGTATATGTGGTAGGTAATCCAAGAGAAAAACGCCGCTGCCCGTCCTCTTGTTCTCCCTTAGTCGCCTCTTAAGAACACTCAACGGAAAGAGATGGGAGGGTGCTATTCTTACCCGGACACCCCACGGGGAACTCTAGATAACATTCATATAAAAACCAAGGAATTAATATTCTAACAGCTTCACATCAAAGCTCTTATAATTTCCGCAATGATGCGCTGAATGTTTATCAACAATGGACGGGCCCACGTAATTTCCTTTATTAAAAAGGCTAAATACAGCAAGATCATCGTGTTCCGTTACAAAGGGGTTGATAGAAGGGGTGGAAGGTCCGAAATTAGAAACCATCGCTATACAGCAGGGTACTCCTGTGAGTTGTATTCAATGAGTATATAATCACTACGTTGTATTTAAATATTGTATCCTTAGATAAATTATTGTATCTAACCAATCAGTAACCAATAGGTTGTGGGTTCGAGTCCCACCAAGTGTCTGGGTGTTCTTTATCTACATAAGTATGTATTTATAAAAAAAAAGTGAGTGTAATTAGTATCAGTTGTTTGGTTTCCATAGTACAGGCTCTGCCTAGTTTGGGTTAAGATGGCGTTGTGTGGATTGTCCCAGAATATTATTATACCTACCATTTATTCATTTTTTAACAATTATTTTACATTTTTATATCTTTATATATATAATTCTACTGTAGTACGTATGTATGTCACTGAACTCCTCCTAAACGGCTGGACCGATGTTGATGAAATTTTTTGTGTGTGTTCAAGGGGATTCGAGAATGGTTTAGATTCAATAAAAACGCGGGCGGAGCTGCGCGGGTCAGCTAGTATAAATATAAAAACAAGTACATAAACTACAACTAAGCAAGTAACTTGGGTGTATTCAAGTCTAGAGTGAACAGGCATCTTATGGGTAAGCACGGTTCATCCTAGACCACATCTTCACTTACCATCATGTGAGATTGTGGTCAAGCGCAAACCTATTTATTATAAAAAAAAAACATTTAAAAATATAAAAAAAACCGCTTCCAACCAGCTGCGGGAACAGGGTCTAGCAGACGGTGGTTAAGGCTCTAGAGAGAGGAACTTCCTCAGAATGCGTGTTATTATTATTATTATCATTATTAACCAGGGCTTCAAATAAAATGACATGAATGGCTGTCCGTTAGTCTAGCTAAATCTCAGAAACGGCTTGACAGATTTGAATAATTGTTGTTTTGATTTGTTCACTAATCCTGGGGTGATATACATAGAAGGAAACGAAATTAGGTGTCAACAGCGTACCTAATAAGGCGCGGGCGGAGCTGCGTGGTTAGTTATGATATAGGTACCTATGTAGGTAATAAGTTTTCAGTCCTAGTCGTACCGTGACCATAAGTGCTTTGAAGCATTCGAAACTTCACGTCAGGAGAGTAAAAACCTAAAATCGCGGAATAATCCGTAAAAGTAGTTTGATATCGATGTGTAATATTCGCCTAAATTAAAACATACATTTTCCAGTCAATGGCAAGTTTACTATATTATAGATATCTAACCAATTTCTATCTATAGACGAATATAGATTCAGTGACACAATTTTTAATGCTTGGAATTTGATTCGTATTCAACCATATCGATCGCTAACTAACTGTCCGTACGCAAACTATTTCACTAGCACGTTTACGCAACAATCTATTTAGATTTAGAAATATGCCTCACGCCGTCCTCCTAAATATCGGCGCGAATCAAATGTCAAAACTAGCTGGATAACATACTATTTGAGTAACTATTGAATTTGTTTTTTGAGAGCCTAGTTTCAGATGCCATTGGACAGTGAAGCCTTGAGATGTGAAGTAGGGCCAATTTAATAGATCACATCTGACATTTCATCAAAATTTAACAACGTAACCTTGTAACGGGGGGAATAAAACATTTCTTTTTCGAAGTTACAACTGCACAATTGCATAACTTTTTTCAATTACGATTACATATTTATTGTAATAATGACAAAAGAAACAGAGAACAAAGAAAATGACAGATGTCAGATGTGATCTATTGCCCCTACAAATGCCACCACCACCATTAGGTCGCCACATTAGGTGGTGACATTAATAAGTCAAGTAAATGCTAAATTTCTTTGAACTAGATACACAAGCACTACACTATAGCGCACGTTGCTAATTCGTTGACGTCGAAACTTTTTTGTGAAAAAAAAAATGATAAATAAAATAAATGAAAAAGACTGTTGGCAACATTATATTTAAAATGTATTACATTTTTATTAATTAGAATAGCAATAATTCAAAATCAAAAATATTTATTTCAAATAGGCTCACTTTTGAATGGTCAATTTCTTTGTAAAAGCTAGCATCGGATCACAACGCGGCCTCAACTTAGAAGATCCGGAAAGATACCTACTCAGTGGGCTTGTCATTTTTTCACTATATTTTAAACAGTTTTTGTCTTGTTTCAATTTGATCTGCATCAGCGACAGTGTGTCCTGCCGTACGAAGATAAAACAAGAGAGATAAAAAATACGACGAAATTACAACAAACTAAAGGGATAGTAGGGTAGGCCAAAGGGATAGTAGTCGGCCAGTCCCCCCAAACCCAAGTAGCATCCGCGCATGAGTTGATTTGAGCTTCTCTCTCTCTTCCTGTTTTGCTACGGACGGGTGCGTGTCTATTGTTAATTAATTAATTAATATTTTCAGTGTACTTATCAATTATTGTGGTTAGTGGAATAAAGAAGTTTCGGACATTTATGGAGCGTTTCATTACTACGCGCCCGAAAACAAGCCCGCTGAGTTTCTTGCCGAATCTTCTCAGTAGCGGCCGCGTTACGATCCGGCGGTAGTTTGTATAAAACGATTTTTGTGTAAGTGCCCAAACATAATTAAGATATTTTGACTTTTTGAGGCAAACGGCTAATTGGAGTTCTATGGGATAGTCCTTGTTCAACCGTGGACGTCTTCCGGCTGAGGATGATGATGAATATTACGTAATAACGTCATAAATCGATTCCGTAGTCGATTTTGAACAAACCATTGTCGGTTCATTTGTTAATTATACGCAACATATTAATAACATCTGATCCATTCGCACGATATCCACGTAGAAAAAAAGTGAAAATAACGGTACGTTTCCGCAGTTTTCGGATGTTAGCCCCGTCGGTGAAGCCGACGACACGTGACATGTCGTAATTGGTATTCAATGTACCCACTTACTCTGCGAGCAATCTCGTGACGCACCCAGGAATGGATTTGTGTTTACCTGAAAAAGAAAATAGAATTACTGTTTGCTCGAAAAAAAATCGACAGGGATCCGAACGAGCGTCGATCGGGGTGCGATCACATTCGGAAGTTATTAATTGATAGTGTTTTAGAAGTTCTGAAGTAACTAACAATCGTATTCAGAAATGTCAATAGGCTTTAACAATCCCTTCGGAGTCGCTGGATGTGTGGGCCCTAGATAGGTCTCCGAGGTGGACGGCCGCTGAGTTGCGACCCCCGTGAGCTACGTGTCTGGTTCCCGGGAAGCTATAATGCGCCCCCCCCCCCCCCCCCGATAGCGGGCTCAAAGGTAAAGCACTGAGGGGTTACTGGTGCAGATTCCACAGGAGAGCCCAGGTTTCCCAGCTCATGTGCCGATGTGACAGCCGCGGAGGTTTTAGCGAATAAGAATCCCACATACCCCAGTTGGGACACGTCCTTGGGACTTGCAGCTTTCCCGCGAACATAAAACTACCAAGGGACTCTTGCGCAAAGGACAGTTCCTTTGCGCAAGGGTAATAACACCTACCAATGATTTGATGCCTAAGACGCCCACCAATCGTGGGTATTATGGCAAACCCTCCATTCTAAGGGAGAGGCCTTTGTTCTGCAGTGGACATCTTACGGCTGCTGATGATGATTCAAAATCATTTATTTCAAATAGGCTTAACGCTGGCACTTTTGAACGGTCAATTTTTTTAAAAGCTACCACCGGTTAACAACGCGGCCTCAACTAAGGGCTCCCACACATAAGTGCGATGCGATGCGGCGCCGCATCGCAGGTACTTGTATGGAAAATTCATTTTTTTCTCGCAGATATCTGCGATGCGAATTCGCAGTTATGTATGGGAGCCCTAAGAAGATCCGGCAAGAAACTCAGCGGACTTGTAATTATTTCACTTTTTTTTTTAAACAGTGTTTTTCTTGTTAGAATTAGAACAGCATCAGCGACAGTGTGTCCTGCCGTTCAAAAGATCATATAATGCTGGCGCCTCACAAGGGCTTATGACTTGGTTCCAACGCTGGCTACGAATAGAATGGCCAATAATTGCAACCTAGATTGCGGCCTCATATGGGCTCCAATATAATTGGGCAAACACTCATGCCAAGAGCATTGGAAGGCTGGACGTTTGAGCAGGTATCATTTATTCATCAAATTTATTGCTAGCAAGTCATGTCGGACGGGACACTTTTCTCTGGCTACTTACGCCCACGCATTGAGCACATATTATTATTATTTAATTAGTCAAAGAAAAAAGAAGCCAAGGAAAAGGCGATTCTGAATGATAAAAATGAGCACGTACTGATGCAACCAATGTGTGGATCGAGAAGTTACGTTGGACCCAAGTTGGCCCCCCGCCTACACACTTCACTCCCCTCGCCTTTGAACTTGTACAAAAAACCGACACAAGTCGGGTTGACATTGGCTATTGGACGCAATGTTCCGTTTTTATCCAATAATGTTCAAAGATCGATCCTCACATTGGTGTGTTGGATCCAACAGTATAACTTGGAGCCAACATAGCCCATGTGAGGCGCCAGCATAAAATATAAAACAATACGAAAATACAACAAACTAAATAAATAATAATAATATTCTGGGACAATCCACATACGGTCATCTGATGCCAAACTAGGCAGAGCCTGTACTATGGAAACCAGACAACTGATACTAATACTTATATACTTTTTTTTGTAAATACATACTTGTATAGATAAAACACCCAGACGCTTGGTGGGAATCGAACCCACGACCTGTTGGTCAGCGGACAAGGTGTCTAACCACTAGACCAACAGGCCCGCCAAATAAAGGCCAAAGAGATGAATGATTTGATCTACAGACTTTTGATTACAAGGCCATCATTCAAATAATCAGACTATTCTTGCTTAATTAAGATTGCCTGATACATTATGCATACACCATCTTTCTTAAACGCCCAATAAACTTTCGAAATGTGACATTGGTAGTGTCGTTAGCGAATAGTAACTAAAACAGGTCATTGCCCTTCCAATGTTATGGGATCAGTGTTGAGATCCGCTAGACCGGTTGGGTGACCGATTGTACAACCGTCGCGGTCGCCCTGACAAGGCCCTGACTTGCAACATGGTGTCAGTGTCAAAATCTTTAAATACCATTGCCAAAACGGTCGATAATTGTTAATAATAAGTTAATTAAGCACCAGCATACTTTAAATATTTTTTTTATAATAAACGATCTTTTTTAATAACACGAAATCATTCTTCACTTTCAGGATTCTTATTTATGCTTAAAATATGACCCTATTTTGACTTGAAATAGTAAAAAAACTCTATAGCTTGTTTTTGTTGGGTCGGAAATACGGACTATCATAATGAAATATGTACAAAACTATTACCTCACTGGAGAAAATTACGGTTCTAAGAAGAAATAATATAAAATATTCTCAGGAAATATAAAAACCGGCTTCAAACAAAATTATCTAAAAAGTACCTATTAAATAACGAAAATATATTGAAGTCGGTGCCAGACGGTGCTGATATTAGTTAACGCGCCATAACGCTATTCTTAGCACCAACTTCAAAATATTTTCGTTATTTAATACTTTTTAGATAATTTTCTTAGAAAATATATTATTTGACTGAATTTTTTGTTGCCAAGATATCAGCAGTATGTGGGCTACATCAAATCAGTTAATATAAAATGTATATATTATTATAAAAACATACTTCTCGGGCTACCCTTTTTTTCAGAATATGGTCGTGAAGTCCAAAAAATGACAAGCTAAATGCGATTTACCAATAATCATCATTACAACTCGTTCATGTTAACACGAAACTCGAAAGACTATGCTAAAGAAAGTTAGGTACTGAAAATATGAGCAGTCGCATTTTTGTGACGCCTTTTTAGGACCTCTTAGCATAACAATTTAAAAATACAATCTCCTAGTACCTATATGGCAAGTATTATAAAGAATGCATCCTCCAAATTTTAAGTCTCTAGGACCAAGAGTTTACGCTGTGCGGTATTTGTCATTCAGTGGTAGGTACTTTGCCTTTAATAAAATAAGTAGATTATTGTTACGAAAGAATTCTCTAGATGTGCCATATAATCTTCATCGTTAAACGCCTCCTTAGCTTTGAAATGGACACATCCTCAATTTAATTCCCACTAACGCTAGAATGAGGTCGGGTACAATTCTTTTAATTTGTCCAAGAAAAACTAACTGGGGGAATACCGTATTGTACATTTCTCGACGTTCCCTCAGAATGGTGGTATCAAGAATTACAAGCCATTATAAATGAAGTTTTGTAGTCTTAGAAAACAAGCTGTGTTATTTCAACTGTTATTTCCGCCGACGAAATAATACGCCTAGTTAATAAATACGGTATTTGAAATATTTCACAATAGAGTAAGGAAGACAGTTTATTTAAGTAACAAAATATTTACAGTTTAATTACAAATATACTTAAACGAAGTAAAAAACTTCTTCTAAGTTGTCGTCGCACTGGGACCAAACCGTGAGTCTCATGAGACCAAGGCCCCATGGTCTCTACTTGAACTAATAACTGGAATTTAGGGCTACATACTTGCGCCGCTTTGCATCACTAGCGGTCGCCGTAGCTGCCCTATATGTTGCCGGGGTGTGGGACGCAGCAAGTGTATCGACACATGTCGCATCCCACACCAACGGCTTTCCACGGGATTAAGGTCATACCACCAGTCACCAGTTAATCTAAATTAAAATATGGTATTAGAAATATTTCACAATAAAGTAATCTGTGTTGTTGTTTACTGCAAATATCAAGCAGCACGATGCGCTTTATGATGCTAGGAATGAATTCGCTTGCTATAGAATCGGAAGATCACGATCACAATTGCCGATACTGCGCTAGTTTCTATCCAGTCTTTTGGTTTTCCGTCCCATCAGAGACCTGATGTGACCTGATCTGACCTGAAACTTCCAAACCTAAAGATTCCAAACTCCAAAGTATCGGTAAGAAGGATATATCTAGAAAGGAGTAAATTACCTGCAGGCGTAATTTACTCCTTTCTAGATAGATAGATCTTTCGACGTTTATTAGATAATAGATAGATATTTCGCTGAAAAATGAGTATGGTTATAGTATTTATAACTCTACTCACACCTTAAAAGATTAAGTGTAATGGTATGAACCTTGGCATTCCAGCGATAGCAACAAGCCAAGACATTATTATGCGGTCGCAGCAACAGTTTTGTGGCCAAAAGCCGCAACATGGAAAAAATCTATGTCAGAATATTATTTGTCTTTAAGTTCACAATATTTTTCTTCGCTGTATTAAAATTGTTGTTTCATGGACTAATATCATCCCGTTGTTCCCGTCACTATGACTTCTAGAATCTGGGATTCATAGTGGTTATCAGTGAAGTCATGGAGATTCGAACCCCGGCGAGTCCAGCCGTTTAAAAACGCATTATGGATTTCTATATTTAAATTTATACTAATGAAACACGGCACATTCAAGGTAAAGTCAATCAAATATTAGGTATTTTCCGAAATTTATTACGCTTGGAATAATTGAATTGACTGCTGTTTGACAGCGGGCGGACAATAACTCGACCTTCCATCAAAAGGACATAAAATAGACATATTAGCTTCACAAAGCTATAAAAAATACAATTGTTTCATCAGCAATTGTGTGACGAGATACAAAGTCAGGTAACATCGAAACGTCGGCCTATATTCTCTTACTACTATGTAGGTTATAAGCGGATATTACTGGCACGAGCTGGCTCCATTGTTGAGGACATTTGCACTTAACATTGTAACAATGCACGTGTCATCTATTATAAGCTGTAAGTTAGATAGTACTGACTTAGCAACATTTGTATTGTTATTATGTACACTTGGAATTCTCCCAATAGCTTTGGAGCTTACAGCGATAAAGAACAAAGGGGCAAAGGAATTAACACTACTAATAGCTTTCATTCTCTATATAATATTAGTTGTCGTTAGTCAGTACTTGACCTATATTCCATGTGATGTGACTGTTTTTCAACAGTAATAAGTTCATGACACTACAGAGATCTGTAGCAGAGGAATCACTATGCAGATAGAAAAGGGGATAAAACAGGGGTCCCTGAGCCGCCAGTTACAATGAAAATGGTCAGGCGTGTCGCTTACCGTCAGACAAACGTACTGAAAGACTCGTCAAGTTAACTCAAGTTGCATAAAAAAAAGAACTGGTAAACTATAACCCGACTATGGAAAAAATATTAAATGTAGGCTATGTCGCTCGGACTATACTAATAGTTGACTAACCTCATTCATCAAATTCAAACGAACAGCTGTCAGTTTATCCATAATACTAACATTTTTACCCATAATCAGCAAAGCCAAAATAAAGAATTATGGTTTTAGCAGTTTATGTATGTTTGTATTTTTAGTATTTCACCTTAACGTTTAACACATCCGAGTATGAATTTGAAGAGGAGCTCCTTTTTAGCAGGCCTAACTACCAATGGTACTTCGAGCCGGATTAACTTTTTTAAGAAATCCACTAAAATTCAGGCCACTTGCACCTGAAGACAGCATATCATTAATACCTGAATACACCCAAAACGACTTTAGCACACTTAACTATTCACATTTTAATCTTGAAGATAAAATATCTAATTAGGTTTCAGTTAAAATTCTACAACGTAACATTTTTAATTATATTTAATAATGAAGGGGTAGCCACCCTTAAATGGGGTGAGATGTTGCTCGGAGGTAATAAATCATGCTTATGAGAATTTTTGATAACCGTCGAACATCATTTCGAAGGGAACGTCGTCGGGAAATTTCATATTAAGTACAATCTGTGGAACCTTGAACATTAAATAAGAATTGTGATAGAATTGTTACATACTCATTTCTTGAGAATATTTTTCAAGTAAGTATTTCTCTAGGTGTGTGTAAGAAATGGAGACCCATGGGGTGTCGGAATAAGTATAGTACCCTCCAATCTCCTCCCATTGGTTGTCCGTAAAAGGCAAAAAATAAGAAAACGGGCAACAGCATCTTTCCATTGGATTATCTACAACCTATACTGTAATCCCAAAGAAGCCTGTCAAGTAACCTCCTCCTTTGTAACGGGGAGGCCTTAGTCGATGCCTTTCGACTGCTGATAATGAAGTAAGAAGTGTGAATATTGTAGTGTATCACCTCATTTCATTCATAATATATCAACCTACATTGTCATACCTCATCTTTTTTTATAAATATTTGTATTTACTTTTAATTCAAATTAAAAATTTAAATTTAGACAAGGAGCTGTCAAGTGGAGAGAGGAGAAAAATTAAACGGAGTCTGAAAATGGAGGTCTGAAGTCTTGGATCGGAAGGCTTAGTCTGGAGCCTGGAGACGAGTGGAAAGCCTAAGGTCTACAGCCTAGAGTCGCAAGACCGGAGGCCGAGCTTAACCAGGTCTTGAGCCGGAATCGGCCATTATCTACGCCAGAGGCCGCATATCTACGGGTGCTGCTGCTGTGGCGTGCTGACGCCTGCACCCCCTTTTCATCGGCCAGCCTGCTGGTTGAGTGTCGTGGCCGGTGCTAAACCTGCCGGCGTCCAACGGCCTGGCTGCGGTCGTGCCATCTGGTACGCCGCCAGGCTTCCCTGCGCCCAGGAATCTTTGCAAGCAAGTTACGTGATCTTACGCTAATAAGTGTCCGCGTTCCCGACCTGGTGAAACGAACTACGTAACTGTCGTTAAAGAACTGTAACGTTTTTATCTGTAATTATAGTTATATTGTAAGTCCTGAGTTCTCATTCTTTATTGCTACTTCCCCCTTAGTTACTTACCTATCTTAGTAGCGGTCTCCGGGTTCTCTCTACCCTACTCTAAACGAACCGTTACGTGACATTTGGCGCCCGACTATTAAGAAACCCCCCCCTTTCTCAAAATTCTAAAAGAACACCGTCGTTCCGTTTATAATTTGGCGTGCTTATATGGAATATTATTCTTTAGTGCTTTCTCAAAATTCTAAAAGAACACCGTAGTTCTCTTTATATTTTGGCCTACTTATATAGAATATTTATCTTTTAATATAAATCTAATATAATAATTCTGCTGACGTCGTAGTCTGTCCTGTACGTTCTGTTATTAATATATTTTTTGTTTTCCTGACTACTTGAACTCCTGAACATCTTGAAATTCCTGAACTCCCTGAGCCCGTTGCTGGACCAACCTACAACTGGACAAGGCATCCCAGGGCATACTTTATGCTTCTTTATTTTTCTTCTTAATCTAAACCTATGCATCGTAGCGTAGCACTGTTTTTAGTATTATTTTTATTATTATTTCATTATTATTAGAAAATTTTCTTTTGTTTTCTTAAAAACAAAAGAATATTTTTCCTTAGCTATCATCTTTCTTTTATCTTTAATCTTTTATCTTTAACCTCTTATCTCTAATCTCTATCTTTAATCTTGACTTACTCTATTCTTAATCTTAACTTACTTATCTTAATCATTCTTCATTCTCTCTCATTTTTTTTTTTAGGTCTGGTGGCCTAGCTATTTAGCTACGATCATAGGTTTACCAATTCCCTTTATCTAATTTTAAACACTCTTATTTTTCTAAATTATTCTCTTCTAAATTATTTTAACTATAAAGGCTACGACTCACACAAAATTAAATAAATGTACCTGATGGGAAGTGGCACATTAAAGACTTAACTAACAATTCTGTATCCTCCTCGACTCTATATATATTGTTTTTCTGATTGCTTTCTTTTATATTTATTATTTTACTCGTTTAATTTATATTTTAGCTTTTTCTTTTCTTTATGTTTTCTTTTATGTTTCTTTGTTCTGTTCTGTTACCATATTGTTATATCACTCGCCTCATTCTGCACCTTCCATTTCCTTGTTTCTTAACTTCTTTTGGCTTATTTTTCTTATTCACTCCCCTATCATCATTCCCTTCACCGAGCGGTGCACACAACTCGGTAAATAAGCCATATGTGTTTGCTGTATTATAATTATCTTACTTCTTAGTCAGAAATAAGAATGGTGTCTGATAGGTCTGTATTCTGAAGTCTTTTCAGACAATCTAATCGAGCGGTACTCAAACTCGTTAAATAAGCCATATGAGTCTATTGTATATAATTGTTCTTGTTTACAGGGTCTTAATCGCATGGTGCGGCTGACTACACTCTAAACAAGCCTTAGGTCATTGAGGACGTGGTCCAGTAATATACCTTGTGGAGTATGCGTCATTGGACTTATATAGCCGTGAACCATATCCCCTCCCTCTGGAAGTGCTAGTGTATGTGGAACTTTGAAAGTTGATGTATGTAAGGGCCAAGGATATTACAAACCTCAAAATTTTTCATATGTAAAAATTTTTTTTCTGGGTTTTTGGGGTAATGTAGTGTATCACCTCATTTCATTCATAATATATCAACCTACATTGTCATACCTCATCTTTTTTTATAAATATTTGTATTTACTTTTAATTCAAATTAAAAATTTAAATTTAGACAAGGAGCTGTCAAGTGGAGAGAGGAGAAAAATTAAACGGAGTCTGAAAATGGAGGTCTGAAGTCTTGGATCGGAAGGCTTAGTCTGGAGCCTGGAGACGAGTGGAAAGCCTAAGGTCTACAGCCTAGAGTCGCAAGACCGGAGGCCGAGCTTAACCAGGTCTTGAGCCGGAATCGGCCATTATCTACGCCAGAGGCCGCATATCTACGGGTGCTGCTGCTGTGGCGTGCTGACGCCCGCACCCCCTTTTCATCGGCCAGCCTGCTGGTTGAGTGTCGTGGCCGGTGCTAAACCTGCCGGCGTCCAACGGCCTGGCTGCGGTCGTGCCATCTGGTACGCCGCCAGGCTTCCCTGCGCCCAGGAATCTTTGCAAGCAAGTTACGTGATCTTACGCTAATAAGTGTCCGCGTTCCCGACCTGGTGAAACGAACTACGTAACTGTCGTTAAAGAACTGTAACGTTTTTATCTGTAATTATAGTTATATTGTAAGTCCTGAGTTCTCATTCTTTATTGCTACTTCCCCCTTAGTTACTTACCTATCTTAGTAGCGGTCTCCGGGTTCTCTCTACCCTACTCTAACCATCCGTTACGTGACAATATAAGTGAATAATAATGAGGTAAGAAAGTTCTCTTCATAAACAGCCGATTGACATCCACTGCAGAACAAAGGCCTTCGCCTTAGAAGGGAAGGGTTGCACTAATCCCCACGCTTGGCAGGCGGCTTGGGGATCGCAGTATAGGTGGAAGATAAATCCAAAAGAAAGACGCTGCTGCCCGTCTTCCTGTTCTCGATTAGTCGCCTTTTACGACACTCAAAGAGAGGAGATGGGAGAATGCAATTGTAACCCGGCACCCCATGTGTAAATAACTGCAGTAGGTTCTCTTACTCCTGAAATATGAGTTCACTTGTGTACAGGGCAACAAAAACTTTAAAAAAATGATTGTTGGTGCCTAGCATAGTGTCAAAGTACCAAATGAGATTTAAGCCTTTGGCGGACCAAAATAAATAGTAAAAAACGAAATAGAAACAGAAACAACAAAATCGACAGATAAAAACAATATCATATTTGAAGCAATATTAGATGAGATGAAGTAATTTACAGGTAAAATGAATAACATTAGATAAATTCAGCAAATCAAAACACAGCAATCTTTACGCAGTTATTGTTGGATATCTGAAAGTGCTGTGGTGCTCACCTAGACCGAATAGCACCTTGAATGTATTCAAATAATACAGGGTAATTACTTATTGCATGCTAACCGGATAAATTATTAAGATTCACTATCAATAATCAGCAGATCTTAACCTCAATACGAGCTTTACACACGCAACCATTAAAACGTTCAAGCATAACATTTTTTCACGAAGTTTGTATACTTTAGTACCCTTAAAAGCAAAGTTCTTTAAGCTACAACTTCAGCACAAAACACTCCACGAGAATTTTATTAGACATTGAAATTTCTACAATAATCATGGTTGAAATGCGTCGGATAAAATTGGGACGTTTTGGGAGTCAACGATTTGTCAACCCGAGTTTTCGGCTAGGGAAAATAAAGACAATTTCTTGTTAATACCCTGCACCCATCGATATAATACATATATAAACTAGATTTGGTGTCACGGTTCAAAAAGTGGTAGCGAGAAATAGCGCCCTTGTGTCGCTATTTCTTTACAAGCCACATCCTGACAAATTTATTTTTGCCGATAGGAGTGTCGCTACTGTCTATATGAAACTGTCAAACTATAAGTCATTATCATTATAAAATCGTTAGTTCACGTTTCCGCCACCAGCACAGATAAGTTTGCCACCTCCGCGACCACATTTTAGATGTCATGATGTTTGTGAATGCTTATCTAGTTTATATTATTATATCGATGCCTGCACCCTATTTCTAAGTAAGTAATTTTGACAATAGCCAATTTAATATAAGTTTTAAACTAAATGCGCTAATTGCTGCCTCTCTTACAAGTTTTCAAATTAATTAGAAAATTAATACAAAAAGTTATGTCCAATAAATTTTCTTATTTTTTGCTATTGATATTAAAATTAGGTACTTTTTTTATGTCGGTCGCCTAAAAGCACTTTGCTCAACATATAATAATAGTTCATAGAGCAAAAAAATTTGCCACGGGACCCGGGATTTCTTTATTATACCTTGGCAATCCCATTTAATCTTGCAACCTCTGAGGTGCTAACCATAGAGATAGTCGGACTAAGTAGTTTGTCTTATAATTATTCCTTTAATTACTTACTAGAAGAGGTTTTAAAATCTCTATTCATTTCCATTTAACGATATCTAAAAAAACTAAATTATTTATCAGAGCGTATAAGTATTTCTATGTAATAAAAATATTTTCTTTTAACAAGACTTAAGAAAAACTGAAGGCCACTGAATAGATTTTAAGATGCTGTAAAAGGCTTAGATTGTTTTGTTTTCATTTTTAATTAATTCCTATAAAATACTTAAAACCCTCTTTTCGTTTCAGCGGATTAATAAAGTGAAATATCAGAAGGGTCCAATGTTATTGCTTGTTTTTGCTATTTAGGATAATAGTTATTATTAATATACTATAGTGAAGTAATTATTAATAATATTCCCACACACGGTCATCTGATCCCAAACTAGGCAGAGCCTGTACTACTGTACTGCACAGATAACTAATATTAATACTTATATCCTTTTTTTGTAAATACATACTTAAATACATAAATAACACTTAGATACTTGACGGGAATCGAACCCACGTCCTATTGGGTAGCAGCCAGGTTTTCTAATCACTAGCCAAACAGGCCTGTCAATTAATAAAAACGTTAATTTTTAACCCTAAAATAACAGATAGATAGACAATTCTTTATTGCGCACAAACAAACAGATACTATAAGATTAAGATACAAATTAATAAGACATGCGACAATGGGCGGCCTTATCGCTAAAAGCGATCTCTTCCAGGCAACCTTTTACATATTTTATTGACACCACCTCATCACCATTACTAATCATTTAATGTTGTATGTAACGTGTATATTCTGTGTGAGTCTGGTATGCTGTAAAGTACATTATATTACATACATATTCTATCCATCCCTTTCCCAACCAAACTGTACAATAAACGGGACAGAGACAGATATAGTTTCAACAAGAGCCGAGGGAATCGCATTGTATTATGGATCATAAAGATACAAGTATGTAGCAATGGGCACATCCTGTGGGACACAGTCCAATCTACAAGTGTACTGACTTGTGTATAAGGCATTCTGTACACCTAGTGATTTTTGTCGCCTCGGAACAGATATTTAAAAAACGTTACGATACCGCCCGAAACGTGGCGACCCGCCCGACTGTGGCCAGGTGTCATATTGCTGAGCTAAGTGCTATCCTATGGTACTATTTAGATTTCGAAAACTTGCTGCTTTCATCACGCTGTAACATACATTTCGAAAAATCCAGTTATGAATAACGAACGGTGTTAATAAACATATCATTTTTGTAAAATGACACCGACAACAGCATTTTTTTAATTCGTTAATACAGCATAAAAGTATCGATATAAGTTAGTCTTGAAAAAAAAAAGAGGTCATGTTAGTTTAACGGAAAGTGATGTAAAAAAATCATCATTAACAGTAATATACAGCAAGCCTGTTCGAAATAACTTTTTGAAATGAAACTAACTTTACGGATTTCACTATCCCGATGTTTCAAACACTAATAAAGTAAAATATATTATAACCCATAAAGTTAGTATCATTTTAATGTGTAATATTCGCGTAAATACCAGTATTTTTTTTATTCATCATAAGCTAGTGCGTACCTGCAGTAGCTACCACCTGACGGAAAGCGGCGATAGTACACTAGCTCTCTTGCTTTGAAGAAAGCATAATTATGCAATAAATCATTTCAATTCTAAATAATAAACACATTTTTACATGATCACATAATATTGACTATCACAACTTATCAGAGTTGCCACGTTTGTAGCGAGCCTAAGCAATGAACAGGACAGGGCCACGTTTACGTACAGACAGCAGTCCCCAAGTGGCAATTGCAGTATTACGGGCTAGGCATATTGTCATGCCAGTTAACAAGACTGTCGCTAGGTATTCCCTTATCAGTATAATAAACGCGTACAACAGGGCTGCTACAGTAATTCAAGTCTGTATTTTGTTACCGACACAAAAACGCAGGTGTTGTCAATATATGGCCCGCGGAGTGAGTTGTAAGAATAGCACTCTTACATCTCTTTCCTTTCCTTTTGGGTGTCGTAGGAGGTGACTAAGGGAAAACCAGACGATGGGCAGCAGTGTTATTAGACTACACGTATCTGGAAGGCCTTTGTTCAGCAGTGGACTAATTCCGGCCGTCAGTGTGTCAGCGTGGCATCGTGTGTGGCTTCCAAATAAATGGACGGATTTGGACGGGTTTTCAGTAATGAAGGTCAATTTCTAGATGTTACAAACTGCAAATTGCACTAAAATGCAGACTGTGGTAACACTATTTTTTTAAAATCCTTAATTCTCAGTCTAATACTCAATACTGCCTTAATTGTCAGGCCCGATGATTATCCCAGAAAAAAAAAAGTAGATTTTGGTAATGTTGACTTTTATTTACGCGAATATTACACATTGAAATCAAACTACTTTTACGGATTTTGATTTTGGTACCCCAAATGTAGTCAGTTCAATACATGTTGACAAGCCATAGGTAGTCAGTAGTAGCCAGTAGTTTATTAGACGTTGGTCACCCAATCTGCGGGTCTAAAAATGCCACTCGGTGCCACAATCATAATATGAGTAATTTACGGTTTCATTTACGCCAAATATAAGTCTGCTAATTATTGCTAATAAATGAATAGAATATGATTGACCTTAAATGTGTGATTATTTTGTGTCGACTCGACATAACCCGATGGCACCACATGTGGTACAGCGACACGATGAAAAGCGAGTAGTACCATATACAACAAGACAGATGACGCCACCGATTTCTGAATCGTGCAAGTGAAGTTTTGAGTACCTTCACTATATATACAACATCCCGACAACAACTGTCAGGGGCTTCGGCCCTGACCAAGCATCACACCTCGCTCGGTCGGAGGATCGTCCCTTTAGTACCGTTGCATCGCTAAAATTTTATTAAAATTACAAGAATTGCGAAGAATCTGCTGGAAATGCAGAATATGAATTTGTTTTAGATGAAATGCTTAATTTGGCCTCTTTGGACCCGCTATTTAATAGACTGGCCAACCCAAATGTAGTCAGTTTAAGAGATATTGACAGCCCGAATAAAACACTACAATCCGTCTTACAAACATTGAACCTCCACGTTCCTAGTAGATATCAACTAGTAGTGTACTCTTCCACACATCTGTGTACCTATGCCATATTTTATCCTAACTGTTATGGAACAATTAGATTTGGCGGACGCCACGTGCACAGCACGCGGTACGCCATTTGCATTTTACCGCGCCCAATTTGAATATGAACACAAAACGTGGGCATATGTTTACGGAACTTCAATCAAAGTTCGTATTAATCTTATTATTACAAGCACTCCGTAAAACGGTCGTCTTCTAAGCATCATGGTTGTTTATTTGTTTAAAGTTTAGGCAGTTAGCCAAACTGGTGTCAAGTTGTTAAAGCTGCCCGTCAGCCTCTGACGCATCATCATCAGAACTTAGAACGCCACAATGATCGACAATTGGCTATTTGAATTCACCTGCGACGCGCACAATGTCGTCTGTCCACGTAGTGGGAGGCCTGCCTACGCTGCGTCTCCGAGCGAAGTGTCCTGCCCATTGCCACTTCATCTTGCAGATTCTGAGAGCTATGTCGGTGACTTTAGACCTTAGTTCTTTGGCGAATCTCCACATTTCGGATTCTATCGCGCAAAGAAACTCCTAGCTTAGCTCTCTCCATTGCTCGTTGTGTGACTCTGAGCTTTTCTCAAAGGCCAGTAGTTAAGGACCACGTCTCAGTACCATATGTCAGCACCGGCAACACACACTGGTTAAAAATCTTCGTCTTTAGGAACTGCGGTATTTCGGACGAGAAGATTTCGCGTAGTTACCCGAACGATGCCCTTCCGAGTTGGATTCTTCGGGCCTCTGACTAAATGACAACAACTAGGACCAACTTTGTACGTGCCTTTGCGATTTATTGTGGGTGGCCTTTGGGTGGCTCTACAACATCTGCAACGTCGTCTATTATAGTATTGATATACCACCGCAGCGTCAAATACTTTGTCACCGTGTAGCAATATGTTCATTGCTGAGTTCCGGTGTGTAGTTGAGACCATATTGGGCTCATAAAATTAAATTATAACGTATCAGGTGACGATATTGCGACTCAACTGTCGCTTGTCTAGATTGTGATATTTGATCACCGCGTTTTGAATATCTGTTACACGTCGCCTCTCTTAATTTTAACCGGAAACAATCTAGACAGAAATCTTAACGGAAAACGGAATTACACAATACACCGCGACGGTGCTAAATGTGTATTTAATAGCGCTCTTAAAATAAATATGGAACAATCTCGAAAGATTTAACGCGCAGCCTCCCCTGTAAGACTGTAATACCATTATCCTTTCCCGACATTAAAGGGAAAATACGTTTTAATACCGAATTCGCATCTATTTAACCTGTCTGAGATTAAGTGTCGGACCCTGCCATGGTGATGAGAGAAGCGGTTTTATAACAAAACAAAAGTTTCGTTTAATCTACACTTTTATAGGTCTTGTTAGGACTCTTCGTAGGGCCTTTTTAGCTTCCATAACAAAAAGGTAAAAAAGAAACCCTTATGATGAGACTTCATCTGTCTGTCTGTCACACCTATATATTTCAGGAACTACTGACGCTATCAATTTGAAACCTAGGAATAGTTTTAGATCTTACTTACCCAGCATCATTGCATATGAAAAAAATCTTGTATTTTTTTTAATGTGGGTCGAATAGGGGCGTCAAAATTTCAAAGTGAGACTACTATATCGAGTGGGGTATTATATGAAAGGGCTTCATTTGATCATCTCTAAACAGATTTTTACTTTGCCACGTAGTTTTTGGCTGATAAGCAAAAATAAAAATGTCACCTCTTATCTCCGATGTTTGTGGTGAAATAATTATTATATATCTATACTTATAATAAAACTGTAATAGGTCCAATTCTGTACATTGAAGATATTTTGAAAATTATATTTGGAGGGCATTCTATAACCGATACTGAGGCCGAAAATGTAATTTTTTAAATTTTTGTCTGTCTGTCTGTCTGTCTGTATCTCGGCTGAGCATCACGCCGAAACTACTGAATGGATTCAAATGAAACTTGGCATGATTTGAGATCTTACTACGAGGTAGGACATAGGATACTTTTTATCCCGTAATCTAGCACGGTTCTTTTGGGAGAGGGGATTAAAGTCAAAATGGGTACTTGGTTATACGCTTGGTCCGATTTTATCAATTTTTCTTTATAATATAATAAATATTAGTAAGGGAACACTCATAGAGAGTTGTTATCAAGGTTTAGTAATCGATCGGGTTAAGCAACGTTAGGTAAGGTCATTAAATAGATGGCTGACCGTTTAACGCCATTTGATCTAAACGGGTCCGTGCTTCGGAGAGAAAGTAAAAAGTGGGTCCCAGTTTTTAACCGACTATAAAAAAAGGAGGTTATGTATTCGATGCGAATGTCTGTTATTAAAAATTTAGTTAACGTAAAAATAGCGCAGGCGGAGCTGCGTGGGTCAGCTAGTCTTTATATATACATACAATTCTACTGTACGTGTGTATGTCAATAAACTCCTCCTAAACGGCTGGACCGATGTTGATGAAATTTTTTGTGTGTGTTCAAGGGGATTCGAGAATGGTTTAGATTCAATAAAAACGCGGGGGGGGGGGGGCTGCGCGGGTCAGCTAGTTTATATATATTTCACGAAAAAAAAGATATTTTTAAGTAGTAGGTACGGTTTTTTAGTAATCCTTAAAAAACCTCGACAAACAAACTTAGTTTTGCGGTTTAGTTTTTTTGCAATCTGAGGTGTTCGACGAATCGTAAAATAACTTCAATATATCCATAGAAGCTATGGAACCCTCGGTGCGCGAGTCCGACTCGTACTTGACCGGTTTTTTTTTGTTGACGGTTGCGGAGAAACCTTCAAAAGGTACCCGGTCTTTATAGGGGCAGAGGGTTATGTCAATTTGCAAATTATATACCTAAAGTCCCAAGTTCCACCCTTGGTAGTCGGGTAAAAAATACGCATTATAGAACGGGGCAGGTCGTCGAAGTACGCACAGTACAAATAAACAGACCTTTATCAAATTAGTTATTCAATAACGACACATTGTTTAAGCCCCGGTATGTAATCTAGAATGTTCCCAATACAAACAGCTAACAAGGACCCTTGGAGATGATAACCACAATCAATTAACTGTTCTTTGTACGGAACAATGAATAGGTAGTTATTGAACGTGACTATTACCACGTCCGTTGAACCAATTATCCATGTCGAGGTTTTTGATTACTAAAAAACTGTACTGCTTAGAGTGATCATTTTATTTTTCCTTTAGGTAATATATAGATAGTTAGTATTACCCATAATTATTTCAGATTTTTCCCTCCACAAACTTCGGAGATAGTGGGGGGGGGGGGGGTTTACTATTTTGATTATCAGCCGATAATTACGAGACATAAACCAAAATAAAAACAAACAACTTATTTTAAGCCACCAAGGAAGATTAGTCAGATTTTACAACCTGTCAAGTGCCATATACCTCTACAAGATGCAGGAGTATCTAAACTCGATTGTGACTGTGGGCTCTCCTGCATCGGGCAAACAAAGCGTGCAATAAAAACTCGCGTTAAAGAACACATAGCTGATGTGAAACACCGACGCTGTACGAAGTCTGCAGTCTGTGAACACATTCAGGATCGCACCCATCATTATATCAGATTTGATAAACCTCAAATCCTCGCAAAAGAACACCGATTCCTACATAGGATGATTCGTGAGGCTATTGAAATAATACTACTACTACTGGCGTGGGAACCTATGATAAATATAATTAAATTCAATAAGCAAAAAGCACACGGCCCCAAGTACGTCCACGGCCTCAAGATACTGTAAGCTCTTACTGCGTAGATCGGACCAACAATAATAACTAAGAAGACCTGAGAGTACACCGGCGTGACATAAGTACGTTCAACATCTCAGTCCTCCCGTGACCATGGGTGCTGCAAAGCATTTGAAACGTCGTTATAGTAAAATCTAAAATAAACCGTGATAAAATTCGTAAAAGTAGTATGATTCAACTAAAACTAATTGAACTGTTTAATCTGGTTGATATAGTACCGGCTCTGTCTAGTGTGGAATAACATGGCCGTGTCTGTTATCCCAGGATATGTTTGGCCTTTAATTTTACTTGAGTATTACATCAAAAAATATCAACACAATATTATAACACAGATAAAATCAAATATTAATTAGTCTTCTAAAACAAATAAAATCGTCAGCTTACACATAAAATATCCGATAATTTATTTGCTCAATCTACAGATAAACAATAAAAAATATTTCAAATAAATCTAAATCGAATCACACATTTATATTTCACCATCACAAAAACAGTTGATGAAACTCAATCGCTCATTTTGCAAATTTATGCCCGATGTCGGCGCACAAAGGCTAGGGTCCGGAGATAGGCCTGAGGGATGATCAGCCCATCATGGTAATAGCCAAACCAAATTGTGCGGTCTGACGGTGTAATTTGGTACACCGTAATGTTGCAAGGGGGAACGACACCGGTTGTAATGATGGACTCATGGATTTCTAGTCGATTATATTGTAAATGATTTTAAATTTACTGTCCAGATTCAGTATTTAGTAAATGGTATGTCCCTATGCCGCTGTGGGCCCGGGATATCCATCGAGTATGGCAGTGACTCCGAGGAGGACGGTGGTGGGATAGCAAGCCCCGTCCCCGTGAGCATCATGACAGGTTCGCGCATCGATATATAGTATATCGATGGATTCTCGGTATCTACAATACGCCCTTCAGCTGCGTGCTCAAAGGCAAATACCTAGTACAGATCCAACCGGAGAGCCCAGGTTTCCCCTTTTATGTACCAATGTGACAGCCCAGGGGGTTTCTGTGGGTAAGGATCTCACATACGCCGGTTGACCACTGAATTAAAAACCTTTTCCTTTTTAAATCAGTTCAAGACCACAAAATATATTTTATTACAAAACCTCTGACGGATAACACAGAAATCGTGAAGAAAAAACTAAAATCAAAATAAATCACATTTTCCCTAAAGAAATAAGCGTCTTGACGTGTAGGCATAATTCAAAGTGAGGTCGCCAGACGTCTAGGGCCAAAGGGCCAAGCATAAATCAAGCCTAAACACACCAGGGACCAGATCTGCTCGACGACAAATTTTAATTGTAATGAATACGTTTTTTGCATCTGCGATCTTTGGTCTTAATGCGCGTTGACATCGTGTGGATTCATTAGTGTGGATTCATTCGATGCGAGATTACGAAAAAAAATTCATTTTTTTTATACAACCAAGGTGACAAGTAAGCACCAACCCGCCTGATGGGCCTGATGGTAAGCAATCACCGCAGCCTATAGAAGCTAGCAACACCAAAAGAATCACTAGCGCGTTGCCGATCCTTAAGACATTAGATATCAATTATTTTGTGTCCAATAATTTCACCAGCTACAGTGCTCTTCACATCGGAACACAGCAATGTATATACACTGCTGCTTGGCGGTAGAATATCTGACACTGCGGTGGAGGTACCACGGACGGTTCCTTGCACCTACCACCTAGTAAATTCAAGCTCGGCTCGTACTCATTGCTCAAATCCTTGAAGCCGAATGCTCATTACTCGCGAATATTCACGGTAAGGATGTAACTTTAGGGAGAATGATGACTGTCAGCTGTTGGCCGCGGTTTCGCTCCAAAATATACCATGTGTGGTTGAACATGGCACATATTATTACAGGGCGCTCAGTACTACATTTCTTTCGGTGTAAGTCTGTGCAATTGTGAATGTAGTTGATCTTGGCAATAAAAATCACCGAAACCAGCTTGTTCTAGACATAAGTATATAAAATATTGTATATTTTATGGCTACGATCTTGACCTCTACATTTGGTTAAATAACTTTTATTATATAAGAATACGAGTAGGAATTATTATGTAATCAGCACAGCAAATTGTTTTTGAACTTATTGAAAAGGCAAACAAATTGTCAATTTGTACAAACACTCAGCGTTATAGTCACATGTCGTTATTCACTGTAAAATAAATATTTAGTTCATAACAATTGTATGAGTAATAAAAAATTGAACTTATGCTGCTACGAAATGGCTGCTGCTCGAGTCAACTTTTGCGCGGGTGCTGCTTGGGGGGTCACTGGTCCGACTACTATCCCTTTGGCCGCCTAGTTTGTTGTACTTTCGTCGTATTTTTTTTTCTGTCTTATTTGATCTTTTGATCGGCTATACACACTGTCGCTCTGATCTAATGGTAACATGACACACTGTTTAAAAAAAAGTGAAAAAATGACAAGCCCGCTGAGTTTCTTGCCGGATCTTCTCAGTTGAGGCCGCGTTGTGATATGGTGGTAGCTTTTTGTTAAAAAAAAAACATGACCTTTTAAAAGTGCTAGTGATAAGCCTATTTGAAATAAACTATTTCTGACTTTGACTTTGTGAAACATTTAATGCGTACCTACTTACCGCCCTAAATACATTAAAACAAAAAAAAAATACCATCATCATCACCATGAAGACGTCCACCGCTGAACAAAGGCCCTTCGAACGCCACAATATGCGACAATTGGCTATTTGCCACTATATTTCGTCCACCGGTTGCCAGCGACTTGCACAATATCGTCTGTCCACCTAGTGGGAGGCCTACCTACGCTGCGTCTTCCGATTCGTGGTCGCCAGTTGAGAACCTTTCTTCCTCATCGATTATCGTTTATTCGAGCGATGTGGCCTGCCCATTGTCACTTTAACTTGTAGATTCTGATTCAAAATCGATACAATTAATTTATTATCGTATCGAGTGAAACTTTTGCTTCATGGTAAGCGACACAGATGCCCATAGACTCTTGCAAGGCACTACCGCTCGTCTCCCAAAACATTAGTTATTTATGTCTCTGAACCCGATTTCACTAGCTACAGTGCCATTCTCACTGGAAAACAGCAATATTTACACACTGCCGCTTGGCCACAAAAGGTCCCCGCGACCTTATTCTTACCCACTAAAATCCCCGCGGCTGTCAGGTCGGCATATGAGAGGGGACACCAGGGCTCTCCGGTGGAATCTGCACCTGAAGCCCTTCAGTGCCTTGCCTTTGAGCCCGTCGCCGGGGGGCGCATTTTAGCCCTTCAGCAACTAGATACGGTGCTCACGGGATCCGGGGACGCATCTTCACCGTCGTCTTCCTCGGAGTCGCCGTACATGCTTTGCGTAAGGGACCCACCACCTCATCCTGGAAGTGCCTACTAATTACGTGGAAATGCGTACCGCATATTTCCTTGATTTTTCATAGAATATAGGATTTGCTGACTTGCTACAATGAATATAGCTTGATGAATTAGTGACGTATCATACCAAACGTGAGAAGCAATAAGGGCGATTCAGGGATGAATCGACGACTGAGTACCTAGTCACTTTGATTCAAGATTTCTTCGCCGCCAGCATCACTAATGCGATAAGAAATGCTGTGGGGCTCGACCGGGGTATGTGGGATTCTTACCCACTAAAACCCCCGCAGCTGTCGCATCGGCACATGAGAGGGTGAATCCCAGGGCTCTCCGGTGGGATCTGCACCAGGGGCCCCTCAGTGCCTTGCCTTTGAGCCCGCCGCCGGGGGGCACATTGTAGCCCCCCGGGAACCAGTCACGGTGCTCATGGGGACGGGGGTCGCAACCCCGCCGCCGTTCTCCTCGGAGTTGCCGCCGTACTCAATGGACGCTCAAAGGGCCCACACCCCGAGCGTCCAGCGACTCCGAAGGGCGATAAGAAATGCCTAGTTTGACACTTTTAAAACCTTCAAAAAGTTGTTTTTTTAGCTGTGGAAATCAGGTGCTGGGTTACATCCGTGCGTGTGCATACAACATGCAAATGATTAGTTTATTTTCGCTATGACTAGCATTATAATTGCTGTACGGGCAACTAGAACTGTGCTAGTACCGCGTTACACAATCTTGAATGCGTTTGTGGACTACTGATGACTGGCTCACACGCGAACTGTTCCACTGACGTATGATATTGCGTATAAAATGAACATACTGTTTTAAACTTTCATGGCGATTTACGATATGTAAGAGGCACGTGGATTATTTAAAGCTTTAACATATTGTTATTCATAACTTCTTATTATTAATAACTTGTTAT
Source organism: Furcula furcula (assembly GCA_911728495.1). Lineage (NCBI taxonomy): Eukaryota > Metazoa > Arthropoda > Insecta > Lepidoptera > Notodontidae > Furcula > Furcula furcula. The sequence goes on along the minus strand of OU452259.1, from coordinate 21,497,521 downwards.
TCATAACTTCCATTATCACATTTAAAGAAGAAACAATAAAGAAGAGTAGTGAGAATAATAATAAGTCACTTGCAGTTTTGCTTTGCCAACCTATTTTCCTGGATAGGGTAGACCGATTTGTAGACCCTAGGATCCTGCTATTGACGCTGTATGAATAGTATTGCCCCAGCTTGCACCTGCCTGATATAGGCATACCGGCTGGGGTTCCAACAAATACTATTTTGACTCAAACATAAAACTTTTATCATGAGGATGGAATAAAATTATCTATAACTAGCAAATCCCTGCGACTTCGGCCGCTGTTTTTTTTACAAAGTTGACATAGTTTATCAACCCCTAGCTTACCTCCAAAGGTTGTATTTGAAAATTCGAGACACACGTATTTAATTTATTTTATTTTGAAAATCTTCAGTAAATTTCCAGTCAATCAGACCATAAAATAAAAAGTTTCATACAAATTAAAACATAGAAGTATAATAATGTCTTCCAAGCCGTATCCAGCCACGGCGGCTAATCTTTTATCATGTTGGTTTTCTAGAAAAATGCCTACTAATACTTAATCAATGATAATGTTAAAAGAGGTAGATAGGTTATAGGCGATCCGAAAGTGGCGGCAAAAGGTGAGCTAATTAGCTACAACACAAATTGAATTGCACACCACCCACGGAAGCATTGACTGTGTCACTTTGTTTGAATTTTGTTGAATAATCGCATCAAAACAATCGAAAACATTCGTTAGTATAAAGTAATTCTGTGCCACTTGTAATCGGCGATTACAAGTGGCGAATTACTTTATACTTATCATTGCCTATATAAGTAAAGATCTTTCCAAAAAAAATAAAGAACGAAAGAAGGCAGTGCAGTGCCTGTTCGTAGACGAGCGTGATGCATACCGTCAGGTGATCTGCCTGCTAGACTAGTCACTACCTTTCTTAAAACCCCCATTTTCCGTAACGAGAGAGATAATATTATGCCAATCCTTTCACGCGTGAGATATTATGTTAAAACAAAACCTTAAAAATAAAAATAATAATGTCTATTGGCCGCGCGGGACTCAGGCCGAGGTTTGTTTTATTATCGAAACTTGCAACATTAAAACTTTGCAACGAATTGCAAGAGATTCAAAACAGTAATATCCAAGTTATTGCATACACAGTATCTCGATTGGAAACTCGCGGATGATGCCACACATTTCAAATGTCCCTCGGGAAATTCTATTTTGATATAGACGAAGCAAAAAACATAATTGCATGGGCACTTTTTTAAACTTTTTTTGCAGCTAACTTGCTTGGAGATAGACCTGCAATCTTAATAACTGGACTAAATCTATGTAAATTAAGGCGAAAATTACGTTTCAATCGTCAGCTAAGTCCATAATTGTGGATAAATATAGGTACTGTGGATCCAGCAAAAATATATACCTAATGGAACTGATTTGACCCCACAGTCAGCGAGAATCCCCAGTGGCCAACAGAACACGGAGATAGGCCTCTTCTCGATGAGAAGTTTGAAAAATATGTCGTGTCCAATCCTTGGAATTAAGATTGATGAAATAGAGGGAATACTTCAAATTCCAGACTGTTACTGAGAAATTCAAAAGATAATACCAATTACATTCTGTCCAGCAATTAATGAAACCCAAGACCTCGCAATTACCAGACCACTGGAGCAGTTTACTAAGCCCTGGCAAATGTAATTGAACGAGACTTTCCCCATTCATGGATCAGCTGTCTAGAAACAGAAAGCGGTTTCATTTTTCAATGCGTAAGTATTGATTTCAATTCACTAGATACGTAAAGAAATCTCTTTCAAATACGGTAATTGATAAGAAAATTACAAATAGACTACAAAATAGTTAACCTCTCACTAAGTCGTAGGTACTACCATTATATAGGAGATATCATATCATTTAGATAGATAGATAGACAATTCGTTATTGCGCACAAAAAAAACAGATACTTAAAGAAAAGGATACAAATTAATCAGACATGCAACAATTCCTTATCGCAAAAAGTGATCTCTTCCACGGAACCTTTGGATGGATTGAAAAATATAGAAGTTACAAAGAGCAGAGATTGCGAGCACTAGATATACATATAAAGACACATAAAAACAAATACCATTTTAAAGGGATATGGAAGATTCTCAAACCTTAAATCTCTATGGAATTAAATTGAAGAACAATTTGTACAATTCAAAATCATTTATTTTAAATAGGCTTAACGCACTTTTGAACGGTCAATTTTTTTTAAAGCTACCTCCGGGTCACGACGCGGCCTCAACTGAGAAGATCCGGCAAGAAACTCAGCTATACTTTTGCAAATAGGGTTTTTTTATACTACCAAGGATGGCGTGCTTGTTTGCGTGATGGTAAGCACTCACCGCATCCTATGGACGTTAGCAACACAAGAAGAGTCACTATCGCATTGCCCATCCAAAATACATTAGATATTAAGTACCTACCTAGACGGTTCCACATGGAACATGCCACCTAGTAAAGTCTAGTGTAAACGGGCCATTATACTCCATATCGACTTGAACTAGTGAACAATCCCGATTTATTACAATAAATTGATGATTTGAGTAACAGTGACTTGAACGAGTACCAAACGATCGTGGCTCCAATTTGATTCATGACAGAAATCGGTGTATTAACCAATTTTAAACTTATTGCCACTAATGTGCAATTTATTTGTAATTTAACAGCGATTGCTGTGTTTCTTTTTTTGTTATACACAAAACGAAATACTCGTTTTGCTAAAAATTGTAATAGACTTTCCGGTTTATGAATGAAATGACAAAAGGAAGTGTGCCTGAGATTATTATGTTTACTTTTAACAGCATACTTCTGTCTCATAGTTAGGGCTACTTTAGAGAGATCGAGCCATTTAAATGGCGGCAGAGTATGGCTTATCATCATCATCAGCAGCCGAAAGACTTCTGTCTAACATTTAGTCTTAGGGCTACTTCAGAGAGATAGTCATTTGAATGGTAGCAGAGTATAGCTGACTATCATTATTGGCAACCAAAAGACTTCCAATGCTGAATAAAGGCCTACCCCTTAGCAGTGGCGTGCACAGAGGGTAGGCAAAAAAATGCATTCGGCTTGTTTCACCTATTTTAAGTATTCTATTTCAAATAATTATCCATATGCAAGCAAATACTATAGACATATTAATTTGCATTTGAAAACATTAATAAGTTTATTCAGCGGCTCCATACTGACAAAAATATTTTGCCTACCCTAGGATTTCTATAAACAGTCTTAATTTAAAAAAATCTTAGTTTGGACATGAATTAACGTAATTTTTTTAATGTAAATTGATATGTTGGTAATATTGGTTAATTTAAGAATATTAGTGCTGGAACACGAACAAATATCATAAAGCATAAACAACTCACAGATATTTTTGCTTGCTTTCAGTGCACGCCACTGCCCCTTAGAATGGAGGGGTTTCCAGCCAACATCTGTCTAACACTTAGTCTTAGGGCTACTTCAGAGAGTGATAGAGCCATTTAAATGGTGGCTGAGTATGGCTGATCATCATTATTGGCAGTCAAAAGAAATCTACTGCTGAATAAAGGCCTCCCCCTTAGAAGGGTAGGGTCTTCATAATTTCTACACCTGGCAGGCTACTTGGCAGTCTTGGGAATCGCAGTATAGGTGGTAGAGAATCCAAAAGATCTGCTGCGTCTTCTGGTTTACCCTTAGTCGCCTCTTACGGTCGCTCAATGGGTGGAGATGGGTGGGTGATATTGTTACCCGGACAGATTTGTCCGGGTAACAATATCGGCCTATTCCCAGTAGTTCTACATTTTGGTCTACATGTATGACTACTAAGAAAAAAAAATCCTACTAGTTCTACAGTCATGTAGAACTAGTAAGAATTCAAACAACCATCCAATCGCAATTTCTCTAAAGCATCATTCGTAACCACGAATGATGCTTTAGAGAAATTGCGATGGATTATATGGATTACGGTTTGGGATGGCGTTAATTACATAGGTATTAGTACCATTTGCACCATTAATGGTATAATTCAATGGTATAACTGGTCCGAAACGATATTTTTTCTTAATTTAATAAACTTGTACTTGCCGTATTTGCTGTGCATGTCTATATATCAGTAGGATCTTCTAATTAAGTACTAGCAATCATATTTACAGCTAAAATACGATATGGTTAGTAAAGATATTTGGCTGTGATTCTCCGAGGAACATTTAATTCCCAGATTTGACTGCTCGTATTCGAGCTGTAAATTTATGCAAATATTAAGTTATACATGAGCCTTATTTTATGCATCACAAGATGTCTTAGTCGACCTCATCCAAAACACTTAATCATGCTAATTGGATAATAAACGTGTAGCCTTATAATAATAACGCCGTGTAGCCATCCTACGACCTCCAAATTTAGGTCGTCTAACAGATCTTGCAAATATTTTCATTCTTCAAATCTCTGTTTATTTATCCATGACATAATATCTTTAAACACCCGAATCAATGTTTACAATGAAACTAGTTTAAAAGGTTACAGCAAGCTGTGTGACCTATGACTCAGATTAAAACCAGTCGAACTGTGACTCGTGCAAGTGACTGCGACTAAGTGAATGGTGCACACTGTTTTGCTAAAGGCGATTTTGAATAAATATTAAAAAAATACCCTTGAAATGAAACCATTATTTCGGATTATGGTTTCGGTTTGCCTTTTGGGGAGTCTGGGTAAGAATAGCACCCACCGATCTCCTCCCGCTGGGTGTCCGTAAGAGGCCAGTAAGGGGTTACAAAAATACGTTTTTCTATTGGATTATCTACCACCTGCGATTCTTAAGACCTGTCAAGCTTGGGGACTTGGTGATTATGGCAACCCTTCCCTTCTAAGGTCTTTGTTCAGCCCGTGGACTTCTTTTGGCTGATGATGGTTACTTTTTGTTTTTACTTTTCTGAATTTTCACTGTTTCTCTCTGCGCGTTTCTACTAACTTAATACAGTTTGAAAACCAATGTCAATTTTAATGCAAACTGATTCTAACTGAGTTATGCTGCCGTATTCGTTATCCAATGTTGTCAAGGTTGTTAAATTAATGTAAGGCCAATTTAATAGATCACATTTGACTTGCTAATCTTCCTTTTCACAACACCTATCCTTACCTTTCCCTCCTTATTCTTGAGAACGCAATGGTCAATATATAAATTAACCAAAATGGCGGTGATTTGGTTCGCCACCCATCTCGTCTCGTTTCTTACGGAGGCGAAAAGCGGCCCTTGGGCTCTGCCTACCCCTACGGGAAAAAGGCGTGATTTTATGTATGTATGTATGTATATTTAACATCTGTCAGTTTCTTTGATCTTTCGGTTTCTTTTGTCCTTATTACAATAAATATATAATTGTAATTTGCAGCAATTGTGCAGTTCTTACTTCGAAAATATTAATAATATTTTATGCCCGCCGTTATGTTAAATTTTGATGAAGTCTCAAATTTGGTCGATTAAAATGGCTCAACTTTACAAGTAGCAGAATATAATCTGTTACAAAGTTTTATTAGACTCCCTTTTCTAGAATGGCTGCCTAAATCAACAGATCAGAAAATAATATCGCTTGCAATTAAATAATTTCACAGCAGAAATATTTGCGCTAACAGCCACGTTAGATGCGAAACTATCACTAATCTTAAACGAAATTTAAGTAGTGTTCAAGACTAAGATGAGATCTGTGTTTGAAAACACTTTCAAAAGATGTTTCAGCGAGTCGCTCTGCTGTAATGTAATGGGTTGCAATTAGTTTATGAGCGTCGTGGACTGCTCCACGGACGCCTATTTAGGTTAACGAGTTAGATGCAGCCTTTAAGAAACTCCTATTATTCTCAGAAAGAAAATTAAGATTCGGGCAAACCCAGATGTTATTCGCTCGATAAAATTGGATGCTAAAGCCATACACCAGAAATGTGTAACAGGAATTAGAAGAAGAAAAATTCCAAATAATGAAATTCCAGTCATTATATGTAATTACAACGTCAAATCTAGTTATGTATTAGAAACAATAGGCAAACAATAATTGATTAGGGTTGAATAATAACGATTGAATAATACAATATATAAAAAAATTGAACTGACTTCAATAATACTAAAAAATATAAAATAGTTTTAAATATTATTGAAGATATTTTCATACATAAAGATTGAACCATCGAAGACGGTAAAATGACTAGATCATAATCACATTATCGTCTGCATAGTTTTACATCACTATCGGAACAATTTAATGCAATGAAAAATATCAATATTATGGTTTTTACCATATAAATTCCTCCACATCGTTCATGGTAGTCCAGGAAGTTCTTACCCGGTTATGATAAAATTCATACAGATTCGTTATAGTAGTTCCTTCTTTCGAATAAAAAAGAATCATTGCGAAAGGTAAATATGTGAGTTATGACCATTTTTGTCCCTTAAGAAGCTACAAAAATGTTATCTTTTAGGCATTTGTGCAAATTTCTCAGACGCGCCATTCTTGTTTTTCAGGAACTACTTGATCGTACGTAATATTTTTTATGGGACCGTTTCAGTGGATCAGACTATCCGTACAAGAAAGAATTTTTCAAATCCGTTCATATTTTCCAGTTATGCGCGAACATTACATTAAAAAAATATATATATACAGTCGAATTGAGAACCTCATTCTTTTTTGAAGTCGGTTGAAAATACAATAGCATTTTATAAAAAAAAATATTTCCTATCTGCCATTATATTATTATTCTTATGAGAAATACATAATCTTAAATCGAATATTACTTCCTAGAATTTATCTTTTGCTATAATCTCGTAAACGATTGTTAGCTTTGTACAATACTAAGGGATTACGTTATTTTTTTAAATTAACAGTTTTAAATACCATCTAGGTTCTAGATCCTAGATTCTAGGATATTGAATATTCGTAAATCGAATTATGAAGTTTTAGGCTTTTTTGGATCATTTTTCACAATACCTCACATCGAAGTGCCTATACCTATATTTTTAAAGATATGAATTCTAAAGCACGAAAAAAAAAAAAAAAACAAATAACAAGAAGTGTACAAATGCCTGAAATAATATATATAAATAGCTATAAAGGCATTGTAAAGTATCAAGAACAAATTTGAATTTAATCTTACATTTTCATACTATTGTTCCGAGTGTTCATACTTAATATAAATAGATAAAACGCTTCTGAATACAATGATGTTATTCACAAAATAAAACAAAATAGTAAAAATAGCTACTTTTAAATCACTTAAAATCTACGTAAGCTGGCAACGATTGAAGATTGGTTTCAATGTCGTCCTCGCGGCTCTGACAAACACGGTCCAAAAAAAAGTACACTCCGCAAAGAAAAAATATATAAGTATTTTTTTTTACTATGAGGTCAGCGCAAATACTGCACAGAACGTTCGCGTGTAGTAGCAATTTAGCATGTATTGTTTTTTTGTTGTACGTACGTACTAAGTAATTAAGTATAATTAAAGTGTTGTATAATTTACATTAATTTTAGTTAAAATGAAGTATTAGGTTCCTATTGCTAAAGCGGTCATAATTTATTTAACTAAAATAAATATTTCCATCCAAAAAACAGAAAAAGGTATGGTAAGGTGGTAGACAAATATATATTACATTTCTCTACCACCAATCCGTGTGATCATATTATTTCAATGATGACGTTACTGCTTAATCCGAAAATAAAACAAATAGCCGCTTAAATTCAATCCAATGAATGGAGTGTCAAAAACAATGCAGATCATTTTATTGAATGATTCATCACAATGTAAAAAGATATTTTTATTACGCAAGATTCACTGCGACTATAATGAATAGAACAATACAGTATTGATAAATTTGTCCGACTGTACAACAACACGTCATGTTGGCTCCCAATGTTTGTAAACCAACAGAATTGGAGAACAGATTTGGTGTTACCGTATTCTTCGTATAAAAAATATGAGAAAATGCTTTCATTATTTGCTCCAGTCTCTGCCTTACCAGGAATGATCCAAGAAAATACCTAAAATACACACATCAAAAGTGTCTAGGGATCAAGCATTTTTAAGCGGATTTCTTGAGATTGAGATGTGGCTTTGTAATAAATTTATGATTTTATAAATTTATATGGATCCTTTTTGGTGCATTTCATAATTTGAATCAGGAACTGTGAATCAAATTCGAGTAAAAGATGAAAATCAGCTGTCAATATTTTCCCTATAAAAACATACAACGCATTGAAGACATTATTAGTGCTACTGTTTCCCTACTACTGATTAAAACCAACGTTATTATGGAGCGGCGACGTCATTTAAGCAGGGAAGAAATGCTCAGAGCCGTGGGAATGATAGAAGCTGGTTCCCGGCAACGTACTGTGGCTTTAGCTCTGAATACAAGTCAGAGTGTTATCAGTCGACTTTGGACACGTTACCGAAGCACTGGTACCGTGGCTGAGCGCCATGGAGGACGGTATCGCTGCACCACACGGAGACAAGACCGATATATTCAAATCTTAACTCGAAGAGCTCCAACAATAACTGCCATGATGTTAGCCGTGAGGCTTCATCACTCTTCAGGGAACTTAATTAGCGACCAAACAGTCAGAAACCGCTTGCATGAAGTGAACCTTCATTCCCGAAGACCGCTACGGGTACCACCTATAGCAATGCACAATCGTAGGATTCGATATCAATGGGCTCTTGAACACAGAAATTGGGCAGAAGAACAATGGCGTTTCGTGTGCTTTTCTGATGAGTCTCGTTTTGGTATGAGACCGGATACAAGACGTATACGACACTGGAGAACCCCTGGACGCCAACAGCGATTAAAATCCTGCCAGGAAGTCCATCCTTATAGTGGTGGAACCATCATGGTATGGGCGGGTATTTGGATCGGCGGAAGAACTGAGTTGATTTGGATCAGAGGCAACCTCAACGCTCAAATTTATGCTGAGACGATTGTATCAGACGTCATCGTTCCTCTACAAGTGCAAATCGGTCCCTTATTTCAGTTAATGCATGATAATGCACGACCGCACACCGCAAGAGTTGTAAGACAGACTCTCGCCGCAGCTAACATCAATGTCCTGCCCTGGCCTGCTCAGTCGCCAGACTTGAACCCGATTGAGCATGCATGGGATATGCTACAGAGAAGAGCTCTGCCGAATATGGAGGGTATCCAGTCGCAAGAAGACCTTTTTTTGTTGTTGCAACGAACATGGGCGGCCATTCCACAGCGTGATTTGGATGAACTCATTTTGAGTATGCCAAACCGATGTTCTTGTGTTGTTAGTGTTCGCGGTAGAAACACGGATTATTAATTGTTTAAGTTACCCAATAAAATTTTAAAGAAAACTGTTATTTCAGTCTTTTTTTCGAACTTTTGTGTTAGTGGTTCAAATGTCAAAAATCCCTTTATTAGGAAAATGGCAAATTTCTTTATTAATGCAAAGGTGACTTGGTTTATCGTTACTGTGACAAACGAAAACACTTTATTTGATGAATCCTTAAAGAAAATTTTAATTAATATCAATCAGGAGAAAAGTTATTGCAAAAATATATGTTGATCCCTAGACACTTTTGATGTGTGTATTTTAAATATATTATTAGTGTTTTTTTTTTATTTCGAGTGTTATTAAATTTGAATAATCTATGCACTTACACTTTAGTGTAAAATATATTATTTCTCGATTATTATTCCACGATCATAATAATCTGGAATAAATTATTTCTGGTGTGAAAACACTGTATCTGTTGAATTTACTGGACACAAGAGACAAATGCAAAGAACAATCAATCCGCAATCAAAATTACTGTCACAAAACCAGTTGGGAGATCGCAAACAAGTATATATAAATATATATATGAACTATATTAATAAATGCGACTGTACATTTTATTTGTTTAAGAATTATTTATTATTATTATTTATTTATTTATTATTTTACGAATAGTCCTTCCTGCAGTTGGGCAAAAAATACATCAATATATCAAAGTACTGATAACGTCTTCCAATTATTGCCAGATATTATTTTACCATCTACAAATAAGAAAATAAGCTGCTCTTGAGACGTCTTACGAATATTTAAAAAAAAAACTCGTATAAAAATCGAATGAGGCATCAGGGTATTAGAATACAAATCATTATTAACGTAGGCATACGAAATACTTTTGTTTTATAATTAACATTGCGGTATCTTTAGGGTAAAAGGAATGATGAATGGGACATATAAAAGATATCTGTAAAAAGAACCTTTCCTTTATATGCTTTTAGACATTCGTGTTCCATTATCGAACATTATTTTATATCAGTAATAAAGGAAAGTAACCTTTCCTTGAATACTGATATAAAATACTTATTTTGTGTTAAATTGTTTTTTGTTATGAAAATTCTAATTTGAAATAAAAGTTTGATCGCAAAGAAATATGTCCAGATTATGTACATCAATTCAATGTCTTGTAAGATGGCCATGAAATATTGTAGAGATGCATTTTAAGTCATTTAAAACACCTAAGTACCTACTTAATAATTTCAAGGAATCGTCAGATGTTGTTTCCGTGAGAATATTGCTGCGTTTATTTCTATAAAATATGCGTCTTTAATAATGACAATGAATTAAATGTCAACCAGTTATTTTAATGATTTTCATTACATAGCTTTTTTTAATTTTAGTTTTTGTTAGATAGATGACCTTAACGACACTGGCATAAAATAAACAACATGGTCATGCTTTTTTTTTGTTTCTATTACATAACTTTTAGAACTTTAAAAATAAATAGAAACCGGTCAAGTGCGAGTTGGATTCGCGCACCAAGGGTTCCGTACTTTCTTTGAACGTATTAAAGTTAGTAACACCTCAGATAGTAAAAATGACCAAACTGCAAAAGGAAGTTTGTTTTCAAAAGTTTTTTTTAATGATTTCAAAAAAAGCTGTACTACTTATAAACATCGTTTTATATTTCCTTTAAAATTTATTATTGTTTTAGACTTTTCCTCCACAAGCTTCGGAATCGGGGGGTGGTATTTTATTTTTATTTTTGATGATAAGGCAACGTGACATAAACCAAAGTAAAAATCTGAAATGTGCAAATGAAGCCCTTTAATTATGATACCCCAGTTGATATAGTATTCTCATTATTACATTCCGACTCCAAATTCAGATTCCGATTCCGAAAAAAATAAAGCGGTTAAGAAAAAAAAATATTTTATTCAAATGTTTCCTTTTAATAAAGATATAACAAGTGAGGTTTAAGTTTGTGTTGTTTTGCACAGTCAGATAAAAATGATATCAGATAATTTTCACGTTTTGGTATTTATTTATTTATGTTACGCGAACTAAATTTGATACGTGCAAAGAACGTGCGGAACCCTCGGTGCACGAGTCCGACTCGTACTTGATCGATTTTATCCTTAATTATTTATTAGAATATGCTAACTGCCGCACTCACAGACATCAATTAACTTTAATTACAATTAAGTAATTTTTTGTAATCTATTTATTTCGCCTCTCCGAGTCTCTTTGGGTTGACTTTTAGTATTCATTACTTGATTATTAATATATCTAACTCACTATCCGCGTATTAAATATTAATGGGCTTCGAGTGTTGAAATAATCCGATTACAAAAAATGGATTAATGATTATTAACATTAATTGACGTTTGTAGGTCCGGCAGTAAGACTATGTAGAGCAAGATTAGCATAAAGAGCACAACCGCCAATAAACTTCGAAATATACGCGATATACACTCAGTATCAACAAATAATTGTTTAAATAATAATGATGTCAATAAACAAATGTTTCATTATACGATAAATATGGCCCAGACGGTCTTGATAGAGCCGTCTTAGAACAGCCAGTCGGACTGGTTATAACTATAATAATAATTATTATTATTATACATTGATGATTCATAATAACTAATTGCAGATCCTGTTCCCACAGTAATGCTATAATATAAGTAGTTTTAATCATAGAAGAATTATGTAGAGATCTCTTTATAAAAAAAAAACACAAGATTTAAGAAAAAGAAAACACGATAGGTAATATTCGTCGAATGTTCTATTATAGCTGCTATTACTGCAATATAGCCTTTTGTTCGGTTATGAGTAATACAGTTTTTGCCCTTACTTTTACTCGGCACATTTCATGGTTATCTAACATTCAGACGGCAATGCATTCTAAATAACAAAATAAAACCAACCTTTTTTTATCTCCAAAAAAAAAATCCTCACACAATTACACAGAAAAAAAGTCAAAAAAAGAATGTTATGAAGCACTATATTCAAATGATGCACTCGCGGCGTTGTACGACGCGTTTGTACAAAGCACGAGAAACAACAGTCCGCGCCGTACGGCCGACGCGAGACGACTGAGCCTCCAGCCGAACAGAACCCAGGATCACAAAACAATGATTTTTTTAAAGATAATTGGCAAAGGTAGCAATATTTACAGCCTTCAATCAGACTGATGAGCAGGTGCTTCTATAGTTTCTGTATGCAACGCGACAAGGTCACAGCGAAATGGGCGACTTGAATACATTTTTCGACTAATTGGATTCGTTAGTGAGCTACGTGTGTCGGCTATTGTGTCACCATATCTTACATAACAGATGTTATCCTCAAAACAAACGTAATAAGGATCTATTTCATAATTGCATTATACGTAGAGTACCATAAGTTTTTTTTTACTCCCTATAAGCCAGTGCTTGACTGCAGTCCCACCTGATGGGAAGCGGCGACGCAATCTAGGATGGTAAAGCACACTGGCTTATTAAAACCCTATTCACTCTAGCTTTGAAGACACCCACATTATAATCGGGCGGAAAAACTGACGCAGGCAAACTGTTCCAGTCCTTAGCTGTCCTTATTATGAATGACGATGATGATTATTATTATTATCAAGTAGTCGATTAATAAAAATAGTTTCATAACGACTACTAATTTCTATACCCGCGTAACGATAGCATATTCCCAGCTTGTCCTGTAGGATGTCCGTAATCAGCTCCTACCATACAATTATTGTTTACAAAATAGTAGTTAGTCCACATCAGATTTTTTTTTTGTTTTTTTTTTTGGGAATGATAGACGCTGTTGGGGACTAGGGACCGATCTAGGTTTGATGAGCTGACGGCCAACCTTCAGTAGTGAAGAGGCACTGCAAGAAGAAGAAGAAGAAGACGCTGTTGGCCGCAGATGGCCATTACAGCTTCACCGGACAATAGGAATAGGAGGCGAGCGCTTAAAGCGCTCTAGCCTTAACGGCAGAAGTAGCGACGAGCTCAAGGGCACCTCAGGGAGGCACGGCCTCGGCTTGGGCTGTCGCTTAAGAGAGGGCTGAGTTTACCACCGGCTCACAACGCGCCCCCACTGAGAAGAACCGGCAAGAAACTCAGTGGGGTGATGCACGTCGTTGAGGTCGCATACGTACGACCCTTCGGCCTCGCCGGCGAGACCGGTGTCTGATTGCTAAAGTCCTCATCAAAAGCAGAAAGACGTCCAATACGGAACAAAGCTAAGTCCACGCTAGACGTCTTGGGGATCACAGTATAGGTGGCAGGTCTTTTTGTTTTCTCTTAGTTGCCTCTTACGGACTACGGGAGGGAATGGGAGGGTACTATTCTTACCCGGATACAGAGGTGTTCACTTCAATAGAAAAGCAGTTAAAATATTTCGAGCGAGAATTTTTGCTGGGCTCTATCTATATAAGAATGTGTTACAGTTAACCTTCGATCATATACCACCTGGGGTGGATAATACGACAATAAATTAAACATCATGTGCGTAATGACGTTCCTAGTCGAATGCCTAATAAGAGATTAGAAAAAGTGATTGTAATTAATCTAATAAATCATTACTAGAGAGGTGACTATTCGGTGTGATCGTGTCGAAACAAGAAGTAGATATTTCCGCCCGCGCTGTTGCTGCCCGTACCAGAGGTTAATGGCCCAATATTTACAAATGGTGTTTTATTTTGATTACGTCTTTCTGCAGTATATTTTATTCAGAAGTAACATTTTTTGAATTCTTTGCAAGGATTTATTTGACGGTTCCAAAACACTTCTGTGTAGTGGTATTACCAGATATTTCATTAATTGTCGTATTGTCTTCCCCACATTGTATAAAAATTTAATATTCTAAATAATAAAATTCTATAGTCTAAGCACTTAACATACAATCATGATCACCAGCTGGAAGACGTGTACTGCTGATCATAGGCCTCTCCTAAGAACGACATAATGAACGACAATTGGCTATTTGCATCCACCTGTTGCTTGCAACTTGCAATGTCGTCAGTACGCCTGCCTACGCTGCGTCTACCGGTAACCTTTCTTCCTCATCGGTTATCGGTTCTTCAAGCGACACGAGCTGCCCATTTCCACTTCAACTTACTGATAGCTCACTGCTATATCAGTGACTGGTTCTTCGGCAAAATTTCCTCATTTCTGATTCTTTCGCGCAAACAAACTGAGTATGAGTATAGCTCTCTCAATAACTCGTTCTGCGACTCTGAGCTTTTCTAAAGGGCCTGCAGTTAAAGACCATATCTCAGTATGATGTCATCACTGGCAACTCATATTAGTTAAAAAAACCTTCAGGCTCTATAGTATTTTGGTCGAGAAGATAATTAAGTAATTTTCCTATAGCTGCTCATCCATTAGATTCTTCGAGCAAACATCAATCACTCAAAAGTTAACAAGGACCTTAATAACGTATCTTTAAGGCATTGAAACTCCAATCTTCCTGATCAAAATGTCAAGATACAAAAGCATTTAACGCAATAACCGTGAAACTGTTTCTATAATAGTTTAGCACACGCCTTTTAACGGAAAACCTTTATATTCTACTTATCTACAATTTACACTTTTATGTAAATTGAACCTTAATTTTTGCCGTCTAATTTTGTTTTGTTGAAATTATTGTAATAATCATTATAGAAGCTGAAAGACGTGCACAGTTGAACAAAGACTTCCCCTTTAAGAAGGGAGGAGTTGCCAATCCCCACGCTTGGCAGGTGTCTTGGGGATCGCAGTATAGGTGGTAGGTAATCCAATAGAAAGACGCTGCTGCCCGTCTTTTTGTTTTCCCTCAATCGCCTCTTAAGACAACTAACGGGTGGGGATAGGAGAGTGCTATTCTTACCCGGGCTGTATCGTAAAAAAAATATTCTTACTTATTTATTTTACAACCTAAGTACACAGAAAAAAAATTACATAAAATTAATAGGAAAACAACAAAAGTGCTGCTTATATAAAGCATAAGCATTTGACTGCATTTTTTTCATTTCTACTATAAGTTGGTTGTAAATAAAAATAGAGAGATAGAGCGGGATCTTTTTCTTTTGTGTGATTGTTTCATCACTGAGTCACTGAGAATCGAACCCAGTTCCTCCTTGTAACCATCAGCTCACTGCAACTTGACAGATCAAACTGTAATACTCGTATAAAAGTCAGACATAACCCACGTAAAATATTTAATTCTGATATTGACTTAGAGAAAAAATATATATCTCTATTCTAAAACAGCGCAGTATAAAGCGATTTCGCTGCACTTGATTTCAAAATCTTAGTGATACTTAATTTTAATTGATGTTTATGAGTGCGGCAGGTAGGTACTACTCATTTCTCTGGTGACGAGTGGCAGTGCAGCCTGCATCCATGGCATGACATGGCATGCATGTCGTCGCTGTTTGCTTCGGCACTAAATTGTGTAGTGCAAAGCTATTTTGTCACAATTCTCACTGTGTTTCTGTGTCAACAATATCCTATTGACAATGACCTTAGTATTAAGGTCTTACAGTGCTAAGTAATTCGTTTTACACGATTCATTGGGTCTCAAGGAATTCAGGAAAAAATATGTATTTAAAGGTCAAAAGAAATACATGAAAATGTGTAAATAACTACACGGACTTCATAAATAAAGCACAAGTCCGGTCGTGTATAGAGTACTGTAGTCACATTCTGGGTTGGTGCTGCAAAATGTAGAGGTGTAAAAGTAACGAAAAAATCACGTACCCGTATGTATTCGTTACTATACATTCAGTACTCGTTACTATCGTATCGTTACTCGTTACTTTCGTTTATTTCATACTATTACATAAAATTTATGAAATTTTAGTGGCAAAATTTTATGAAAACACTTTTTCACAAGTATTTATTTTTTCTTTTTTTACTGCATACTCTGTTAAAGAAAACTTTGTTTTGAATATTTGAAATTTTGACACCATAATGCGCGCACATCGGTCATTGAAACAGCGTATGTAACCATGATACGAAACATGCGAGTAACGAAAAGTATTCGTGAGTAACGTTTCGTTACTCGGTACTAGATGGCGTACCCGTTACTTAGTAACGAATACATACGGTTTGCTACAGCTCTAGCAAAATGTCATCTTGCAGCTTTAGACTCGGTGGAGAGGCGTGCTAAGAGCGTGCGCGTCTAGTTTCTTCTGGCGATGTGGTAAGTGTGTTATCAGGCTTTCGGAGTGTACTAGGTCCAGAGGAGTTCTGTTTCACAAGTACCTTCCTTACCCTGTTTGCTAGTTGGCAAGATTCAATGTTACCACAGAATTCACGCCATCCCATTGTGCTTCTAAATCGGATGCACTTCTTGTAGCTGGATTTTGCCAACCAGTATGGGTCCCAGTCCTCATCCCTACGTGCATTCATTGCCTTATTTAGAGACTTTGAGAGGTTGGCCACTAACCATACGACAAAAATAAGTGAAAATACCAAGATTTCAAACTTTGCAAGTCGATGTGGTAGACTTAAGAACCAATTGGATATGAAAAGAGAAAGAATAATGATTAAGTATTCAAGTTAGTTCTTTGTCCGATCGGTTTCGATTCGGACGAACCAGCGATGTTCAATTGACAATGGATAATTATCAAGCTAGGCTGTACTGACCCAAAAAGCTATTGCGTAATCTTAGACAGTCAAACGAAACCATGTTACGAGCTCTCATTAACATCACCTTCCGAATCGGTATCGAGTGGGGGGTGAAATCGATAATCGTCACGGTTGCCGACTCGATACATCTCTCGATTCGGTTCAGGGCACATTGTTTTTACTCGGACACTTGTAAATTCACTGGTGTTTAACCTTCGCGATGGTTTATAAACGGTTATGGAACGGAGATGTTTGAATACGAATAATAAATTGACATTATTATTGTCTGTAGTAGAATGATAAATGAAGGGAAAATAAATATTTACAAGATTAAACCACGGTTTTGTTAAATTGCAATTTATTTTGCCTTGTACCTTCTGTTGCTGAATTATTACCAAATGAAACTGTTGGGCACTCGGAAATTTCCGTTTTTGAATCTCACGAAGATGATCCCGTATTGAATTTAGTCGTTCACGAATCCGTCATTGAAAATCGATAAAATAATTATATAGACAGTATAGGATTTGGCTTCGATGAATTTGTGAATCGCATTTCACAGGATATCACCGTAAATGTTTTCATCGGATTTCAAAACGAAAGTTTCTGACAGCTGTGAATTGGCCTTTACGGGTCTTACCATGAACTGTTATTGCACGGCAGTTTAGCACGAAACGTGCACTCATTGTTACGTTAAGAAAAATATCGATACCTTTAAAAAATATTGGAATGTCCATGATATTATATGTGACTTATTATATGTATTTTTATTAGTGTATATTGTCTCACATTAACATTAACTACCCCACTTTTCGTATTCCATGCAATCTTTTTTTCCATCCCAAGGTTGCCTGTAAGAAATTGCGGATAGCGATAAGGCCGCCCTTTGTACAAATTTCTTTAAGTCCTTTTTATTTTATTTTTATGTGTGTACAATAAAGAGTATAAATAAATAAATAAAATAAATAAATAAATATTAATACCTAAAACAAAAATAATCTTCTTGTACATGCTACGCGTCTCCACAGAACAGGCAAATCGTTTAAGGGTCAAAATATACGCTTATTATAACAAACTGCCACAGGATATCCGAGATCTTTTTATGAACAAATTAAAGAGATTGATAGATGATTGATGTCAAAAAGGCTTATTATAAAATCTCGGATTACCTGGAGGAATCCGAGAATAAATCCTAAAGCTGGGGTGGTCTTGAACGTCCCAACTATAACCAACAGTCTTAGGCCGTAATGCAGTCCGTCTCGCTGGCCAAGTGCGGCAGACTTCACACGTCATTCGAAAGCTATTTAGGCTTTCTCAGACATGCAGGTTTCCTCACCATATTTTCCTTCACCGAAAGCAACAATCGCACAAAGACGATTCGCACATGATTAATTAAAGAAATCAGAGGTGCATGCCGGGGTTACAATTTGCGCACCTTGTTTCCAAGGCAAGCGCTCGCCCACTGAGCTGTTACCGCATTCATAAATATTTTTTATTAAGTATTAAGTAAGAATTACAGGACCATCGCCTTTATACCTATCTATATTAACTACTACTTACTAGACTACTACTACTACTGTACTTACGTAGAGTTAACAATCATACAACCATATTTCTTAATAGGTTTGTGTTATAAACCAACTCAGCCAACAATAAGGCATCCATACTAGCTGACCCACGCAGCTCCGCCCGCGCTCTTTTTTACGTTTTTATACGCCCATTATGCATTTTTAGGAGTATTAGATACAAACGCGTCAAATACATAACCTCATTTTTTGAAGTGCTTTGGATGGCAAGGAAAAAGTGGGACGGAGACGTTTAGATCAAATGGCATTAAATGGTCACCCGTCTATGTAATGACATTGTCAAACGTTGCTTAACCTAGCGGTATGAAATATACTACGACCTATTCTCAAATCTACCCGATAAGCACACAAAATTTCATACAAATCGGTTCAGCCGTTTCGGAGGAATTTGGTAACAAAAACCGCCACTCAAGAATTTTATACTTGAATCGACAATTTTTGTTTTTTAGGGGCAATCCACACACGGTCATCCTATCCCAAACTAGGCAATGCCTGTAATATGGAAACCAGACAACTGATACTAATACTTATTTTTTTTTGTACTTACATACTTAAATAGATAAACACCCAGACACTTGGTGGAAATCGAACCCACGACCCATCGGGTAGCGGCCAGGGTGTCTAACCACTAGACCAACGGGTCCATCAATTAAAAGTCGTTTACCTACGTCAGACCATCGGCGATATACTGTTTTTTTTAAGTCAAAATTATTTATTTCAATACGCTAGCACTTTTGAACGGTCAATTTTTATAAATAAAGCTACCATCGGATCACCTCGCGGTCTCAGCTGAGAAGATCCGGCAAGAAACTCAGTGGGCTTGTAATTTTTTTCACTTTTTTTAACAGTGTTTGTCATGTTACAGTTAGATCAAATAAGTGATTAAATAAAAAAATGACTTAAAAGAGAGATGAATTAAAAGGCCAAATTGTTTAAATAGTGTCAATTATTAAACGTCTGTCGCTCAAGTATATTTGTTTGTGGCTTCATAGCTCCCAATTTAACAGTTGGATTTATATACGATATTTATATTTGAGCGCTGGTTTAATTGACATAGTATTATATAAGTTACAAGCAGTAATGATGAAAGTAATGAAGAAATTCCGACCACATTCCTAAGAATTTGAATACCTACTGATAATGTCCTGACAAAAGAAACTCAACCCGATAACATTTTGCACGACTTGGGAATCATAATCAGGTCCAAGCGAGCAATGATCGTACTCGCGCCCATCATCACTGAGACAGTCCAAATAAAAATGTAAAATCTATACGTATCTATACATACTTATAAAAATACTTGTCCTGACTGACTGACTGATTCATCAACACACAGGCCAAACCACTGGACCTAGAATGCTGAAATTTGGACAGTAGGTTCTTCTTAAGATATAAGCATCCACTAAGAAAGGGGTTTTTTGGAAATTCCACTCCTAAAGGGTGATACAATAATAGCGGGCGTAGCCGCAGGTAATTGCTAGTTTATTATATAAGTTTTATAATGGTAAATTCTGTTCAGCCGTTTATCATGAGATCATTTTCTTGTGACAATGATTTTTCTTGTTGGTACAGTGGCTAAAGACCCTGGCCGATACCAAATACAATATTTACTTAAGTACTTAACTAACATTACAGATAATGTTCTTACTCAAGTGCATGTCCTCATGAACCCGAAGACTCAAACATGTCCTTTTGTTAGTCCATTTAAAAATTACTCTTTTAATAAAAGATATTGCGAGTACCGAGTTCACCTTGGCCGGAGGTACGATGACTAAAGTTTGCAGCTTATTTTAATAAATAATATCTTTGTACGACACAAAGCGGTTTTCAAAAAGCCTGATTTCTTTTGTTCTTTTGAATTAAGTAATATATCTACCTATTTTTTTGGATCGCCCGGGGTATGTGGGATTCTTACCCACTAAAACCCTCGCGGCTGTCGTATCGGCACATAAGAGTGGTACTAGGTAGAGCCTGTACTATGGAAACCAGACAACTGATACTAATACTTATATAACTACTTTTTTTACTGGTACATATTATATAGATATAACACCCGGACACTTGGTGGGAATCGAACCCACGACCTATTAGGTAGCAGCCAGGGTCTCTAACCACTAGACCAACGGGCCCGTCAATATGTGTGTAATGTCAGTCGAACTGTACATTAATGATGTGAAACATGTACCCGATCACAGGTGAACCGATTCTTACTTGATAAATGTATCGATTTATCGATTAAAACTTGTATATAATTTATTTATGTTGACTTGTTCGTTTGTGTTCGTTAATTAATAAAACTGGGGCAGGTATGCGACGATTGATGTTATGTAATCGCTGAAATATGTAACTATACCCCGTTTGTCTTTACAAGATAAAAAATTGAAGCGCAGGCGTTATGTCTGATCGCTGACCAGCCAAAGGCAATTGGTTGCATATGTCATATTCGATCCTACTGGCCCTATTTGGCTGGCCACCAGTCAACCATCACGGCCGCGTTCATAGCTTTATTTAATGTTCAAAAATAAAGACAGGCCACCAGTCAACCATCACGGCTGCGTTCATACCTTTATATAATGTTCAAAAAGAAAGACAGGCCACCAGTCAACCATCACGGCTGCGTTCATACCTTTATATAATGTTCAAAAATAAAGACAGGCCACCAGTCAACCATCACGGCTGCGTTCATACCTTTATATAATGTTCAAAAAGAAAGACAGGCCACCAGTCAACCATCACGGCTGCGTTCATACCTTTATTTAATGTTCAAAAAGAAAGACAGGCCACCAGTCAACCATCACGGCTGCGTTCATACCTTTATTTAATGTTCAAAAAGAAAGACAGGCCACCAGTCAACCATCACGGCTGCGTTCATACCTTTATTTAATGTTCAAAAAGAAAGACAGGCCACCAGTCAACCATCACGGCTGCGTTCATACCTTTATTTAATGTTCAAAAAGAAAAACAGGCCACCAGTCAACCATCACGGCTGCGTTCATACCTTTATTTAATGTTCAAAAAGAAAGACAGGCCACCAGTCAACCATCACGGCTGCGTTCATACCTTTATTTAATGTTCAAAAAGAAAAACAGCGTATAGTTATGTGCACTTTAGGAATAGATTATGAAGTCCCTTGTTCAACGACCATCCTGGAAACACCTCAGTTAGATATTTTGCCGCAATGAAGCAATATTCCAACATTATTGTGTACAACGATGATCGCTTGCACGAGCCGGCCCAAAACACGTCGTGTGGGCGAGGTAAGTGCTCGTAACGTCGTCGTGCAACCAGTTTTGTTTAAAAACTGGTCAATCGTTCGTATCCGCGACAGTACCTGTGTAAAGCTATAGCTGGCGAAATTATTGAGCTAAAAAAACTTAATCACTAATATCACTAGGACCAGTGAAGTACAGCTGTATCTAGCAGGCATGATGATTAGAATCGATAGAACCCTGTTCATTTAAATAAATGCCATTTTTAAAAAGTATTGTGAATTTATCGGATATAGGTGTAACTGCTATGTATCTGCGAGCAAAGGTTGCAATTTTGATTCCTGTACGAAGCAAATTTTTCTTTTTTTTTCAAATTAAACTTACAATTTGAGTTATAAAAAAAAACATTGAGATATCATTGAAATTTGCGTCAAATCTAATAATTTCATGTAAAATAAAATTTTATGGCATTTAATTGTTTATTTGAATTCAAATTGTCGCCATATTTTGTTGTTTCATCAAGGTAAAATGTAATTTCAATTCGTCGCACTTATTTTAGTAACAATGGAAACTGTTAATCGATTAGACGTACACATCTAACTCGATATCTTGCAATCGGGTGTTGCATCACTATTCGGTTCGCCAATGCTAGTATTTCGCCCGGAACGTATAGTTAGTGTCATAAAAAAACTTATAAATTCATCACAATGTCTTGTTAACTTTCGTTTAGGTTTAGTTACGTGTTGTCGGCACATAAAAATATGTACGTGTCAAGTGCGATTACGCATGTCAAAGTTCCGTACACGTATAAATTATTTTCCATAGGTGCTTAGTTTTTATTATTAGTTAGAAACCCTGATGCATAAAAGACTTACATTTGACGACTCTTTGTCTGTCTGTCTGAGGCCTAGTTACCCCCAAAGCTATTTTTTTTTTATTCTACCAAGGTGGCAAGCAAGGTGGTGGAGCATGCGGCCCGCCTGATGGTAGATAAACGGTCACCGCAAACTACAGACGCCTGCATACCGGAACACAGCAATGTTTACACACTGCTGCTTGGCGGCAGAATATCTGACACTGCGGTGGTCCAGGTAGGTACCTGGACGGTTCCTTGCACAATGAACCTACCACCTAGTAAAATATGAATAAGTAGATTTTAATACAATTAAGTAGCTGGTTTAAAAAGATAGTATAATTTGTAGTAATATCTACTATCGCTACAAAACTACTGCTTTTTTACTAAAAAAATATATTTTATGACCTAATAATAAATAAAATTACTTCTTTTAAAAGCTGTGCTCTACATTTTCGATCCAAAAAAAAGAACAAATCCAACTGTCAGATAAATCACGCGAACTCAAATAATTAAAGCTATTTTCTCTAAAAACACGGAACCTTAAAAGCAATAACGTATCAATATCCTTAGTTAACAGCTTTATTTGTATTATGAATTCAACGACCATATGCCTAAAGTCCAAATTCGAACACGCATGTAGAATACCTACTATTGTATAACATCATTCATTCTTCATGTATTCGTATCGCGTCGGCGTTATAGGCCGAAATCGGCGGGTGCCTTGTCAATCGCATCGGTATTCGGAAGTCGAATCGTATAATCAAATAAGGTTTTATATCGATTCGTGTCCATTAAAATATAAAGAGGTGATAATATACTGCTGATATTTTATGACTCCTGTCGAGGACCAATAATATTTATTTTTCATTTTTTTTTATTGAGGTCACCCCTATAGATAGTAAATGTATGATCCACAGACATCTTCCAGGTACGGTGGTGACTCCAAGGAGGACGGCGGCGGCGTCCCCTGTCCCCGTGAGCACCGTAATAGGTTACTGCAACGCTCCTCAGCAGCGGACTCAAAGCAGCTCTTACTTCGTTGCTGACGTGTCAAAGACCTCATGGTACGCCACGATTGCGCCAGCTTGGAGCATCATCTGGTGTAGGATAGGCTACTCCCAGATAACTCAAACTACTTCTCGCAAGAGCGTCGCGGCCACATTGACTCTTTTTCACCTTTGCAGAATCTGCAAGTATCTGTAGATACACAGAATGAGGCTAAGTACTGTAGTACTTAGCCTCATTCTGTGTAGGTGCTCGTTGATACCAAAATGACCCATGAGCACACTCATTAAGTGCCTAAGAAGATACATCATCAGCAATCGAAACTCGTCTTCTGCTGAACAAAAGGCTTTAGACGAGAGGGTTAAGAAGATACAAGTTAAATAAACATAATCATGTACACAAGTCAAGGGTGGGAATCGAACCCGTGATCCTCGTAAAATAGTCAGCATCTGGCCACTGTACCAATGGTAAATCCATTCAATAATTTTACGGATTGATTGAAAATAACAACGACTCCATAAAACCGTAACATCGGTTCTTTCTCATAATAATTATAATAATGACGATGTTATGGGAAATTATATTTATAAAATGCAGTTATTCTTTCAAAACAAATTTATTGCGTGTGTGTCTTCACACCTGTGTCTTCACGGATCAATGGTATTTATTGTTCGATTGTATGCGTCAAAAACAAAAGGCGAATAACATAAACGAATTGAGTCACCTTGAGTGCGGAAAACGGGGTACGCGTCTCAAAGAGTTGTGGTGCGGCTCACACACATAGCTGATGTGAAACACAGACGCTGTACGAAGTCTGCAGTCTGTGAATATGTTCAGGATCGCACCCATCATGACATCAGATTTGATAAACATCATCTTCGCAAAAGAATACCGATTTCTACCTAGAATGATTCGTGAGGCTATTGAAATCAAAAAACATCCTAATTTCAATAGAGAAGATGGTTGGGTATTACCACCGGCTTGGGATCCTGTGATAAATATAATTAAATCCAATACCAAGCAAAACACTGCACTGCCTCAAGATACTGTAAGCTCTTACTGCGTAGATCGGACCAACAATAATAACTAAGAAGACCTGAGGGTACACCGGCATAATAGGACGTTCAACATAACAGTCCTCCCGTGACTATGGGTGCTGCAAAGCATTCTAAACGTCGGGATTAGTGTTGCAGAACTATCGATAGTTGCGCTATCGATAGTTGATCTTGAAAATCAGTCATACTATCGATAGTTAAATCAATAGTATCAATCCTTGATAATACTATCGATAGTAATGATGGTAAAAATTCACCAATACTATCGATACTATCGATCCTATTGGTCATCATCCATAGTATCGACCATAATACTATCGATAGGATCGATAGTATTGATAGTATCGGCTCATTATTAATCGATACTATCTAACACCTATCGATGACTATCAATAGTATCAATAGTTTTACTTTAGTAACTGTTTGCGTGTTTTCAATACTATCGGCTGCGAGTCACATACACGTACAGTCTTGCCAATTTTTAAACAGTCTTTTCGTGTACTAAGAACCCATTAATTTGATTAGATTTGAACTTAATTAACTAAGCGAATAAGAAATATTATACCGGAGAACATCATACACATCACCAAGATAAAATAGCAATAGTATCATAACATTTTATGACTTTCGATAGGGTAAAACTATCGATAGTATCGATATTATTGATACACTAGCAATACTATCGAGAGTAATACAATCGATATCTTCGATAGTATCGATACTATCTATGTCTTCGCAACCGATACTATCGATAATATCGATACTATCGATATTGAGCAATAGTATTATTATTTTTTAACCATCGATACTATAGATGGTCTCGATAGTATTCTCAAGGATTGATACTATTGATTTTAATATCGATACTATAACTAAATACCGCAGTGCCTGAAGACGAAGGTTTTTAACCAGTGTGTGTTGCCAGTGATGACATATGGTACTGAGACGTGATCTCTAACGGCTGGCCTTTTAGAGAAGTTAAGAGTCACGCAAGGAGCCATGGAGAGAGCTATGCTCGGAGTTTCTTTGCGCGACAGAATCCGAAATGTGGAGATTCGCCGAAGAACCCAGGTCACCGACATAGCTCTCAGAATCTGCAAGTTGAAGTGGCAATGGGCAGGCCACATCGCTCGAAGAACCGATAACCGTTGGGGAAGAAAGGTTCTCGAGTGGCGACCACGAACCGGAAGACGCAGCGTAGGCAGGCCTCCCACTAGGTGGACAGACGACATTGTGCGCGTCGCAGGTAACCGGTGGATGCAAATAGCCAATTGTCGTTCATTGTGGCGTTCTAAGGGGGAGGCCTATGTTCAGCAGTGGACGTCTTCCGGCTGATGATGATGATGATGATGACTATAACTGATTTTCAAGGCCACGATACTATCACAATACTATCGAAATATATATTACTATCACAACAACACTAGTCGGGATAGTAAAATCTAAAATAAACCGCGTTAAAATCCGTAAAAGTAGTTTGATTTCAATATAGTATATAAATATGTTTATATTATAAACATGTACCAATATTGATCCTCGTTAATAGGCGGATGATTAAATAAAATCTTTTTAAAAAAAAATTACCGTGTCGACCGACTAGAACACTTTCTTTGCGGCAATAAGCGTGATTCAAGACATAAACGTTTAGCGAGTTTTGATTTGACACATACAATTAACCAACTTCTTAAAAAAGCATTTGTAATTTAACTGTTATTTATAATTCGATACAAAACTTGACAGATTGCGGCCTCTTGTCTCATATCGTTTAACTTGCCTCAAAATACTTGCCTAAATTAGGAACAGAAATGATATAAAAAAAAACAAGCCGCATGTACGCCTCAAGCAGTTATTTAGGGCTAAGAGCTGACGTTAATAGGAAATAGTAGTACCTACCTTTAATTATACTTATAGACAGGTGATACCTCAATAAAAAATATAATTGCCCGAATGCCCTAGAAGGAGGTTAATGTTTTAGGAGGAGAGGAGTATGTATGTCTATTACTTTGGCACGGCCTGCAGACTTAACGGCTCGATAAGATTTTTATTAGCTGTGTGACTGACATAGGCTATAAGTATATTTAATAAAATATTTTTTTTAAAAATTGAACGACTTCAATAACACTGAAAAGTATAAAATAATTTAAATATTATAGAAGTTGGTGTTGGCGTACCTGCTGTGTATATTTGGCACCAACTTCAATAATATTTTAATTATTTTATACTTTTCAGTGTTATTGCAGTCGGTTTAATTTTTTTTTAAAAAGATTTTATTTTAAACTTTTTAGTGATATTTTCATACATAAGGATTGAACCATCGAAGACGGTAAAATGATCTAGGTAGGTTATGATCACATTATCGTCTACATAGTTTTACATATTTCATGTTTCGTCAGAAAAAAATATCCGGTCGTAATGAAATCTGCATGGAATCATCATAGTAGTTTACTCTCTCAAATAAAAAAAGAATCATCGAAATCGGTTCATATTTGTCGGAGTAATGTAATGGAGAACATCAGTTTTATGGTTTTTACCAATTAAATTCCCCCACATCGTTCATGTTCCTCCAGGAAGGTCTTATCCGATTGTGATAAAATTCATACACATTCATTACAGTGGTTTTTGCTTTCGAATAAAAATAGAATCATTGAAATCGGTAAATATTTGCCAGAGTTATGACCATTTTTGTCCTTAAAAAGCAACATAAAGTCATCTAAATAGGCTTTCTTGCAGCTTTCCTGCGCAGTCACCATTATTGTTTTTTCAGGAACTACTTATTCGGAAGCAATAATTTTTTATGGGACCCAACTAACGGATTAAAGAATGGATGGAAGAAAGATTTTTTCAAATCGGTTCATAATTGCCAGAGTTATGCGCGAACATACATAGAAAAAAATATATATATACAGACGAATTGAGAACCTCCTCCTTTTTTTGAAGTCGGTTAAAAAGCCTTTTTACTTGGAATAATAAAATATGACTCATAAAAAAATGAACGATGTAAAAAGATAAATAAGTAAACTCTCGAAATATTAAAAATACACAAGATATAGTTACAATAGATCAAGATATATATTAATAACATGACACGGTAATGCAAAATTTCATAAAAATTGTTTCAGTAGTTTATGAGATATGACCCAAAAAACGGAGCTGGTAACTTATAACTCCTCTACTGTAATTTTTCAAAGTCAAAACATTTTTATTATGTATAGGCCCCACAGAGGCTTGATAAAGTTTTTCACTTAGGGCAGTTTATGTAGGAGCGAACGATTTTTTAATATAACTTGGTGTTCTAGATACATACCTACTTGCCTAGTACTCTACTAGTGATCTACCTCTCTTCTAGTCGTTTCCCCGCAATGGCATAAGATGGATGAGAAATATTTCCATAATCAAAACAACGGACTGGCAAAAAGCCGCAGCTCAAGGTGTCGATCATCGGTAAAAAACTGTAGCTCGGCTCGCGAGGACGTCCAGTTTTTGCGCTACATCACTAGTAGGTACGTGCTACGGTCAAATTGCGATTTGGGTCGCTGTAACTACGGCTTACTAAATATTAATAATAAATAACTATATCTGCGGCACGATGTGATGGCCGATTTGACGTTTGTAATTTCTCTTAGTAGTTTCGTGGACGTTAGCAAAGTTGTTGTCTGACCATACAATGGATTGAGCTAGAGGCAAATAACGAAAAAAATATTTTCAGTATTCGCTAACGTGCAGTAACGTGAGAGAGAGAGAGAGAGAGACATAATGTTAAGGTAGTACTGACTTGCAAACGCCCTTACAGGGTGCATGTACCTACTTACGATTGAATAACGATAATAATTATGGGACTATATAATGTACCTACATGTATGCAAAATGGACAAATAATTAAATAAACGCAAAAAGACGTAACTATTAGATTACTAAGCTATTCTAAAATTTCTAAAGAAAAATTGTTTTTTCAAATTGGATTTCTAAGTTTTTGTAAAATAGCTAGGGAATGAGGGGCCGTCAGGGCGGCCATTATAAGACGCAACTGGTATTTTTAACAAACGAGAAGCGTAGTGAGTAAGGCATGCCTGGAAGTGGATTAGTGGTTGCAAATTTTCCATTTGGAGTAAAAATATTACGTAAATCTTCTAGAACTTTGGAACATATGATAAATGAAGTAACATAGTACCTGCAACGGCTATTAGACCTAAAGTCTGTTAAACACGGCTAGTTTTTCTAAGCAGTTGACCTAAGTATGTTTTAGAAATTCAACTTTATGATTATAGCGACAATCGTTTGGATGGAAACCTGATGGAAAGCAGCAACGCAATCGAGGATGGTAAAGCACACTAGCCTATTAAATTCAAATTCAAAATATCTTTATTATGCATAGCCCTAACGAGGGCACTTACATATTGTCAACTTTTTTACAATTACCACCAGATCACAACGCGGCCTCTACTGAGAAGATCTGGCAAGAAACTCAGTGGGCTTATCATTTTTTAATATATGTATTTTTTTAATAATTTGACAATAAATATTTCTTAAAGTTAGAGGCTTGTATGAGCATCGCAGTTTAAGCCCACGCAGCTTTATCCTCCAGGTAATCCGAGATTTTATAGTAGCCTTTTTTAGATAACCGGCTTTTAATAGTGCTTTTAAACTTATTTATTGGTAGGTCTCGGATATCCTGTGGCAGTTTATTATAGAAACGGATACCTTGGCCCATGAACGAATTGCTAATTCTGTGGAGACGCGTGGAGTGTACAGCAAGATTGTGTTTGTTCCGGGTGTTTACATTATGATGGTCACTATTCTTTGCAAAAGCACTTATATTTTTCTTTACATACAACAAATTTTCATAAATATATTGTGATATAACCGTTAGAATACCTATTTCTTTGAATTTTTGCCTTAGTATATCAGTAGAGCTAGATTGTAAATAGCTCTCACAGCTCTTTTCTGCAGAATAAAAATCGTGTTAAGATCTGCAGAAGATCCCCACAGTAATATGCCATAAGATATAATACTGTGAAAATAACTAAAATAAACAATTCTAGCGGTTTCAAGATCAGTGACATATCTAATTTTCTTAACCGCATAAGCCACCGAGCTTAGCCTACCCGACAGTTTATCAATATGTGGGTCACATTGCAACTTGGCGTCAACAGTAATGCCCAAGAATACAGTTGAATTTACAGGGTCCAAAACAGCTCCATTGATATCAACATTGGTTTTCACCTGTCTGACATTAGGTGTTGTGAATTTTATGCATTTGGTTTTACATTCATTTAGTTTTAAATTATTGACATTAAACCAATGGACAGCTTTAGATATAACATTGTTCACATCATCGTAATCGTGTAGACCACGTTTAATTTTAAACAAAAGCGAGGTGTCATCCGCGAACAATATAATCTT
This sequence comes from Furcula furcula, assembly GCA_911728495.1. Classification (NCBI taxonomy): domain Eukaryota; kingdom Metazoa; phylum Arthropoda; class Insecta; order Lepidoptera; family Notodontidae; genus Furcula; species Furcula furcula. The sequence goes on along the minus strand of OU452259.1, from coordinate 21,467,518 downwards.
ATAATTGTCCCCTGCAAAATAGGGTAAGTCATTAACATATATCAAAAATAGGAATGGGCCTAGTATTGAACCCTGTGGTGCATCCAATGTAACTTCAGATCCTGCAGATCTCGTTCCGTTAATATCAACCATCTGAATTCTATTACTCAGATATTATGAAGTCAGAAGATCGAGAGCTCTGTTCCTGATTCCGTAGTGGTGTAATTAAAAATTAAAAGCCTATTCACTCTAGCCTTGAAGATATCCACATTATAATCAGGCGGGATAACCGACGCAGGCAAACTGTTCCAGTCCCTAGTTGTCCTTAATATAAATGAAGAAGCAAACCGCTTCATCCGAACTGAAGGCACGTTGAACACATAAGGGTGCGTACGCGCTCTGCGTCTCGTCGTCCGATGATAGAAAGGGGATGATGGAATTAAGTCACGCAATTCCTGCGCACCCTCTCCCAAATGCATCCTGTAGATAGAATAACAAGAGGCTGGCTAATCTGCGCCTTTGCTCTAGGCAATGATACCATAGATATGTTATAAACTAATGCACGCTATAAATTGTGACATGGGTCACAATTAAAATATTTTTTTCATATGATATCCCTTCCTTATTATTTACTTTTGTGCAGTACTGTATATTTTCGCAATACCGAAGTGCCTGAAAACGGTACGGATACGGTACGATATGGTACTGAGACATGGTCTCTATCGGCCGGTCGGAAGTTCAGAGTCACACAACGAGCCATGGAGAGAGTTATGCTCGGAGTTTTTTTGCGCGACAAAATCCGAAACTTGGAGATTCGCCGAAAAACTAAGGTCACCGACATGGCTCTCAGAATCTGCAAGTTGAAGTGGCAATGGTCAGGTCATATCGCTCGAAGAACCGATAACCGTTGGGGAAGAAAGGTGGCGACCACGAACCGGAAGACGCAGCGTAGGCAGGCCTCCTACTAGGTGGACAGACGACATTGTGCGCGTCGCAGGTAACCGGTGGATTCAAATAGCCAACTGTCGTTGATTGAGGTGTTCTCAGGGGAGGCCTATGTTTAACAGTGGACGTCTTCCGGCTGATGATGATGATGATCTGTATTTTCTAAATGCATGACTTTTGACTTGATTTTCAAAAGTACACGTCACGCTTTTCTTCACTTTATCTATCTATACTTATAATAAAACTGTAGCAGGTCCAATTCTGTACATTGAAAATATTTTGAAAATTATGTTTGGAGGTCATTCTATAACCGATACTAAAGCCAAAAATGTATTTTTTTTTATTTTTGTCTGTCTGTCTGTCTGTATCTCGGCTGAGCATCACGCCGAAACTACTGAATGGATTGAAACGAAACTTGGCATGTTTTGAGTTAATACTCCGAGGTTGGACATAGGATACCTTTTATCTCGACATTCGGCACGGTTCCCTTGGGAGAGGGGACTAAAGTCAAAATGTGTACTTGGTTACGCTTGCTCCGATTTTATCAATTTTTCACTATAATTGTAATAAATATTTGTAAGGGAACACTCATAGACAGTTGTTAACAATGTTTGGAAATCGATCAGGTTAAGCAACGATAGGTACGGTCATTAAATAGATGGGTGACCGTTTAACGCCATTTGAACTAAACGTCTCCGTGCTTCGGAGGGCAAGTACAAAGTAGGTCCAAGTTTCTAACCGACTTTTAAAAAGGAGGTTTTGTTTTCTATGCGAATGTATTATTGAAAGTTTAGTTATCGTAAACACAGCGCGGGTGGAGCTGCGTGGGTCAGCTAGTATGTTTATATTATTGAAAAAAATATTCTTAGATGAATTATCAAAGAGCATATTATTTGCTTTGTAGATTGGCTTTGTAGATTAATGAAAGAATATTAACTTAGCCTTCATGGTGCAATCCTCTCGCTAACAATTCGCAGTTAGATCGCAGGGAAGTAAGTTTATGTATCAAGCGATATAGTTATACACTAGCTAACCCACGCAGCTCCGCCTGCGCTACTTTTAATAACAGACATTCGCATCGAATACATAACCTCCTTTTTTATAGTAGGTTAAAAACTGGGACCCACTTTTTACTTGCTCTCCGAAGCACGGACCCGTTTAGTTCAAATGGCGTTAAACGGTCACCCATCTATTTAATGACCTTACCTAACGTTGCTTAACCCGATCGATTACAAAACCTTGATAACAACTCTCTATGAGTGTTCCCTTACTAATATTTCCTATATTATAAAGAAAAATTGATAAAATCGGACCAAGCGTATAACCAAGTACCCATTTTGACTTTAACCCCCTCTCCCAAAAGAACCGTGCTAGATTACGGGATAAAAAGTATCCTATGTCCTACCTCGTAGTAAGAGCTCAAATCATGCCAAGTTTCATTTGAATCCATTCAGTAGTTTCGACGTGATGCTCAGCCGTGATACAGACAGACAGACAGACAGACAGACAGACAGACAAAAATTAAAAAAAATACATTTTCGGCCTCAGTATCGGTTATAGAATGCCCTCCAAATATAATTTTCAAAATATCTTCAATGTACAGAATTGGACCTGTTACAGTTTTATTATAAGTATAGATTTAATGAGTAGTTATAAAGATGAAAGAGGATGTTAGCGTGGTCGTGGCACCGCCAGGCACGGTGGGCACGACCGAGCAAAAACACCGTGACGTCACCCACTTTGTTTTTCTACATCTAGAGCGAGATGATCACGTGCAACCATAACAGTAGCACAAGTCCGATCCACGGTCAAAATCAATTGCAAAAGATGACAGCTGTTCCTTCCATCTAGTCTATCCCGTAAAATTGGGTTGTCGAGAATTTTTAAGGATTACTAAAAAACCAATAAAAACTGTATTATTTAGAAAGATTATTTTATTTTTTCTGTAAGTATATAACTATTTCAGATGTTTCCCTCCACAAAACTTGGAGGGGGGAAGCGGGTTTTTTTTTGACAAACTACATGACATAAACGAAAGTAAAAAAATGTTTTGGGATGTGCAAATGAAGCCCTTTCATATCATACTCATCTCGATATAGTAGTCTCACTTTGAAATTTTGAAGACCCATTTCGACCCCCACAATAAAAGAAAACAAAAGGTTTTTCATTTGCGATGTGGTTGAATAATTAAGATCTAAAACTATTCCAAGTTTCAAATCGATAGCGTCCGGGGTTCCTGAAATATATAGGTGTGACAATCAGACAAACAGACAGACAGACTGACAGACAGACAGACTGACAGACAGACAGACAGACTGACAGCATAAGGTACCTAAAAGGTAAGGAACCCTAAAAGGGTTTATAAGTGGGTGCCATCATCATTAGCAGCCGAAAGACGTCCACTGCTGAACAAAGGCCTCTCCCTTAAAAGGGAGGGGGTGCCATAATCCCCACTCTTGGCAGGCGGTTTGGGGATCGCAGTATAGGTGGAAGATAAATCTATATCTATACTTATAATAAAACTGTAACAGGTCCAATTCTGTACATTGAAGATATTTTGAAAATTATATTTGGAGGGCATTCTATAACCGATACTGAGGCCGAAAATGTATTTTTTTAAATTTTTGTCTGTCTGTCTGTCTGTCTGTCTGTATCACGGCTGCGCATCACGCTGAAACTACTGAATGGATTCAAATGAAACTTGGCATGATTTGAGATCTTACTACGAGGTAGGACATAGGATACTTTTTATCCCGTAATCTAGCACGGTTCTTTTGGGAGAGGGGATTAAAGTCAAAATGGGTACTTGGTTATACGCTTGGTCCGATTTTATAAATTTTTCTTCATTATTATAATAAATATTAGTAAGGGAACACTCATAGAGAGTTGTTATCAAGGTTTTGTAATCGATCGGGTTAAGCAACGTTAGGTAAGGTCATTAAATAGATGGGTGACCGTTTAACGCCATTTGAACTAAACGGGTCCGTGCTTCGGAGAGCAAGTAAAAAGTGGGCCCCAGTTTTTAACCGACTATAAAAAAGGAAGGTTATGTATTCGATGCGAATGTCTGTTATTAAAAGTTTAGTTAACGTAAAAATAGCGCAGGCGGAGCTGCGTGGGTCAGCTAGTCCAAAATAAAGACGGTGCTGCCCGTTTTCTCGATCTCGCTTTGTCACCTCTTCCAACGAGAGAAGATGGGGGGATGCAATTCTAACTGCCAGGTTAGAATTGCATCCCCACGGGTCATAACGTAATTTTATTATAAACATTGTATTACTTACATAATATCGTACATTCATAATAATAAAGGTCAAGTCAATAAAAGCGTGTTAATACAATAAAATACAATAACATTGTATAACATAATGACCACAACAGAATATACAGAGGTCTGCAATGTAATAGCAAAATACTTGTTGCGCACTAATGCACTTCGAGGTCTAGTCCATGTTTATTATCCAAGTGTTAAATATTCATGATGCTAGTAACTGAGGTTAATCTTCAGCGATTTACTCTGCACGACGACACTTGGCTAAACACGTGTTTATATGAACAGTAATTACGTAGCCCGTAGTTATCTAAGCGATTTATGTAAGAATATGCTGGAATGTGACTTGGCAATGATTGTTTTACCCTCGTAAACGATACAGTTAGATGTTTCAAGAATATTATAGAGCAAGCGGAACACCCAAATACTCCGAAAAATATTATTTCGTATTTCAACGTTCCGATTTTCAAAAGTACAAATTTCATAACACCTAAGAATTTTTATTGTCTATTATTAAAAATCACGAAATATATTTTACATCGAAGACGTAATTATGCGATTAGTTTGTTGTCCGGTGTTTGTAAGTCCGAAGAATCAAATGGTCGATGGGGTTTCGGACCGAAAAAACTACAAATTCCTCCATTGTTTGGATATCAATAAAAATAGTTCGTATTTTTGATATTTCGGAGTGCTCATAGGGACGGGGGTTGCATCCCTGCTGCCATCCTCCTCAGAGTCGCCGCCGTAGTCAATGGACACCCAAGGGCCCACACCCCGAACGTCCAGCGACTCCAAAGGGGGTGTCTAACCACTAGACCAATAGGCCAGTCAATATTTTACGTTTATAAGTACCTTTTGCCCTAAGGTCGTGTCTTTAACTGATACGACATTGAATTACTGCCAATGATCACACTATTAAGATGACGATGATTGATCCAGGTTTGATTATAAATCTATAATACACTTTAACATAGCAACTTAACATACAAATTTGCTTGGCAACACCTCAAACAGATTGTGTAGTGAGTGAACAATAAGACAAATTACTAAAAAAATACTACAAGTGTTTTGTTGAATTGAAATTGGTTATGTAATGGCTTGGATACAAAGTCGTTTCAAACCAAGGATGTCGAAATTTGGATTGCATTTGCGTTTGAACGACAATTGCCTATTTGCATCCACAAGTTCCACTTGCGACGCGCACAATCTCATCAGTCCACCTAGTGGGAGGCCTGTCTATGCTGCGTCTTCCGGTTCGTGGTCGCCACTAGAGAACCTTTCTACCCCATCGGTTATCGGCTTCGAGCAATGTGGCCTGTTCATTGGCAATTTAACTTGCAGATTCTGAGAGCAATGTCGTTGTCCGGAATGATGAGATTCGCTGAAGAAGTGAATCTCATCATTCCGGAGTTTATCGCTCAAAGAAACTCCGAGCATAGCTCTCTCCATAGCTCGTTGTGTGATCTGAGCTTCACTAAAAGGCCAGGAGTAAGGGACCACATCTCAGTGCCATAATTAGGGATCTGAGGCAAGGTCAGTCCATGAGTGACCGTTTAGTGTCATTTGAACTGAGATTATCCGTGCTTCGCAGAGCAAGTTAAAAGTTAATCCCTCTAGGTCGGTCACCTAGATAGCAGTCGTTAAGCTAAGTCAGAAGCCTTAAGGCAGCTTTAAACAACTCTGACGCTAGGTTGGCCAAAAACAAAAAAAAAACAAGTACTTATCATAATTATGTTATCTCTGGCAACTACTACATAGATAAGTATTCATTGAAAATTAAAAAAAAACATGTCCACAAGGAAACTTACTGGTAATTAACACTAGGTAAAACCCGATGCAAAAAATACAAGCAAGGCACAAAATAAGAACATGTTGATGAAAGATCATTTCTGAAATTGCTCTTTAGAAACTCGCTTGTAATTCTAATAATAAGGATCAATATCATCATCAACAGCCAAAAAACGTCCACTGCTGAACTAATACCTCCTTTTAGAAGGGAAGGGTTGCTATAATCCCCAAGCTTTGCAGGCGTCTTGAAGATCGCAGTATTGTTTGTAGGTAATCCAATAGAAAGTAACTGCTTCCCGTCTTCTTGTTTTCTCTTAGTCACCTCTTACGGACTCACGACGGTAGAAGATGGGAGGGTGCTATTCTTACCCGGTCACCCCACGGGTATTAATATTAATTTCCTGAAAAAATCCACCCATGGTCATCTGATCCCAAAAGCCTATGGCAACAGGACGATTGACACTACTAAGTACTTAATATTTGTTGTTTTGTAAATACATACTTACATAAATAAATAACATCCTAGACGCTAGGTGGAAATCAAATCCACGTGGTATTGGGTAGCGGCCAGGGTGTCTGACCACTATACCTACCAACGGGCCCAATTCTAAGCCTGTTCTTAATCTGATATTTATTGCGATAACCGCGATGGTACATTAGGTCTTATCACGGGGTCTAATTCTGCCTTAATAACGACGCAAACTCTTATAGTTAAACAACTACTGATAATAATTTGCCTCTCAAATTAGATACTCATCCCTGTCCTTAATCCTTTGGTTTCGATAACCAGTACAACCTGATACCTTGCGAAGACGTCGCTCCACGTACCCTGGGGTCGTCCTACCCTGGCTCATCCCAGAACAAAGCGGCAAGCGCGTCCCGAACATAAACAAAGATTACTTTGCAATTACATAAGCCAGTCTGTACTTGACATCTAAGGCATAGTTGACAAACAGGTACTGATAATCACAAAAGTGTTTGGGGGAAACTTTAAAAAAAATATTTTTATTTTTATTTAGTTTGCGAACATAATTTGTTTACTGTTAATTACGTGCACCTGTTAAATTAACTCTTATTCTTTTCATCAGATCAAGACTAAAGTCTGGGATAATGCTTTACGCTTACGCTTTTTCAAAACAATCTAGATACAGATGGACCAAATTATCTGTATGGGTGGTGGAAATAGGAACTCACATATTCTCATGAAAAGTATAATAATAATAGATCAGTTAAATAATAATTAAAACGATCAGTTTAATATTAGTGATAAGAAAAGATTACTAAATAAGAAGAATAATGAAAAATATACAGAGTTGTAGTAACATATAAACACATTTCATTTAACAAATTTCTCGTATCTATAAATTAACTAAAAATGTTCCAGGTTACAGAATAGTAGAGTACCTTATACTAATTATCCAAGAATACCAATTTATAAAGCCACAGAATAACCAGAACAGTGAAAGTTTAAGTGATCCTGGAAGCATATTTGACGGAGCCATGATCAGCTCATCTACCGTGTCGATACTTCAGACATTTCATCGGATCTAGTTACTAGCATTTGGGTTGCTTCCTTACATTCAGCTATGATAAGCTAAACGATAAAATCTTATTAATTGAAATTATTCACAGAATAATTACGTACGTGCGTGTTGTTACTGAACTCCTTATAAACAGCTAGACCTATTTTATACTGACTTCAAAAAAATCTATGTTCCACTGTATATATATTTTTTTTCTTTTCACCGATTTCTCCGCCAACTATTTATTTTTTAATATTTTTTTGTATGCGTGCTTTTGTGGATACCTGGACGTTTCAATATTGAACCCGGTAGATGGCGTTGCATTTAGCTTCTAGTTTTTTTTTTATTTTTACGGCTAGACAATGTCACTAGTTAAATGAAAAAAGTGTTATTGTCACATACTTATCATATAAGTTGTTAATTAGGTGCATGAGAGGGGTTTTATGCGCTAAGTAAATGATAAATTGCGAAAAAAAATTATGAAAAATCCTTGTGAAATTACTTATTGTTTCCAACCTGTAAAAGGTAAAAGTATAAGTTTAATATTATTTCTACATCTTTTGGCGAATAATGTATTTTATATTCTCAGCCGCGTAGCGCTCACTACCGCAAAACCTTATGTCTCGCGTCTAGTACTTCTAAACTACCCAGCCCTGAACACTCAAAACTTGCCTCAGCTATGTTTCACTTTACTACTAAGCCAAATTAAAGTTAACAATTTGATGGAATATTCTAACGCTAACGCTTTACGGCTTTCAAGTCAATCAGCAACTAGTTTCGGTTCGATACGATATTATAAATGGAAAAGTTTAAATTTATTTTGGAATAAATTTTTTACCAAAAATTTTGTGATAGTTTACTTTATATAGTTGTACACCAAAAAATATATCATGAACGTGTCGAACTCGAATAAACCTATGAACCATAAACATATTAATTTCGGTTTTCGGTAGGTACCATAACTTTTGTGATACCCATTTTTGACTTTCGTCTTTTGTACAGAAAATTTAACTAGATGACCGCATTTCAGCATCATCATCAGCCGGAAAACGTCCACTGCTGAATCATACCCGGACATTCCAAGGTGGCATTTAATCGTAAGGGATTTAAATGTACCAGGTAGGTAAGTTTAACCTTCTTCAGAGTCGCCGGACGTTCGGGGTGTGGGCCCTATGACGTCAATTGAGTACGGCGGCGACTCTGAGGAGGACGGTGCTGGGGTTGCTACCCTCGTCCCCATGAGCACCGTGACAGGCTCCTGGGGTCTACAATGCGCGCCCCGGCGATGGCCTCAAAGGCAAGGCACTGAGGGGCACCTGGTAAAGAGCCTTTCCGATATGACAGCCGCGGGGTTTTACTGGGTAGGAATCCCACATACCCCGGTCAAGCCCCACAGCTCCCCGCGACCTTTAGAAGTTTTACCTGCGAAAAAAAAAGCCTATGCTTTTTATTCAACGGATACTTTGTCAAATGCCACTATAGTGGTAACTATAGTGTACACAGGGTAAAAAAAGTCTAATAGTAAATAAGACTTTTGTTGATGCTAGTACAACTTACGCGTGAGCGTTTGAAGGTCGTCACCAACTTGCAATGCAGCCCGATCACGAACCAATCATTAACACAGCAGCGAAATGACGTAACTACGCAACAAAAACACTAAATTAATATTACCTTATCTCAACGACGTAAGATTCACATTAATAATACAAAAAGTAATGATAATTTAAAATAATAATTATGCATTTTTATTGTGTTTGTTGTTGAATGATTTTTAATTCACATGAATGTGAACACTAATGGGAAGATGTTTTGCCATATTAAAAGAAGCGTTGTGTAATTTTCAGGTAGTAACACACGACGACGAAGGTTTTTAACCGACTTCAAAAAAGGAGGAGGTTCTCAATTCGTCTGTATATATATATATTTTTTTTTTATGTATTTTCGCGCATAACTCTGGCAATTATTAACCGATTTGAAAAAATCTTTCTTCCATCCATTCTTCAATCCATTGATTGGGTCCCATAAAAAAATTATTGCTTAGTAATAAGTAGTTCCTAAAAAAACAAGAATGGTGACTGCGCACTGAGAGCTGCAAGAAAGCCTATATAGATGACGTTTTAGTCGCTCGGACTCGCTCGGTCGGACAAAAATGGTCATAACTCTGGCAAATATTTACCAATTTCAATGATTCTTTTTTTATTCGAAAGAAGAAACCACTGTATTGAATCTGTATGAATTTTATTACAACCGGATAAGAACTTCCTGGAGGACCATGAACGATGTGGAGGAATTTATCTGGTAAAAACCATAAAACTGATGTTCTCCATTACATTGCTCTGACAATTATGAACCGATTTCGATGATTCTTTTTTTATTCGAGAGAGTAAACTACCATGATGTTTCCATGCAAATTTCATTATGACCGGATATTTTTTTCTGAAGAAACATGAATTATGTAAAACTATGTAGACGATAATGTGATCATAACCTACCTAGATAATTTTACGGTTTTCGATGGTTCAATCTTTATATATGAAAATATCAATAAAAAATTTAAAATAAAATCTTTTTAAAAAAGAATTGAACCGACTTCAATATCACTGAAAAGTATAAAATAATTTAAATATTATTGAAGTTGGTGCCAAATATACACAGCAGGTACGCTAACACCAACTTCAATAGTATTTAAATTATTTTATACTTTTCAGTGATATTGAAGTCGGTTCAATTTTTTTTTTAAAAGATTTTATTAACCAGTGTATGTTGCTAGTGATTACGTATTGTTCAATTTACATGTAACTTTTGGTGTACAATAAAGTGTATTTATTATTATTATTATTATTATCATTTTTATTTTATTTTCACGGGTCTTTAAAAAGGCTTGCGTGGGGACGAATCCAACACGTAGAGGCCTGTTAGGAGAAATTTTTACTATTGAAATTATTATTATTAGAGCTCATACACGTAATTTATTCCATAAATATCATCATCATTGGTTTTCGACTCGCAACCATAAAGCCAACTCTAATTTTTATTTCGCTATTTAATTCCTTTTTAAAAAGTGTCCTTAAGAAAAAATGTTGGCTTTTATTTACACGCATATTACATCATTCGAAACGTCGGAAAAGCAAAACCTAAAATAAACCACAATAATTATATTCTGTAAAAGTATTGCGTCCGAAAAGCTTAAATATAGCCTATATTGAAATCAAACTACTTTTACGGATTATATCGCGGTTTATTTAGATATTACTATCCCGACGTTTCAAATGCTTTGCAGCACCCATCGTCACGCGAGGACTGAGATGTTGAACGTCCTTATGTCACAATTATGCCGGTGTACCCTCAGATCTTCTTAGTTATTATTGTTGGTCCGATCTACGCAGTAAGAGCTTAGCAGTAGGTACAGTATCTTGAGGCCGTGCAGTGATTTGCATGTATATTTATCACAGGATCCCAAACCGGTGGTAACACCCAACCATCCTCTCTATTGAAATTAGGATGTTTTTTGATTTCAATAGCCTCACCGAATCATCCTAGGTAGGAATCGGTGTTCTTTTGCGAGGATTTGACGATTATCAAATCTAATATAATGGTGGGTGCGATCCTGAACGTGTTCACATACTGCAGGCTTCGTACAGCGTCGGTGTTTCACATCAGCTATGTGTTCTTTAACGTGAGTTTTTATTGCACGCTTTGTTTTCCCAATGTAGGAGAGCCCACAGTCACAATCGAGTTTATAAACTCCTGCATCTTGTAGAGGTATATGGCACTTGACAGGTGGTAAAAAGGTTTTGATTGAAGCTCGCTTTAAGATGTAGCCAATCTACCTACCTACCTAGGACCTACCTACCTAGGACCTACCTACCTAGGATGACGATATGTACCTAGGATGATTCATGAGGCTATTGAAATCAAAAAACATCCTAATTTCAATAGAGAGGATGGTTGGGTGTTACCACCGGTTTGGGATCCTGTGATAAATATAATTAAATCCAATATCACGCAAATCACGGCACGGCCTCAAGATACTGTAAGCTCTTACTGCGTAGATCGGACCAACAATAATAACTACACTACTACACACTACTACTACTATAACTGATTTTTCTCTGAATCACCCTAAGGTAGACTGGTAGAGAATGCCTCTGGCATTAAGTCCGCCTATGTACTGTTTTGTGCATAAAGAATAAATAAATAATAACTAAGAAGATCTGAGGGTACACCGGCATAATTGTGATGTGACATAAGGACGTTCAACATCTCAGTCCTCCCGTGACCATGGGTGCTGCAAAGCATTCGAAACGTCGGGATAGTAATATCTAAATAAACCGCGATATAATCTGTAAAAGTAGTTTGATTTCAATGTGTAATATTCGCGTAAGTAAAAGACAACATTATAGCCTATATATTATATAGGGTAAAAGTGGGATAGTTGCCCCAGGGGTATAGTTGCCTCGATTGTAATTTCTCTAGTTTTCCGGATGAATCACATATTATTTTATTTATCTTTCGAAAGTCTCTACAACTACCACTAAGTTGACCGTGTTGCATGTCTCTGTGCGATTGCATGGAAAGGCAAGGTGCAATCAAAGTTATTGCGGGATAGATGGCCTCTTTTTCAGTGGGGCATCTATCCTATACGTAATTTACATAGATTAGGCAATTATCCCCTATATGGGATAGATGCCCCAAAATTTAGAGGTCTGCAAAAATCGCTAATACTCTGGAAATATCAAAGATGATGGTTTTTCCTTTCATAAGTTTGAAGATAATAAATCAAAGTACCTACCCGTATTACAAATAAAGAATTTTGTTTTTTTCACTGAGAGATATAAAGTAATTTCAAAAAGTGTGGCAACTATCCCACTTTTACCCTATTTGAAAATTATATATTAAGTTTTGTGCTTATTTAATATTATAACATTTTCATAAGGCGAAAATGGTTAAAATAATTGTAGGTAAATGCAGATAGATTAATCCTGATCTATAGTTTTATTTCCACCTATTGGACGCCACCAAAATGAGACTATACCCAACAATATTAGGGAAATGGACACAGCATAATTCCATTAACTCTGATCTAAAAAGTCAATGACTGTTTTTTTACTGCAGCCACGGGGCAACGGTGCGAAGAGCAGGGAAGTAATTAAAAATGGACTTCGCGGAAGAAACAAAGTAAGATGTTAGTTATGCCATTTTTTAACTAAATTTGACTTACTGGTTGTTCGCGATCCAACCTGATGATGGAAATGAATTAGCTATCATCATCAGCAACCGAAGGACATCGACTGCTGAACAAAGACCCCCCTTAGAAGGGAGGGTTTTCCATAATCCCCACGCTTGTCAGGAGTCTCGGAATCGCAGGATAGGTGGTAGGTAATCCAATGGAAAGACGCTGCTGCCTGTCTTCTTGTTTTCCCCTAGTCACTGCTTACGGACACCCAACGGGAGGAGACGGGAGGGTGATATTCTTACCAAGACACTCCATGGGTAACATAAGGTTGAATTGATAATTAAAGATATTTTTTAGATCATTTAGGAATAACATACTCGTATAATCATACATAACATAAGGGTGCAATTGAGTGTTATCAATATTTTTAAATTTCTCAGCTCTTATTTGCTGTATCCTGCTATTTGGTCACTAACAAAATAACAGTCCGCTATTGGTGCTACGGGCTATGGATAAACCTAGCTTGGAGTTTCATTGCGTGACCGAAGCCGAAGAACCAAGCTCACCGACATAGCTCTCAAAATATGCTAGTTGAAGTGGCAATGGGCAGGGCCAATCGCTCGAAGAGCCGATAACCTATGGGGAAGAAGGTTCTCGAGTCGCGACCACGGACCAGCGTAGGTAGGCCACCCACTAGGTGGACAGACGACATTGTGCGCGTCGCAGGCAACCGGTGGATGCAAATACCCAATTGTAGGTTCATTGTGGCGTACGAAGAGGGAGGCTTATGTTCAGCAGTGGACGTCTTCCGGCTGGCGATGATGATGAAGATTGGTGCACTAAGTACTTTACTTCCTACTATTCAATATGTATAATGTATGTACGCTTATTACCGGTATTATCGATATATAGAGTAAGGCTCTACAGGAAAAGGTAGCTAGAACCTGACCTCGTTATCATTTTACTTTCAAATTTTTGAGTCACAACAGCGTTTTAGGAAATGAGGAAGAAAGATATACCTAATCAAGTTATACACAATACTATTAGTAATAAATATACCTATTTATATGCTATTTAGCACCTGGAATTCAAACAAAAAAGTAAGGAAAAAATTGTATAAGTATGTAGAGTGTACACATATACCTGTTTATGTAGTAGTATGACAGTAATGAAGTCGTGATTTCGATTCCTACCTTTCTTCTGGGTGTTCTTGATCTACATACGAGTAAGTAGGTATGCATTATTAAAAATAATACGAATTTGTATAAGTAGTTGTAAAAAAAGTCGTCTGGTTACCATGGTACAGGTTGTGTATTCTAATGTAAGCCTAACACACACAAGCTTGAGGTAAGCGTAAGCGACACGCTTGTCTATAAAATAATAATAGAATAATATACTGGGACCATCCACACACGGCCATCTGATCCCAAACTAGGCAGAGCCTGTACTGGTACTGTAACTAGTAAAATTAAATTGAAAATTTTATTATGGTGCATTCACACTACGCCAACAAACTACTCATTCACTAAACATCCAAATAGGATCAATAGAGGCAAAGGAAAACATTAGCTGGGATTGTTTGGTAATCTATACATAGAAAAGCAGTAATCAATGGTTAGCTTTCGCCGAAACATCCTTAAAAAACCTATAAATCCCGTCCGTTTGCCCGGTGTGTACATTCCTTCCTCCAAGGTGTGTACACGGCACTAAAGGAAAAAATGACTAAGCGCCATTAAGCGTTTACGACGCAAGTTTAGAAGAAAATTCGCAAAAATGTTATGTCAATAAAACACATTCTTATAAATGACTAAATAAGCCACAATATATAAATTATGTTATTGCCTATATGATTTATGTTACAAAATACATTAAAATTTCAATAATAAACATTTATTTGACCACTTTAAAACTTTCTACCACTATACTATCTTTTTCTACCATTTTGTAATGTTCTCCGTAAACACACTCATATCAAATTCATAAACTCCCTCTCCGATAGGAACTGTGAATAGCGTTTGACAATCCGTCGGATCATAATTCGACATGTCATCTGACTTTCCGATCCGAAACGGAACGTTCCCGACATTTGTGAATGGCTATGCTGGTCGGTTCCTTGCACAAGGAACCGACCACCTACCAAAATAATAAGTTCCAATAAAGATCAACCTACGTTCACGTAATACACTTAGGTACATTGAATTAATTAGGGGGCTTAAAATGATTGTAAAGGCACTAATTACCCATGTAATTATACTCCCTTTAAATCGGGGTCGAGTATTTAGGAAGGTTAGTGAAATCTTTATAAATTACATCGTCTTAGTAAGGTCAGCATATACCTGCGCGTTGTAACCAATGTATTTCAGCAGAAAAACCGAAAGTACCACGAAGCACGAAATATGTTCATACAAGATACCGTGGGGTGCCGGGTTACAATTGCATCCCCCATCTCCTCTCGTTAGGTGTCGTAAGAGGCGACTAAGCGAGAACAGGAAGACGGGCAGCAGCGTCTTTCTTTTGGATTTATCTTCCAGCGCGATCCCCAAGCCGCCTGCCAAGCGTGGGGATTGTGACCCCTCCCTTCAAATGGAGAGGCCTTTGTGGACGTCTGTCAGCTGCTAATGATGATGATGATGATGATGACATACAAGATATCGTTAAATAGGTATAACGTTATTACCATTCCAGTGTGAAGGGCACTGTAAATTAAACTGAAAAAGAAATTGGCTTAATCAGCTGACAGGAACCGTTTCAATGCTATTGTCCACGCGCAAGCATGTTAGTTTACCATTATGGGTGGTTTCAAGTATACCCTGCATCTTTACAAGATTAAAATCGGAGCAATAATTGTATGAACACGGGAGTAATGGCTGGCCACCGGTCAGCCAAAGACAATTGGTAGGGTTGAATAAGAGATCCCCTCGTCTTATTCCGATTTAAAAAAAAACGATATTATTTTAGTTGTTGTATTGTATGGTTAGCGGCCACTGGCGGCCAGCCTTGTGCCTAGGGTTGCCATCTCCAAAAACCTGGCAACCAGGACAAGAAGTATGAAATCTCCCCATTTTTAAGCTTAGAACCCGTGCCCGGACGTGTCTAGGAGTTTTTAAGTTACATAAAAAAATTGTTTTTATTATATTGACGGACCGTGTGGTGCCTTGAAAACTTTTATGCCCAGATTACAAATGAAACCCCGTCCGGACACACCCCGGACGCCCTATAAACTAGGACAAATCCGGGGAAACCCGGACGGATGGCAACCCTACTTGTGCCAAAAGTTGTTCAACTGCCTTAGTTTTGGCTGTCTAAATAAAAACAACCGGGTCTAACTTTTAACCTGTCGGCGGCGAGATCACGCGCGATCGCGTCGCGTGTTAACGTGATGCAGATCGGAACCATCGGCCGTTGAGTGTTGGTGCCTTGCGAAGCACGGAGACGTTTCCAAACGGTCACCCATCTATGGGCTGCCGTTGTCTGGTGTTGCTTTAACAACTGAACGTTTATCGACCAATACCTACTACATCAGTCAAATTCAAATTTAAAAATATTTATTTCAAATAAGAAGGCTTAACGCTAGCACTTCCGAATGGTAATGTTTAAAATCCACCACCGGATCACGACGCGGCTTCAAATGATCCAACAAGAAACTCAGTGAGCTTGTCATTTTTTCAATTTTTTTAAGTGTTTGTCTTGTTATAATTAGTTTAGCATCAGATAGTGTGTCCTGCTGTTCGAAAGATAAAACAAGAGAGAGAGAGAGAGAGATAAAAAAGAAATTACGACTAAATTACAACAAACTAAAAGGCCAAAGGGATAGTAGTCAGACCAGTCCCCAAGCAGCATCCGCACACGAGTTGACGGCTGCTTCAAGCAGGCTACGGTTTGTCCATATACTGCATATGGACAAACCGTAGCCTGCTTGAAGCATTCCCTCCCAAAGAAAATAATAGTACGTTTTTTCCCAACCATACCATTGCCGTAGAATCTGCATACATCGCAGTTTCCAAGCACGCAATATCGTGATGCTATCTGCAGACGCAATTATGTAACAAACCTCTGTTTAGATTATTTAAGGCCCATTAGCTTATCTAATAAACCTTTCTTTTCTTTTTCGCGGGTGAAACCTTCAAAAAGTCCCCGGGAGCTGTGGGGCTCGAACAGGTTATGTGGGATTCTTACCCACTAAAACCCCCGCGGCTGTCGCATCGGCACATGAGAGGGGACCCCATGGCTCTCCGGTAGGATCTGCAGCATTGGCCCCTCATTGCCTTGCCTTTGAGCCCGCCGCCGGGGGGCGCGTTGTAGCCCAACGGAACCAGACACGGTGCTCACGGGGACGGGGGTCGCAACCCCGCCTCCGTACTCCTCGGAGTCGCTAAGGGAGCAACCACTTAGTAAATAGTATATTGTGCTCATAGATCGCACCGTGCATCGTGCAATGATTGTAGACGTCACTGTCCCTCATGAGAAGAACCTCGTGTAGGCGGAAATAGAGAAACAATGGAAGTATCTTGATCTTACGCACGATACGTTTCCGCCCATGGACTTATGGCCAAGAGCCTCAATAAGCAAAGAGGCTCACGTTAGACGGCTGGATCGAGGGCCAGAAGGCTGTGCGATTGGTAACGACGCGTATTGTGAGGTAGTTCCTCTGGAGCCCTAACCACCGTTTGCTAGGACCCTGCTCCCGCAGCCGAAGTTGGAAGGGTTTTTTTATATTTTTAAATATATTTATATGTAAAAATGTAAAACAAATATAAATGTGATGTGATATAATAATATCAAACCAGATATAACAAACCAGACAACTTATACTAATACTTATATACTTTTTTTATAAACACCACCCGACACTTGTTGGGAATCGAACTCACGACCTATTGGGAAGCGGCATAGGTGTCTACACTAGGCCAACAGGCCCGTCATGCGGTTGATATTACGTGTATTTTTATCTCTTGACTTCAATTATATCTTTGCCGTAAATTGAACTATCTTTGAACAAAACTGGGACACAATTGGAACAAAACCAACGATGCATCAGGTCAAAGCGACGGGAAAATCGATTCGCCACCGGCATCGTAATTAGTTCGTTCCTATAGCAACAACAGGCGCAAATAGTATTTTTTGAAATTGGAGTTTATGGTATTTGTACAGAGACTTAAAGCCAATATATTTTTGTTATTCAAACTAGAGACGAGACAAGCAAGTCGTGTGCTTGATGGTAAGTGACAGGCCTGCCTATCGACAGCTGCACTGCGCTTCGGTTTGCGCTCGTCACCTGAGACTATAATTCTATACCAGGTTTAGGTTCAGTGGACAGCCTTTTACGGCTTTTCTTTTTTTTTTTTTTTTTTTGAATAATATCTTGCTTTTTGGTGACCCCGAGTTAGTGGAGGCTAATTCGCAAAGTCTAGAGTACAAAAGATAGTAGTCAGCCTCTCGGTATTCTGCAGGATGCATTGTGGACTGAACGCAGAAGTTACATAACTTGATTCCACAACATCTCCCTTGATCGGACGAAGAGACGCACCTTTGCGAGTTTCGAGAATTTCCCATCTGTCTGTAGAACTGACAGTAGCGCTGCCGTCTACACAAATCCGTCAAAATTATTGTAAATTTTATTAAGAATATTTAAGAAAAAGAAAAGAAAACAATTTATTTATTCACGACAACGAAAATAAAAATCTTAAATAATACTAACTTAAATGCTATCTGTCGTTGAATGGGTACCCACTCAGCATGTCATTGCTCCTAAAAGGTGCAACAACGCTGGTCTTCCGTGGACACTCGTGCGCGTACCGCTGCGACAAACGTGAGTGGGTCTGCAAAGAGCATATAATATACTACCGGAAGACGCATCTGTCGCAGCTGCACGCTCACATAATAACTTACATGTAAATAATACCAGCCCTTGTTTTTGTCCCACTGCTGGGCACGGGCACGGATGAGGACGCTTAGGCCATAGTCCACCACGCTGGCCAAGTGCGGGTTGGCTTACTTACATCTAAACATACAAAAAAAAAACAGTTCGTACTTTCGTTACGATTGCACGTCTGCCATTTTGGACCTCCAAGTTTCAAATGTGGAACAGTCCGCAAGACTTCAAATGTGGAACAGATAATATTGTACTGCAGGATGATTTTCATCAAAATTTTCTAACTAAACGAAAAACCCGGCGCAGATAAAATTAATCAAGGCAAATTCTAACTGTGCCTGAGCTCAAACACAATTCAGGTTTCATTGCAAACAAGCCGATTTAGTTGGATGTTAAACGCAAAGAGATAAGGCTATCCATTCGTTAATCGACAAATCGCACGTGTTTACATCAAAGTTCAATGAAATTTTTACGCCATCCACATCGGTTTGTTAACCGACTTCAAAAAGGAGGAGGTTCTCAATTCGTCTGTATATATATATTTTTTTATTCGTTTACTTTAACTAAATGAAACAATAGATCTTGATGGGAGTCTAGGATTTGATTCCAGAAGGCTTTTAGCTAACGTTAAAAATGCTAAACGAAGCCGCGGAATATCGCTAGTAGAGTATACAAATGACACATGTACCTATACAGGATGTGGTTTTGTATTTTTGCCATATTTGTAGACCTAACATATTCCTTATGTTAATTGATTAAAAATAGATTAATAATTCAGTGGCTTATAACTAAAAGGTAATTAATTATTCATGATTAACGTTCAACCAGAATAAGAGCTCTCGAGCTCTCAGTATAGGTCCTAAGGTTGGCAATTCCGCGTGTGCTCATGTTTAATTACTTTGCGCGAAGGGCGGTGCCAGACGGGGTTATTTTATAGTGACGGTGGCACACGGGATTTATTTTCGTACCAAACATAAAAAAAAGTTCTTTAAAAGGCAACCTCTGTAAATATGGCAAGAATGCAGAACCACATCCTGTATATACGAGTATTATAGTAGTCGGTTAAAATATATATAAATATCAGATAAAGCTTGCAAGTAAATCCTTGTTTATACATTACTAGCTGACCCGCGCAGCTCCGCCCGCGCTTTAATTGCATTTTGCTCCCCTTTTCTCCCTACTCCCTTGATTTATCTCTCTCCATCTCTCTCTCTTATAATAAAAATCTAATTCTATGCTATTTCTCTCCCCTCCCGCTTCGGTCCCCGTCACACTTCCCCTCTTACTCTGCCCGTTGTCCTCTCTGAACCCTCTCCCTCCTGTCTCTTCTCCCAACTTGCTCCCTCTCACTCCCCCCCTTGCTCCACCTAACTCCTCCGATCACTCACTCCATCACCCTCCCCTCTCCCTCTCTTGCACCCTCATCTCGTTCTATATATCCTCGTCAATCATGGTATCAGCGGCATAAAATATACTTTATAACCTATTCTCAGACCTACCCGCAAAATTTCATACATATCGGTTCACCCGACTCTCGTGCACGTAACTCAGAGGTTCTCAGATTTTGTTGTGCAAGGCGTTGCGAACGTTCGACACACGACTCTCGTGCGCGTACCTGAGAGTTTCTCTGATTTTGTTCAGCAAGGCGTTGTGAACGTTCAGGTGAAGATTCTCCCATACGACGTATTCTTGCTGCCCGTGCTTGAGAACTATGTTTAGAAAGTTGAGACACGAGTTCTTTTCAGGGCTAAACAACAGTTCTTTTCAGGGCTAAACAACAGCTAAACAACAATGTTACATGCTAACAGCGTGTAACATTCTAGCGCTGAAAAGAACTGTTGTTTAGCCCTGAAAAGAACTGTTGTTTAGCCCTGAAAAGAACTGTTGTTTAGCCCTGAAAAGAACTGTTGGTTAGCCCTGAAAAGAACTGTTGGTTACCCCTGAAAAAATCTGATGGTTAGCCCTGAAAAGAACTGTCGCTTAGCTCTGAGAAGAACTTTTGCGTAGGTGTAGTTTTAAGAAAGAAATCTAAAAAAAATCGAGAGGGAGCCGACCTCGCGTCTGAGCCGCGCGGGCCTTACTCATAGATCTAAACCCCTCCCGCATGCGCACCCCCGCCTTGGTGACGCTCACTTCGCAACGGGCCGTGCAGCAGAAATCGTAATATTTTAATTTCGCCATAACTTCAAAACCAAATGTCCAATTTTAATCATTAAAAGACCAAATATTATCTACATAAACTGTACTTAATGATGAATTAATTTACTTTGATAAGTATTAATAGCATGATTAAAATAAATGCGTTTAAATGTAGTCCAAACAAAATTCAAGATTTTTAAATAAAAAAATGGTTGTTGGGCCTCGACATAGATAGTGTGCTGCAGACTTTTTTGTAGATATTTATAAGATCTACAATTAATTAGAACATTTTATGGTTCTATCTTTTATAGTTTAGGCAGCGTACGCAAAATAAGTAACTTTTCTGGTTGATTTTTTACACCTTGTGTCCGAAAAAACCCAAATATCTTACGGAACCCTATTTTTTTCCAAAATAAAATTTAGCCTATGTTTTTCGTGGATAATTTAGCTTTCGAATGGTGAAAGAATTTTTAAAAACGGTCTAGTAGTTTTTGAGCCTATTCATTACAACCAAACAAACAAAGTTTTCCTCTTTATAATATTAGTGTAGATATGACATTGAATTATGTATGACAAATACTCATTACGTAGAAATTTGTTATTTTAGGATTCCATGCCAAAAAGTAAAAAAAGGAACCCATGGTGCACTTCGTCGGTTTGGAATTTAAGATATTTTTTTTTAATCCATGCAATGAAAAACGCAAGTCGTGCAATGAATGGTGCCCTTTATCAATCACGTTGTATATAAATAAAACATTGCGATTTCGATTTGGATCAAATGTTCGTCTGTTGGTTGCTGATCTCGGACGTGTCCATACGCTTATTGACAGGATTGGTCCACAAATAATCATTCCCCTTAAGCTTTCAGATTAATTAAGCTTTTTATTTACCTATGCTAGTGTAATTGTAATTTGTATTAACAGATAATGTATTCGTGGATGGTAACATTTAGTATGTGGCAAAAGATTAGTGATTGAGCGCTTGCCTTGGAAACATGGTGCGTAGTTTCGAACCCCGGCTCGCACCTCTGATTTCTTTAATTAATCATGTGCGAAGCGTCGTTGTGCGATTGTTACTAGCTTTCGGTGAAGGAAAACATCGTGAGGAAACCTGCATGTCTAAGAAAGCCTAAATAGCTTTCGAATGACGTGTGAAGTCCGCCAACCCGCACTTGGTCAGCGTGGTGGACTACGGCCTAAGCCCCCTCATATTGAGGCCCGTGCCCAGCAGTGGGACATAAATCAGGGCTGGTATTATTATTAATTTTTATTATAAAACTGAGTAGCTTATACTGCTGCGACAAGGACCTTCTGTTGTAGGAATCACTGCAAGTGACGAAATGAGATTCCATTAACAATTATAATAAATCAGAGGTAAGTACTTGTGCAAAATTTTAATGCCCTCGACGACGACTGTACTACTAATTAAAAATCTATATCAATATACATATTATAAAACAAAGTCGCTCCCGCGGTCTGTCTGTCCCTGTGTATGCTTAGATCTTTACAACTACGCAACGGATTTTGATGCAGTTTTTCTATATAGAGTGATTCAAGAGGAAGGTTTGTATGGACTAAGCACATTAGAGACTTTCAATTAGCTGAGGACTGGAATAGTTTGCCTGCGTCGGTTTATCCGTATACCTAATTTGGTTGTCGTCAAGGATAGAGTGAATAGGCGTATAAGCTAGTTGCTTTGCCATCATTGGTTGCATCGCTTTACAATATAGTCCGGTCAATTTAGACATAAAAATAGTGATCAAATAAAGAAAATTCCGACAGAGCCAAATCTTCGTAGAGACCTTAGGTTTACCACAAGGAATAAAGTGTCAAAAGTCCCAATCAGTCCCATGTGCGCTAAGGGACTTATTCGGGTCCCAAGGTCAAAATGTTAGGTTTTTTGGATTTTTCTCGAAAACGGTAAGTTTTATCGAAGAAGTACCTCAAAGGAAAGTAGATCTTAAAATTCTCTATAAAAATGGTCCCTATGATTTTTTCTCTAAGACCCACTATTTCCCAGATAGTGCGCTTGTAAGAATCACGTTCTACATAATATGCACACATTTCCACACCACCTGTGAGATAGTGTACTCGGCGCGTTTTTTTAACGTGGTATCCCCGGTAGGCCTATTCCACGAACCTTTATGACGTTATTTTCAGGAACAATCATTATTTAATAGTATGAAGATTATTAATATGGGTTACTGAGTTTAACTGTCGTTCTAACTTTTTTTTTATTACTTTAATCTGACTCATACTCTTCATATTCAACTTCAACAATCATGTTTTCTTCAATTTCTTCTTGTTCTTCTTCTTCTCCTTCTTGTTGATGAATGCTTAGAAATTGTTCAAATGAAGATGAATCAGTTGTCTCTTGATCAAAATCACATGAATCTTCTTCTCTTGTATAATTGAACATTTGAGCAAGAGACACCTTGGCAATTGGTACACGCTGGAGAACACTGCAACCCTACTTTTTTACAGCCACATTTGGCACTACAACCTTTCTTGCAATTGCAAAAAATAGTGTTAAGAAGTTTTTCTGGAGCAGGGGAGAGTAAAGTTCGAATCGGTTCCAAAGTATTATTTATCAATTTCCAACCCCAGTCTTCAGGTTTCAGTTCATTGCCTTGCCATGTCTGAACTTGATAGTATACTCGAAATAAATGTTGAGTAGCAGATGCCGATGTTGGAGGAAGACAAGATAGTTGTACTTGCTTTTTGTTTCGTGTATTTTTTACAAATGTTAAATATCTGTACGTATCTATGCAATCAATTTTTTTTGGAGCTCCATAAACCGCAAGAAGAAACCGAATTCCTTTAGTAATTAGTATTTGAGGTGAAGAATTAATTTCTGTAAATAAAAGTCAATCAAATCTTTTCTTTTTTTCAAATAATTTTAGTACTGAATTTTTGCCCCTTCTAAACATTGCTGACGTAGTATCGCATTCGGTTATCGCATGTAAAAATAAAATATAGTTTTGGCATTTTGGATAAGCTGATAAACTTTTAGAATAATATATTTCTGTCCGTTGCTGCGTCTTCCCAGGTTTTAAAAAGTAAATAATTTTATCAGATGGAGTCCTTGCAGTGAGTAGTACTAACAAATCAACATCTTCACCCACTACAATAGTTGTATTTCTTGCATTAAATTGTTCTATTGAGGTCCGGCGGTCTTTTTAGAGTATATTTTCTTAGAATAGTATAATGTATACATAAAAGGAGACACGAGTAGGCATTTTTGCTTGCTTGAGTACCTAAATATGTATATACGTGGCATATGTATGCATAATATGTAGAACATGATTCTTACAAGCGCAATATCTGGGAAATAGTGGGTCTTAGAGAAAAAATCATAGGGACCATTTTTATAGAGAATTTTAAGATCTACAATTTTGCTCTGAGGTACTTTTTCGATAAAACTTACCGTTTTCGAGAAAAATCCAAAAAACCTAAAATTTTGACCTTGGGCCCCGAATAAGTCCCTTAGCGCACATGGGACTGATTGGGACTTTTGACACCTTATTCCTTGTGGTAAACCTAAGGTCTCTACGAAGATTTGGCTCTGTCGGAATTTTCTTTATTTCAATTGTCTAAATTGACCGGATTATTAGATGAAATAGCAGTCAATCACTAACTTAAATTAACAAAAAAAAAAAGAAACCAAAACCATATCATTTTATTCGGAATTCAGTGACAGTGCTTAAAAAGTAATACAATATATAGGCTAGATGCATAGTATATCGATGGCTAGATGATTGAAAACTTCTATTCAGTGCGTCATTTACATTCATCATCATCATCATCATCAGCCGGAAGACGTCCACTGCTGAACATAGGCCTCCCCCTTAGAACGCCACAATGAACGACAATTGGCTATTTGCATCCACCGGTTACCTGCGACGCGCACAATGTCGTCTGTCCACCTAGTGGGAGGCCTGCCAACGCTGCGTCTTCCGGTTCGTGGTCGCCACTCGAGAACCTTTCTTCCCCAACGGTTATCGGTTCTTCGAGCGATGTGGCCTGCCCATTGCCACTTCAACTTGCAGATTCTGAGAGCTATGTCGGTGACCTTAGTTCTTCGGCGAATCTCCACATTTCGGATTCTGTCGCGCAAAGAAACTCCGAGCAGCTCTCTCCATGGCTCGTTGTGTGACTCTGAACTTTTCTAAAAGGCCAGCCGTTAGAGACCACGTCTCAGTACCATATGTCATCACTGGCAACACACACTGGTTAAAAACCTTCGTCTTCAGGCACTGCGGTATTTTGGACGAGAAGATATCGCGTAGTTTCCCGAACGCTGCCCATCCGAGTTGGATTCTTCGGGCGACCTCTTTGTCAAAGTTGGACCGACCTAACTGGACAATTTGTCCTAGGTATACGTAGTGGTCAACAACTTCGAGAGTATCGTTCCCAACAACTACCGGTACGGGTGCAACATGGACATTAGACATGATCTTCGTCTTGTCCATGTTCATTTTAAGACCCACCTGTTGGGAAACGCTACTGAGGTCGCTGAGCATCGTATTGAGGTCCTCCAGCGACTCTGCCATAATGACTATATCGTCGGCAAAACGAAGGTGAGTGATGTATTCGCCATTGATGTTGATGCCGAATCCGTACCAGTCCAAGAGCTTGAAAACGTCCTCCAATGCGTTTGAGAACAGTTTCGGAGAAATAACGTCTCCCTGTCTCACACCTCGCTGCAATGGGATTGGTTTCGTGCTCTCTTCCTGTAGTCGGATCGACATGGTGGCGTTGCTATACAAACACTTCAACACTTTGATGTACCTATAGTCAATGTGGCACCGCTGGAGGGACTGCAATACCGCCCAGGTCTCGATTGAATCGAAGGCTTTTTCGTAGTCCACAAACGCTAGACATAATGGCCGATTATACTCCTCGGTCTTCTGTATTTTATTTATTTATTTATTTATTACTTTACAACAAATTTGTATACATAATTACATATTGTCCCACAAAACCGTCATTCGGTTTGACTGTGGGTATCTGGCGAGTCTCATTCAATTCTAAATTAACTTAAAATTATTCTAAATTAATAATAATACTGTTAACAATATCTTTGTAAGTGATGTCGTAACTTATTTTTAAATAATACTTTATTTACCTCCTGCGAAATGTCTGTTGGCAAACTGTTGAGCAAATACGGTATACGTTTTTTAAGAGTCCTATCTCCGTAATAGTTATTTACTTTAGGTACAATCAGTTTGCCAGCAGCCATCAAGCGTGTGTTATAAGTATTTGCAACTTGAGGCAAATTTAAGTCCTGACGGCCATGGTTGTTAACCGCCAAAAGAAATTTATGTTTTAAATTTACAGGAAGTACATTACACAATCCAAATAATTTAGTATAATCACCTTTGCAACTATTTTTATTATTTTTAGAAACAAGAAGCTTAAGAAATCTGATTTGGAGCGATTCAATCTTGAATAAGTTTGTTTTGAATGTTAACCCATAACAATCTAGGGCATAACTTATAATAGAATCAACTAATGACATATATATGCATCTTAACGTGCTAATAGGAACTTTGAATTTTAAATGATAAAATTTACCGAGTAATATTCTTAGTTTATCACAAATATAATCAATATGATGGGACCAAGAAAAGTTTTCATCGATTTTAACGCCTAAATAGTCTACACAGGTTAATCTTATGATTGGTTTACAAATACATTTTAATAAACTGTTTTGGTTGTGAAAGCATGAATATTCGTGAGCAAATAAGGGCGGGGGTTGGACTGACGAATGTAAATACGGTGAGTGAATTACAAGCAATTTGGTTTTTTCGGCATTTAACATAATGCCATTGTCGTGTGACCACTTCACAATAGCATCTATATCGTATTGCACTAGGGTGCAAGTGGCAGCGATGTCAGTGCCAGCTCGCAGTATACACAAATCATCTGCATACATATATGCCGTACAGTGTCGTAGCACTCCACATAGGCTATTAACGTGCATGAGATAGCAGATCGAACCAGATCCAGAACCTTGCGCCACGCCACAGCGCACGTTAACACGTTCACTAAAAGTATCGCTCACTTTAACCCGATAGTAACGCGCCGTCAAATACTCGCGAAACCATTGATTTAATGGTTCACGCACCCCACACTCTTGCATCGCATTAATAAGGGTATCCTTTTGTAAAGTATCAAACGCTTTCTTATAATCAAAAAATACCGCAATAACAAATTTCTTGTCACTGAGATAATTATTTATTTCATCCGTAAATTTTGATAGTAGAGTATTAGTACTTTTTCCTTTCAAGAAACCATGTTGACAGTCATTTATTATACTATTTTTTTGTAAATAATTTCCTAATTGGTTTATAATACACTTCTCCATAATTTTATCTATACTAGATAATATTGATATAGGCCTATAGTTTGATGCATTTTTACGGTCTCCTTTTTTATGAATCGGGCGAACTATAGATTCTTTTAACTTGTTAGGAAATTTCGATTGATTTACGGATAAATTTATTAGCTTTGCCAATACTGGACTAACCTTATCTGCGATGAATTTTAGGTCAGACATACGCACTAGATCTGCCCCTGGAGACTTATTGCTATTCATGTTTTTTATAACATTTTTAGCCTGTTCACTGGTCACGGGCTGCCATCTCATGCTCATATCAACTGTTTTTACATAAGAGGTTCTGTTTAGCCAAATATCATTACATTGATGAATTAAATCACCGATTTCATTCAAAAAGGTATTAGCAAAGTTGTCACATATATCTTTAGCAGTCCCATTTTGTTTCATATTTGAAAGTATTTTAGAATCTAATGATTTTGAACTCGATCCTAACATAGAATTAATTTTCTCCCAAATCATTCTAGTATTTTTATTACAATCTAATATACATTGCTTATCAAAATTATTTTTACTTTTATTAAT
This sequence comes from Furcula furcula, assembly GCA_911728495.1. Lineage (NCBI taxonomy): Eukaryota > Metazoa > Arthropoda > Insecta > Lepidoptera > Notodontidae > Furcula > Furcula furcula. The sequence continues at coordinate 21,439,904 of OU452259.1, read as the reverse complement.
CATTTTTTGACATTTATTTCTATATCTAGTGTAATATAATCGCTTTAACATATTCTTTGGCTCGTTGCTCCAATTTTGAAATAATCTATCTTTTTCCTGTATCATTAATTTTAAACTGCTAGTTATCCAACTTTTATTATTCCTATTACTTACATGCGTGCTTTTATTTACATAACAGTCATTATATATATCTAAAAATATTTGACTTAAGGAATTATACAAATCCAATGGGCATTCCAATGATAACAATCTGTCAAAGTTAACATCTAATAATTTTTCTCTAACCTTGTTATTGTCAAGCACGCGCTTAGAAACCGGTTGAGGCAGTACTCGCGGCCCGCAACCCGACGACGACGATGACGACGTCGCAGTCGGCATTGTCGACGGAGCGCGTGTCCATTCCATCTCTGCTGCAACTAAATAGTGATCCGAAATTTTGTGTTTTATCACAGCTGACTCAATCTGTGTATTATTTGCTCTAATAAAAATATGATCCAAGCATGATCGGACTATAGTCCCCATTAAAATTTCCTTACGTGTAACATCCTTAATGCATTTAGTAAACCCAAACTCCGACAATAAACTTAAATATGACATAACATATTGATCGGTGCAATTCAATAAATTTATATTTATATCACCACAAAAGATTACATTGGAATGCATGGGTAAATTTTCGAGAAGGTTTTGAAGGTCATGAAGAAATTGATTTATTTTCCCTGAATTGTTTCTTGGTGGCCTATACATAGCAATTAAATAAATAGGTTTAGTATTATAGGTGAGTGTAATGGATACGCACTCCGCCGTATGCATTCGTTCTGAATGAACTGATACAAACAATTGTGCACTCAGTTCTTCCCGCGTGTACACTAATACCCCTCCTCCGCTACGCCCCACCCTAAGATATGTATTAACATTAAAACCGTTTATCTTATATAAACATAACAACGAATGGTTAATATTTGGCTCAGTAATGACTATAATATCTAGCAAATTAATATTCGTTGAAATGGCAGCAAGAAACTCATTAAAATGTTTTTTCAATGAGCGAATGTTTACATGTAATACGCGCAATGCCTCCTTATTCTATATAAGGAGGCATTGCGCGTATTACATGTGGCACTTAACCAACTATTCAAATCATTAACACATCTATAGTTAACTGCATTGTCAGATATGCAGTCAATATCTGCGTTATCTGTGAATTTCAATGTAATTGTAAACACTAGTAAACTAATAAATGTAGTGAAAAGAAAAAATATAATAATTAACATATATACTTCACCAATAATAGGTCTTTCAATTCGTTTTCAGATCTAATCCATATAGCCTTATCCTCTTCGGTTTTTTTTACCAAAATCTTGCCATTTGTAACCCATATGTATTTGTAAACACCTCGAAGTTGTTTTTTCGTATTCCACAATAATGCTCTTGTAGTTTTTGTAAGATCCTCATTTATGTATATTTTGTTGGTTGCCGATCCTCCAGTAATAGTGCTACTCAATGCGTCAGATAAATTACGACGCTTCTCCAACCATTTGTCGCGTGACATTGCACCTGACTTCTTAAAGCTGACTATTATAGAAGGTGGTTTTGATCCCTGTTTTGGCTGTCCGCTACGTGAAATCCATTCAATTTCTTTTGTATTTGCGCCGATTTTATCTGCAATTTTATTTACTACTTCCTTCACGTTTTCGTCGGGAAGGTATTCCACACCAACTATTTCTAAATTATTCTTAAGCGTTGATAGTTCAAATTCATGCAATTTTTGTTCTAACGCAACGTTATATTTCTCTAAATATACACATTTGTTACTAATATTGCTAACTGTCTTCTCAAGCTTAAAGATTTTATTTTTGGATTGCTCATTCTCCGCCATTAATGTGTCATACTTATCGGAAAGCATACTTATGCATTGTTGAATTGTTTCTAAATTTTTCTTTAGTCCTGGAATAGTACTGACTTTTTGCTGAATATCTTTCAATATTTTGCCTACCTCCCGCGCATCCTCCTCTCGATCTTCCTCATCAGATCCATCATCCTCGCAATTGTTGCAAAAGATCCTGTTTTTTCCTGCCTTCATGTCTGCCGCTAAACCCTTGACACAGTTTTTATGAAAGGTTCCCTGGCATTGACCCTGGCAGATAAAGTGTATTCCTTTCTTGGAAAGCACCTTTTTACACTTTTGGCACTCCATAAATACAATATTCTTGCACAATCACACTTTGACAATTATTATTATTTATTTATTGACATTTGTTCAAGCACACATTAACTGCACACGCGCACTCGACACGATGCTCTGAACGAGACTATAATCTGGCGGAGCGGTCTACGGTGCTAAAGCCTTTTCGGAACCCGGCTTGTTCGGGAGGCTGGAAGTCATCAAACCTGCGTTCGAGACGGTTCGTAATGACTCTCGAAAACAGCTTGTATACATGGCTCAGGAGTGAGATGGGTCTATAATTCTTCAATAAAGTGTTATCACCTTTTTTGAAGAAGAGAACCACCACACTCCCGTGCCATGCTTCTGGCGTAGTACCCTCGAGTAAGACGGAATTAAATAACTTCTGGAGGACTAAAAGTACCGGTTTTCCACCCGCTCTCAGAAGTTCTGTTGTGATTCCGTCTTCACCCGGCGCCTTGTTATTCTTAAGCTGTTTGAGAGCCATACTAATCTCGTACAAGCTGATGTCTGGGATGTCCTCAGTGTAGTGTCGGGTTAGTTGGGCTCTGGTGTCCTGAGCTGTTCGGGCAATGGGTTTTCGTGTCGAGGTGTACAACTGTCCGTAAAACCTCTCGAGCTCTCTCAATATCTCCGAGTTTGATGAGATGACACTGCCGTCGTCGATCTTCAGCTTGGTCACTTGGCTTTGCCCAATAGACGAATTCTTTGCAAACACTTTAGAGCCTTGGTTCCGCTCAATTGCGTCCTTAATACATGCTGTATTATAGGAACGCAAGTCGTGTCGCATGGATTTCGAGATTCGTCTATTGAGTTCAGCATATTCCGACATATCAGCTGAAGATTGCAGTCTCATCTCAGTTCGGGTTTCCATTAACTTAATGGTTTGATTGGAGAGCTTCTGAGGCTTATTACGGCGTGGGGTCTTAAAGAACTTGGACCCCACTGCATGGACAGTTTGCACCAACCCATTGTTTAACTCGTCCGCAGTTTCGCATTCGGCTAGGCACTGGAAGCGATTGTGTAGTTCGAGTTGAAAGTCTTCGGGGTTTTGGATTTGGGCGGTTCCCGGACGGAGCGTGGACTTCATCAGACGGGACCTCTCAAGCTTGACATTGATATTCAATGTGCCTCTAACAATGCGGTGATCGCTACCGGTTTTCACCCTGCCGATCACGGAGACATCATCGAATATATGCCTGTTGGTCGTCATGATGAAGTCGATCTCATTTTTGGTTGAACCATCGGGGCTTATCCACGTCCACTTCCTGGATGGTCGCTTCTTGAAGAAGGAGTTCATCGCAAAGAGTCCCTCCTTCTCCATGAAGTCGACCAGCCGCTGGCCCCTTTGGTTCCGCTGCCCGTACCCATATGACCCCACTTTCAACTCATCGCCATTCCGTGTGCCCACCTTCGCGTTGAAGTCCCCCATAACAACGGTGAAGTGTGTTTTGGAGGTATGTATGGCTTCTGCTATCTCCTCATACATAGCCTCTACTTCATCGTCAGGGTGTGCCGAGGTCGGCGCGTAAACCTGTATAACCTTCAACGAATACCGACTGGTTATTCTGAGTATAAGGTACGCTACCCTGCTCGACACACTATCGACCTTTATAACGTTGTTAATGAGGGACTTACGGACGAGAAACCCAACACCACCCTGAGATTTTCGGTCTCCTTCCCGGAAGAAGAGCAAGTTTCAATCATCAATCAAGGGTTATCGTATCCTGTCCCTCTCGTCGGATTTCAGATAATCCCAAGATATCCCAACGTAACTTGCTCAATTCTTCCTCCAGCTCGATAATCTTCTCGTCAGTCCTGAGCGTGCGGACATTATGTGTTGCCAGGGCCAAAGTTCGGTGGGGGTGGTAGCGGGGCATCTGCCGGAGATTCTTCGCACCCCCTGCTCGACCGTTACCCCGCCCGCTACCAAGGCGGGGAATAGAGGAGCTGCCGGGGACTGGGGGCCGTAAATGAGCATTGTCAATCATTGGGGGGGGGGGGGGGGGTTGCCATAATCCCCATAATCCCCACGCTTGGCAGGCGTATTGGGGATCGCAGTTTCGAAAAGATGGATATATTACACAGAAGACGCTGCTGCCCGTCTTCTGGCTTTCCCTCAATCGCCTCTTACGAAACCCACGGGAAGAGAGGGGGGGATGCAAATTCTTAGCCGGCATCCCACGGCCACGTGGGATGCCGGCTAAGAATGCCGTTGGTGTTAGCGTACCTGCTGTGTATATTTGGCACCAACTTCAATAATATTTAAATTATTTTATACTTTTCAGTGATATTGAAGTCGGTTCAATTTTTTTTTTAAATATTTTTTTTGTGTACTTTTTCCCTATTCCCTATAAGTATAATTACAGAAGTTGCCTGGCTATAGTTATAAGAGAGTATTCTTCTCATAATATCGTGGTAGGATAAGCCAGGCAAACAATTATTAATAACTGAGTACTCCCTGCAGACGTCTGATATAATAGTACCCATATGTTTACCGAGTTCATCACTAAAAATAACCAATTTTTTTTTGGTTTCTGATTGAAAATTGCCCCGTTGACAGCTGTTTGTGTTATTAATGTAGGCATCTGAGCTCACACATTCATTATTTTGTAAACTATTGCTTACGGGTTGACATTTATCTGGTGTAGGCTCTGCGTCAGGAATGCAATCGGGCACAGAAAAACTAGTTGAAAATCGTTTATGAATGTCTACAAAACTTTTTCTCCTATTGTTACTGTTACATTTGTCCATAACCAGTTCGTTCATGGCCAGAATGTATTTCTTCGTCGAGTTTTCTGAAGAATTACATTTTCCAGTCATAGATTTTAATTTACTTGCTAAGTTATTTATTTCATCTTGTAAAGCCAATGTGTCATTTTTATACTTTAAAGTACTATTTTCTAATTTGCGAGCATACATATCTAGTCTGCCAATAAGTTGCAAGCGTTCTCTATTTAACTCAGTGGGGCTAAATCTGCCTTTAGCATCAGCCGGTTGGCTGCGATTTGAACAATGTCGTCAGTCTACCTATAGTTAGAGGCCTGCTCGCGCTACGTTTCCAGTTTGTGGTCATAACTTGAGACCTTTATAATCGGTTATCGGTTCTTCGAGCGATGTGGTCTGCCTATTGCCACGTCAACTTGCAGATTCTGAGAACTATGGAACATCGGCAAATTGGCTCATTCTAGATTCCGTCGCGCAAAGAATCTTCAAGCATAGCTCTCCCCTTAGCTTGTAGTACGACTTTGAGCTCCTCCAAAAGGCTGTGAAAGACCCCGTCTCAGTGCCATAAGTAATCACTGGGGACACACTGGTTAGAAAAGAACTTTGGGCTTCAGGCACTGCGGAATTTTAAACGAAAAGATGTTACGTAGTTTTCCGGACGCTGCCCATCCGAGCACACCGTACACTATCCAACGAAGCCATAATAAAAATAGTCCTTATGTTTTTAACACTAAATTAATTTTAAAAGTTGTCGACGAGTTAACTAGAAAAAGGGGGTTTAACGACTAGGTGGTTTGTAATCCAATAGAGTAACCCTGCTGCTCGTCTTGTTTTTGCTAAGATGCCTCTTACGGACAACCGATGGGAAGAAATGGGCCCTCCCATTTCTTCCCATCGGTTGCTATTCTCACACCCCATGGGTCAAAATATTTCTAATACAATCAAATGCCGTATCATGTGTTGTGCGAAGTCAGTTCCTACTTACCTTTTCAGAATAACACTCAAAGTATGTCAACGTTATAAAAATAAGTATAATAATTTTTGTATATGCGTTCACCATTTTCTTTATTTTGGTTACTGTAAGTGCGACTGTGCAATTTCATCCGTTCAAAACAAGTATTTTGAATATTTCAAGTATTTTGAAATATATAAATTAATCCTAGCAATTTCACGGTTTTTAAGCAACATAACAATCAAGATAATAATACAATGCGTTTAATGCTTGGTTTAATATTTTGTTGCATATTATTATAATATACCTACTTACCTACTGCTATCTTTTAAAAGAATCAGTGCAATTTTATTGCTCGGTTACACAATTTGACGATACAGCGATTCCTTATAAAATACTGCCAACTTTCATGTCAGGGGTGCACTGACCTTATGACTGTAAAATACCTATACAAGTATTGTTTGGTAAAAGGTTAGTGCAAGAGTGTCAAAATCCTTCGGAGTCGCTGGATGTTCAGGGGGTGAGCCCTAGGACGTCCATCGACGTGAGGACCGTGACAGGTCCCTGGGGGGCTACAATGCCTCCCCCCCCCCCCGGGCGGTGGGCTCAAATGCAAGGCACTGAGGGGTGCAGATCCCACCGGAGAGACCGGCACATGAGAGGGGCATGTGCCGATGCGACAGCCGCGGGGGTTTTAGTAGGTAAGAATAAAGAATCCCACGTACCCCGGTCGAGCCCCACAGCTCCCGGGAATCTTTTAAAGATATCCCGTGCGTCAAAAAAAAAATTAGTGTTAAAATAAACCGCTAAAATGGCCTAAATTAAAATGTGCTGCAAAAAAGTCTTTATTCATAGCAACTTAGGAAAATGACAGAGACTACACTTATTTACGTCGTAGTCATCGAGTCGCCCGTTTATTGGTGTCCTGTCAGTTGTCATGCTGCCTCAGTATCTGTGGTACAGCGCTTTGCATAAGGCTCACCAGTCACCAGTTTTAGGGAAGCGACGGCGGTGCTAAAGGGAATCCTCCGATCGGGCGTGGTGTGATGTTCGGCCAGGGCCGAAGCCCCCGACAGTTGTCGGGAAGTTGTATATTATATTGTTAGCGAACATTGAAACTTCACTTGCGAGATTCAGGATTCGGTGGCGGCGCCATCTGTCGTGTTGTATGTGGTACTACTTGCTTCATCGCATCGCTATACCACATAAGGCCTTGATGTGTCGAGTCGCCACAAAATCATTTTGATTGAAAAGTGGTACACCGTTTGTGTCCGCGATTTATTGTACCTAGATCTGTCGCTGAAATTTGCGTTTCGTTTTAAGAAACAAAAAGTAACTAATGATGTTCCAGAAACTGTAGTATGCGCGTTCTAAGGGGGAGACCTATGTTCAGCGGTATACGTCTTCCGGCTGGTGATGATGATAATGATGACATAGTATAAAGCAAAGTCACTTTCCGCGCCTGTCTGTATGTCTGTATATCGGCTAACTCCTCCTAAACCACGCAACGGATTTTTAAGCGGTTTTCGTCATTAGATAATTTTCACTGAAATTTTATGTAAGTAGGTACATTATATAAAAAAAAAATAAGTATACCTATACACCCGCGCGAGGCTGGGGCATGTTACTAGTTGCATATAAAACGGAAGCGGATATTCTACCCGGACGTGTCCAATGTTTTTTTAAGTTACGATATAGTTTTATATCAGTATAAATTAACTTTTAATGTAATTTAACCTTTTTCCGCTGCTTTGAAAACTTTGAGCCCGGACTACAAATGAAACCCCGCCCCCGCCCGGACGCTCCTCGGACGCCTTCTAAACTAGGACAAATCCGGGGAAACACGGACGGATGGTAACCCTAAATTGGGATAACAGTTATTGTGAGATTTGTTTGCTAAACTATGGGGCAAGTTATATTGTACTGAAATTGCTACTCATTGTATTAACTGTGCATAAACCGTTGTTATCTTGGCCACAGCTGACACGATACTTTTTGCATCCGCGATCGGCAACTCAGTTGCTTTTCAGAAGCTTGATACCGTGGTCGATCGCGAACCCCCGCACACTGCTAGCAGCAGCGACCGGCAACTCAGTCGCGTTCCGGTCGCTGGATGCAGCAACCGCGCGCTACACCACGCACACTATAGTGCTTGGATCTCGATCTGCTCAGTCAACAATTGAACTTTTTCTTTTAAGAATAAGAAAAATTTATTTGGACACCACAATGAAACACAATTACAAGTAAATAACAGAAATATAATCAACGGTAAAATATTACACTTGTGCCCCAAAGAGATAGGTCCAAATGGGTCCCAAATGTCAAGTTAGTGTCTAGTATTAGCACTAGACGCTGGTTTTCATCTGGGCCCAGTGTTCCACGGATGTCAGTCAGTGGCAATACAATACAAAAGTAAATTTTAAAATAATTCCATTAAATAATATAACATGTAATAAGAGACAAAAAAAAAGAAATAGCTCGATAATATTGGAAAAATGTAGTTACATAACACAAGGAAATTAAATTACAAAAACAATTAATGGCTAAATGCTGAGTTTGAACACCTTAATAATATACTAGCTGACCCACGCAGCTCCGCCTGCGCTATTTTTACGTTAACTAAACTTTTAATAACAGACATTCGCATTGAATACATAACCTCCTTTTTTATAGTCGGTTAAAAACCGGCACCCACTTTTTACTTGCTCTCCGAAGCACGGACCCGTTTAGTTCAAATGGCGTTAAACGGTCACCCATCTATTTATTAACCTTACCTAACGTTGCTTAACCCGATCGATTACAAAACCTTGATAACAACTCTCTATGAGTGTTCCCTTACTAATATTTATTATATTATAAAGAAAAATTTATAAAATCGGACCAAGCGTATAACCAAGTACCCGTTTTGACTTTAATCCCCTCTCCCAAAAGAACCGTGCTAGATTACGGGATAAAAAGTATCCTATGTCCTACCTCGTAGTAAGATCTCAAATCATGCCAAGTTTCATTTGAATCCATTCAGTAGTTTCGGCGTGATGCTCAGCCGTGATACAGACAGACAGACAGACAGACAGACAGACAGACAAAAATTAAAAAAAATACATTTTCGCCCTCAGTATCGGTTATAGAATGCCCTCCAAATATAATTTTCAAAATATCTTCAATGTACAGAATTGGACCTGTTACAGTTTTATTATAAGTATAGATAATAATAATAATAAAAAACACGAAACTTCAATAGCTAAGTACTTAGGTACTGTACTTACTTAGCGTGTAATACGCAAATTATAAACATATTATGTAAAATATGTATATTTGCATCATTGTTACACAATTTATGACTGATGTCGGATACGAAAACTATGAAGCAATTAACTGCAAGCAAACTAATGAAGTCATCCACATAATGACGAATTAGTTGCACATTAAATTAATAATAATAGGTAATTAAAATTAATATAAAATACGATTGAATTTGAATACAGGAATAATATTACATTATTGGATTATTAGAAAGTATAATAAATGAATTATAGATAATTAATTATAGAACATTAATAAAAATAATCAAATAAATTGATAAATATTATAAAAAAAAAATATTAGAAGTAATAAGTAATATTATGGATTAATTGTAATATGTATATCAATAAATTATACGCTTAGATAACTGATAAATTATTGACATTAAAATCACCGAAATCACGCTGCGCACTAATTAGATGCTCACGTAAGTGCTTCTTGAAGGTGACGATATTGCTCATTTGTCTTATGGGTGGTGGTATGTTGTTCCAGTTCTTAGACGCAGCGTAACGGAAACTTCCTCTAAACGCTGCAGAACTGTGTCTAGGCGTACACAGTTGTTGCGCGCACTGTCTACCCGAACATTCCCTACGACTCGCGATCCATTTTAGTTTATTGTATAAGTAGGATGGGTCCTCATACTTTACAACCCCGAATAAAAGACATGCCAGATGTAGCTTGCGGCGTAACTTCATTTTGAGTATAGAATTCTGATTTAAAAATGGCGTTATATGATTTCGGGCGGGTACTGAAAAACAGAACCGACAACACGCATTCTGTAGCTTTTGAATGAGACGACTTGTTCTTGCCAACAGGCGCGGCCCATAAACAGTATCTGCATAAATTAATCTAGACAGCGCTAACGACTCTATTAGCTGCACGCGTAATGCTTCCGAAAGGTAGGGTCTCATTCTATGTAAAATCTTAAGCCTATAAAAACAACTTTGTACTGTAGTAGAAATATGCTTTTCAAATCTTAACTGACTATCAAGATGTAGAATTTGTTTCTTCAAGATGTAGAATTTGGGTTTCTTGTTTTTCAAGTATTAAGCGGCCGACCGCTTTTGATAAACCTGCGACCACATCATCTAATTTTTCGTGACATTTAGCAATCGATCCGAAGATACTAGAAATTGGCGCTTTGATGTCGGACATATCTTCTCGAAGCAATTTAATTTCAGCGGTTAGAATTTTCAAATCAGACGACGGAGTTAACTTTCTTGCGCGTACAGTAACATTAGAGATGTCAGTCTGGTCCTGTCCCCTGACTGGAGTAGATGAGTTATCCCCACCTTCTTTTTTGGTCACAGAGACATTTTGGGCATTTCCAAGCAAGCTGACTTTCTTCATTGAACGGGACTTTTCCACCGACACAGACATCTTTAAGGTATTTTTTCGACATTCGATGACTTTACAAGTAATAAAATTATGATCTGTAATCTCCCTTATGCAAGCTGCACAGGAATGTTGAAGTTTGGGACGAAGTTTACTAGACATTATTAAAACTGTTGTTTGTTATTTATTGTGTTGATATTTCTAATCGGGCGAATGTGATCAGTTTAAAGTAATTTTACTTACAACTCAAATGTGTTAAGTACCGGATCCGTTTATATTTTTAATTCAGGTAGATTGAGATTGTAAACACATAAAGGAGATGTTCCATTTTGGGCCAACACTATGTACACTATATGGAAAAATAGGAAAAACATAGGAGAGTTTCATAAAAATACTTATAAATTAATTTGAAGCAGAGTACAATTGTACAAAAATGATTACTTTTGCAGTTATTTAGTATGTCCACCCTGTTTTTAGGGCAGCCATGACATATGCGTTTGACGTTGGTTTACTACTTGACAGTTAATGCTATAGTTGACGTTTCGTAATAGATTGTTTACGCGTGGAGTAGTATGTATTTTGGAGTTTTTAGTGATTATTTGTGTTTGCGGACATTCATTGACTGTTTCTTTCTTGACCAGGGGCTTTACTGTATTGATTATCGCATGTGATTTGGATTGGAATCCGCAACAAGTTCAATCGCAGGTATAGTCAGTTGTCAAAATGACATTTTAGTTGCGTATTTCCGATCCATCATATTACTGTGGGGTGTTCCTACAGTAGTATTATATTCTCTTTGGTGTTGCTCTCCTTGACCAAGATATCTTAAATGTACAATAAAACGAAGCAATATTAAAAAAAGATAACATTACAAAACAGTTACTATATTGAATAGTTATATATACATATAGTGTACATGGTGTTGGCCCAGGCTCCATACATTTCTGGAACAACTCCTTTAATTTGTTTTGTGAACAAATTTGATCGTGTGACTGATTTAAGTTACTAAGCAACACTTTAGGTGATATAACACTCGATGACAACACTATTTAACACTGAACTATTACAGCAAAACAGTGGATTTTAATTAGTGAACACAAAAATAACCCGGGCCACTTGCACCTGTCGTGGAGGTACCCGACGCAATGATGAAGATCTCGAATATCCTGTGGCAGTTTGTTATAAAAGTGTATGTTTTGGCTCATAAACGATTTGCCTGTTCAGTTGAGACGCGTGGCATGTACTTACAACAAGATCGTGTTTGGGTTGTTAATTGACAAGTAAAGGTCAATGTCTTGTGTCTTAAATGGAAGGTGTGAAAACGATACTTCTTTTCACAAATTGTAATGGGAAGGGAGACTAACGATATCCGAAGGGGTTACTCGGATATATGTACATATGCTTAGATGCCCATATAGTCTAACATAATTAAGTCAATTATTACATATGTATGTTTACGCGTCGAATACAGAACCTCCTTTTTTAAGACGGCTAAAAATATAAAGTATAATTGGGGATAATTTGATTTGAGTTAGGGAATAAACATTTTTAAGAGTAGTCGGCACTGTGCGGAACGATACTCGTGCAATATGTGTTCAGTGTTATACTAAATCTTGACGAAGCTAAACGTTACCATGGACTCTTATAAAGTTGCACTGCTTCTTGCTTTACTAATAAAGCGAAAATATCAATAGCGGCGAAGGCGGTACTGGCTACATCCAATTACCAGTTTTCAAAAACTTATGTGTACAAGCAAACATTATCATTAATGTAGATTTGTGTTAAAAATCATGTAGACGGTGAAATACATATTTTTGCAATACGTGCTTTCTTTGAAATTAAAAACCAAAGCAGTAGTATTCCTTAAAAGTGGTAACTTAAATCGACCCCGAAAATAATCTAGAATACCAGAAAAAGTTGGTAAACCTAAGTCAAAACATGCCACACCAGAGCACAGTGGGCGTTAAAACAAGATGATAATGTATTTCTTGTGATAATGTATTTCTTGTGTTTTTTTTAAATACAAACAACCGTATTCATAATCATAACGATATAATATCAGTGCGTTCGATTACCTCAATGCGTAATGAAAAGACTTTTTAAATAAGTGGGGGACATGCAGGGGGAGATGCTGGCGAACCTACTGGCGAACATGCTGGGGGACATGCTGGCAGATATGCTGGCGAACATGCTGGCGAACATGCTGGGGGACATGCTGGCAGACATGCTGGCGAACATACTGACGAACATGCTGGGGTACATGCTGGCGGACATGCTGGGGGACATGCTGGACATGCTGGTGGACATGCTGGTGGACATGCTGGATATGCTGATAGACATGCTTCTGGACATGCTGGCGGACATGCTGGACATGCTGGTGGACATGCTGGTGGACATGCTGGCGGACATGCTGGGGGACATGCTGACGAACATGCTGAGGTACATGCTGGTGGACATGCTGGACATGCTGGTGGAAATGCTGGTGGACATGCTCGTTTATATGCTGGTGGACATGCTGGCGGACATGCTGGACATGCTGGTGGACATGCTGGCGGACATGCTGGACATGCTGGTGGACATGCTGGCGAACATGCTGGACATGCTGGCGAACATGCTGGACATGCTGGTGGACATGCTGGCGAACATGCTGGACATGCTGGTAGACATGCTGGACATCTTTTGATAAGATTAGCCAACTATAGTGCTCACATGCTTGACAAAACACAGGTGCACTCTTGAAAATGAAAATGTTTATTTCAAATAGCACTTTCGAATTGTTATATTTTATCGTAAGAAAAAACTACCACCTGATCACAACGCGGCCCCAACTGAGACGATCTAGCAAGAAACTCAGTTGGCTTGTCATTTTTTAACCGACTTCAAAAAAGGAGGTTCTGTATTCGACGCGTATGTATGTAATATTAATAAAAATGCGTAATTTTCATATATGTTAGTCTATGTGGGCTTCTAAACGAATTTACCAAATTTCACGAGTGTTTGTATGTATGTATGTATGTATGTATGTATGTATGTATGTAGGTTTGTCCGCGGATTTCTCAGAAACTACAAGTCCGATTTCAAAAATTCTATTTGCAATAGTTAGAGTATCTTTCAACTTAGGGTAGAGTACAAATTTCATCAAAATCGGTCCAGTAGTTTAAGAGATATAAACTTTTTATGTTTTCAGTAAGTTACTGTAATGTAGACGTTCGAGTTGCGTGATAGTGCTGATACCTATCTTGGTAAAATAAGTCACTAAAAAGTGTTATATAAACTATTTAAAAAAAAATAAAAACCGACTTCAAAGTAAATTATCTAAAAAGCATAAAATAACGAAAATATTATTGAAGTTGGTGCAGAATATACACAGCAGGTACGCTAACACCAACTTCAATAATATTTTCGTTATTTTATGCTTTTTAGATAATTTACTTTGAAGTCGGTTTTTATTTTTTTTTAAATAGTTTATTTAGGTATACTATGTTTTTTTTTTCTTTTCAACATAGAAATCTCTTTTTCTTAGCTCGCACAACCAAATTGCATGGATACTGACACGACCGGGGAGAGATCAGGTGTAGAACAATATTTAAACATGCTCATTCGACGTACCCTAAGTATATTACAGACAACCAGTTCATCATCATCCGAAACGTCCACTGCTGAACAAAGGCCTTAGAAGGGAGGCGGCTTGGGGATCGCAGTACAGTTAAGTAGGTAATCCAATCAAAAGACGCTGCAGCCCATCTTCTTGTTTTCCCTTAGTCGCCTTTTACGGACACCCAACGGGAGGGTGGGTGCTATTTTTACCCGGACACCCCACGGGGGACAAACAGTTGATTTGTTTATATTGTCCTAATTAGTGAGAAACAACTATACAAAGTGTTTCTACAGTCTGGAAGATATCAGACACCGGTCTCGCCGGCGAGGCCGAAGGGTCGTACGCATGCGACCTTAACGACGTGCATCACCCCACTGAGTTTCTTGCCAGTTCTTCTCAGTGGGGGCGCATTGTGAACTGGTGGTAAACTCAGCCCTCTCTCAAGCGACAGCCCAAGCCGAGGCCGTGCCTCCCTGAGGTGCCCTTGAGCTCGTCGCTATTTCTGCCGTTAAGGCTAGAGTGCTTTAAGCGCTCGCCTCCTATTGTCTGGTGAAGCTGTAATGGCCATCTGCGGCCAACAGCACCTATCATTCCAAAAAAAAAAAAAAACAAAAAAAAAACAGTTGAAAGGGGTCGGGGTCGAATCCCACTCGAACCCGACCCCTTTCAGACTGTAAAGCGAGCGGCGTCACCTGCGCTGCCGAGGGCTACATGTTCGATTTTAATAACATACTATAGAACACCAGACAGCGCAATTACACACATCAAAAGTGTCTAGGGATCAACATATATTTTTGCAATAACTTTTCTCCTGATTGATATTAATTAAAATTTTCTTTAAGGATTCATCAAATAAAGTGTTTTCGTTTGTCACAGTAACGATAAACCAAGTCACCTTTGCATTAATAAAGAAATTTGCCATTTTCCTAATAAAGGGATTTTTGACATTTGAACCACTAACACAAAAGTTCGAAAAAAAGACTGAAATAACAGTTTTCTTTAAAATTTTATTGGGTAACTTAAACAATTAATAATCCGTGTTTCTACCGCGAACTCTAACAACACAAGAACATCGGTTTGGCATACTCAAAATGAGTTCATCCAAATCACGCTGTGGAATGGCCGCCCATGTTCGTTGCAACAACAAAAAAAGGTCTTCTTGCGACTGGATACCCTCCATATTCGGCAGAGCTCTTCTCTGTAGCATATCCCATGCATGCTCAATCGGGTTCAAGTCTGGCGACTGAGCAGGCCAGGGCAGGACATTGATGTTAGCTGCGGCGAGAGTCTGTCTTACAACTCTTGCGGTGTGCGGTCGTGCATTATCATGCATTAACTGAAATAAGGGACCGATTTGCACTTGTAGAGGAACGATGACGTCTGATACAATCGTCTCAGCATAAATTTGAGCGTTGAGGTTGCCTCTGATCCAAATCAACTCAGTTCTTCCGCCGATCCAAATACCCGCCCATACCATGATGGTTCCACCACTATAAGGATGGACTTCCTGGCAGGATTTTAATCGCTGTTGGCGTCCAGGGGTTCTCCAGTGTCGTATACGTCTTGTATCCGGTCTCATACCAAAACGAGACTCATCAGAAAAGCACACGAAACGCCATTGTTCTTCTGCCCAATTTCTGTGTTCAAGAGCCCATTGATATCGAATCCTACGATTGTGCATTGCTATAGGTGGTACCCGTAGCGGTCTTCGGGAATGAAGGTTCACTTCATGCAAGCGGTTTCTGACTGTTTGGTCGCTAATTAAGTTCCCTGAAGAGTGATGAAGCCTCACGGCTAACATCATGGCAGTTATTGTTGGAGCTCTTCGAGTTAAGATTTGAATATATCGGTCTTGTCTCCGTGTGGTGCAGCGATACCGTCCTCCATGGCGCTCAGCCACGGTACCAGTGCTTCGGTAACGTGTCCAAAGTCGACTGATAACACTCTGACTTGTATTCAGAGCTAAAGCCACAGTACGTTGCCGGGAACCAGCTTCTATCATTCCCACGGCTCTGAGCATTTCTTCCCTGCTTAAATGACGTCGCCGCTCCATAATAACGTTGGTTTTAATCAGTAGTAGGGAAACAGTAGCACTAATAATGTCTTCAATGCGTTGTATGTTTTTATAGGGAAAATATTGACAGCTGATTTTCATCTTTTACTCGAATTTGATTCACAGTTCCTGATTCAAATTATGAAATGCACCAAAAAGGATCCATATAAATTTATAAAATCATAAATTTATTACAAAGCCACATCTCAATCTCAAGAAATCCGCTTAAAAATGCTTGATCCCTAGACACTTTTCATGTGTGTATGTATACTTATGTATTTAGCCTATCGCTCACAAACATAGAAACGAGCAATTTTAAACACAAGCCTGTTAGCCTCCATAGCTCAGGGGTAGAGCACTGGTCTTGTAAACCAGGGGCCGAGAGTTCAAATCTCTCTGGAGGCATTTTTATATATTTGCTGTAATCTTTGCAATCCGGATTTCGCGGTTTGAAATCCTGCGGGAATCAATGATTTTGTGTAGTTGTTCCTTACTACGTTAAGACAATGTAGGCCGATCAACCTGATTTTCTTGAATGTATGATGATCCCTGCGTCGGATAGGCATGCAAAATGCGCGTGACAATCTAATATTTATACAACTATTACTACTGCTAACTATTTATACTAGGTATTTGTACAACATGTCATGTTTTTCAAGTCAAGAAAGACGTAAACTGTTTATAAAAAGAAGTACCGACCAAAAATAGCATGTTGAAAACTCCCAGACTCCACGGAAAAATCATTACCCAACACCGTCTGTTACCTTTTTAAAATGTTTCATTAAGAAAGTAATTAAAAGTCAAAATGGTTGTCGAGGCTTTTAATTTAGCTTTTACAGATATAAAGGGGACAATGGCAGCGGAAACAAACAGTATTTTTTTCGCAATAAATAATTAAATTATATTTTTTATTTCATCCGCCATTTTGTTTGCTATTGTTCGAACGGCGCCAAAAGTTTTTTTTTCTTCGGGAAATTATCTTTTTAATAACAGGCCCTTTGAAGCAGTGAAGTCGTTTTCATTAAAGTTTTATTAGGATTTGATTTTTATATTTTGTGTTAGGTACTTTTAATTAGCAAGGTAAACAAATTTGAATTTTAAGTACAGGGTTCGTATCTAGGGTCTATCTATTGGGCAATGGTGTCGGATTGTTTTAAACATAAAATACAGCTTCCTGACCGCTAGAGGCGCTGGTGTGCCTAACTATCAAAATTGTTCTGGACTCTGGCTGTCCAAGTGGAAGTATCCCCAATGTTACCGTTCATCATCACCAGAAGCCCAAACACGCCCCCCCCCCCCCCCCCCTTAGAAGAAGGGGTTGCCATAATCTGCACGCTTGGCAGGCGTCTTGGGGACGCAGTATAGGTGGTAGGCATGGGCGTACGCAGGGGGGGGGGCAGGGGGGGGGGCCGTTGCCCCCCCCTGGGATTTCGCCCCCGCTGACCTGGCAATTGAGTAACCATAATATCTGTCTAATTTTACTTAAGTAGGTATACATGACGCCCATGGCTAACTACCTTTTATTAAAGATTCAAACGAATTTGATCTGTATTTAATTAGTTTCAAGTCTCAAATTTCTTAAATTATAGGGATATGGTTAAAGGTTATTACGTAACTCAATTAAAAAATCCGTCTCAATGCGCTTATGAAATTCGAGGTGCAATGCATGCGACACCTACTGGCTTACTCTAGAAACCAATGTAAATTTTTGGCGCCAATTCGTGTCAGGCGGGAGTGAGTTTTAATTTACATTATAATGGAATCGATTTTCCTATGTAGTAGGCCTAGGACTACTGTAGTCTGAAATCGTCCGCTGCCGCTCGCGGCGCGAAAGACAACCGAACCCGGCCGAGCGTCTGGCGAGCCTATCGTTCGGCCGGTTTCGGTTGTCTTCGGCTCGTGTGATCTCACTTATTTATTTATTGTCTTGGCGCGAAAGGTTTAAGTTTTTTGATATTTTACAAAGTCACGTAAAATTAGTAAATTAAATTCTCTTTGATGTACTTATACCACATAGTATGTTTGTGTACAGTTGTGATTTTATGTAAATATTCATAAATCTATTTTAAGGTTCTAATCTCTCTAATTCAATAGTATAAATAAAGAGTGTCACATTCACAAGAAATGGACATACGGAATTTTCTTTGTAAGTAGTTTCTGTTATTCTATTGTTGATGTAAGTAGTTATAATAATAATGTCCATGGACAATCCACACACGGTCGGTCATTTGATCCCAAACCAGGCAGAGCCTGTTGGGGAAATCTTCGAAAGATCCCCGGGAGCTGTGGGGCTCGACCGGGGTATGTGGGATTCTTACCCACTGAAATCCCCGCGGCTGTCGCATCGGCACATGACCCCAACCCTCTCCGGTGGGATCTGCACCAGGGGCCCCTCAGTGCCTTGCCTTTGATCCCGCCGCCGGGGGGGGCGCATTGTAGCCCCCCGGGAACCAGTCACGGTGCTCACGGGGACGGGGGTCACAACCCCGCCGCCGTCCTCCTCGGAGTCGCCGCCGTACTCAATGGACGTTCTAAGGGCCCACACCCTGAACGTCCAGCGACTCCGACGGAGGCAGAGCCTGTACTATAGTAACCAGACAACTGATACTGATATTGAATTATTCTTTTTTAACCGACTTCAAAAAAGGAGGTTCTGTATTCGACGCGTATGTATGTAATATTAACAGAAATGCGTAATATTCATATATGTTAGTCTATGTGGGCTTCTAAACAAATTTACCAAATTTCACGAGTGTATGTATGTATGTATGTATGTATGTATGTATGTATGTATGTATGTAGGTTTGTCCGCGGATTTCTCAGAAACTACAAGTCCGATTTCAAAAATTCTTTTTGCAATAGTTAGAGTATTTTTCAACTTAGGGTAGAGTACAAGTTTCATCAAAATCGGTCGAGTAGTTTAAGAGATATAAACTTTTTATGTTTTCAGTAAGTTACTGTAATGTAGACGTTCGAGTTGCGTGATAGTGCTGATACCTATCTTGGTAAAATAAGTCACTAAAAAGTGTTAAATAAACTATTTTAAAAAAAATAAAAACCGACTTCAAAGTAAATTCTCTAAAAAGCATAAAATAACGAAAATATTATTGAAGTTGGTGCAGAATATACACAGCAGGTACGCTAACACCAACTTCAATAATATTTTCGTTATTTTATGCTTTTTAGAGAATTTACTTTGAAGTCGGTTTTTATTTTTTTTAAAATAGTTTTTATTCTTATCGGTAAGTAATCTTATTAGTGGCATGCCGCACGCTATGGTGGCCTTTTGTCTCTACTTCGCTGTTTCGTGAAAGTTTACAACTATGTTTGCAGAAAAAATATTGTTTCTATAAAAGTAGGTAAACCCACCACAAGGTACCCACTAAAATCTCCTCGACGGTCTTTATGGATGGACGCTGCTGTGGAGAGATTGTCGTCACTCCGTTCAGTAGTGGATGAGTCGTCGACTCATTTACCATCAACGAAACAAGATCGTTTAGCGTCAAATATAAACCAGTTTATAAAACGATCTAAAGTTTAGGTTCAGAGACTACTTAAGTGTTGCATCGAGTTCACCGATAAACTAGTCTATCAGTAGACTAGATTATCGGTAGACTACAAAACGGATTATTCATCGAAGACAAAAGATAGTCGAAAAAATAGTTTGTTCATTCAACACCCACCCCCACCGTTCTGACCTAGCCAATCTCCAGCGCCAGACGCTCGCTAGAGCACGTCCTAGGGAGCGATTATGCACACTCCTCCCGGCAGATATAGGTTAGCCAACGATTCTTTTCGCGTAAACCATGCTGTTTTGCCAACACACATACTGGATTTACTGAACCGCTAGGTACCCTATTTTATTAAGATTCCTCTGAATTAGGTTATCAAATTTTCTAACGAAAAAAACATAAGTACCAAAACAAAATCTAAAATTCCAAACGGGCACTTCAATTTTATATTAGTATTGATTGATATATTTATTGGTAATTTACAGTACCTAACCCAAAAAAGAGAAAAATTGAAACAACTTGCGAGGCGAAATCATTACGTGATGAGACTACTCCCACAAACCTTACTACTGGCTCTCAATCCCATGAAGTCCCGGGAGATGAAGACTGTCCCGAAAATGACATCGGGCGATGGGTTGGACGCGCAAATATAATAAATACTTCAGAAAAACGAAGACAAATGTTAAATCAAGTTTGGGTGCCTCCCGAAAGCTATAATTTCGCTAATGATGCTGCACACTTAAAACGGAAATTTATCCACAATTGGTTAGACGTGTACAAGCCTTGGCTAGTATATTAAAAAAAAATGAAAGGCGCATTCTGTTTATTTTGCGTTTTGTTCCCACCAAAAGTTTTGCGTGGTTTACAAGGATCTCTAATTATCCGACCATTTACTAAGTATAAGGATATACACACGTGTTGTAAAGCACATGTAGATAGTCAATGGCACAAAGAGTCCAGTGCAGCCGCCAAAGCTTTTAGTGATGTAAAAACAGATGTAGAGATAGCTTTGCAAACAGGTCATGCAAAAAATATCGAGGAAAATAGAACAGCACTAAAAGTTATAATAAAAACAATTATTTTTTGTGGAACTCATGATTTGCCGCTAAGAGGAAAAGAAAAAGATGAAGGTGTTTTTCAAGATTTGCTTCAGCTTAAAGTACACACATCAAAAGTGTCTAGGGATCAACATATATTTTTGCAATAACTTTTCTCCTGATTGATATTAATTAAAATTTTCTTTAAGGATTCATCAAATAAAGTGTTTTCGTTTGTCACAGTAACGATAAACCAAGTCACCTTTGCATTAATAAAGAAATTTGCCATTTTCCTAATAAAGGGATTTTTGACATTTGAACCACTAACACAAAAGTTCGAAAAAAAGACTGAAATAACAGTTTTCTTTAAAATTTTATTGGGTAACTTAAACAATTAATAATCCGTGTTTCTACCGCGAACACTAACAACACAAGAACATCGGTTTGGCATACTCAAAATGAGTTCATCCAAATCACGCTGTGGAATGGCCGCCCATGTTCGTTGCAACAACAAAAAAAGGTCTTCTTGCGACTGGATACCCTCCATATTCGGCAGAGCTCTTCTCTGTAGCATATCCCATGCATGCTCAATCGGGTTCAAGTCTGGCGACTGAGCAGGCCAGGGCAGGACATTGATGTTAGCTGCGGAGAGAGTCTGTCTTACAACTCTTGCGGTGTGCGGTCGTGCATTATCATGCATTAACTGAAATAAGGGACCGATTTGCACTTGTAGAGGAACGATGACGTCTGATACAATCGTCTCAGCATAAATTTGAGCGTTGAGGTTGCCTCTGATCCAAATCAACTCAGTTCTTCCGCCGATCCAAATACCCGCCCATACCATGATGGTTCCACCACTATAAGGATGGACTTCCTGGCAGGATTTTAATCGCTGTTGGCGTCCAGGGGTTCTCCAGTGTCGTATACGTCTTGTATCCGGTCTCATACCAAAACGAGACTCATCAGAAAAGCACACGAAACGCCATTGTTCTTCTGCCCAATTTCTGTGTTCAAGAGCCCATTGATATCGAATCCTACGATTGTGCATTGCTATAGGTGGTACCCGTAGCGGTCTTCGGGAATGAAGGTTCACTTCATGCAAGCGGTTTCTGACTGTTTGGTCGCTAATTAAGTTCCCTGAAGAGTGATGAAGCCTCACGGCTAACATCATGGCAGTTATTGTTGGAGCTCTTCGAGTTAAGTTTTGAATATATCGGTCTTGTCTCCGTGTGGTGCAGCGATACCGTCCTCCATGGCGCTCAGCCACGGTACCAGTGCTTCGGTAACGTGTCCAAAGTCGACTGATAACACTCTGACTTGTATTCAGAGCTAAAGCCACAGTACGTTGCCGGGAACCAGCTTCTATCATTCCCACGGCTCTGAGCATTTCTTCCCTGCTTAAATGACGTCGCCGCTCCATAATAACGTTGGTTTTAATCAGTAGTAGGGAAACAGTAGCACTAATAATGTCTTCAATGCGTTGTATGTTTTTATAGGGAAAATATTGACAGCTGATTTTCATCTTTTACTCGAATTTGATTCACAGTTCCTGATTCAAATTATGAAATGCACCAAAAAGGATCCATATAAATTTATAAAATCATAAATTTATTACAAAGCCACATCTCAATCTCAAGAAATCCGCTTAAAAATGCTTGATCCCTAGACACTTTTGATGTGTGTAGATTCTGGTGATGAAATTTTGAAGAACCATTTAGAAAAAGGACAAAAAAATGCTCAATACACGTCTCCAAGAATACAAAATGATATTTTAAATATATGTGGAGTTCTAATAAGGGAAAAATTAGTCACTGATGTAAGAGCCGCAACAGCCTATAGCATTTTGGCTGATGAATCGGCTGATATATCAGGGAAGGAACAGCTTTCAATAGGTATTAGATTTTTCGATCAGAAGGAAAGAAAAATAAGAGAAGAATTTATGGGTTTCATTGCTTTAGAAAAAATGGACGCCCGTACTATAGCTTCTGAAATAAATAAATTTATAATATCACTAAATATTGATGATAATAAATGCGTTGGACAGGGCTACGATGGGTGTGCTACAATGGCGGGAAAAGATGGTGGTGTCCAGAAAATATTGAGGGAAACATATAAAAAAGGTTTATATTTTCACTGCGCCTGCCATAAATTAAACCTTGTCGTTAATGATCTAAATAATGTACCAGAGATCCGGAATTGTGTAGGAACTGTGAAAGATACAATTAATTTTTTCAGAGAATCTTGTTTGCGCCAAAAATATGCACCTAAAATTCCACTGCTATGTGAAACGAGGTGGTCTCATAAATATAAAAGCATTTCAATGTTTAAAAGAAATTTCATTGAAATTGTGGAAGCCCTTGAAAGTCTTTCTCAGGAAGGAAATTCTGGGACTAGAAAAGCAGCTTTCCAGTTATTATCTGCAGTTAGACAAACTACATTTATACTGGCATTGTGTATTATAGATAAATATATTTCCCTGCTGGAGCCAGTAGCAAACATTTTGCAATCTAAAACCCTGGACGTAATAAAGTGTGCAGAGCACATTCAAACTATATCGTATGCAGTTGCAGCACACCGGCGTTCTGCTGAACAAGGTAGTGAGGAGTTGTTAAACTCGGCTAAGGAAATAGCTGAAGCTTTAAGCTTAGAACTTAATCTTCCACGAACTGCAGGCCGCCAACAACATAGGGCAAATCATCCAGCGACTTCATTAAACGAGTATTTTCGCCGCTCGCTATACGTGCCATATTTGGATTCCATTATATCCTCACTAGAGACGAGGTTTGGCCAAAATCAATCCCCAGCATTTGCTCTCTCAATATTACACCCTGCGCATATGATAAAAACTTCAACTCTAAATTTTAAAAGTTGTATGGAGGAAGTCTCTAAATTTTATGAATTAGAGGGTATTGTATCGGAAGCCGAACTTTGGAGGGTTTATTGGTCGAACAAAGAAGGAAACTTTATAAATATGAATGTAATAGAAGTCCTAGAAATAGCGGAGAATTTTTATCCAAAAATTGCAACAGCACTTCAAATATTATTAGCAATGCCTTTTTCAACAGCAACAGTAGAGAGATCCTTCAGTACTCTTCGACGCGTTAAGACATGGCTAAGGTCGACGATGATCGAGGACAGATTAAATGGGCTCTGTATGTTAAGCGTACATAGAAAATATGTCAACAGCATGGATCATTCTTTTACAGACGATGTTCTAAATCGGTTTGCCGAAGACCCACGAAAGTTACTTTTCAAATAAACGCTATTTGCCTGCACTTTTTGCCCAATGATCTGCCCCACAAAGAGTTATGTATATTTTTCGGCTATGTTTATTTATTTAGTCTTACTTACTTTAGTCCTACTTGTATGTTTACAGTGTTGTATTTTGAGCCTATATATTATTAATTTATGTCTGTTGTTTTATTTATTACTAGCTGACCCACGCAGCTGCGCCTGCGCTATTTTTACGTTAACTAAACTTTTAATATCAGACATTCGCATCGAATACATAACCTCCTTTTTTATAGTCGGTTAAAAACTGGGACCCACTTTTTACTTGCTCACTGAAGCACGGACCCGTTTAGTTCGAATGGCGTTAAACGGTCACCCATCTATATAATGACCTTACCTAACGTTGCTTAACCCGATCGATTACAAAACCTTGATAACAACTCTCTATGAGTGTTCCCTTACTAATGTTTATTATATTATAAAGAAAAGTTGATAAAATCGGACCAAGCGTATAACCAAGTACCCATTTTGACTTTAATCCCCTCTCCCAAAAGAACCGTGCTAGATTACGGGATAAAAAGTATCCTATGTCCTACCTCGTAGTAAGATCTCAAATCATGCCAAGTTTCATTTGAATCCATTCAGTAGTTTCGGCGTGATGCTCAGCCGTGATACAGACAGACAGACAAAAAATTTAAAAATTACATTTTCGGCCTCAGTATCGGTTATAGAATGCCCTCCAAATATAATTTTCAAAATATCTTCAATGTACAGAATTGGACCTGTTACAGTTTTATTATAAGTATAGATGAATTTGACCACCAACACGAAAATCCTACTTTGCCCCCCCCTAGCTCAAAAGCTGCGTACGCCCATGGGTAGGCAATCCAATAGAATGACGCTGCTGCACATCATCTTGTTTACCCTTAGTCGCCGCTTACGGACACCCTATGGGTAGAATATTGCCGTTACCTAGAGTATTATCATCGAGAATATGTCCGTTTACAAATGTACTAAATAGATGTCCCGTCAGTCTTTCTTCCTTTACTTACAATCCGGCGAGACGGAGGACTGACGCTACCGGGGAAAGCTCAGGCGCATGACCGACTTTTTACATGTTCATCCGACGCATGTATCATCTTAGTGGTCGGCCACACTGCAGGCCTAGCGCGGCGGCGGCGGCGGGCGCGAAATATCAAACATATGAAACCGCCGCTTGTAGCCACACTGAAGTGACTTAGGCGGGAGCCTAGCGCGACCGGCTTGAGCGAGTTAGCGGGCGTACTTTTCAAACGTTCCTATCCGCGCGTTCTGGCCACACTGCGGGCCTAGTCAACAAGCGACCGATCGCGCGGCTGGCGGGGGTATCAAACCTTTTCGGTCTTGTCGCTCGGCGTACGAGCATCTGAAGTATTTTTTTTTATAATCAAATAACTTTTTTGGCTACTTTTTCAATTTTTAATAAAAAAAAAAACTCTTTATTTATTTAACTGTTTTTAGTTATTTTGTGCGCACCCAGCACACCGTACCTTGTGTTCAACGCCTCCCATCTCAGGATTGACCTATGGTTTGCGACACCTGAAATAAGTTTTAGCGCCACAACAGCCCGCGCGTCACTGTAGCCACCCAGCGCGCCCGCCGCCGCGCCCGCGCTAGGCTCAAGTCCTCAGTTGTCCTGACCAGTAGGGAAGAACAACACGAAGTTGTTGCTCCCTGCGGCATTTGAACCCCTGACCTCTGGTTCGGCAAAGCGAGCTGTTTAACCCTGCGCTACGGAGGCTACAAAGGCTAGTCTAATGTGCGGTTGACTGTTTTGATAATGAGAATTTTTATTTATTCTGCTGAATAGCACGTGCAGAACGTAGGAGAACGCAGACTTGACACGTAGGAATTGGAAATTGCGCGAGACAGTTGACGCGAGAATCTTAATAAATCTAATATAGAAGAAATCCAATAACATTGAAATTCGCGCAATAAAAGAGCTTTGTAAGACATTCGTAAGAACGGTTTCTTTATGGTTAATTTTACGTATGTTTATTTTTTTTTGCGACTGACGAGACAAGCCAGACGTTCGCTCGTCACCCGATACCAATGTTGTATAAATAGTAAGTTAATACCCGATAAATTATTTAATGTCTTATTATGAGCCCGGAGTCACCAGCTACAGTGTCTTTCACTCGGAAATGTTTATACACTGCTTGAATATCCGACACTGCGGTGGTATCTGGCGTTCCCTTTGCACAGGGGATGTACCAGACTAGCGGTTGCACCAGTAGAATTTATGGCCTTCAGAGTCACTGGAAGTTGGCCATAGACGCCGGCCATAGACGGCGCCGACTCCAGGGAAGATAATCTATCAGACACCGGTCTCGCCAGCGAGGCCAAAGGGTCGTACACATGCGACCTCAACGACGTGCATCACCTCACTGAGTTTCTTGTCGGTTCTTCTCAGTGGAGGTGTGAACCTGTGGTAGAATCAGCCCTCTCTCTTAAGCGACAGCCCAAACCGAGGCCGTGCCTCCCTGAGATGCCCTTGAGCTCGTCGCTCCTTCATGCCCTTAAGGCTAGAGTGCTATAAGCGCTCGCCTCCTATTCTCTGGTGAAGCTGTAATCTGCGGCCAAAAGCGTCTATCATTTCCAAAAAAGAGGGCAGGGAAGATGGTAGCGCCCGGGCTGAGACTCTATCCCCGTAAGCACCGTGACCGGTTTCCGGCGGGCTATAATATAGCCCCTGTCGGCGGGCTAAAAGGCAAGGCACTGACGGACTCCTGGTTCAGATCCCACATTAGAACCCAGGTTCCCCTCTCATTTTTTTCCTACATACCCCGGTCGACCCCACAGGCTCCCGGGAACCTACTGAAGGACCGCGAGAACAAAAAAGTCAGTGTTTTTTCTATCCGTTGTATAGAAAAAACACTGACAACCATTTTACCAAAGAAATTTTATTGTACAGTCTATTAACTTCGCTGCAGCCGAGAGCTGCAACTTTGTAAGACATTAAACGTTAATTGCTCCGATGAAAAGAATAACTAATTGCCAAGCGGACAAAGGGGTGAACTCGTTAGAAGTTCCGTAAATTTACGCCTCGGGCCACCCCAGTAGGAACACTATGATTAAGTCGAGCAAAGCAGGGCAGTCCGCTAAAATTGAAGTAAAATAGGAAAGTACATCGACCACAGTGCAAAATAATTTTGAACACGAAGCCACTCAGAGGACTCGCCTATAGTGGTGTTGTAGTCGTTATAGTTCCAGTATTTTATGAGAAATCACAGTGGCGGAGGCTCCAGGACTCCCGTTGGTCCATTTCGTCCTTTTTGCTACCAAATGATTTATCTCTTATTATAAATCAAAATCAAAATCAAAATATCTTTATTATGCATAGGCCTCACGAGGGCACTTACATATTGTCATTTTTTTAAAAATTACCACCGGATCACAACGCGGCCTCTACTGAGAAGATCCGGCAAGAAACTCAGAGGGCTTGTCATTTTTTAATTCATCATCATCATCATCATCACCAGCCGGAAGACGTCCACTGCTGAACATAGGCCTCCCCCTTAGACCGCCACAATGAACGACAATTTGCTATTTGCATCCACCGGTTGCCTGCGACGCGAACAATGTCGTCGGTCCACCTAGTGGGAGGCCTGCCTACGCTGCGTCTTCCGGTTCGTGGTCGCCACTCGAGAACCTTTCTTCCCCAACGGTTATCGGTTCTTCGAGCGATGTGGCCTGCCCACTGCCACTTCAACTTGCATATTCTACGAGCTATGTCGGTGGCCTTGGTTCTTCGGCGAATCTCCTCATTCCGGATTCTGTCGCGCAAAGAAACTCCGAGCATAGCTCTCTCCATAGCTCGTTGTGTGACTCTGAGCTTCTCCAAAAGGCCAGCTGTTAAAGACCACGTCTCAGTACCATAAGTCATCACTGGCAACACACACTGGTTAAAAACCTTTGTCTTCAGGCACTGCGGAATTTCTGATGAGAAGATGTCACGTAGTTTCCCGAACGCTGCCCATCCGAGTTGGATTCTTCGGGCGACCTCTTTGTCGAAGTTGGACCGACCTAACTGGATTGTTTGTCCTAGGTATACGTAGTGGTCAACAACTTCGATTGTATCGTTCCCAACAACTACCGGTACGGGTGCAACATGGACATTAGACATGATCTTCGTCTTGTCCATGTTCATTTTAAGACCCACCTGTTGGGAAACGCTACTGAGGTCGCTGAGCATTGTATTGAGGTCCTCCAGCGACTCTGCCATAATGACTATATCATCGGCAAAACGAAGGTGAGTGATGTATTCGCCATTGATGTTGATGCCGAATCCGTACCAGTCCAAGAGCTTGAAAACGTCCTCCAATGCGTTAGTGAACAGTTTCGGAGAAATAACGTCTCCCTGTCTCACGCCTCGCTGCAATGGGATTGGTTTCGTGCTCTCGTCCTGTAGTCGGATCGACATGGTGGCGTTTCTGTACAAACACTTCAACACTTCGATGTACCTATAGTCGATATGGCACCGCTGGAGGGACTGCAGTACCGCCCAGGTCTCGATTGAATCGAAGGCTTTTTCGTAGTCCACAAACGCTAGACATAATGGCCGATTATACTCCTCGGTCTTCTGTATAATCTGGCGGAGCGTATGTATGTGGTCTACGGTGCTAAAGCCTTTTCGGAACCCGGCTTGTTCGGGAGGCTGGAAGTCATCAAACCTGCGTTCGAGACGGTTCGTAATGACTCTCGAAAACAGCTTGTATACATGGCTCAGGAGTGAGATGGGTCTATAATTCTTCAACAAGGTGTTATCACCTTTTTTGAAGAAAAGAACCACCACACTCCTGTGCCATGCTTCTGGCGTAGTACCCTGGAGTAAGACGGAATTAAATAACTTCTGGAGGACTAATAGTACCGGTTTTCCACCCGCTCTCAGAAGTTCTGTTGTGATTCCGTCTTCACCCGGCGCCTTGTTGTTCTTAAGCTGTTTGAGAGCCATTCTAATCTCGTACAGGCTGATGTCTGGGATGTCCTCAGTGTAGTGTCGGGTTAATTTGGCTCTGGTGTCCTGAGCTGTTCTGGCAATGGGTTCCTGTGTTGAGGTGTATAACTGTCCGTAAAACCTCTCGAGCTCTCTCAATATCTCCGGTTTCGATGAGATGACACTGCCATCGTCGATCTTCAGCCTGGTCATATGGCTGCGCCCAATAGACGAATTCTTTGCGAACACTTTAGAGCCTTGGTTCCGCTCAATTGCGTCCTTAATACATGCTGTATTATAGGAACGCAAGTCGTGACGCATGGATTTCGAGATTCGTCTATTGAGTTCAGCATATTCTGACATATCAGCTGAAGATTGCAGTCTCATCTCAGTCCGGGTTTCCATTAACTTAATGGTTTGATTGGAGAGCTTCTGAGGCTTATTACGGCGTGGGGTCTTAAAGAACTTGGACCCCACTGCATGGACAGTTTGCACCAACCCATTGTTTAACTCGTCCGCAGTTTCGCATTCGGCTAGGCACTGAAAGCGATTGTGTAGTTCGAGTTGAAAGTCTTCGGGGTTTCGGATTTGGGCGGTTCCCGGACGGAGCGTGGACTTCATCAGACGGGACCTCTCGAGCTTGACATTGATATTCAATGTGCCTCTAACAATGCGGTGATCGCTACCGGTTTTCACCCTGCCGATCACGGAGACATCATCAAATATATGCTTCTTGGTCGTCATGATGAAGTCGATCTCATTTTTGGTTGAACCATCGGGGCTTATCCACGTCCACTTCCTGGATGGTCGCTTCTTGAAGAAGGAGTTCATCGCAAAGAGTCCCTCCTTCTCCATGAAGTCGACCAGCCGCTGGCCCCTTTGGTTCCGCTGCCCGTACCCATATGACCCCACTCTCAACTCATCGCCATGCCGTGTGCCCACCTTCGCGTTGAAGTCCCCCATAACAACGGTGAAGTGTGTTTTGGAGGTATGTATGGCTTCTGATATCTCCTCATACATAGCCTCTACTTCATCGTCAGGGTGTGCCGAGGTCGGCGCGTATACCTGTATAACCTTCAACGAATACCGACTGGTTATTCTGAGTATAAGGTACGCTACCCTACTCGACACACTATCGACCTTAATCACGTTGTTAATAAGGGACTTACGGACGAGAAACCCGACACCACCCTGGGATTTCCGGTCTCCTTCCCGGAAGAAGAGCATGTTGCCAGAATCAAGGGTTATCGTATCCTGTCCCTCTCGCCGGATTTCAGATAATCCCAAGATGTCCCAACGCAACTTGCTCAATTCTTCCTCCAGCTCGACAATCTTCTCATCAGTCCTCATCGTGCGGATGTTGTGTGTTGCCAGGGCCAAAGTTCGGTGGGGGTGGTAGCGGGGCATCTGCCGGAGATTCTTAGCACCCCCTGCTCGACCGTTACCCCGCCTGCTACCAAGGCGAGGAATAGAGGAGCCGCCGGGGACTGGGGGCCGTATGCAATTATTGTCTATCATTGTTTGGGGGGGGGGGGGGGGTTTGCCATAATCCCCACGCTTGGCAGGCGTCTTGGGGATCGCAGTTTTTGTGAAGAGATGGAATTTAAAACAGAAGACGCTGCTGCCCGTCTTCTGAATTTCCCTTAGTCGCCTCTTACGTACACCCAAAGGGAAGAGATGGGTGGGTGCTATTCTTACCCGGACACCCCACGGGCCAATTTTTTAATTCAATTAAGTATAATGTTAACAATAAAAATCGCTTTTACAAAAGATGTCTTAAAATTATAAGCTCGCATGAGTATCACAGTTTAAGCCCACGCAGCTTTATCCTCCAGGTAATCCGAGATTTTGTAGTAGCCCTTTTTAGACAACCGGCTTTTAATAGTGCTTTTGAATTTATTAATTGGTAGGTCTCGGATATCCTGTGGCAGTTTATTATAGAAACGTATACCTTGGCCCATGAACGAATTACTAATTCTGTGGAGACGCGTGGAGTGTACAGCAAGATTGTGTTTGTTCCGGGTGTTTACATTATGATGGTCACTATTCTTTGCAAAAGCACTAATGTTTTTCTTTACATACAGCAAATTTTCATAAATATATTGTGATATAACCGTTAGAATATTTATTTCTTTAAATTTTTGTCTAAGTGTATCAGTAGGAGCTAAACTGTAAATAGCTCTCACAGCCCTTTTCTGCAGAATAAAAATGGTGTTGAAATCTGCAGAAGATCCCCACAGTAATATACCATAAGACATAATACTGTGAAAATAACTAAAATAAACAATTCTAGCGGTTTCAACATCTGTGACATGTCTAATTTTCTTAACTGCATAAGCCGCCGAGCTAAGCCTACCCGACAGTTTCTCAATATGTGGGCCCCATTGCAACTTGGCATCAACAGTAATGCCCAAGAATACTGTTGAATTTACAGGGTCCAAAACAGCTCCATTGATGTCAACATTGGTTCTCACCTGTCTGACGTTAGGTGTTGTGAATTTTATACATTTTGATTTACTTTCATTTAATTTTAAATTATTAACATTAAACCAATGGACAGCTTTAGATACAACATTGTTCACATCGTCATAATCTTGTAGTCCACGCTTAATTTTAAACAAGAGAGAGGTATCATCCGCGAACAATATAATCTTATGATTGTCCCCTGCAAAGTAGGGTAAGTCATTAACATATATCAAAAATAGAAATGGGCCAAATAAGGGTCCTTTAACGTCCATAACAGAACAAGAAGTCTTGTTATAGCTTAAAAACTAGGTAAGTTATTGCGATGGATCATATCTGATACTGATTTTAAGGAAACAAGAAGATTCAAACTTAGGTACAGTCACAAGCATAAATATATTACCATGGACAGTTCGCCAAAAATATCTAATTTCATGATTCATTCATTAATTTCTGATCTCAACATGACGGCAAAAATATGTGATCATTTATAAAAGCATATACATGTAGCAGCAGATATATCTGACATCAAAGTAACACCAAAACTATCTGACAACACATGCGATGCAAAAATATGAGCCACCTTTTTGAATGCAAAAATATCTGACATGTCTTGCGTTATAAACATCACGCTGACGCTTACAGCATAAACATCTGACATAATGTTTCGAGACATTTTTCTTCTATATCGCAATAAGTTCCGCTCATTTTGCAAAAACTTGTGATGTAGCACTGGCAGCATAAACATCTGACAAAATGTTTCGAGACATTTTTCTTCTATATCGCAATAAGTTCCGCTCATTTTGCAAAAACTTGTGATGTAGCACTGGCAGCATAAACATCTGACAAAATGTTTCGAGTCATTTTTCTTCTATATCGCAATAAGTTCCGCTCATTTTGCAAAAACATGTGATGTAGCACTGGCAGCATAAATATCTGACACCTGACCCTAATAATTTGAGTTATTTTGTTCTGTTCTTTATTAATAATAAGTTCTTTTGTATATAATTATTTTGTTTTTATTTACTATACTCGCGCAATTTTCAGAAACTAACAGAACCGATTTAAAAATATTTGTGATTAAGATAGGGATTAAGTACAGGTTCAGAATTTGAATCTCAATACAGGAATTTGGAAATAATAAGCAATCAAGTAATAATTTTCTTTATTAAAAAAAACGATCCATGTTAATCAATATAAATGGAAGATTTATTAATTCACACTAGCAGAAAAATATATTTTTTTTACTGTTTTTATTCAACATAAGCTAGTGCTCGACTGCAGACCCACCTGATGGAAAGTGGCCACGCAATCGAAGATTGTAAAGCACACTGGCTTTTTAAAAGCCTATTCACTCTAGCCTTGAAGACACCCACATTATAATCTGGCGGAAAAACCGACGCAGGCAAACTCTTCCAATCCTTATTATAAACGAAGAGGTAAATCGTTTAGTCCGGACTGAAGGTACTTTCACCACAAAAGGGCGTGCATGCGCAGTGCGTCTCGACGTCCAATGATAGAAGGGGATTGGTGGAATCAAGTCATGCAATTCCTGCGCACACTCTCCAAAATGCATCCTGTAGAATACCGAGAGGCTAGCTACTTTACGCCTGTGCTCTAGGCTTTGTAGATTGGCTTCTACGTGGTAAATAATAATAATACTATGGGAAAATCCACACACGGTCATCTGATCCCAAACTAGGCAGAGCCTGTACTATGCAATACTATGGATATACCAGACAACTGATACTAATACTTAATATACTTTTTTTGTAAATACATACTTATATAGATAAAACGTTCGTCCCACCGAGTGTCCCAGACACTCGGTGGGAATCGAACCCACGACCTATTAGTCAGCGGATAGAGTGTCTAACCACTACATTAACAGGCCCGCCAACAACAACAATAATAAGAAGACAAACACACAATACATACAATAACAAGAATTTAACTAAAACGTTTCATTTAGTGGGTATTTCGATATTTGTTCACTTTGATTAGTTCTCGCTACCTACCGTACTTATCATTTACGTTTACGTAATAGCGACACAGCGACACTTCTTGAAAATTGTGCGAGTATAGTAAATAAAATCATAGTAATTATATACAAATAAACTTATCTATATTAATAAAAGAGCAGGGTGTTTTCTAGGAATCACGATACAGCAAAAACCATATAACGTACAATCTTGAAATTTGGAACCAACATTATTCAAATAGTCTAGGTGAACAATAAGAACGGATTTTTCGAAATTCCATACTTAAGGGGGTCAAATGGGCTCCCAAAGTTTGTATGGAAAAAAATATTTTTTTCGTCACACGGACATGAAACTTTGTCAGTGTACTAAACAAAAGAAATAAAGAAACACGTGTATCACACTTTTTGAAAATCGACCCTTACAGGGGTTTTAGCATCGTTTTTGAGTATGCAACGCGGAAAAAAAAATTCATACTGCATTGCTGAAACTTTGCGAATACATTAATCAAGTTATAGCGATTCAAGAGCAAATAATAATTTTTTGAAAATCAACTCCTAAAGGGGTCCAATTGGGGTCCAAAAAATGTTTCTCGACCTACAGTCATAAGACTTAGTTTATATATTGCACACAAGAATCTAAGAAACTTATTTCCAGCATTTTTCAAAAAACTACCCCTAAGGTTTTTTAATGGGGTTTCAAAGTTTGCACAAAGAAGGGTTTCCATTTCATCCTATGATGCAGCTAGAGTAACGAAACTCGGTAAATAAACTCAATACAACAATTGAAAAAACTAATTTTGATCATTTTTGTAAAATCAACCCCTAAGTGGGTCAAATGGGCTCACAAAATTTGTATGGAAAAAAGAAAATTTTCGTCACACGGACATGAAACTTTGTCAGTGTACTAAACAAAAGAAAAAAAGAAATACGTGTATTACAACTTTTTGTAAATCGACCCTTAAAGGGGTTTTAACATGGTTTTTGAGTATACAACGTAAAAAAAAACATACTTACTGCATTGATGAAACTTTGCGAATATATTTATCAAATTATAGCAATCTATGTGTAAATAATCATGTGTTGAGAATCAACTCCGAAATGGGTCCAATTGGGGTCAAAAAAAGGTTTTTCGACCTACAGTCATAAGACTTAGTTTGTATATTGTACACAAGAATCTAAGAAACCTGTTTCCTGCATTTTTTGAAAAACAACCCCTAAGGTCATATCAAGGGGTTGCAAAGTTTGCACAAAGAAGGATTTCCATTTCATGATATGATGCAGCTAGAGTAACGAAACTCAGTAAATAAACTCAACACAACAATTGAACAAACTTATTTTGAGATTTTTTGTAAAATCAACCCCTAAGTGGGTCAAATGGGCTCCCAAAGTTATTACGGATTTTTTTTTCATCACACGGATAAGAAATTTAGTCAATGTACTAAGCCAAAGAAATTAAGAAACACGTGTATCAAATCTTTTTCAAATTCGACCCGTAAAGGGGTGTTAGCATGGTTTTTCAGTATGAAACGCGGAAAAAAATATCATGCTGCATTGATGAAACTTTGCGAATACATTTATCAAACTAAAGCAATGATTGTATAAATAATCATTTTTTGAAAATCAACTCTTAACGGGGTCCAATGGGGGTGCAAAAATGATTGTCGACCTACAGTCATAAGACTTAATTTATGTGTTGCACACAAGAATCTAAGAAACCTATATCCGGCATTTTGCAAAAAAACAACCCCTATGATTATTTAATGGGGTTGTAAAGTTTACACGTAAAACGATTTCCATTTAATGCTATAATAGAGCTAGAGAAACGAAACTCGGCACATAAACTCAATACAAAAATTGAATAAACTAATTTTCAGCATTTTTCGATAATCCACCTCTAAGTGGGTCAAATGGGATCTCAAAATTTGTATTTCATGTGTACATTTTGTTTTCACCACACATACACGAAATGTCAACGTACTAAACATAAGAAATGAAAAAACACGTGTATCACAATTTTATGAAAATCGACCCTTAAAGCGGTTTTAACATGGTTTTTGAGTATACAACGTAAAAAAAAACATACTTACTGCATTGATGAAACTTTGCGAATATATTTATCAAATTATAGCAATCTATGTGTAAATAGTTTATGAAAATCAACTCCTAAAGGGGTCCAATTGGGGTCCAAAAATGTTTTTCGACTTGCAGTCATAAGACTTAACTTATGTATTGCACACAAGAATCTAAGAAACCCATTTCCGGAATTTAGCGAAAAACAACCCCTAAGGTCATATAATGGGGTTGGAAAGTTTACACGTAGAACGATTTCCATTGAATGTTATAATGCAGCTAGAGTAACGAAAATCGGTACATAGACTCAACAAAACAGTTTAACAAATTTATTTTCACCATTTTTCAAATATCAACCCCTACGTGGGTCAAATGGGGTATCAAAAATACCATGAAAAAAAAAAACATAGCACACGGACACGAAACTTTATCAGTGTACTGATAAAAAACACGTGTATCACATTATTTTTTTAAATCAACCCTTGAAGGTTTTAGCATGGTTTTTGAGTATCAAGCGCGGAAAGGAAATCATGCTGCATTGATGAAACTTTGTGAATAAATTGATCAAGTTAAAGCAATTTAATTATTTTGAAAATTATTATTATTATTTGATTATTTAATGGTCGAAAATTAAAAATATGCACTTATTGGCAGTGCAGTAGGACGAGTCCGGCATGCTAGATGACTGGTTGGCAGCCTTCCTCAGCCTCACCATGTATTTTTGGTAATTTTTCATTTATGTTTATTTTATTTTTAAATTTAGTTACTATTTTATATTTTATTTTTGTAGTGGAGATAAGTATGTACTGAAGAGAATTTATTTTCACAGTATAATATTAATTAAGTAGAATTTAAGGTCGATATGGCATCAAAATGTCACAGGGGCTAATCCTGAAAAACAGCGCTGGACCGGGATATGTATTCCGGTGCAGCAATATGCTGAGTGGTTAGCCTCATTTGCCGGAAATGGACGTACTTACACGTTTTATTATTATTTTATTTTTAAGTTTTTCCGGCGAATAAATATTCTTTATTCTTTATAAAATCAACCCCTAAAAGGGTCTAATTGGGTCCAAAAAATTTTTTTTTGTCCTACAGTCACAGGACTTATTTTATGCATTGCACATAATAATCTAAGAAACTTATTGCAGGCATTCTTCAAAAAACAATCCCTAAAGTCATTTTATGAAGTTGCAAAGTTTGCATGAAGAAGGATTTTAATTTTAGCTATAATGTTGCTACAGTCACACAACTCATTAAATAAACTCAACATAACAACAAACAAATTTTCTGCATTTTTCGGAAATCAACCCCTAACTGGGTCAAATAGGGTATCAAAGTTTGCAAAAAAATATTTTTCTTCACACGGACACAAAACTTAGTCATCAAAAGAAGTTGAGAAACACGTCTGACACATTTGATATGAAAATCAACCCTTGATTGGGTTTTAGCACGGTTTTTGAGTATGAATTCGGAAAACCGATGACTGATGACTCTGCGGATGCATTTATGAAATTAAAGAAATCCATGTGCAATTTTTTTTTTATTTCATTCCCAAAAGGGATTAATTGGGGTCCAAATCCTTTTGTTTAACCCTACGGTCACAAGACTTATTTTATGTATTGCACATAATAATCTAAGAAACCTGTTTCCTGCATTCATCGAAAAATAAAACCCCTAAGATCAATTAATGGTTTCAAAGTTTGCATGCAGAAGGATTTCCATTTAATTTATAATACAGCTATAGTCACGAAACTCAGTAAATAAACTCAACACAACAATTTAACAAACTAATTTTCAGCATTTTTAATGGACTTCAAAAAGGAGGAGGTTCTCAATTTGTCTGTACATTTTTTTTTCTATGTATGATCGCGCATGATTCTGGCAATTATGAACCGATTTCAAAAAATCTTTCTGGTACGGATAGGCCACTCCGCTGATTGGGTCCCATAAAAAAAATTACTTAGGAATAAGCTCCTGAAAAAACAAAAATAGCGACTCAGAAAAAACTGTAGGAATGCCTAAAAGATGATATTTCCATCGCATTTTAAGGACGAAAGTGGTCAAACTCTGGCAAATACGAGTATTTACCAACTTCAATAATTCTTTTATATGCGAAAGAAGGAACTACTGTGTTGAATATGTATAAATTTTATCACAACTAGATAAGAACTTCCTGGAGAACCATGATTGATGTGGAGGAATTTATCTGGTAAAAAAAAATAATATATACAGACGAATTGAGAACCTGCTCCTTCTTTGAAGTCGGTTAAAAAAACATGAAACTGATGTTCTCCGTTACATTAATCTGACAAATATGAACCGATTTCGATGATTCTTTTTTTATTCAAGGGACTACTGTAATGATTTCATGCAAATTTCATTAGAACCGGATAAAGTGTTCCTGAAGAAAATATACACAGTAGGTACGTCAACATCAACTTCAATAACACTTAAATTATTTTATGCTTTTTAGTGTTGTTGAAGTTGGTTCATTTTTTTTTTGTTGTGTCGTGTGCAATGTTTTATTTGAAAATCAACCCGTGGGACAAATGAGGTACCAAAGTTTGTATGTAAGAAAATATTTTTTTCAGACACGAAACTTTGTCAGTGTACTCATCAAAAAATTGAGAAATACGTCTAACACATTTGTTTTGAAAATCACCCTTTACGGGGTTTTGGCACG
Source organism: Furcula furcula (assembly GCA_911728495.1). Lineage (NCBI taxonomy): Eukaryota > Metazoa > Arthropoda > Insecta > Lepidoptera > Notodontidae > Furcula > Furcula furcula. The sequence goes on along the minus strand of OU452259.1, from coordinate 21,401,796 downwards.
GTTTTTGAGCATTGAGTATACGAGAAAAAAAATTTCATGCTGCACTGATTACACTGCGGATACATTCGTCATATTGAAGCAATCCATGTTATTTTTTTTAATTATCCCTAAAAGCGTTCAATTGAATTCCTTCCAAAAATATTTTATTCCTATAGCCACATGACATATTTTATGTACCTACTGCATACAAGAATCCCTAAAGTTTGCGTGAAGAAAGATCTCCATTTAATGCTATAATGCAACTATGGTAACGAAACTCAGTGAATGGACTAAACAAAACTGTTGAACAAACTTATTTCTAGCATTTTTCGAAAATCAACCGCTAAGGGCATCTACCAATGGGGTTACCAAATGGTTTCTACTTAACAACCTCATATGTTTTTTAATGGAATTGCAAAATAAGTACAGTATCTTTTTAAACAAAGAAGTAAATAAGAATGTTTTGATTAGATCAGAGTTAATAAAAGTGTGAAAATATCGAAATCGATCGTCCGAAGATCGGACCAACAATAATAACTAAGAAGACCTGAGGGTACATCGGCATAATTGTGACATAAGGACGTTCAACATCTCAGTTCTCCCGTGACTATAGGTTCTGCAAAACATTGGAAACGTCGGGATAGAAAAAGCTAAAATAAACCGCGATTAAATCCGTAAAAAGTAGTTTGATTTCAATGTGTAATATTCGCGTAAGTAAAAGACAATAAGCTTACTATTTATGAAGCTGGCTTCAAAATACAGAATCGGTAAATGTTGTCCTTGAAAACTTGGAATGCACGATATCAAAAAGATTATCAATGCCTAAAGGATTAATGGAAATCCACAAATACATGGACGATAGATTGGTAAGTAACAATTTATTACGAACGTTTTAACTAACGCGAATGCTACACATTGAAATCAAACTATGATTTCAATGTGTAGCCTTCGCGTAAATAAAAGACAACATTGGTGTAAACAATATTTTAAAAAACCTCGATCCATAATTCTAAACACGTTTGAGTAACAAAGTAAACGCGGGCGAAGCCGCGGGCTACTGCTAGTTAATAATAAAATAACTCAAATTATTATGGTCAGGTGTCATATATTTATGCAGCCAGTGCTACATCACATCTTTTTGCAAAATGAGCGGAACTTATTCCGATATAGAAGAAATATGGCTCGAAACATTTTGTCAGATGTTTATGCTGTCAGCGTCAGCGTGATGTTTATAACGCAAGAAATGTCAGATATTTTTGCATTCTAATAGGTGGCTCATATTTTTGAAGTCAATGCGGCATTCTATATTTTTGCATCGCATGTGTTGGCAGATAGTTTTGGTGTTACTTTGATGTCAGATATATCTGCTGCTACATGTATATGCTTTTATAAATGATCACATATTTTTTCCGTCATGTCGAGATCAGAAATTAATGAATGGATCATGAAATTAGATATTTTTGGCGAACTGTCCATGGTAATATATTTATGCTTGTGACTGTACCTTAAATTACCTCTAAATAACCTATTACTTAGGCTACTACTAGTCATCATTTAAATAAGTAAAACATTCAGAAATAGATTGAAATAACCCTCAAAAGTCAAAACGCATTATTTAGTAACAACATACTTTATTCTTGTAATTATTATTAAAAACTATTCCAAGAGAGTACTTAAGCCGCGATCTCCGCACAATTATTTTTATTTTAATGTCCTAAGAAATAAAAGACGCATGGTAACATGACTGCCGCTGCGACCTTTTGCGTTTTTCTTTTGCATGTAGTTGAAAAACACCGGCCTCAACAACTCCTTTCAAAACACTCTGAAACCGGTAAACACAATCACATTAGTCATAAAGGCACAATAGAAGATGAACTACATTTATTTGGCGGATAGAGACACAAATATTACAAAATTAATGAAGGTATTAATCTATCTTCTTCTATACTATACTATATTAAAACTCAAACAGCCTTATTAATAAACTATGATTAGCGTCAGAACAATTTTACTCCTTTACTCCAAGAGTTACGCAAAGATTAGGCAATTATGGTATTAATAAACTAGGAGTAAGGACGGAGTTAACGCATCAAAATTTACTCCCGGAGTAAAAGTTACTCCGCGGAGCCCCATGGTTTAACGCTTGAGTAAGCATAGATTTGTATTGTATTTCCAACTTCCATTGAAATATATAATTAAATATAACCTAAATATCTATACTTATAATAAAACTGTAACAGGTCCAATTCTGTACATTGAAGATATTTTGAAAATTATATTTGGAGGGCATTCTATAATCGATACTGAGGACGAAAATGTAATTTTTTTAATTTTTGTCTGTCTGTCTGTCTGTCTGTCTGTCTGTCTGTCTGTCTGTCTGTCTGTCTGTCTGTATCACGGCTGAGCATCACGCCGAAACTACTGAATGGATTCAAGTGAAACTTGGCATGATTTGAGATCTTACTACGAGGTAGGACATAGGATACTTTTTATCCCGTAATCTAGCACGGTTCTTTTGGGAGAGGGGATTAAAATCAAAATGGGTACTTGGTTATACGCTTGGTCCGATTTTGTCAATTTTTCTTTATAATATAATAAATATTAGTAAGGGAACACTCATAGAGAGTTGTTATCAAGGTTTTGTAATCGATCGGGTTAAGCAACGTTAGGTAAGGTCATTTAATAGATGGGTGACCGTTTAACGCCAATTGAACTAAACGGGTCCGTGCTTCGGAGAGCAAGTAAAAAGTGGGTCCCAGTTTTTACCCGACTATAAAAAAGGAGGTTATGTATTCGATGCGAATGTCTATTATTAAAAGTTTAGTTAACGTAAAAATAGCGCAGGCGGAGCTGCGTGGGTCAGCTAGTATTTTCAAATTTGTTTGGTGTTCGTTCAAGTACTTACTAGTGTCGGATTTTGTAATTATTGTGGATTGGAAAATGAATAGAGATTATTTCATTGACGATTTGAGAATGATAGAAAGAATTGAAGAAATATTACCATTAATAAGGCATGTGAAAATGTATAAACCTCGCAATAACTCTTTTGAAGACCTTGAAGAAGACGATTTTAAATATAAATATGCAGTTGAGCGTGTAAATCTATATTACATTACTAAAATGGTGAAAAATGAATTGGCTGGAGATGCAGAGGGAGGCTTTATACCACATCACTTGAAAGTTTTAGCTGCATTAAGGACTTACTTAGGCTCGTGGACAGGTAAATAAACCATCTCAATAACCTAAACTATTATTAGGCTAGTTATGTAGGCTACAGCCGGATGATACAGAAATAGCTAGAACGGATTATAAACTAATTTTTGCTAAATTAAATTACATTTTTTAATATCTAACTTATATATGTAGCTACCGCTTCGATGTTAGAAGTTAAGTGAAGAGCCGAATCCGTCACTATGGGTCCAAACAATGGATCTAGTTGTGCGCCGTCAGGTTTTCGGTACACGTGCGTCCGGATGCGTCCATACAATAGCCCTTCTGCTCTTACACGCGTCCTTTGAGGTCAGTTTGAGGTGCACTGTAGTTTCTTGTTAGGGACAGTGTAGCGGTATGTAACAGACTAGAATCCCTGGCCTAATTGTTATATACTTTCTTGCTAAAATAATATTCTGCTAAAAAATAGCACAAATTCTAAAACCACTATTTTGAATTCAACAAGAGAAATACAGAATGATTTAAGAGAAATACAGAGTGATAGTTGTGATTGTCAAATAAAAGTGACAAATTAAAAAAAAAAAATGAGCGTGCGTGGAGTCCCACCGCGCGGAATAAGTGGAACTTCATTCTCGCTCTGTCTCTTTCTATTCCACCTCCCCGCGCAACGAAGTCAACGAAGTCAACGAAGTCAACGAAGTCAACGAAGTCAACGAAGTCAACGAAGTCAACGAAGTCAACGAAGTCAACGAAGTCAACGAAGTCAACGAAGTCAACGAAGTCAACGAAGTCAACGAAGTCAACGAAGTCAACGAAGTCAACGAAGTCAACGAAGTCAACGAAGTCAACGAAGTCAACGAAGTCAACGAAGTCAACGAAGTCAACGAAGTCAACGAAGTCAACGAAGTCAACGAAGTCAACGAAGTCAACGAAGTCAACGAAGTCAACGAAGTCAACGAAGTCAACGAAGTCAACGAAGTCAACGAAGTCAACGAAGTCAACGAAGTCAACGAAGTCAACGAAGTCAACGAAGTCAACGAAGTCAACGAAGTCAACGAAGTCAACGAAGTCAACGAAGTCAACGAAGTCAACGAAGTCAACGAAGTCAACGAAGTCAACGAAGTCAACGAAGTCAACGAAGTCAACGAAGTCAACGAAGTCAACGAAGCCAACGAAGCCAACGAAGCCAACGAAGCCAACGAAGCCAACGAAGCCAACGAAGCCAACGAAGCCAACGAAGCCAACGAAGCCAACGAAGCCAACGAAGCCAACGAAGCCAACGAAGCCAACGAAGCCAACGAAGCCAACGAAGCCAACGAAGCCAACGAAGCCAACGAAGCCAACGAAGCCAACGAAGCCAACGAAACCAACGAAGCCAACGAAGCCAACGAAGCCAACGAAGCCAACGAAGCCAACGAAGCCTACGAAGCCAACGAAGCCAACGAAGCCAACGAAGCCAACGAAGCCAACGAAGCCAACGAAGCCAACGAAGCCAACGAAGCCAACGAAGCCAACGAAGCCAACGAAGCCAACGAAGCCAACGAAGCCAACGAAGCCAACGAAGCCAACGAAGCCAACGAAGCCAACGAAGCCAACGAAGCCAACGAAGCCAACGAAGCCAACGAAGCCAACGAAGCCAACGAAGCCAACGAAGCCAACGAAGCCAACGAAGCCAACGAAGCCAACGAAGCCAACGAAGCCAACGAAGCCAACGAAGCCAACGATTAGCCAACGAAGCCAACGAAGCCAACGAAGCCAACGAAGCCAACGAAGTCACTCACTCACCCACTCACTCACTCACCCACTCACGCACCGACTCACTCACCCACTCACTCACCCACTCACTCACCCACTCACTCACCCACTCATTCACCCACTCACCCACTCTCCCACTCACCCACTCACCCACTCATCCACTCACCCACTCACCCACTCACCCAGTCAACATTTTTGGAAGTCGCATAAGAAGTTTCACTTCAAAAATCCTAACTGCCAGTGTCTTTTTATTCAACCAGGTCATTTTGTTCATTCTTTTTACTTTTGATATCAGTGGGTTGCCATAACATACACCTTAATCTCAGTGTCAGAATTGTATTTGTTCGGAATAAAACGCATTTTATTATCACTTAGTGGTGGGTAGTTTTAACGTAACCTAACCACCACCGTTCGGAGTATATTCACTACTTGTCGTGGAGCCGTGTCGAACGCCATTAGGTAGCGACGCGTTTTTTTGTTGGCTGCAAAAAAGACCTGCACATCGGTGTGCCATCTAGTTCTTTAATATATCCGCTGCGAGGAAGAGAACCTCGTCCGTCAGCGTCGATTGTGCATATTTAGTATAATTTAACGTCGCGAGTGTGGAGTGATTGTCCCTGCGATCATAGCTGCGAGGTGCTGGAGACTTCGGGTGGTCGCCGCGCTGTACATGCGTGGCGCCAGTTCATCTTGACCAGGACAGTACATTTTCTTTTCTCTTAATACATAGTTCCTTATACATTAGAATTTAGACGTAGTACACCTCCATATTGGGGTACCCCGCGTCCCTACTTGAGACTGACTATTGAACTGTATTCCGCCGTACCTGATGCAGCGAATTGAAGGGTGAGTAGGTAGTGATAGCATCAGGGGAAGGTCGCACGTTGGTTATGTCGTAGGTTAGCCGATTACCGTTAGGTACGATAGATAACAGTATTCTTACTCCGAACCTACTTCGTATTTATTAATACCGTTATTAACACGTAGCTATTGACTAATCTACAATTAACTACTCCCGGTGTAACTTTGGAGTAAGAGGAAAATAAGCAATTTTTATTAATAAGACAGAAAGAGCACTTTGTCTGAACACATTGAATATTTTTCCAAAATTTCTATGTGGGTACTATACTATCGACATAGAGGCCAAAACAATTTTTTTGGGAATTATTATCTGTCTGTCTGTCTAGCCAATTGTCGTTCATTGTGGCGTTCTAAGGGGGAGGCCTATGTTCAGCAGTGGACGTCTTCCGGCTGATGATGATGATGATGATGATGATGTCTGTCTGTCGTTCTGGGTGGCTAATCCTTTGAGCTATGTCGGTCACTTTGGTTCTCTGGCGAATTAATTCATTCCGTATTCGGTCCCTCAGAGAAACACCCAGCATAGCTCTCTCCATAGCCCGCTAAGGGACCTTGAATCGGTGGACTAGTCGTACCTTGAGTGGCCATGGTGGCTTGGCTACGTATGTGTAGGGTCCTTGATTAACCTCTACAACTCTTGTCGTGATTGATATTGATTTATACTCGAGTATATGTATAATAATTCATTTATTGATTCCTTGATATTTTAATGATTTATGATAATGATAGTGTGAGAACACGCGCGATTGCCTTGCTGCTGCCGAACGTGAACTGGTTATAAAAGTGCTAATTATCGCGCGCCTGGCGTATATTGCCGACGCAGCAAGATGTACGAATTGCCTCGTACATGCTCCCACGCCGAAAAAAGTGAAAAGTTAGTATTGATGAGGTGGTACAACATGATGAACAATATTCCTTATATTTCTACTCTTGTTAGTAGATGGAAACAATTGTATGTGATTAATACTAAAGTGAATTGTATTTAACATTATCATTCCCGACAACGTAAACCGCTTGAAAAGCTGGTGACGTACACTTGTTTTGCTTATTGACGTTAGGGCGTTCTAAACACTGAACACTTTGACTAATGCCCACGTCATTTCTGCACTGATCACTATTGATAAAACGACGTTGGTATCGCGGAACCCTAAAACACTGTTCACTTGGTCCGTCAAGATTGCATGGCTGGGCGACCGGTTGCGCACTTGCTCCATCATGATCGCGTGGCTGGGCGACTGCCTGCGGACTTGCTACCGCAGCTTCCCCCGCCGCCACAGAAGATCTCTGCCGAATCTTCCTTATTAGCCAGAACATTGCCACTACTACTAATACAGCGACGATAATGTATGCTACAGCATAATGATGAATGTCGTGATTGCTGATGGTGTTATACAATGGCACAGTCTGCTGCATCTCATCTATCCTTTCTCGCATGTCAATCAGCTGTTTTGTATGTTCTGCTAAGTCTGCTTCAGCCGTGTAATTGGGAGAAATCGGTATAGATAAGTTAATAAGATGATTGATAGGAGATAATGTTGGGACTTCAAGATCTGCCTGGATATGCACATTACTCATGCCTTGTTTATGAGTATATACATTGAAGTCTTTGAACTTTATTATGCAACCTTCACCTGCAGTCAATACACCGGCGTTTGATAGCTGAACTGGTGTAATCTGATCCGCGCAAAGTAGCTTCACTTGGCACTGGTCGCAACAAAAATAAAAGTAATTATTAATTTGATTTAGTTCGTACCATTTTATCTCACACGGTTCTTGATACGTGTTACACTTGCTTGTAACTTTATCCCTTTTACACAAATTGTCATCTTCCTTGATATGATAGACTGGGGATCTTATCATGCATAGAATTGTGTTTAAATCTTGATGTAAACATGAATGAAGATCACTTTCTTTCATTGGCAAAAGGATATCTTTCCTTAAATTAATTGCTAAGTAATTTGATACTGGTTCTATATGAACCATTATTTTTTCATGATGTAATCTTGGTATGGGAATTACTTTATATATCTCGTACGTATCTCGGTGAACTAGAGGTATTTTGGTTTCGAATATGATATAATTTTTCGACATTCTTGCTTTTGTCTTTAATAGTTGATATATTTTGGGTAAATTATTGCTGTCAAAGGGTAGTGATAAATCCTTTGAAATTTTTCCAGTAATGATGTTTATCTCACGAAGCAATTGGTCAGGTGTCAGAAGGTGGAAACTCATCTGACCATTGTAGATGTCGGTCAAGGTATCCAACAATGTGTCTTGCATGTCCTTGAGGTGTAGCAGTATGTTATTAGCTATCATTGCTGAGAGAGTAAAATCATTAATTACCGAATTGTTTAAATTTTCAATCTTCAAGTCAATTACCATATTTTCTAGTTTCTGTAATCGTTGATTAATAGCTTTGTGTTGCTTAGTCATGATATTTTCTGTACGTTGTATTAAATTAAATTCCGCCTCTACAATTGATGTTTGATTTTTCCAAAGTAATGATAGATGTTCTTGATTTTCCTTGATAAGCTGTATGTCTTTTTCGTATTTTTCGGCAAAATTGCTGTCTAAAATTCCGAATAAACTGTTTGCTACGGATCCGATTCCGTTTATCAGTCCTCGTCGCGTGCGCATATTTTGCTTGTTCAGTAAAAGGTTATTATAATGGAGCAGCTGTTCATTACCGTGTTGTAATTGTAACATGATCGCCTCGCATTGTGAGCGGTCTTTGATCTTCGAACATATGTTTTGTAAATATTCAGTGTACTTGTTTAGAACCTGTGAGCCTTCCCAGTAGGGACTCATGTCGTAGTAGACTACTAGGCGCCACTCATCTTTGATCAAGCCCATGTTTTTAATCTTGTCAAAATACAAACTTCGATCGTTTTGAAAAGGCGTAATGTTATATGAACCTTCTGTACTTGCTATAAGGGTTAACATAAACATTAATAATGCGAAAACCATTTTTGATAAGCTGTACTTATGCTTTATTCTTGATTGCGATACGTGATACGTTTGTTTCAGGTTCTCTTGTTTATTCGCAGTATTTGTTGGTGGGCTCCTATTTTCTTGATGAATAGGTAATATTGATAGTTTCACGATGGGACGTTTCATGATACCGTTTTTCGTCTTCAACGTGACTACTCTCACTTGACCGTCGCTACCGGGATGCAGTTGTATGACGCGGCCAAGAAGCCACCTCCCGGCAGGAAGATTAGCATCATGGATAATAACTACATCGTTGATTTTGATGTTAGCTTGCGATCTAGTCCACTTGCTGCGTATTGATAATTGGGTAAGATATTCGGATTGCCACCTTTTCCAGGTGTCTTCAAATAAATGCTGTGTTAAATGCCAACGCGTACGTAAATCTGTCTCCGTGTTGTAAAATGCTAGTGTTGGCCCACTTGTTAAAAAGTGTGATGGAGTCAAACAATCTAAGTCTTCAGGGTCTTCAGTCAAAGGGCATAAAGGTCTTTGATTTAAACATGCCTCAAGCTGCGAGAGTAACGTGCTATACTCTTCGAAGGTAAGTCTCTGCTCACCTATTACCCGCTTCAGGTGGTGTTTCAGACTTTTAACTGAAGCTTCCCAGAGGCCGCCTGCTGATGGCCAAGATGGGGCATTGAAATGCCACTTGATACCCATCTCTGAGACTTCGTTCATAAACTGATCATTGAACGTTTCCTTTATTTCCTCGTACTCTTGCTGTAGTACTTTATTTGCTCCGATAAATGTTGTACCTTGATCACTGTACATATGCTTGGGCACTCCTCTTCTTGATGACATTCTGCGGAGCGCCGCTAAAAATGCTGATGTGGTCAAATCTGAGACCAATTCTAAATGTATGGCCTTGGTCACCATACATACAAATACAGCCACATATCCTTTAGTGGTCTTGATACCACGTCCCTTGTTGGACTTAATAAAGACATGTCCTGTGTAGTCTACCCCAGTATGGTAGAACGGTCGGGAAGGATTTACCCTTGATGCTGGTAAGTCTCCCATTATTTGATAGTGCCGGCTTGGACTATGCTTTCTGCATTTTACGCACTGACGAATGCGTTTTTTGGTATTCCTGATGCCTCCTATCAGCCAATATTTTTGTCGCATAAATGCGGACGTAAGCCGAGCTCCACCGTGATATGTGAGCTCATGGCATTGATCGATAATTAAATCTGATAACCGACTATTTTTCGGTATGATAATGGGGTGCTTCATGTCTAATATGATGCGTGCGTGTTTAAGACGTCCACCCACTCTAAGTACTTGATCTTGATCTATGATAGGGTTCAACATACAAATCTTGCTTTTTGTTGATACTTGCTTACCCTTTTGTAAATCTGCTATTTCTTGATAAAAATACTGATGTTGCACATGCTTGATAATCTTGATTTTTGCTTGATTTAATTCGCTTAGTGTTAGGTATGGTTTTCTTGCTTGCTTTTTAGATATGAATCGGTATACCCATGCTAAAATTCTCGTAATCTTGCTGAACGAGCTATATTTGCTTAGTAATTGCTTGATAATGCTTTCTTCTGTGATAACAATAGTCGCTACTTGTTTAGCTTTTCGCACCTCTTGATCGGTGGTATAACTTGCTTGATTGTTTTTCTGCTCATTTACGTTGAATGTGGGCAGCCAAGTGGGTCCATTCCACCACAGCTTATGATCACGTAACTGAGATACTGTAAGACCACGGCTAGCGCAATCTGCTGGATTGTCCTCCGACTTTACGTATTTCCAGGATGTAGGGGGAACTTCGCTTGTTATTTGCTTGATTCTATTTGCTACGAATGGCTTCCAACGTTCTGGATCACCATTAATCCACCGTAAAACTACCATTGAATCGACCCAGCAGCAGGTGCTGATATGGTAGCCCTCTAGGCATTCCTTGATTTTTGCCATCAACTTGATGAGTAAGAGAGCCCCACACAATTCTAATTTTGGCAGTGTAAAAGTTTTGCTATTCGGTACTAATCTTGCTTTTCCCGCTATCATGGTGACTGATGTGTGACCTTGATATGTCACCTTGCAGTATACAACGCAGGCATACGCCTTCATTGATGCGTCAGAAAACCCATGGAGTTCAATTGATGCATTTGCAGTTGTCCCTAACCATCTGGGGATATCGAACTGCTGAATATTAACCATGTCAGTTTTTATTTTAATCCATTCTTGTTCGATGTTTTGAGGTAACGGATCATCCCACTGAATGTCTAATTGCCAAACTTGTTGAATTAAAATTTTGATTTTGGTTGAAATTGGAGACAACCAACCAAGTGGATCAAATAACTTGGACATATCAGACAAAAATGATCGTTTTGTTTGCTTTTTCGTAGAAAACTCTATTTTTCCCGTGAAAGTGAATTTATCTTCCTGTGGATTCCAGCTGAGACCTAAAGTTTTTGATGATTCGGCATGCTTGAAGGTGTAATCGACTTGATCTTGATTACCCTGAAGTGACCTTAGTATGTCTTCATTGTTAGACCTCCACTTTCTCAAGTTAAATCCTCCTGATTTCATGATATTAATCATATCTAATATAAGCTGTTTTGCTTGATCGACGGAATGACATCCATAAACATGGTCATTCATAAAAAATGATGATTGTATAACACTCGGCGCTAAACTGTCGGGATAGTTCTGTTTTTCATCATTTGCTAATTGTCGAAGCGTCATCATTGCAAGGAATGGTGCGGCCTTGGTGCCGTACGTTACAGTTGCGAGCTGATATTCCTGCAATTTATCTAATGGGGAATCCCTCCATATAATTTTCTGATATATTTGGTCGTCTTGATATAACCAAACTTGACGAAACATCTTCTCGATGTCCGCAGTGAAACCGTATCTGTACTGTCTCCACTTGATAATGAGACCTTGCAGATCTTGCTGCAGAGTCGGACCCCTTTCCATTAAATCATTTAGACTGGATCCCGAAGTTGTCTTGGCCGATCCATTGAATACGACGCGAACTCTTGATGTAGAAGATTCCTCGCGAAATACGCAATGATGAGGTAAATAATAACCCAGTGTCGAGTTACCAGTAGGGTGCATATGCTTCAGTGATAAATATTCGTGGATAAAAAGTTTATACTGTTTAGCTACTTCTTCTTGGTGTATAAATTTTCTTTCGAGCTGTTTAAATTGGGCAACAGCTTTGTTTCTTGATAACCCCAAATCTTGATTAATGTTTGATTTTAAAGGTAGACGGACTTCGTACCTACCATCAGGGTGGCGTATAGTGGAATTTTTATAAAACTCCATGACCCGCTCGTCTTCGGATGATATAGAACTCTGTTCCGAGATATCCTCAATTTGCCAGAATTGATGGATATCGTCGACGTTATTTAATGTTACATTACACTGAAGTGTGCGCTCCACGTATCCGCTTAAAATCCAACCTAAGCGTGTTTTCTGTGCAATAGGTAGGTTTGGCCCCGCTCTATATATCCCTTCCAATATTATGATGCTGTAAATATCCGCAGCTAAGAGAATATCAATCTGATTACTCAAATTATAATTTTTGTCCGCTAGAGGTAACTGATCCAAAAGCGGCCAATTTGGCTTTGGAAAGGTAGAACTCGGCAAACATTTTATTAATGATTTCATGATATAGGCGTCGGTTTTAAAACTAAAGTCTTCATGATAAGACTGACATTTGAGCGTGATAACTCCCTTGCAAATATTGTCTTTGTCTCCTATGCCTGATATGACACCGCGGCATCTTCTTCTTGGTAACCCGAGGACATGAGCTGCTTTTTCTGATATTAACGAAGCCTGGGAACCCTGGTCAAGAAGAGCGCGCATGCTGTGATAGGATCCATCACAAGCTTGAACCTTGACGACGGCTGTTGCTAGAAGTATTTCTGGCTCTTGGCCCTGGAGCATCACATGCTTGTTTCCTTGAACTTGCTCGGTCTTCGAAACATTATTGCAAGAAGCACGTGTGTCCTTTGATGTTGAAGCATATGCCTTGTTGCTAAATGCTTCATGTAATATAGAATTATGATTACCGTTGCAATCGCGACAACGTTTTTCTGAAAAACATGCCTTCCCTTGATGATCATAAAGGCAGTTTTGGCATAAGTTCTTTTCAATAATAATTTTGCGTTTTAAATGCGATGGCAAGTCTAAAAATTTAGGACAGTAATACAATCCATGCTCACTTTTATTGCACATCGGACAATTTTTTGTAAACTTGCTATTATGTTGACCGGACGTTGATTGCGCAAACTTGTTACTTGATACAAGTGTTTGTTTCACATAAGTAGGTTTTTTGTATTTATTAGACTTGTTATAATTATAATTACTTGATGAATTTTCTTGATAATAATTCTTCTTGCGAGAAGTTTCCAAAGCATTGAACTTGCTTTCTAGAAATTCCAAGAATTCCTTTAAGGACGGCAATTCTCGGGGTTGTTTTAATGATGATACATACTCGTTATAAGTGTCAGAGTCCAATTTTTGACTTAATATATGAACGAGTAAGGGATCCCAAGTGCTTATGTCTACACCCAGGTTCTTGATGGCGTTTAACGACTCTAATGATGTGTCGTGAATCTTTTTGATGTGTCCAAATGATGGTTGCTGCGACACCGGTAAACTCATGAGTATATTGATATGCGACGTAAAAATAAGTTTTCTGTTATTGTACCGGTTGTTGAGTATATCCCAGCAGGTGATATAGTTATCGGAACCGATCTGTAGATGCTGCACGAGTCTCTCAGCCTCACCCCTGAGCTTACCCTTTAGGAACTGCATTTTTTGCGCGTTAGAAAGCGACGGGTTGTTATGGATTGTCTCTGTGAAGAGATCCTTGAATGATGTCCAATGTTGAAAGTTGCCGCTGAACACTGGAAGCTCCATTTGAGGCGTTGATTTATCTCGGTGACACACAGACCACATTTTCCTATTTATAGCCTTCTTGATTTCTTCATAAAGTTCCTCATAATGATTGAAAGTATTTTCGTATTCTTGATTTTTACCCTCTAGTTCACTGTCGATTTCTAGATGTAAAGAGTCTATTGCTGACCAACGAGATTGAAACGTACGTAACAAGTCGTCAAATTCCCATTTTTCTGTAACTCTACTTAAGTCTAAGCTGGTTACCTTTTTTTGAAGAGCTCGGAAGTTGCTAGCTTGCTTTCTAAGCAACTCATCCGTCCTGCTATTAACACCTTGCGTCCTGAAAGTGATTGATTGGGCTGCAGCAGCACTTTCGTTTGATACACCTTGATGTGATGTGCCTGGTCCTGCTGCAGGCATCTCCGCCCCCGCTGGCTGGTGCGACGTCTCGCACACGCCTAGAGGAGTAGCCGGCTTAAGCAACGGAGTTGAAGGCTTAGCCTCCCGTACTTGATAATTCTGGATAGTCGACCTGATATGTTCATACCGTTCTTTTGTTTGATCAAACTGCTTATTGATAAAATATTCGTGGGACCTGATACCTAACCCACATAATTTCACATGATTACTCTGAAACTCCTGCCAGTATTGATCCAGGGTTTCGAGCCTACGCTTGATGTAGTCACCGGATTTGCGTTCCGGTCCATCTTTCCTAAAGTTGGAGTAAACCTGCTCAATGGCTCCAACCAATTGGTACTGAATTGCTAGTATATCTTCCATCCTTGCTTGATGTCGAAATAAATAGGAAAGATCTTACTTGATAGTCCTTGATAGGTGTACTTGGAACAGCGAGCCTTGCTTGCCCACCGAGACGAACTTGATATGTCTTGATACTCCAAGTCACTGCACTCCAGATATATAACGGAATATCCAAAGTTCTTGCTGATTCACCTCACGATAACACAACCTTGATAGTGCACTCGCGAAGCCCTTACGAAGGACCAGAAAGAGATGTAGGGTCCTTGATTAACCTCTACAACTCTTGTCGTGATTGATATTGATTTATACTCGAGTATATGTATAATAATTCATTTATTGATTCCTTGATATTTTAATGATTTATGATAATGATAGTGTGAGAACACGCGCGATTGCCTTGCTGCTGCCGAACGTGAACTGGTTATAAAAGTGCTAATTATCGCGCGCCTGGCGTATATTGCCGACGCAGCAAGATGTACGAATTGCCTCGTACAGTATGTAATCATGGGTAGGACGCACTGATTAAAGACTTTTTGTCTTTAAACATTGCGGTATCGGCGGGTACATTATACAAGAAACTTAATTTTATAATATTACGAAGATATGTACTTACTATACATTATATATTCATGTTTACATCATCCTCTTAGCGCTATAAGCTCCCTCTGCTTACTTTTTACCTTTCTCTGAAAATGTATTTCACTTTGGCCGCCGTATATTTATTTCCCGTAATACTCGAAGTCATGGTAAAGGAAATAGGGGATTAACTGTTTTATTACATCGCTATAATAATAATAAATGTAACCTCCCTGGCGCAGTAGGAAACTGCTTGCTTTGCAAACCGGAGGTCGCGGGTTCGAATCCCGCGGGAGGCAACAACTTTGTGTAGTTTTTGCTTACTGGCTAGGACAATGCAGGCCAATCACCTGCCTTCGGAGTCGCTGGACGTTCGGGGTGTGGGCCCTTAGAACGTCCATTGAGTACGGCGGCGACTCCGAGGAGGACGGCGGCGGGGTTGTGACCCCCGTTCCCGTGAGCACCGTGACTGGTTCCCGTGGGGCTACAATGCACTGGCGGCGGGCTCAAAGGCAAGGCACTGAGGGGCCCCTGGTGCAAATCCCACCGGAGAGCCCTGGGGTCCCCTCATGTGCCGATGCGACAGCCGCGGGGATTTTAGTGGATAAGAATCCCACATACCCTGGTCGAGCCCCACAGCTCCCGGGGATCTTGAATGCAAGTCAAAGCATGTGAATTTCTAGACACCTGATTGATTTAATTAATTAATGTAAATAGATTAAATAATGTAAAATTTTAAAAAGTTAAACTAACAATGTTATAAAGTTAAAATAAATAAAAATTCGTCAGTCTAAATAATTTCCGTAATGTTATTGAAACAATACAACTAATAAATAAATAATAATGTCCTCCAGGCCGATACGACCACAGCGGCCAATCTTTCATAAGATCAGCTACTTATCTGCGCGGGAGATATTATAGTGCACAATTCTTTCATAAGATCTATCTACGCGGGATATATTATAGTGCACAATTCTTTCATAAGATCTATCTACGCGGGAGATATTATAGTGCACAATTCTTTCATAAGATCTATCTACGCGGGCGATATTATAGTGCACAATTCTTTCATAAGATCTATCTACGCGCGATATATTATAGTGCACAATTCTTTCATAAGATCTATCTACGCGGGCGATATTATAGTGCACAATTCTTTCATAAGATCTATCTACGGGGAAGATATTATAGTGCACAATTCTTTCATAAGATCTATCTACGCGGGAGATATTATAGCTACTATATCTACGCGGAAGATATTATAGATAGATACAAACAAACAGATACAAAAAGAATAAGACACAAATTAATAAAACATGCAACAATGGGCGGCCTTATCGCTAAAAGCGATCTCTTCCAGGCAACCTTTGGATGGAGAGGAAAATAAAGAAGTTACAAAGAGCAGAGGGAGATATTATAGGGAGGGTATATTATAGTGCAGTTAGTGCACAATTGCTTGCGTAGACACAAGTGCACTCTCTGTTTCTTTACCTCTCACAATCCGATGGGACAAAAGACCGACATTGCACGAACGGAGATAGGTCTGACGCAGGACCGACTTTTTACATGGCCAACCGACGCGTGACGATCCATACCATCTTACTCGGCATACATTGCTCTAGCCGGTAAGGAAAAACTACATAAAGTAGTCTATCTCCCGCAGGATTCGAAACCGCGACCTTCGATTTGCAACGCATGCGGTTTTCCGCTGCGCCACGAAGGCTAAGGGTATTAGGAATTTGATCAAGAACCATTTATGAATTTATAAAACGCAGTGCACAAAGTTTCAGTTTAATTTTCTTTTTTTAATAAAAGCTTTTTAATACCCGTGCAGTACGCGTTTACACGGATGCACGGGATCACATAAACTGGACTAGTTTTTTTCTTTTTCAGGTCGCTCGACCGCGGTGTCGTTCGTTGCTGTGTGAAAATTGGTTTAAAAAAAAAAAAAATATATCGAGCTTCAATCAACAGCCTTTTACATTCGTCCGCGCGGTATTGCGGCAAGAGCATTTTTTTTATCCATACTGTTGTATTTTAACATTATGACGTCACACCCGCTCGGGTTTGTTCAGGAGCTGTCGGCGTGTTTCCGTTACTGGATTCAGAAATTATATTTTTTATTATGAAATAACTTTTGAATTATTGCGAACAAAAAAAACTAAAAATAGTTTTACTATAAAACTTCTATAAGATTTTCCATTAATCACAAAAAAAAATCAAATACCCAATTGAACTGATGAAAATAATTTATCTTAACAGCCAATGATAAATATCTATGAAAATTTGTACTCCGTGTACCAGGAGATAATAAATCCCAAGAGATGGCACACTATAGTATTCGTTGCACGCGGAAACAGCCGCTGTACACCATAGCAACACAATGGAAACAAATTGATCCACTATTACCACCATTAGGACCGCTGGACCGCGACGAACTCTACCAAATAGAATATATCGAGGGTTCACGGGCTATTTGTACTAAGCGACATTTTTGGAACTTTACAGGAGAGCATTTCAAAGTTTCATTTTTAGAAAAAAAAAACCATTAAAAGTATTAATATTTTTATTTGTTTAAAGCTATTATTACCAGAAATAAATGTCTCTTAATACAAAATTACCGCAAATCACTTTTATTTAGAAACAGGCTTAATGATTGAAGCTCCATAAACTGTAAATTACAGGTTCAGGAAAAAGGATTAAGGCGATACTCTATGTTGTGTTCTGGTGTTAGGCTAAATGTATTAACAACCATGGCAATAGTAAAATAGAATCAGGCTATTCAGCTTAAGCAGTTAAAGTATCATAGAGTAGTTGCAGATCAAAATGATTGATGTTGCACTTTACATTAAAATGAATGGATTGAAATGACAGTCAATTTGTAGGTCTAATAAAGATTGTTAGAACAAATTTATTTGCAATATTTTAAAATCTGTTGGAGGGAAATATTAGAATGAAATGTTGTTTTTACTGTCCTAGTTGACTAAGGCGCCGCTTTTTTTTGGGAATGATAGACGCTGTTGACCGTAGATAGCCATTACAGCCTTACCGGATAATAGGAGGTATATAGCACTCAAGCCTTAAGGCCATGAAGGAGCGACAAGCTCAAGAGCACCTTAGGGAGGCACAGCCTCGGCTTGGGCTGTCGCTTAAGAGAGAGAGCTGATTCTACCACTGGTTCACAACGCGCCCCCACAGAGAAGAACCGACAGGAAACTCAGTGAGGTGATACACGTCGTTGAGTTCGACATTCTGGCAGTAAATCTACATTGTGTGGACGCAAGAATGTCTGGCTCAAAAGCCAAACTACTTACTCGTCGATGAGGATATTATTGGAAGTGACAACCTCTCTGAGTCTCGCCAACAGCAAGCGCTCGTAGAGTTTGCCGAGAGATTTAAGGAGACTAATAAGCCGGTATCTCGTAGGGCTACTACGAGGCTTACCCGGCTTAGGGATACCGATGACGTTGGCATCTTTCCATTTGATAGGAAAGATGCAGTGGGATATGGCAGCGTTAAAGATAGTCAATAGAAGACATAATAATATCAAGTGGGAGAACCTTGAGGACGCGGTTAGAGATACCGTCGGAGCCCGGTGCATTTATGCAGCTATGATGAGGTCTTCCACTTTGGTCTGCGTAACCGGGGCGAGGTATTTATTTATTTTATTTATTTATTTATATTTAAGGAAGACTAGCAGCTTATAAAACTAATTACATTTCACATAGTAGAAACTAGAAGCCATTTATAAGTCCACTGGTAGAAACAATATACTTATATACAATTAAAACTAAAATCCCAACAAAAAGGAACAACTATCTGCCTACTATTAGGTAGGTAAATACTTAGAATAATAACGCCTCTAAGGGTACATATAATGTCTAAGAATAGGTATTATCTCTAATAACATTAAAAAATATTGAATTTAACATATTTCTCATCTTTTTCACACTACAACAAGAAATATCAAGATCACTGTTAGTACGAGACAAATTGTTATACTTATCACATGCTCGATGTATAAAACTATTCTGACGATAATTTGTAGAAACTAAAGGTATGGAAAAGAAAGGATTGAAGCGTAAAGTACGGCGGGCAGTGCTTATACTAATTCTACTAAGAAGTTCTGAACAATCGATAGCCGCTGAGGTTACTATTCTAGTCAGGAACACAATATCAGCAATATCGCGACGTTGGTGTAATTGCAAAAAATGATGTTTGCGACATGAAAGACTATAGTCTGTTATTGTTGATTTAGTACAGTAGTTGAGGTATTTTATAAATTTCTTCTGAATTTTTTCAATCCGGTTTATATAAACGTTGTATCGGGGATTCCAGACTTGCGAAGCATATTCCAGATGACACCGTACATATGAAGAATACAGTATTTTAAGTGTCTTAGGTTGCTTAAAATCTTTACAGGAACGTATAATAAAACCAAGGGCTCTAGATGCCTTCTTGACAATAGATGTTATGTGGTTATCAAATAATAATTTACTGTCGTGAATCACACCTAAATCTCTGACCTCATTCACAGAATGCAGTTTGCAGCCTTTCAGGGAATAGTCAAATTTGATAATATTCTTCTTCCTCGTGAAAGTAATAGCTGAACATTTACTAGTATTGAGATCAAGCTTGTTTGCAGCACAATATGCGTCTAATCGTGTAAGATCATCCTGCAAAACTTCGGAATCCTCTTTACAAGTAATTGATTTAAAAATTTTCATATCATCAGCGAAGTTTAATATGGAAGAATTATGAAAGCATCTATTTATATCAGAGATAAATATTAAGAATAGG
This sequence comes from Furcula furcula, assembly GCA_911728495.1. NCBI lineage: Eukaryota > Metazoa > Arthropoda > Insecta > Lepidoptera > Notodontidae > Furcula > Furcula furcula. The sequence continues at coordinate 21,382,044 of OU452259.1, read as the reverse complement.
AGAGGTCCCAACAACGAGCCCTGTGGCACGCCACTGGGTATATTCATAGGGCTAGATGCATAGTTGCCTAAAACAATGACTTGACTCCTATTATCAATGTATGAACTAAACCATCTCAAAAGGTCACCCCTAATTCCAATACGTTTAAGTTTATGCACTAATATTGAATGATTTATACGGTCGATATGATGATACGGTCGGTATGATTTATACGGTATTCGGTGAGAAGGAGTGATGAACCTGCTCTCTACTTCCCTATTCACTAGTTCGAGGTGGGTTGGATCGACGGGAGCGGAGCTGGGAGTTCACTGACTATATACCGAGTCTGCAAGAACCTCACCCTTTTCCTCGTCGTTGAACGCGGGTTGGTCGCCTAAAGGGCGGTTAGGGGGGGGTCATGGTCACTGCTGTGTCGGATTTGAGGATCTCGTGAGCCGCCTTTAAGCCTGGTGTGACGGGGAGATCTCCTCGAGAAAACTTCCCCATTTAAGCCTCCCTAAGTTCCGCGATGCTTCGCTTCACGTCCCTCTGAAAAGCTCGCATGCGGGCCCGGTTGGCATCGGTGGGGTAGGTGTCGTGCTGAACCGCAATGGGGGGCACACGCGGTATTTATACCAGCGTGGTTCATAGGCGCTGGCACCGAAAATTCTTTGTCTTACCTGGTAACGGGCAAACGATTCAACTGTCTTGAAGAACATTGCTTTTCCTAATTCCGGTTTAGTAAAAATGTTTTAACTTCCGCCACATACAGTTTCTTTATGTCTGATGCGACAGATATTTATTAAATTATAAATAAATAGTAAAAGTAAAAGAGTTTAACCACCGGGTAAAAATAACATATCAGAGATGGCAGTAGGTAATAAAAAAGTCTTGCTGGGGCAACCCCAACACGTTAGTGAACCAATACAAGTTTAGCTCACATACAAACACAATCTTGCGCGTCTCCATAGAATTAGCTATTCCTTTATGGGCCATGGTATACGTTTTTATAATAAACTGCCCCAGGATATACGAGATCTACCAATAAAAAAAAACTACCATTAAGAGTTTAAGAGCCATTTGTCTAAAAAAGGCTATTATAAAATCTCGGATTACCTGGAGGATAAAACTGCGTGGACTTGAACTGCAGTACTCTTACAAGCTTATAGTTTAAGATAATAATTATAGATATTGTAATATTGTTTTTAAATAAAAATCTTATTATATAATTGAAATAGGACAATCCCACTGAGTTTCTTGCCAGATCAGAAAGTTGTCCAAGTAGGTAAGTACTATCAAAATTTCAGGTAAAGTAGTAAATTGTAAGTGTTGCTACTCCGGTGAACACATTGAAGTCTGAAGTAACTACTGAGCAAATAGATTTAGGTTTGCTTTTACTGCCACTGAGCCCAAGACACTGAACAACTACGCTCAATTCATACCAAGATGGCAGCGGCCGGCAGCGTCCAGCAGCGGCCAGAAAAGGCACGACGCGTCCGGCAGAGCAGACGCATTTTTTTTTTTTTTTTTGGGAATGATAGACGCTGTTAGCCGCAGATGGCCATTACAGCTTCACCGGACAATAGGAGGCGAGCGCTTGAAGCGAGCCTTTACGGCAGAAGTAGCGACGAGCTCAAGGGCACCTCAGGGAGGCACGGCCTCGGCTTGGGCTGTCGCTTAAGAGAGGGCTGAGTTTACCACCGGCTCACAACGCGCCCCCACTGAGAAGAACCGGCAATAAACTCAGTGGGGTGATGCACGTCGTTGAGGTCGCATACGTACGACCCTTCGGCCTCGCCGGCGAGACCGGTGTCTGATAGCTAGTGTAGCATACGGTTGTCGGGGAGGGTTTGGCGCATCCCGGTCCAGTAGAACCGTCATGGGGTCAGGAGGGTCGAGCAGTACGTGCCGTGGTCTGCGGCGCGAGTCAGAAGGACTAGGGGCGTAATCGGCGGCGGCGCGGATTAAACTGTTCGCGTGACGGGACGCGGATTCAAAGTAGCGTTTCAACGCTTCTTTGAGGAACTGAGCAGACGCATGAGTCTAGTTCTTACATTCTACAAGAAAACTCCGCTCTTGACGACGCGTGGTGCCGCGGGCGGCCGGGCTAAACAAACGCGAGTGGCCGCGCGGCCATTTTAAGCTTTTCAAGCGATACTGATCTTTGAAGTATAAAGTTTAAAATTCATTCACACTGAAAATGCGTGCCACGCCGCTGCCATCTTGGTGTTAATTGAGCCCTATAATGTCTAGTGACGAGCTGGTTGCGACCTTTTCGTCTCGTCACTTAGTGGTATAGATAAAACTCTTACTATGAGTATATATACCCTGTTTTTCTTTACAAGATCAACGTCGGCGTCGTAGCAATAAATGAAAAACATTTGGTAGGATTGAATGTAACGTTGGCCAGTACCAATATCTTTGGCTGGCCACCGGTCAGCCAACCAGCCTTCATAGATTTATTGCTAGGATTTTGATCTTATAAAGAAAACCACGTAGTGAAAAAAATGCTAAGTCTATGAGAAAAAAACAGGTTATACTAACGCACATACGACCTCAGAAAAGACGCGTTTATAGAGGTTCATTTACATTATAAGGTATAACATACTAAAAATTTACTACCAAAATCATTATGCATACCCTTTCTATTACTACCCAAAAAGGTCGTTCTGCCGGATAACAAACTATAATAGCAGTCCTCTTGTAACCGTATATTTACCCCGGACGTGGGGTAATCTCCCTAATATTTACCCCGAACATTACCCCGGTATTTTGGGTATCAATCGAGCCGTGTAATGTACACAACACGAGGGATGATCTCCAAGTAACGGCGGTACAGCTGTACCTTTCATAACTCATGCAGAAGGGTCTCTGCGACATTTGAGATAATGGTGGGTACAGATAGGCGACAATCGGAAACATTAGCATTTTTATAAGGAATTTTGGCTACGGCTATTCCACGAAGCGTGCCGAAGGGTCAGGGTGCCGAAAAAAAGGCAATCAAAACCTTTATGAAAGGCTGAATTTTTTGTATGGTTAGTGATCAACGGTTATCGGTTCTCCGAGCGATGTGGCCTGCCCATTGCCACTTAAAGTTGCATTGTCTAAGAGCTATGTCGGTAACCTTGGGTCTTCGGCGAATCTCCTAATTACAGATTCTGTTGCGCAAAGAAACTCCGAGCACAGCTCTCTCCATAGCTTGTTGTGTGACACTGAACTTCTCTAAATATTAATAATTCGAGAATGGAACGGAGTATTAAACTGCGTATCTGCGTCACGTAAAAGTAAGATTACTTTAACACAGCTAATGGTAAGGACCCTGGTAGTAGCAACCAGCCACTTTGGGATGTTGGTTCTAATTTTAATGACGTACAGAGAAGCCGGAGAGATCGCAGTTTCAAAAGCCGATATCGACAGTGGGTCTCTAAAGTGCGATCTCCAAGCAGGAAGAATTCCGTACCTATACATTGTAACATTGCATCTCTGCGAGCGTGACGCAATGTATTTAACGCAGGAGTGACAGAGATAGGTAGTATCAGGTTAATGTATGAATTCTTCCTGCTTGCTGAGCGCACTTAATGTGCAAGACAAATCGCAAGTCTGTCCACGCCATTACCGTAATTTGTGACATACGCGCTCGCCCGCACGCCGCGCCGCGCGCCGTTGCGTCAATATGAGTTTTTTTATACCCAAATATCTTTTGAATTCTCCCTAATGCGTTCATCACACAAAGGAAAAGTTTTCGTGCGGAAAAGCGTAAGAGTCCGTTGTTGTCTCGTTAAAAATTTGAGGATGGAATGATGGGATGTTTTCAGAGTGTTATGAGGGTTTTGAAAATAATAAAAAATAAAAGAAGTTTTTTTTGGTATCATTAATTTTCATAAATTATATTGTTTTTTAAGTACCTATTGGTTAATTTGTACGTTGGTGACCATAAGAGCACTATAAAGGTAAGGATATCTTACGTTATGTTTATTTATTTCATTAAATGTCGTGATTTTAAACTACCGAAAATATTCGAAAAAAAAGTCTCTGGCTAGTCTAGAGATAAGTGCTTATAGCCTATGTATTCGTTTATTAATTAGATGAACGATGAATAAAATATTTTAAAATAAAATTGAACCGACTTCAATAACACTAAAAAGTATAAAATAATTTTAATATTAAAGAAGTTGGTGTTAGCGTACCTGCTGTGTATATTTGGCACCAACTTCAACAATATTTAAATTATTTTATACTTTTTAGTGTTATTGAAGTCGGTTATTTTTTTTTTTTTAAATATTTTATTATATACTTTTTAGTGATATTTTCATGCATAAAGATTGAACCATCGAAGACGGTAAAATGATCTAGGTAGGTTATGACATCATTATGATTTCACATTATCGTCTACATACTTTTACATAATTCTTGTTTCTTCAGAAACTCAGAAACAATTTATCAGATCGTAATGAAAATTTCATGGAATCATCATGGTAGTTTACTCTCTCGAATAAAAAAAGAATCATCGAAATCGGTTCATATTTGGCAGAGAAATGTAAAGGAGAACATCAGTTTTATGGTTTTTACCAGATAAATTCCTCCATATCATTCATGGTCCTCCAGGAAGTTCTTATCCGGTTGTGATAAAATTCATACAGGTTCATTACAGTGGTTTCTACTTTCGAATAAAAAAAGAATTATTGAAATTGGTAAGTATTTGCCAGAGTTATGACCTTTTTTGTCCTTAAAAAGCGACATAAAGTCATCTACATAGGCTTTCCTGCAGCTTTCCTGCGCAGTCAACATTCTTGTTTTTTCAGGAACTACTTATTACTAAGCAATAATTTTTTTATGGGACCCAATTAACGGATTGAAGAATGGATGAAAGAAAGATTTTTTCAAATCGGTTCATAATTGCCAGAGTTATGCGCGAACATACATAGAAAAAAAAATTATATATACAGACGAATTGAGAACCTCCTCCTTTTTTGAAGTCGGTTAAAAATAGGAAGGAAGCGGTTTCTCAGCCGCCAGCATAGATAAATCATATCGGCAGGTATAAATACATCATTCATCATTATCATCATCAGCAGCCGAAACCCGTCCATTGCTGAAAAAAGCCATCCCCCTTAAAAGAGAGGGGTTGGAATAATCCCCACGCTTGGTAGGCGTCTTGGGGATCGCAGTATATAGATGATCGTCTCGTCAAGGTCTTCTTGATTTCTCTTAGTCTCTTACGGACACCCAACAGGAGGAGATGGGAGGGTGCTATTCTTACCCGGATAAAGGAGGGTAAACGCATCATTCGGTTCGAGAAAACAACGCTATTTGAAGGCGTTATTTATTTTGTTGGCCTGTTCTATTTTATATACTTTTAGACTTTCGCGTTCCATTATCAAACTTTATACTTTTTTTTAAATTTTTTTTTATTTATACTGTTCTATTTTTTTTACTAAATAGGTATTCCATTATATTTTGTATAATAATTATTACAAGTTAATTACACCTTAGGAAAAAATTCTCCATTTAAATATGTATTAGCAAAACATGGATATTTTGATTGCCTTACAATGGGACATTATTATAATAAATTTTCCTTAATTTGCTCTGATTCATGTTTATTTCCAAACCATTCTATGAAACCCATTATTACCATAGTTGTTTCTTTTGGTATAAGTTTTATATATATACTACTACTGTTATTTTTCTGCTGTGTTACTTTTTTTAATATTGAATATCGACAAAATCATTCAAGTCGACCGAAAAAACGTCTATCACGTTAAAAATATTAATTATTAATAGGAAGATGAGAATTCCCTGGTGACTGGGTCCCAAAGATCAGAGGATTGGAGGGAAAATTAGAAAGGTTTTTGTCGTTAAACTGGGGATTAAGTGGGAATTTGGCGATCTGAATTTTATGATTGGCGACATAAAAGGCATGATCAATCAGATCTTTATTCCTAATCCTTAGCAAAGAAATGTTTTTTTTTTATACAACCAAGGTGGCAAGCAAGCATGCGACCCGCCTGATGGTAAGCAGACATCGCAGCCTATAGACGCTAGCAACACTAGAAGAATAACTATATGTTGAACTATTCCCGACAAATTCTATCTCTTAAAGAGACTTACAGACTAATAACAGGGTTATGGTTCCTAAAACTAAAATACGTAAATTGCTACTAACAAGTCCCTACAGATTAAATTATTATTTCTTGTACTTACGCACAATATAAAAGACGCACAAAAGCAAGCTTAACTCATAATTAATTTCTCCGTCAACGAATCCCATTTTTTTATATTGAAATATCCCTGGACCCGTAGCCGAGTTATCATCCTACCGAAACGCTAGAAAATATAAAAAAAACATGTATAAGAGATACGTCCTTCCCATAAATTTGTTTTCTACTCACTGGGGTCCCGTATTGAGTTACATATAATAATTCGGCTAAGGGGGTTGAAGTTTTAGTGATAGAAATTATAGTGACGTGTATAAAGAAATGTCAATGGGGATGATGACTGGGTAAAAAAAAATATTATTCCGTCAGTTAGATAATCAAAAATATTGAACACGTATTTTTTTATATAACACCTTGGCTGCGGCAAGTAAAATCATAAACCTCCGTCTGGTGCGGCGGCGGGTCAAAATGCGCCCCCAACGATATTTCCGCCAGTGCGTGGCAGGTCTTTCTCGACCCACCAGAACTAGTAGATTAAAATGTTATAACTTTGAGAAAACATGACTTTTTTGTACTGTTAGAATAACCTTAAACGCGACTTCCTTAGGTTCGATTCGCCCTGGGATCTACCAAACAGGAAATGAGAAATAAACCAGTGAAAGCCACAGGCCGATATCGACCTGAACCACACTAGAAAGTACTTTTAGCAATGATTGTATAAACAAAAATAAGGGCATATCGAAAATAAAACAGAATAATCGTAAAAGAAATTATAAAAGTTTTTTATTTACTTAAGTCTATCTTTAAAACATGTCGCGCAAAGGTTTTGGTTGCATTTCCTGCAATATTTTTTGTATTGTTTTTAACATTTTTTTTTGTTTCTATTAAAGGTTCTCCGCAGTCTCTCGTACACCCTGCACAATTTAGCGCTCATCTCAAGGACATGATCATTGTCCTTAGGTTTTACTTGATTTTCTAAAATTGTTATTTTATTGCTTACCATCATTGATCATATCGAGCGAACACTACGTCAGATCAACTAGATAGCACAACACTAACTGGCGTGGTGCACGCTCTGTGCGGCATCGGGTCGCTGGCTGCCTGCTGAGACGGCGAGCCAAAAAAGGCCTACTGCCGCACGGAGTGGATGTATTTCACCGTCAGTGCGTGTGAAACCCAAAAGGGCCTGCCGTGATGTTTTGATGGGGAACACCTACAATTTTGACTACAAGTTGAAATATATATTTGTCTCTGTCAAACTCTGAGATAATCGTTCCGCACAAGCGAGAGGGACATAGTTTCCTTCGACCGCACCAGCTGAAGTACCACGGCAGGCCGATAAGGGCCTGTTGCGCACTGAAGATTTTAACAACACAATAGAAAGTGGGGGTGGGGGCTCGTGCCGTCAAGCCTCAGTAGTAATTGTAAACAGGCGTGACTTCACGTGATCTTTGTAATTTTTTGTTTAATTGACTAAATAACATAATACATACATAAAATCACGCCTTTTTCCCGTAGGGGTAGGCAGAGCCCAAGGGCCGCTTTTCGCCTCCGTGAGAAACGAGACGTGATGGGTGGCGAACCACATCGCCGCTATTTTGGTTAATTAAATTATTTATATGATTGACCATTGCGTTCTCAAGAATACCTAAGGAGGGAAAGGGAAGGATAGGTGTTGTGAAAAGGAAGATTGGCAAGTTAGAGTGGGAAATAGGAAAAGTAGGATATTACCGCCCAGGAGGGCAAGGGATGGGACAGTAATAGCTATGGAAGCCGGGGTCGCATAGCCGTATACTATACCACAACTACCGGACAGGTGAGTTGGGATGAGTATAATATCTTAATAATATCCCATGACTAATTGACAAAATAAAGAATACGTAATTGAAAACAATATATTTTGATAATCTAAATGACGAACTAAATAGAATTTTTTAGTCATCGAGCCTATTATCAATATCATAGAGACCCGAATAAAAGTGGGCCTTCGCCATAAAACCGGTCCAATCTACTTCAAAGAACATAAACCAGAAGCGGCAATTCGTTTTCCTCCACAAAAATATTCGTCAGAGGTCAAGAAATAAAGTTATACAAAGGGAATTTGCTATACCGCAAATGCTATAACCGGCCCCAATAAGTCCAGCGTTGGGCTACAGTCGCACGCTGGCTGGAGCCCACCCTAGTAAAGCCTACAATTTCCTACAGGGCTGCCACTGAATAGCTCATTTCCGAGCCGCACCGTTCGATGTGAGCGATCGACGGTACAAACACCATGATGCAGGAATCATTGAGACATTCCTCATAGTTGTGAGTATTAACTTATACCCTACTTCTCTTTCATCATCATCAGCCGGAAGACGTCCACTGCTGAACATAGGCCTTAGAACGCCACAATGAACGACAATTGGCTATTTGCATCCACCGGTTACCTGCGACGCGCACAATGTCGTCTGTCCACCTAGTGGGAGGCCTGCCTACGCTGCGCCTTCCGGTTCGTGGTCGCCACTCGAGAACCTTTCTTCCCCAACGGTTATCGGTTCTTCGAGCGATGTGGCCTGCCCATTGCCACTTCAACTTGCAGATTCTGAGAGCTATGTCGGTGACCTTGGTTCTTCGGCGAATCTCCACATTTCGGATTCTGTCGCGCAAAGAAACTCCGAGCATAGCTCTCTCCATGGCTCGTTGTGTGACTCTGAACTTCTCTAAAAGGCCAGCCGTTAGAGACCACGTCTCAGTACCATATATCATCACTGGCAACACACACTGGTTAAAAACCTTCATCTTCAGGCACTGCTGTATTTCGAACGAGAAGATATCGCGTAGTTTCCCGAACGCTGCCCATCCGAGTTGGATTCTTCGGGCGACCTCTTTGTCGAAGTTGGACCGACCTAACTGGATCTGGACTTCTCTTTACAAGATTAAAATATATAATAGCCATCACCCCTGTGTTTAAACATTTACTGTACAAATGTTTATCTTGTAAAGAAAACAGTGTGTGCCTTAATTATCAAAATGACCTAAAGAGTATTATATTTCAGGTACGTACCGAGGTATTCAATAAACTCGTTTACATCTATGCAAACAATTTAGTGAAAACTTTGAAAAGGAAATGAAAAACAGATAATTAAATAAAACATTTGCAACCAAACTCACACAAATACAAACATGGTTCAGTAATAATAAAGTAAGAACATCAAAAATACCTACAGAACTTGATTAAAGAGTGTTCAATTAAATACAAACATTCTTACGATTAATACAGTTATTGTTCAAGCGGATGACAAAAAATAATAATTTCAATTCATCTGTATATCTGCTATGTCCTAATTTTATAACGGGACGTGTGTGGACAGTAGTCAACGTCACCCTGCTCTTATATTGGGGGGACAATAGGCAATTTATTGGTTTCCAAGTAGCGTGTACTTCGGTCGGAAAACGTTTTTTTGCAATTTTATTTTCTTTGAAAATAGTTACTCATAATTTTCCACTTTCCTTCCTTTGAAATTGTGTAGCTAATTTTTATATTTTCGTACAATTTATAAATACGGAAAGCAAATAGTATTCATCTTTCCATAGTAGTAGCGAACATACATAAAAACATCTTATTAAAAAAAATTGAACCGACTTAAATATCACTGAAAAGTATAAAATAATTTAAATATTATAGAAGTTGGTTTTAGCGTACCTGCTGTGTATAATGCACCACCAACTTCAATAATATTTAAATTATTTTATACTTTTCAGTGATATTTAAGTCGGTTCAATTTTTTTTTTAAAAGATTTTATTTTATACTTTTTAGTGATATTTTCATAAATAATGATTGAACCATCGAAGACGGTAAAATGATCTAGGTAGGTTATGATCACATTCTCGTCTACATAGTTTTACATAATTCATGTTTCTTCAGAAAAAAATATCCGGTCGTAATGAAATTTGCATGGAATCATCATAGTAAGTAGTTTACTCTCTCGAATAAAAAAAGAATCATCGAAATCGGTTTATATTTGTCAGAGTAATGTAATGGAGAACATCAGTTTTATGGTTTTTACCAGATAAATTCCCCCACATCGTTCATGGTCCTCAAGTTCTTAGCCGGTTGTGATAAAATTCATACAGATTCATTACAGTGGTTCAATCTTTCAAATAAAAAAAGAAACATTGAAAATTGGCAAATATTTACATATTTGCCAGAGTTATGACCATTTTTGTCCGTAAAAAGCGACATAAAGTCATCTATATAGGCATTCCTACAGTTTTCCTACGCAGTCACCATTCTTGTTTTTTCAGGAACTACTTATTCGTTTGCAATATTTTTTTTATGGGACCCAATTAACGGATTAAAAAATGGACGGAAGAAAGATTTTTTCAAATCGGTTCATAATTGCCAGAGTTATGCGCGAAATACATAGAAAAAAATATATATATACAGACGAATTGAGAACCTCCTCCTTTTTTGAAGTCGGTTAAAAATATATGTACATTCGAATTGAGAACTTCCTCCTTTTTTGAAGTCGGTTAAAAAACAAAGTCGCTCCCGCTGTTTGTACTTTTAAACTTCGCAACGGATTTTAATGCAGTTTTCAACAATAGATAGACTCTATCTCAACAATAGATAGAGTGATTCAAAAGGAAGATTTATATGTAGTATGATGATGTCCTTACGATCAACGCTTAAAATTCTTTGAGTTACATACCTTGCGCGAACACCGCCGGTTACATTATTTCGTATTTTTGCATAAATGTATAAACGGTGTGCTTGTTGTGTGTGAAACTTTGTTTCCCAAGACAAGGGCTCATCCACTGATCTGTCACCGCTTCAAGAATAGCGCACGAAAAGTGAAGACACTCATCTAATTGTGTGAGCTAGCAGTTAGTTCCGGGAAAAACGCGACGTGTGCCTTTGAAAATCAAGTCAATCAAATGCCGTCATGCGTAATTACAAAATGCACAAAGTACTTCACAAAAGTAAATAATAAGGAAGGGATATCGAACCTTAACTATATACTTATGAAAAAAATATTTTAATTACATGGGTCACAACTTTAGGTATATAACATATCTATGGTTTATAATATCATTGAGGGCAAACAAATTATTACTTGAAGTTACAATTAATCTTCCGAACGCCTAGGAAAATGCTAATAGCAAAATGTTGTATGAAAATATTTACAGCTTGCAAATCCGATAATCTAGGAAGATAGTCAGTAAAACTCTATTACTGGTGATTTAATGTCACATTGTTGATCAGTGGACGCGCACCTTTAATCTTCCGAACGCCTAGGAAAATGCTAATAGCAAAGTGTTGTATGAAAATATTTACAACTTGCAAATCCGATAATCTAGGAAGATAGTCAGAAAAACTCTCTTACTGGTGATTTAATGTCACATTGTTGTTCAGTGGACGCGCACCTTTAATCTTCCAAACGCCTAGGAAAATGCTAATAGCAAAATGTTGTATGAAAATATTTACAGCTTGCAAATCCGATAATCTAGGAAGATAGTCAGTAAAACTCTATTACTGGTGATTTAATGTCACATTGTTGATCAGTGGACGCGCACCTTTAATCTTCCGAACGCCTAGGAAAATGCTAATAGCAAAATGTTGTATGAAAATATTTACAGCTTGCAAATCCGATAATCTAGGAAGATAGTCAGTAAAACTCTATTACTAGTGATTTAATGTCACATTGTTGATCAGTGTTACATCGTTATTAGGATCCGAAAGATGACCGTTGCTGAACAAAAGCCTTAGAAGGGAGGGGTTGCCATAATCCCCACGCTTGGCAGGCGTCTTGGGGATCACATTTGTCTTCTTGCTTTTTCTTTAACCACATTTTATGACACCCAACGGCAGGATGGGTGATTACTACTCGTACCCGGACACCCCACGGGTAACGGTACATCGACATGAACTAATTACCGATCAAAATAATGAGAGACTTTCTAGCATTCATTTTGTATCAAATTATGGACGAGTAAAAAAGATTTTAAGAACATTAATTTGATCTTTGATTCCACACCAATATCACAGTATATAAACTAGTACAGTAGTTCGACGCCTTTGATGTTTGAGTAAAAGCCGACACCGCATGGCGCACTCCGTAGCACGTAGGGTTGTCACAGTTTGTTTTTATAATTTACTTAAAATATTATTTTATTACCTATTTATTTGGTCATAGTAAAATACTAACTGCCGCACTCACAAACGTCAAGTAACTTTAATTACAATTAAGTATTTTTGTAATCTATTTACTTCGACTCGCCGAGCCACTTATGATTATTTTTTATTAGTAATTACGAAATTATTGATATCTCTACTCACAATCAGCGTATATAGTATTAATTGGCTACAAGTGTCGAAATAATACAATTTCAAAAAATGACTTAATTGTAATTAAATTTAATTGATTAGGTGCGGCAGTAAGTAAAGTATATTTCTATTAGCGGATGGTAATGATTTCTTTGTTTATATTTACTTTATTCATTAAGTTCTTCATAGTAAGAAATACAAAAAGGCATTTCGTGGAGACAAATTCAAATAGAGTTTTACAATGTTATGTAATATGTTATGTAATTAATTAATAAATTTCCAAATCGTTTAAAACACCATTGGCCAACTGAAAAATATTGTCGGTTTGTATATTTACTGGATTTTAAATTTCTGTTAGTGAAATGTATAAAATATGTCAGTCATTTTCGATTTGAAAATGGAAGTCATTTTCGTTACCAGCACCCCGAGAAACCCAAAAAATGACACCAATAACATTTAAAAAAAAAAAAAATTCGCCATTTTGTATTTGAAAATGGATGCTATTTTCGTAATCAGCACCCCGAGAAACCTCGAAAATGACACCAATAACATATTTTTGATAAAAGAAAACATCCGCCATTTTGGATTTGAAAATAGATGCCATTTTCGTAATCAGCACCCCGAGAAACCTCGAAAATGACACCAATAACATTTTTTTTAAAAAAAGAAAAAATCCGCCATTTTGGATTTGAAAATGGATGCCATTTTCGTAATCAGCACCCCGAGAAACCTCGAAAATGACACCAATAATATTTTTTTGAAAAAAGAAAAAATCCGCCATTTTGGATTTGAAAATGGATGCCATTTTCGTAATCAGCACCCCGAGAAACCTCGAAAATGACACCAATAACATTTTTTTGAAAAAAGAAAAATTCCGCCATTTTGGATTTGAAAATGGATGCCATTTTCGTAATCAGCACCCCGAAAAACCTCGAAAATGACACCAATAACATTTTATTGAAAAAAGATAAAATCCGCCATTTTGGATTTGAAAATGGATGCAATTTTCGTAATCAGCACCCCGAGAAACCTCGAAAATGACACTATGGGAAAGGGTCTCCTGATGGTGGATCACAGTTATGTTGTGATCGGGTACTGTTCGTAGTATTATGTATCGGTAGGTATACAACACTGTACTTATCTGCGGTGGCTGAATAGTCCGTGATAGATATTCACTGCCAGGCAGGATACACTGTAGACCAGCTCGAAGCAGGAAAGTAAAACGGTTCACACGGAGGCACCATAAGATATATTGTCCAAACACAAGATAGTTATACAGTACACAGTTCAGGAGAATTCACACACAATAGAAGGAGAAAGTTAACAGTAAAATAAGCGATAGCATAAAAGATAAACAATAATTAAGATGATAAAAGCGACTCGTAAATACAGCATTAAATTACTGTACCGTTATTCAAAGCTTATTATGAGAGTGGCACTTCCTGTTTCCCGTCGACTTTGCTCCTATTGGTCAACTTTCTTGTGATTTGACCGGAAATAGCATCACCATGGCAGGCGAGGGCAGCAAGGGTTTGTTAAATATGCCCGCTCGCCCCGCTCTTGTTCATTGGCGTCTTATTTCCCGTCACGGACACCTGTCCGAGGCTACAATATTACAACTATTTATGGAATTCAAATCAAATTCTAAATAATTCCAAAGGAATAAAATAGTGAACAACAATAGTTGTTACAAATAGTTGGAAGCCAAACAAACAGTGAGTAAAAAAAAAAAAATTTTAACGGTTTTTGCCGTTCGTTTTGTTTCTTTGTTCCTAATGAAATGTTTTATACTAATGAATATTTTGTGGTTTGAATATAGTGCAAGTAAATTGGGCTATGTAAGCAATATTTTTATAAATAATTATTTTCCATTCAGTCTACCGACAATTTTATTTTGAAAACTCGAAACTTAGTTTTTAATACTTGTGCAGAAATGATATTTTTCGTAAAGTTTATTGCTGGTAATTTGTACGTACGAGATTTCTAAGTGGATAAAAAAAAAAAAAACGACTCTTATTAAACGACCCATAAAACATATTAATAATGCAAATTATTTTCTTTACAATCTACCCGCAGTTTTAAACATTTGCTGAATTATTTTGTAGTAAAGTCCTACGATGATAATACATTTCTTACAGTTAGTTCTAAGCTTTTTTTCAGAATGAATATTTCTTTAAACCACATTATTATGCAGACAGTAGCAATACTGTCAATTTACGAAAATCTGAACAGTGAAATAGTGACTCTATTATCAACGTGAAAGACAGCAAACAAGTGAGTTCAGTTAATTTGTATCCCAGTTATACAGACGCACCATTGCGTACATTTTTATTTTTTTATTGTGTCTTAAAACAAAAAATAGCCTGCTGGACAGTTTTCGTAATCTTCCTGTGTGGGCTAATTAGTTTATTACAGATATGGTCTGTGTGCCGGAAGGTGAAAATATTACAATTGCGAGTTAAATACAATTACGTTCAAGAAAGCCGATGGCGTAGGCAATATATATTCTAGCCTACACGAAATTCACAAATCTGGCTAACCCATTATGGTTACAATAACTATATAGTGCTATCATATACATACAAGTTATTATCCACCCTCGCAGGTTGGGAACACAAGTAAATAACCAAAGAAGGGGGGACATGTACAGTGGCTTCTCGAGAGGGTAAGCACCTGGTTTTCAGATAATGAAGTCCACTTCATCGCATAAAATATACCCCACCCTCGCTGGGTGGGTATACAAATAATTAACCTCCCTCGCGGGGACGGTATATATATATATATATATATATATAGTGTTGCTCATCATGAGAGCACATCTGGTTTTTGGAATCCATTTTGACAACCTTGTCAATTTGAAAATGGTTGGCTGAAAGTCTATTTCACCATCAGCGTACTTTCCTTTGCAGGGACTAAACCATTTACTACCCACCCCCGCAGGGTGGGTAAACAAACACTTAACCTCCCTCGCAGGGACGGTACATACATGGTTGCTCATCATGGGAGTACTCATCTAATTTTGGAATCAATTTTTGTCAATCTGGTCAATATAAAAATGGTTGCCTGAAGTATATTTCACCATCCGCGTACTTTACTTTGCAGGGACTGAGCAATTTACTGCCCACCCCCGCAGGGTGGGTGCACAAAGACTTAACCTCCCTCGCAGGGATGGTACATAGATGGTTGCTCATCTGGATTTGGAATCAATTTTGACAACCTAGTTAATTTAAAAATGGTTGGCTGAAGTCTATTTCACCATCAGCATATTGTGCTTTATTGATCCCCAAGCCGTCTGCCAAGTGTGGGGATTATGGAAACCCCTCCCTTCTAAGAGAGAGGCCTTTATTCAGCTGTGGACGTATATCGGCTGCTAATGATGATGATGATGATATTGTCCTTTGCAGGGACTAAATAATTTATTACTCACCCCCGCAGGGTTGGTACACATAGACTTAACCTCCTTCGCAGGGATGGTATACAAATAGCAGCTCGTGAAGAAAGCACGTAGGTACCTGATTTTCAGGATCATTTTGAATATCGGGGACATTCAAAATGTCTGAAAGTTGTTTGCTAAGTCTATTTTAACATAATAATTTGACGGGCCTGTTGCTCTAATGGTGAGATTCTCGGGCTGCTATCGCCGGGTTCTATTCCCACCAAGTGTGATGTTTATCGATATAAGTATGAAAAGTATATTGTCTGGTTACCATTGTACAGAATCTGTCTAGGTTGGGATCAAACGAATGAGTGTGGATTGGCCTGAGATATTAAACAGTCCTTTGCAGGACGGATAAAGGCATTGCTGCTCTGCACAGTTGCATTCACCTCTTATTTAAGAATAAATTCAGCCTGGATACTTTAACATAAGTGCCATCGCTTGGCACATCGTCCGTCTTATTATTGACCTCTGTTTCGAAGAGCTTGCACAGAATATGACCCACTCTAGTGGGGGATGGAACACAGAGATTTACTTTACAGATGAAGGATGTATGTATATTTGCTATTCCAAATAGCACATACGTGATTGTATGAACATGAATATTTAACATATATTAATATATGTATACTTCTTAATGAGGATTCATTGCATAATTATGGCTCGCAGTCACGTCTTGGATCTTACTCTTGGTCCCATCTCTTGACAGTCTTGGTATATCAGGACCCACCAAGCAGAAACTACTATAAGTCTACCGAAGTTTTGTACAGAATATTGTAAAAAACTCCTACAAATAATGGAGGGAAGGGCCGCCCCCAAGTGCCATTCCTGGCATCTTTAGTCCTTCCTTCAAGTTTATTCGAAAACCAACATTTGTTTTTCTATACTATTACCTCATTACAAAAAAGGAAAGTATGTAATCTTACAATTATAATAGCTGTTTAGCAATTAATCATTGGAAGTTTTGAGGACCTATAATAACATAATGCAATCAATGATAATGCCTAAAAGAATTATCCAGGAGTTTCCATAATATTGGAAAAACCCAATTGTATTGTATGGTAAGTAAACCACTTACCCGAAATTGTAGCAACACTGCATCGCATGCTTTTTTACCAGCCAGAAATTCACTCCTGACACAATTTTGGTAGACAAAAGCGTGTAATTTAAATTCCGATCAATATCAGGACATTTGTAACCGAAAGAAATGTTAGCAATCCTGATTATTATCCCTTGCAATTTCGATTTTATGACAAAAAGTTGCCTTTACCTCCGCAAAGACGGGGGGGGGGGGGGTCTCACCCATTCACTTACGGATATTACATTATAAGTATGTACATACCAGATAAAGTTCGCTACGAAATATTAATCAAATACAAATCAAATTTTATTGATTATTTTCAATATCCATTTAGAAACAGATTCTATTGACAGATCATTTTTTTTTTTTTTGAGATAGTAGTACAGACTGAGCTTTACCTAAGTCCATAAATTAATATTTACAATAAATATTTTCGGGACTTCAGAGCAGGCATACCATAAAATATTATCTATGTTTAAATCTTTGAGTATATGGTTATAAGGTAAACATACTGTGTGGGTTAACACATACTTAATCGCTGAAGTATTCTGGGGAGTAGACTCGTTTCTTGAACGAGTTTTGATTCATATCTCACAACCTTAGTCTTAGTGGACGTACAGGTCAATACTATCTATTAACATACAACGTGATCCTGAAAGTGGAAATGTGAAGGACTTGACTTTGCAATCTAAAACATATATACATTGAAATTCACATAGTACCAGAACCTAGTCTGTAAAATCTGTGCCGACTTTTTCTAATCTAATTTAAAGTATTGGCATCATTTTGGACAGTTTTATAGCAGATTCATACATAAATACATAATAAACATAAGTAAATAATTGTCATTTAACATTATTTGGCCTAAATCATTTGTCTGACGATTGTACAGTCCTACTGATCAGTCCAGTTTTTTTACTGGTAATTTCTTGTCACGATATGTTCTTATATCGATTATACTTGTCAATCCTCAAGAGTCTTTTAAATAGGATATGATTTAGTGAATTTCCTGTCCAAGGATAATTTTCATGCAGTAGCTTAGCTAAACATTGCAACAGCACCTGGTAGGATGTAATTCATAGTCGCGTCCTGGAATTGCGTTAATCGGAAAACCACCTGCTTGCAACGCCTGCAGCGTTAAAATAAAATTTGTTTTGCGCTTAAAGCATCAGCGTTAAATACCAAAAACAAATTGTTTGTATATTCCTGTTACGATAGCTGCCGTTGATTGGTTTAAAAAGACTAAAATTACCAACATAATCTAGCTTAAATAGTTAGCTATCATGCGCTACAAGCATAGTTAAGTTTTTGATACTAGCTACCTCCTGGAAATTGGAGGTCTTTAATACATTTTAGACAGTTTTATAAAATCGAAGTAAAAAGTACATCGCATATAAGTAATTATTGATTATCAATTGCCCATAACATTGATTCCAATCAATGGTTGAGACCATTCCAATGGTTGAGATACAGTTCCTTATCTTTGCTACCCATTTCTAAAAGAAATTCGTAGCAGACTATGTAGATATATAAGTATGCAATTTATTGCATTTCTATTTAAAATTCACACATGGATATTACAATACATCTATGTATCACAATCACATTGGCGTCATGTATACTGGCATCACCAGGCGAAAACAAACACGTCTCATAATAAGCTTTGAATAACGGTACAGTAATTTAATAGCAGCGTTTTCCCTGAAAGAAAACGCATATTAAAATACTTACCTTATTCAAAGCTTAACTTTTAATCCTGCCTGGTAATTCTTCGACACAATGAACAAGAGCGGGGCGAGCGGGCATATTTAACAAACCCTTGCTGCCCTCGCCTGCCATGGTGATGCTATTTCCGGTCAAATCACAAGAAAGTTGACCAATAGGAGCAAAGTCGACGGGAAACAGGAAGTGCCACTCTCATAATAAGCTTTGAATAAGGTAAGTATTTTAATATGCGTTTTCTTTCAGGGAAAACGCTGCTAGTATGCGCGGTGCAATACGGAATGTAAAATATTATTGTGTTACATCTACCCGCAATTGGTAGATGTGCGCGAATGGTTCTGCTGTTAAGGTGTGGTTCCACTGCAACATAACCGACTATAATAATGAAGTGGTGTGATGGTTTGTGGAACTATGTTATTTTGTTATAAATGTTGTAAATAAATAGTTTCATGTATATGCACATATATTATATAAATGTCGGTGTATAATAAATAATTATAAATAATATATATGTGTAAAATACAGTGTTTGTATTGTGAATGGAAGAATGTGTGTAATGAATGATGATGATGATGATGTGAATAAATAATGTGGAAGTAGCCCACAACACCAATAACATTTTTTTTAAAAAGAAAAAATCCGCCATTTTGGATTTCAAAATGGATGCCATTTTCGTAATCAGCACCCCGAGAAACCTCGAAAATGACACCAATAACATTTTTTTGAAAAAAGAAAACATCCGCCATTTTGGACTTGAAAATGAATCCGGCGCGGCGCCGGCGCCGTCTAGTAGTTCCTTTCAGATTGACAATAGGATTTATTCCGTTGTCATGGCAATTGGGAACCCGATAGAGGTATAGCTAATTGAATTGCTAAAGCCAAAGAAGTTATTGGCTACATCCTACAGTACCTTCACAATTCACGCCTCAGCAATTGGTGCCGGGTGCCGGCCATAGAGTATCGTGTACAAATCTACAAGTACTGATCCCGAGTGCTCCTGCTCCACGCAGGCGCTGCCGCTCGCTGTCGGCTGTATATAAGTAGTGTCTAATTTATTTACGATCTATTGTATGTTTCTGTGTTATTTTTATTATTTGTGCATTTTAAGTGCATGTAAATTTTTTTCGCTCTTTGTTTTGGTAAGTTTGTTTATATTTATTTTTGCAATTTTGTTCCACGGTGTCCGCATGCACGCTGGTGCCTCACAGCCGGAACTTGTGAAATGTCCGCAATGCAATAGTGGAAAACTGTTTAAGGGGTCTAGGGGTCTCAATATTCACATTTCACGTTGCCACAGTCACCCCATTTCATCATCTTGTCCTCGGAATCTTGTCTCTGAACAAAATTTAAACTCTTGTAATCATGTCACCCAATCCACTCATGATTTCATTCCTTTGCCGTTTAACATTCTCATTTCTCGCCTCCAGCAATCCACTCCTCTCGTTAAGCGAATCCCAAGGGGAGCAAGAATATCGTTAGCCAGAGCTCTTTCCAGCACTATTCATAAATGTCTCAATAATTCCGAAAAATCTTGGCAAGAACTATTTACTTTTTCTTACACATACCTTCATGCCAAAAGGACTGATAACGTAACGCTAACACAACAACTTAAACTACAATGTGAGAGAGATACAAATTTTCTCTCCACCTCCCACCTCTCCTCCACCAGCTCACCTCCGTTAAAAATTCCCCCTAAAATCTTTAATTTGGCCCGATCTATAGAAACGAAAGTCCAGGATGGTGACATTAGAAATGCGGCCAGACTTTTGTTTTCTAATGACACTCTTGCTCCACGTAATGACCTAACGCTAGAAGTTCTTAGGTCCAAGCACCCCGCTCCCAACCTTGCCTCTGAACCCCCGGTCCCTCCTTTTGATAGTTTGCCCTCTTTTCAGATTTCCGATGACGATGTTCTAGCCGCAATCATGTCCTTCCCTAGTGGCTCTGCTGGCGGCATCGATGGGATCACACCGCAACACCTCAAAGATCTGGTTAGCGTGTCCGCCGGTGATGCCGGCAGAGCCCTCTTGGGCGATTTATCTAAATTATCCAACTTTATGCTCTCCGGTAAAGTTAATAATTCATTTCTTCCTTTTCTTTATGGCGCGAGGTTATGCGCTTTCAACAAAAAAGATGGTGGCATCCGTCCGATCGCAATCGGATCAACTTTCCGGAGATTAACCTCCAAATTAGCTTGCAAACGCATAGCCTCCTGCCTCACTACCAAATTTCAACCGGTACAATTGGGTTTTGGCAGCAAGGGAGATTGCGAGGCTGCAGTACACGCCACACGTACCTTTATCTCATCTGATGATATGGAGGTTTTACTTAAGGTCGATGTGAAGAACGCTTTTAATTCGTTGGATAGGTCAGCCTTGCTAAAAGCTGTGGCGTCTCAACTGCCTGAACTTTATCCCTATATTTGGAAATGTTACAGCTCGGCTTCAAAATTAATTTTTGGGAATCACGTTATTGATTCTGCAGTTGGAGTTCAGCAAGGTGATCCACTTGGCCCTGCCCTTTTTAGTTTAGCAATCCAACACTCTGTATCATCTTTAAATTCAAAATTAAATGTGTGGTACCTGGATGACGGTACCTTAGGAGGCAAAGCGGTTACGGTTCTGTCAGATTTGAACAAGGTTTCTCATGATTTCAATTCTTTAGGCCTTGAATTAAACTCGTCAAAATGTGAAATTTATATTTGCGATTCTCTCCCTCCCAGTCAGAAAAATTCAATCATTGATAACTTTAACAAAATTACACCAAATATCAAAATTCTATCTAAAGAATCACTTTGCCTTCTCGGTGCCCCTCTACTCGACGAGGGTGTAGAACCATT
This sequence comes from Furcula furcula, assembly GCA_911728495.1. Classification (NCBI taxonomy): domain Eukaryota; kingdom Metazoa; phylum Arthropoda; class Insecta; order Lepidoptera; family Notodontidae; genus Furcula; species Furcula furcula. Next base: position 21,360,518 of record OU452259.1, on the reverse strand, counting down.
TTTGGAGGATAAATTTAATAACTTTTTAGATAATTCTTCCAGACTGGGCATACTAAATTCCCACATAGCATACACTATCTTAAAGTACTGTCTTTTCGTCCCAAAATTTACATACATTCTACGCGCGAGCCCTGTCTGGAAATTTTCAGGACAACTTAACCGTATGGATGCCGCCCTTAAAAACACCCTCGAAAAAATTCTAAATTTACCCTTTCACGACCTTTCCTGGCTCCAAGCAACTTTACCCATTAGACACGGCGGCATCGGCGTGAGGAAAATTTCGAGTGTTGCTCTTCCAGCTTTCCTTGCCTCTGTACACGGTGCTCACGATCTTTGTTCAAAAATAATTAACTACCCAACAATTGCTGGTGTTACAGAAGCATTGGAAACCTGGAAACGTATTTGTCCCAATGTCGATATCCCGAAGGAAGTAAACGAACAAAAACTTTGGGATTCGCCATTGGTACAAATCTCTCATGCAATTTTGGCCGAAAAATTAACCAGTGATCGGGACCGTGCCAGGCTTTTAGCTGTAGGGGTAAAAGAATCAGGTCATTGGCTTCACACCATCCCTGCATCCAGGCTTGGTACTCTTTTAGACTCCGAAAGTTTTCGGATTGCGGTAGGTATCCGTCTGGGGGCACCAGTATGCATGGAGCACAGATGTCCGTGCGGAGTGGAGGTGGATCGGTCTGGGCTCCATGGGCTTTCCTGTCAGAAAAGTGCTGGGAGATTTTCCCGCCACAGCTCTCTCAACGATATCATCAAGAGGGCTCTTGCCACCATCAACGTTCCTTCACTATTGGAGCCTTTAGGAGTGTTTCGCGATGATGGCAAGAGACCTGACGGAATGACACTGATTCCCTGGGAGAGGGGACGGGCTCTTGTTTGGGATGCGACGTGTGTCGATACACTGGCCCCCTCCCACCTCAGGGACGCGGTGTCTAAGGCGGGCGCTGTGGCGGAGAAGGCTGGTCTGGGCAAGCGGCGCAAATATGTGTCTCTAGCAAATACACATATATTTGTGCCGCTTGCTGTGGAAACTTTTGGTCCATGGAGCTCCAGCACAAGAAACTTTTTCCAACAAATTTCTCCACGACTGATCGCCTCCACTGGTGACAAGAGGGCTGGCTCTTTTCTCGCTCAAAGAATCAGCATTGCAATTCAGCGAGGAAATGCAGCCAGCGTTCTTGCCACCATTCCGCGCGGTCACGATTTATTTGATAATTTGTAAATAGTTTGGTATCTTTTTAATTTAAATGATAACTGTACATATCTATGTTTATAAATAAATTTAATTTTCTTAATTTCTCTCCTTAATTACACACAAATGAATGCCATTTTCGTAATCAGCACCCCGAGAAACCTCGAAAATGACACCACTAATATTTTTTTGAAAAAAGAAAAAAATCCGCCATTTTGGATTTCAAAATGGATGCCATTTTCATAATCAGCACCCCGAGAAACCTTGAAAATGACACCACTAATATTTTTTTGAAAAAAGAAAAAAATCCGCCATTTTGGATTTCAAAATGGATGCCATTTTCATAATCAGCACCCCGACAAACCTTGAAAATGACACCAAAAACATTAAAAAAAAAACGTCGTTTTGGAATTGAAAATGTGTAAAATAATATCTCTCTCACACAGCACTGGTAGTCTAAACCACTATAACTGATTACAAAAAAAAAATACATACACGACGAATTGAAAACCTCCTCCTTTTTTGAAGTCGGTTAATTAAAACAAATACGCGTAAGCCCTGAAAGTTATGTCCCGAGCTACTAACTAATTCGGGCGGCAGCAGCGTACGCAGCTCAGGCGCGCCTACCCGCGTCTCACCCCTCACACCCCGCACGATTGGCCTGTCTAGACGGCTTCGTCGGACGACTGTATTGGTTTATAGACTGTGCCAATATACTGGACGTGGTTCTGCATTCTTGCCATATTTACGGAGGTTGATATATACCTTTTAAAGAAAATTATGAAATATTTTTTATGTTTGGTACGAAAAGAAATCCCGTGTGCAACCGTCACTATAAAATAACCCCGTCTGGCACCACTCTTCGCGCAAAGTAGGTAAATAAGAGTACGCGCGGAATTGCCACACTTGGGACCTATTCTGGGCACTCAAGAGCTCTTATTCTGGTTGAACGTTAATCATGAATCATTAATTATCTTTTAGTTATTAGCCACTGAATTATTAATCTCTTAACATAATCCTTAACTGTTAGGTCTACAAATATGGCAAAAATTTAAAACCACACCCTGTATTTTGCTACCACAATTTTCACAGGCGGTACTCGGAAGTGATCTTTACCGTACATTTCCTATATCTTGCCCAGAACATTTTGAACCCTGAAATTTTCTAATAAAGTGTTAGCCAAGACGGCCCCCGTCGCGTGGTATATTAAATTCCTCAGCTGACCTGTCACCGACCTAACGATATTGCTAGACATCCTCGCTACATTCTTAAAGTCCACTTAGATTATATACAGTGCGGATTATACAGCGAGTGCTGGATTTTTTTTTAGACAGTGCGGTTGGTTTGGAAAAATATTGGATTTCAGTCTCCCAAAACTTTCAGTAAAATCTACTTTTATGTCGATTGAAATCGAAGGAAAATGAAAATTACGTCAGACAAATCATATAGAACGATTATTAAAAAATATTTAACTAATAATTCTCTATCAATATTTTGACTGCATTACAATTTGGCAACTGTTTCCACCAAATAATTTGCATATGTCTGGTTTGCCCCTGTCACAAGAATTCAGAATGTCGTCGATGTGTGAAGAATGTCGTCTGTCCACCTAGTGGGAGTCCTGCCTACGATGCGTCTTCCGGTACGTGGTTGCCACTCGAGAACCTTTCTTCCCCCTTTCTTTTTTTAGTTTTATTATCCTGTCTTAATACATATTTATTGTAAGTGACATATTTAAAAATACCTACCAGTCTGTAACATTTAAACGGGTTAGGACTAACTGTTCCACAGGATCAGAGACCAGTCTGTTTCAATAAATGTTTCTGTTACACAAAGAGAAAGTAAAATGTTCCAAGTGCCAAACTGTTCCAGACTCCAGACTGGAACAACTTGGCACTTGGAACATGGTTGTTACTTTTCTTGCCAGCAGCAAATGAAAGAGATAATCGCCTAAAATAGTTCCGGACTTAGTTATGGCTGTCTGTGTGTTGGTCAAGTTTTGCTCAGCACAGCAACCGGTATTTTTTCGTTTTGACAAGACATTTCCATGATGTTACATTTAAAAAAATGGTTTTTTTTTGTATAGTATCGATAAATACCTTATAAATACGCTTTGCTGCGAGTTTAACGTGTATACAGTTGCTAAGATACTTGGCTGCCTAACGTTTAGGACTTCAAAATCTCGATATAAAGGTACGCGTCCATTGGCACGCGCCGGACGCACCGCACGCACGGCACGCAACGGATTTTAGTTTGCTTTCTATGATTTTACATAGCGCTGCGTCCATTAGGCGCGCCGTCATTTTCCGATGCGGGCCGTCAAAATCATAGAAAGCAAACTAAAATCCGTTTCGTGCCGTGCGTGCGGTGCGTCCGGCGCGGGCCAATGGACGCGTACCTTTACCCTCTACTGTTCCGGTCATCAAAAAAGGTCCTGTTGACAAATAAGTCAATACAACAATTTTCTGTTCATATTATTTCCCAGTGTATTATGAAGATTTTAATCTCTATAATACATACCATTAGACACAATGTCGTACTTACATTTTCCGGTGCAATTCGAATTATAATCAGCTCTATCTTCATTTGATAATCTTTGACATAATTTCGTTAAAGGGCTTCTCGACGGAAAACTGGTGTACCAATTTATTGCTGATTTTTTTTCAATATTACGATGGATTATATATATAATATTAGCAATAGCAAAACCATAAGCTTTTTCAAAAAGCTAGCGTGCTAGACCCTTTGCCTGGAAGCAAATGGTACATTGCCAGGTGCATTCGTTCTGGATGGAGGTGTAACATGTCCAAATTGTATTCATACGTCCAGTGCCAAAATAGTTATTGACAGCCATGTTAGAGCCCATTGTGTAGCCCAAAGAGGACCTCCCCCTTAAAAGGAAGGGATTGCCATAATTCCCACGCTTGACCAAATTAATACAATAGAAAGACGCTGCTGCCCATCATCTTTGTTCCCTTAATAGCCTCTTACGGACACTCAACATGAGGAAATGGGAGGGTGGACGGACACCCCACGGGAGAATGATTATGATATATAATGTGGTAATAATAGGGTAAATGTGGGATAGTTGCCCTAAGGGTATAGTTGCCTCGATTGTAATTTCTCTAGTTTGGCGGATGGTCACATGTTATTTTATTTATCTTTCGAGAGACTCTACAACTACCACTAAGTTGACCGTGTTGCATGTCTTTGTGCGATTGCATGGTAGGGCAAGGTGAAATCAAAGTTTTTGCGGGATAGATGGCCTCTTTTTCAGTGGAGCATCTATCCTATACGTAATTTACATAGATTAGGCAATTATCCCCTATATGGGATAGATGCCCCAAAATTTAGAGGTCCGCAAAAATCGCTAATACTCTGGAAATATCAAAGATGATGGTTTTTCGTTTCATAAGTTTGAAGTTAATAAATCAAAGTACCTACCCGTATTAAAAATAAAGAATTTTGCTTTTTTCACTGAGAGATATAAAGTAATTTCAAAAAGTGTGGCAACTATCCTACTTTTACCCTATTGATACTACCAAGGCTAAAGTAGTTCGAATTTGGCTTACGGTGAGCTAATCAATTCAAATAGATTTTAGTAATTTTAAATATGACGTGAATCCTCAGAGGTGAAACTGACTAGTTGGAGGCGATGTCGCGGATATCTACAGGTAGTATGTAAACCAATTTACCCAGTAATTATTTTCAATTGTTAAAGTTTAAAATCAGAAAATTGCTTTTTGTATTACAAACAAAATTAGTATTTCCTTTCTGATGCACTTTAAATACGGACACAGTTTTTCAACAGTTGTGATCGCGCAACTGAATAAAATGGTGCGTGTATACACAATTATTTTTCTGCTTTTCATGGCAGTATCATACTTCAAGTGTATTTCGGAGAAGGTAAGTATGAAAACAATCTTTAATACACTGACAACTTTATCCTACACAATGAGGGACATCCCTCTCACTGGCTCTCAGTGACCCTCAATTATGTTCAGTTGTAATAATAATACCAGCCCTTATTTATGTCCCACTGTTGGGCATGGGCCTCCCTTCAAGATGAATGCGCTTAGGCCATAATCCACCACGCTGGCCAAGTGCGAGTTGGCGTACTTCGCACATCATTCGAAAGCTAGTTAGGCTTTCTCAGACATGCAGGTTTCCTCACGATGTTTTGCTTTACCGAAAGCTAGTAACAATCGCACAGAGACGATTCGCAAATGATTAATTAGAGAAATCACATTTAGTCAATCTGTCTATCGTATAGTCGTCGCTCCCAAAGGAGTAGACGGCTGAGTCTACCGATTACCTGGCTACCGGGTAGCCGGGTAGTGCAACTGCCTTAATTGACCCGTTCTTAACTATGTTTGATAAAAAATTAGTTAAGCTTGAAATAATTTTACTTGCATTTCAAAGGCACACGCTACGTCACAAAATTTCATTTTACCGTCGCAGGACTTACTGCTAGTTCACCTAATTGGGCGAATTTCGTGTCTTCACTTTTCGTGCGCTGGCATACCTACTGTATAAAATATCATTGTTCATTTCATTTCAGATCCCGTACATAAGTGTGGAGCATCCCGCCGTCACTTATGTTAACCCCAAGTTCATTAGCTTCGCGAATCTGACTAGTCGCAGGTTCGGGCGGCGTAACCCAGTATATTATGTTGGCCTGAACCTGGTAACAGTAGTACCGTTTGACAATAATGTAAATGTAAGTTTTCGACCTATGATGTCTTACAGACATAGCTCTCAAATTCTGCAAAGCGATGTGGCAATACGCAGGACATAGCCGATAACCGGTGAGGAAGAAAGGTTTTGGAGTGACGACCACGCACCGGAGGGCGCAGCGTAGGCACCCCCTACTAGGTGGCCTGACGACATTCGTCGCAGGTAACCGGAGGATGCAAATAGCCAATTGTCGTCCATTGTGGCGTTCGAAGGGGGATGCCTATGTTCAGCAGTGGACGTCTTCCGACTGGTGATGATGATGAAGATGAAGTGTTAGACTGTGATGCTATTTTACACTATGAGAGTACCTTTGTGACTTTTCATTACTGTTCTTTCTATGTTTTACTTAAAATTAGCTTGTGTAGTCTTCGTGGCGCAACGGAGAACCGTTTACTTTTAAAACCAGAAGCTTCTTGTAGCTGCTAGTTACTAAAAAGTAAGAAGATTCATGTGTTGGGTGGGCATATAAAAATTTCGTTCGGTCGGTTAAGGAAAAAGAGAGTGCACCTGTGTTTGTTTATATGATAGTCTATTCAATTTTAGGTTGAATTCTTTTTCTACCAATGGCTGACAAATGTGTATAAGCCAAGCTTCATCGAATTTCACTTCAAATGGTGTGACTTACTACAAAAAGATATGTTTTTTGGAGCTGCAATGAGGCAAGGGGATCTCGCGAAGCCTTGTCCACACCCACCGGTAACCAATTTTTTTTTTCATTTAATGGTTTGCACGGCGTTTACGTGTCTAACAACTTTACTACTTAAGTAGGGATCTGCACCAGGGGCCCTCAGTAGTTCGCCAATGAGCTCGCCACCGAGGGGCGCATTTTAGCCCCCAGAAACCAGACCCGGTGTTCACGGGAACGGGGGTCGCAACCCCGCCGCCCTCCTCGGAGTCGTCGCCGTACTCAATGCACGTCTTAGAGCCCACATCCGATGACTGTCAGACAGCTGGTGCAGACCCCACTGGAAAACACAGGTTTCTTTCTCATGTACTGATGCTGCAGAGGTTTTATTGAGTAAGAATAAAATGTACCTTGGGTGACACCCCAGAGGCCCAGAGGGTCCCGGGGACCTATTAAAGATTTCCTCCCCAACAAGAAAAAGGCTAGGGCCTACACAACAATGTAAACACGTTTTAAGCAAGCAGAGTTAAATAATTTTAAGAAATTAGTGCCATTAATCAAACATTAAACATTTCCCCAGGGTAAATACAATCTCTATAACATGACGATCAACCCTGCCGTTATACCGCGGGGCTTCCCCTTCACTAGAGGCCGTATATACAGTAACCTGACGTACGGCATGGCGAAGGAGCGCATGGGTGAAGGATACATCGACATGGAATTAAAACTACTCAACAAGAAGGATATTGCAACGCTTTTTAAAACTTAACAATTTGAAGTTAATTGTGTTATTTTGGGATCAGGTTTCTGAATAAAGATTTTAGCTTCATTTGTTTTCTTTATTAAATATTTAAATTTTTACAACAGTTCCCCAAAAAACAGACCAAGTTATTCAGCTAATAGATATAGAAAATAAATCGATCGAGTTTGGACTCGCGAAATTGGTTCCATGCCTTATTTGGACGTAAAAGTTACTTTACTATTCGTCTAATCTAACACCCCAGATGGTAAAAAATAAAACAAACCGCATAAATAAGTTTGTGTGTCTAGGGTTTTTTTAGAATTACTAAAAAAACTGTACTGACTACTTAAAACATAATTTTATTTTGCCTGTAAAACATAAAAAAATATAATTACATTTAGGTACAAACATTATTGAAATGTTCGATTATAAGCCAAAAACAACGTGACATAAACCAAAATAAAAATCAGTTTTGAAATGTGCAAATGAAGCCCTTTGATTGATACACTCGTACACGTATTTAACACACCATATAAAATAAAATAATTTTCTTTCCATATGCGATGAGGTTGTTACCCAACCGTGATATAGACCTATTCCAAGCATCGATATACTACCTAAACAAGATTAGCTGTCACGACCCGAAAAGTGGTCACGAAAATAGAGCTACGGAGACGGTTGGTGTCGCTATTTCAAATTAGTACGAGCCGACAACACCTAGCGTAAAGACGTGTCGAAATGCCTCATTTGCGTCTAAAAACTGCCTTAATACACATCGCAACAGCAAAATTTCATACGGAACATATATTTCCCATTAGTAGTAGTTAATAGTATTAGATTCAATGATAGATATCAGTAAGATATCACTAAAACACGAAATAATATAATAATAATAATATAATATGTTAGGACAATCCACACACGGTTATCTGATCCCAAACTAGGCAGAGCCTGTACTATGGAAGCCAGACAACTGATACTAATACTTATATACTTTTTTTTTGTATATACATACTTAAATAGATAAATAACACCCAGACACTTGGTAGGAATCGAACCCACGACCCATCGGTTAGCGGACAGGGTGTCTAACCACTAGACCGACGGGCCCGTCAAATAATAAATATTTCTTTAAATATCTCTGCTACTAGTCCGCCAACCGCCAAGCTACCGGCCGACCAAATTAAGTTTGCCGCTACTGTCTAAACAAAACACTCAAACTACACGTAGTTGTCATAAAATTATAGTTCAATTCTCGTTGCGACACCAGCATAGATAATTTGGTCGGCCTATGTTGAGACTTGTTCAGTCGCCCCCTGTGTCTCTGATTATCCCGTTATCCCTTTCGCGCATTGTCCGCCACTATCCCTGTCTCGTTCGTGGCGTGGCTTGAACGGTACTACGGGTATAATGCACTACGGTAGGAACATCGCAGAAATAGTTTTAACGCTATACATCGTTGTTTTTGTAACGTAAATATTGATACAGCATTGTACAAAAAAATTAATGTACAATGACCATTGCGCCTAAACGTTTTACATCCTGCGCAGTCCTGGACGGGTCACTCGGGCTCTTACGTTCATACGGAATATTTAAGCTATCACTACCATATTTTGGATGAAATTTAGTAGGTGACTGCTTATCTGGTTACTTATTATATATCGATGATTCCAAGTTTCAAATCGAGAGCATCAGGTGTTTCTGAAATATATAGGTGTGACAGACAGACAGACAGATGTTGCACCATAAGGGTTCCTTTTTTACCTTTTAAAACCTAAAAAGGGCCCAAAAAATGTTGTTCTTTCTAAAACACAAACTCACAAAGATACGAGTAATATCTACGCCAGTGAAAACGAACTTTGCAAAATCCTTCTTAAGCCCGTGTGTGTGAGAGATTATAATAATACTATGGGCGGGGTTGACCTCAAGGATCCAAAACTGTCCATGTATCTGATGGAAAGAAAGAGAGGTATGAAATGGTACCACAAAATGTTTAAAAGGTTGATGAATGTAAGTATCCATAATGCGTTTGTGATGTATGTGAAGTCTTTGAGACGGCGTGGAATGCCACCGATTACTCATCGTGAGTTTCGGTACCAACTTGCTCTATCTCTTATTGACAAGCATCGCCGCCGTCAAAAAGAGATTGTTATGCCGGCAGAGGTGAACACGAGATTGAGACAGGATATTTTACACACTCCAAAGATTATTAAAGGTGCGAAAGCAAGAAGGAGATGTCAGGTCTGTTACAAAAGTAAGAAAGTTGAAAAAAAGGTTAACACATTGCAGCACTTGTGACGCTTTCTTGTGTTTCGAAGGCGACTGTTGGGTGAAGTGGCATAGCCCAACAGAAGAATTAGAAACAAAAGAAATTCGTGGGCGAAAAAGGAAACATTATGAGTAAGGAAGACGAAAGTGATGGTGTTTGAAAGCGATGAGGCAGTGACAGACTGCTATATCGTGATTGGAGATGCACAAATTGAACAGGTGAATGAGTTTGTGTATCTGGGTTCAAAGTTTACAAGAGATGGAAAGTGTAAGAGTGATATTGAAAGAAGAGTGAATGCAGGAAACATGGTGAATGGAGATTTGCACTCCTTTATGAATAGTCGGAAGGTGTCTAACAAGGCTCGTTTGGCTGTGCATGAGGGAGTGTTGGTTCCGACACTCATGTACGGAAGTGAAAGTTGGGTATGGCAGAAGAAACATGGAAGCAGAATAAGTGCAGTTGAGATTAGAGCGTTAAGATGTATGATAGGAGTTAAACTGAGTGACAGGATAAGAAATAGTGAGATAAGGAAACGTTGTGGTCTGAAAGAAGATGTAGTGACAAAAATTTGGCCATGTCGAGAGAATGAATGAGGAACGATTGACGAAAAAAGTGTATAAGGCAAGTGTGAATGAACGATTTGAAAGGGGTAGACCTAGGCGGACGTTTCAAGACCAGATCAGGGACGTCTTGAAAAAAGGCCAGGTCAAGAGTAGCCTAAACCGACGAGTATGTATGAAGGGAATAATGAAAGTGGATGAAGCGAAACAAGTATGTAAGGATCGTAGCACACTACGGGAAAAAGGCGTGATTATATGTACATACATACATATGTATGTATGAGTGAACCTTTTTTTATGGAAAGAATAGATGGAATGGCAGGTTGATGTATGGGTACGCTCCAACAGACATATCTGTTATGTATGTGGGTGGGTTCAACTCTTGGAGGTCCGCTGGGTTTACGCCAGCATGGTCCGCTGGTTTATATCTAAACTATGTTTTTAAATTTATTATTTTGTTCCTCCTCCTCCCGTTGGGTGTCCTTAAGAGACAACTATGGGAAAACAAGAAGACGGGCAGCAGTCTTTCTATTGGATTACCAAGATTGCCAAGCGTGGGAATTATGGCCCCCTTCTAAGGCGGAGGGAGGCCTTCGCAGATATTTATGTTGCAGGTACTTCTCTGTTGAGCAGTGTGGACTGGAGGACACCACATGGGACATCGGAGGGGAGAGCCTGTCGATTCTCCGGCTTGGCCATTTTGGTCGAGCCGTTGTAGGGTTTGACTCACGCGACGCGCAACGCGACCTCAACTGAGAAGATCCGGCAAGAAACTCAGCGGGCTTGTCAAAAGCGGCCGCCACTAAAGCGGAAGTGCTGGAAGGCCCGATGGAGTTTTAGTCAGTAAGAGTCTGACATACCCCGAGCATAGTAGGCATCGTGCGAGGACATCCATGATGGATTTCTCCATCGCAAAAAAAAAAAAAAAAAACAAGCTACGCAGCTTGTTAATTTTTTTTTCTTTTTATTCCTTTTTTTGTTACAGAATGAAAATCGGTTGAGGCTAACAAGAAGACTCGCCGAGGGTGGCACAAAGAAGTTGTTCACATAACGCGGGAAAGCGAAATACCTTAGGACCCCGAAAGGATTATTTACTTCTTCTATATATAAAATTTGCTCTCCTGGGCCTGCTGTAAAATGTTTTTTTTTTTAGAAATAAGCAGTACCTTTATACTAGTGATTGTTTTATTGGCACTAATCCCACCACTCATTCCCACCACTGTGACTCCTGACAGCCAGGGCTGATCTACAGCAGATACACCGAGGTTTGACCCTCGGCAAGGTATTTATTTATTGTTAGGAAGACTTACAGGCTAATATATAATAATAGGTAACAATTATGCGTAAACATGTTGCTAACTAGTCTCCACATAAATGTGTAACAATATAATCTACAATAATCGTACTAGCTAGTATGTTATTATATATATATATATATATACATAAAATGCTGAAAGTGACAAAAATTCATCTTTAAATAGTAAAATAATAATACTTCTGGAAGTAGCCTATCCTACACCAGATGATTATGTCAGCTCCAAGCTGGCGCGATCGTTGTTTACCTGAGGGAGCTCTTCGATACGCCAGCAACAGAGAGGGCTAGGGCATTGATATAGTAAGCCTAATAGGTAAAATGTCCACGTAGGTCCGCGATAGAATCATTGGTATTTTTGCAGCTAGCACGGCGAAATGTTTTTAAATAAAAAATATGTTATCTCACGACCCGGAGAAGTCCAACATCATCATCATCATCATCAGCCGGAAGACGTCCACTGCTGAACATAGGCCTCCCCCTTAGAACGCCACAATGAACGAAAATAGGCTATTTGCATCCACCGGTTACCTGCGACGCGCACAATGTCGTCTCTCCACCTAGTGGGAGGCCTGCCTACGCTGCGTCTTCCGGTTCGTGGTCGCCACTCGAGAACCTTTCTTCCCCAACGGTTATCGGTTCTTCGAGCGATGTGGCCTGCCCATTGCCGCTTCAACTTGCAGATTCTGAGAGCTATGTCGGTGACCTTGGTTCTTCGGCGAATCTCCACATTTCGGATTTTGTCGCGCAAAGAAGCTCCGAGCATAGCTCTCTCCATGGCTCGTTGTGTGACTCTGAACTTCTCTAAAGGGCCAGCCGTTAGAAGTCCATCATCACCAGCCGGAAGACGTCCACTGCTGAACATAGGCCTCCCCCTTCGAACGCCACAATGACCGACAATTGGCTATTTGCATCCACCGGTTACCTGCGACGCGCACAATGTCGTCTGTCCACCTAGTGGGAGGCCTACCTACGCTGCGTCTTCCGGTTCGTGGTCGCCACTCGAGAACCTTTCTTCCCCAGCGGTTATCGGTTCGCCGAGCGATGTAGCCTGCCCATTGCCACTTCAACTTGCAGATTTTAAGAGCTATGTCGGTGACCTTGGTTCTTCGGCGAATCTCCTCATTTCGGATTCTGTCGCGCAAAGAAACTCCGAGCATAGCTCTCTCCATAGCACGTTGTGTGACTCTGAGCTTATCCAAAAGGCCAACAGTTAGGGACCACGTCTCAGTACCATATGTCATCACTGGTAACACACACTGGTTAAAAACCTTCGTCTTTAGGCACTGCGGTATTTTGGACGAGAAGATTTCGCGTAGTTTCCCGAACGCTGCCCATCCGAGTTGGATTCTTTGGGCGACCTCTTTGTCGAAGTTGGACCGACCTACCTGGATAAAAGAAGAAGTCCAAAGTCCTGGTTAGAAGTCCAACATCTGGTAAAAATAAAATCCGAAACCAGTGAATTATGAGAGGGTCATAAGTGTAAACGAATGCACAAAAAAACTAGGAAATTCGAAATACTGTATGGACAGGAAATTTATTACGGTCGACATTACAAAAAAGAAAGGGATCGAGGGGTTGTGTTATTTTTAAGTAATTTCAGAGAATTGCATTCTGAGAGGTAGAAAGGGGTGTGGCCGACGTGCGTGGGGTGTGACGCTACGACAGATGGAAGGCGAAGCGGGTCTTGGCAGCGGGGACTCGTCTAGCGACCACGAGAGGCACGAGACGCCTCCCGGAAGAAGACTTATTTGTTGTAAAAATTAGTTTAGAATCAAATTTGTATATAGAGACATATATAATATACTCCTCTTAGAGTCAGTGTCGTCAAGTATTGATTGGGCACGTAAGTTATACTGAATAATATGTATTATTCGAAATAGGTCATTTTTCAGATTATAGGAATAAACTAACCACACAGATTATAAAAGGTGAATATTGGCTCATGCACAGCCACAGACAGGTTCATTATACAACATTTACCTGTCATCATCAAAGTAATTATTTTATTGCTATTATGTTTGTAATGCCAGTCACTGTGTATATTCACGTGCTCCTACGGTTACTCGAACGAGAAGACTGGGGCGGATGACTAACAAGGGACCTAGATCCACCAATACCATTGGAAATTATGTAATTATTCTAAAGTAGAATTTATAGCGGGATTTTCTATCTATGTGTGGTTGGTTTATGAAATCTTAATTATGTTATTTCAGGGATCTTGTAGAAAATGTAAAATTTTTCTTGTGTTTGTATGTGTGTTTACATTTTGTGTCCATACTGTGTTTAGAGTAAGTTTGTTTGGCAAGGTAACGGGTTTTTCTGTTTCGATCTTTGGATTTTCCCGTTACTATTCCATGCCCATAGGAACCCAAAGATCGGATCAACCTCTCACTAGTGTTGAGAGGTTGAGCTAAATCACATAATCAGTTTCGAGATTAGGGGGAAGGAAACAAGTCTATTTATAATTTTGTCTTAAAATTAGAGTAAAAGATGTAAAAAGATGTGAAGATAGATGTTTAGACCCATGGTTTTATGTGTATGTGCAAAATAGCACCGAGACTGTATATCATACCTTAATATACATAAATTAACGAGAGATCGTTCTGATCGTCTCAGGGTGTTGTAGATCAGTAGTTAACCTCTGATAGTCTTGTAAAACCTTCTCCCGAGTCAAATATCAAATATTTTAAATGAATAAATACTAATTAATTAAACTCTAAAAAGTCTTTCCTTTCTTATTTTAGTATAAGTCCTTTATAAATAAGTCTTACTATAATATACTCTGGGTGATATAATAGGTACACTATTGCAACCCGTCTGGCAAAGACAGTAACTTAACACCGAACACAGACTCATCGAAACGAATCCTAGGTAGGCTTGCCAGAATTAACTCAACTATGGATTTCGAGATAGATCAAAACAAGATAGGAGTAGATATAGGACGACTGGTTCTTCAGGCGAGCTGTTCAGATCGCAGTATTATGTTTTGATTAGATTAGGGATTTTAACACACTACCACGAGCAGCGGAAGCCACGCCGCAGAGACTACCAACAGGAATCTTCGCGACTTCGGCGGATAAGTAACCATTAGACTAGGCAGACAGTAGGATCATGATAGAGGACTCAGAGATGTCATGTTGACAGGGATAATCTAATTGATTATACATTCAGGCCTCGACCGACGCGAAAATCAATTCACTAATTTTTACATATTGACAGAGCTTTGGGCGCAGCTGGGGTCGCACATACACGCTCTCTTCAGACCGACTCCCGATTAGCTGGGTGGCCACCCAATTAAATTCCGTAGCTATATATATATATATATATAACATGTAAAGGGGAAAAGGGAAAGGAAAAAGATGCAATGCACACCAAAATATCTATAAAATCGGAAAGGAAAAAGATGCAAACGCACACCAAAATATCTATAAAATCGGAAAGGAAAAGATGCAAACGCACACCAAAATATCTATAAAATCGGAAAGGACAAAGATGCAAACGCACACTAAAATATCTATAAAATCGGAAAGAAAAAAGATGCTACGCACACCAAATATCTATGATATCTATCGCTTCGCAGCAGGCTAGGGACAAGGGAAAGGTCTAATTACGTCCGTCCGGATAGGCAGTAGGGGTTAGGGGCAGCAACCTAGCTGGCTCAGAGAGTGCAGACACCTTTGGTGTCTCCCCGTCGTAGAGTTCACCTGTGTTCCACTGATTAGATCACTCACCTTAGTTGCTAATAGGACGTAAGGAATCGAATTGCCGCCGGTGTTAGCTAAACTCAACGATTTTACCTCAGCTAAATTGAGCTGGACTAAATAACTATCGTTTTCTCCTGAAGAGGTGGGGGCTTGGAGCTTCAATTAAACACGTCTGCTTACTTGCAAGTCATGATTTATTCTATCGTAAAATACACTATGACGGAAACTACAAACTAAGTGATATTCTAAACCTAACCTAAAGGTCTGTACACACATACACTTCACCTCCGGGGGTGAAAGAAAAAAAAATCAATCCCTTGGTTTTTTTTTTGTTAATTCGTCGTAAATTAGTCGTAAATTAGTAAACATGTAAGTAAATATATCAACTAGTGAATAACTCTATTACAAAATTAAAATTAAAACTCATTATAGGTAATAAGGCCTTGTTCTATTCTTATGAACTATTTCTATTTTATCATTTTTATTTATTTTAACATTACACCCTAAATCTTCTATTACTACAAATGGTCCATTATACAAAGGGTCCAATTTTCGACCTGTTTCATTTTTTAACAGAATCAAATCATCCTTGTTATATTTGATTGAATTTACTGAATTATCATAAATCTGTTTTCTTTTTTGTTTATTAATAAGTAAATTTTTCTTTGCCTCTGCATGAGCTAGCTGTAAACGGTATTTTAATTGTAATGCATAATCATCACTATTGTAAAGAGGTTCTACAGACTCACTTATTGTAGAAGGTATGCGACAAAGTTTACCAAATACTAATTCGTAAGGCGTGTAATTTGTTTCCGTATGAACCGTATTATTAAAACCAAAGCACCAAAATGGTAACCAATAACTCCACGTATCTGTATGCTTACCACACTGGATCCTTAAAAATGAACCTAAATTTTTGTGTGTGTTTTCCAAAGCGCCTATAGACTGGTGATGATACGCAGTCGAATTTAATTTATCTATATTTAAAATTTTACATACGTTTTCCATAGTTGCTGACATAAACTCAGTTCCTCTGTCGGTGGCTATTGTACCTGGAATACCAAATCTTAAAATAAAATGTCTTGTGAATGCATCAGCAATGGACGTCGTTTCTTTATTTTTTAAAGGAATCGCTTGTACAAATTTCGTTAATTCGCACTGAATAGTCAGTATATAGCAGTAATTATTTTCATCTCTGTCTAATGGACCTACTACGTCTAAAAATATTTTATCAAACGCCGAGGAGGCCGTTGTGGTTATCTCCATTGGCTCTTTAATATATCGGAAATACTTTGATTTCTGACATTTGTCACATGATCTTACAAAGTCTTGGACGTCTTTATTTATATTTGGCCAAAAATATCGTCGTTTTATGGTATTAACCATTCTACGTACTCCAGCATGACCACTGGATGGTAGTAGATGAAAGTCATTCATGATTAACGTTTTTTCGTTATCGTCAACAATTCGTTTTATTCCGCGTAATATACATATTCTTGGTCCGGACCAATCCTTTAATGTCTTTATTTCATCACATATGTTTTTAATAAAGTCTATATTATCTTTATCTTTTATTATGCAAATTTCTTCGATACGTATCTTGTTACAAAACAAACTTAATTTTTGCACAAATTCGGCTCGCGAGTAATGTGCCTTAAAATTAAGATTGATGCATAATAACTTTTTACTGCCTATAAAAGCAAAACATTCATACTCTTCTTCTATCATATTATCCTTCCTTAACTTATTTAGTTTAGAACTCTCTGTCAACATTAGTTCTACAGAATTATATGGTTTCCTTAATAAATCTACAACTCTTGGTTGATCAGGCCAATTGTTGGTAGTTTTATTAAGATCCATGTCATTTTTATTTCTTTGTATCAAATCGTCAGCTTTTTTCTTCTGAGCTCTAGTTATAACGGTCACAATTTCCTCATGCATTCTCTTTAATTCGTCCGATGTCAAACACACTCTGGATAGAGCATCTGCAACGGCATTATCTTTTCCTTTTACATACACAATTTTGAAATCATATTCTTCCAACACTAATCTAAATTTTAATAGTCTGCTAGATGGATCTTTCATTCCAAAAAGATACACTAACGGTTTATGGTCTGTCATTATTGTAAAATTACGACCATAAACGTAGGGTCTAAAATATTTAACAGACCAAACTATAGCAAGTAGTTCTTTTTGTATAGTTGGATAATTCCTTTCAGCTTTATTCAAAGGTCTACTAGTATACGCAACGGGTCGCAAGTCTTTATTACACAAAACAGCTCCAATAGCATTACCAGAAGCATCGGTCTGTATTACAAATTCATTTTGCTCAGAAAAGTCTGGGTATTGTAAAATTGGAGGGGATATTAAACAATTTTTTAAATATATAAATGCCTCTTGGCATTCATTTGTCCAAATAAATGGTTCGTTTTTTCTACTTAATTTATTTAATGGCATAGTTATTTTCGCAAATGAATCAATAAATTTACGATAATAATTACAGAACGCTACAAATCGTTTTACTTCATCTGCATTTTTAGGAGTCGGGTAATTTTTTAATATTTTTATTTTTTCGGGATCTGGAGAGACTCCCTTCTCTGAAACTAAATGACCTAGATATAAAATTTCCTTCTTTAAAAATTCACATTTTTGTGGGTTTAATTTTAAATTAACTTTTCTAAGTCTTTCCAATACAGATATCAAATTTTGATTATGCATATTTAAATTTCTCCCAAATACAATTAAATCGTCTAAATAAATGAAACATCTATCAAATGCTAGTCCAGACATTGCTACAGACATCATTCTGCTGAAAGCACCAGGACTTGACTTTAATCCCATGGGTAAACGTTTCATCTGATACTGACCAGTACTAGTACTAAAAGCTGTTAATTTTCGACTATTGGAATCCAAGGTCATTTGATAATAGCCTTGGTAGAGATCAAGATGTGTGAAATAAATAGCACCAGATAGAGAATCTAAAATTTCATTAATGTTTGGCAAAGGAAACTTATCATCACAAACTACTTCATTTAATTTCCTGTAGTCTATTACTAATCGCCATTTCTTTTCTTTTCCTTCTGAACTTTTCTTTGGAACTAATAAAATAGGACTAGACCATTCGCTATTGCTTTCCTCTATTATATCATTTTCTAACATGTTACTAATTTGTTTACTTATTTCGGGTCGTAACGCTTGCGGTAAACGATACGGCTTAGTATATATAGGGGATGTATTAGGTTTTATAACTATAGACTGTTCGTAAATATTTGTAGTTGTTGCTCTGTCTCCTTTTACGTGAAAAACATCAGAATATTTAGCACAAATTGACTCAATTGACTTCTGTTCCTCTTCATTTAAATAGTTTAAATTCAATTCTGACAGCAGTGTTTTGACTCTTTCTACATCAATATCACATTTTTTAAATGCGCACATATTATAGTCCCTTAAAGATTGTAAATCTGGTATAAAAGATTGTAAATATATGTCCGTTTCATTAACGTTTAATATTTTTATTGGTATCCTGTTATTTTTCACTCTTGCTATAGAATTTGCAAGAAAAACATTATTTTGCAACTCTCTCCCGCATACTATAACATCTTCATTTGACTTATTTTCTACATAAATATAATGTATAGATTCGGAACGTGCTGGAAGTGACAAATTATATTTATTTCTGTCATGTTCCTCTATAAATGTCAAATTATATTCATTCTTGCCAATGCTTATCGTTAATATGTTTCTATTTATATTAATTATTGCCTTATATTTAATAAGAAAATCTAAACCTAATATTCCATCGGCTTTTAATGGTAAGTTATCAATTATTAGAAAATCATGTTGATATTGTATTTTATTTTCATTAATTAAATTTAAGTTTACGTAACCTTGTGAACGTTTCTGTCCACCTATACCATTAATTAAAGTATAGTCTCTTTTTACTAAAATTCCGTTTGGTACTACTCCACTTTTAATAACTGATAGTGTAGCACCCGTATCAACAAGCCAATAGTATCTAATATTATTGACATAAAAAACTACATATTTTGCGTTACTATTAAATGATAAAATAATATTTTTAAGATCGAAAAAACTGGTTTGGGCTAATAACGGAAGTGTCAGTATTGTTAATTTCATGCGATTTTTCGTTATCTTCTACCGGAAACAAATTACGAGACCCACGGTTATTTATATTACCGTGGCTTCTTCCTCTTTGACCATTATAAAATGTCGATGGTGCGCGATAATTACCTCTAAAATTATTACGTCCTGCTTGATAACGATAATTACTGCTACGATATTGACCATAATTAGCGTTATTCCTTTGATATTGGTAACCTCGCGGACGCCTAGTATTATATAATCCTCGTCCTTGCTTAGATGCATGCATAATGTCACCTGTTACTTGTTCAAGAGGCGTATCTTCGTCCTTTGCTGCTTGTATCGCATCTTTGAGGCTGCTGTAGTTGCGAGCGCTGATGATCGTAGACAGCCGGGAGCTGCGCAGGCCATCTGAAAACCGTTTTATTGCCAATCGTTCATTTAAAGGTTTCAACACAGAATATGCATCAGGTTTTCCGTCTGCCTGAGCAATAGTCATATCTGTAAATAATTTTTCTATTGTAGTTCCATAACTGTCAATAGATTTTGAGCCTTGTTTAGTATTTAAAAGTTGCGTCTGTATGGCTACAAAAGATTTTGTAGGAAGTAAATGACGCCTGAGGTCATCAATAAGGTCTTTTACTGTGACGTAAGAACTTGAAACGCGTAATTTGGCATTTTCCGACAGTCTACTTTTTAAAACAAATTTAATCAACGAAGATTTACCTTTTTCCTCCGCTATCATGTCCGCGTACATCTCGACGGAGTCAATCAGTCGCTTTGTTGTCTCTTCTTTACCGTCCATAGCTGGAATCAAACTACACGCTACTTTTAAATCAAACTCCATATTGTCTGATTTTATTTTAGATTTACTACACAAAATATTAATTTCGTCGTATACCTTCTGGATTTTATAAAATATTTCAATAGCTGACGCTATTAATTCCGAGTCCTTACTGGTTTTTAAAGACGAAAAAATAATTGTACATTTATCAAAAATATCCTTAGATTCACTTAACTTAACCTTAGTACTTTTACATGTATACCTACTTTGGCCTTTCTTGATCAAATATTTTCTTATTTCTATTAAAACATCGTAATATTCCAGTAAACTATCTATCATATTTTAAAATAATTATTTTGTACATAAACATTATTATATTTTATGGCATATCCATATTATTCTTACTCCATACAACATTACGTGCATTGCGCGGAATGCGCTGCGTTGCAGTTTACGCGAGCGGTATCATATTCGATGAGTGATTGTGCACGGCTTAAGCTACTTTTAATTTATACGTTATGAAATATGATATCTATTAGCAAACTTAATCACCATTAATGAATTAAAATTAAAGTTCAAAAGTATTTTTAAGACATAGTATGGCACTTTAATAGTTAAATGTTTTTCACTGCACCTTATATTAAAAAAAAAAACTCACGTAAAGTCACGCTGCTGTGATATAGGTACCCAATTTAAACCGGTTCATCACCAGGTCCTCGGCCACGTGCTCGGAGTGACGACCGGATGCGTTGCATCGTCGTCAGCCCTATCTCGCGTTGCATCCAGCGGCGATGGCACTTTGCGTAGGCACGTCCGCGTCATTGCTGCCAGCCGCATTCTGGCTCAGGAACACATCTTCTTTTCCCACTGATGCTCTACACATGGTTGACGACAAAACCTGGTGACCCTGACCTTCTGTCTGGCAGTGTCGCCATGAAGAGGTGGGGGCTTGGAGCTTCAATTAAACACGTCTGCTTACTTGCAAGTCATGATTTATTCTATCGTAAAATACACTATGACGGAAACTACAAACTAAGTGATATTCTAAACCTAACCTAAAGGTCTGTACACACATACACTTCACTCCAAGTTAGTAGAGTTAAGCTACTGGCGTCTGTCTGGCACGGTAGATTAGCTATGATCTAAGGTGAACCTAGTCAGAAAACCAGTGGCTTTACCTCGGCTGTCAAACTATGTATTAAAACCAAACTTAAGTTTTAAGTTTGAACGACAGCAAAACTAAAGAGGCATCAATCCACTATCTATTAACAATGGCATCTCTCAGTCGATTCAAAATCATCTCTAGTGCACTATCATATATACATAGACGATCACGACCACATACTTTACACACCTCGCCAGAGGTTGTGCCATCACAGCATGCACAATGGATCCAACTGGGTCGAAGTGCGTTCCGGTGGTTACCGGGCCTAATTAATAGCCGCCAACAATAGAATATTACAGAATACTCTTAAAATTCTTCTTTTATCTTTTGTGTTCGTCAAAAACCGACAATTGGCGGAGCACAGGCGAGCACGAACCAAATGCTCGAAGCGCACTCGTTCGAGGCTTGCAAGTCAGTCACGAATATGAATTTGTGCTCGGCTCGTCTAGTGTAGACGCACCTTTAGTGCTCATCGTTTTAAAGTCATCATAGCCAAAATAATGATTGGAAAAGGAAAATATTATGATTTTAAGCAATTTTGCAAGAACATTGGTACAGCCAAGGCTAGGGTAGCGTTCAAGCTTTGGCTTAATGTGCAATAATCAATTCCCATTACCAAAACGTTTCGCTTGAATTTCAGTTTATGAATACGACGCGGTGACTAGGTATTATGGTTGACATACATTATGTATGTCAACCATAATACCCAGTAATCGTTTTCAATTATTAATGTTTAAAATCAGGAAATTGCTAAATATTGCTTTTATAGATTAAATTTAGTCTTTCCTGTCTAAACTATAAATACGGGTCCATTTTTTGAACGAATACAACAACTGTGTATACTTTGTGAAATAATAAACAAAATGGCTCGTGTACATACAATTATTTTTGTACTTTTCGTGGCAGTATCTTACTTCAAGTGTATTTCGGAGACGGTATGTATGAAGCTTCCCGTGGGGTGTCCAATAGCACCCTCCCATTTCCTCCCGTTGGGTGTCCGTAAGAGGCGTCTAAGGGAAAACAAGGAGACGGGCAGCAGCGTCTTTTTATTGGATTACCTACCACCTATACTGCAATCTCCAAGACGCCTGCCAAGCGTGGGGATTATGGCAACCCCTCCCTTTTCTCAATACAATTAAAACATTACAATAGAAACAGATGACCATGTACAGGTCTTGACACATAGTTATCTACCTATTTAAAAGAACAGGGTGTATTCAGGAACCACGATACAGCCAAAACCATTTAACGCACAATCTTTAAATTTGGAACCAATATAATATATAGAAATAGTCTGGATAAGATCGGATTTTTCTAAATTCCACACCTAAGTGGGTCAAATGGGCTCCTATAATTTGTATGAAAAAAAAATATCACAAGGATACGAAACATTGTCAGTGTACTGAGCAAAAGCAACACGTATAACACAACTTTTTGAAAATCGACCCTTAAAGGGGTTTTTGCATGGTATTTGAGTATGAATTGCGGAAAAAAAAATGTCATGCTTCATTAGGAAACTTTGCAAATACATTTATCGAACTAAGTAATCATTTTTTTAAATCAACTCCTAAAGGGGTCAAATTGGGGTCCAAAAAAATATTTCTCGACTTACAGCCATAATTATTAATTTATGTATTATATTTTAAAAAACTTATGTGTACTTTCATATACATGTAAAATTATAAGTAGGTATAGTAATTGAAGGTAGACGAGTTGGAAACAATTCATATTTTATGTTAACGTGTTAGTGTGCAACGTAACATTTGATAAGAGCGCAGTCTTATTTTTTTAGCATCTTAGTTTTGATTAAGCTGATTAACATTAATATTTGGTGCAATAGTAAAAAAGATTTACTTTACCTTATTTCGTTGGCTATATAAGTTCATTATTATAATATTATTGTTATTATTGTTGTCCATTAGGGTAACAATGATAGATTCTGATTTCAGTTAAAGTAATGTGAGTGTAACCAGAATAATATGTCTTGTAAAATAAATGATAGTGTAGCAATTATCAAGGGATAGCGGTATAACCACCCTAATCATATCTATAAGGCTATAATATGCCCAATTATCATTATGCGATTCACATAAAATTGAGGATTCTAAGTTTGTAGTACCATCTTTTTACTCTATTTTTAGAAGTAATTGATATTAATTTTTAATGTATTTCAAGTGTGTATAAAGACTTTATTTTCTTTTACCATTAGACTTCAGTACTACAGTTGAAATGCGAGAAGAAACGTAAAGTATATTGCAAGAAGTAATAAAATTCGATTATAATACGAGTAATATAAATACGTCGATGCTAATAAATCAGAATTACATAAACCAATAATTGATTTGAGCAATTATTATGATAGTGGACATAGAGATCTAGAGTTTATCATGTATTCTGTATTACCATCTATTATCGATTAATCAAATGATCTTGTAACTTATTATATAAAACTAATGTTTGACGGGATGGATAATGCGTTGGCTAGAAACCTCAACCGAAACCCCAAAGTCGAGGGCTGACTCCCAGCCAGGACAACAACTGTTTGGATAAACACGTCCAGCATGAGATTGTTACAATATATTATAATTATATTCTTATTTGTACATACACATGTAATTATGTTCGTCGGCGGAACTGATGCCGCCGTAGCACAGATTGCTCAATGTTTGCAGTGTGTGGCTTACGGGAAATTTTTATAAACAGCTACTAATTACTAATCTAATTCATACCTGTAGCGTATTCAGCTCGTAGTGGTTTTTGGCATAGTTACTGGACTGCGGGCATGATGAAAGGGATGTCATCGATGTGCAAGGATCTGCAAAGGTCTGTGGTAGGGATAAACTTACAGCTTCTATCCACAGTGCTCCCCATACGTTAAAAGCTTCTGAAAAATGCGGTGTGATATTAAATTACGTATAACTACTAAAAGTTTTTTTTACTGTATACGCTGTGGTTGGTTACATTTTTCAATTCAATTCAATTTATTTATTGCAAAATATGAGTACTTAATTACAGGTACAGGTGTTATACAAATATAGTACCATCATATTTTACCTTGCGGTATGCAATGATATTTCTTTCACAGTTCTAACGTAGATCTTGTTACTTGATACGAATTTAAAATATTTGAGCTGTGCAGGCAACGCTGTTGAACCTTCTTGATTTCCTTGTATTGCTAAACTTACAAGACTGATATTGTTACTACCTATAGGTACAAACATTTCTTAATATATGTATAATATAGGTTGTTTTCAGGTTTTACGAGTAAATAAATTAAAATATAAGTATTGGCAAGCTTCCGCCGTACTGGAATTAGTACTACTACTAGTACTGAATTAAAGCATTCTATAAATTATTTATTTTACGCAGGGCCTTGGAATAATAATTGCTAAGTATAGTATGTTCTTGAAAGTGGTAAATCTGATTGACTATTAGAATCTCGATAATGTACAAGATTATGTTTTGTATACGCAAGTTATGCGCAATATTATTATTCACAACCAGTAGTCACAATCAGTATTATTATTTATACCTTTTTACTTGATTTACGCTTTCTGGGAGACATACTTTGCTATAATATCTCGGTCTATGCGCTACCTCCTCAGGTGGCGCATAACTAGCTAGAGTTCAAAAAATCCATATCTAGCAGTATGTGCCTGACAATTTGATATTATGTCTGGTACTATACAATGCATCAAAGATTGTTATATGTATTAACTTGATGCCATCGGAGCTATACACGGTATACTTGGGAATCCGACAATAATACATATTGTAAGGTAGTTCGATGTCATAAGACCCATATTCAGTTTATGTAAAGATCAAATAATAAATACATTTTGTAAGGTATTTTGATGTGATAGGAATCATACACAGTGTACGTGAGGATGAAACAATAAATACACGTTGTAAGATAGTTAAATGCCATAGGACCCATACACGATTTACGTGAGGATCAATCAATAAACACACATTGTGCATTTTGTCACAGGACCCATACACGGTTTACATGAGGATCAAGTGAGTATACATTGCAACGTAGTTGGATATCTGATACTTACACGGGATACTTACACGGTTTCCATGAGGATTAAACAATGAATGCACGTTGTAGTGTGGTTGGACGTCATATGATCCATACATGGTTTACGTGAGGATTAAACTATGAATGCACCTTGCCGTGTAGTTAGACGTCAATTTTTTTTTCCCGTACGCAAAATACGCGCTTTGACGTGGAGTTGCGGAAATCAGCCCATGATACCAAATAGATGTCAAATGATCCTTACACGGTTCACGTGAAGATTAAACGATGAATGCGCCTCGCAGTGTAGTTAGACGTTAAATGATCCTTACGCGGTTTACGTGAGGATTAAACAATGAATACACATTGTAGGTATCATTGTATACATATCTCATATGATCCATACACGGTTTACGTGAAGACAATACGACTAACGTCTCTTGACCAAATCCGAAGACGATGACAGCTTCTAGTTTTTCACAAATACCAAACAAAAAAGACATCACAGAAAAGTATGGTTATAATTATATTTATTTCATGGCACCTTCCGTACACTATATACGTGTATTGTGTATCCACGTAGGTAACACATTTTCATAACACAAAGCAGGTAGAGTACCTATGCATAAATATTTTCATAACAATGAAATTGTGAGATCGAAATGGTATATCTGATCTATGATTAATTTGTGGGTTCAAATAAGTAAATATCTTATATCACACCATCCCCGCGCAAAATACATACCTACGTTGGGATGTCACGATTACATCATACGATGGTCATCGAGTAGAATATGGTTCGTGTATGGTACCTACCTTAATTATTTATGTAATACTTCCAAATGCCAAAGTACACAAAAGCGCGCAAACGCCCCTAAGATACTACATACAAGTACAAAAGTTGAGACACACATACAATACACGTTTTGTGATACTGAGCATTTACGCACGACATACATTGGCGTGTTTATGATTGAGATGTTTTAATCGCTATGTAGATTATTTAATTAATATAAAAATATAATCAAAGTCAAAGTCAAAATATCTTTATTATGTATAGGCCCCACGGAGGCACTTACACAAAAATCATTTTTACAAACTACCACCGGATCGTAACGCGGCCGCTACTGAGAAGATCCGGCAAGAAACTCAGCGGGCTTGTCTTTTTTTGTCATTTTTTTTTTAAAAATAGTTTTACAAATTTTACTTATGTCAGCCTTAAACTTCTAAGCTTGCATGAGTTGAGCAGTTCAAGCCCACGCAGCTTTATCCTCCAGGTAATCCGAGATTTTATAATAAGCCTTTTTTGACAAACGGCTTTTTATCAAAGGTTTAAATTTCTTTATTGGAAGATCTCGGATATCCTGTGGCAGTTTGTTATAAAAGCGTATACTTTGGCCCATAAACGATTTGCCTGTTCTGTGGAGACGCGTGGCATGTACAACAAGATCGTGTTTGTTCCGGGTATTAATATTATGTGTATCACTATACTTTTTAAAAGAACTGATATTTTTTTTAACATAAACTAAATTTTCAAATATGTATTGTGACACAACCGTTAGAATATCTATCTCTTTGAATTTCTCTCTAAGTGAATCAATAGGAGCCAGATTGTAAATGGCTCTCACAGCTCTTTTCTGCAGAATAAAAATAGTATTAAGTTCTGCAGAAGATCCCCACAGTAATATGCCATATGACATAACACTGTGAAAATAGCTGAAATAAACAATTCTAGCGGTTTCAACATCAGTTAAACGTCTAATTTTCTTGACTGCATAAGCCGCGGAACTTAGCCTACCCGACAACTTCTTAATTTGTGGGCCCCACTGTAGTTTGGCGTCAATTGTTATACCTAAAAACACAGTCGACGCCTCAAGGTCCAACGCTGCTCCATTTATTTCTACATTGGTTGCCAGCTGTCTCACATTAGGAGTTACAAATTTCATACATTTAGTTTTGGTCTCATTAAGTTTTAAATTGTTAACATTGAACCAATGGACAACCATAGAAAGTACATTGTTCACTTCGTCATAATCATGGAGTTTACGCTTAACTTTAAATAGAAGAGATGTATCATCCGCGAACAATACAATATTAAGTTTGTCCCCCACGAAGTAGGGTAAGTCATTAATATATATTAAAAACAAAAATGGGCCTAATATTGAACCTTGAGGAACGCCCAGGGAGACCACGGAACCTGGAGATCTCTTACCGTTTACATCGACCCTCTGAATTCTATTATTCAAATATGAAGTCAGAAGGTCTAGAGCTTTATTCCTTACACCATAGTGGCGTAATTTCCTGACCATCGTGTCGTGATCTACGCAGTCAAAAGCCTTGGATAAATCACAGAATATACCAAGAGCATCCCGTGATTCCTCCCAAGCCTCGTAGATATATTTTAATAATTCGACTCCCGCGTCTGTAGTTGAGCGATTCTTTCTAAAGCCGAACTGTCTATTGTGAAGAAGATTATTTTTATTAAAATGATCCAGTATTTGACATAGAATAAGCTTTTCAAAAATTTTACTCAAGGCTGGCAACACCGAAATTGGCCTGAAATTTGTAGGATCAGCGGTGCTGCCAGACTTAAACAAAGGTATAACTTTACTGTGCTTCATGAGGTCAGGAAATACTCCACTCTTGACACAGTTATTAAATATCACTGCCAATTGAGGGGCAATTGCTTCAATTATAGACGCTATTGTTTGTACAGAAAGCCCCCATAAATCAGCTGTCTTTTTCTGATTAAGCTGTTTAAAAGTATTTATGATGTCATTGGCAGTTACAAAACAGAATTGAAAATATGTGCCACACTCTGGTACATTTTCTTTTAATAGGATTTCAGCGGAAGTGGACGAGGAATTTAGAGTTTTCGTTATATTAATAGGAATATCTGTAAAAAATCGTTCAAACTCTGTCGCTACATCTAAATCCGCCGTTACATCTGTATTATTAACATGTATACAAAAATCACTATTCCGTACTGATGACTTACCAGTCTCACTATTTATAATATTCCATGTCATCTTAATTTTGTTTTCAGAGTGTCTGATTTTACTTTTTAAATAATTAGCTTTAGCTATGGAACATACTCGTTTAAATAACTTAGAATAATGTTTTACGTACTCTTTAAATAGCGGCGAGATATTAACAGATCTTTCATTATAAAGTTCGTACAATTTTCTCCGGCTCGTATGAATACCTATCGTCGCCCAATCATTAAACGATACACGATCATTAATCGATATAGTTTTAGGTGTAAATATTTTTCCAAAGCGATTATCGATACATTGGAATAAAGAGTTATATAAAATATTTGGATCGTTATGACTGGGCAACACAGGCAAGCTGTCAGTCAGGGTGGCATTGAAATGACATAAGCGACGTTTGGTTATCGGAACAAACGTAACATTTCTTTGACATTTAATGATTTTACTAGGAAACACAACAAGTTGACCACAATGGTCAGAATCCAGTTTATTAATAATATTCTTGTGCAACGGTTTTATACTTGTAAATACGTTATCAATACAGGTTGCACTAAACGTTGTTATCCTAGTGGGCTCAAAGAATATGTTGTACAAATTATGTGATCTAAATAATGTTATAAATTTACTAGTCACAGTGTTATTTTCCAGTAAATTTATGTTGAAGTCTCCACAGACAACAATAGTTTTGTTCGTGTAAGACATTTTGTGCAGAACAGCTTCTAATATTCGTTCAAAATCATCATATGGTGCACACGGGGTCTATATACGCTCAACACCAAAAACTGCTCAGTCTCAATGCAAGCTAATTCAATAACTCGTTCAACAGAAAGGCTCACCAGATCTGTACGTTCTTTATATTTAATATTCTTCTTAATAATAATTAGAGAGCCCCCGCGAATTATGTTCACTCTGCTGAACGAGCTGGCAACTTGATAGTTATCAAAATTAAACATGAACTGGGGCCCAACTGTCACCTCTATTAGCAGCGCTAATACAATATTAGATCGACTTTTCCTACTGGTACGTCCAAAAACTAATCTTATTTGGGTGCTTAAATAACATTGTTTTCTAAGAAGTTTTGGTTAAATTAACGTTAAATTCTTTACTCAAGAAGCATTACAACTTACTGTGACGTGGCTTTTGATAGCCAACAACGCTAACAATATTGTTTTTCTTGTCAAAATTAGCCGTCATACAAAAGTTGCTCGGAGGCGACTGCAATAACATTATTTTGTAAAATTCTATATGAAAAACGCTGAGTTACTTACAAAAAATAGTTTTGGGGACATTTAAAGTTAGTGAAACTTATTTATTTGTATAAATATTACTTTAGTATCTACGTGTGTGTAATAAGTAAGTTTGATTTCAGATGGTGATCAAGCAAACGAATTATTTCAGTTTTTGGATGCTGTTTACGCTGAAACTAATAATAAACGAAAGCTGCGACGTATGCAGCTTCATGAGTGACCACTTTACTTAAGTTGAAGCCAAAAAACACGGACTTAAAGAACCTAACGCATAATCCAAGCTAACGCCGTAAATCTCCGTCTGATGAAGAAGCCGACAACAATAGACTTGACGATTTGTGCAAATAATAAGTGTAGATAATATTATAGTTGTGAATCTCATGAAACTTGTATGTGTACCAGTGGACTATAAATCATCCAGATATTGGTTCCCAATATTGGATGCAACATCCGATTGTATCAAAGCTTGCTATAAGCATAGTGTAATACACAATTTGTGCAGCTTACATAACTGTGAAACAACGAAGTTGTGATTCGTGAACAACAATACCAGCGAATAGTCAGAAAGAAATTTATATGGCTCTGCAGCAGGGTTTATCGGTTAGCGATTCCCCCTGGTTCGGAGACTGTTGTAGTTTGATATTAATATACCGCTTTTATTTTCATTTTGGTTAGGTATTTATTTATCTAATACATAAGTAACTAACTACTATAATAGTTATAAGTCTAAGGTTATAACATAATAATACTGGGACAATCCACACACAGTCATCCAATGAAGGCAGAGCCTGTACTATGGTAAGCAGACAACTGATACAAATACTTACATACTTTTTATTGTAAATACATCCTTTAATAGATATAAACAACACCCAGATAAGGGGAAATGTGCCCATAACCTATTGGGTAGCGGACAGGGCACAGAACTCTAAGGGCCAGGGTGTCCTACCACTAGACCAATATCTAGTAGTCAGTAACTCATAGTGTACAACTTTAATACATAAGATAATTTATAAATATTGATGTAAATATGCAATAAAACATGTGCTTTTTAAGAGATTTTTATTTTATTTCAAATTGTCAATAACAGATTAATACCATGCACTACTTACATGTTTTTACCAATAACATGTACTTTACTTATATAATTAGCTCATTTAATAATTATAGATTACCTAAAGGTATGCTTAAATAAACAAAACTCAGATACTAAACAGCAAGAAAATCAAAGTAAGTATAAGTTAACATTTTTTGAAACCGGGTTGCAGTCAAACAAGGCTGGTTTGCTTTTATTATAGAATCTTCATGTTATATTATGGTCGAGGCCTACTTACACACACAAATGTTTAATGCTGTTGTATGTACTTAGTCCCTCCTTAGTACAGAGTTGCTAAGTGAATAGGATCCTATTCAACAATAATTATTATATCCGCGGCACACTATGATTAGAAATAAAGTATTGATGGATGGACTAAGGTACCACAATCTACCCCTTTGGTAGCCCGCACACTGTCAACAATATTGTCAATATTCTACAACCCGTATGATTTAAGTGTGCACCTGGCGGTGTGAACTTGCAATCCAGTGAGGTGCACAGTTAAGTCGGACGGGTTGTAGAATATTGACAGTGTGCGGCTAGCCTTTGGGTAAATTAATCTGCTATTTGTCAGAATTTATAGCCTATAATGCATTAAAATTACTATTCCGTCGTTTGAACCGTATGTGAACTCAGAATAATTATGATGAAATTTTTGTTTACTGGGATCACTGCACTGGGATCTAACAAATCCTCTTGAGTTTGTTGATATTTAAGTATTTTAAGTCCTAGCCCTGCTGCAGTGGCTCAAACAGCTAGCAGCAGCTGTTATTGCATTCATTGTTAACTCTTTCAGCATCACGTTTCGGAGGCGGCGACGTATGATGATAGTATTGAACTTTACTTCTGCAAGATGAATAATAAAACACGATTTAGCTTACACGTAATCATTTCATTAATAGAAAATACATATTCATTGTTTTAATTATGTTCAACTATGACTAACCTTGTTTCCATAGCGAAAATTATAATTCTATGAACACAGTTTGTTTGCCGCTTATATATGCCGCCATAATTTTTCGCTTAGGTACTAATTCCATTTGTTTTATCTCATTTGTTTAGGCACCGAAAATTAAAACTTGAGATAAATAAATATTAAATACCTATGTATTGTCCGTCCCAGTGCCAATGTCTGTTCTGTGTTGCCAGCAGATGAATCGAATGGCCGAAAGCCGAAAGCTTTACGGGAAAGGGCCGATTTTTTGTAGGAAAGGCCGAATTTATAAGATCATTGCCCAAATGCTTTGGACGGAGAATTATTTCTTTTGTCATTATATTCAATGTATGTACTATTTCTTTGGCACGATTGCTTATCTTAATGGTTTCTAACTCGCATATTGTTAGATTCGCATTAGTTGTGCGTAGTAATTCATATTAGGAATTTATGCATATTTCATCATAATCAGCCGGAAAATTTCTAGAAATAGGCCAAACCCCTCGGAACACCACAAAGAACGACACTTGTCTATTTGCATCCTGCAACTTGTATAATGTCAGCGGTCACTCTAGTGGTAGGCCTGCTTATTTTTGTTGTCTGGGAGGAAACTTTCAAAACGTTTTCCTTACGGTGCAGGCCGGGGGATGTGGGATTTTTATCCACTAAAACTTTCCCGGTGGCCTTCATCGACGCTGTAGAACTTTGGGCACACCGATCGGACCTCACCAGAATCCCTCCAACACCGGACGCTTGCTAGAGCACCCGTCCCTCCCGGGAAACAGAGAAAACAAGGTCTCCCGTCCCCTGCACCGTCGCGTTACTTGCGACAACGCAGGATCTACACCGCGACGTCGCCTGCCTCGGAATGGTTACCTTGGACCTAAAAAACTTCCTTCCAGATTGTCCTCAGTGCATCATTCTTCGAATAATGTGGCCTGCCCATTGCCACTTCAATCTCGTCAAAAAACTCCAAGCGTAGGTTGTTGCATGACTTTGAGCACCCACAGAAATCTAAATAACATGGTGGCCCATGTTATTTAGATTTCTGTGGGTGCCACACTAAACCAATAGAAATATGACAATCAAACCAATGTTTTGGATGGATTTGCTCAAAGCCGATGACTGCCAACGTACATTCCGAAAGGCCGAAAATTGTTCGCCTAAGGGCCAATCTGGCAACATTGGTGTGCCCACTTTTTTGTTTTAGAGTTCCGTTCCAATTCACTTTAAATTTACTTATCTAAATATCGGCATAAATATTATGTAATTTTCTTTTATTTTTACATTTTGAAGTTATACAATTGTACATAATAAATATATGAATAATTATTAAACTAAAACAACTTTTAAATATTTTATTAAAGCAAATATTCTTACACATAATTTATTAATGTTTCTCCCCAAAATCGTAATTTGGAACGTCATATGAAAGAGAAAGCGCTACGTGCTCGCGTATAGCGTCATTTCTTTCTGACCTCAGCAGGCCATAGACAATTTGTATTATATCCTTAATTCTTTTCCGCACTATTTGGTTTTGTATTAACCATGTTCAGCGTAGGTCACAGTATTTTTAAGAGTAAAGTGAATATAAGCTCAAAACAAAACTCAATTGAATTAATGTTATTTCATTAAAGGTGACAGTTGGGGCCCTGGTCACCTTTTAGCCAATGTTCAGTTACACAAAAAATATCTATATTGTGACCATTCAAGAACAATTCAATTTCTAAGTCTTTGCCCAACATTCCTTGTATATTCTGATGTACCAAGTATATGCCTGTTATTTTATTTACATTTAATTTATGGTTATTATTACATGGGCTTTTCTGTGAATTTAAATTAAAATTATCATTTAGTTTAGCCATGCCAGAGTTGGTCTCTGTTGTCTTAGAGTCTAATTTAAATGAATTAAAATGTCATTATTAATAGCCAACTTCTTGGCTGAATTAATTTGAATGTCAAATTTTTTTTGCTCAATAGAAGCAACATGTGTAGCCAAGTTCTTGGCTGATGTATATAAATAAAATGATAGCGACAGTGCTATTTGTTGTTTACAATATTTATTAAGATAGTATTTATCTTTAGTCAAATAAAAATTAACATTACTCATGTTATTTAAGTCAATTAAATTAAATTTATTATGTATGTCATAACCATTGCAATATGTCATGGTATGTAAAGTCATATTCAATTTATGTCTAATAGTATTTTCATCCTGTGGCAAACCTTTACTGTAGGGAAATGTGAACATTACAATTCTTTTGACAGAAATATTTGACAGTAACTCATAGTACTTATGCAACTGTTGTTTGCACACATTTCCTCTATTTCCTACCAATATTATCAATATAGTATCCGGACTAAAATTATGTTTTGATATTTTATCTAATAATTGAGGATAAGTTATACCAGGCATACAATAATTAACTATAGAATGACCCGAATAAATATCAGTCAACATGTGGCCCATGTCCTTACTAAATTCATCACCAAATATCACAATTTTGGTGGAATTTGATGTCTCACAGGTAACAGAAAGATTACTTAACAATGTATTATCACTTACAACATGAAGGGAAGATTGCTTTGATGACTTATTGGTTTTGGGACTACACACCGGGGATGAAGAGCATAATGACTGGTTTTGATCGCTATTCATTTTGTTATTTATGACTAGCTCATTCATGGCCAGTGTGTACTCTTTTATTACTTTTTGAGAACTTGCATATCTATCTGATAATGATATTAATTTCTGTTGTAAATGTAAAATCTCACCTTGCAAGTGCTCGGTATCTTGTTTATATTTCAGTGTGCATTTATCAAGCTTACATGCACACATATCCAATTTATCAATTAAGTTTAGTCTCTCGCGATTTAATTTTACATTTTTAATAAAGAATTTATGTTTCTTTACAAGTTTCTTAGTTTTTCTTATATATTTATTGATTTTTATATATTTCTTTAATTTTTTATTACTGCACTTAACAATACCTTTCAAATCTCCTACTGGATTTTTACCAGGTGTCAAATCTACTGATAACATGGGTTTCTGATGATGAGCAGCAGGGACCATGCTCGGGGCACTAGTAACCAACTCATCGAACAGGCTTTGGTTTAGTGTGGCAGTGAAGTTCAATTTAGATGTTTCTAATTGAGATATCTGTGTGCAAGCATCACGAAGCTGCTCCTCTAATGAAGCAATACGGTTCAACGCTGCTGCATATTCTTGAGAACATTGATCAAACCCGTTCACAATGATTTGGAGTTTGTCCCGAGCATTTATTGCATCTACACAATGTTGATGCAATTGTGACATTTCAGCTTTAAGCTTTTTATTTTCTTCTAATAATTTAACAAATTCCAATTCATTGTCTTCCCTTTCCTTTTCCATTTGACAACACAGCTCTTTAGATACCTTTAATTCACTCAGAGCCAGTTGGAGTTTGGACTCTTCCTGGCGAGCAAAAGCCCTGCGGGTCGTCATAATGGCAAGTATTCGTATGTATTTAAATAGTAAGAACTGTGGTATCAAACAAACGAGGAATATGTTATTTGGCGACGTGCGTTTGTAATCGGATATGAATATACGTTATTATGCTATTAGAAACTAACTAGCACAGTGAAAAAAAATAAAAATAATACAGGAACGCAGCTCGCCAACGTGAATTACCTAATTAACACTAGCTTCACAATTGTTCATATTTTAAATAACACAATGTTCCCAACTGTCAGCGGCCACTCCAACTATCAAGTTTTTAAAGTCTAACACTATTATTTGGTTTGAAAACCAGAAAACACAATAACACCAAGTTTATTTAGTGAAAAAAATTGTAGTAGGACATTCATTAACTATTTAAAATTAATTTTAATTACAAAAGAAAACAAGAGATTTAAAATCAGCTGTTGACCACAGGGATGCCACGGGAAAAAAAATAATAAGTGGGTTGTTGAAAAAAATAATAATAATCTGTACTTTGAGATATAATTTTGAAGTCTATTAAGAGCATATTATGTACTCTAGCTAGTCCTACGATGCTACCTACGAAAATACCTAACCTAAAACATGATGACAATCAAAAAAACCATAGGGGTTTTTTGTAGGGAAAAAAATAAATATGGATAATTAAACCATTTACCTGAGCGCTTGCTCGCTCAACTCGCTCTCCTTTACATGATTCCGATCTTCTTTTTAACACGCTTTTATTCTTTTAACTGACGGCGTGGGTGCGTTGGTCTTGCATGTTTAGCGAAAAGTAGAACTTTTTTCAGTAAATAAATGTCGCACAAACGCTGGTTTACGCTCACCCCTACATCGTATTGTAAGTTCATATAACAAGTACTTCTTTGATATAGACATATTTGCCACATCTGCAATGAAGTACAAAAAAATGATCACTAATGTTTTGAATTCATCCGTATAATTTGTCTAAGGCCTCATTTACGGAGACGCGGGGCGTCGCGCGTAGCGTGTGGCCCGCGGCCCGTACTAAATTCAAATGTAGGGCGTTGTATGAGTGCGTTTACGGAGAAGCGATTTTACATGCGTTTACTTGAAATGGAGCGTGTTTTACGGCGGAGCCCGCGGATGGCATCGTCACGTTCCACGCGGCGTTAATCGCGGCGGCGCACGCAGCGGCGATTCTCGATGAAGCGATGCCTGTGGCGGAACCTTCTGCCAGTCTATTTGGTAATCGTGCAACACATACGTAGTCACCATCGCAATGGAGTATGATATGATCGATTTTTTTTAGAAGAAAATTGTATGTTGATAAGTGAGTTGCACCACCGTTGCCCGCGGCGATGCCCGCCGCGGGCGCAGCGGTGGGCACCGCCACTCTTGCCGCCCCGCGTCTCTATAAACAGCATCATATATTGCTATAAGTCTGTGTTTACGCGTGCGATGATACGTGCCGCTTCACGCGCCGCCGCTACGTAAACAATAAAAACGTCCGACGCGCCGCGAGACGCCACGCCACACGCGACGCGCGACGCCCCGCATCTCCGTAAATGAGGCCTAACTCGCCAACATGTATAACTATTTTATATATACGTTAATATAACTCGTGGTTAATGATGCTGGTAGCACATATATTTAACTTTAACAACTATACTGTACATTATTCTACTTGTGTTATTGTTTGTTGACATTTGATTTTAATGTTGTTTTGAATTTGCTATTACTTGAAACACATTAACATTTTTGAACACGCGGTACGCTACGCTTAGACTCACCTTGAAGTTTTATGACAACTACAACAAGTAAAGAATTTACCAATATTATGCTGATACATCTTACGACGATACAATTTCTTCACTAGCGGAAATTTTCTTTAAATCGAATCTTATTTGATTTACTTATTTAAGTGGAGGCACAGATTAACTGAAGAGTGGAGGTAAATTTACGTGTGACTCGGGCATCACAAAATCACGTAATGAAGATGGCGACCGGTTGCATGCCATTGACGAGAAATGAGTCAAAATAGTGAAATTTATTTTTAAAAATATGTATTCATAAATCTGTGACTTGGGCAGCATAATCTCCCGTCTACTGCATGTAAAACAGCCTTGTCTTCGTGAAATAAACGAAGTGTATTTCTAGATTTTTCGGTACGGTTCGTTAGTAGACCTATAGACTAACAATGCATTTTGAGATCATTGCAATTAAGTGATAATTAACGGAGTAATTAACACTTTTATGTTCCCGGTCGTAACAATATTATGAATGACTAACGGTTTAATTTTTCTTCGTATGGCAGCATTAACACCAAATATGAGTCTAACTAATTAGTGCTAATAAATTAATTGAGTATGATTCATCTAAAGTGTGTGACCATTTTTCAAAAACTAGTAGAATAGTTAAGTATCTGCTTGAAATTCAAAACATGAATTGCTTTTGGATATAATATCTATGGATGGTAACTAAATTTAAAATGTCGATATAATGTATAGCTTTTAGTTTTGGTCTTGCCATCGATAGCTTTTAGTTTTGGTCTTGCCACATCTCTTGCCGGTCGGCATGGTTTGTTGGCCATCATGTAGCCAGTCCTTTACCCTGCCCGATCAATTAGGTCGTCGATTATCAAACGGAAATAGTGTGGCTTCTGATCAGTATCACATCGGACAATAATATTAAGTAGGTGCAATTATTTATAACTAGTATAATTATGGAGCTAGTTAAAATACTCAACAATAAGCTCCAAAATTATACTACAACATCGATTACTACAATAATTAAGTATAGATATCAGAATAATAAAATACACAAGATAATATGATAGACCATTGGCAGACAGAGCATTATGAAAAAAATATATTGCTTTCATTGTGCTAACAATTTGTGCGAGCGCGGCGGTCTCAAATACCTACTTATTTGAACAGCGGAAGCGGTTAAAAGTTTATGAGCTGCTATCGGTTTCCACTAGGGCTTGAATATCGGACACTTTTTCAATTCCGGAATTGGTTTTCGATATTCAGTATTTCAATTCCGGAATACCGGAATTCCGGAACTCAAATGTCTTTTTGTATAAAATAGTGTATTATATTTTTAATATTTAAATGTATGTTTTCTACCAAATATCATTAGTTTTATGGATTGGCTTTCTTAGTAGGTAATAGAATTATGATCAAATAAAACAAATAAAATGATTCAGTACTTGAATTATATATACACTGGACCGCACAGAAAAAGGGTCGGTTAGAAAATTTTCAATATCTTCAATAGTACCTGACCTAGCTTTATAAAATAAAAAGACTATATTAAAGAGTATTTAAAGCCACATAAACTAATATATAATACCTTTTTATTTATTTTCGATAATTGCATAAAAAACTGAAAATGTAAAATAATGGTCGTTTATGAATTGAGTAACAAAAATTTCAAATAAATTGTTACGCGTTTGTTTGCAATAAAAAAAGTTATTACCTACTATTGTATCTCTGCCTTATAAATTGTATTATTCTGAAGTCATCATGTCGTTAATCCCTGAAGAATGTGCCAGGATCCTGACAATGCTTGAAGGTGGGCACAGTCAGCGAAATACAACAAGAACTGTTGTTGTGACTCTTTGTACAGTGCAGCGAGTACTCCAGCGTTTCCATGAAACTGGATCCAATCTTCGAAGACAATGAACAGACCCAATAAGGTGCACGACGGCGCGGGAGGATCGCTTTATGATGTCAACAATTTTAAGAAATCGCTTTTTTTACGGCTGTTGATGTAAAGAATCATCATTTACGAGCAGGAGGAAACAATCTGAGTACGGATACAGTAAGGCGGCGTCTGGCTGTAGCAAATTTAAAGCCATTAAAACCTGCAAATGGCCCAAAACTAGAAAGACACCACAGAAACTCAAGGTTGAGTTAAGGTAGAAAACACGAGGATTGGACTCTGAGTGACTGGTCAAGATTTGTGTTTTCAGACTAGTCTAGATTCTGTTTATACAAGCACGGCGGGAGTGTACAGAAGACCGGGAGAGCGCTATAACCAAGCCTGTATAGAAGAAAAAGTACCATACGGCGGAGGCTTTGTTCACTGACTTTGTGCACTGAGCTAGTGGTGATAGACAATGGAACTTTAACTGAAGAAAGATAAGACTGAAGTTCTCAATGACTACGTTTGTCCATTTTTAGTGGACGTGGACGAGAATGCCGTTTTTATATAAGACAATGCCCGCCCGCATACAGCTCAGATGGTGTTTGCCTATTTTCAAGAAGTCGGTATCACACACGTGGAGTGGCCAGCACGCAGCCCCATTGAGCATGCATGGGACGAACTGGGACGACGTGTACGTCAGTGGAATACGCCGCTAATCACGCTACGTGAAATGAAAGAAGCTCCAATAGAGGAATGGCAGAATATTCCGAAGCATAGCCTCAAAGAGAGCCTAGTAGAAAGTATACCAAATGGCATAACAGCAGTATTGATATATTCTGTGGTATTGCGAGCTCACAAAGGCAACACAAAGTACTAAAATGCGTGATAAATTGCACATCTGTAACCAATCAACATTTACGAAAATACCGGAAAAAACTAAGCATTTTAATTTATTTTACATTTATTAAGAATAAGAAGCTTTAATTATTTTTTTTTCCTTTAAGCACATTAAAATATTCTTTAATTTAGTCTTTATTTCATAAAGCTAGGTCAGTTGAAGATATTGAAGATTTTCTAACCGACCCTTTTTCTTTGCAGTCCAGTGTATATTTAAAAGAAAAATCAAAAATTATTCAACTTTGTAGTCATCATCATTCATTATTAGTAGCCACCAGACGTCCACTGCTGATGCGTCACCACGCCTCAAGCCGCGTAATAAAATATATTTTTTGCAATATCGAAATTTCGATATTGATCTCGCCAATTCCGGAATTGGAAACGATATTGGATTTTATCGGAATTCCGGAATTATGCCAATTCCGGAATTCCGGAGCTCAAGCCCTAGTTTCCACCAATAGGCTAGATAACTAAAGAAAAATATTTAGTCTATGTTAGTTATAGTTATGAAGGACTAAATATATTTTTATAGTTATCTAGCCTATTGGTGGAAACCGCTCAACGCTCATAAACTTTTAAGAAGAAGAAGAAAGAAGATGTTCAGGACGACTACTGTTCAGGACGACTACAATAGGAAGAAAGGACAAAATAGTGTTTGTGTTACAGAGTGTTGTGTTTTATAGTAATATATAGTTAAGTTTTATAACTCTGCGATAGTTAAGAGCCTAGATTTAATTTCCTAATAAATTATAATATAGTTTTGTGTATAAGCTCACTATCCCGAGGAGGGGTGAGCTGAATCAGTTATAGATAGCCTAGCCTAGGTCTCATAGTACTTGCTATTTGTAATTAGCGTAGGGTAATAGTATAATAGAAGTACCCACATGCCCTAGATGTGCTAAGCACATATATGAACGGCAAATAGCTATTTGCAGCTAGGTCCCAAATCTAGGAACCAACTCAGGACCTAGATCTGGGTCCGCCTTGGTGGGTCTAAGTGCCTAAACAGCACTGATGTACATATTTCCATAGTTATAGGCAGTTGTTCTATCGCATATCATGTTTTCTAGGGTTTTTGCTATGACCTAGGTCCCTAGGGGGTCTAGATCATAGATATACAGATAGTACACATCGCAGGCTACCTATCGGTACTATTTGCGGGCATGTGGATGCTACGGGCAGGGCGCAGGCGAAGTGACAAGCGGCCAAAGCATAGTCGTCGCGCCCCTATTACAGTATTTATCGGCCTGTAGTTCCCTAACAGAAATAGGTAGATAAACCCTATGTACACCGTTAGAAAGCTGCTTACACGCACTTTCTAACGGTATAGGTATCATGTATGTGTCTAGAATAGCCTAAGTAGAATAAGTGAAAATGTACAGTTTTGATAATAAAAATTAAACGTTAGTGGCTGCCTCGGTGGGGCTCTCGTTACGGTAAAGTTCCCTGGAAGGATAGTAAATGCGCATTCGGCGCCACCGTCGGTGAACAAGCAAGCGGTCGACGCGGGAACTAAAAGCAAGATATAAATAGAAGAAAAGAATATTCAGTAC
Organism: Furcula furcula; assembly: GCA_911728495.1. Taxonomy (NCBI): domain Eukaryota; kingdom Metazoa; phylum Arthropoda; class Insecta; order Lepidoptera; family Notodontidae; genus Furcula; species Furcula furcula. The sequence continues at coordinate 21,319,478 of OU452259.1, read as the reverse complement.
GAAGAGCGCCACCGTCGAAGCCACTATCAAGCTTGCTATCAAATTGGGAGTTCTTATTTCACGGACACCTTGTAACCAACCTACATTGTAACCAACAGCGTCAACACTCTTCGGCGGGTTCATACCGTACCAGCGATAGCTACAGACACACAGGACGTCAGTGGCTCGTGCATTCGGGTCCGCCCGTCCTGCACAGAAGAAATACATTTATAAAAAAGAAAAGCGACGCACACACAAAAATAAAAAATAAATTAAACCTAAACATTACAAATATAAAAGAAACAGAAAAATTAAAACAGGTTCAATAATAATAATGACACAGACATCGTACGCCGCATTTTCGCCCAAATGAGGTTGACCTAACAAACAAACTTTAAACAACACACACTTTAAACTTTATACAACAACAACTTTAAACTTTTTACAGACGGTCTAATTAGAACTATTTTTTTTTATTCAGTCATCATCTCATTAAAGATAAAACTTTAGAAAAGAATAGTAGTAGTAGAAGTACAATGTTACATCTGGCCGATAGTTTTCTACGGTTGCGAAGCTTGGACCATAAAGGAGAAGTTGCGCCAAAAACTAGAGGCCTTTGAAATGTGGTGCTACCGTCGTATGTTACGAATAAGCTGGACACAAAAAGTAACGAACCACAAAGTTTTAAGACGAGTTAAAAAATCCCGAGAACTCATGAACCTACTCAAGAAAAGAAAAGTCAATTACCTTGGACATATTTTTAGACACGACCGATACCATCTTCTTCAGGTAATAATGATGGGTAAAATTGAGGGGAAAAGACGAGTCGGAAGACGCAAGCTATCGTGGCTTAGAAATATCAGACAGTGGACCGGCATTGCCAGCGTGGAACATCTATTTCGCTTGGCAAGGGACCGATCTAGGTTTGATGAGCTGACGGCCAACCTTCAGTAGTGAAGAGGCACCGCAAGAAGAAGAAGTAGAAGTACATAGAAAATAGTATGAGCATTCAGATTTTGGAAAAAGTACTAACGGACTTACCAAGAAAAGATAGGTATACCTACCCCTGAGCTGCTGCAGCATCGGTGCAGGCGGCGTAGGGGGCTAAACTTGTTGGGGTTCATTAATGTGTTGGGTCCGGCCCCAGCAAGACTTGAAAATCAGTATAAAAAGTCCATGTTAAATGAAAACAAAATACTTGTTGGATCTCGTTATTGAAAACTTATTATTTACCAAAATGCACTTGTAGCAGGCTGGATTTCCTTATCCTTCATCCTTTCCCTAGTGCGCCTTATATAGAAAAAAGAAGAAATGTGACGTGAATTTGTCACCGCCGCCGTTAAATATTTTCTTATGGCGTGATCGCGATATTATTTAAAAATCATACATATAATAATTAATTCCGCCCTCGTTAAAAGCAAAAGAAGTGCCAGAGACAATAGCAGCAGATACAACTATCTAATTTGTGGAGCAGCAGAGGACGCCGCCATCATCGCATCGCAGCCGTTCAAGGTAGGGCGCACCATCCGTTCCTTGTAGCAGCTGCGATTTATTCCTTTTGTGTTCCCTGCAGTTGCTAACTTCCTTGTCCTTGCAATCCAGTATGCTGCGAATGTAGTATAGTTTCTTTTGTCCGCGTTTTTAATATATAATTATATATTTATATTTACAGTCCACTAGAAAATTGCTTTAGGAAAATTTTTAAACTCCTTAACCCGCCACTTTTTTGGTCCTTCGAGCCGGATGCGATGCGATGATGGCGGCGTCTGCTGCTCCAATACTTATTAATATTATATCTTAATTCAGATTTATTAATATATGGAAATACATAGTAGAAATGTTTAACAAATAACATTATCTCAAGTAGACTTGTTAAGTGAATAATTCAGTTTTGAACAGGTTTTTAATATCCTTCTTGTTAAGTTGCTTTACTTCCAAGTCGATATACGCCTCAGCAAATCGCTCCTTTGCTATGCCATACGTGTAGTTACAGTATACTCGGCCTCTTGTGAACGGTAACCCCCGCGGGATGCTGTCAGGATTAATCGTCATGTTGACAAGATGGTACTTACCCTGGGAAGATATTAAATGTTCAGTTAAACATAGCCATGAACCATTTTTGATTGGCAAGCTATTATAGGCGTGTTTATAAATCAATAAAATTTGATTAAAATATATGCCTCATTTATGGTTATCAGATGGTTAAAGATCGATCTACACCGTCTCTTTGACTATATGAAATAGTTAATTTATTAATACTTTCGATTGTTTCAGAGCTTATGGTTCTGTATATTAGCTGGTCACTTACAGAGCGTCTCTCCCTCTACTGTTGCGTGTTTTATAAATACAGATAATGCAAAAAGAAAAACGCAAAAATAAATAGAAAATTGCATGGTTACCGGTGGGTGTGGACAAGGCTTCATTAGATCCCCTTGCCTCATTGCAGCTCCAAAAAATATGTCTTTTTCTAAAAAGTCACACCATTTAAAGTGAAACTCGATGAAGCTTGGTTTGTAAACATTTGTCAGCCATTGATAGACAAAGAGTTCAATCTAAAAATGAGAAATGGGACTAGAGTTTAGTGTCGCTTGTCGCGTTGCTAAAATTGATTGATGATTTTATGCCTATACGCAAAACCATGGATGCTGCAAAGCATTCGAAACGTCGGGATAGTAAAATCTAAAATAAACCGCGATATAATCCGTAAAATTAGTTAGATTTCAATAAAGATATACATACAACAATTCCAAAAATGAGATTAATAAATACTAATGACATAAAACTACTTGCACCTAGAACCAGCTACGGTAAAAAATAGTATGTATGAAGGCGCTAAAATATACAATCCACTACTAAAGATATCAAATAAGCAAATTGATTTAGCAATGTTCATTTTTTTGTAATGTTCAAAAAACTTCTCAAAAACTATATTGTAAAAATAATAAATTAATGAATAAATAAGTACGTTCTATAAACTAGACAAGAGAATAGTTACGAAATAACCATCTTAATAGTAATTTAAAATATAAGTATCTATATAATTACAAAAAATATAACAAAAAAATAGGTTACCTATTAATTATATAAAAATAAATAAAAATATAATACATAATAACATTCATTAATGAAATCACCCTATTACGTGTCATGTATGTGTCAAGACAAAACGGTATCCGGTCACCATATCATCTATATACTGTCCACCACGGTACTCAATAAAAGCAGCGCAGTATGAAACCTTTTAAAACAACTTGGCAACAGGTTCGTCCTTGGAGGTGATTTCAATGCGAAGAATACCTATTGGGGATCTAGACTTACTACAACTAAAGGTAAAGAACTATTGCATGCAATTAGAAATACGAAATGTGACACAATATCAACGGGGAAGCCAACCTACTGGCCTACAGATCTACACAAAATTCCTGATTTAATAGATTTTTTCATTTATAAAAACATATTGTTAAACTATATTTCTATTGAAGATGGTTACGATATGAGTTCAGACCATTCACCTATTATAGTAACTATTCACAAGAACATTATATATAGAGAAAACCATGCAACTTTAGTCAATAAATATACCGACTGGGAGAGCTTCAAGCACGATTTGGATTCCGCAGTGATCCTAAAAGTGCCCCTGAAAACCCCACAACAATTAGAATTAGGAGTTTTGTAACAAATATCCAACAGTGTGCTTGGAAAAACACACCCGATTTAAAAAAGAAATCTGAAATCATTAATTACCCAATAGAAATCCGAAATCTTATAATTGAAAAAGAAGACAAAGGCAGAGGTGGCAACGGACTAGATATCCACTCGACAAAACCGTTTTAAACAAACTAACAAAGCAGTTAAGTAGGCAAATTCAGAAATTTCGTGATGAATCCACTCATAGTTACCTTACTCAGCTAACGAGTGATCGTACATCTGATTATTCACTGTGGAAGGCCACTAAAAGTTTAAAAAATCCCATCACGCAAATTCCCCCAATTAAGGAAATGAACGGGCAGTGGGCTATAAATAATAAGCAAAAAGCAATTAGATTTGCAAATCATTTAGAGGAAATTTTTCAACCAAACCAGCCTGAAAATGAGATTACTCTTGATGCAATAATAGAAGACGATGATACCGATTTGAGTCTCACTACACCAAAAGAAGTACACAAGGAAATTCAACTTCTAAACAAGAAAAAATCCCCAGGTTATGATCTCATCACCGGGGAAGTCCTCAGCAATCTTCCTCGTAAAGCAATAGTGAAACTTACAACACTTATAAATGCTTCGTTTAGATTAAAATACGTACCCGATATGTGGAAAGTGGCTGAAGTTATTATGATACCAAAATAATAATGTATAATGCTTTAGTATCCGGCATTTTCCCAAATGATTAGAAAACAGCAAATGTAGTTCCGGTTTATAAGTCTGACTGTGCTTCCCTCGTGAATAATTACAGACCAATCTCTATATTGTGTACCTTTGCAAAAGTATTTGAAGCTTTAGTTTGTCCAGTGATTCAAAAACACTTGAATTTATACCTTACTCCGTATCAACATGGATTTGTAGAAAATCGATCTACGTGTTCAAACCTTGTCACCTTTACTGAAGATTTAATTAAACAACTAGACCAAAATAAACAAATTGACGTAGTGTATACCGACTTCAGTAAAGCCTTTGATTCCGTCCCTCATAATATATCAGTGTCTAAACTTTCAGCATATGGATTTACAGGATCGATGCTCAATTGTTTACATTCATACAAAGGATCGAACTTTTAGTGTAGTTGTTAATGGTTTTACGTCAGCTTCATGCAGTATAACTTCGGGTGTGCCGCAAGGATCGCATTTAGGTCCTATTCTAGTCAATGCTTTCATTAACGATATTTCAAAATGTTTTAAATTTTCGTCAGTTTACATATATGCAGATGACTTGAAATTTGCGAAAACTATTGAGTCACTAGAAGATTGCATGCTTCTGCAACAAGACTTAGACAGATTAATAAAATGGTATGATGACAATTATATGCTACTCAACCCTAAAAAGTGCTCCCTCGTTAAATTTTCGAGAAAAATCTGTTGAGTACATTTTGATTATTGTATTGGAAATCACGTAATAGAAGAACATGAAACTATTAAGGATTTAGGTAATATTTTTGACAAGAAAGTAACGTTCCAACCCCATATAGAAAATATTATCAATAAATTATCTCGAATGTTAGGTTTTGTGTTGATAACTGCTAGAAAATTCAGAAATACAAAAACTAAACTGCTTCTATACAATACGCTAGTAAGAAGCTCGCTTGAGTATTGTTCTACTGAAGTATATGTAATTGTATTCCGCTCTTAGGTTACAAGCGCGGTTACTTTATGCTGACATAGGATAAGTTACTAGTTTTAAGTAAACGCTGTAAATTAGATACACTTCAATAAACGACATAGTACAGCAAACATGTCTTTTAAATAACTACTGGACTATACACCAAGATCACACAATATCATATGGCGACCTACTGCCACTTAACATGGAGTTACAAATCTAAATAATTTGAAGATCAAGAGCCAAGACAGAATACGGAAAAAAGGACACTATATTTAAAAAAAAAATGAACATGGGGAAAAACTACTCAAAAGAAGAATTTATTATCGCTCGGAACGAGAATGCGGACCTAACAAGAAGATTGATTTAATGAAATGGCGCTGAATGTCTCTCAGCTTAATTTAACGTAAGCAGTTTAAAGAAGAAGAAACAAGAAGAGGTGTCCAGGGATAGCCCGGCCCGAAGAGGTGTCCAGGGATTACCCGGCCCAACTGAAGAAGATGACAGCATTCCACTCCAGAACATGAAATTGGAGACCCACGCCACGCCGCGTTGCCGTCACCGCGTCGCCACGATGCACCGCCGCCGCGCTGCGCCAGCGTCACACCATGCAACATGACTCCGCGTGCACGTGTGCCGCGCCATATTAGGTACATAATGTATTAAAATTTGTAAGTTTCAAGTAATATTTTCTATATAATGAATACTAGTTACCTATAACTCTTTAATAAGCCCTAGATTTTTTTCTTTTATTTTGCATCAGTATCATGATACTTAAATTAACTCGTATACATAATGAGTTAAAGAATATAAAAGAATATTTAATTAAAGTCGGTCCTGCACGAAGGGATAAGTCAGCCACAGCTAAGAGTAAAGTATTAGAAGGTAATTCTATATATGACCGTTTGATGTGTACTTTGTCAGAATTGCATATTAAAGTAGAGAGAAATGAGATAAGCTCTAAAGTCTATAAACAAGATAGATATCGAAATTCACACTTTATAGAGCAGAATTGTATGTTTAAGTACAAAAGATTTAGGAAGTTCAGACACAATGGCGTCGGATAATTTTGATATAAAAGTAGCTATTTCCTTGTTAAAAATTATCAGGAACATATTACTAAGCAGTTGATCGATGGAATACAGCTTTATAGTTCCATGATAACTGATACCACAAAAAGTAATTTAATTAATTCGCCAAGTGCAAAACTGCGAATGAAATCTAGTTACGAAGATGTAAATAGCTTGCTTGTTGATATTCGTAAGTTTTTATTGCAAAAGAAGTCAGCCGTAGCCATTCAGTCACAACTTCAAACTTGTAAACAAGGTAACACAAGGTAACACAGGTCAATCGATAATTTCGTGTCAGAACTTGAAAACCTGTTCGTGAATTTGACACTCACACAAGCGGATGGTGATGATAACAAATTTAAGGTTTTGCGTCCGATAAATGAATCTATGGCGATCAAACGTTTCGCCGATGGATTATCTAACATGCGACTCAGTACGATAATTGCTTCTCGTCACTTTGAGTCCCTGCCCGAAGCGATTCGAGCAGCAGCAGATGAGCATACGTTGTCTAGTAGGGAGGATCACGTAATGTCAGTTAAACGTGTTAGGGGGAACAATCGTTACCTCCGTAATAATTTTTCTTCCAGACGTGCATGCACACACAATAATTTTCATTACGATTCGAAAAGTTACTACAAAAATCGTAACAATCATTATATGCCAGATTCGAACCGTGAACATTACAATAGAAGACCGGTAACTTATTACAATTGGTCTATGAGAGGTAACTCGCGAGCTACTGCATGTGTTCAGCCACGTTCAATTCCGCGTATTCAACATACACGGTGTGGTACGATACAAGAATACACTAACAATGCACCGAATAGTGAGTTTTTCGTGCCCATAACGAATTAATCATTTATATTAAATTACTAGCTGACCCACGCAGCTCCGCCCGCGCTGTGTTTACGTTTACTAAACTTTCAATAATATACATTCGCATAGAATACAAAACCTCCTTTTTTAAAGTCGGTTAAAAACTTGGACCCACTTTGTACTTGCCCTCCAAAGCACGGAAACGTTTAGTTCAAATGGCGTTAAACGGTCACCCATCTATTTAATGACCTTAGCTAACGTTGCTTAACCTGATCGATTTCCAAAAATTGTTAACAACTGTTTATGAGTGTTCCCTTACAAATATTTATTATAATTATAAAGAAAAAATGATAAAATCGGACCAAGCGTATAACCAAGTACCCATTTTGACTTTAATCCTCTCTCCCAAAAGAACCGTGCTAGATTACGGGATAAAAAGTATCCTATGTCCTACCTCGTAGTAAGATCTCAAATCATGCCAAGTTTCGTTTCAATCCATCCAGTAGTTTCGGCGTGATGCTCAGCCGAGATACAGACAGACAGACAGACAGACAGACACACAGACAAAAATTAAAAAAATTACATTTTCGGCCTCAGTATCGGTTATAGAATGCCCTCCAAATATAATTTTCAAAATATCTTCAATGTACAGAATTGGACCTGTTACAGTTTTATTATAAGTATAGATAGATAACGTAAATAGTATAGTGACTTTGAACTTAGATAATAATAAAGTAGTAAACTTATTAGTCGATAGTGGAGCAAGTATTTGTGTTTTAAAATATGAATATTTGCAAAATAGCAAGTACTTAAAAAATATTAGCTTAGATAGGATACCGATAAAAGGTGTCAGTGGACAACTGATATCAGAAGGATATGTTTATTTAGACTTAGAATATTATGGTATTATTTTTACGCAGAAGTTTTATGTTTTTAAGAATTTATCATGTTATGCGGACGGAATTTTAGAATTTATTTTAAACGACATAATGCTACTATTGATTATAAAACAACAACCTTCCAGTTGTCGAATGATAATGAGTCTGTATGTATAAGGATTAATAGTAATAATAGGTTTATGTATTCGATACCACCACGATGTGAAGTTATCAAGTACATACCTTGCGTCTCGAGTGAGGATTCCGTTATTTTAGCAAATGAAATAAAAGATGGAGTTTTTGTAGCGGGAATGATAGCGAAACCGGAGAATGGTTATATCCCGGTACGAATTTTAAATACAAAGGATGAAGAGATTGTTATTGATTTATCAAATTTAAACATTCACTCTTTGAATAGTTTCGAAGTTTGTACTTTTAACGATGAGTATAATTCAGTAAATCGCGTTAAGTCATTATTAGATTTATTGGATCTTAGTTATTTGAATAAGGAAGACAAGATAAGTATTGAGAACATATGCGCAAAGTACGCAGACGTTTTTCATTTACCAGGAGATAAATTGTCAACTACCAATTTAATGCAACATTCTATTATTTTGAAAGATAACGCAGCGCCGGTTTACGTTAAACCATACAGAATTCCTTACGCGCTAAGAAAAGAAGTAGACAAACAGATAAAGGACATGTTAGATAATGATATCATTGAGAAAACTGTATCGGAATGGTCAAGTCCGGTATTGTTAGTCCCAAAAAAGTCGATTAATTCAAATGATAAAAAATGGAGGCTCGTAGTTGATTACAGGCAACCAAAGAATTTATTTTACGCTATGGTATACCAAAAGAGATAATTACTGATAACGGAACAGAATTTATGTCTCAAATTATGACAGAAACATGTAAATTGTTATCTATTAATAAACTTAACTCGACTCCATACCATCATGAAACCTTAGGAGTAGTAGAAAATTCACACAAACATTTAGGTACATATCTCAGGATCCAGTGTGAAAATAACAAAACCAATTGGAGCGATTGGATTCCGTGCTGGAGCTTTGCTTATAATACAACAGTACATACTATGACCAAGTATACACCATATGAGTTAGTTTATGGAAAATTATGTAGCTTACCTAATAATTTACAAAGAATTGTAGAGCCATTATCTAATTACGGTGATTATCCTTTAGAATTAAAATATAGACTACAAAAAGCCAATGCCGATGCTAAGCAAAACCTATTAAGTTATAAGGAACTAAGAAAATTTATGTATGATAATAATTCAAACCCAATTGTTTATAGGAAAGGAGATTTAATTATGTTAAAAAACCAAACTGGTACAAAATTAGACAGTATTTACACAGTTCCTTATATTGTAATTGAAGATTTGTCACCTAATGTTAAGATATGTAAGAATAATAAAGAATACTTAGTTCATAAGAATAATACAAAATTGTTTTATGAATAAATTTTATAGTAATTTTTAGTATTTTTAAGTTGTTATAATTATTAACTAATTGATGTTTAAAACCAAAAAAAAATGTATATTCCATCATTTTTTTCCCTTTAGCAATAGGAGTAATGATGAGACTTTTTCGGGGGATATGAAGTATATGTAATTGTATTCCGCTCTTAGGTTTCAAGCGCGGTTACTTTGTGCTGACATAGGATAAGTTACTAGTTTTAAGGCGCTAATAACGGTGAAATGCCTGAATTCTTGTTATTTTAAGTTAAATGTTCACAAAAACTGTTAATTTAATCTGTATAGAAAAAATATAAAACGTTAGTTAAAGTTTCGATAAATACGTTTACTTGAATAAAAATTTATTTTTGATAACCACTTCTTAGGAAAAAAAAATTAAAAAGGACCTATTTATGTCATAATTTGCAAATGTTCTCTAAAACCGCTCAAGCGATGGTGTTGGCGTTTACACAGGAAAATAGGTCTTGAAAATACGAATGTCTTTACTTGAAAGATTTATTTTTATTCCGTATTTTACTAGAGAAATATCTATTTTTCCCAAAATTTAATACATCTGCGCAAGCATGCCTGCTCCGATTTCTGATTCAGTCCGCTTCGCGGCATTGTCGAGGGAGGACTGCACGTCGGTGTTGGAGCAATATTGTTAAACTCATTTAATTTTTTAAAGAGTTTATACGCATTTGTAAATATTGAAATTAATAGAAGTACTTAGTTTAGTTAATATCTATACATTAGTATCGGTAAATATTTTTTTGGAAATAAATTAACTTTTTAAGTACGCAAAGACTAAGAAAACTATGCCAATGCATTGGGGCCGCCGATGGGTGACGTCGCGTCGGTTTGTGAATTCGGAACGGTCTTAAATACCGTAATTCATCACGGTTCCCTTGGGAGAGGGTCCCAGTTTTTAACCGACTTTGAAAAAGGAGGTTATTGTATTCGACGCGAATGTATTTAATAGGTACTATTAAAAATAAAGAGAAACTCATAGACAGTTGGTATCCAATATGTGGCAACCGATCAGGTTAAGCAACGTTAGGCAAGGTCATTCCATAGATGGGTGACCGTTTAATGTCATTTGAATTAAGCGTCTCCGTGCTTTGGAAGGCAATAAAAAGTGGGTCCCAGTTTTTAACCGACTTTAAAAAAGTAGGTTATGTATTCAACACAAATGTATCTAATACTATAAAAAAATTGGAAGCCCATCATAGACAGTCGTTATGAATGTTTGGCAATCGTTCAGGTTAAGCAACGTTAGGCAAGGTCATTACATAGATGGGTGACCGTTTAATGCCATTTGAAGTAAGCGTCTCAGTGCTTCGGAGGGCAAGTAAAAAGTGGGTACCAGTTTTCAACCGACTTTAAAAAAGAAGGTTATGTATTCGACGCGAATGTATCTAATACTATTAAAAATAAGGAGTCACTCGTAGACAGTTGTTATCAATGTGTGGCAACCGATCAGGTTAAGCAACGTTAGGCAAGGTCATTCCATAGATGGGTGACCGCTTAATGTCATTTGAATTAAGCGTCTCCGTGCTTCGGAAGGCAATAAAAAGTGGGTCCCAGTTTTTAACCGACTTTAAAAAAGGAGGTTATGTATTCGACGCGAATGTATTTAATAGGTACTATTAAAAATAAAGAGAAACTCATAGACAGTTGGTATCCAATATGTGGCAACCGATCAGGTTAAGCAACGTTAGACAAGGTCATTCCATAGATGGGTGACCGTTTAATGTCATTTGAATTAAGCGTCTCCGTGCTTCGGAAGGCAATAAAAAGTGGGTCCCAGTTTTTAACTGACTTTAAAAAAGTAGGTTATGTATTCAACATAAATGTATCTAATACTATAAAAAAATGAGAAGCCCGTCATAGACAATTGTTATCAATGTTTGGCAATTGATCAGGTTAAGCAACGTTAGACAAGGTCATTACATAGATGGGTGACCGTTTAATGCCATTTGAAGTAAGCGTCTCCGTGCTTCGGAGGGCAAGTAAAAAGTGGGTCCCAGTTTTTAACCGACTTTAAAAAAGTAGGTTATGTATTCAACACAAATGTATCTAATACTATAAAAAAATGAGAAGCCCGTCATAGACAATTGTTATCAATGTTTGGCAATCGATCAGGTTAAGCAACAACGTTAGGTAAGGTCATTACATAGATGGGGTGTTTTAATACTTAATTATGTGCAGTTTCAAACACTAATTTATCTAAAGTCATGAAATACAATTTTAAACCGCCAATCTACATTACAAAACATATAATACAGACAGAGGGAGCTCTGTTTCACACAGACGACGTGCTTTCTATACTATAGTTAAATTTGTTGTACCAAATAGTATGTAATCTGTGTGGAATAAAATTCTATTCCAGTCTATAATATTATGGCGCTCAATTCATTCAAATAACTCCATAGCGCATGCGAACAAATGGGTCCCACCCTCCCGTTGAATGTATCGTGGCCTACTGGATTAGATCGCGGACTACTACTAGATGACATTGCGGCCTACTAGATTGGCTTAAAAATATATTGATATAGAAAAGTTTCTCTATTACAATATATTTTTAAGTAAATTTTACGGCATCGTTTTGATCAAACGTTTTTTTTACGATACACGTGTACCGTAAAAAACTTTTTGATTTTTGTAAAGAGGCATTATGTATAAAATGTGTCATTAGAGTACTAGTTTTGAGTTCATAATTTGAATATTACGATATAAGTGTAGATAAAGGGTATTTAAACATTAAAATTATAAAATAAAGATGCTTAAAATGTTCCTTTTGTAACAATTTATGAAATAAATAATGAGAATAGTAAAATATAAAAAAGACTCCCGTGGGGTGTCCGGGTAAAAATAGCACCTACCCATCTCCTCCCGTTGGGTGTCCGTAAAAGGCGACTAAGGAAAAACTAGAAGACAGGCAGCAGTCTTTTTATTGGATTACCTGCCACCTATACTGTGATCCCCAAGCCGCCTACCAAGGGTGATGATAATGGCAACCCCTTCCTTCTAAGGTAGAGGCATATGTTCAGCAGTGGACGTTTCGGCTGCTGGATGATAAAAAAGACATTAAAGCAAATGAATTGCTAGGATTTGTACCCACGTCTAACATCACGTTATTACCTTAGTCAAGCTCATATACCACTGAGCCAATTATGCATAATATAGTACCGTCGCCAGAAACAAATATACTATTAGGAGAGCAAAGTCGAGAGCTGTAATGCAATAATCAAACTAGCCATGTCTATATTTATAAGAAAATTGAGACTTTAATACGTTGACATACAGTTCAAGTCCGTTTGAATCTGTATAAACATTAGGCAGCTTTTTAAATAACTAACAGTTTTGGTGTCGTTTTTCATTATTACAGTGTTACACTTTTTTCGGTCTTGCCCGTCAGCAGCCCATTTTTTTGTGTATAAAAAAATAAAAAGTTTTTAGAACGGAGTTGCATGTGTATAAAGTGTGTACTTACTAGTTTTGTATTCATAATTTAAATATTACGATATGAGTATAGATAAAATTCATTACTTTAATGTTTAATATTTTTATATTTATTGTTATTGTTAAGTACCTAACTAGACTTTATAGTATGTATGAGTATTCTTAATTCAGGCAAAAGTATAAATTAGACTTTTTTAATAAACCCCGACATGGGTGAACGAACTCTTAAAATGACTTTCCTGCGTCATTACCCTGATCAGTGTCTGTCTACTAATTACTCGGCAAGATTTCACTATCGATTTACAATTCGATGGGTCCTACATTTTATGGAGCAGAGTTTCTGTTACCACCGTGCTTGCTCCCATTTCCAGACTCTTATCATTATTTTTCTACCTACTACTCATAGCAACCTATCCAATGAGTCTGCGTTTATTGGTGCAGAGATCCCGTGACTACCTTCCTGCTTCATCATCAGACCCTCGTCACCATTTTTCTAGCAACTACTCGTCGAGACATATCTACCGAGCCCAAACTCGGTAGGTATACGTTTTTTGGTGCAGAGATCCTTTATAATAATATCAATAATATCTTGGGACAATCCACACACAGTTATCCGATACCAAACTAGGCAGAGCCTGTACTATGGAAACCAGACAACTGATATTAATACTTTTTTTTGTAAATACATACTTAAATAGATAAATAACACCCAGACACTTCGTGGGGGAATCGAACCCACAACTCATCGAGTAGCAGCCAGGGAGTCTAACCACTAGACCAACGGGCCCGTCACCTCATCCTTTGACCACCTTCCTGCTCTATCTTCAGACCCCGATCACCATTTTCTAGCAACTACTCGTGATACCTACCCAACGAACCCAAATTCGGTGGGTCTACGTTTATTCGTGCAGAGATCTCGTGACCACATTCTTGCTCTATCGTCAGACCCTGATCACCATTTTTCTAGCAGCTACTCGTAGAGACGTACATAACGAGCCCAAATGCGGTTATTGATACAGAGATTCCGTGACCACCAACCTGCTCCATCATCAGACTATGATCACCGTTTTTCTAGCAACTACTCGTCGAGACATATCTGAAGAGCCCAAATTCGGTGGGTCTACGTTTATTTGTGCAGAGATCCTTTGGCCATCTTCCCGGTCCATCATCAGACCCTGATCATCATTTTCTAGCAACTACTCATCGAGACCAGCGCAACGAGCCTAAACTCAGTAGGTCTGCGTTTATTGGTGCAGAGATCCTGTGACCACCTTCCTGCTCCATCATCAGACCCTGAATTCCATTCTTCTAGCCACTACTCGTTGAGACCTATCCCACGAGCCCAAACTGGATGAGTCTTCGTTTATTGGGGCCGAGATCATATTTCCACCTTCTTGTTGATCATCATCAGACCTTGGTGAAGGTTACCATTTTATTTACTATTATCGGATTTATACTAAATAAAATAAAAATGTATATGTACTAAATTTCAGATCTTTTAGACTTATACAAATAATGAAAGATGTCCGAAAACGAAACGAGGTAGGGATATACGAAATATCCCTACCTCGACTCGGAAAAGAGCTGATGGTCTTCTAACAGCTGGACCGATTTTCATGAAACATAGTTAAGAACCATCTCGCTTAAACTAGATAATCCATCCACTGGTCGGAGCTCTACGATGCCACAGCCAGCCATACAGAGAGACAGACACTTCCAGCCAGACATAGGCGTCAAAGTTATAACTCCCCTCGTTTTTGGTCGGGGGTTTCAATTAGCCTTTGAATAGAACATTAAAAAAACAATAAACAGCACTTCAATAGACAGCATACTAAAAAGTATAAAGTATTTTAAATATGATTAAAGTTGGTGTTAGTTCTACGTACGATCGCGGACGGTGTACCAGTTTTCAATCAAAATCGTTTGACAAACATTACGTGCGCTTCGTTTCTCGTCCGCACGTATTTCGGGCCGGCTCGTGCAAGCGATTCACGTCCTAAAGGTGGTACACCGTTCGTGACCACGAGCGTACATACCTACTGTGTAAGTTTAGCACCAAATAATTTTATATTTTTTAGTGAGCTGTATACTGGTCGGGTTAATTTTTTTAAATAATTTATTAGAATTTTTTTCATTCTTAAATCGTCATGATGAACTTGGTATGATACCATTGTAGTAGATTAGTCTCACAAATAAAGAAACTCATTGAAATCGGTTCATATTCGTTAGAGTAGTTATAACGGAAGATGTCGATTTTATGGTTTTCAGCAGTTAAATTCTTCCATGTCGTTTATGTTCCTCCAAATTATTTTATCCGATCTGTATGAATCATAAATATCTATAACAAACAATCGGAATTGCATTGCATTGCATATCATGTATTCTCATACGTTCTTTAGACATACATGCTCAGCTCACTCATACTAAACGCTCCCAAATACACACACTACAAAATGACACATTGAACATATTTTTTAACCGGCTTCAAAAAGAAGGTTCTCTATTCGACGCGTATGTATGTAATATTAATAAAAATGTGTAATATTAATATATGTTAGTCTATGTGGGCTTCTAAACAAATTTACCAAATTTTACGAGTGTATGTATGTATATATGTATGTATGTATATATGTATGTATGTATGTAGGTTTGTCCGCGGATTTCTCAGAAACTACAAGTCCGATTTCAAAAATTATTTTTGCAATAGTTAGAATATTTTTCAACTTAGGGTAGAGTACAAGTTTCATCAAAATTGGTCCAGTAGTTTAAGAGATATAAACTTTTATGTGTTCAGTAAGTTACTGTAACGTAGACGTTCGAGTTGCGTGATAGGGCTGATACCTATTTTGCTAAAATAAAAGTCACTAAAAAGTGTTAAATAAACTATTAAAAAAAAAACCGGCTTCAAAGTAAATTATCTAAAAAGCATAAAATAACGAAAATATATTGAAGTCGGTGTCAGCTCGTGCTAGTCTTGGTTAACATGATGTGCTAGCACCGACTTCAATATATTTTCGTTATTTTATGCTTTTTAGATAATTTACTTTGAAGTCGGTTTTTATTTTTTTTTAAATAGTTTATTACCTGCTATACTTTATTTTACTAATACTACTAATCACTCTGTAAAACTATGTTGTTAGTAGGATAGTAGGTCCCTTGTGCAAGAGACCATCCGGTAGAAATGTACAATCGCAGTGTCAAAAATCATATAGTGTAAAGATTGCCTTGTTCCGGTGTGAATGGCACTGTAGCTGGTGAAATTACTGGGCTCAAGAAAATAACTATACAGTTGTTTATAGGCAGACGTTTCGCTTACCATCAGGCGAACATCTTGCTATTCTCATCACTAGTATAAAGACATACTACCACGAGGTTGAATCTTACACAATTTAAATTACTTAAACTGTGCATACAAAAAAAAAAACACATCAAGCACAGACACTTGCATGATAGCCTATTGTAAGCTCCAGCAGCAAACCGTCCATTGGAATTAAAAACGCTTTAAATCGTGTGTACATGATAAGACTCAGTGATGCGTTACAATAATAGGCAATATCCTACTTAAAATGATTGTTCTCTCTGCAGTTTATTATTCTTCGAACAAATTTAGAATTTGTGTAAGTAGTACCGAGTGAAATTGCTAGATGGCGTTGACGTCGGCGGCGGGGTTCCGCGGGCTCAAATGCTCAAGGTCGTTCAGAGTTATTAAGGCCTTAAGTAAACGCTGTAAATTAGATACACTTCAATAAACGACATCGTACAGCAAACATGTCTTTCAAATAACTACTGAACTATACACCAAGATCACACAATATCATACTACAGTATGGCGACCCCACTATGCCACTCACTATTTAAGATTAGTTAGAGCGGATACAGAAAAGGTTTCTTTGGCACCTTGCGCGATGTGTTAATAGAGGTCACAGGAAGTTTACTTATGCCAATAGGCTTTCTTTCTTCAAAATATCTTCATTGGAAAGGCGTAGAGACATTTTAGACCTGCTGTTTCTTTATAAGTTATTTAATAACAAACTTGACTGTCCAGCCTTACTTAGTAACTTTAATATAAGAGTGCCTAATACTCTATAACACCTCTTAGTCCTCCGTTACGTAGGACGGTACTTGGTGCTAATTCGCCTGTGCCGAGGCTGTGTAAATTATTAAACCAGTATAGTGGAATTGTTGACATAAATACTGACTCACTGCAAACATTACGGAATAAAATACACTCACAAGGTAAAATTGCATAAAATGAACACTACTTGGTATCCTTAACCTTCGGTACATACGCTTATTTATCTCATCAAAGCTAATAAATTTCTTTAGTTATAGGCCTTTTTGTCGAAAATATGACAGTGTATTAATTTGTGAATGTTGTGTTTACTTTTAAGTGGTCACTATACTTAGTTGAGTTGCGTTGCATGCTGTTATCTTTGAATGTAATAGTATTAGTGATCGTTAGTAAACCTTTAAATAAACAAATAAATGGTGCAGGCGGTTCGCCTGTGGAATTCCTTGCCCGTTTCTATATGGCGTGCTTCGTCACTGCCAATTTTCAAGGATCTGGTAAAGAAGTTTTATTTGGCGGAATAAGTTAATCGGTATTTGTGTAATTTTCTTGTTATATTATACGTACTGATTTATGTATGTTTATAATAGTATTATTTAATGTATGTTTATATATTATACTCATATGAATATATATTAATATAGTTTACAACATATGTGTTTTTATGTGTCTTTGTGTTAATGTTACCTATTCATGTCTAGTGCGCGCACCCTCTGCTCTTTGTAACTTCTTTATTTTCCTCTCCATCCAAAGGTTGCCTGGAAGAGATCGCTTTTAGCGATAAGGCCGCCCATTGTTGCATGTTTTATTAATTTGTGTCATATTCTTTTTGTATCTGCTTGTTTGTGCGCAATAAAGAATTGTCTATCTATCTATTTATTTATTTTATTATATTTGGGAAACATACAAATAATACAACTTAACTTAAATTATCTATCTAACATAGCCCTCCTTCTGGGATAGTCAGGCAAAAATACGTCACTTTCTGACCGGGGGCCTCATTACCTTTTACCGCCCCAGGCCCTCGATAGGCTTAGTCCGCCACTGGCTGCTGCAGCATCGGTGCAGGCGGCGGCGTAGGGGGCTAAACTTGTTGGGGTTCACTAATGTGTTGGGTCCGGCCCCAGCAAGACTTGAAAATCCGGATAAATAAGCTATGTCAAATAAAAACAAAGTATTAATACTATATCATTTAATTCAGATGTATAAGTATGGAAATACATAGTAGAAATGTTTAACAACTAACATTATCTCAAGTAGACTTGTTAAGTTATTAATTAAGTTTTGAACAGGTTTTTAATATCCTTCTTGTTAAGTTGCTTTACTTCCAGGTCGATATACCCCTCAGCAACTCGCTCCTTCTGGATGCCATTCGTGAAGTTACAGTATACACGGCCTCTTGTGAACGGTAACCCCCGCGGGAGGTTGACAGGATTGATCGTCATGTTGACAAGATGGTACTGACCCTGGGAAGATATTAAATGTTCAGTTATGGGTCATTGCTCAATACCTAACCCCATACCATATTTTTAGCCACAATTCCTGAAAAAAACTAGAATGGCGACTGTTCAGGAAACCTGCAGAAATACCTAAAAGATGACTTCATGTCACTTTTTAACCGACTTCAAAAAAAAAGGAGGAGGTTATCAATTCGGTTGTATGTTTTTTTTTTTTTTTTATGTTTGTTACCTCAGAACTCTGTCGTTTACGAACCGATTTGGAATTATTTTTTTTAATTGAAAGGGTATGGTTCCCGATTGGTCCCATTTTTTTCAAAATCAAGTTCTGATGATGGGAACCATGAGTAACTGAGGGAACTCCTTAAATATTATAGGCATACATATAGCGTTTTTGGTATTTTTAGAAACTAGTCAAGCATTTTCATTCAGAAAGTATAATTTGGTGAAGTGGATCTGATGAAGAAGGCCATAGATGGCCATCGGAACTCTGTAATAAAATTAACAATCCATCCTATCCTAGTCGTGCCTACTAAACGTAGAACTACCGAATTTGGACTCGATGGATAGTTCTCGACGAGTAGTTGCTAGAAAAATGGAGATCAGAGTCTGATGGTGGAGCAGGAAGGTTGTCACAGGATCTCTGCACCAATAAACGTAGATCCGCCGAGTTTGGGCTCGTTGGGTAGCTCTCGATGAGTAGTTGCTAGAAAAATGGTGATCAGCGTCTGATGATGGAGCAAGAAGGTCGTCACGGGATCTCGGCACCAATAAACATAGACCCACCGAGTTTGGGTTCGTTGTGTAGCTCTCGACGAGTAGTTGCTAGAACAATGGTGATCAAGGTCTGATAATGGAGCAGGAAGGTCGTCACGGTATCTCGGCACCAACAAACGTAGACCTACCGAATTTGGATTCTTTGGATAGGTCTCGACGAGTAGTTGCTAGAAAAATGGAGATCAGGGTCTGACGATGGAGCAGGAAGGTCGTCACGGGATCACTGCACCAATAAACGTAGATCCGCTGAGTTTGGACTCGTTGGGTAGCTCGCGATGAGTAGTTGCTAGAAAATGGTGATCAGGGTCTGACGATGGAACAAGAAGGTGGACACGGGTTCTTGGCACAAATAAATGTAGACCCACCGAGCTTGCAGTCCATGGTTCTCGAGAACTACGAGTATAACACCTAGATATCTTCGGTTTATGGCAATTGGTTAGTTTTATTAAGATATTGTCACATCTACATTTTTTAAAATTTTTGCTAAGCTTATATTTTAGTGATGGTCCATAGTTGTGTTATGTAGTGGGTCTTTTTAAAATAAATATTAAACTGGCTGTTTGTCAGAATAAAATATAAGTTGTTAAAAGTTAATCCAATAATACACCAAGGAAACCACTAACAAGAATAAAATAAAAATATTTTTTACTTCCTGAAGGACCGCGAGGACCATGACCTCCACATCGTGGAGGAATTTATCTGGTAAAAACCATAAAACTGATGTTCTCCATTACATTACTCTGACAAATATGGACCGATTTCGATGTTCCTTTTTTTATTCGAGAAAATAAACTACTATGACGATTCCATGATAATTTCATTACGACCGAATAAATAGTTTGTGAAGAAACATGAATTATGTAAAACTATGTAGACGATAATGTGATCATCACTGACTTAGATCATTTTACTGTCTTTGATGGTTCAATTTTTAGGTATGAAAATATCACTAAAAAGTATAAATTATTTTAAAAAATGAACCAACTTCAATAACGCTGAAAAGTGTAAAGAATTTAAACTTGGTGTAAAATATACACAACAGATACGCTAACACCAACTTCAATAATATTTGAATCATTTTATACTTTTCAGTGTTATTGAAGTCGGTTCAATTTTTTTTTTCAAAGATTTAATAGTGTAGTGAGTCAAATACCGGTTTCATCTTGTTTTATTATATCACGAATGATTTCCTCATTTTAAGGGCATATCTGTGTATATTCATGACTAGCAGAGCCGCGCAGCTCTGCCCACGCTCTTTTTACGTTAACTAAATTTTTAATTTTAATTTAATAATAACCTCCTTTTTTAAAGTCGGTTAAAAACTCTGACCCACTTATTACTAATTCAAATGGTATTAAACAGTCGCCCATCTATGTAATGACCTTTTTTTTTTTTGACGCGGGGGAAATGTTCCAATGATCCCCGGGAGCTGTGGGGCTCGACCGGGGTATGTGGGATTCTTACCCACTAAAACCCCCGCGGCTGTCGCATCGGCACATGAGAGGGGGAACCCCAGGGCTCTCCGGTGGGATCTGCACCAGGGGCCCCTCAGTGCCTTGCCTTTGAGCCCGCCGCCGGGGGGCGCATTGTAGCCCCCCGGGAACCTGTCACGGTGCTCACGGGGATGGGGGTCAAAACCCCGCCGCCGTCCTCCTCGGAGTCGCCGCCGTACTCAATGGACGCTCAAGGGGCCCACACTCCGAGTGTCCAGCGACTCCGAAGGTTGCCCGTTGTTTATAGCCCCGGGCTCAGGGCTGGATCTATGTAATGACCTTGCCTAACGTTGCTTAACCTGATCGTTTACCAAACATTGATAAGTGTTTAGGAGTGTTTCCTTAGTATTATAAACAAAAAATAATTTACCTATATGTTAGGCAAAACGCAACATTCCGTATCAAGCTACACACTACTACCACAGTCTATAATTTATATACTGTGCTACTACGGACAGAAGCTCGGCCGCCCGGCCGCGGCCGTGCCGAACCGGTTTCGCGTCAATAGTTCGCGTACGCGTTGGGAAGCCATAACAATTAGTTTATAACGATTATTTTATTTTTTATAGACAACCTAACTATAAGCACAGTATATAAACTAGTACAGTAGTTCGACGCCTTTGATGTTTGAGTAAAAGCCGACACCGCATGGCGCACTCCTTAGCACGTAGGGTTGTCACAGTTTGTTTTTATAATTTACTTAAAATATTATTTTATTATTTAAATGGTCATAGTAAAATACTAACTGCCGCACTTACAAACGTCAATTAACTTTAATTACAATTAAGTATTTTTGTAATCTATTTACTTCGACTCGCCGAGCCACTTATGATTATTTTTTATTAGTAATTACGAAATTATTGATATCTCTACTCACAATCAGCGTATATAGTATTAATTGGCTTCAAGTGTTGAAATAATACAATTTCAAAAAATGACTTAATTGTAATTAAATTTAATTGAGGTTTGTAGGTGCGGCAGTAAGTAAAGTATATTTCTATTAGCGGATGGTAATGATTTCTTGAAAGAAGAGAAAGGTTTCCTGGAAGAGATCGCTTTTAGCGATAAGGCCGCCCATTGTTGCATGTTTTATTAATTTGTGTCTTATTCTTTTTGTATCTGTTTGTTTGTGCGCAATAAAGAATTGTCATCTATCTATCTATCTATTTCTTTGTTTATATTTACTTTATTCATTGAAGTTCTTCATAGTAAGAAATACAAAAAGGCATTTCGTGGAGACAAATTCAAATAGAGTTTTACAATGTTATGTAATATATTGTAATTAATTAATAAATTTCCAAATCGTTTAAAACACCATTGGCCAACTGAAAAATAATTGTCGGTTTGTATATTTACTGGATTTCAAATTTCTGTTAATGATATGTATAAAATATGTCAGTCATTTTTGATTTGAAAATGGAAGTCATTTTCGTTACCAGCACCCCGAGAAACCTTAAAAATGACAACAATAACATTTAAAAAAATAAAAAAAATCGCCCTTTTGTATTTGAAAATGGATGCTATTTTCGTAATCAGCACCCCGAGAAACCTCGAAAATGACACCAATAACATATTTTTGAAAAAAGAAAACATCCGCCATTTTGGACTTGAAAATGGATCCTATTTTCGTAAACAGCACCCCGAGAAACCTCGAAAATGACACCAATAACATATTTTTGAAAATGAAAACATCCGCCATTTTGGATTTGAAAATGGATGCCATTTTCATAATCAGCACCCCGAGAAACCTTGAAAATTATACCAATAAAATTTAAAAAAAAAAAAGAAAATCCGTCGTTTTGTAATTGAAAATATGTAAAATGATATCTCTCTCACACAGCACAGGTAGTATAAACCACTATAACTGATTACAAAAAAAAAATACATACACGACGAATTGAGAACCTCCTCCTTTTTTTGAAGTCGGTTAATTAAAACAAATACGCGTAAGCCCTGAAAGTTATGTCCCGAGCTACTAACTAATTCGGGCGGCAGCAGCATACGCAGCTCGGGCGCGCCTACCCGCGTCTCACCCCTCACACCCCGCACGATTGCCCTGTTTAGACGGCTTCATCGGACGACTGTATTGGTTTATAGACTGTGCTATAAGTATAAAAAAAAATGTTATACGAGTACCTTTTTGTTTGGTATCCAGACAAACCCGATTTAGGGATTATGAGATACTTAAAAAGTATCTAAAAACCCTAAATAAACTGATGTGTACCCCTTTTTAATATAAATAAAGAAAAAAAATGTTGTAATGAAAAATTGATAAAATTAATCCCCTCTCCGAAGAGAACCGTGTTGGCATGATGCGCGGCCATGATACAGACAGACAAACAAATATGTAAATAAAATATTTAAAAAAAATTGAACCGACTTCAATATCACTGAAAAGTGCGGGCGGAGCTGCGTGGGTCAGCTAGTTATTATTAAAATCACAGTTCACATGCATTCATTAATTCTTCGCTTTCTTTAGCAGACCACGCTAATAACTCCCGCTGCGTGATAGTATGATGCGATGAATTCGCATTTCACAGAATTTAGCAACTACATTTAATTTGTGAAATGCTAATTAAGCGTTAGCATGCTAACAATGAATGCGATTGCTAATTATTCCATCACTACTTAGCACCCCCTGCTCCACCGTTACCCCACCCCCTACCAGGGCGAGGAGTAGAGGAGCCGCAGCGGACTGGGGGTCATATGCAAATAGTGTCTGTCATTGTAGGAGAAGTGGGGTTGGCATAATCCCCACGCTTGGCAGACGTCTTGGGGATCGCAGTATAAATAATGAGATGGATCTCAAACAGAAGAGGCTGTTGCCCGTCTTCTTGATTTCCCTTAGTCGCCTCTTACGAGACACCCAACGGGAAGAGATGGCTGGGTGCTATTTTTACCCGGACGCCCCACGGGTATGTTTTATAAATACAGATAATGAAAAATTAAATCGCGAAAGTAAATAGAAAATTGCGTCGTTACCGGCTGGTGTGGACAAGGCTTCTTTAGATCCCCTTGCCTCATTGCAGCTCCAAAAAATTTATCTTTCTGTAGAAAGTCACACCATTTGAAGTGAAACTCGATGAAGCTTGGTTTATAAACATTTGTCAGCCATTGATATACAAAGAGTTCAACCTAAAAATGAGAAGGGGGACTAGAATATCGCTTGTCATGTTGCTGAAATTGATTGATGATTTTTTGCCTATAGGCAAAATCACAGAAATCTAAATATAATTATACTTATTTAGATTTTTGTGAGCTAAATTATAGGATATGGGTGTGGTAGTGTGGTGGATTGGTGGTAATAAGTGATTGGGATGGATTTGAGATTATAATGTTATGATAATAATAATAATATATATTATATTTTTTTAATGAATTAAAACAATTACATAGCAATTACATTATGTAGAAGGTCTTAAACAGTAGACAACCCCTCTCCCCGCGCGGAGATCCGTCCCAGAACTAGGAACAAACCTGTAAGTCAGGTAACGGGCAGCCGCACAAGAGAAAGAAGCCAGCCTAGCAACGCTCAGGATGTTAATAGTATTTTAAAGACTATTGTAAGCTAAGTCGTGCATAAAATACATAGATCACACTAAAAGTTTCCGGAACTGGCCACTTACATACACAATATTTAAAAAGTAATTACAACATTTGAAAATACAACTCTTTGGCTGTAGAATGCAGTTTGTTTCATCTGACTGTCAATTGTTTTTACATTGTGGCACCATTTTAAAATTTGCGTGTCAACATTAACGTGGATTTTACTCGGGAAAATTTTCGTAGTATGATTTTCTACGATTTGAAGTGTAATTTGACAGCTCAACAGAGCATCGCTCGGCTTCAATCTGCTTTTGGCAATGAAGCACCATGCAAGACGACTATTTATAGCTGGTTTGCAGAATTCAAGCGCGGTCGTGTCAATTTCAGTGACGAATCTCGCGATGGTCGCCCGTCCACCGCTGTGAACAACAAAAACATCGATGCTGTGCGCCGTATGATCGAAACAGACAGGCATGTGACCTACCATGAGATTCGCGCATCCTTAGACATAGGCATGAGTCAAATACAATCAATCCTACACAAACATTTGGGTGTGAGAAAGCTGTGCTCACGGTGAATCCCACACAATTTGACCGAGGCTCAAAAAACGGACCGCGTCACTTGGTGCAGTTCCATGCTTACCAGATTCAACGAAGGTGCGTCAAATTTGGTATGGGATATAGTAACAGGTGACGAAACATGGATTTAATGCTACGATCCCAAAACAAAGCAGTAATCGAGCGTATAGGTCTTTCAAGATGAGCCAAAGCCAACCAAAGCGGCGCGCGTGAAAAGTGCATCTAAGCGGATGATTGCTTCTTTTTTTAATTAAACTGGACACGTGGCTACTGTTGCTTTAGAGAATCGTCGTACCGTGAATAATGACTGGTACACGAGCATTTGTTTGCCGGAATTTATTGACTGGTACACGAGCATTTGTTCGCCGTACTCCGACGTAAAAATAACCGGAAACATAGTATCATCTTGCACCACAACAATGCCAGTTCCCACACGGCCAGACAAATAAACGAATTTTTGAAGGTGAAAAACGTAGAACTTATGAGCCATCCAGCATACAGCCCCGACCTGGCACCTTGGGACTTTTTTCTGTTCCCAATAATTAAGAACTAATTACGCGGTCAACGATTTTCGTCACCAGAAGAGGCTGTCGAAGAATATGAAAAACACGTTTCTGAGGTCACCACGGAGGAGTGGCACAAAAGTTTTCAAAATTGGTTTAATCGCATGAAAAAGTGCTTTTACGCAAAGGGAGAATATTTTGAGAAACAATAAATTCATTTTTGACCTTTAATAATAATTTTTTCTTATTCATTCCGGAAACTTTTAGTGCGCCCCACGTATAAATAGATTCCCAAACAAGTAAAACTGTTTTTTGAGAATCTAAAACGATGGTTAGAGATACAGTAAAGGTACGTTAGACATTAAGCAATAACATTCATATTAAATGCAGGTTGTACCTGCCGCATGTGTGCGTGAGCGTGAGTGTGTGGGTTTGTGTAGGTGCTCGTATAGGTGAGAGATTGTGTATGTGTAGGTGTGTGTATAAATATACTGTAGCTAGTGATTAAAAATTATGAATGTGTATTGAATATTAGCTAATGTTATGAAATGTTCTCAATTTATTTTAATTAATTAAATCTTCAGTTTTCATATAATCCAGTGTTTTGAGCAAGTCATTAACCTTACGTTTACAGGTGTGTCTTACATTAGGATAAATATGTATATTGTTACTAATTTTATTATACAATATACCACTTAGGACAGGAATGTAACGTTTTGAGAAATTTGTTCTGTGTGACACGAGTGGGCAAACAATATCGGAGCGACGTTTAGTTTTGTATATACTTACTTGTTTTGAGGGATTGAACGGTAGGGAAGATTATTTCCTCAATATAACTGAAAGTTGCATCTCTCTTTGCCCACAATTCACGTCTAGACACTGGCAGTGCTGTTCCACCACAGCTGCCTCATTGCGGGTCATCCATGACCGAAGTCCGCATTACAAATAAGGAGGTAATGAGAGCACTGTGTCGTCTAGATGTGAATAAAGCTAGTGGACCAGACGGTATTCCTGCGATTTTACTTAAGGCATGTGCACCCGAGTTGGTTCCGGTATTGACACGATTATACCGCCTCTCATTTAGAACTGGAATCGTGCCCAAATCCTGGAAGCTTGCTAATGTGCAACCCGTGCCTAAAAAGGGCAGCCGTGCTGATCCATCGAACTATCGGCCGATTTCAATAACCTCCATACTCTGTAAGATTATGGAGCGTATATTGAACTCCCGCCTCATGGCATACCTAGAACAGAATGATCTCCTCAACGACCGGCAGTACGGGTTTCGCCGAAATCGGTCGACTGGGGACCTTCTAGTGTATGCCACCCATTTATGGGGCGAGGCCCTCGAGAAGAATGGGGAATCGCTCGCCGTTTCCCTGGACGTCTCGAAGGCCTTCGATAGGGTTTGGCACGCTAGCCTTTTGAGCAAGCTTCCAGCATACGGGATATCCCCTGGTCTGATCGGCTGGATAAAGGACTTCCTGAGTGATCGGTCTCTTCGAGTTGTTGTCGACGGTTGCTCATCGGAGTCGATGACGACTAATGCCGGAGTTCCTCAGGGGTCCGTTCTCTCCGCAACCCTCTTCTTGCTGCATATCAATGACCTGTTAATGTCCGGTATCTATGGAAATGCAGACAGCACTGTTGTGGAGAGCTACATGCCGAGTGCTCGGGCCAGTAAGGATGTGATCCAGTCCGAAAAAGTTGTAATATACGTTTTTCTTTACTTCTTTTGTTTAGTACACTGACAAAGTTTCATGTCCGTGTGACGAAAATTTTTTTTTACTATACAAACTTTGGGAGCCCATTTGACCCACTTAGGGGTTGATTGTTGAGTTTATTTACCAAGTTTCGTTACTCTAGCTGCATCATAAGATGAAATGGAAATCCTTATTTGTGCAAACTTTGAAACCCCATTAAAAAATCTTAGGGGTAGTTTTTCGAAAAATGCTGGAAAAAGGTTTCTTAGATTCTTGTGTGCAATATATAAACTAAGTTTTATGACTGTAGGTTGAGAAACATTTTTTGGACCCCAATTGGACCCCTTTACGAGTTGATTTTCAAAAAATGATTATTTGCACTTGGATTGCAATAATTTTATTAATGTATTCGCAAAGTTTCAGCAATGCAGTATGAAATTTTTTTTCCGCGTTGCATACTCAAAAACCAGGCTAAAATCCCAATATGGGTCGATTTTCAAAAAGTTGTGATACATGTGTTTCTTTATATCTTTTGTTTAGTACACTGATAAAGTTTCATGCTCGTGTGGCGAAAAAAAATTTTTTTTCCATACTAACTTTGGGAGCCCATTTGACCCACTTAGGTATGGAATTTCGAAAAATCCGTTCTTATTGTACACTACTTGAATAATGTTGTTTCCAAATTTCAAGATTGTACGTTATATGGTTTTTGCTGTATCGTGATTCCTAGAAAACACCCTGCTCTTTTATTAATATAGATTAACAATAATTTGTTATGAAATATTTGCATTTTATCACTTTGATAATTATGAGGTAGGCAGTATGTTCACTCACATTGCCGTGAGCGCGTAAAAAAAAATTGCGCGCCATTTTTCTTAGTTGTCATATTTTGTTTTTATCGTATTTGTCGCAATAATTAAGTCAAATAAACATTTATTAATATGAAATTATTCATAATTAACAATCATTTGTTATGAAATATTTGCATTTTATCACTTTGATAATTATGAGGTAGGCAGAATGATCACTCACATTGCATTGAGCGCGTGAAAAAAAATATCGCGCGCCATTTTCCTTAGTTGTCATATTTTGTTTTTATCGTATTTGTCGCTTTGTGGTAAATTATTTGGCTTTTTCCTCGCAAGTGTGTTGAAATACGTCGTATGAAACTCGTGAGCTCTGCTCATTACACACTCGGCTGAATTACGCTCTCGCCTAAGGCCTCGTTTACGGGGGCGCAGAGCGTCACGCGTCGCGATGGGCGGCGCGGCCCGCACTGAGTTAAAACATATGGCGTTGTAGGAGTGAGAGAGATGCGAGACGCAACGCCGCACGCGACGCGCGACGCTGCGCGCCTCCGTAAATGAGGCCTAAGGCTCGGGCTGCAACCCACAGCCTCGCGTGTAATGAGCGACTTAGGAGCAACTTAACTCACTTGTATCATAATATACTATTTCACAATGATTTCACATCACCTGCTTGATAATGTTCCATTATGTATCATAAAAAGTTAACAGAAAGTAGCTCATTATATCCCTATAGTCTAGCCGGGTAATAATATTGTAAACTCCCTTGATTAATAATGTGATTAGAACTTAGAACGTCAAATAAAAGTTTGTATGAACACGTTTACCAAAAAAATATGAAAAAATTAAAACAAATTCAATAGAATCCACGCTAAGATGTGATAACTAATATATTATTAAAGTTGGTTTAGTCAGTCGAACTTCAATAATATTCAATAATATTAAATAGATAGATAATTCTTGATTGTAACCACATTAATAAAAATACAATTCAAAGGTAATAAAACAAAAAAGTAAACGTTACAATGGGTGGCCTTATCACAAATAGTAATCTCTACCAGGCAACCTTTTTATAGAGAGGACCTTAAATTAAAGTTGGGCTTTGCAAACCAAATCCTTGTCAAGATTACGTAAGTAAACAATCACTCGGCCAGGAGGATATTATTATTATTTATTTATTTATCTTCACGGGATATACCCGGACATTTTGGAGGCTTGCGTGGGGACGGATCCAGCACGTAGAGGCCCTTTTAAACTGGTTTCAAAAAGAAGGTTCTCTATTCGACGCGTATGTATGTAATAATAATAAAAATGCGCAATATTAATATATGTTAGTCTATGTGGGCTTCTAAACCAATTTACCAAATTTTATGAGAGTATGTATGTATGTATGTAGGTTTGTCCGCGGATTTCTCAGAAACTACAGGTCCGATTTCAAAAATTATTTTTGCAATAGTTAGAGTATTTGTTCAACTTAGGGTAGAGTACAAGTTTCGTCAAAATCGGTCCAGAAGTTTAAGAGAAATAAAAACCGACTTCAAAGTAAATTATCGAAAAAGCATAAAATAACGAAAATATATTGAAGTCGGTGTCAGCTCGTGCTAGTCTTAGTTAACATGATGTGCTAGCACCGACTTCAATATATTTTCGTTATTTTATACTTTTTAGATAATTTACTTTGAAGTCGGTTTTTTCTAATAGTTTTTTATTATTTTGATGCCAGATTAATATTTTTGTAAAAAGAACTATTTTATTCCTCTTAGTCATATTCTCTTGAGTCTTTATTCAAATATACCGATTTGGATATGAAGCTTTATTACTACTAAGTGTGCCTATAAAAAAAGTTCCCTCGATTTCTCCAGGATCCTATCATCAGATCCTGACCTAATGAATATGGGATCACTTGGGAAGTATACACTATTAAACAAAAGAAGATTGTTTCAAATCGTTCCAGGCGCTCTTGACATTTACAAGCAAAAGATTTCGACAAATTGCACGTCTTAACTTACAGTTATATTATTGTCAAACGGCACGAGAGTATTCGTGTTTATGCTCATATAATACACAGGGTTACTCCGCCCGAACCTGCGACTAGTGAAATTCAAAAAGCTGACGAACTTAGGGTTATGATACGTTATCTCCGGATGCTCCAAACTTAAGTACGTGATCTGAAATTAAATAAACAAAGTGTGAAAAGAATACTATTCTGTAAGAATATTGATGTTTGAGAGATATAGTATATGAATATGATTTGATGAACATATAACCTAACTTTCTGAATCATCACACCTAAGTGAATGCCACTACGGCTGGTCCCAATACTCTACAAACTTTAAAGCATCGATGATGCAATCTCAGCTACAAAGTGAAGTTTACCTATACCATTTTCAGTTACTCCGAACACGAAATTCTATTGACGATGCAAAATTTAAGACAAACTCTTTGTTCGATGTATTTGTCCAGAAAAACAGCACTGTATTTAATCTAATTAACAACTGATGTAACTCAAACTCCAGCGTCAAAATGGAAACCAGTTGTTCCAATCTAACAAAAAAAAAAAAAACAAAAAAAAATAATATTTGTAATACCATAAAAAATCATCCATTCCCGATACTTTTTTGACTGAATGTATTTCATAATAGCTATCGATAGTAACTATTTTAACTTACAGTAAAGAATAGATAGGATATTGGGACATGTCCATTGTTTTTAAATACAACAATTTTTAAGTTAATTTTAAGTTATATTTAAGAAAATCTGCAAGCTGCTGCAACAGATTTGTAATTTAATGAAAAAAAAACTGTAGATACTTTAATAATCGCATATTGAGTATACCTATAAATGATTGTGCATTTAGTTCAGATCCTTAAGGAGAATGTTACCATTGTAACAAACGTTGGCAATCCTAATAAATAAAAAATATAGCAGCGGTAAACCCTCATTGTGTAAGATAAATTCGTCAGCATGAAGGCATGTGTGGATGGAAGCTGCTTTTCATACCTACTTACCTTCTCCGAAATACACTTAAAGTAAGATACTGCCACGATAAGAAAAAAAATAATTGTATACACACGCCCCATTTTAGTTTATGTAGTTTTTAGTGTCTCTACTGTGTCTATGCAGTTATTGTGGTCATTTACAAAAATGAGCCCGTATTTAAAGTGAATCAGATAGGAAAGGCTAGTTTTATTTATCAGAGCAATTTCGTGAATTTTAAACGATTATAATTGATTAGGCCTATGTTCAGCAGTGGACGTCTTCCGGCTAGTGATGATGACGATGATGATGATTATAATTAATTGCTGGGTAAAATAGTTTATACACTAGCTGTACCGTGTAGTAGTTACGGTACATAGATTTAAGTTGAGTTGAGTACAAAACCACAAAAGTTAGTGAACAGTTTATATATTAGTAAAAGTTATAAAATGATAAAGTAGGCGATTCTCACGCGACGCGTGTGACGTGGTTGTCTGTTGATTTTGTACTGTTTGAGTAATCAAGGAAAATGCTGATGGTTCAAAAATGTACGTAACTGTACATATTTCTAGCACGTGAGAAGTAGTTTGTAGCAAACACCCTTGTTTAAGTTGACTTATTGCTGAAGTATTTATAACGTTGGTTTGAATGTTATCTTCACAGACGGTGCGTATGGTACATGTATCCCAAAAAACCGTCAACCAGCTGTTCGCCGCTTGCAACTCGATCCACGCCGCTTCGCATTTAGATTTATTCATAAGACAAATAAAAAAAAATAAAAAAAAAATATTGGATCTTAAAATAAATGTACAGAGAATAAGAACGTTGGCATTATGCAGAAGTTAAAAACTGTGTCGCAGTGCCAACGCCCACCACCAAAAATTAACATAGATCCAACAAAAGTTAAATACAATTTAAAAAGGATTTTTTATAGACTAAGTATAGTAGGTATGCTAGATGTGTAAGAGTGTATGTGTGTGTGTTTAGGTGTGTGTGTGTGTGTGTGAGAGGTAGGAACATATAGTGGAGAAGTGTAATGTCATTTAGCCATGACGTTTAAGGAGCTCTTCGGTATTTTCGTAGGTTAAGCTTAGAAGCCATTCAAAACATTTGAGTTTGCATTATCTAAGTGGAAGAGGATAGATTTCTAGGTCTTTATTAACCCTGTTATACAGGAGGCAGCTGAGATAGAAGTAATGACGGCCCGCAGCAACTGTTCTCCTGGGCTCAGTAGGACATATACGATTTGCGCGACGTTTTTCGGTGTTCATATTGGGGTTGTACACAAGCTGGGTATGCTTTCTTAAGATCGAAGATAATATATAGAGTTGTCGTACTGTAAGAACCTTACAATGAGAGAAAAGTAAAACTGTAGGGAAGCGTATCGGTTTATTTATCATTACTTTCAGAACTGCTCGCTGAGCTCTTTCTATTCTTAGCATTAGAGTTTTAACTGAACCACCCCATGATGTAATGCAATAGCTTAGTATTGATTGCGTCAGTGCGAAGTATATCATTTTAAGGCATGAGAGATCAGTAGATTTTCTTAAAAGTTTAAATGTGTATATTAATTTCCTGACTCTAGCGACTAAGCATTCAATATGGGGCTTCCATGAAAGTGAAGTATCCAACCAGACACCAAGATATTTAATTTTAGAAGTACGTTCTATCTGAAAACAAGGACATGATTGAATAATATTTGAGTTTGCACCACAAGTATGGTAATGGAGGATTAACGAAGTAGGAGGTAAATCCTGAATGCGATTTGCAAAGGCAATATATTTAGTTTTATCGAGATTTAATGTAAGTAGGTTATCAGACAGCCAGTGAGCAACAATACGTAAAGCATTTTCTGCATGAGTGTAAGTCTCTGACCAAGTATTCCCAGATATAAGAAGAACGGTGTCGTCAGCGTACATAACAATTTTACACATAGGCATAGATAGTCTACATAGCTCATTTATGTAAATGAGAAATAGAGTAGGTCCTAAAACACTACCCTGTGGTACACCAAAGCTGATTTCTTCTTCATTACTTATATAATCATTAATTTTTACTACTTGACGTCGTCCGGATAAATAATCTTTAAATATATTAAATGCGATACCCCTAATACCAATCTGATGTAATTTTTTTAGGATAATGGAAACTGAAACGGTATCAAAGGCTTTGGTTAAGTCGAGGAAAATGGCTAGTGGTTTTAGCTTTTGATCTAAATTTTTGACTATAGCCGTAGTAAGCTCCAGAACCGCGTCATCTGTAGATTTTTGCTTTCTAAATCCATACTGATTATCAGATATAATATTATACTTATTTAAAAAATTGAGCAGTTTATTATTAAGAATTTTTTCAAAAATTTTGGACAGAACACTAAGGACTGAAATTGGTCTGTAATTATTTATGCTGTCCTTATCTCCATTTTTGAAAACAGGGTGTACCAGTGCCTTTTTGAATACGGTAGGAAAAACACCTGAAGACAGACATAAGTTAAATATATAACTTAATACAGGTATAAGTTTATGCCTAGTTGCCTTAATTATAGAGGTAGGAATCCCATCCCAACCAACGGCACACTTGTCCTTAAGATTTAATATTATATTATCTATTTCTGACTCGTCCGTGAAGAATACACCCATTGAGTTTGATGGAGGAGGGATTGAAGACGCTTTGAGTAATAAAGTGTTATTGTCTGTAACCTGTATTTTTTTTATATCAGACGCAAAATTTTTGCCAATATTTGCGAAAAACGTGTTTACTAAATTCACAGCTGTATACGGATCTTTATCTAGCTCCAGTAATACATCAGAAGGGTTATTATTAGTTTTAAGATTTGTTATATCTTTTATTAGTGACCATAACGCCTTAGGATCTTTCCTGACCCTTTGGAATTGA
This sequence comes from Furcula furcula, assembly GCA_911728495.1. NCBI lineage: Eukaryota > Metazoa > Arthropoda > Insecta > Lepidoptera > Notodontidae > Furcula > Furcula furcula. Next base: position 21,285,684 of record OU452259.1, on the reverse strand, counting down.
TTACGCTCGTACTCACGTTTAACTTTTTTCAACAAATTGTTACAGAAGTTACGATACCTAGTAAAAGTGATTTTTAATATTTGATTGTTGATTGTTTGATGGCTTAAAAGTTTAGTTTCACACTGCGCGTTTGCGTGTTCTAAGTTCTGCATGGGTAAGTTTGCTTTGCATTGCAGGTAAAGCGTCGGATGCTGTTTTCTGTGCAGTGCTTCATTCATTGTGACGTATGTGTTCCTTTTGACGTTTACGGCAATGGATTTCGATGAAACTTGAGCCGTGAAGGTCTCCTCTGAGGATCGTAGAGATCTAAAAGGTAGTGTTATGACTCGATATAAGGTGTATTTATCATCTCTCGTCAGCGGAATAAGCGCTTCGAATAGAAAGAAATGGCCAGTAACTTGAGCCTTCGCATAAATAAGTATGTACATAATTTTTATGTCGAACTGAATATTTTCAATAAGGTCAATGTTTTTGGCAGCTGTCCGGAGATGTTAATCAACTGCTTGATTAGGTTGACTGGAGTTAATAGACGTACGTCTATGTGATCGATCAACGTGGTGTAAAGCGTCACTTGGAAGCTTCTTAAGTTGGATAGAAGTACCAAGATATGCCGAAAAAGACGTAGAGCTGAAGTAGTTCGCAGCCATCACAATCTCTATTTCAAATTCAACTCTTGCTAGTCTTATGTCAGTCTAGTTCATGTAGCACAAAAGCATCAGCTTGTGCATAAGTACAAATTGCCGTTTCATATTTTTCCCGTTTTTCGCTAAGATGTCATTTTGCAATTCTATGATGATAGTTTGGTTCTTGGTCAGCTCTAATAAATAATCTTCATTATGGAGTAGCGCCTGAATGTCTTCTTCATATTTAGTTGCGAATCCTTGGTCTAAGACTCCAAATACTCTATTTGCTTTGTAGCCTACACCATTAATCAATCCACGTTTGAAGCGGGCCGATAGATGCTTGTGCGGTGCGAGTAATAAGTTGTTACAATGTGCTAGAAGTTCCAGTTAGTGGTAAAGTTGCTACATAGTAGATTGGCAGTACCGCGGGTCAAGTTTTGTACATACGCTTTCTACGTCCTTTATATAGGCTTCTATTTTCTGAACGCCGTTCCAATATGTACTTAGATTGAAGTACATAATCAATCACCATTCGTCGTGAATAAGTTGGATTTCCAAAATAATATATCGGGCGGTAGCTTCCTAAGCTTGTGATTGGAACACTGGTTGTTGTGTTTTTCACTATAACGCGGTTCTCGACTCTGCAGATTAATAGTAATGTTATATTCCTTGAGTGCTTCTTTAATCTTTTACATTAGTTTTGCTAGAAGTAGCGCACCAGATTTCAAGCCGCGGTAATGTATGTTTTTGTGACAGTGGGGCAACCCCAGTTTTGGCGGCCAATGGGTGCTTATGTCCTTTATCCATCGCTAGCTGTTGCAGTGTTTGCATAGCCAGCCAACGAGCCCGCTTTGTACGGTATGTCACGGTACATAAAGCATATTCTAGTAGTCGTTCTGTTTTTGAGTTATGCCAAATGATTTTTTTATAATAGTTGTTGTTTTTCCGATATCCATATACATCTATACATCTTCTCCACGTCGGCCGTAAAGGCGTATTTGTATATTCGGCATTTTAAGAGAAGTTCTTGTACTTATATATTTTTGTAGGTTAGACCTTTTTCCATTAGACTGTTCAAACTTTTGCCAGAACTAGTCTTTTGAGACCCATTGAATACAATTCTCAATGTTGTAGTAGTTGAGCTGTCTCGTAGCACGCCATGAAGAGGGAGATAACATTCCGGAAGGTTTTGAGTAAGGATCAAGACTAACCTGTAATTTCTGAAGTCGATGTTAACAATTTTACGTTTTCATGAAATACAGCAATGGATTCAATTTTCTTTTGATGGTATTTACTTATCATGTCCTATAACGTTTTTCTGACAATAGTTTAAGGTAATATTTAATTTAAAATACGCAGAAATATTTACAAACATGTTTACTGTAGAGGTTATGTAAACAACAAATGACATTTGTCGCAATGTTGTCGGTTTCTAAAACCGCCAAAGTAGTAGTGTCACTTTCAATTATAATCGTTCAAAATTCATAAAATTGCAATTGCTATTCATTCAAATAAAATTTGTCTTTCCTATCAGATGCACTATAAATTCGTGCTCATTACAAAAGCGGCATTACACAGCCTGCCTGCAGCATAAACGGCTTGACGAAATATGCCGTTAGGGCTCCCACACGTAACTGCGAATTCGCATCGCATCGTTAATTTCTGCGAACTCGCATGAATGCACCGCAAGAACCTGCGATCTGATTCGCATCGCGCAGTTCTGCGAAATTACATCACACTTCGTGATTATCCATCTTAGATGGAGTTCGCAGATATTTGTGATGCGATGCGAATTCGCAGTTATGTGTTGGAGGGAACGACATACGCAATATATTTTTTCAAAAATGTATCTTGTTAGCTGTCATTTTATATTTATTTTACCCAAGAACATCAATACAGGTATCTAATAAAAGGTCTTAACGAGACGAGTTGAAATAAAACTATATCTCTCAAGCATCAATATTTATTTATTTATTCTTTATGTACACGCTAGAACAATATCTTAATGAGTTTTGAAATAGAATTAAAAAAATCATATGGACAATGGCGTGCTTAACCCTCTTACTGAATAATATTTTTTTCACACCACCTGCTCAATAATGTTGCATTATTGGTCATATAAAGATGACATAAAGTACCTCATTATATCCCTATAGTCTAGCCGGGTAATAATGTTGTACTAAACTCCCTTGGGTAATAATGTGATGTTTTTTTCCTTTAGTTGACCAAAAGTGGAAGGCAAAGGGTTCTAGCCCATACAGCTTCGTCATAAGTAATCTCGGGTTTCGTCGCAAAATGTCCCCTGGTAGCAAAACGTCCCTTTCTGTTCCCGTAAAAAAAAATGTTCGTGCAAGTGCTCTTGCACGTTTATTCGATGCGGCCATCGACATTATCGTCTACATAGTTTTACATAATTAATGATTCTTCAGGAACACTTTATCCGGTCGTAATTAAATTTGCATGGAATCATTATAGTAGTTTACTCTCTCGAATAAAAAAAGAATCATCGAAATCGGTTCATATTTGTCAGAGTACCTAATGTAATGGTGAACATCAGTTTTATGATTTTTATACCAGATAAATTCCTTCACATCGTTCATGGTCCTCCAGGAAGATATTATCCCATTTTGATAAACAAAATTCTCAGAGGACCCATTCTTGTTTTTTCAGGAACTACTTATTCGTACGCAATTTTTTTTTTAGTGGGACCCAATTAGTGGATCGGCCTGTCCGCCGTACAAGAAAGAATTTTTGAAATTGTTTCATAATTGCCAAAATTATTTGCGAACATACATAGAAAAATAAATATATACAGTCGAATTCCTCCTTTTTGAAGTCGGTTAATAAATTAGAAAAAAAGAAAATTTAAGCCCACCGTTACAAGGTTACGTTGTTAAATCTTAATGAAGTGTCAAATGTGATCTATTAATTTGGCCCTATTTTAGACTAGACACGTACTAGAAGATGGGCCCTCTAATTGGACGTTCAGTGACGACAGAGAACATCACCGGTGTGAGTGGCTCACGGGGATCAACGTGCTATGCTTTCTACAAAGTTGGTGATGAAGGACCTTTCGCCGCCGACTAGTGAACACTGAGAACTGCGTGTGTGTGTGTGTGTGTTTGTGTTCATCAAAAGCTAGCTTAACAATGCCACAAAGACGATTCGCACATGATTAATTAAATAAACCACAGGGTCTGTAACTTAACTTATAAATTATGTCATAGATTATCAAACTGAAATACTGTGGCTACTGCTCTTGATACGTATCGCACCGGAAAGTAATATTACTGCAATTATTTATAGGTAACCAGTATAATTTTGGAGCTTATTATTGAGTATTATAGAGATTAGAATCGTAAATATAAAAGGAAATGTGGAATACAGCACGTACAAACTGTTTAAATCAAAGACTAAATCTATGGTTTAAACTATTAAAATAATATTTAACTAGGTATCGTCTAGTCGTAACTCGTCGTAGTGTCCTACACCCATCGTACACCAGATGATTATGTACATCTCCAAGCCAGGCCCAGATCTATGGGGGGAGGGGGGGGGTCTGGTCAATCCGGGGCACCGGCCTCGGGCGGCAGTTTCAGGGGGCGCTAAAATCATAATATAATATAATTAAAAATAAAAAGACTTGCTCCACAAAGCGTCTGGAGCAGAAGCCTGGTTGGCTCACCTTCGACTTGTAAGAACACACAGGCCCACACCACAAATGAACATCTGATGCCGATTTAAGATTTTTTAAGTAATTTCTCAAACGAAGGGAGGGGCGGAGAGGAGCCTGTCAACTTTTTGCCCTGGTTCGAAAAAATCGTAGATCCGGGGCTGACTCCAAGTTAGTGCAATCGTGGTGTGCCTACTTTACACCTCCTCGATACGTCCGCAACAGAGTGAGAGCAAGGGCATGTACCGCCTTAGTATGGATAATACTGAATATATTTTTTGTCTGTTTGTGTAATTAAAGCCGTTTGTTCATATAGTATTATTTATACTGTGGTACCTTAGACAACTTGGACTTTTTTTGGAGCAACTTAGAGTCGCACAATGAGCTATGGAAAGAGCTCTGCTCAGAGTTTTTTTGCGCATCAGAATCCGGATTGAGGAAATTCGCCGAAGAATCGGAGCTACCGACATAGCTCTCAGGATTTGCAAGTTGAAGTGACAATGGGCAGGCCACATCGCTCGAAGAATCGATAACCGATGAGGAAGAAAGGTTCTCGAGTGGCGACCACGAACCGCAAGACGCCTACACTGCGTCTAGGCTACACTAGATGGACCGACGTCATTGTGAAAATCGCGGGCAACCGATGGATGCAAGTGGCTATTTGTCGTTCATTGTATCGTTCTAAGAGGAAGACCTTTGTTCAGTAGTGGACTTCTCCCGGATGGTGGCGATGAAATTAGACAATCTGGTTGCAGGACACGATACGGGCATGATAAGTTTTGAGTGCTTATTAATCTCAGTTTTTAAGTTCAAATACTCCATATCACGGTTATAGTATGGTCCGGACTACTGGGCTGGTCCTATAAAGGTCTAACCGGACGTTTGTAAATAGCATTATCAGTGACCGCGACCACGGTCCCGATGGCAATAGTCATTTATTTAGACGCTTTTGCCACAATGACGAATGAGTGTCAGCTCTGAGCGATACGGAACAAGTTGGAAACGATTTGACTGGAAAACATAAACAGCCAAAACACGTCCCTTGAACAAGGGATGATCCCTTAGAAGGGAGGAGTTGGGAACGCAGAACATGCTCGTATGGCAGGTAATCTAATAGAAAAACACTGCTACCTGTTTTGTTGTTTTCCCAGAGCCGCCTCTTACGGACACTAATTGGCAGGAGATGGGAGGGTGCTGTTCCAACCAGCAGGCTTAGCACAATTTGCCATGACTTCGTGATCTTGACAGGTCGGTGTGGAGTATGACGTAGTTATGGAGTATGACCTAGCTAATACCCAAAATGACGTTTCTATGTCGATAACTACGTCATACTCCACACCAAACTGTCAAGATTACGAAGTCTTGGCAAATCGTGCTAAGTCTGCAGGACACACCACGGGTCACGACTAGAGAACATTAAATTTAAAATAAATTCACCAAAATATTCTAATCTCTATCCTCGAACAGTATATAGCCCGCATTACCCGTAGAGTGTCCTATTACCCCTAGGGTAGGTGTAGGGTAAAATGCGGTAACAGCTCAGTGCAAATCTGCCCGCCTTCGCTTGTAACTTACGCTATCTTCGGTGTCACCCTTGAGAGTCGACATTTTGACAATACAATTTATTGTTTTTTGAACTCGCCCGCCCAGTTTTGTTCTACAGACATCTTTAAATCATTACTTACTGTACAAAATACGATTAAATACATATAGGCTACAGAGAGGCCGTTGGCCATTTTTAACCTACTTCAAAAAAGGAGGAGGTTCTCAATTCGTCTGTATATATATATTTTTTTTATGTATGTTCGCGCATAACTCTGGCAATTATGAACCGAATTGAAAAAATCTTTCTTTAATCCGTTAATTGGGTCCCATAAAAAAATATTGCTTAGTAATAAGTAGTTCCTGAAAAAACAAGAATGGTGACTGCGCACTGAGAGTTGGAGGAAAGCCTATATATATGACTTTATGGTGCTTATTAAGGACAATAAAAATAATTTTTACAAAAAAAAGAACCGCCTTCAAAATGCAACTAAAAAGCCTGAAATAGTTTATAAGAATTAGTGGTTTTTACATCTACATTGATGGACTTGGACTACAACATATTATAAATACATATTACTATCAAAGACGGCGCCAAACTGGAAAGGGGTCGTCCATTAATCACGTGAGGCTCGAACGGGGGGGGGGGGGTTCCGAAAAAATCACGAAATATCACCAGGAGGGGGGAGGGGTATAATGAGACATCACGTGTATTTATTTTTCACTGAATGCACGATTTATAAACCCTATAAACCAAACAGCGGCACGTGGCCTTGACTCACCGTTGCCGGAAACGACATCCCCTTCAACATTTAATCAGTTAAGTACCTGTATTTAAAGATAATATTCCGAAAATTTCAATATAAACTATATTGAAATTTTGAAAAAAAAAATACACGTGATTTTGGATGGGGGGGGGGGGGTAGTTTAAAAACCTCACCACATATCACCAGGAGGGGGGAGGGGTTGCTAAAAAACATCACGTGATTAATGCACGACCCCAAAACAGTTAGGTATCTACTGCCCTTGTAAGTATTTGCTAGACGTTAGGCACCGACTTCGATAGTAATATGTATTTATAATATGTTGTAGTCCAAGTCCATCAATGTAGATGTAAAAACCACTAATTCTTATAAATTATTTCAGGCTTTTTAGTTGCATTTTGAAGGCGGTTCTTTTTTTTGTAAAAATTATTTTTATTTTATTCTTTTTAGTGGTTCCCTTGGTGTATTATTAGGTTAACTTTTAACAACTTATATTTTATTCTGACAAACAGCCAGTTTAATATTTATTTTCAAAACACCCACTACATAACACAACTATGGACCATCACTAAAATATAAGCTTAAGCAAAAAAATTTAAATATGTAGATGTGACCATATCTTAATAAAACTACCCAATTGCCATAAACCGAAGATATCTAGGTGTTATACTCGTAGTTCTCGAGAACCATGGACTGCAAGCTCGGTGGGTCTACATTTATTTGTGCCGAGAACCCGTGTCCACCTTCTTGCTCCATCGTCAGACCCTGATCACCATTTTCTAGCAACTACTCATCCAGAGCTACCCAACGAGCCCAAACTCTGCAGATCTACGTTTATTGGTGCAGTGATCTCGTGACGACCTTCCTGCTCCATCATCAGACCCTGATCTCTCTCTCATTTTTCTAGCAACTACTCGTCGAGACCTATCCAACAAGTCCAAATTCGGTAGGTCTACGTTTGTTGTTGCCGAGATACCGTGACGACCTTCCTGCTCCATTATCAGACCTTGATCACCATTGTTCTAGCAACTACTCGTCGAGAGCTACCCAACGAACCCAAACTCGGTGGGTCTATGTTTATTGGTGCCGAGATCCCGTGACGACCTTCTTGCTCCATCATCAGACGCTGATCACCATTTTTCTAGCAACTACTCATCGAGAGCTACCCAACGAGCCCAAACTCGGCGGATCTACGTTTGTTGGTGCAGAGATCCCGTGACAACCTTCCTGCTCCACCATCAGACCCTGATCTCCATTTTTCTGGCAACTACTCGTCGAGAACTATCCATCGAGTCCAAATTCGGTAGTTCTACATTTAGTAGGCACGGCTAGGATAGGATGGATTGTTAATTTTATTACAGAGTTCCGGTGGCCATCTATGGGCTTCTTCATCATATCCACTTCACCAAATGATACTTTCTGAATGAAAATGCTTGACTAGTTTCTAAAAACACCAAAAACGCTATATGTATGCCTATAATATTTAAGGAGTTCCCTCAGTTACTCATGGTTCCCATCATCAGAACATGATTTTGAAAAAAAAGGGACCAATCTGGAAGCATATCCTTTCAATTAAAAAAATAATTTTCCAAATAGGTTCGTAATCGACAGAGTTCTGAGGTAACAAACATAAAAAAAAAAAAAAAAAAAAAACATACAACCGAATTGATAACCTCCTCCTTTTTTTTGAAGTCGGTTAAAAATGGTCATAACTCTGGTAAATATTTACCAATTTCAATGATTCTTTTTTTATTCGAAAGAAGAAACCACTGTAATGAACCTGTACGAATTTTATCATAACCGGATAAGAACTTCCTGGAGGACTATGAATGATATGGAGGAATTTATCTGGTAAAAACCATAAAACTGATGTTCTCCTTTACATTTCTCTGACAAATATGAACTGATTTCGATGATTCTTTTTGTATTCGAGAGAGTAAACTACCATGATGATTCCATGCAAATTTCATTACGATCGGATAAATTGTTTCTGAGTTTCTGAAGAAACATGAATTATGTAAAAGTATGTAGACGATAATGTGAAATCATAATGATGTCATAACCTACCTAGATCATTTTACCGTCTTCGATGGTTCAATCTTTATGTATGAAAATATCACTAAAAAGTATAAAAAAAATATTTTTTAAAAAAAATTGAACCGACTTCAATAACACTAAAAAGCATAAAATAATTTAAATATTATTGAAATTGGTGCCAAATATACACAGCAGGTACGCTAACACCAACTTCTTTAATATTTAAATTATTTTATGCTTTTTAGTGTTATTGAAGTCGGTTAAATTTTTTTTTTAATATTTTATTTCATACAAAAGCTCATCACTTTTTACAACAAAATATATTATATTCTCCTAGCAAAATTTATAAGAAAATTTATATTATAAAAATAAACTGTATAGTCTAATTCAGTTATTTTAGCACAAGCTAATTACTTACGCAAACTGATATTGGCGTACTCGTAATTTGGTCAGAAATGTTCTTTAATGTTTATCGATTTACACGTTTCTACTGAATTATTACACGTAAGTATAACAAGCCTGATAACAAATTTGCTCCCTAAAGCTGGTCTCGTAATGGGAACTTGCATAAAAATTAAAATGATAAATTATGATTATAATTTAATAAAAATAGTTCTAAAAAGAGCATTGCTAAATGATTTTTTCTAAAATTATTATTATTTACGAAATATTTCAACTTTAAGTTACGTAAAATGGAAATTGAAACAGCACCAATCGCGCGTGACGTCATACCTCGACTAGACAGCCATGCCAATCAATTTTCAAGAGAAAATCTCTGTGTAAACACATTGTTTATATTTTATAAAATGAAGAAAGGTCTAATTATTGCGGGATTTATTTATTTTAAGATAAATATATAAGCACGACTATTTACAAAATGTAAGTACGAAGTAAGTATATTAATATCCTGGGACAATCCACACACGGTTATCTGATACTAAACTAGGCAGAGCCTATATAATTATTAAGGTAGAAAAAAAAACTTAAAGTACTTTTTCGTAAATACACACATCAAAAGTGTCTAGGGATCAAGCATTTTTAAGCGGATTTCTTGAGATTGAGATGTGGCTTTGTAATAAATTTATGATTTTATAAATTTATATGGATCCTTTTTGGTGCATTTCATAATTTGAATCAGGAACTGTGAATCAAATTCGAGTAAAAGATGAAAATCAGCTGTCAATATTTTCCCTATAAAAACATACAACGCATTGAAGACATTATTAGTGCTACTGTTTCCCTACTACTGATTAAAACCAACGTTATTATGGAGCGGCGACGTCATTTAAGCAGGGAAGAAATGCTCAGAGCCGTGGGAATGATAGAAGCTGGTTCCCGGCAACGTACTGTGGCTTTAGCTCTGAATACAAGTCAGAGTGTTATCAGTCGACTTTGGACACGTTACCGAAGCACTGGTACCGCGGCTGAGCGCCATGGAGGACGGTATCGCTGCACCACACGGAGACAAGACCGATATATTCAAATCTTAACTCGAAGAGCTCCAACAATAACTGCCATGATGTTAGCCGTGAGGCTTCATCACTCTTCAGGGAACTTAATTAGCGACCAAACAGTCAGAAACCGCTTGCATGAAGTGAACCTTCATTCCCGAAGACCGCTACGGGTACCACCTATAGCAATGCACAATCGTAGGATTCGATATCAATGGGCTCTTGAACACAGAAATTGGGCAGAAGAACAATGGCGTTTCGTGTGCTTTTCTGATGAGTCACGTTTTGGTATGAGACCGGATACAAGACGTATACGACACTGGAGAACCCCTGGACGCCAACAGCGATTAAAATCCTGCCAGGAAGTCCATCCTTATAGTGGTGGAACCATCATGGTATGGGCGGGTATTTGGATCGGCGGAAGAACTGAGTTGATTTGGATCAGAGGCAACCTCAACGCTCAAATTTATGCTGAGACGATTGTATCAGACGTCATCGTTCCTCTACAAGTGCAAATCGGTCCCTTATTTCAGTTAATGCATGATAATGCACGACCGCACACCGCAAGAGTTGTAAGACAGACTCTCGCCGCAGCTAACATCAATGTCCTGCCCTGGCCTGCTCAGTCGCCAGACTTGAACCCGATTGAGCATGCATGGGATATGCTACAGAGAAGAGCTCTGCCGAATATGGAGGGTATCCAGTCGCAAGAAGACCTTTTTTTGTTGTTGCAACGAACATGGGCGGCCATTCCACAGCGTGATTTGGATGAACTCATTTTGAGTATGCCAAACCGATGTTCTTGTGTTGTTAGTGTTCGCGGTAGAAACACGGATTATTAATTGTTTAAGTTACCCAATAAAATTTTAAAGAAAACTGTTATTTCAGTCTTTTTTTCGAACTTTTGTGTTAGTGGTTCAAATGTCAAAAATCCCTTTATTAGGAAAATGGCAAATTTCTTTATTAATGCAAAGGTGACTTAGTTTATCGTTACTGTGACAAACGAAAACACTTTATTTGATGAATCCTTAAAGAAAATTTTAATTAATATCAATTAGGAGAAAAGTTATTGCAAAAATATATGTTGATCCCTAGACACTTTTGATGTGTGTACATTGATAAATAACACGCAGACACAAGGTGGGAATCAAACCAACGATATAGTAGATAGCGGCCAGGGTTTTACCACTAGACCAACGGGCCTGTCCAACTACATGACTGGTGCAACATATTTTGTTTATGGATAATATTAATTTTCTCTGAACTGATAACTCTAGGGGATCATTTTATCATTCTGATTATATTAGTCGTCAAAAGTCTAATGAGAACATATTAATATTCAGTGGTAGTTTCTTTATTCACTCGCCAATCGCCATGAAAAATGTACTACCTCATACGACAAACCGGACCGAAATGGAATGACGTCACGGGTGTCAATGAGCGTTTTCGCGCCAACGTGGAAAAGTCAACCTTTGATTTGCAATATCTAGATAATTTGTGCATATTTTAACTTTCTTGTTTTTGGTATCTCTAAGCGAGTCTAAAATCTTTATTATACACTAAAGAACAAAAATTTTGCAAGTTCCCCATTAGTTAGAAGAAGAACTACATTTATTTGGCGGATAACGACACACACAAAAATATACAAAATAAAAACTTACAAACTTACTACTTAAAAACAAAAAAAAAACTTATACTTAAAAAAAACTTATGAGATACATGAGGCAACTGTGCGTCGCGCTTCCGCCAAACGAGGTTGGCAACTCAGCGATATGCTGCACCGGAAATCCAGATTCCCGGCGCAGCGCTGTTTTTCAGTGTCTTTTAGAGGGTTGCGTGGGGACGGATCCAACACGTAGAGGCCCGTTTTAGAAGAAGTAAATGGTGTGTAAAACACCTCCCGGGGTCAACTGCCACAATTATGAACTTACAGCAGTTGACCTCGGTAGGTGGTAGGAAGGGACTATTGCAATCATGTGAAAAGAATTCTAGATTTATGGGATTGAGCATTTGGTGGATTGGCAACTGGGCTATTGCAAAGGCCGGGGTCACTTGCCATAATTATATAATTATTTTGTGGCAAGTGGTGACTTGCCATCCACTAGATGGGCTCCCCAAATGATCGTCCGATGACGACAGAGAGCAACACCGGTGTGAGTGACTCAGGGGTGTTGAGAGGTGTGCTGCGCTTTCTCCGAAGTTACTCGCGGCGTTATGCCCTTTAACACTGCCACCCCTGGAGCATATAGCTCTAACAGCTCCTCTCTGGACGGCCAATTAAGGCAAGCCAGAGCTGAGAGTCCTGCACGACTGGCTCTCTGGAGCACTCGGGTCCGTGGTGTCGTTACGCACCAACAGCTCGCCACAAGCTGCCCTGCGCCCTTATTATTATTATATGAATAATATTCTCACTGAAAAAATTCCGCGTGATGATTTTTGTATAATTTCAAATACAAACTAGCAAATCTTAGTATAGGATGGGCAGTTGAGTAACTTTGGTAGATGAAAAAAGAAGTGGTAGCCTTTGAAGGAAGAATTATATTTATTTAGTCAGTACAATGAGACACATACAAGTAGGTATTTACAAATATAAAAGCGTAATATCATGTATCATACGGCAAAACTAAACAGCTACCCAGACCAGGTTAATGTCAAGCATAAATGCTTATCGCTGGTTTCATATGATGTACGATTTGATACTCTCTCTTTCTGCCATTCGGTCCCATAATACTGAGGATCGTGACTGCGTTGTGCATGCTCATGTATTTTTGCTATTGTCTGCCTGTATGAGCCGATTTGAACCCGACCTTCTGCCGGTAAAGAGTAGCGCTGACAGGCCGCTACAGTACTTCGGAGATCTGGTTTGACCACCGCTTCACACAACGCCCTCTTAGCCGCTTTCCTTCAATTTTTCAACAATAGTTTTTGCTAAATTATATTATGGATCTCGTCGTGCAACCCTACTCCAACAAACCTACTCGACTTTATGTCATAAAGTACAGCAGGTACATAATTTGTTTAATAATAAGAATTAATATAAAATTAATCATAAAATTATAATACTTAATGAATAAAAACAATGTCATAAGAAAAAGTAAATTAATATTAAAATCAAATTAAAGTAAATTAACTATATTTTTTTATTATAATATTCTGGGACAATTCACACACGGTCATCTGATCCCAAACTAGGCAGAGCCTGTACGATGGAAACCAGATAACTGATACCAATGCTTATATTTTTTTTTGTAAATACATACTTACTTAAATAGATAAACAACACCCAGACAATTGGCGGGAATCGAACCCACGACCTATTGGGTAGCAGCCAACGTGTCTAACCACTAGACAGGCCCGTCGTTAATCGCCCGTAATTAATAATAAAATAATGCTTTTGTATCTTCTTATCAAAAATATGAACATGGTAAGTTGAATCCAAAAATATATTTCTTGACACATAACGTTACATTTCCCCCACATCACAGTTTCTATTATTTTCTGTGTTACACATTTTGTTTCATACAAAAGCAAAATCTGTGTGGGTTAAACCGTAACCTTTTTCAATTCATCGCCTTCAATATTATTTTCTATTTGGTAGCGTCCGTCGCGGTCCAGCGGTCCTAATGGTGGTAATAGTGGATCAATTTGTTTCCATTGTGTCGCTATGGTGTACAGCGGCTGTTTCCGCGTGCAACGAATACTATAGTGTGCCATCTCTTGGGATTTATTATCTCCTGGTACACGGAGAACAGATTTTCATAGTTATTTATGATTAGTGAAATAGATAAATAATTTTCATCGGTTCAATTCTTTGGTGTTATAATCGCCTGGTACTTTTGAACAGAGTATTTCACAACGTTTTTCATTTGTATACCTATGAATTAAAGGTAGGTTACACCACTCTTTTAATTCTGTTCATAGTACTCCAATATCACCTAGCGGTATGAAATATGCTTTACGACTTATTCTCATACCTATCAAATATACCTACATATTATTTTTATAAAAATCGGTTGAGCCGTTTCGGAGGAGTGCGACCACAAACAGCATGTCACGAAAGGACCATGGGGGATTTTGTATGGACCCCGTCCCCACCGTAGGGTGGGTCACTTGGGATTTATTATCTCCTGTTACATGGAGAACAGATTTTCGTAGTTATTTATGATTAGTGAAATAGATAAATAATTTTCATCGGTTCAATTCTTTGGTGTTATAATCGCCTGGTACTTTTGAACAGAGTATTTCACAACGTTTTTCATTTGTATACCTATGAATTAAAGGTAGGTTACACCACTCTTTTAATTCTGTTCATAGTACTCCAATATCACCTAGCGGTATGAAATATGCTTTACGACTTATTCTCATACCTATCAAATATACCTACATATTATTTTTATAAAAATCGGTTGAGCCGTTTCGGAGAAGTGCGACCACAAACAGCATGTCACGAAAGGACCATGGGGGATTTTGTATGGACCCCGTCCCCACCGTAGGGTGGGTGGGTAGTGTAGTCATGGGATACGTGAAAATTTGTTCATTGCGACCCAAAAAAGCCTAAAGAACCAGATTTATTTGCAAAATCTATTGGATTTATTTATAATATAAAAATAACTTCGGCAAAAATGTATTTATTTATGAACAAATATATTTTGTTACACAAACAAAAAAGCATATTTTACGTAAACAAAAGACAATTAATATAAAAAAGAACTTGATTCTCCAACTGGAAATCATTGAGTAACAATAACAGTGTTTAAGTTAGATAAACACCTATTAACTTTTTAGTACATCCAAAAGCATGTCAAATGCTACACTACTAGCTTAAGCTAGTAGCAGCTGAACTTAACTTTACTTAACTTAAGTTAAGCTCTGATTTATACTGCGTGCCACAAAAATAACAGGGCTAGTCCAAAATTTCAAGCTTGACATGCCCTTGACTGTACTAACAATTACATTAAGTCGTCTATTACAATATTATTGAGCATTTGTGCTGGTGCTGCACCAGCACAAATGCTCCGCCGCCACAAAAGGCCGCCCATTGTTGCATGTTTTATTAATTTGTGTCTTATTCTTTTTGTATCTGTTTGTTTGTGCGCAATAAATAATTGTCTAAATATCTAGATAGATATATAGACGATTCTTTATTAATAGATAGATATCTATTCGAAGTAAATTATTTCATTCAGGTGCACTTGTGTACTTGGCATAGTGATTCATATCCAATAATCATATACAATCAGCGATGTACTACCGAATACTCGTAGACATAAATCTTTCTTGTATTCAGCATATATAGTTTTTTTTTTTGTTTTTAATCAAACATCACTGCACTCTACATTAATTTTGTTTAATACATACAAACATTTTTTATATTACACTTCTTTTACAAATTCACTAATTTATTGATTTATTTTACAGTGTACATTTTGTACTTTAGTTCTGTGCATCACAGACTCAGAACTCCAAACTGCCTAATACTTACAACACAAAACATTATGGCCGTCTTTGATATTTAGTTGAGAGGACATATAGGCTAGATTATTTCAAACAAGCTTTAAGAGTTCCGACGCACAAAATCAGTTCACATATCAATCTAAATTTGATCTAAATGTCGCATTGTGAAACTAACAGAGTTGGTGGGCCGGAACTCTAAAATAATCTAGGTTTGATATACTCTCTATTATTATAGGTACTTAGATACCTCAATGATTAAAATGAACTTTTGGAGATTGGAGGCCCCCCTGGACCCGAGGCTCGAGGCCCTGTCCCCCGTAAACTCAAACGTAGGCCCGTAAATGGATTCACACCAGAGTAGGCAAAAAGCAGGAAGTCAGCAAGTTGATGTCTTGTTGGTGCAGGAGACCCTCCTCAAACCCTCTCATAGGAGTCCGAATATCGCCAACTACCATCTTGTGCGAAATGACCGTGACACCTCCCTCGGAGGTGGCCCTGCCATCTATTACAGAAGGGCCCTACACTGCATCCCTATCGATTCCCCTGCGCTCACTAATATAGAGGCCTCGGTCTGCCGCCTCTCTCTTTCCGGCCATTCGGCTGTCACTATCGCCTCTATCTATCTTCCACCTGATAAGCGGCCCCTCAGGAGTGATATCGAGTCACTCCTTGACCTGGACAGCGCGGTCATTCTGGCCGGCGACTTCAACTGCAAGCATGTCAGGTGGAATTGTAACGTCACCACCGGCAACGGCAGGGGCGTACGACTCCTACCCCACCGATGCCAACCGGGCCCGCATGCGTGCTTTGCAGAGGGACGTGAAGCGCAGCATCGCGGAACTCAGGGAGGCTCGATGGGGAGGGTTTCTCGAGGAGATCTCGCCGTCAAACCAGGCTTACTGGCGGCTCGCGAGATCCCTCAAAACCGACACGGTAGCTACCATGCCCCCCTTGACCCGCCCTTCAGACGACCCACCCGGGTTCGAGGACGACGAGAAGGCTGAGGTTCTCGCTGACTCTAGAGAGTCAGTGCACACCCAGCTCCGCTCCCGTCGATCCGACGCACGTCGATCTCGTGGATAGGGAAGTAGAGCGCAGGTCCTCACTCCCGCCCACCAAATCCCTCTCCCTGGTTACGCAGACCGAGGTGGAAGACCTAATCAAAGGCCTTAAGCCGAAGAAAGCACCGGGCTCCGACGGAATCTCCAATCGACTCCTCAAGGTTCTCCCTGTCCATCTGATATGTCTTTTAGTGACTATCTTCAACGGATCCATGTCCCACTGCGTCTTTCCTGCCGAATGGAAAGACGCGGATGTAGTAGGTATCCCTAAGCCGGGTAAGCTTCGCAGCAGCCCTGTGAGCTACCGACCTATCAGTCTTCTCAAGTCTCTCGGCAAACTCTATGAGCGCTTGCTGCTGGCGAGACTCAAAGAGTTTGTCACTTCCAATAATATCCTCATCGACGAGCAGTTTGGCTTTCGAACCAGACACTCTTGCGTCCACCAGGTGCACCGCCTCACGGAACACATCCTGACCGGGCTCAACCAGCCCAAGCCCGTCTACACAGGCGCCCTATTCTTCGATGTTGCCAAGGCCTTCGACAAGGTCTGGCACAACGGCTTGATATACAAGCTCTTCCAGTTAGGAGTCCCCGATAGGCTCGTACTCATCATACGAGACTTTCTCTCGAATCGTACCTTTCGATACCGGGTCGAAGGTACGTTTTCTTCGCCCCATCCTATACAGGCCGGAGTCCCTCAGGGCTCCGTGCTCTCTCCCCTCTTGTTCAGCCTGTTCACGAACGACATTCCTCGTTCGAGCAGAGTCCAACTCGCCCTTTACGCGGATGACACCGCTCTCTATTATTCCCATAGGAACATGTCCTATTTAACGCGTGCTCTTCAAGCCGCAGTCGACGCCCTGGGTCAATGGTTCCGTATGTGGCGCATAGAGGTGAACCCGGAGAAGAGTGCCGCGGTGGTCTTCTCCCGGGGACCCGCCAATATGTTCTCCGCGCGGAGCCTTCGGCCCAACAGACGACTGGCCCCAATATCCCTATTCAATCGCCCTATCCCCTGGACTAGGAAGGTTAAGTACCTCGGAGTCACCTTGGACTCCGCCATGACTTTCGGCTCGCACATTAGGTCCGTCCGCAATCGAGCGGCTTTCGTATTAGGTCGCCTGTATCCCCTTCTCTGCAAGCGGAGTAAAATGTCGCTTAGAAATAAGTTGACATTATACAAAGCCTGCATTCGCCCTATCATGACTTACGCGAGTATAGTTTTCGCGCATAGCGGCCCTGACCGAGCATCACATCCCGCTCGGTCGGAGGATCCTCCCTTTAGCACCGCCGCCGTTGCATCGCTAAACAACTATAAAAAAGGAGGTTATGTATTCGACGCGAATGTCTGTTAATAAAAGTTTAGTTAACGTAGTAAATAGCGCAGGTGGAGCTGCGTGGGTCAGTTAGTCTTCAGATAGATAAGTAAATGTGTAAGTAAAAAAGAAAAAATATATTAAAAAAACAATATATCATAACACCTAAACACCACGTATTTGAAGTACGTCGCCATAGTCAAAAAATATATATCTTAGGAGACGCTTCAAATGACACTTATTTCAAATCTGTTGGATGGTGGGGACACTTTTTCCCATCGTCCTTTTTATAATATATACTTAAGAAGATAATGACGACTAATGACGGTAGCGATCATTTAATCAAATTTTTTATTGGATAAAAAAAAAATATGAGCTGTGACCTGAGGTGACTTACCTACTAACTTACTAAAACAGCCCAAGGTTATGAGCAAAAAAGCTGCCATGCCCCCTCATTATAGAGCAATAACTACTTACTGTATAGATTAAAAATAAAATGAAAAAATATTTACCGTTTTTTTTTACATTGGATTAAAAAAAAACTCTTGCCGCGATGCCGCACGGCCGAATGTAAAAGGCTGTTGATTGAAGCTCGATATATTTTTTTTATTTTTAAACCAATTTTCACACATCAACGAACGACACCGCGGTCGAGCGAACTGAAAAAGAAAAAACTAATCCAGTTTATGCCATCCCGTGCATCCGTGTAAACGTGTAGGTACTGCACGGCTTAGAGCATTTTTAGAAAGAAAAAAATCGAAAATTAAACTAAAAAATTTTGCACTGCGCATAAATTCATAAATGGTTCTTGATCCAATTCCTAATACCCGTAGCCTTCGTGGCGCAGCGAACTGTATGCTTTGCAAATTGAAGGTCGCGGGTTCGAATCCTGCGGGAGATAGACTACTTTATGTACAGAACCTAGAGCTGCATACTTGCGCCGCCTTGCATCATTAGCGGCCGCCGCCGGGAGCTTGCGTTAACACAAGTGCGCTCTCTATTTCTTTATAACTCTCACAATCCGATGGGACGGAAGACCGACACGACCGGGAGAGAGGTTAGGCGCAGGACCGACTTTTTACATGCCCATCACCCATGCGGACCATCTTACTTTACAGACAATCAGGTGATTGGCCTGTATTGTCCTAGCCAGTAAGGAACAACTACACAAAGTTGTTGGCTCCCGCGGGACTCGAACCCGCGACCTCCGGTTTGCAAAGCAAGTTTTCCTACTGCGAGGTTACATTTATTATTATTATTATTATAGCTATGTAATAAACCAGTTAATCTCCTCTTTCCTTTACCATGACTTCGAGTATTACGGGAAATAAATATACGGCGGCCAAAATAAAATATATAATACATTTTCAGAGAAAGGTAAAATGTAACCAGAGATCTTATAGCGCTAAAAGGATGATGTAAATGTAAGTACATATCTACGTAATATTAGGTATAAAATTAAGTTTCTTGTATAATGTTCCCGCCGATACCGCAATGTATAAAAAAGTCTTTAATCAGTGCGTCCTACCCGTGGTGACATACGCAGCCGAGACGTGGCCACTCACGGTACGACTAGTCCACCGATTCAAGGCCGCTCAGCGGGCTATGGAGAGAGCTATGCTGGGTGTTTCTCTGAGGGACCTTATACGGAATAATTCGCCAAAGAACCAAAGTGACCGACATAGCTCAAAGGATTAGCCAGCTGAAGTGGTAGTGGGCTGGTCTTAATTGCCTTTGCGCAATTTTTCGCCAAACCTAACTTCAGACACACAAAGATTGTTTGTGATTACTGTACAAACTATGAAACTCTGTCAAAGGAGCAGCTACATCGCTGCATGCAGACTTCATGACGCCTGCATACCGTACCGCATGTCATACGCCTCGAGCGAAACTACGTGTTTATTTGTGTAAAAATAACGAAATTTGACATCGTCACAAATGATTGAAAACGTATGCGTGTATTACACGCCGTGTAATATGCTTCGTGTACAGAGTGCAGTACGCTAGGCTGTTCAAGCTACTTGACGTATTTTGAAGCGTCTATGAAGCTACGCGTCCGTGGACGGGGGGCCTAATTAGTTATTTTTCCGCTTTTTCGAACTTTGCTTTGTTTGAAATTGGGTCCGTGATCACAATTATAAATCAATTGAACATTAAACGAGGCCCAAATGAGCAATTGAACGTCAAACAAGTCGGCGAGCTGATCCGCCGCCCGAATTACCTAAGTTATCGTATCCATCACTTTAAGACGACATTAATTAGTAGAATTAACATTCCATCCAGAATAATTAGACCTGCCAGTCCTCCCCCCGTCTCCCTTTAACCCCCACCCTAACTCGAGGGAGCCTTAAAGGCTTAACTTTTGATAAAATTACTAATTAATGCTGATTTGCCCTGGCATTTGATGTATATGAAGGTGGTTTTAAGGGTTTTTCAAGAACCATTTTGTAATGGTTAAGAATGTAATAAAATCTTTTTAAAAAAAAAATGAACCGACTTCAATATCACTGAAAAGTATAAAATAATTTAAATATTATTGAAGTTGGTGTTAGCGTACCTGCTGTGTATATTTGGCACCAACTTCAATAATATTTAAATTATTTTATACTTTTCAGTGATATTGAAGTCGGTTCAATTTTTTTTAAAAAAGATTTTATTTTAAACTATTTAGTGATATTTTAAAGATTGAACCATCGAAAACCGTAAAATTATCTAGGTAGGTTATGATCACATTATCGTCTACATAGTTTTACATAATTCATGTTTCTTCAGAAAAAAATATCTGGTCGTAATGAAATTTGCATGGAAACATCATAGTAGTTTACTCTCTCGAATAAAAAAAGAATCATCGAAATCGGTTCATAATTGTCAGAGCAATGTAATGGAGAACATCAGTTTTATGGTTTTTACCAGATAAATTCCTCCACATCGTTCATGGTCCTCCAGGAAGTTCTTATCCGGTTGTAATAAAATTCATACAGATTCAATACAGTGGTTTCTTCTTTCGAATAAAAAAAGAATCATTGAAATTGGTAAATATTTGCCAGAGTTATGACCATTTTTGTCCGACCGAGCGAGTCCGAGCGACTAAAACGTCATCTATATAGGCTTTCTTGCAGCTCTCAGTGCGCAGTCACCATTCTTGTTTTTCAGGAACTACTTATTACTACGCAATAATTTTTTTATGGGACCCAATCAATGGATTGAAGAATGGATGGAAGAAAGATTTTTTCAAATCGGTTCATAATTGACAGAGTTATGCGCGAACATACATAAAAAAAAAAAAAAAAAAAATATATATATACAGACGAATTGAGAACCTCCTCCTTTTTGAAGTCGGTTAAAAAAAATATTTGTGATGTCATTACGGACCGTATTTGTACATACTTATTTATATTTAGTAATGTGATTCTGAGCGTATGTACTGTTTGTGTATGTTTCGTAGACACAAGAAGTGGATGCACTGCAGTCCCCCGAGGACTGCAATGCATCCATTTGCAACTAAAGCAGAATGTAAATGCTAGTGGACTGCAATGCAAGGTCTATAATATTTTTTCAACACACTTGCTGTTAAAGTGAGCTTTATTATATCTCTTTTAAGGCTATAAACAGAGCAATAACACACGCGTGCGTAATAGAATTATGCCAACAAAGTTAAATTAGTACCTTACTGCAAGAGATGTAAGAAAACAACCGATTAGGCAGCAATATAGAAATTTATTATGTAGTAAAATTAATTGCAAAAGTGCAGCTGCTCGTAAAAGTGTATTAGGCATGACTACAGTTATTTATAACAAGATTCCTAATGAACTTAAACAAATTAATAATATAAAGGAATTTAAAACAAAATTTACATTATTACTGATTGAGAAATGTTATTATAATGTAAATGATTATTTAATTGATATTGACATATAATTATATTTTTGCATTGATTTTAATAATATTGTGAACCTAATTGTGATAATAATGTAATGTTAATTGTTTATGGTAGATGGCGTAATTTTATGTTTAACTTTATGTATTAAGTATAAAATAATTAGATTTAAAATACCCACAACATTTGTATACCGATATGGTGGGACATAGTGGACCTGCACGTATTTAATATCTTTTTTATTACCTATGTTCTGACAAATAAATATTCATTTAATTAAGGAATGTAAAAAAAATATTTGTGATGTCATGTACATGTATGTACATACTTATTTATACACACATCAAAAGTGTCTAGGGATCAACATATATTTTTGCAATAACTTTTCTCCTGATTGATATTAATTAAAATTTTCTTTAAGGATTCATCAAATAAAGTGTTTTCGTTTGTCACAGTAACGATAAACCAAGTCACCTTTGCATTAATAAAGAAATTTGCCATTTTCCTAATAAAGGGATTTTTGACATTTGAACCACTAACACAAAAGTTCGAAAAAAAGACTGAAATAACAGTTTTCTTTAAAATTTTATTGGGTAACTTAAACAATTAATAATCCGTGTTTCTACCGCGAACACTAACAACACAAGAACATCGGTTTGGCATACTCAAAATGAGTTCATCCAAATCACGCTGTGGAATGGCCGCCCATGTTCGTTGCAACAACAAAAAAAGGTCTTCTTGCGACTGGATACCCTCCATATTCGGCAGAGCTCTTCTCTGTAGCATATCCCATGCATGCTCAATCGGGTTCAAGTCTGGCGACTGAGCAGGCCAGGGCAGGACATTGATGTTAGCTGCGGCGAGAGTCTGTCTTACAACTCTTGCGGTGTGCGGTCGTGCATTATCATGCATTAACTGAAATAAGGGACCGATTTGCACTTGTAGAGGAACGATGACGTCTGATACAATCGTCTCAGCATAAATTTGAGCGTTGAGGTTGCCTCTGATCCAAATCAACTCAGTTCTTCCGCCGATCCAAATACCCGCCCATACCATGATGGTTCCACCACTATAAGGATGGACTTCCTGGCAGGATTTTAATCGCTGTTGGCGTCCAGGGGTTCTCCAGTGTCGTATACGTCTTGTATCCGGTCTCATACCAAAACGAGACTCATCAGAAAAGCACACGAAACGCCATTGTTCTTCTGCCCAATTTCTGTGTTCAAGAGCCCATTGATATCGAATCCTACGATTGTGCATTGCTATAGGTGGTACCCGTAGCGGTCTTCGGGAATGAAGGTTCACTTCATGCAAGCGGTTTCTGACTGTTTGGTCGCTAATTAAGTTCCCTGAAGAGTGATGAAGCCTCACGGCTAACATCATGGCAGTTATTGTTGGAGCTCTTCGAGTTAAGATTTGAATATATCGGTCTTGTCTCCGTGTGGTGCAGCGATACCGTCCTCCATGGCGCTCAGCCACGGTACCAGTGCTTCGGTAACGTGTCCAAAGTCGACTGATAACACTCTGACTTGTATTCAGAGCTAAAGCCACAGTACGTTGCCGGGAACCAGCTTCTATCATTCCCACGGCTCTGAGCATTTCTTCCCTGCTTAAATGACGTCGCCGCTCCATAATAACGTTGGTTTTAATCAGTAGTAGGGAAACAGTAGCACTAATAATGTCTTCAATGCGTTGTATGTTTTTATAGGGAAAATATTGACAGCTGATTTTCATCTTTTACTCGAATTTGATTCACAGTTCCTGATTCAAATTATGAAATGCACCAAAAAGGATCCATATAAATTTATAAAATCATAAATTTATTACAAAGCCACATCTCAATCTCAAGAAATCCGCTTAAAAATGCTTGATCCCTAGACACTTTTGATGTGTGTATTTAGTAATGTAATTCTGAGCGTTTGTACTGTTTGTGTATGTTTCGTAGACACAAGAAGTGGATGCACTGCAGTCCCCCGAGGACTGCAATCCCAGAGGTCTTTTCAGTGAGTAGGTAATTCACCGATCGATATAAAATCTTTTTTAAAAAAAATTGAACCGACTTCAATATCACTGAAAAGTATAAAATAATTTAAATATTATTGATGTTGGTGTTAGCGTACCTGCTGTGTATATTTGGCACCAACTTCAATAATATTTAAATTATTTTATACTTTTCAGTGATATTGAAGTCGGTTCAATTTTTTTTTTAATAAAGATTTTATTTTAAACTTTTTAGTGATCTTTTCATATATAAAGATTGAACCATCGAAAACCGTAAAATTATCTAAATAGGTTATGATCACATTATCGTCTACATAGTTTTACATAATTCATGTTTCTTCAGAAAAAAATATCCGGTCGTAATGAAATTTGCATGGAATCATCATAGCAGTTTACTCTCTCGAATAAAAAAAGAATCATCGCAATCGGTTCATAATTGTCAGAGCAATGTAATGGAGAACATCAGTTTTATGGTTTTTACCAGATAAATTCCTCAACATCGTTCATGGTCCTCCAGGAAGTTCTTATCCGGTTGTAATAAAATTCATACAGATTTAATACAGTGGTTTCTTCTTTCGAATAAAAAAATAATCATTGAAATTGGTAAATATTTGCCAGAGTTGTGACTATTTTTGTCCGACCGAGCGAGTCCGAGCGACTAAAACGTCATCTATATAGGCTTTCTTGCAGCTCTCAGTGCGCAGTCACCATTCTTGTTTTTTCAGGAACTACTTATTACTAAGCAATATTTTTTTTATGGGACCCAATTAACGGATTAAAGAATGGATGGAAGAAAGATTTTTTCAAATCGGTTCATAATTACCAGAGTTATGCGCGAACATACATAGAAAAAAAAATATATATATATACAGACGAATTGAGAACCTCCTCCTTTTTTGAAGTCGGTTAAAAAAGGCGTTTTAGTGATAATTTTAAATGTGTGTGTGGGTGTCTCTATCCGCCAAATAAATGTTAGTTTTAGTGTTTTTGTTTATAAAGAATAAATAAATAAAAAATCCACAAATAATTAATTTATTGTTTTAAATTAAAATTAGGCTTTATTATTATACCAATCATGATGTTATACTTATTTTATTCAAAAAAAGTGAAATTTGTTTTTGGAAATTCATGAAAAAGCCGATGAAAAATTTCAACACTAGGATGTTAAGAATCATGTCCTGGATCCCTGGTAACGGTTTTCGATACGATGTCCCTTACACCTGTTATATAATACAGACGAATTGAGAACCTCCTCCTTTTTTGAAGACTGTTAAAAAAGGATGAAACGAACGAACGGGAATCCTGGAGCCGCCACCATAGTGATTTCTCATAAAATACTGGAACTATAACGAACACAACACCACTAAAGGCGAGTCCTCTGAGTGGCTTCGTGTTCAAATTTATTTTGCACTATGTCGATGTACCTACTTTCCTATTTTGCTTCAATTTTAGCGGACTGCAAAGCAGGATTGCATGACTTATTATGGTGTTGATACCGGGGTGGCCTGAGGCGTAAATTTACGGAACTTTTAACGAGTTCACCCCTTTGTCCGCTTGGCAATTAATTATTCTTTTCATCGGTGCAATTAACGTTTAATATCTTACAAAGTTGCAGCTCTCGGCTGCAGCGAAGTTAATAGACTGTACAATAAAATTTCTTTGGTAAAATGGTTCTCAGTGTTTTTTCCATCCGTTGTACTTTTTTTGTTCTCGCGGGGGAATCCTTCAGTAGGTTCCCTGTGGGGGGCCTGTGGCGTCGACCGGGGTATGTAGGAAAAAAATGAGAGGGGGACCTGGGTTCTAATGTGGGATCTGAACCTGTAGTCCCTCAGTGCCTTGCCTTTTAGCCCGCTGACAGGGGCTATATTATAGCCCGCCGGAAACCTGTTACGGTGCTTACGGGGATAGGGTCACAGCCCGGGCGCCACCGTCTTCCCTGCTTTTTTTTTTGGGAATGATAGACGCTTTTGGCCGCAGATCACAGCTTCACCGGAGAATAGGAGGCGAGCACTTATAGCACTCTAGCTTTAAGGGCACGAAGGAGCGACGAACTCAAGGGCATCTCAGGGAGGCAAGGCCTCGGCTTGGGCTGTCGCTTAAGAGAGAGGGCTGATTCTACCACAGGTTCGCACCCCCACTGAGAAGAATCGGCAAGAAACTCACCTCACTGAGTTTCTTGCCGGATGCACGTCGTCAAGGTCGCATGTGTACGACCCTTTGGCCTCGCCGGCGAGACCAGTGTCTGATAGATTATCTTCCCTGGAGTCGGCGCCGTAATCTCTGGACGTCTAGGGCCTACAACCCAAACGTCCAGCGACTCTGAAGGCCATAAATTCTACTGGTGCAACCCACTGCTAGTCTGGTACATCCCTTGTGCAAAGGGAACTCCAGATACCACCGCAGTGTCAGATATTGAAGCAGTGTATAAATATTTCGGTGTGAAAGCCACTGTAGCTGGTGACTCCGGGCTCATATTATGGCATTAAATAATGTTTCGGGCATTGACTTATACTATTTATACAACATTGGTATTGGGTGACGAGCGAACGTCTTGCTTGTCCCGTTAGTCGCAAAATAAAATAAACATAAGTAAAATTAACCTTAAAGAAATCGTTCTTACGAATGTTTTACAAAGCTCTTTTATTGCGCGAATTTCAATGTTATTGGATTTCTTCTATATTAGATTTATTAAGATTCTCGCGTCAACTGTCTCGCGCAATATTCCAATTCCTACGTGTCAAGTCTGCGTTCTCCTACGTTCTGCACGTGCGATTCAGCAGAATAAATAAAAATTCTCATTATCAAAACAGTCAACCGCACATTAGACTAGCCTTTGTAGCCTCCGTAGCGCAGGGTTAAACAGCTCGCTTTGCCGAACCAGAGGGGACCAACCACGGGTTGTAATCCCGCGAGAGCAACAACTTAGTGTAGTTTTTCCCTACTAGTCAGGATAATGGAGACCGATCACCTGATTGTCAGGAAAGTAAGATGATCCATGCGTCAGATGAGCATGCGGTTCTGCCCGGTCGACTCAGTCTTCCGTCTCGCCGGATTGTAAGTAAAGGAAGAAAAACTGACGGGACATCTTTAAAGTACATTTGTAAATGGACATACCTATTCCCGATGATAATACTTCAGGTAACGGCAATATTCTACCCGTGGGGTGTTCGTAAACGGCGACTAAGGGAAAACAAGATGATGTGCAGTAGCGTCTTTCTATTGGATTACCTACCACCTATACTGCGATCCCCAAGACGCCTGCCAAGCGTGGAGATTATGGCAACCCCTTCTTCTAAGGTGGGGGGGGTTGTGTTTGGACTGCTGATGATGATGAACGGTAACATTGGCGATACTTCCGCTTGGACAGCTAGAGTCCAGAACAGCTTTGATAGTAAGGCACACCAGCGCCTCTAGCGGTCAGGAAACTGTATTTTATGTTTAAAACAATCCGACACCATTGCCCAATAGATAGACCCTAGATACGAACCCTATACTTAAAATTCAAATTTGTTTTCCTTGCTAATTAAAAGTACCTAACACAAAATATAAAAATCAAATCCAAATAAAACTTTAATGAAAACGACTTCACTGCTTCAAAGGACCTCTTATTAAAAAGATAATTTCCCGAAGAAAAAAATAACTTTTGGCGCCGTTCGAACAATAGCAAACAAAATGGCGGATGAAATAAGAAAACATAACTTTATTTTTTTTTTATTGCGAAAAAAATACTGTTTGTTTCCGCCGCCATTGTCCCCTTTATATCTGTAAAAGCTAAATTAAAAGCGCTCGACACCCATTTTGACTTTTAATTACTTTCTTAATGAAACATTTTAATAGGTAACAGACGGTGTTGGGCGTAGACAGAATATAATACAGACATATACCAAGCGTGCCGCCGATAAGGACAAAAAAATAAGTACATACTAAATTTAGAGTTGCCACGTAAGGGAAATTTTACCCTTTGTGTAAAGCAAATACGGAGGTTGTTGTAAATTATATTTTCTTTCCTAACCAAAAACCACTTTTCTGACACAACATTTACTTTTCTTACATTATATCGTCTTAATCTATGACAGTCTGCAAAAAGTACGAAAGTGATTGTTATAATAATGTCCTCCTAGCCGAAAAGACCACAGCGGCCAATCTTTCACAAGATCAGCCATGTACGCAGGAGATATTATAGTGCACAAGTGCTTGCGTAGACACAAGTGCACTCTCTCTTCCTTTATATAATAGGTACCTCTCATAATCCGATGGGACGGAAGACCGACACGACTGGGGAGAAGTTAAGCGCAGGACCGACTTTTTACATGCCCATCCGACGCATGTGAGGCGTATCTCGGATCACGGTTTCGGAACGACAAAGGGGCTGTCAAAAAGATGACAGCGCGCTAGTATCTATGGCAGAGACATGTTTTAATTATTACGATTACTCCACTGTATTATAAGCTGTTCTCTCTCAATTTGATTATAAGTGTTTATTACCAAAGCTCGGTGTTTTAATTTGACGGACAGGAGTCGGGCATACGTCCTATCGCAAATCCCGACACATGGATCATCTTACTTTACAGACAATCAGGTCATCGGCCTGCATTGTCCTAGCCAGTAAGGAACAACTACTCAAATTTGTTGCCCTTCGCAGGATTCGAACCCACGACGGAGGCTACAAAGTGAATGTACACTTAATATCATATATGCTGTAGCTAAGGTCTATTCCACATTGTTCACCTGGGTGATATCACGTGGTGATTAAAGTGGCTAAGAGCTGTAGATAATTATTAGCCTCATACAAAAAAATTTAAGAGATAGAAACAATAATATGGTATTTCCCAGAGAGGTAGGCAAAAATTGGCTTTCTTATAACTTAATATAATACATACTATGGCCATTTACCGGGTAAGTTTTAGTAAATTTCTCCAATATACAAATCTATAGTACTAGTATCTTGGGACAATCTACGCTTGACCAATGACCACCTGATCTCAATCTACGCAGATCCTTTAGTAAGGTAACCAGATAAATGATTACAAATACTTGTAAACTGTATAAATACATATTTAAATAGATAAATAACTCCCAGACAATTGTTCGGAATCCTTCGGAATCGAACCCATGTCCTATTGGGCAGCGGCCAGGTCCCTCAGATCGTCGAACAGCCGTACATCGCCGCCGTCCGCGGCATGTACTGCTCGACCCACCCGACCCGATGTCCGTCCTCCTGGACCATGACACAACACCAACACCAACACCGACAACGATGTCAAGAGTCGTAAACACATCAACACACAGACACCGGTCTCGCCAGCGAGGCCGAAGGGATCCGTACGCATGCGACCTCGACATGCATCCCCTCGCTGAGTTTCTTGCCGGTTCTTCTCAGCGGCGGCGCGTTGTGAACCGGTGGTAAACTCATTTTCTCTAAGCGGCAGCCCAAGCCGAGGCCGTACCTCCCTGAGGTGCCCTTGTGCTAGTCGCTACCCAAACCTTTCTGGCTGGAGCGCTTTAAGCGCTCGCCCTCTTGTCCGGTGAAACAGTACTTCCATATTTTCAGGAAATCCTAAAAAAAAAAAATCTGAGAAATTCTTCGATGCATCCAGCATGTGGGATCGTGTATGATGCACTTAATAATAATTTACCACTTATTTATGGTAGTCTCTCTTTTATACACTGGCAACACTGATAATGGCGATCAATAAACTGAAAATTTTAGGTTATGGATGAAAAACAAGAATTTATCGATCTTACACGTAATTTTCAAGTAAAATAGTAACTAATTTAGAGCAATAAGATCTAAATAAGTCGTTTACATGTATTAGTTTCTAAATGTAATCTCTAAATTGGCCATAATAATCCACGTTTACCTGTGAAACGATACTCCACTAATTTTACGTTCACTGTCACTTTTACAGCCTATAATACTGCACTGCACGATTCTTATAGGATTTCCACAACACACAGTAATGTCACAGTTAGTTTTTTATTGAATTTTAAGTTATTTATTTAATATTAAAACCACGATAAAATTGTCACTGAGCAAAGTGGGAGCAAACGTCAAATTTGTTTCGCACCCACGGCGCGGAAAAATCGAACACATGCTGAGGGACAAAAAATCATATACACTGTTTCTTTCTATCACACGTAACCTACATAAACGCATTCTTTTCTTGCGTGAATGAGAAAGAAAGTGTCCAGCCCTCTATTGTTTTCTTCCTCTAAGGTGTTGGGTAATGATTTTTCCGTGGAGTCTGGGAGTTTTTGACCCGCTATTTTTGGTCGGCGCTACTTTTTATAAACAGTTTCGGTAAGTCTTTCTTGACTTGAAAAACACATATTGTACTACTACTTTCTAAGTTATGAGATTGTCAGGCGCATTTTGCATGCCTATCCGACGCATGGATCATCTCACTTTCAAGACAATCAGGTGATCGGCCTACATTGTCTTAGTAAGGACCAACTACACAAAATTGTTGATCACCGCGGGATTTTAAACCGCGACATCCAGCTTGCAAAGCAAGCAATTTCCCGCTACTCCACGTAAGCAAAGATTACAGCAAATATATAAAAATGCCTCCAGAGAGATTTGAACTCTCGGCCCCTGGTTTACAAGACCAGTGCTCTACCCCTGAGCTATGGAGGCTAACAGGATTGTGTTTAAAATTGCCAGTTTCTATGTTTGTGAGCGATAGGCTAAATACGTATGTATAAGTATACATAATTGCGCTGTCTGGTTTTCTATAGCATATTATTAAAGTCGAACATGTAGCCCTCGGCAGTGTAGTGTCAAGCCGCTCGTTTTACAGTCTGAAACTCACGGATTCAATTCCCGCACGGGGAGCAACACTTTGTATAGTTCTTTCTCACTAATTAGTAAGTAAGTAAAAAAAAATTATTCGACGCAAAAAAACAATGTACAAAATAGGAAAAACACACAAAAAAATGTGACAAAGAGAATTAAAAAAAAATGTAACTTAATTGTGCGTTATGCGACTCCAGTACACTTGCGTCGAAAAGGTGCCTGGCTCAGCATGTGCTGGTCACCAAAATGCAACCAGCGCTGGTTTTCAGTCAGTACCACCGGTGATTCAGGAAAGTCTAAGTGAAATACGTAGATCATAGGATAGGTTACAGCATAAAATCAATATATATATATATATATATAAGGAACATTAATGATTTCGATATACATATTATGTCTATAGTTTCCGTGATAAATATTTATTTACATTTGTATGAACTTAAGGTGGTGCATATAATATACAAAAAATAATTCTGTACAAAAAACAATTTTGTAATTTCTAGTTATCATTATAATAAGTATTTTGATAAGTACTAATAATTAAATAAATTTTATCCTTTAAATGCAATATCATTGAGAAAAAAAAATAATATAAAATAAAAGAATAATTGTTACAAGACTGAGAGTGTAGTAAAAAATAATTTTAGATCAAATTATAGAAATATCAGGAATAATATTTTCATTTCTTAATTGAATAAGCAATACAAATTCTTTCAACCTTGATCTAAAAGAGGAAATGTTATTGAGATTTCTAATCGGTGGTGGTAGGTTATTCCAGCATTTGGATGCTGCGTAACGGAAGCTACCACGAAATGCTGCGGATCTATGTCTAGGTATACCCAACTGCTGAGCACAGTGTCTGGGCTCTCGGTTCCTATATTTATTTACCCAGTTTAACTTTTCAAATAAATAAGAGGGCTTTTGAAGCTTTATCACGCCAAAAAGTAAACAAGCTAAATGTATTTTGCGACGAGACTTCATCTTTATGCAGTGGTGCTGGTTCAAGAAAGGTGTTACATGAGCCTGCGGCGGGACAGAGAAACAAAAACGAGCACAAGCATTTTGGACTCTTTGTATAAGGCGTTCCGTTTTAGCTGAAAGCCTAGGTCCATATAGCCAGTGTCTGCATAATTTAGTTTAGCTAGAACCAAGGCCTCAACTAGTTTAATCCGTAATTCAGTATTAAGAAATGGTCGCATTTTATATAAAACTTTCAGGCGATAAAAACAGTTGCGAACACACTCAGAGATATGCGCCTCAAACCTGAGATCTGCATCCACAATGAGCCCGAGATTGCGTGCTTCGAAGACCCTATCAATTTTGGCCCCCATGACTGTCATGTATTTTGACTTGGGTGAAGTGAATTTAATTTGGGATTTAAAGTCAGGGAGTTGTTACTTGACCAATTCACTATCCTTTGCAAATCTTCATTTACTGTAGCTATGGCATGATCGTACTCTTCAGGTT
This sequence comes from Furcula furcula, assembly GCA_911728495.1. Lineage (NCBI taxonomy): Eukaryota > Metazoa > Arthropoda > Insecta > Lepidoptera > Notodontidae > Furcula > Furcula furcula. The sequence continues at coordinate 21,253,622 of OU452259.1, read as the reverse complement.
TGAAGGAATAGTATATCTGCAGGTCATCAGCATAAATATGATATTTACAATTTAATATTTCTTGGACTATGTCTGCTGTGTACAGAGTGTAGAGCTGAGGGCCCAAAATAGACCCCTGAGGTACACCTCGATTTAGTGAAGCTACTATACTATTCGTAAGTACCTAATAATTTTTTATGGGACCCAATTAATGGATTGGCCTATCCATACAATTCGAATTCGAATTGAGAACCTCCTCCTTTTTTGAAGTCGGTTAAAAAGGAGGAAGTTCTCAATTTAATTGAATTGTATGTATTTTTAACACGCTTTTACTTGCTTGAGCTATATGTATGATGTTAATGGAATCTTGCAATGCAATTTTGATTTTGACTCAATGTAGTCTCGCGGTCACGAACGGTGTCGGTAGATAATCGCTTGCACGAGCCGCCCCGAAATACATGCGGGCGGGGTAGGAGCACGTACGTTCGTTCAAACGATTCTAATTGAAAACTGGTACACCGTTCGTGTTCACGATAGTTCGTACACAAAGGTCAGTGAACTTTCTCGGAGAGCGGTTTTTATTATAAGTATTGGAAATATAGATTTTTTATTGCAATGCGAATCATTGCTATTCACACCTAAGTATAAACTTGCAATGCATTCTGTGGTTATCGTAATTAAATAGTAATTAACAAAACTGTAACAATATATTGTAAAAATAATGACAAACTATAACCACCTGACGGACTATTAAGATAACCGCGATTGCTGATAAACATTATGAACGTAACTGTACAGACAACAGCTTCACATAATACTGTCATTTAAAGAAGGTCACGAGTATGTATGAAATCCTCGCTTTTTTGGGTTCATTCCAATTTGGTCGGATAACCAGTAATCTAACAGGGGTTCTAGTTTTTGCTTGTATCTTCTTTATTATGAAATATTTGAAGCTGAAATTTTCAGGATATGTATTTCATTAAGTGCTCTAATTCTTGGTTTATACCAAAAACTCTAGGGTTGGTCTTGTTTTTTGTATTTTGATGTCAAAGCTAGACATTATCATTTGATTCAAAGTGATATTATTCAATAATGCGTATATAATATGTTTTGAAACTTTTCGTGGATGTTAAAAGTATTAAAAAGGACCGAATACCGTTTTCAGTGTGTATGAATTTTTGTTCGTTTAAGCGCTAGGACCTTTTTTTTGGTTTTCATAAATCCATTACTACGCTAAAACGGTAAATATTTTTGAAAATCTAATTAATGCACAAATACGCACAAATTAAGAGCTACTGATAATCGTTTATTCTACAGGTGCACAATTACTGGTTTCCGAGAAACACGATTCTGCAAAACGTTACCCCAGCAGGAATTGTAATAACTCTGAAATCTTAAGACGCACAAATTTCATTTTCAGCGCACAATTACGCACAAATATAAGCTATCTTTCCTGAAGTTTATGTTTCTCTCCGATCATTGGTTTAGAATCTTCTTGCTGGAACAACGTTACCCCAGCAAGAATCGTTTTTCGGATTTTTCTCGAAAACGAAAGGATGCACTAATTTTTTATTCCGAGCACATTTACAGCAGATTATGCTCTAATTATTCGTTTAACTCAATCTTCTCTACGACCATCTTTCTTGCTGGGGTAATGCTCACATCGTCAAACCGTGTAACCAAGCAATAAAATTGCACTGATTCATTTTTAAGATAGCCGTATATTATAATAATATGCAACAAAACCAAGCATTAAACGCATTATATTATTATCTTGATTATTATGCTGCATAAAACCGTGAAATTGCTAGTAACGATTAATTTATCCATTTCAAAATACTTTTAATATTGTCTGTTTTCAACGGATGAAATTGCACACTCGCACTTACAGTAATCAAAATAAGTAAAGAAAATGGTGAACGCATATACAAAAAATATTTTACTAGTTTGTGTAACGTTGACATTCTTTGAGTGTTATTCTGAAAAGGTAAGAAACAAATTTCAAACGTTGTCGTGGTGCAGGTAGATGCGTCACTTTGTGTTAGATTTTCGAAGTTCGGCGATGACTTGAAGTAAACAAACTGTGGTATACCACTCTGCGTTAACCGTTCTACGATCTTCAAGTGCAATAGTCGCAACATGGCCGGTTTTTCCAAGGAACGTGGCCACCATCTTCTTTGAAGTGCTTCGAGAACGAACAACTTTAATCGGCTTTGGCTCGTCTTGAAAGACCCAGATTGTAGATTGTTGTTTGGAATCAGGATCGTAGGCATAGATCCAAGATTCGTCACCACTGATGATTTCGTAGACGTGATTTGACTCTCCTCGGTTGAACCTTTGCAAAGTTTTCTTACACCATCTGACGCGGGCCGCCTTGTGATAGTTGGAAAGCAGATGCGGTATCCAACGGCAAACTAGCTTTCTCACACCAAGCGCTTCATGCAAGATCTTCTGAATGGTTGTCCCTGAGATGCCTAATAGAGCCTCTATCTCTCGATATGTCACATGACGATCTTCGAGAATTAGTTGTCTCACAGCAATGATGTTATCTTCAGTGAAGGCGGATTTTGGGCGTCCTTCGCGAGATTTGTCACTAACACTAGTATGTCCACGTTGGAATTCTAAATACCAGCGTTCGACAGTCCGCAGACATGAGGCTTCATCACTGAACACAGATGTTAGATCTTCAAAACACTGAAGCCGTGTCAGGCCTCTTCTAAAGTTGTAGAAAATTATTGCACGAAGATTTTCCTTAGAAAGGTTCATTTTCGTACGTAACCTGACAGATTCCAATCGACGCTGTGACTAAACAATAGCATTAATCCTAATACTTTCAACTGTTTTGAGATTCAAAATTTAAACACATTCGAATATAGAACAGTTCCAAATTCTAAATTGCCGGGAAATATGGAAACGACAGAACTTAAAAGGCAGGCCTCGTATTTGACTGTGTCAAAAATATTTTGACCCATGGGATGTCCGGTAATAATAGCACCCACCCATTTCCAATACTTGTTAGAGTTTGTATTCTTCTTTGGAGTCATAGTTGTATGTTTAGCAGCTTTATCTTGAGTGTTTAAGGTGGATTTTATGTTAGAGTAGGTATTCTTCTTTGGAGTCATAGTTTTATGTTAGCAGGACTATTAGTTTTTTTTTTGTAAATTTTATTTTTATTCATCAGACTTTCATTGTTTTTTTCGTTTTTGTAGGCTACTATTTTCTAGCGAAAGTGTTTCAATCTCCTTGTGTGCGCTATATAATTCCGAAGAACAACTGAATCTATTGTCCAGACATTGTCAACCATGTCTCACTTACATTGCCTCACAGAATTCCTAGATTTTCTATTAGGTACTAAAACCTTTTACTCAGAGGGAGTTAACTCGTCGACAATTTTTTAAAACTCATCACATGAACATAGGCCTCCTGAACGCCACAATGAACGACAATTGGCTATTTGCGTCCACCGGTTACCTGCGACGCGCACAAAGTCGTCTGTCCACCTATTGGGAGGCCTGCTTACGCTGCGTCTTCCGGTTCGTGATCGCCACTCGACCTTTCTTCCCCAACGGTTATCGGTTCACCGAACGATGTGGCCGGCCCATTGCCACTTCAACTTGCAGATTTTAAGAGCTATGTCGGTGAATCTTCGGCGAATCTCCTCATTCCGGATTCTGTTGCGCAAAGAAACTCCGAGCATAGCTCTCTCCATAGCTCGTTGTGTGACTCTGAGCTTACCCAAAAGGCCAACAGTTGGTTAAAAACCTTCGTCTTCAGGCACTGCGGTATTTTGGACGAGAAGATTTCGCGTAGTTTCCCAAACGCTGCCCATCCGAGTTGGATTCTTAAAAATAATATTGTGATAAAAAAATCCACTCGAACGCCTGCGGTAACAAATGTTGCCGGGACCAATAGTCGCCTAGCGGTTTTTAACCTGTGTGTGTTGTGGTTACTTATGGCACTAAGTGAGACGTGGTCATTCACTGCTGGCCTTTTGGAGAAGTTCAGAGTCATACTACAAGCTAAGGGGTGAGCTATGCTTGAAGATTCTTTGCGCGACGGAATCTAGAATGAGCAAATTCGCCGAAGAACCATAGTTCATAGAATCTGTAACTTGAAGTGGCAATGGGTAGACCACATCTCTTGAAGAACCGATAACCGATGGTGTAGAAAGGTCACGAGATGCGACCACAAACTAGAAACGTAGAGTGAGCAGGTAACTAGGTGGACTGACGAAATGGTTCGAATCGCAGCCAACCGACTGATGATAAAGGCTAATTTACCCCCACTGAAGCTTTTACGTGTCTCAATCAACACATGATCGACACCTTGTATATTTATGTTAATTGCAGATCACGTACATAAGTGTGGAGCGTCCCGCTGTCACGTACCGTAACCCTAAGTTCATGAGCTTCGGGAATTTGACTAGTCGCAGATACGGGCGGAGCAACCCTGTGTATTATGCCAGCGTACACATGAGTACTCTTGTTCCATTTGATAATAATGTAACTGTAAGTATAAAATGTAGGAAAAGTAATATTTCTTCGCAAAATTGGAGCAGCCTACTGGGACCTTCACTTTATGTTTTTTATGCTACCAAGGTGGCAAGCAAACATGCGGCTCGCCTGGCGTTAGCGACACCTGAAGAATCACTAGCGCGTTGCAGACATTTGATCAGCAATGCTTACACATTGCTGCTTGGCGCCAGAATATCTGACATCGCGGTAGTACCTACCTGAACGGTACCTTGCACAAGGATCCTTATTTATGCGGGGGAAACCTTCAAATGTCCCCCGGAGCTGTAGGGCTCGACCGGGGTAGTAGGATTCTTACAGACTAAAATCCACGCGGCTGTCGCGTCAGCAAATGAGAGGGGACCCCGGGACTCTCCGGCGGGATCAGCACCAGGGGTCCCTCAGTACTTTGCCTTTGATCCCACTGCCGGGGGGCGCATTGTAGCCTTCCAACAATCAGTCACGGTACGGGGACGGGGGTTGCAGCCCCGCCACCGTACTCAATATACGTCCTAGGGCCCGCACCCCGAACGTCCAGCGACTCCCAAGGAGGAAGAACCTTGGAGGAAGTAGTGGTCATCGCTCCCTAATGAGTCCCCAAAGGGAGTATGGCAATTCCTCTTTTGCACGCTTTGAGTTATCGTTAAGCCCATCGTCACCCTCTAGACGACATACTAGAGGAGCGAGTGACCATTGCTTGTGACTCTTCAAATGAAGCGCGATTGACGTATTGTCATTTAGCACTGTGAACACTAATTACCCGTGGAGTGTTCGGGTGAGTACGTGATATGCAAATAACATAAGTAAACAAGATGTCGAATGAGGCATGTAGAAGCTTCAGCTGGAGGAATCAAACTGTACTGTGGTCTGATCTATCCAAATCAGTAAGAATAGGACATAAATTTTTGATTGAATTAAGTATGAATCTATTTATCTATCGTATTTATAAATTATCACTTTCCCTATCACTAACGGTAAATCCAGTAGCCATTGCTTGGTTCACCTTGAGTAGGATTGAGGGATGAGTCAATGACAGACAGTACCTATTCTAGAGTAGCATTGCGTGGTTGGATGGGCATATAAAAAGTCAGTTCTGCGCATGACCCCTCCCCGGTGGTAACGGTCTTCCGTCCCATCGAATTGTGAGAGTAAAGGAAGAGAGAGTGCACTTGTAACTACGCAAGCGCTTGTACTGTATAATATCTCGCGCGATGATCGTGTAAAAGAATGGCTGCTGTGGTTGTACCCATAGTTAATATTTATACGGAAATAGATGTGCCACTCAAGTTTTCATTTTATAGTTTGCGTACCCAGACGGACAGGTGGCGCTGTTTTAATCTTACGCTTATTTCCATAGATGGTTTTGTAAACTTTATGTCTTCTACTCGAAAGATGGCGCTCATGAAATTTTTTAATGTAATAAATAAACTATATTTTTAAGTAATATGTGAATTCCTATTCATTGTTAATGATTAGGTTAATAATGAACATGAATAATATCGTAACATGAACATGTCTCGATCGCTGACTGTCGTAGAATGGAGCTGCGGAATTCCATAGTGGTTGAGTGAGTACGGCGGCAACTCCGAGGAGGACGGCGGCGACTCCGAGGAAGACGGCGGCGGGGTTGCTACCCCCGTCCCCGTGAGCACCGTGTCTGTTTCCCGGGGGGCTACAATGCGCCTCCTGGCGGCGCGGTCAAAGGCAAGGCACTGAGGGGTTCAGATCGCACCGGAGAGACCTGGGTCCTCTCTCATGAGAGTAAGAATCCCACATACCTCGGTCGAGCCCGACAGCTCCCGGGGATCTTTTGAAGATTTCCCCCACGTCAAAATAAAATGCTGTTTACCTGATTGTCTGTAAACTAAGGTGATCCATGCGTCGACGTGTTTTAAAATAAAAAAACGGTCCTGCGCCTGACCTCTCCTCGATCGTGTCCCATCGGATTGCGAGAGGTAAAAGGAAGCGAGAGTGTAGGTACTTGTGCACTGTAATATCTCCCGCGTCGTATCGGCCACGAGGACGTTATTATTTTATTATTACCTGTGTTATTACTAACAACTATTGACTAATAACTATTATTAAATAATATGTAGCACTGTACTCTCTCCTTTCTGTTATTTATAGATCGATTTTTTCATCTACCAATGGCTCACTAACGTGTACAAGCGTAGCTTTGTCGAATTTCACTTCAAATGGTGCGATTTTCTGGAAAAAGATCCTTTTTTTGGAGCTGCGGCAAGGCAAGGGAAGTTATTGAAGCCTTGTCCACACCCACCGGTAATCTCCGTATTTCCTATTCATTTTCTAGGTTTTCCGCAATTCCCAAGACTAAATTATGTAATGTTAATACATAGTTAGTAACTCGTTTGACGGAAGCGCGACGCATAGTTGCCAGATTTGTTAAGTTTTTTTGATTGTTTTTACCTTTATTTGTATTTACTGTCTTTATAATTCCTTCTTTTATAATGTAGTATTTTATTTACGCGAATCTATATATTGTAATTAATAAAGTTAAACCTAAAACAAACCACGATATATTTCCGTAAGAGTAAATTAATTATTAAACCTTCTATTATTTTAGGTATACAATATTTGTGTGTGTGTGTACCCCCGAATCAGTGGCGTGCAGTCCATATAGGCAAAAAGTGTTTGCCTACCCTGTGATTTTCCCAACCAGACATATCAATATAAAGTGTGCATAGTAATATTTCGTTTTCAATTATTTCACCATTGTAAATAAACAAAAGCACGCATAATGTTTGAAATCAATCACCTATGCGCGACGAACTTAACATAAATGCACTGTACTATACCTATCTACTCATAAATGTAAAGATAGATTTTGCGCGCGGGCCACGCAAAGACACGATACGGCGTTGCCTCAATTTTCACACATTCAAACAGATTTCTTGCACACAGACTCACACCGATACACGCACCCATAAATAATCTGACATGTATAATAGAAGAAATATCACGCACACAGACAAAGGACAGAGACACCGAGAGACACTGGTGCTGATTCTGTTGTCACCACTACACTAAACTAGACTAAATTTTAGTTTAGTGGTGTCAAACGATGATTAAGTGCTTAATTTGATTTCGACAGCTACTAAATTGAGTTGATAGTGAGGTTTTCATTGGTCAAATCATGTTAGTTGAAAACAATTCTCTTGTTCATCTGATTACACTAAACTAAACTAAAATAATTCTCCGGCTACGATACTTATATTAATTTTAATTTTATTTTATTTTATTTTAATATATTTATATATTAATATTTATTAATAAAAAATATTTATATTAATATTTATTTTAATATATTTCTTTTTGCAATCAATCTATTCTTACGGATTATATCGCGATTTATTTTATTTTTCCCGACGTTTCGAATGCTTTGCAGCACCCATGGTCACGGGCGGACTGAGATGTTGAACGTCCCTGCGCTCTATTTATACTGTCATAATTTTCGGTGTACCCTCAGTTATTGTTGTTGTTTTTATTGATGTACCCTCAATTCTTATTGGTTATTATTGTTGTTGGTCCGACCTACGCAGTAAGAGCTTACAGTATCTTGGCGCCGTGCAGTGTTTTGTCTGGTTTTGGATTTAATTATATTTATCACAGGATCCCAAGCTGGTGGTAACACCCAACCATCTTCTCTATTGAAATTAGGATGTGTTTTGATTTCAATAGCCTCACGAATCATCCTTGGTTGGAAACGGTGTTCTTTTGCGAGGATTTGTGGTTTATCAAATCTGATATAATGGCGGGTGCGATCCTGAACGTGTTCACAGACTGCAGATTTTGTACAGCGTCGGTGTTTCACATCAGCTATGTGCTCTTTAACGCGAGTTTTTATTGCACGCTTTGTTTGCCCAATGTAGGAGAGCCCACAGTCACAGTCGAGTTTATAACTCGCGTTAAAGAGCACATAGCTGATGTGAAACACCGACGCTGTACAAAATCTGCAGTCTGTGAACAAGTTCAGGATGGTTGGGTGTTACCACCAGCTTGGGATCCTGTGATAAATATAATTAAATCCAAAACCAGACAAAACACTGCACGGCGCCAAGATACTGTAAGCTCTTACTGCGTAGGTCGGACCAACAACAATAATAACCAATAAGAATTGAGGGTACATCAATAAAAACAACAACAATAACTGAGGGTACACCGAAAATTATGACAGTATAAATAGAGCGCAGGGACGTTCAACATCTCAGTCCGCCCGTGACCATGGGTGCTGCAAAGCATTCGAAACGTCGGGAAAAATAAAATAAATCGCGATATAATCCGTAAGAATAGATTGATTGCAATGTCTAGTATTCGCGTAAATAAAAGACAACATTATATTTCTTTTTAATATTTATTTATTTATTAATATTTATTTATTTATTAATATTTATTTTAGTATTTATTTCATTCTATTTTAGTCTATTCTATTTTATTTTAATCGACATCTTTTAGATGCCGACTATTTTGATCTAATTTTAGTTTGAAGTTTCTAATATTAGGCATAAATGACGTAAACTGTGCACAACATAATAGCAAAACACGTTTAAAACTAAGTTGAGTAACTAAAACCATTATATTCTATCAAACTATACCTAATTTAGTTTAATTCATGGATCACTGAATAGGAAAGACACGACTAAACTAGAATTTAGTCTAGTTTAGTCTAGTGTGTGACAACAGAATCGGTACCATTGCCTATCAAAAGTGACATTTCAATATAGTTTAGTCCCGATAGATATTTATGTTATGACATGAATGCTAATTTTACGCGCTTAGACATTGCAGCCGCAGATCATTTTGTTAGGCGTTCAGAAGCGAATCACGAGACGCGAGTTCGTATCCTCTTAGAATCGAAATTTCTTTTTGTAATGTTTTTTAAATTATTTAATAGAATATAAAGCGTATATAATAAGGAACGAAAAAGAAAAGAGGACGTGTGAGCACGTAGGTCGTACTTTACGAAAGATAATAATTTAGCTATTATATCTAAAGCTATAGTGCACAAAGGGGGTGAGTTGTATTAATTCAAAACAAACAAATCGTAATTGCTTTTCCTTTGTCTTCCAGACTAAGGATATGCTCCTTTCTGGATTTGTATAACCAAAAGAGAAAGTTATCTTATATCCTGAGAGACGTAGCTGGCCGGGATTTTGGTTTTGGTAGAGTTCAAACAATAAAAAAACTCTCCTGGCGTCCACACTTATTATAGTTTAATTTATACATGTTGTAGCTTAGCCGTAAACATACATATATTTCTACTGTTGCGTGTTGTAATGTGTTTTAATCATCTTAGTACGTATCTACAAGACAAGTAACTCACAGTCATATTGATAGGTAGGTATGTTTATTTCTCTTCGACTATCCAAATAGGATTATATTTTTCGATAGTAGGTATGTTTATTTTTTTAACATGGTCTGCGGCATATTAAAGTAAAATCCATGGCTGCATGGATTTTAATTTAATATACTTAGGTACTTCCTACATAATCGTAAGATTCGTTTTAGTTATGGGAGTGAAATAGAATATATTTAGGAATATTTGAGCAATAATGCAATAATGAGTCAACTAAAATATAAATAATTCTGTGTTAACGCCATCTATCTCTTGTTATAGGCCCAGGCGACGTTTAAAAAAATGCCCATGTCGGTAATTCAGCTCAGTAAGTTAGTAAAGCTCCATATAACAAAAAAAATCTTAATGCAGTTTGTCGCCTAGGCCTATAACAAGAGATAGATGGCGTTAACACTGAATTATTTATATTTTTGTTGACTCATTATTGCATAGCAGTGCTCATTTATTCAAAAAAACATTAGTAAGTACAAATAAATAGACTTACTTATGTTACAGTGTCAATACGTACAAACAAAAAGACTGTTACCCTACGACTCTAGAGATCTAAGAAATTTGCTTTTTTTGCCTACCCTGATCAAAAAGTCTGTGCACGCCACTGCCCCGAATAAATGTAGTTCTACCAATTACCTAATAATTTAATATTTCCGCAGGATGACTACCATCTTTACAACATGACGGTTAACCCTGCCGCCATACCGCGGGGGTTCCCCTTCACAAGAGGCCGTATATACTGTAATATGACGTATGGCAAGGCGAAGGAGCGAATAGCTGAAGGGTACATCGACATGGAAATTAAATACCTCAACAAGAAGGATATTAAAAACCTTTTTAAACCTTAATCACTTGATTTGAGATTAGTATTACATGTTACACAAATCGTATATTTTGTTAGGCACAACAATAGGGATGAAGCCTGGGTTAAAAATAATAATTCTAATTAGTCCGAAATTAAGTTTATCAAAAAATATTGGATACATATTTTCTTAGTAAAACAAACCACTAGAAATTGACAAAGATAAAGAGCATCAAAGTTCGGGGGAGGGTCTCGTGACGTCATACCTCGGTAAAAAGTGAACGTAGGCGTGACAACGCACGATATTCTCATCAGTTCTTGTTTAATTGACAAAAGAAAAAATACATGTCCAATATATTTTGATAATGTAAATGACGAACTAAATAAAATTTTCAGTCATCTAGCCTATTGTAATACTTTAAGCACTGTCACTAAATTCCAAATAAAATGATATGGTTTTGGTTTCTTAATTATTTTTTTGTCATTATATGCTAATGATTGACTGCTATTTCACCAAATGTAAAGCGATGCAACTGATGATGGTAAAGCAACTGGCTTACTAAACGCCTATTTACTCTAGCCTTGACGACACCCAAATTATGTATAATCGGGTGGACAAATCCCCAAGACGCCTGCCAAGCATGGGGATTATGGCAACCCCTCCCTTCTAAGGGGGAGGCTTTTGGCCAGCAGTAGACGTGTTTCGGCTGATGCTGATGATGGATGGCAAAACCGACGCAGGTAACTCCCCGTTGTATATTGGCTGATATTCCCTGGGGATAAATCGAATAATGATCATATTATTATTATTGTGTAAAGGAGATTGACCAATTTGGACCAAACGCTGCCCAGGCATGGGAAAACTTTTATGTTTTTCCTTACATGAAGAGATATTAAGAAAAAATAAAAAAAAATGACCCAAGGCTTGTTTAGAGTGTAGCACAGCCCTGTAAACAAGAACAATTATATACAATAGACTCATATGGCTTATTTAACGAGTTTGAGTACCGTTCGATTGTCTGAAAAGACTTTTTTCTTTTTTTTTTTCATATTATGTGTTGCTGTATTATATTATCTTACTTTTTTAGTCTGAAATAAGCATGGTGTCCGATAAAATTCAAAATTCAAAATTTTTATTTCAAATAGGCTTAACGCTAGCACTTTTGAACGGTCATTTTTTTTTTTTAAATCTACCACCGGATCACAACGCGGCCTCAACTGAGAAGATCCGGCAAGAAACTCAGCCGGCTTGTAATTTTTTCACATTTTTTGTTTAAAACAAAGTTTGTCTTTTTACAATTAGATCAGCACCAGCGACAGTGTGTCCTGCCGTTCAAAATATCAAATAAAATAAAATATACGACGAAAATACAACAAACTAAAATGCCAAAGGGATAGTAGTCCAAGTGTTCTGTGTAGTAGTCGGACCAGTCCCCCCAAGCAGCACCCGCGCACGAGTTGACTCGAGCAGCAGCCATCACTCCCCTCAACCATATTGGAGGGAAGGGGGTGACCCGCCACGCCAATAGGTGTCTGTGATCTGAAGTCTTTTCAGACAATCTAATCGAACGGTACTCAAACTCGTTAAATAAGCCATATGAGTCTATTATATATAATTGTTCTTGTTTACAGGGTCTTAATTGCATGGTGCGGCTGACTACACTCTAAACAAGCCTTAGGTCATTGAGGACGTGGTCCAGTAATATACCTTGTGGAGTATGCGTCATAGGACTTATATAGCCGTGAACCATATCCCCTACCTCTGGAAGTGCTAGTGTATGTGGAACTTTGAAAGTTGATGTATGTAAGGGCCAAGGATATTACAAAGCTCAAAATTTTTCATATGTAAATTATTTTTTCTGGGTTTTTGGGGTATTGTAGTGTATCACCTCATTTCATTCCTCATATATCAACCTCCGTTGTCATACCTCATCATTTTATAAATATTTGTATTTATTTTTAATTAACATTCAAAATTTTAATTATAGACAAGCAGCTGTCAAGTTGTGAAGATGAAAGAAAAACGTCAGTCGAGAGGCTGTGCTGGAAAGTCTAGGGTCGAGAGTCTGGAGTCGTGAGACTGGAGGCTGAGCTGGAGCCGTGGAGAGGCGGAGACAGAGCATGGTCCTGATCTGGAATCTAAGAGTATCTACGCCAGAGGCCACGAGACTACGGGCCCTGCTGTGGTAGCGTGCTGATGCCCGCACCCCATTGCGTCCGTCGGCCTGCTGGCTGACTTTCGTGGCCGGTGCTGAACCTGCCAGCGTCTGACGGCTTGGCTGCGGCTGTGCCACCTCGCTCGCCTCGCTTTTGCAGGCGCTAGGGCACCGTTCCTTGCGCCAAAGAGCCCTTACGTGCAAGTTTTGTGATCTTTTACGTTTATAACTGTCCGCGGTCCCGATTCCTGCAAATGAACTGTGAACTTAATAGTGAACTTTAAATATATAATAGTGTAGTTGAATGTCCTTCTGTGTTCTCATTCCTTTAATTGCCACTTTCCCCTTAGGTACCTGTCGTCGTAGTGGTCTCCGGGTTTTCTCTACCTGACCTCTACACCTATGCTCACACCTATATTGTAACGTGACGACTTACTCACCCCTAAACTATCCGTTACGTGACAAATTTCTGATGAGAAGATGTCACGTAGTTTCCCGAACGCTGCCCATCCGAGTTGGATTCTTTGGGAGACCTCTTTGTCGAAGTTGGACCGACCTAACTGGATAGTTTGTCCTAGGTATACGTAGTGGTCAACAACTTCGAATGTATAGTTCCCAACAACTACCGGTACGGGTGCAACATGGACATTAGACATGATCTTTGTATTGTCCATGTTCATTTTAAGACCCACCTATTGGGAAACGCTACTGAGGTCGCTGAGTATCTAGGTCCTCCAGGGACTCTGCCATAATGACTATATCATCGGCAAAACGAAGGTGAGTGATGTATTCGCCATTGATGTTGATGCCGAATCCGTACCAGTAAAAGAGCTTGAAAACGTCCTCCAATGCGTCTGAGAACAGTTTCGGAGAAATAAAGTCTCCCTGTCTCACAGCTCGCTGCAATGGGATTGGTTTCGTACTCTCGTCCTGTAGTCGGATCGACATGGTGGCGTTGCTGTACAAACACTTCAACACTTCGATGTACCTATAGTCAATATGGCACCGCTGGAGGGACTGCAATACCGCGCAGGTCTCGATTGAATCGAAGGCTTTTTCGTAGTCCACAAACATCTGTATAATCTGGCGGAGCGTATTTATGAGCGTAAGTATATAAAAACCAATACAACAAAATAAAAGCGCCCATTTATAAAGTAAATTAAAGATATTATTATTTAAAAATGAATTCTTATTTCTCTTGGTCACGGCATAACTTCAGAACGACTTGTTCGATTTTTAATACTTTGTAGAAGGTTCTTACGCAGAAAAAAATAAGAAAATTTTGCAGAAAAGTAGGTACCTACGCAGGCTGGACAGCTAGTTAGAGATGTTTTTAATATGCATTTGAACACTCGATTTGAGTACCATACCAGTCATCTCATTCTTTATATTTAGTAAGGCAAGTCCTTACTTAGTAATTATAGTGATAGAACTTGAGTTCTATCATTAGTGAACTATCACTAACGATAGAACTCAAGTTCAAGTGTACTAACACTTCATGTTAAACTCGGTGACATTATGTAACAGCGCCATTGTGTCGCTATTTCTTTTTAAGCCACAGGCTGACAAAATTATTTTTGGCGATTGGAGTGTCGCTACTGTCTATATTAAACTGTCAAACTACACGTCTTCGTCATAATAAAACCATTAGATCACGTTCCCGCCACCAGCACAGGTAAGGGCTCCCACATATGCGAGCTCGCACGAATGCACCGCAAGAAATTCCGATCTGATTCGCACGCGCATTCCTGCGATATTACATCACACTTGGTAACTACATTTTATTCCGCTCTGAGACAGCGTAGGAGAAAGATGCCGGCGCCGCCGTAGTTGTGTCGAGAATGGTGGAATATGACGTGGATTTTTGAGCGCCCCGATCTTTGGGACACAAGTGATGAACATTATAAAAATACGTTAATTAAACAAGATACCTTCAAGGTATGGTCACCTGAATCTTTGCGCTTCCGCACGATATCGTATCGCAGCAATTCGCATCGCAGGAACCTGCGATGTGGCGTCGCATCGCATCGTATCGCGGTTTTGTGTGAGAGCCCTAAGTTCGCGACCTCCGCGAAATCGTTTTAGATGTCATTTTGTTAGTGAATGTATATCTAGTCTATATATTACTAGCTGACCCACGCAGCTCCGCTTGCGCTATTTTTACGTTAACTAAACTTTTAATAACAGACATTCGCATCGAATACATAACCTCTTTTTTTATAATCGGTTAAAAACTGGGACCCACTTTTTACTTGCTCTCCGAAGCACGGACCCGTTTAGTTCAAATGGCGTTAAACGGTCACCCATCTATTTAATGACCTTACCTAACGTTGCTTAACCCCGATCGATTACAAAACCTTGATAACAACTTTCTATGAGTGTTCCCTTACTAATATCTATTATATTATAAAGAAAAACTATTTTTAAAAAAATAAAAACCGACTTCAAAGTAAATTATCTAAAAAGCATAAAATAACGAAAATATTATTGAAGTTGGTGTTAGCGTACCTGCTGTGTATATTCTGCACCAACTTCAATAATATTTTCGTTATTTTATGCTTTTTAGATAATTTACTTTGAAGTCGGTTTTTATTTTTTTAAAAATAGTTTATTTAACACTTTTTAGTGACTTATTTTACCAAGATAGGTATCAGCACTATCACGAAACTCGAACGTCTACATTACAGTAACTTACTGAAAACATAAAAAGTTTATATCTCTTAAACTACTGGACCGATTTTGATGAAATTTGTACTCTACCCTAAGTTGAAAGATACTCTAACTATTGCAAAAAGAATTTTCGAAATCGGACTTGTAGTTTCTGAGAAATCCGCGGACAAACCTACATACATACATACATACATACATACATACATACATACATACATACATACATACATACATACATACACTCGTAAAATTTGGTAAATTCGTTTAGAAGCCCACATAGACTAACATATATGAATATTACGCATTTTTATTAATATTACATACATACGCGTCGAATACAGAACCTCCTTTTTTGAAGTCGGTTAAAAATTGATAAAATCGGACCAAGCATATAACCAACTACCCATTTTGACTTTAATCCCCTCTACTAAAAGAACCGTGCTAGATTACGAGATAAAAAGTATCCTATGTCCTACCTCGTAGTAAGATCTCAAATCATGCCAAGTTTCATTTGAATCCGTTCAGTAGTTTCGGCGTGATGCGCAGCCGTGATACAGACAGACAGACAGACAAAAATTAAAAAAAAAAACTATTTTCGGCCTCAGTATCGGTTATAGAATGCCCTCCAAATATAATTTTCAAAATATCTTCAATGTACAGAATTGGACCTGTTACAGTTTTATTATAAGTATAGATATTGATGCAATAGACTGATCTTTTAAAAAGATAGGAGTTATAAATAATACATAAAAATTGGATAAAAATGAGTTTCTCAATTATTTTACCATCGGAAATCACAAAACCACATAGATTAATCTTTCCTATCCGATGTAATTTAAATAACAACCCAGTTTTAAATGAATACTATAAGTGCATAAAAGCAGTAAACAAAATGACACAAATATATAAAATTATTTTGCTACTTATTGTAGCATAGCTACATTGTTTTCACTATATTATCTATCTATACTTATAATAAAACTGTAACAGGTCCAATTCTGTACATTGAAGATATTTTGAAAATTATTTTTGGAGGGCATTCTATAACCGATACTGAGGCCGAAAATGTATTTTTTTTAATTTTTGTCTGTCTGTCTGTCGGTCTGTCTGTCTGTCTGTCTGTCTGTCTGTCTGTATCACGGCTGAGCATCACGCCGAAACTACTGAACGGATTCAAATGAAACTTGGCATGATTTGAGATCTTACTACGAGGTAGGACATAGGATACTTTTTATCCCGTAATCTAGCACGGTTCTTTCGGGAGAGGGGATCAAAGTCAAAATGGGTACTTGGTTATACGCTTAGTCCGATTTTATCAATTTTTCTTCATAATTATAATAAATATTAGTAAGGGAACACTCATAGAGAGTTGTTATCAAGGTTTTGTAATCGATCGGGTTAAGCAACGTTAGGTAAGGTCATTAAATAGATGGGTGACCGTTTAACGTCATTTGAACTAAACGGGTCCGTGCTTCGGAGTGCAAGTAAAAAGTGGGTCCCAGTTTTTAACCGACTATAAAAAAGGAAGTTATGTATTCGATGCGAATGTCTGTTATTAAAATTTTAGTTAACGTAAAAATAGCGCATGCGGAGCTGCATGGGTCAGCTAGTAATAAATAATAACGAAAAACAGACTTTTATTGGGAGATATATAGTTCCTATTTTTTAAAATAGCACAAGTGTTCAATCAACTTGTTGCCTAATAATTATGTCAGGCGCTTTGTTGATTAGTTTCTATATCTTTTAAATTAACTATAAATTGTTGAGATATTTTATGTAATCTGGTTGCTTATGGTTGATGGAAGCTGCAGCAAGCTTCTCTGCTATTCTTTTTACAAAAAGAATAAAACTTGCATAGGGTTTCTTTGTTCTCTTACGATTTTCACTTAGGAAGGTATTTGTATAAAAAGGGGCGTGGTATAGCCGCTTGCTTGGTCCATCATTTCCTTAGCAAATAAAATAGTGGGTCAACGCGAGACAAAGGAAATCGAGTTGCTAGGCGGAATGTGGGCGGAGTCTTCTAGACCATTCTATCCCTTCTTTGTGCAACTCGATATTTTGAATGAAGCGCATAGGTCTCAGACATATCAAGCAGTCTTTGCCTGGAGCACACGCTCCAAAGTTGCCTTGGAATCGTGAAGAATAGTTTATTCCATTTAAGTTCTTTTTAGCAGAATCTGTATTTAAAAGTATAGAATAATTATAAAGTAGTAATATCAGTGACCCAGTATTAACTGGGTTTCCTGCCTTCGGCAAGAATTTTACCTCTGGATAGAGGGTTGCTACCTCCGTGTTGAGGTCTCACCGTGCTGATCATAGTTGATCAGTTCTCCGTTTCCGGGTCTACGCCCGGATACTGCGACCGGGACGATAGTCCGGTTACTCCCTGCGAAAACTCCAGGCTTCAGCCAGCCGAAGACATCGTCCGAGGGATCGCCGTTCTCGCGCCCTCCAACTCTTTAGTTGAGTTTACCAACCATTTTAGAATCGAACAAGTTATAAAACCAAATTACGAACCTCCCTGTATTCTTTTTTTGTTATAATTAATTTTAGAGTAATAAATTGTGTAGTCGTATTGAAGCATTTTTATTTATATTATCTCATGCTCGCCGACTAGGCTACATTATATGTTAACACATTATAAATGTAGGTATTTCAGAAAAGGTAATAAATTACAACTTGAATTACACACATTCCCACATGTTTTTAACACGCTTTTATGCAATGGGGATGATGCGTGGGTAAAAAAATAATTATTCTAATTAGTCCGTCCAAACCATTCAGTTAGGTCGGTCCAACTTTGACTAAGAGGTTGCCCGAACAATCCAACTTGGATGGGTTGCGTTCGGGAAACTACGGGAAATCTTCTCGTCCGAAATATCACAGTGCCTGAAGACGAAGGTTTTTAACCAGTGTGTGTTGCTAGTGATGACATATGGTACTGAGACGTGGTCCCTAACTGTTGGCCTTTTGGATAAGCTCAGAGTCACACAACGAGCTATGGAGCTATGCTTGGAGTTTCTTTGCGCGATTGAATCCGGAATGAGGAGATTTGCCGAAGAACCAAGGTCACCGACATAGCTCTTAAAATCTGCAAGTTGTAGTGGCAATGGGCAGGCCACATCGCTCGGAGGACTGATAACCGTTGGGGAAGAAAGATTCTCGAGTGGCGACCACGAACCGGAAGACGCAGCGTAGGCAGGCCTCCCTCTAGGTGGACAGACGACATTGTGCGCGTCGCAGGTAACTGGTGGATGCAAATAGCCAATTGTCGTTCGTTGTGGCGTTCGAAGGGGAAGGTCTATGTTCAGCAGTGGACGTCTTCCGGCTGGTGATAATGATGATGATGAATTAGTCCGTCAGTTAGATTATCAAAAAATATTGGACACGTATTTATTTATTTAGCAAATCAATAAAAATTACCAAAGATATAGAGCGCCAAAGTTCGGGAGTGGGGGCTCGTGACGTCACGCCTCGGTAAAAATTGTACAACGGCGGCGTGACGTCACGTGGCATTTCAAAGCACTATATCTTCGTCTTTTTTTGTTTAATCGACAAAAGAAAAAATACGTGTTCAATATTTTTTGATAATCTAAATGACTGACTAAAAAAATATTTTTTGTCATCATCATCATCATCATCATCATCACCAGCCGGAAGACGTCCACTGCTGAACATAGGCCTCCCCCTTCGAACGCCACAATGACCGACAATTGGCTATTTGCATCCACCGGTTACCTGCGACGCGCACAATGTCGTCTGTCCACCTAGTGGGAGGCCTACCTACGCTGCGTCTTCCGGTTCGTAGTCGCCACTCGAGAACCTTTCTTCCCCAGCGGTTATCGGTTCGCCGAGCGATGTGGCCTGCCCATTGCCACTTCAACTTGCAGATTTTAAGAGCTATGTCGGTGACCTTGGTTCTTCGGCGAATCTCCTCATTTCGGATTCTGTCGCGCAAAGAAACTCCGAGCATAGCTCTCTCCATAGCTCGTTGTGTGACTCTGAGCTTATCCAAAAGGCCAACAGTTAGGGACCACGTCTCAGTACCATATGTCATCACTGGCAACACACACTGGTTAAAAACCTTCGTCTTTAGGCACTGCGGTATTTTGGACGAGAAGATTTCGCGTAGTTTCCCGAACGCTGCCCATCCGAGTTGGATTCTTCGGGCGACCTCTTTGTCGAAGTTGGACCGACCTACCTGGATAGTTTGTCCTAGGTATACATAGTGGTCAACAACTTCGAGTGTATCGTTCCCAACAATTACCAGTACGGGTGCAACATGGACATTAGACATGATCTTCGTCTTGTCCATGTTCATTTTAAGACCCACCTGTTGGGAAACGCTACTGAGGTCGCTGAGCATCGTATTGAGGTCCTCCAGCGACTCTGCCATATCATCGGCAAAACGAAGGTGAGTGATGTATTCGCCATTGATATTAATGCCGAATCCGTTCCAGTCCAAGAGCTTGAAAACGTCCTCCAATGCGTTTGTGAACAGTTTCGGAGAAATAACGTCTCCCTGTCTCACACCACGCTGCAATGGGATTGGTTTCGTGCTCTCCTCCTGTAGTCGGATCGACATGGTGGCGTTGCTGTTCAAACACTTCAACACTTCGATGTACCTATAGTCAATGTGGCACCGCTGGAGAGATTGCAATACTGCCCAGGTCTCGATTGAATCAAAGGCTTTCTCGTAGTCCACAAACGCTAGACATAATGGCCGATTATACTCCTCGGTCTTCTGTATAATCTGGCGGAGCGTATGTATGTGGTCTACGGTGCTAAAGCCTTTTCGGAACCCGGCTTGTTCGGGAGGCTGGAAGTCATCAAACCTGCGTTCGAGACGGTTCGTAATGACTCTCGAAAACAGCTTGTATACATGGCTCAGGAGTGAGATAGGTCTATAATTCTTCAATAAAGTGTTATCACCTTTTTTGTAGAAAAGAACCACCACACTCCTGTGGCATGCTTCTGGCGTTGTACCCTCGAGTAAGACGGAATTAAATAACTTCTGGAGGACTAAAAGTACCGGTTTTCCACCCGCTCTCAGAAGTTCTGATGTGATTCCGTCTTCACCCGGCGCCTTGTTATTCTTGAGCTGTTTGAGAGCCATTCTAATCTCGTACAGGCTGATGTCTGGGATGTCCTCAGTGTAGTGTCGGGTTAGTTTGGCTCTGGTGTCTTGAGCTGTTCTATCAATGGGTTCCCGTGTTGAGGTATTTTTTGTCATCTAGTCTGATATTACTGGAATATTGCAATGCAATTTCGACCCACTTCCCGAATAAAAGATAAATATTTTATGTCACAAGAAATCATGTGTTGAATTTAAATATATTTAATTAATTAATTCTGGCTGTTCGAATACATCATACCTGCTAGTGCTACGTGGTTTTACTTTTAATAATTTGTAATCAATAAGCTACAGCGAAAAAGCGCTTTAACACTTAAAATATTATGCTCAATTCTCCTTAATCCAATTATGCTCCTTTCTACCCCGTGTTACAAATACGGGGTAGACAGTGAGAAAGGGTTTGATAACTTGTATATTGATTTTTAGTGCACTACGTGCGTGTATTATTTAGTTTTTTTAAACTATTATTTTTTTACTTATTGTTGTCTTTTATTTATGTTGTATGATTTTTTTTACTTAACATAAGCAGTGCTTGACTGCTGTCAGTGAGTGTGTGAGACGCTCATAGCCAGTTGTAACCACTGTTCGGTAAACGATCAGGTGGGTAAGCAACGTTTGCAATAATCCTACATTTCTATGAATAAAGTCGTTTTTTCGGCTCATTTTAGCGTTTGATTTAAACCAGATCTTAATACTCTTTCACTAACCTTTTAACAAACAATACTTGTGTAGGTATTATAAGTACATATATATGACAAGGGTTTATATAATACTAGCGACCCGCCCCGGCTTCGCACGGGTTTTATTGAGAAAAAAAAGAAGTGAATAATTTAAAGTTACTGCCTTTGATTATAGAATTTCTTAATAAATAATGTTTGTAGCTGACTTTTCGTAACGAAATATGAACAAATTATGTATAGAAGTGACGCGTGAAAGTGCTACGTATAGCTGCCTGTCCATGGGCAAAGTACTCAACGCTTAGGTTTAAGCCTGCAACGTTGAATCTCTGAGCTTGTGATTTGTTAATTGTACTTATAATTTTATTATAAACTGCACACGTCTGCAGTTTATAATAAAATACCGGTAGTACCGGTGCACAATTTGGGTGGATTAAGGACAGGAACAGGACACAATTTCTTTAAAACCAATTTATGGAAGCAATACGGGCTTCCTTGTTCGGTTTCATCGTTAAGACGTAAACGGGGGTCAGTCGGGGAATTCTTACCCACTAAAACCCCCGCGGCTATCACGTTGGCACATTAGAGGGCGGACCTGGGCTATCTGTCGGGATCTGCACCAGCTGATAACACACTTTAATGGGATTTACGGGACCCTGTTTGTTGGTGGTTAACCGGGTATGTAGGATTCTTATACACTAAACCCCCAACGGCCGTGCAATCAGCACATAAGAACACAAAATTTCATACAAATCGATTCACCCATCTATTTAATGACCTAGCCTTATGTTGCTTAACCTTAACCTAGCGGTATGAACAACATGCACAACTTTTTTTTCATTGGTGTATATATTAGTGAAGTTTATGTTATATTGATGAAGGGACAAATTCATGCTAACCACAATTTATTAATAGTTAATTATTTGTCATAAAAAGTAAAGGATAAAAAATGGTTATTGTAGGTTATCTCTTAGAGATAAACATATACCATCGCGAACTTTTTTGTAGACCTTATTAATATGTACAATACTGTAGTACATTATTTTGATCTATCTCGTAGGGTTCAGCCAGCGTTTGCAATGTAAGCGCAAAAAAATGTGCTTATTTACGACATCACATTAGAAACCTCAAAAATTATCAGTGTTTCTCTACTATATTATGCATGTATTATACATATAAACCTTCCTTAAGAAACACTCTATCTATTAATAAAAACCGCATCAAAATCCGTTGCGTAGTTTAAAAGATTTAAGCATACATAGGGACAGACAGACAGCGAGAGCGACTTTGTTTTATAATATGTATAGATATCATGAAAATTGGCAGAATTTTATAAAGAATCGATTTATCGTCAAATTGTGTAACCGAGCAATAAAATTGCACTGATTATTTTAAAAGATAGCAGTAGGTAAGTAGGTATATTATAATAATATGCAACAAAATATTAAACCAAGCATTAAACGCATTGTATTATTATCTTGATTGTTATGTTGCATAAAACCGTGAAATTGCTAGTAACGATTAATTTATCTATTTCAAAATATGTACTTTAAATATTGTCTATTTTCAACGGATGAAATTGCACAGTCGCACTTACAGTAACCTACAATAATAATATAGTAATATACAAAAATTATTTTACTTATTTTTATAACGTTGACATACTTTGAGCGTTATTCTGAAAAGGTAAGTAAGTGACTCACACAACACATAATACGACATTTGACTGTATTAAAAATATTTTGATCCGTGGTGTGTCCGGTACACCGGACCGGTTCCGGTAGAATAGCACCCTCCCATTTCTTCCATTGGTTGACCGTAAGAGGCGTCTAAGGAAAAACAAGACGAGGAGCAGCGTTTCTCTGTTGGATTACAAACCACCTATTAGTCGTCAACCCCCCTGAGTTAACTCGTCGACATTTTTTATTTATTTATATTGTAGTAAAAAATAAGGAGTACCAATTTTTATTATGGCTTCGTTGGATATTTAGCAGTGCCTGAAGTCCAAAGTTCTTTTTTAACCAGTGTGTGTTGCTAGTGGTTACTTATGGCTCTGAGACGTGGTGTTTCACTGCTGACTCTGGAAGCTCAGTGTCATAGTACATGCTAAGGGGAAAGCTATGCTTGAGGATTCTTTGAGCGACGGAATCTAGGATGAGCAAATTCGCCAAAGAACCATAGTTCTCATAATCTGCAAGTTGAAGTGGCAATGGGCAGGACACATCGCTCGAAGAACCGATAACCGATTATAAAGGTCTCAAGTTATGACTACAAACTGGAAACCTAGCGTGGGCAGGCCTCTCACTAGGTGGACTGACGACATTGTTCGAATCGTAGCCAACTGATGCTAAAGGCTGATTTACCCCCACTGAAGCTTTTGATCGACACCATGTATATTTATGTTAATTTTAGATCACGTACATAAGTGTAGAGCATCCCGCTATCACGTACCGTAATCCTAAGTTCTCGAGCTTCGCGAATTTGACTAGTCGCAGATTCGGGCGGAGCAACCCCGTGTATTATGTCGGCGTACACATGAGTACACTTGTTCCATTTGATAATAATGTAACTGTAAGTATAAAATGAAGTTACCTAAGTTTAAGTAAATTTATAAATAAATAGTAAATATTTAGTCTCAATAAAATTAAATTAAAGTCTAAAATGTAGGAAAAAAATAATCTTCGCAAAATTGGAGCAGCCTACTTACTAGGGTCATGGCAGACATTATCTTTAAATTATATGCCAAAAACTACGCAACATAAACCAAAATTAAATTTATTTTGAAATGAGCAAATGAAGTTCTTTCATATGATATAGTCGTCTATCAATTTGAAATTTTGACGCCCCATTAATTTTTAATTTATTGACGCCCCATTATTTTTTTAACATGCGATACACTTGGGTAAGTAAAGTTTAAAACTATTCCAAGTATCAAATTGATAACATCAATGGTTCCTGAAGTGACTAGATGTCATTGTGACAGACAGACAGACGAAGTCACACCGTATGTGTTCCTTTTTAACACGCTTTTATTAGCTTGACCTGTATGTATGTATGTATGTTTGTATGTATGTATGTAACTATGTATGTATGATGGTAATGGAATCTTGCGATGCAATTTTGACCCACTTCTACACGTCCAAATAATTTAAATTTTTGCACATGTATCAAGGACCGGTACAATAATATGTTATCATCGAGTTAATCAGATGCTGGGGCTCGAAGGTGGATAAGGGAACCCTTGGATGGTAACTAGTAAACACATCGAGTTTGGGCTCATTTGATTTGTTTTAAAAGAGTTCTTTTCACTTTGACCATTAATGAGGACCTGATGATGGAACAGGAAGGTGGGTAACGGAACCCTGGAATGGCTACTAGTAAATACATCGAGTTTGGGCGCATTTTATTAGTTTTAGAGAGTTCTTTTCACTTTTACCATTAATGAGGACCTGATGGTGGAACTGGAAGGTGGGAGACTGAACCCTGGAATGGCTACTAGTAAATACATCGAGTTTGGGCGCATTTGATTAGTTTTAGAGAGTTCTTTTCACTTTTATCATTAATGAGGGCCTGATGATGGATCTGGAAGGTGGGTAACGGAACCCTGGAATGGCTACTAGTAAATACATCGAGTTTGGGCGCATTGGATTAGTTTTAGAGAGTTCTTTTCACTTTTACCATTAATGAGGACCTGATGATGGAACTGGAAGGTGGGGGATGGAACCCTGGAATGGCTACTAGTAAACACATCGAATTTGAGCTCATTTGATTTGTTTTAAAGAGTTCTTTTCACTTTACCATGAATGAGGACCTGATCATGGAACTGGAAGGTGGGGGATGGAACCCTGGAATGACTACTAGTAAACACATCGAGTTTAGGATCATTTGATTTGTTTTAAAGAGTTATTTCCACTTTAATCATTAATGAGGACTTGATGATAGAACTGGAAGGTGGCGGACGGAACCCTGGAATGGGTACTAGTAAATACATCGAGCTTGGGCTCATTTGATTTGTTTTAAAGAGTTCTTTTCACTTTAACCATTAATGAGGACCTGATGATGGGACTGGAAGGTAGGGGAATTACGTATTGCTTTCTTAAATTTAGCAAACTCATTGCGATACCTATGCGTAGGTAATATCTACCCTGTAAATATATGTTTTGCAACAACCTGCCTACGATTCAAGCTACGAATAAATAATAATTGCCAAGTTTATCCGTATTTTAGACTAATATTTCTAAGACTAAAAAGTGTAAAATAAATTCATAGTTTAAAAAACTAAAAATACACGCTTTTATAAAGTACCTATACTGCACTAAAAAGTAATAAATAATTTATGGAACTCGTTCTTTCTTTCTACCCCGTGTTTGTCATTAAACATTATATTTAAGTGTGAAAGCGTGGGGTGGCTTTTCTGAATAACAGCTTAACATATCTTTCCAATTTCAAATAGATAAGTAAGTACTTTTATCGACATGACAATAATTTGTAATCAGTGAACACAGAGAAAAAGCGCCTACATCATATGATCACACAAGATAAGGCACAAGATTATGCACCTGCATTTTTATGCTACCCTAGTACTTTTCGGTAATAATATGTAGATTTATTCACATATCATATCACTTACTTATAAAATTATACATTTGATCTAACCTACTCGATTTTATTTTAATTATTTTTTATAGCAGTGGTGACGTTCGTAAACTTATTTGTCCCAGTTGTCGCCACTGGCAATAAATGCGACTTTTATTTCCCATTTGTCACCAGGGACAACAAGCCTGTGGTGACAACTGGGAAATAAACGTATCATTTGTCGCCACTGGCGACAACTGGGAATATATTTCCCATGTGTCACCAGTGGTGACAAAGCCAGTGGTGACAACTGGGAATAGACCCAAATCGTGATACCATACTTGCGTTATCTATGTAAATCTATATCTGTGAGCAGAACCCAGTGTTCTAGAAAAGAAAAAAAATATGTTAACGCGTTAACGCTGCAAATCGCTATGTTGATATTATTGACAGTGTAGTGGTTAGACACCCCGGGCGCTACCCAATGGGTCGTGGGTTCAATTCCCACCAAGTGTCTGGGTGTTATTTAACTATTTAATTAATATCAGATGTCTGGTTTCCATAGTACAGGCTCTGCCTAGTTTGGGATCAGATGACCGTGTGTGGATTGCCCCAAGATATAATAATTATTTTAATTCTAGCAATATTTGTATTTTATTACCTCGCAGTAGGTGTAAAAAGGTAATGTATTCTCCTCGGGGATAAAGCTGTTTTTGTCTTGGGCGAGCTTAAATCCCTCGCTGCGCTCGGGAGTTGCTAGAATCCTTCGTTGTACTCGCGATTCAATTAACGCCCGCGATATAAGACACTACTTTATCCCCTTGGTGTATAATTACTACTATTTCAACAAACTTGCTCGTAAAGTGAGCCTTATTACATCGTTTTTAGGGCCTTAAACCTACCATTTATTTGATGGAGAAACGTTTATTCTCGCTTTGCAGGGCGTCCAATATTATATCTGCCTCGTGAATAACGGCTGACACGATCCTGGCAGCCACTACTTGCCATTAGAATTCCTGGAGGCCACCATATAAGTGAGACGCTCATAGCCAGTTAAAACCACAGTTCCGTAAACGATCAGTTGGGTAAGCAAAGTCAGGCAAGGTCAGCCCTTAGATGGGTACTTAGTAGCATTTGAACTGAGCGTCTCCGTGCTTCGAAGGGCACGTTATAAGTCGGTCCCGGCTGTCGTCATCTAGACAGCAGTTGTTACGCTAAGTCACTAAACATGTCGTATGTTTAGTGACTTAGCGTAACAACTGCTGTCTAGATGACGACAGCCGAAAAAAAACCATTTATATGGTTTTATATCAACTTATACTCTCCCTTTTCTGTTATTTTAGGTTGAATTCTACATCTACCAATGGCTGACAAACGTGTACAAACCTAGCTTTATTGAATTTCATTTTGTAGCCTAGTCGGCGAGCACAAGAAATAAAACACTAAGAGAGGGCTACACAAATTTATTAAAAATACGTAAAATAAGAAGAAAGTTACGTTACAGGGGGAGGTCGATTACTTGTTAGCTTGTTCGCACGTATAACAAAAATAGCTGTAACTTAACTAGGGGTCGTTAGGGAACGCAACGGCGATTCCCGCGGTCTTCGGCGTCCTCCTTCTCCTTGGAGAGGCCAGGCACGCCACGGATGTGGAGTCTGGGATAGACCCGGTCGTCAGCAACACAGCCACGAACTTGTGGCCGGAAAAATGAGAAGCTTTTCGCCCGAAGGGGGAACACTCCTGCCCGAAAGGTAGAAAACTCTTCGCCCGAAAGTAGAAACTTCGCCCGAAGGAACAACCCTGGAACGCCACATAAGCGTTCCTGTAGACGCCGTTCCCTAATGCGACACCCTCCTAACCAGCTTTCAGTTGGTGGAGGCTGCCTCATCATGGAGACGTCTACAGGAATAAAAGGTACACCCTAACAATATAAAGTAAAACATAGGCTTAATAGTACCTATTCACATATGGAAGGATTACAATTAAAAAATCCTACAGCAGCGATTACAGAATTTAAACAACTTACCAGTAAATACTGGGTTCACTTCGAATTTATATATACTCTAACTTAATAGACTGTTACTATAGTTGCACTATATAACAAAACCGTTGACAGAAAATACAATACAATTGAAGTGGTGATCGGCGCTCAGCTCGGATGGCAATGGCTGGCTCAACTACTGAGTCAAAAACGAAACCTATCGAGTGGAGATGGCGTCGAACCGTCTAGAAAAGCCAGTACCTAACTCGGTGGCCGCCTCTGATTGGACGTCACTTTTAGTTATCGGGTACCGAGAATTTATCGCATCGTCTCGCCCTCGGTAGACTCCGCCTATTTTAAATCAAATACCCCCTATTAAAAAATGCCCCTTACCTAGGTATCTAAATATTACCTATGGTTCTACCAATGAAAATAATAGGAATGCCTGATGCAGCTTTCATCGCCTATTATCAGAAATAACTAAAATAAGAGCATAGTATTCCCCAATCAATATAGAAGGGCCGTAGGTTAAAACAAAACGCCTAGTCAACAATTATTAGTTAATAAGTAAGATTACTATGCGTTGCTATTACTACCATTATAGGCGTAATTCAACGTCCTGTTAAAACAGCTGTCTTTTACCTATTTATTTACTGAAATGAGTTTAAAACAATGTAGCTATGCTACATATCCCCCTCGCTTACCAAGAGTTTTGTTCTATACTATCTAAGGAACAAAACTCCAGAAAAAAAATTACTCTGATAGTTTACGGCAAACATACATCTCTTTCATTCATTCATCATTCATGGTAGCGGCAGCAATCTTATATAAAGCGATTCCTGTCGCCCGCAGTCGAATTAGAGATCAAAATCATATAGATTTTGCGCTCATACTAACAGTGCAATGGTGTTATATATATAGATATATATTGGAGATAAGTACCAAGCTAATACTAATAATGAACATTGACCAAATATTTTCTTAATGTAAATAGATCAACGGTATAAATGCTTCATTAAAAAAAACTGCGTCGACACAGCGCGACCAGCAAACGGTGTATAAAAGACACCCAACAAGGTGTATAAAAACACCCCAAACACGGTGTATAAAAGACACCAAAACGAGTTTAAATACACATCGATTTAAAACTCCCCCAAAAATAAGACACCAAAACAACCAGTTGACTATACAAAATAAAGAAAAAAAAATATTTAGTCAATATAGGATCTTAGTGAGAACTTCTTCATTGATATGAGTAACCCCTAAGAAAACCCCTAATAATAAAAATATATATATCCTATGGCCTAAGGCTTATTTGAGAAGTGGCCTAACCCCGCTTCCGTACTTTTAGTGTGGCACGAACACTCTGTAAAAAAAAATATATATTTATGTCCCCATAGTATAAGTTTAGAGGAAAAGAAAAGATAATGTTGGCTTATTTAGACAGTCATTCATCCGCTGTATATAGAAAAGACGTTACGATGGCTTATTTTTGTTTGGAGTCCGTAACCCCCGCTCCAGAAAATATAAAAAGGATAGAATCAAGAGGAAGAAGAAATCATTATTACCTCGTAACGTTAACTACAAAAAAAAATTTTGTTTATTAGTAATCATTGTCCACACAAACATAAAACACCCCATAGCATTCACTCATTAGAGATGTAATGCTATATAAAATATATAAAAAAAAAAAATGTTTATGAGAAAACACTAAACAGACATACATACAACAACCTAACGCCGTATTAAGTCCTGTCTGCTAATAAAAAAAATATAAAAAAAATGTTTGTGTGAAAAAAAAAATAGACAGACATACACATACCTTAGTACCTGTCCTAAACTACTATAAAATCAATCACATATGTGAAGAATATAAATAATATTTATGAGAAAAAAACTAACATAGTACCTACATGTACTTACCTATTAATAGTAACTTACTGTAAAACAGTATCTAAAATTAAATTTAGTGAGAAAAAAAAATGATGTACACTCGCAGTCAGAAACGGTGTAACACCTTAAGGCGATAATCACTCGCAAGAACCGTCCTTACATACGAGCGAACTGTTAGCGCACGAAAACAAGTTAAAATAAAAATTTTAATTTAAAATTGGTACCCCGTTCGTGACCGCGATGGTACCTCGTCCTAAACTACGTGCGAAGTTGATAAGTGCACGTAACTATGTTAAAAAAAAATCGTTTGAAAGTTTGGTACCCCGTTCGTGACCGCGATGGTACCAACCATAACCACAAAAAACTAAGTGCCAAAATTCCTAAAAAAAAACACTACATTCTACTACGAATTACTAACTTTCGTACTAGCGTTACTATGTCTGTACCTACTATTGGTTGACCTAGTTTTCCAACGGAATGTAAACAAGCCTAATGGTCAACTGTGAGTGACTATTACTGCAACCGGAGTTAAGTATGACTGATAGCAGATAACAAAATATCAGTCAGAATGTAGGTAGTTCTGTGACTTAGCCACATTCCTTAAACGAATGAAGCGCGCTACGGCCGGCGACCGGCTCGTTACATAATGGCGGTT
The DNA here is from genome assembly GCA_911728495.1 of Furcula furcula. Taxonomy (NCBI): domain Eukaryota; kingdom Metazoa; phylum Arthropoda; class Insecta; order Lepidoptera; family Notodontidae; genus Furcula; species Furcula furcula. The sequence continues at coordinate 21,223,224 of OU452259.1, read as the reverse complement.
ATATAAGACATTCCAGAAGGGAAAAAAAAATTTGCAAAAAGTGATTGGCGATGAAAAGCTGCTCAGTATGAAAGTGTTAAGAACAATACTATAATCTGACTAGAATTGTGCCCCCAGTATAAGATTTGTTAAAAAAAATATTATTCATTATAAAAAATTACCATTACAAATTACGTCAATTATTCAATTATGTCAAGTGTATAATATGCTAAAAAATTCTAAAAAAAATGCTATAAAATATGCCAAAATTCACTACTATATATGTTACATGTACAAACTGTCATGTTAGAAAATATCAATCTATAAAAATTACTTGACATACTGATTGTGCTAAATCTGAGCTGATACCTTGCCTTGCACCTTACCCGATGTTTAAATAAACTAATACTACTAACAACAACCATCTTTGGTATAGATTTGAAAATAAAAATTACGTTAGGACTCGGCCTTAGGGCTTTGCCAACGAGAAAAAATAAATAACTAAATCGGGTAGGAAAATAATTTTCTGCCAACGTGTTCGATATACGGATTAATACAAAATAAGATATGCTGCAAAATACACAGAACATACAAGAGAAATACACACGAAACAATAAATGGTCGTGGTTGGGTAAAGAAAACACTGAAAATAAAAATTACATTAAATATTATGCCAAGAATGTACTACGTTAAAAAAAATATATCAAAAATTTGGAAAAGAAATGCAAAACACAGCGTAGGTGGTGAGCTGTGGTGTCACTAGGCCGCCTATCTAGTGACGCTAAATCTGCGGCAGAAGGCCTGCAGACCTAGTTTGTGGAAACCTGTCCCGGTATTTCCTTTAGTCGCCTTTTACGACACCCTAGGACGAGTAGGGGTGGACCGATTCTTCCCAGTAAGCCGGGTACCACACGGCGGTGGGGCAAAAGAAAAAAAATCTCCAACCACGACACAAAAGAAAAAAAAATGACGACAACCGCCACCAAGAGAAAAAAATATGCGAACAAGCTATAGTAAAAACCGCGTTGGCGCCAGTGTAGCCTAGTCGGCGAGCACAAGAAATAAAACACTAAGAGAGGGCTACACAAATTTATTAAAAATACGTAAAATAAGAAGAAAGTTACGTTACAGGGGGAGGTCGATTACTTGTTAGCTTGTTCGCACGTATAACAAAAATAGCTGTAACTTAACTAGGGGTCGTTAGGGAACGCAACGGCGATTCCCGCGGTCTTCGGCGTCCTCCTTCTCCTTGGAGAGGCCAGGCACGCCACGGATGCGGAGTCTGGGATAGACCCGGTCGTCAGCAACACAGCCACGAACTTGTGGCCGGAAAAATGCGAAGCTTTTCGCCCGAAGGGGGAACACTCCTGCCCGAAAGGTAGAAAACTCTTCGCCCGAAAGTAGAAACTTCGCCCGAAGGAAGAACCCTGGAACGCCACATAAGCGTTCCTGTAGACGCCGTTCCCTAATGCGACACCCTCCTAACCAGCTTTCAGTTGGTGGAGGCTGCCTCATCATGGAGACGTCTACAGGAATAAAAGGTACACCCTAACAATATAAAGTAAAACATAGGCTTAATAGTACCTATTCACATATGGAAGGATTACAATTAAAAAATCCTACAGCAGCGATTACAGAATTTAAACAACTTACCAGTAAATACTGGGTTCACTTCGAATTTATATATACTCTAACTTAATAGACTGTTACTATAGTTGCACTATATAACAAAACCGTTGACAGAAAATACAATACAATTGAAGTGGTGATCGGCGCTCAGCTCGGATGGCAATGGCTGGCTCAACTACTGAGTCAAAAACGAAACCTATCGAGTGGAGATGGCGTCGAACCGTCTAGAAAAGCCAGTACCTAACTCGGTGGCCGCCTCTGATTGGACGTCACTTTTAGTTATCGGGTACCGAGCATTTATCGCATCGTCTCGCCCTCGGTAGACTCCGCCTATTTTAAATCAAATACCCCCTATTAAAAAATGCCCCTTACCTAGGTATCTAAATATTACCTATGGTTCTACCAATGAAAATAATAGGAATGCCTGATGCAGCTTTCATCGCCTATTATCAGAAATAACTAAAATAAGAGCATAGTATTCCCCAATCAATATAGAAGGGCCGTAGGTTAAAACAAAGCGCCTAGTCAACAATTATTAGTTAATAAGTAAGATTACTATGCGTTGCTATTACTACCATTATAGGCGTAATTCAACGTCCTGTTAAAACAGCTGTCTTTTACCTATTTATTTACTGAAATGAGTTTAAAACAATGTAGCTATGCTACAATTTCAAATGGTGTGACTTACTGCAAAAAGATCGTTTTTTTGGAGCTGCAATGAGGCAAGGGGATTTAATGAAGCCTTGTCCACACCCACCGGTAACATCGGTCTTTCCTATTTGTTTTTTAGATCTGCAATTACCAAAACTGTAGTAATGTCTGCTATGGATATTGGTGCGACATGCACACGGGTGACAGACAAGCATAAATTTATAGTAAAAAAGTGCACAACGCCGCTAAAGAAGTTTTCACTTCAAAAAATCAACGGGTTGCACTCCGGGAGTGCAACTTGAATATTAACGTTGTGCATTTTTGATATTTTGGAATGGTTAGGGAATAATTTTGCACAACATTCGCGCAAGAGCCCTGCGCCGTCTTACGAATTTTCGATCAGGTCACGTGTCCTGAAGCGAGTTTAACATTTTTTGCGCATCACAAAAAGTGCACTGCCGCTAAAGAAGTTTTCATTTCAAAAATAAAAAACCCAGCTGCGAACAAACAAAGTGGACTTAAATGTCATTACTACATCCATAATACATAAACACATATATACTTATAATAATAATATAACCAGCCCTTGTTTATGTCCCACTGCTGGGCACGGGCCTCCCCTCAAGATGAGGGGGCTTAGGCCATAGTCCACCACGCTGGCCAAGTGCGGGTTGGCGGACTTCACACGTCATTTGAGAGCTAGTTAGGCTTTCTCAGACATGCAGGTTTCCTCACGATGTTTTCCTTCACCGAAAGCTAGTAACAATCGCACAAAGATGATTCGCACATGATTCATTGAAGAAATCACCGGGGTTCGAAGCTTGTTTCCAAGGCAAGCGCTCGCCCAATGAGCTGTTATTGCAGTGTACTATATGTAAACTTAGTCTGGACATAAATACTGTTTTACCTTACATTTTTAGTGGTCGTATTTCGGCTATCGATGATGATGATAACGATACGAGTATAATTGATATACTTCCCATACTCTGGTTCTAGGTATACTCTAGTTGGTGCACCTGTAAGAATCTTTCGTTCTGAGGTTATATCGACCTGTGTGATTTTTACTCGTCTCCCGCTTTGCAAAGGAGGGAAGTGGAATTTTTATTTTTCCAACTCCTCCTATATACTTTTCTAATTAAATTTGTTGCGGGTTCCAAGACAATTTAGCGTTTCCCCGGGACTCGCTAAGGGTCAAACCTCGGTGTCTTCGCTGTTGACCACTGTAGATCCTGGCTGACAGGAGTCACAGTGGTGGGAATGAGTGGTGGGATACATATCCTTATATATGTACCCTTTTTTATGTTATATGTGTCCTTATATGTGTGTTCGCTATAAGGATTCTTGTAAGCGTGACATGCGTGACTTTGGAATAGACCCGGACAATTGGGAGGCATGCGTATCATCAAGATCAGAATGGCGGAGACTAATCAAGAGTGGAATTTGTAAGCACGATGCGGCTTGGCTGGAGATGATTATACAAAAGAAAGTTCGGAAATCTACTGCACCACCTCCAACTTCTGTCTTTGTGTGTGATAAGTGTGGAAAGATTTGTCGTGCAGCAATTGGTTTGTTTAGTCATAAACGCAGATGTCTCCAGACAACGTAGACAGGCGCTGCAACAAACACCTGTAAAGATGCTATGGCCAATGATGATAGTACATATGCGTCGCGCTGCCCGATAGCGTGATCTTCACTGAGTGAAGGCTTGCGATCAAGTACGTAAGAGCATGTAATGTATGGGAGGTCCGTTCCAAAAAATTACAATCACTGGAAATTACAATCTCTAGGCAGTACTGCTCAGGTATGGTTAATGATGAAGGACGACCATAACTTAATAATTAAATTTTCCCCAGGGTGACTACCATCTTTACAACATGACGGTCAACCCTGCCGCCATACCGCGGGGGTTCCCGTTCACAAGGGTACATCGACATGGAAATTAAATACCTCAAGAAGGATAATAAAAACCTTTTTAAACCCTAATGATTTGAGATTAGTATTACATGTCGCACAAATCGTATATTTTCTTCGGCACAACAATAGGGATGATGCCTGGGTAAAAATCATCACTAGAAATTGACAAAGATAAACAGCGACAAAGTTCGGGAGTTGGGTCTGGTGACGTCATACCCCAGTAAAAAGTGTACGTAGGCGTGACGTCACGAGGAATTTCAACGCACCATATTTTCATCATTTCTTGTTTTATTTAATTGACAAAAGAAAAAATACATGTCCATTAAAACATTTTGATAATGTAAATGACGCACTAAATATAATTTTTCAGTCATCTAGCCTGTAATGTATTACTTTTTAAACACTGTCACTGAATTCCAAATAAAATGTTATGCTTTTGGTTGTGGGACGGGTAAGGGGCTAGAACATGCTTTGCTTGCTTCCTATGCTTGCTAAGTTTCTTTTTGTTTTGCTTACGAATGTGCTAGCTGCTTGCCTACTTTGCACAATATTCCCGTGTGCAATTTGGCGAACGGTCCTGGAGGAAGCGCAACAGTCGTGATTGATCTTCAGGGCAAGCCCGATGATCTAGCCTTCCCGAGGTTGCCGCCCGTTATTGGTTTGATTCCTTCAGAAACAAACGCAACAAAAAATCGTTGGGCGAACAACTCCTATACACCAGCCATCTCCCATCCTTCATCCCTACCTTATATATTAACTTTATGTTTGTGTATATATTATAGCAAGTACGTATATTTAAAATCCCGCTATGTATGTATATAGTGTGTATGTAAGTATATTCGTATGGGAATATATATGTATGTGTACGACCATATTTACATATATGTATTTATTTATTTGCTTTCTGCGGCGTCATGAGGTCGGGCGTTGCGGTCCTGCCATCTCAACAGACCCGTAGATGGTAGGAAGTAGGAGACCTCCCGCGTGTTTTTGCCGTGCGCGGGGACCCGTAATGGGGGGGAAGGGAGGCCTGGAGGTTGAGCTGCTCAGTGGGCCTGCGGTAGTTGTCTGCTGGCGGCAACACGCCTCTTTGGTCCTGGACTCCTCTAACACGGGCGGTTGCGACTGAGCCGGTCGCAATCAATCGGCTGTGGTCGGTCCTTCAGACCAACCGGCTAGTCCTCCTGGGTGATGGGGTCCGCAGTCAGCGATGTGAGCCAATGGCGCGGCGGTAGCGCACAGGTGAACGTTGTGTGGACTCGTGGACAACTTGCTCGGGAGGACTATATTTCACTGATAGCCCTGGTGCTTACAGAAGCATCCCCAAAGGTGCGGACTCCGTGGAGGGTGGGGAATCAGTGAAATGAAGATAGGAAAAACATTCGCATGGATTCAAATATGAAACCGCGCACTGTCCCTAGGGATGACGGGAGTAGCCCTTCAAAGGGCCGCTCTATAAACATGCCGGCCGGTGGAGCTGCTGCGGGACCTGGTGTGTCGGAGGTACGAGGGACCAGAAATGGGACCGAAACTCTGACCCGAAGGGACCAAGGTGGCAAAACTGAGCCGGTACAAAAAGGTTTAGGACTTACTTCGGCCGGCAGAGCTGATACCGGAGGTGGCCCATCAGGGTCTGTATCCGGGACGGCGAAGCCGCTGGGTAGGGCTGAAACAAAAGAGGCGCATATGCGCAAAGCTGCACAGAAAGGTTTAGGACCTACTTCGGCCGGCAGAGCTGATACCGGAGGTGGCCCATCAGGGTCTGTATCCGGGACGGCGAAACCGCTGGGTAGGGCTGGAACCAACGAGCGCAAAAGAGAGTCCGGAGCCTCTAGGAAGAAGCGAAAGACACTCGTTAGGCAGGACGCGGGACCGGTGGAAACCCCACCTACGGAACCACGTCAACAGAAAAGGACGAGGGCGGAAGTCAGCGGTGATTCCACGGGCGTGGCCAGCGTACCAAAAAGGACCAAGGTCGGGTCCTTTAGGGACGCGCTGGCGTGCGTCAAGATGGCAATCGTCGCTGACAACCACCCAGTCGACATGATCAAGTCGGAGCATGTCGAAGACATCCGGGACCTGATTTGGAGGCGAGCTGTCGAATCTCCCGACCCAAAACCAGACATGATTCTGGGCAACCTCGCATCCGGGGCCTTTCATGTGGCCTGCATGGGTGAGCCTTCCGCCCTATGGCTTCGGTCACTGGGCGGACTTTCAGTAGGCAGCCTAAAACTAAGGGTGGTCGAGGCAAAAGATTTGCCAAGACCGGTAAAGATGGCATGGAGAAGGAGACCGTCGAAGTCTGCAAAGATTCCGGAGGAATTCTCCATGCTACAATGTATGAATAGGGGCCTAGATACGACCGAGTGGAGGGTCGTTGGCCATGCGCTGGACGGTGGATTCGCCCGCAGCATTATCCTGATGGATAAGGCTTCGGCCGAATACATCAGACAGCATGACTACAGTCTGCGCACTGGGATAGACCAGAGCTACTTCAAGCTCCTGGACGATACGTCTGGGAAGGGTGTGGCTCCGGTGTGTCCCCCTGAGCAGACTGGAGACTCTGATCCGGCAGCCTCGACTTCAGCCGAGACTGCCATTGTAAGCGAAGCCCCTTCGAAGGATGATGGGGGGGGCGGCCTGGGCAGACCTGCGCCGGTGTTGGATGATCCGGCCTCATCACCTTTCTCGATGGGGACGGATTGTCTAGCACAAGGCTTTGACGAGCTTGGGCTGCTCTCCTCTCCAGCCGGACTGGAGGGTGACGATCTCCCGATGGGAGAGGATGATATGGCTCGCTAGTAAGCGAGCTACAGCGCCCAATATTCAAGAACCAAAAATGGGCAACTTAAGGTGTGTACAAATTAACTTACACCATAGTAAGGCTGCAACGGCTGTTTTATGTCGTACGCTTAATATGAACAAATACGATGTCGCTCTCATACAGGAACCTTATCTGTATAAGGGTGACATCAAAGGTTTAAATGTTCGTGGAGGTCAACTTTTCTATAAATGCTCCACAAATGATATGAGGACTTGTGTGTTCGCCAGAAATGGCATAATGGCAATGCCTCTTTATGACTTCTGTTCTAGGGACCTCACCACTGTGAGGATCAAAGGGGAAACAGGGGGGGGCAGTAAAGACACTATTCTAGCCTCCGCCTACCTACCATATGAAAATGAAGACCCGGTATCTGCACTACTGCACAACTTGGTTAACAACTGCGCTCGTGACGACCTCATCATAGGATGCGACGCGAACGCCCACCATGTTGCCTGGGGCAGTACAAACAACAACAAGAGAGGGGAAGCACTTCTGGATTTTCTGGTAAGCTCACCCTTACAAATCTTAAATAAAGGAAATAGACCAACCTTTGTTAATAAATGCAGAGCGGAGGTCATTGATATAACGCTTGCATCTAACAGAGCGAGCAAAGCAATTAGCAACTGGCATGTGTCGGATGAGGTTAGTTTATCTGACCACAACTACATCTGCTTTAGGTATGTAACTTCCAATAACTATGGTAAGATACGAAGGAGGAACCCAAGAAGAACTGATTGGGAATCTTTTAGGAGAGACCTTAAGGAACAACTTGGGGATCCTACGAAGCGACTGAACTCAACCATAGATATAGAGTTTGAGTCAGACAGAATTACCCAGGCAGTTAAGGACAGCTGGACCAAGAACTGCCCAGAGAAAGAGGCGGCAACGCATAAGGAACCGTGGTGGTCACCTGCCCTAGAAAATCTAAGGCAGGAGACCAGACGGGTTTTCAATTGGGCGAAGTCGAACAATGACTTCGCAGTTTATGCCAAGGCTCTTACGCACTACAGTAAGGAAGTGCGAAAGGCGAAGCGTAGATCATGGAGAGCTCACTGCAATAACATTAATAGTCTCCCGGAGGGTATGAGGCTTAGTAAAGCGCTGAGCTCTGCTAAGGTCAATCCACTTTCATCTATTCGGAATGACCAAGGTAAGCTCACTGAAACTGGGAAGGAAACTCTGACGCATATGTTAAGAATGCACTTCCCGGATTCAGTAGAGATACAAGACGTGACTAGGAATGTCATCACTGTGGAAGAACAAAATGCGAGAACTTCCAAAGACGACTGGCGTACAGCAAAGAAAGTAGTTGACGCAGACAAAATAATAAACATTGACTGCTAGTATATTAAGCACAAACTTCGCCTCACATTTTGGTGGTGGGTATATTTAGTTTCGTAGTTTCGTAGTTTTATTCTTTTATTTTATTAGTTACCTACATTATTTTTTTTCTATTAATATTAATTATGTACACCTTTGTTTTACTCGTAATCATCATCATCAGTAGGATGGTGAGCAATGTAATGGCCTGCCACAATTTTGAAACTTAAATTTTTTTTTTTTTATGTATGATGTACTAAAACGTATGTAGTGTTCATTCAAATCCTCCTTGCTTTGCATTTGTTTCAGCACTGTAAAGTTAAGAACTTACCTATGTAGGTATGGTACATGGTGGGTGGGTACAGAAGTTTTGTAATTATTAAATTGGTTGTAATTTTGTACTTTTGTATAAGTTTAAAGGATATTTATAGACTAACTTTTAAGGTCTAAATTGTATAAATTTTACTTCTTTTTTCTGGCATCCGAGTGTCACTGGGGTTGGCTCTGAAAAACAGTGCTGGATCGGTGATATGACCGATCCAGCTATATGCTGAGTAGCCAACCTCATTTGCTAGACCAGCGGCGACAAACTATCTTATTGTAAAAAATTTTACTTGCTTGTTTTCTTTTACTATCATAGATTTTGTTTATTTTTTTAATCTGTGCGCCGGTTTAGGAAATAAATATATTTTTCATTTTCATTTTTTTCATTTTTCAGACAAGGTACGATGGGCAATTGATAGTTTCAGTCCGTATAAATCACCAGGACCTGACGATATATACCCCATCTTGCTACAGGAGGGAAAATGTATTCTTATACCTCACTTGTGCAGATTGTACAGGGCATGCCTAGCCTTTGGACATGTCCCATCAGCCTGGAGGCAGGCAAAAGTAATCTTCATTCCCAAACCAGGAAAGGAGAACTATGAAGATGCCAAATCCTATCGCCCTATCAGTCTTACTTCATTCTTCTTGAAGACTTTGGAGAAGATGATAGACAGGTATATAAGAGATGGCCCACTAAGGAGACGACCGCTCCATGACATGCAATGCGCGTACCAACCGGGTAAGTCCACGGATACGGCATTGCACTACGTGGTCAACCGAGCAGAACATGCGTTGGAGACAAAAGAAATCTGTGCTGGAGCGTTTTTGGATATTGAGGGGGCGTTCGATCGAACAACCTTCGCTTCAATAAGAACTTCAGCACAAAATCATGGCATAGATGCGACAATTGTTAAATGGATCAGCACTATGCTACAGGAACGTGTCATTAAAACTAGTTTATTAGGTGATATGGTTACCGTTAAGGCAACTAAAGGATGTCCACAGGGAGGCGTACTATCCCCATTACTGTGGAGTCTAGTGGTGGATTCGTTGTTAGTGGAACTAAACAGTGGACCATTTCAAGCTGTAGGCTATGCAGATGATATAGTCATACAGGTAAATGGCAAATTTCCAAACGTAGTAACGGATTTGCTGCAGGGTGCTTTGGTTAGGGTGGAAAGATGGTGTAAAGACAATAACCTTTCCATAAATCCAAGCAAAACGGTTATAGTGCCGTTCACGAGGAAAAGACGATTAGAGGGCCTTAGAGACCTAGAAATGTACGGCACCAAACTAAAATGGGCTACGGAAGTAAAATATCTTGGGGTAACTCTTGATAGTAAACTAACGTGGCGTGGTCATGTTGAAAACATAACAAAAAAGGCCTTACGTGTCTTCAATATGTGCCGTTCTGCGTATGGCAAAACTTGGGGACTCAAACCAAAGGTAATGTATTGGTTATATACTACGATGGTGAGGCCTATTCTCACATATGGCAGCGCTGTATGGTGGCCTAGGACCAAACTAAGGATCTGCAAGGATTCTCTTAGGAAGGTACAAAGAGTAGTTTGCATGGCAATTACAGGTGCCTTCAAAACAACGCCTACACTGGCTCTTGAGTGGTTACTGGGACTAACCCCACTTCACACTTACATACAAATAGAGGCAAGAAAGTCGCTATACAGACTTGCAAAAGCAGGAGTTTGGAATCGTAACAAGCCCTGTACAAAACATACTTTATTGGATCCCGTGAAAGAACTGGATGATCTAATGGACATGCCCTGTGATAGGATAAATCCAGTGTACATGTTTAACAAGAGGTACCGAGTACATATACCATCCAGAGAAGAGTGGACGAGGGGACTCAAACCGGTTGGTGGAACTCACCTCATATGGTACACTGACGGTTCCAAAATGGAGTCAGGTACAGGGGCAGGGATTTATTCCAAGGACTGTAGTATCAGTCACAGCATGGGGCAATATGCATCGGTATTCCAAGCGGAAACCTATGCCATAATTGCCAGCATCAAAGAAATGCAAAGGAGAAATGTCAAGGGTAAAACCATTCGCATTCTCAGCGACAGTCAGGCAGCTCTCAAGGCTCTGAATTCCTTCAGAGTTGCTTCTAAACTGGTCAAAGAAGGTGTTACAGGCTTGAACAACCTGGGAAGACACAACAATGTCAGCCTTATCTGGGTACCTGGACATGAAGGCATCGAGGGCAATGAGAAGGCAGATAGATTAGCGAGGGCCGGCTCACAGAGACATTTGGTTGGCCCCGAACCATTTGTGGGGATTCCGTATGGAACATATCACCAAGCATTGTATGCACATGCTAGAAACGAACACATGAAGGAATGGAGGGCAGCGTCAGGCCTTAACCACTCCAAAGCGTTCTCTAGCGGAAGGGTGGACTGTGGGGTCAAATTATTAAACCTAAACAGATCACAAATAAGGCACCTGATGGGTGCACTTACGGGACATTTTGGTACCAACGAGCATCTACACAGAATGAGGCTAAGTACTAGTGACATTTGCAGATTCTGCGAAGATGAAAAAGAGTCAATGCGACACATATTGTGTGGCTGCGACGCTCTTGCGAGACGTAGGTTGCATCATCTGGGAGTGGCCTATCCTGCACCAAATGATTATGTACAGCTCCAAGCTGGCGCGATCGTTGCGTACCTGAGGGAGCTCTTCGATACGCCAGCAACAGAGTAAGGGCTAGGGCATGCACAATGGATCCAACTGGGTCGAAGTGCGTTCCGGGAATACCGGGCCCAAATTTATAGCCACCAAGAATAGAATAGAATATGCTTTTGGTTTCTTAATTATTTTTTTTATCATTATATGCTAGTAATTGACTGCTATTTCACATAATGTAAAGCGAGACAACCGATGATGGTAGAGCAACTAGCTTATTAAATGCCTACCCTAGCCTTGACGACAACCAAATTAGGTATAATCGGATGGAAAATCCCCAAGACGCCTGCCAAGCATCGGGATTATGGGAGCCTCCCTTCTAAGGGGGGGGGGGGAGGCTTTTGTCCAACAGTGGACGTCTTTCGGCTGATGATGATGATGGATAGAAAAACCAACGCAGGTAAACTATTCCAGTGCCTTCAATGTCTTTAATGTGCTTACTCCCTGTCGAATAATGATCCAATTATTATTGTTTAGCAATTAATACTTTTGTAAACAATTATAATAACCATACTTCATTATAACGTTTGCACAAGTCACTCACAGCATGCACGTTTAAGAAGAAAAATAATCTTTTTTTTTCTTGCCAGATGGCAAGAAATTCGTGCCTTTTCTAACCCGTTTCATGTCCATTTCTGGATTAAATTGACCTTTATATCTATACATATAAAATTACTTGTCCTGACTGACTGACTGATTCATCAACGCACAGGCCAAACCGAAGCTGAAGCTGAAATTTCAGCAGTAGGTTCTTCTTATGATTTAAGCATCCACTAAGAAAGGGTTTTTAAAAATTCCACTCCTAAATGGGGTTGGAAAAAAATAATAGCGGGCGTAGCCGCAAGGAATTGCTAGTTTTATAACAAAACAATTGGTAAGTCAGCGACAGAGACAGCATAAAATTGAAGAAAAATAAAATCGCTTTGGTTGCACTCTTTATATCTGGCTGGTTTTAATATCAATAAATATAGGAAATTAAGAAAAATAAAAACTAAAAAACACTCCCGCTACTTTGTTTTTAAAAGATTTTTGTTTTTGAAATTAGATACTTAAGTACCTACATTCTGATATTCTATTACAAAAAAAATTGTGGCCACGTAAAATAAAAAAATTATGGCGTTTATGGACCTAACGCAGTGTCAGTAAGAGTAGCACAAAGTTGGTTCAAGCATTTTCAGTCCGGGAATGTCCGGAGATGTCAAAGATGCAGCTTACTCTTGTCGCCCTCATATGAATAAAGCTTAAATGAGATACATTTGATGCATGATTTTCGCGTTTGATTTGAACACCCTTGCACTGACTTTTTATACTCGCTATAATACTATTTGCACTCGCTGAAATGTCTCCAAAATTTTCTGCCTATGGAAACAAGAATCACTCTTATGCTAGCCGTTATTCGGCCCATTTTAGACTACGCTGATAGTTGCTTTTTGGATGCCACTGAGGAGCTTTTAAATAAACTTGAGCAATTACGAAACCTGAGTATTTTTTTAAAATCTTCAATCCACACACGGTCATCTTATCCCAAACTAGGCAGAGCCTGTACTATGAAAACCAGACAACTGATACTAATACTCGTACATATATTCATTTTTTTGTAAATACTTACTTAAATAGATAAATAACACCCAGACACTTGGTGGGACTCGAACCCACGACCCATCGGTTAGCGGATAGGGACTCTTACAACTAGACCAACGGGCCTGCCCGCCCGTATTCGTTTCATATTTTGTCTCAAGAAATACGATCATGTCTCTCAGTTTTGTAAGGACCTCAACTGGCTCCCTATTCGTCTTCGCAGGAACACTCGTATACTTTGCTTCCTCTCTAATATCCTTTATAATCCCACATCCCCTTCCTATCTGCGGGAACTTTTTCCTTTGTGAGATCTCCTGACTCTCCATTGCAGATCACATCTCCGTACTAACCTTCTATTCCCTTCCCATAAAACGGACTTTTATTCCTATTCCTTCACTGTGCATGCCATCCGTTTATGGACTTCTCTTCCGCCTGATACTCGTATATACGTCTGTCTAGTGTATATTCTATAGTAACATACTTATTAGTATGTATTTATGAGTATATATGTATGTGTATGTAGTTTATTTAGATATACACTACGTCCCATTTCTTTCTTCCAACTTTCCACTCGCAGGCCTGCTGAAGAAATTTCGGCCTGAAGAAATTTCTTCAGCAATAAGCTCTGCCTTTGCACTGCCTTCCTATATTTCCGTTTTCCTTTAACATTTTGTTATGTTAGTAAATACTCCTATGACACACTTTATTAACATACCTCAATAATATTAGACCTCCTCATCTCATTCTCCCCCCCCCCCCCCACTCCTCTTCCTCCTTCTACGTTTGTATTCCTCGTGGAATAGATTACTCATGAAATCACGTAAAAAATATAATTTCACTGATTAATTCAAAGATAGCAATGTACATATGTAATAAATAATATTCAACAGAATATTGTACAAAGCATTGAACCAATTATGTCATTAAATTACGCATTATATAATTATATTACGCATTATATTATTATTACGCATTATATTGATTATTATCGTGTTTAAAACCGTGAAATTGCTTATAATTACAATATAGTATCTCTTCCTAAACAAACTCCAAACTTTATATATTGACTGTTTTAACAGATGAAACCGCATAATCGCTGTCACGAACATCTAAATAAGTAGGTAAATAAAATGGCGCACGCATATACAATTACTTTTTATGTTTTTGTGGCGATGACAAGCATTCTGTGTTATTCTGAAAAGGTAAGCGATTTCAAACAACACATATTTCTAATTGTTCTCCTGGCCGATACGACCAGGAGAGTGAAATCATACATTTGTTAGTTCTAAAGTCGATGCTAAAATTTCTGCCACCTGTTTCTCTGGGAACTTAAACTTTGGCTGCCGGTAAAAATGGGGCTTGTTATAAAATAATATCACGCAAGTAAAGTTTTTTCTTAACTACAACTACTTTCGGTATAGGTACTTATGTTAATTGCAGATCACGTACATAAGTGTGGAGCGTCCCGCTATCACGTACCGTAACCCTAAGTTCTTGAGCTTCATGAATTTGACTAGTCGCAGATTTGGGCGGAGCAACCCTGTGTATTATGTCGGCATACATACGAGTACTCTTGTTCCACTTGATAATAATGTAACTGTAAGTATAAAATGTAGGAAAAGTAATATTTCTTCGCAAAATTGGAGCCTTCATTTTATGTTTTTTATGTTACCAAGATGGCAAGCAAACATGCGGCTCGCCTGACGCTAGCATCACCAGAAGAATCACTAGCGCGTTGCAGACATTCGATAATAAGTCTTTGTGTCCGGTAATTTCACCAGCTAAGCTGCCCTTTACAAGCTGATTACAGCAATGCTTACACACTGCTGCTTGGCGGCGGAATGTCCGACACTGCGGTAGTGCCTACCTGGACGGTTCCTTGCACAAGGAACCTTTTAATTCGCGGGGGAATCCTTCAAATGTCCCTAGGAACTGTGGGGCTCGACCGGGGTATGTGGGAATCTTACATACTAAAACCCCCGCAGCTGTCGCATCAGCACATGAGACCCCAGGGCTCTACGGCGGGATCTGCACCAGGGGCCCCTCAGTGCCATGCCTTTGAGCCCGCCGCCGGGGGGCGCATTGTAGCCTTCCGGGAACCAGTCACGGTGCTCACAGGGATGGGGGTTGCAACCCCGCCACCGTACTCAATGGACGTCCTAGGGCCCACAAGGCGAACGTCCAGCAACTCCGAAGAACTTTGCACGAGGAACTTACTACAAGTAGTGGTCATCGCTCCCCACTGAGTACCCGTTGCGTATGGCGATTTGAGTCATCGATAAGCCCACCGTCGCTCTCTAGACGACATACGAGAGGAGCTTAGTAGCGAGGACTACGCTAGCTTGTGACTCCTGAAATGAAGCGCGATTGCCGTATTGTCATTTAGACTGTAAACAAATTAGCAAGCACTTACCATTTATTTCAAGGAAAACCGGTTATTCTCGCTTTGAGGGACGTCTAATAATACATCCGCCTTGTGAATAACGGCTGGCACAGACCTGGCAGCCACTGGCACTTGTTATTGGAACAGGCTTCCTGGCGGACCACTATTTATGTGGTTTTATACCAACTAATAATCTCCCCTTTCTGTTATTTTAGATTGAATTGTACATCTACCAATGGCTGACAAACGTGTACAAACCTAGCTTCATCGAATTTCATTTCAAATGGTGTGACTTTCTGGAAAAAGATAGTTTTTTTGGAGCTGCGGTAAGGCAAGGGGATTTAATGAAGCCTTGTCCACACCCACCGGTAACATTGGTCTTTCCTATTTGTTTTTTAGATCTGCAATTACCGAAAGTGTAGTCTGATATGGAGATTGGTGCGACATGCACACGGATGGTCAGGAATGTAAACAAACATAAATTATATAAAAAAAACGGCTGCGAACAAACAAAACGGACTTAAGTTTACATACGTACGAAATGACTTTCATTTGATACCCATATTGATGTTTTTGAAAGTAAAAAAAATACAAAACGGCGACCAACGCCCGCCATACAAACTTTTTTGAAAAAATATATCAAAAATATAACGGGTGTAAGGGACATCGTACCGAAAACCGATACCAGGGATCCAGAACACGATTCTGAACATCCTAGTGTTGAAATTTTTCATCGGCTTTTTCATGAATTTCCAAAAAAAAACACTTTTTTTAAATAAAATTAGTATAACATCATTATTGGTATAATAATAAAGCCCAATTTGAATTTAAAAACAATTAATTAATTATTTGTGTTTTTATATTATTTTTATTTATTTATTTATTCTTTATTCACAAAAACAGTGCATAGGCAAATAATTAATAGGCAATTAACTATTATTATTTTAGAAAATTAGCAATGTAATTTGAAAAATAAATATTATTCCGCATATATTAATTACATGCTCGAAAATTAATAAGTTAGTCATTTGTCATTTACCATATAAATGGTTACTGTAATGTTGTAACTTATAAATTTTTATTCGGTAAGATGTCCCTTACACCCTGTATAAATCTATACTTATAATAAAACTGTAACAGGTCCAATTCTGTACATTGAAGATATTTTGAAAATAATATTTGGAGGGCATTCTATAACCGATACTGAGGCCGAAAATGTATTTTTTTTAATTTTTGTCTGTCTGTCTGTCTGTCTGTCTGTCTGTATCACGGCTGAGCATCACGCCGAAACTACTGAATGGATTCAAATGAAACTTGGCATGATTTGAGATCTTACTACGAGGTAGGACATAGGATACTTTTTATCCCGTAACCTAGCACGGTTCTTTTGGGAGAGGGGATTAAAGTCAAAACGGGTACTTGGTTATACGCTTGGTCCGATTTTATCAATTTTTCTTTATAATATAATAAATATTAGTAAGGGAACACACATAGAGAGTTGTTATCAAGGTTTTGTAATCGATCGGGTTAAGCAACGTTAGGTAAGGTCATTAAATAGATGGGTGACCGTTTAACGCCATTTGAACTAAACGGGTCCGTGCTTCGGAGATCAGGTAAAAAGTGGGTCCCAGTTTTTAACCGACTATAAAAAATGAGGTTATGTATTCGATGCGAATGTCTGTTATTCAAAGTTTAGTTAGCGTAAAAATTGCGCAGGCGGAGCTGCGTGGGTCAGCTAGTGTAATATATATAAATAAACATTTATACTACTCCTACAACTGAGACTAATCTAAAGACATATTATAAGCCAAAATCCATCAAGTCCTTTAGGCTGTAGGCCGTACACACATACATACATACTCTCGAAAAACATAACCCTCCTTCTGGGGCAGTCGGGCAAAAACCAGCAAAAATCCGCAATCTAATACTTTAAAACCATACGTTACTTGACTGAGTTGTGTAAAGCTTGTTTATAGAATCTGGCTTTATTTTGCTTTAAAGGGTAAATTTGATACAAGGTAGAAACGATTTCAAGAGCGGATAGCTTTTTTAAAAAGACATAAAATGATTTAAAATGAATTTATTTAATTAAAAAAAAAACATTTTAAGTAAAACGTCCGAAGAGATTTTGATGCTCTAGCTAGACGAATCCTAACTAATGAGACGTCTGAACAGATTTTGATGTTCTAGACGAATGACGAATCTGTTCATGCGCATTACACGGTCATGGTCACTGTTTAGTCTAAGTACGCCCACACGTTATTTATTTGATGCGTAACGTCTACGGTATTGAATTAACGTTATTCTGCTTATTTAGCACTTTCAACAAAAGTAGTTCCAATTAGGCGTCCAGGGTCTGACATAACTAGGTATTGAATACTTAATAATACAAAATAATATTTATTTACCATCTCCTACCGTTGGGTGTCCGTCAGAGGCGGCTAAGACGGGCAGCAACGTCCTTCTATTGGATTACCTGCCACCTATACTGCGATGAACAAGACACCTGCCAAGGGGAAGGCCTTTGTTCATTAGAACACGTTTTTCGGCTGCTGATGATGATGATATATACTTCCTATATATATATATATATTTACAGTATAATACATAGAATAGATGCTTTTTTTTTAATTTTCCAAGAAATTACAATCGCTGGAGTCGAGGTAGTACTGGTCGGGTGCGATAAATGATGAACGACGACCTTACCTTAATAATTAAATATTTCCCCAGGCTGACTACCACCTTTACAACATGACGGTCAACCCTGTCGCCATACCGCGGGGGTTCCCCTTCACAAGAGGCCGTATATACTGTAATGTGACATATGGAAAGGCGAAGGAGCGAATGACTGAAGGGTACATCGACATGGAAATTAAATACCTCAACAAGAAGGATAATAAAAACCTTTTTAAACCCTAATAACTTGATTTGAGATTAGTATTACATTTCGCACAAATCGTATATTTTCTTCGGCACAACAATAGGGATAAAAATCATAATTTTAATTAGTCAGACAGTAAGTTTATGAAAAAATATTATACACGTATTTTCTTATTTAAGAAATCACTAGAAATTGACAAAGATAAACAGCGACAAAGTTCGGGAGTTGGGTCTCGTGATGTCATACATCAGTAAAAAGTGTACATAGGCGTGACGTCACTCGGAATTTCAACGCACCATATTGTCATCTTTTCTTGTTTAATTGACAAAAGAAAAAATACATGTCCAATATCTTTTGATAATGTAAATGACGCACTTAATAGAAGTTTTCAGTCATCTAAGCTATATATTGTATTACTTTTTAAGCACTGTCACTGAATTCCAAATAAAATGATATGGTTTTGGTTTCTTAATTATTTTTTTGTCATTATATGCTAATAATTGACTGCTACTTCACCAAATGTAAAGCGAGGCAACTGATGATGGTAAAGCAACTAGCTTATTAAACGCCTATTCACTCTAGCCTTGACGACACCCAAATTATGTATAATCGGATGGAAAATCCCCAAGACGCCTGCCAAGCATGGGGATCATGGCAACCCCCCCCCCCCCCCGTTATTTTTTGTAATTTTAAGCTAGTGATTTAAACTAGGAGGCGGGCTTAAAGGTAAGGCACTGAGGGGCCCCTGGTGCAGATCCCACCGGAGAGTCCCCTCTCTCATGTGCCGATGCGACAGCCGCGGGGCTTCTAGTGAGTAAGAATCCCACATACCCCACACGTCGAGCCCCACAGCTCCCGGGGATCTTTAGAAGATTTCCCCCGCGTCAAAACAAAATAAAGGCAGTGAAAATGGTCAAAAATAATCAAACCAAAGAGATAAATAGGCGAATAAGATTAGGATGGGCAGCCTTTTCCAAGTTAGAATTTGCATTCAGGATGAAGATCAAAAGCCACTTGAAAGCACGCATCTACAACCAGTGTGTATTGCCAGTCCTTACATAAGGAGCTGAAACTTGGGTTACAACAAAGGCTGTGGTTCAAAAGCTTGTTGTAGCCCAAAGGGCCATGGAAAGGAAATTAGTAGGAGTAACTCTGCGAGACAGAAAAACAAACAGAGGCTGCGCAAACAAAGTAAACCCGCCGACATTGCCAATAGAATAGCAAGTTTGAAGTGGAAATGGGCTGGCCACATCGCCCGAAAATCAGAGTCGTGGTGTAAGACTGTACTAGAGTGGAGACCCTGGGACAGGAAAAGGCCAGTAGGGAGACCGCAAAGGCGTTGGAAGGACGACATCTCAAGGGTAGCGGGCAAAAATTGGATCTAAAAAGCCCAAAATAGATCGGAATGGAGGAAAATGAAGGACACCGGAATGGTTGAAAACGGCATAAGATAGATAGATATAGATATCAATGAGTTTTTTGTTATATTGTTGATATTATATTTCCCATGAAATCATGTAGAAAAAAAATTCACTGATTAATTCAAAAGATAGCAATGTAATAATATTCAACAGAATATTGTACGAAGCATTAAACGAATTTATGTCATTATATTACACATTATATTATTATATTGATTATTATTATGTTTAAAACCGTGAAATTGCATATAACTATACATTGTATACCTTCCTAAACACTTTATATATTGACTGTTTTAACAGATGCAACCGCATAATCGCTGTTACAAATATCCAAATAAGTATAAAATGGCTCACGCGTTTAGAATTACTTTTTATGTTTTTGTGGCGATGACAAGCTTTCTGTGTTATTCTGAAAAGGTAAGAGATTTCAAACAACACATAATAATTCAGATTGTCCGACGATACGACCACAGCGGCCGGTCTTTCACAAGATCAGACACCTACGCGGGAGACATTGAGGCCACGGCACACCAAATTCGTAGACGTAAGCGTGAACGTATGTATGTATGGAACTTTATGAAACATGGCACACCGTTTGCGTGATGTAATAACTCATATAGTTCCATACATTACAACGTAATGGTACGTCTACGTGCGCACGCATGTCTACGTGTACGCATCCCGTGTGCCCTGGTCTGTATAGTGCACAAACGCTTGCCTAGACACAAGTGCACTCTCTCTTCCTTTAGTCTCGCAATCCGATGGGACGGAAGACCGTCATGACAGGGGAGAGGTCATACTCAGGACTAACTTTTTACAGGTCCATCCACGCAAGACTACTCCAGAATAGATAGTGCTTGTCGTGGACTCTTACCCTACTGGATTTACCCTTAGTTATAGGGAATGTGGGAAGGTGATAACTTATAATTACAATAGGACTTATAATTTATAATTACATAATGACTGGACTGACGACATTGTGCACGTCGCAGGTAACCGGTGGATGCAAATAGCCAATTGTCGTTCATTGTGGCGATCGAAGCGGGAGGCCTATGTTCGTATGTTCAGCAGTGGACGTCTTCCGGCTGGTGATGAAGACTCTAAGTTCATCTTGCAGTCAAAAATTAATGTACTGTCTTGACTGATTTGGATAGATCAGACCACAATACAGTTTGATTCCCCCCACTGTAACTTCCACGTAACTCAATCAAAACCCTGTATACTTACGTTAATTGCAGATCACGTACATGAGTTTGGAGCATGGCGCTATCACGTACCATAACCCTAAGTTCTTAAACTTCATGAATGTGACTAATCGCAGATTCGGGAGGAGCAACCCTGTGTATTATGTTGGTATACGCATGAGTACGCGTATTCCATTAGACAATAATATAACTGTAAGTATAACATATAAGAGCAAATAAATTGATAATTTAAAAAAATACACGCTATGAGTACTACACGGCTCAATTCACACCAAGATGGCAGCGGCCGGCATCGCACTTTCAGTGTGAAAGAATTTTAAACTTTATCTACAATACGTAAAAGACCAGTATCGCTTGAAAAACGCGACGCGAGGCCGCTCTCGGTCGCCGGCGCCGCTGCCATTTTGTTTTGAGCCTAAAAAGCAATAAATAAATAATCAAACGCTTTCTTCCTGTCTACCCCGTGTTTGTAAGTAAGCATAATATTAAACTGTGGGGGGTCAACCGGGGTATGTGGGATTCTTACCCAGTCCCACTAAAACCCGCGCGGCTATCGAATCAACACATAAGGGGAACTTGGCTCTCCGGTAGCATCTGCCCAGGTGGGAACACCCAAATACTCCGAAATATTTTATTCCGAATTTCAATAATCCGTATTATATAACACCTAAGAATTTATAATGTCTATTATTAAAAATCACGAAAGATATATCACCGAAAGTTGTGAATCCTATTAGTTTGTTTCCGATTTTCATAAGTTCGAAGAATCAAATGCGACCGAATGGTCGAATGGTTGAATGTCACCGCGGATATGCTCTAGAGACAACAATAAGGATGATGATTAGGTAAAAAAAGATCTAATTAGTCCGTCAGTTAGATTATCAAAAAATATTGGACACGTATTTTTTTATTTAACAATTCAATGAAAATTGGCAAAGATATAGAGCGTCAAAGTTCGGGAGTGGGGGCTTTTGACGTCACTCCTCAGTAAAAATTGTATACTGGTGTGACGTCACGCGGCATTTCAAATCTTCGTAATTTTTTGTTTTATCGCCTAAATAAATAAAATCTTTTTTAAAAAATTGGCACCAACTTCTATAATATTTAAATTATATTATACTATACTTCGCTCGAAGAACCGATAACCGTTGGGGAAGAAAGGTTCTCGAGTGGCGACCACGAACCGGAAGACGCAGCGTTGGCAGGCCTCCCACTAGGTGGACAGACGACATTGTGCGCGTCGCAGGTAACCGGTGGATGCAAATAGCCAATTGTCGTTCATTGTGGCGTTCTAAGGGGGAGGCCTATGTTCAGCATTGGACGTCTTCCGGCTGATGATGATGATGATGATGATACTTTTCAGTGATATTGAAGTCGGTTCAATTTTTTTTTTTTTTTTTTTTTTTTAATTTTATTGTAAACTTTTTAGTGATATTTTCATACATAAAGATTGACCACCCATCCACCCATCGAAGACGGTGAAATGATCTAGGTAGGTTATGATCACATTATCGTGTATGTACATAGTTTTACATAATTCATGTTCCTCAGAAAAAAAATATCCGGTTATAATGAAATTTGCATGGAATCATCATAGTTGGTATAGTTTGTTTAGTCAAAGTTAAGAGTGGAAAAGGGCGGAAAATTTAATAAAAATAGGTAGTGCAAGCGGTTTAAACTAGGAATAATACTTGATACTTTAATATATTTGTTATACTTTAGAAGCCCAAGGTCTCCATTGTGTCGATGAAGGCCACTGAGGTCGTTTTAATGGGTAAAAGTCCCAAATAACTCGGCCTCCATCCTACGGAGGCCGGAAAAAAAAGGTGATAGGTCCCTATGCAAGGGGGTCCCTTGCATAGGGACCTATCACCTTTTTTTTCCACGTAGGTACCAATGCAGGGTCAGGCAATCTGCCACCAAGCAGCAATGTGTTAACATTGTTTTGTTCTGGCTTGAAGGGCTGAAATGGTAAACAAAAGATGAAATGGTACTTTATTATAATTCATTTGCATGCTAATAGATCATAATCTTACTTGTAATATCTGAGATTCCATCAACATACAGCACTTTACATTATCCCAACAGACATACTTACATAATAACAAAATAGTACTAGAAAGCGTAATAAAATAATCCTATAACCGTTCTGTATTTTTCTCAAATGTATGTACCTAACTATCAAGCCGATAAGGAATTATAGAAACATTTTAATTACGACAAGATATTCCGCTGTATACACAACTTAGTTCCACATTATTAATAGTTATATTCATATACTAGCTGACCCACGCAGCTCCGCCTGCGCTATGTTTACGTTAACTAAACTTTTAATTACAGACATTCGCATCGCATACATAACCTCCTTTTTTATAGTCGGTTAAAAACCGGGACCCACTTTTTACTTGCTCTCCGAAGCACGGACCCGTTTAGTTCAAATGGCGTTAAACGGTCACCCATCTATTTAATGACCTTACCTAACGTTGCTTAACCCGATCGATTACAAAACCTTGATAACAACTCTCTATGAGTGTTCCCTTACTAATATTTATTATATTATAAAGAAAAATTGATAAAATCGGACCAAGCGTTTAACCAAGTACCCATTTTGACTTTAATCCCCTCTCCCAAAAGAACCGTGCTAGATTACGGGATAAAAAGTATCCTATGTCCTACCTCGTAGTAAGATCTCAAATCATGCCAAGTTTCATTTGAATCCATTCAGTAGTTTCGGCGTGATGCTCAGCCGTGATACAGACAGACAGACAGACAGACAGACAGACAGACAGACAGACAGACAGACAAAAATTAAAAAAAATACATTTTCGGCCTCAGTATCGGTTATAGAATGCCCTCCAAATATAATTTTCAAAATATCTTCAATGTACAGAATTGGACCTGTTACAGTTTTAAAGTATTGTTACAACAATATCATACAAATCCTCAACAATTTATTAGTAAGTATCAAGACTAACCTGCAAATACAGCATCGGATTCCCTTTTCGTTTGATGGTATTTAATTATCATGTCGTATAACATTTTTCTGAGACTGATTTTAATAGGGTAATATTTAATTCAAAATACGCAGTAATATTCACAACATAATTCACTTTCATCAATGAAATTGGTAAATATTTGCCAGAGCTATGACCATATTTGTCCTTAAAAAGCGACATAGTCATCTTATAGGCATTCCTGCAGTTATCCTGCGCAGTCACCATTCTTGTTTTTTCAGGAACTACTTATTCGTGAGCAATATTTTTTTTATGGGACCCAATCAACGGTTTAAAGAATGGATGAAAGAAAGTTTATTTTTCAAATCGGTTCATAATTGCCAGAGTTATGCGCGAACATACATAGAAAAAAAAATATACAGACGAATTGAGAACCTCCTCCTTTTTTGAAGTCAGTTAAAAATACGTGTCCAATATTTTTTGATAATCTAAATTACGGACTAAAAAATATTTTTGTCATGTAGCCTATAGTAAAAATTTTAAGAAAAATGTTTAGATAAAAGAAAGATTAATATACTAGCATAAACCTAAAGCTCCTTGAACATAATATGGTTCGAAGGAACAAAACTTTATGTATAGGAAAAGAAGAAAGTAGGAGATGTATCCACCACTCACCTGCACTTAGATAGCGGTGGCTCAGGTCACTGATTGCTGTTCAGGAACTTTGTTATTTGCACTAGGCACAAATCTTAGAGATTTTGATAGGAATAGGTATGTATAACCCGTTCTTACCGACTATCCCGTGTGTTTGTAAGTAAGCATAATATTAAACTGCAGGGGGGTCAACCGGGTTATGTGGGATTCTTACCCACTTTCACTAAAACCCGCGCAGCTGTCGAATCAACACATAAGGGGAACTTGGCTCTCCGGTAGGATCTGCATCAGGTGGGATCCCTCAGTGGGAACACCCTAATACTCCGAAATATTTTATTCCGAATTTCAATAATCCGTAGGTGTCTTATAACACCTAAGGATTATAATGTCTATTATTAAAAATCACGAAAGATATAACATTCGGTGATATATCTTTAGTTTGATTAGTTTGTTTCCGATTTTCATAAGTCCGAACAATCAAATGCCAAAGAATGGTCAAATGTCACCGCGTCTGTAGGATATGCTCTAGAGACCCTGCACATGACCCAGCGCTAAACGGTGACAACTTTTTTTCGGTGGTAGACTTCGGCCGTGGCTGGTTACCACCCACCCAGCAAAGCCGAGTTGCTAACCGACTACGTCGTGGTCCAAATCCCGCGGAACTGATCGACGACTAACGCATGGATCATCTTACTTTACAGTCAAAGGTGATCGATCGGCCAGGAAATACTACACAAAGTTAGAAACAACTTTGTGTAGTTGTTCCATACTGGCTAGAACAACGCAGGCTCGCGGTGGCGACAAATTCGGGGTGGCGACGCTCATCTCTCCGGCCCTTACGCCCCATCGTCAGGTGCCCTATAGAAATGTGACGAGGTATCCCCTGCCTTAAAGGGGGCTCGTGGGTCGCGGACGCATGGGGTGGGGGCTCTATGCGTCCCTACTAAATGCAGCCCCGAGGCGGGCGATGACGCGGTGTACGTACTGCGTCGTCGCGAACACTGCGAGGGTGCCGGGGGAGCGTGCGTTTCTGCTCCCCCCCGGGGCGTGCTCTAGCGAGCGTCTGGCGCTGGAGAGGCCTCGGCGAAGGTCCAAATGGAGAGCCCAGAGTCTCCCAATAAGCGTCGATGAAGGCCACCAGGGAGATTATGGTGGGTACAAAACCCACATAACCCGGCCTCCACCCCCTCGGACACCTGGTACCTTTTGAAAGTTTCCTCCTCGACAGCAAAAAAAAAGGACAATTCAGGCTTACTGGCTAGGGTCACCTGATTGTCTGTATAATAAGATGATCCATGCGTCGGATGGGCATGTAAATCGCTCTTGCTACTGCCCTCTCTCCGGTCGTGTTAGTCTTCCGTATCATCGGATTGTTAGAAGTTAAAGGAAAAAGAGTACTTGTGTCTACGCAAGCACTTCAGCACTATAATATCTCTCGCGTAGACGGTTGATCTTGTGAAAGATTGGCCGCTGTGGTCGTATCGGCCAGGGCAGGAGGACATTTTTATTTTATTATTGACAACTATTAACTAATGACTATTATTAAATAACATGTGGCACTATAGGTACTATCTCCTTTCTGTTATTTATAGATTGAATTTTTCATCTACCAATGGCTGACAAACGTGTACAAGCGTAGCTTTGTCGAATTTCACTTCAAATGGTGTGATTTTCTGGAAAAAGATAATTTTTTTGGAGCTACTGCAAGACAAGGGAAGTTTTTGAAGCCTTGTCCACACCCACCGGTAATCTCCGTATTTCCTATTCACTTTCTTTTTCTGAAATTTCCAAGACTAAATTAAGTAAGTACCTACTATGCGTTTCAACTAAGAATGTGGCCGCCGTCTTGCCATTTCAAATATATAATTACTGAAAATGATGTTTTAACAAAAATAGAAATCAAATTAAGACATTACAATAAATAATCAAAACCGGGGCGAATTTTTCATTTTGTGTTTACTCTGCTGCCGGTACAAAAATCGTAAAAAACGAGTGAAGTTCCGCAGTCGCGATCATCATGGCGGCCATATTCTTAGTTGAAACGCATAGTATGTCTGTGTGTTTACATCAGACAAGTTACATATGTCTTAGTTAATATTCTTGTGACCCGGGTGTATGAGAATGTAAAAATCAACTAAATAACCGGCGATAATATTTATTGTTTACCACTTCCTGCGCACTTTAACTTAGTCAGGCAGGTCAAATAGATATTTTCTGGTGTGTTTGTCCTTAGCTAACTCCTATCACAGCCGTGCACATGGTGATTACATTCCGTAATTTCGAGGTGGACAGTTTAAAAATATTGTTTTAATAACGATATATCAGTATCGTGATAAAAATAAACACGAACTGAGAAAAAATGACCTGGGGGCTTACCATGAACTCTTATAGCAGAGTAGTTTAACACGAAAAGTGACCTGTGTACTTGCCATGAGCGCACTAATTAGCTGGTCACCTAGCTATTACGTCACTCAAACAGGTGAGTGGTCACGTGACAATGTTATTGACATTGGTACAAAGTAAGACAGGTCACTTTTCGTGTTAAACTGCCCTGCTACAAGAGTTCATGGTAAGGTAAGGCCCCTGTATAGTAACGTTTTAAAAGTACAGGTTCAATATACGAGATAATGAATACATAATAAATAATACCAAGTACATACTTAATATCTTTCTTAATAAAAAATCTCGTCACAGTGTTTGTGGTTGCACACCTCCAATACTGCTTGACCGGTTTTTATGTATTTTTAACCGGATACAAAAAGAAGGTTCTCTATTCGACGCGTATGTATGTAATATTAATAAAAATGCGTAATATTAATATATGTTAGTCTATGTGGGCTTCTAAACAAATTTACCAAATTTTATCAGTGTATGTATGTATGTATGTATGTATATATGTATGTATGTAGGTTTGTCCGCGGATTTCTCAGAAACTACAAGTCCGATTTCAAAAATTCTTTTTGCAGTAGTTGGAGTAGTTTTCAACTTAGGGTAGAGTACAAGTTTCATCAAAATCGGTCCAGTAGTTTAAGAGATATAAACTTTTTTTGTTTTCAGTAAGTTACTGTAACTAGACGTTCGAGTTGCGTGATAGAGCTGATTCCTATTTTGCTAAAATAAAAGTCACTAAAATGTGTTAAATAAACTATTTAAAAAAAAAAAAACCGACTTCAAAGTAAATTATCTAAAAAGTATAAAATAACGAAAATATATTGAAGTCGGTGTCAACTCTTGCTAGTCTTAGTTAACATGATGTGCTAGCACCGACTTCAATATATTTTCGTTATTTTATACTTTTTAGATAATTTACTTTGAAGTCGGTTTTTTTTTTTAAATAGTTTTTTACGTATATTTGGTGGGTATGGGTATTTGTAGTAAAATATATTTCATACCACTAGGTGATAATATAAAAAAATGTACTATGTAATAATAATTTGCACTTAGCATTTTGTGATATACTTTTTAATATCTACATGTATTATAATCACTGTAAATTTAGAAGTTTAAAGCCGTCTATTTTGTGAAAGCTATGCGCCGCGCTATTAGCGGATCTTAACTGAGTGGAAGCGTGCTAGCAAGGAGGTGAGAGCGAAAATGTGTGGAAAGATAATATGAGAAATTAAAATCGCTGAAAGCAAAGCAGTACTATCCGGGTGCTGTTAATGATAAGGTTGACACTGAAAGACAGCGTTGCGCCGGGAATCTTGAGTTGTCATCCTCGTTTAGTGGTCACATTTGTTAAGATTTTTTTGGCCTATTTTTTCTTTTTTTGTATGTAACTGTCTTTATCTTCTTCCTCTTCTTCTCCATCCTTCTTTTATTTTATTTTTGTGTGTGTGCCGCCGAATTAAAGTAGTTCTTCTTCTTCATAAATTACCTAATAATTTAATATTTCCCCAGGATGAATACAATCTTGTCAACATGACAGTCAACCCTGCCGCCATACCGCGGGGGTTCCCGTTCACAAAAGGCCGCATATACTGTAATATAACGTATGGCAAGGCGAAGGAGCGAATGGCTGAAGGGTACATCGACATGGAAATTAAATACCTCAACAAGAAGGATAATAAAAACTTTTTTAAATACTAATAATTTGATTTGAGATTAGTATTACATGTTACACAAATCGTATATTTTCTTAGGCACAACAATAGGTATGATGCCTGTGTAATAAATAATAATTCTAAAAGTTCGTGAGGGGTCTCGTGACGTCATACCTCATTATAAAAAGTAAAAAGTGTACGTAGGCGTGACGTCACGAGGAATTTCAACGCACCATATTTTCATCATTTCTTGTTTAATTGACAAAAGAAAAAATACATGTCCAATACCTTTTGATAATATAAATGACGCACTAAATAGAATTTTTCAATCATCTAGCCTATTGTAATACTTTAATTGATTAATACATTTATTACACAGCAATTTGTCAGTGTTAAGTTAATGCATGCCTTTTTATTATTTACTACATTTTTATTTTTCAATTTAATAAGGTCCACTACATGTATGTATGTTGAACATAGCCTGAACTTAAAATATTTAAAACACAATAACCATGTTACACTTAAACATAAGAAGTTGTTCAGAAATATGTCTACCTCGGGCAAACTTTGCAGTTGGGGAAGAACAATTTCGAGAAAGAAGCCAATAGGAGAATACAGCTGGGCTGGGCAGCATTTGGGAAATTACGTCGAGTATTTTCGTCACCCATCCCACAGAATCTGAAGACAAAAGTCTTCAATGAGTGCGTCCTACCTGTTATGACATACGGAGCCGAAACGTGGACACTCACGGTGGGGCTGGTCCACAAACTTAAAGTCGCTCAGCGAGCTATGGAAAGGTCTATGCTTGGAGTTTCTCTGAAAGATCGAATTCGGAACGAGGTGATCAGACAGAGAACTAAAGTTATCGACATAGGCCATCGGATTAGCAAGCTGAAGTGGCAGTGGGCTGGCCATATCTGCCGTAGAACCGATAATCGTTGGAGCAAACAAGTTCTTGAGTGGAGACCGCGAGTCGGCAAACGTAGCGTGGGACGTCCGCAAGCTAGATGGAGTGACGACATACGTAAAGTGGCGGGAAGAAATTGGATGAGAAAAGCCGAGGATCGTAGTCGGTGGCGTGATATTGGAGAGGCCTATGTCCAGCAGTGGACGACTGTAGGCTGATGATGATGATGATGACTTAAACATAGCATATTATATAACAAGCAGCTAGATATATTCCACACATACACTTTTAATATCAACTACACATACAGTAAACCCAAACAGATGTTATCAATTACACCACATACAAAAACTTATGTAAAACTTGGCCTCAAACCATTACGATTGTTGTTGTATTTTGCTTACCGTGTACTAGTCTATTTCACAAAACAAACTATTTCTTATCAATCAAAGAGAGTCAAGGACTCTCTAAGCATATACTTAATTATTTCATGAATAATATTACTGAATTATGTAGTGAAATAGACCAGATATCGGTAGCGAAATCGTACGTTTGTGATCCTGAGGATTGTTCACAATACTTCTCGGGTAATAAAAATGACCTTAAAATAATAGTTCAAAATATAAGAAGCGTTTCAAAAAACCAAGAAGAGTTTCAAATATTTTTGGTCGTTTAAATGTCACTCCGGAAATAATTATTTTAACGGAATGCTGGATTTGTAAAGCTTTCAAACTCCCGAATATTTTAGGTTACTCTGTTCACTTCACTCGAAATAATGTCTTACAAAACGATGGAGTTATTGTGTATATTAAGAACGATTTAAAAGTAACGACGTACGAACCAACCTTTAATCAGGCAAATTGTCTTGTCTCCATAATCAATGATAATATTGCAGTTATTTCAATCTATCGGTCACCTTCTTATAATAATATTGATGTTTTTTTGCAATCACTTGATGCTACTTTGCAAAACCTAAGTAAATATAAGAATGTACTGGTTGTGGGTGACATAAATATAAATATTGCAGCACTTTCGGGAGACCGTAGAGCAAACGACTATATGGACTTGCTGGCGTACCATGGACTCCTTCCAACGCATATCCTACCAACAAGACTAGATAGCTGTCTGGACCATATCTTTATAAGAACTAAATGTAAAGTTGTTGCTGTAGTAGTAAAACACAGTATTACCGACCATAATTCTGTAATAGCGACATTGCAAAACATTGATTACAAAAGAAACTTAAGTAATACCTTAAAAAAACTTAATATTGAGGAAATAACAAAAGAAATAGCTATCACTGACTTTTCGATTGTGCTGAAATCAACGAACAGTAACACCGCCACAAATCTACTCATAAACACATTACAAAATATAGTTAAAAAACATACTAAAATTATCAAACTCAGAAGGCGTAAGACCCCGATTAAGCCTTGGATAACCGCCGGTGTGTTAAGGTGTCTTCGACATAGAGATAGATTGCATGCTAAGCTTAGAAGGACCCCAGAAGACGACATTCTAAAAACTTCTTACAGACGCTACAGAAATTTTTGCACTAACCTTTTACGTAAACTTAAGAACAGAAAAATGAATTAGAAATAGCTGGTAAGGATACCAAAAAAACCTGGCAAGTAATTAACAATATCACTAACTACAAACCTAAGAAAATTCTCCCGCAAGATCTCATCCAAGGACCATTAGATCCAATAATTGCCATTCAAAAAGCTAATCAGTTCTTTGCAAACATTGGGAGAGAACTAGCAGAAAAAATAAACCTGGATAAAAATGAGTCCACCCAGTCATATAGTGTTAATTCTCCATCAAATTGTAAGTCTTTTGGTCTTATCACGACTTACGAATCTGAAGTCAAAGCTGTGATCAATAGTTTGAAATCTGACTGCTCAAACGGTTGGGATGAGTTGCCCGCATGCATTATTAAGCAAAGTGCTCAATACCTGGTTAAACCAATAACACATATATGCAATTTAACCTTCTCCACATCCGTCTTCCCGACAGCCTTAAAAAGGTCTATAATATTTCCTATTTATAAGACTGGCGATAAACATTTAATAAATAACTATAGGCCAATATCCATACTACCAGTAATGTCTAAGATTCTTGAGCGACTAATGGACAAAAGACTTATATCATTCTTTGATAAAAACAACCTAATCGCTGAAAATCAATACGATTTCCGGAGCGGTAAATCAACTTCCGATGCAGTGTCTAACTTGAATAATTACCTTGTAAAATGACTAGACCAAGGTAAAAAGTGCTTAGCGATTTTCATAGATCTTTCAAAAGCATTCGATTCTATATCTATACCATTACTTTTGAAAAAACTTGAAAGCATGGGAATACGTGGGGAACAACTAGATATTTTCCGCGTTACCTCAAAGAGAGATATCAGAGTGTAAAAATAGGAAATTATACCAGTTCGGAACTAGAAATAACGTTTGGAGTCCCTCAAGGGAGTATTCTAGGACCTAGTCTCTTCCTAGCATATATAAATGATGTTTGTCAAACTGTTTTACAAAAGGGTACCCTGATATCATTTGCTGACGACACGGTATTACTGTTTGAGGGGGATGACTGGGAAGAGGTATATAAGTACGCCCAGGAAGGTCTTGACAAGGTTCTAAGAAAATTATATAGTAACCAGTTAACAATAAACACATCTAAAACAAAATATATAGCCTTTTGTCTAAAAAAAAACTAATTGCCTAAGTCGTATTTCACTATTACAGCACACAGTTCTGAATGTTTAAATAAAGTAAATAGGCCATATAATTGTGTAGCACTGGAACGTTGTCAAGAAACTAAGTACCTAGGAATTATAATAGATTCACAGCTTTGTTATAAACCTCATATTGATCTGTTGGTATGCAGAATAAGAAAATTAATTGCTATATTCAAAAATATACGTCATGCTGCAACACCCAAACACCTTCTTACTATATATTATGCTCTTTGTCATTCCCTCCTCTCCTATTGTATCACGACATGGGGTGGGGCGTGTAAGCCATTTATTACCGCTGGAAAGGGCTCAAAGAGCTGTCTTGAAAGTTGGACATGGGCGACCTTTTAGTTATTCTACTAAGAAATTATACAGTGAGTGGCAAGTATTAACAGTTCGACAAACATTTATCCAACAGGTATATTTAAAACAACACCGAAATACACCGTTTAATCTCCATAACAAATCTAATAAAAGAAGAAAAGGCCAAATCAAATCGTCTGGAACTGTAAAAATAAAATTTTCACAAAAACATACTATTTTTCTTAGTACTTACCTATATAATAAAATAAACAAAGTTAATCCACTTTACCGTAAATCCTATAATGAATGTAAAAAAGAACTCTAAACTTATCTTAATAATTATAACTACACAGATACGGAGAATTTTCTAAAAGTACAAACGTAAATGGATAATAGGCTAAAACACACACATACAAACCCACACACGCACGCATATACACCCACGCACACAAAAATACAAAAACATTACACACATAATATCGAAATACACAAAAATACGCATTCATATATACATGGTCATACTTCTAACAGTTGTTTTAAATATTTTAAATATTTAAAACAACTGTTAGAAGTATGATGTATATAATTAGGCTCCATACACCTCAGAGAAAGTACCAAAGGAGTTAGTATCGCGTCAATTCCCCGAACAAATTTTTCGTGGCACTTTTGCGGGGTGCGGGAGGCGAAGTAAACACACACAGATACACTTTCACGCATACCCACACTATAATAAACTCGCAACACATTCAAAAATACACGCACACAAATAAAGAATGACCTGACCATATGACCAAAAATTTGGCAGAGGGGGTTAGCGCATCATGCTCTCTCCAGTGGTATCTCCTCTAAGCCATACACAGATCAAAATATCCTTACAGGTACCTACACCTATATAATCTTAAACATTTCCTTGTTTTTAATTTTTGTGTCTTAATGTAACTTTATGTTAAAAACCCTATAGATAACCATTCGTACTCTACTTAGCATGTTTAGAAGCAAACTAACTGACTTGAGTAGGATCCCTTCACTCTGTAACCACAAGTTTATACTTAGTTTAGAGGAAGGTGTTGAAAAAGCCATGTTGAGGTCTTATTGCTGTACTAGGTTAACATACTTGTACGAAAATTGTATCAAGCACTTGTATCTTTGTAAGTACCTAATAATTGTAATTTAAGGTAAAATTGCAATTAAGAATTATACCTAGTTAATAAGACTTTTTTGAGGAAATAAATGATTATTATTATTTAAGCACTGAATTTCAAATAAAATGATATGGTTTTGGTTTCTTTTTTTTATTATTATTACACCTAATGTAAAGCGATGCAATCAATGATCGTAAAGCAACTAGTTTATTAAACGCCTATTCACTCTAGCCTTGACGACTATGTTAACCCAAATTATGTTTAATTGGAAGGAAAATCCCCAAGACGCCTGCCAGGCGTGGGGATTATGACAACCCCTTCCTTCCAAGGTAGGCTTTAGTCAAGCAGTGGGCGTCATTCGGCTGATGATGATGATGGATGGCAAAACCGACGCAGGTAAACTATTCCAGTGCTGATTCAAAGTCTTATTACCTGTTGTATATAATAATAACAATAATATCTGGGGACAATTCACACACGCTCGCTTAAAATTCTAAGATTGCATGAGTTAGGCAGTTCAAGCCCACGCAGCTTTATCCTCTCGGTAATCCGAGATTTTATAATAAGCCTTTTTCGACAATCAGCTTTTTATCAAAGGTTTAAATTTATTTAGTGGAAGATCTCGGATATCCTGTGGCAGTTTGTATCAGCCAAATCCTTTATGGGTCAAAGTATAGAAGCGTATACTTTGACCCATAAAGGATTTGGCTGTTCTGTGGAGACGCGTGGAATGCAAAACAAGATCGTGTTTGTACCAGGTTTTAACACCATGAATATCATATATCGACGGCTCCCACGCATTAGGTCGTAAGTCAAAAAACATCACTTTTCAGGAGAGCCATTTTTGTGAACGTTACTGTTTAAGTTCGTTTGTGATACATATTTAATCGGTGTTTTTACACTATGCGATCAATAATTAGCTTAAGAACATAATACCAGACTATGAATGGAATAAAAAAACATATTTATACAAAAATAACTATTTTAAGTTACTTACGACTTTATACTTATTGCATAAACGTCTTATCTTATTGTTACGACCCTATGCTTTTAATCAGGTTGATATTGACAACGCGCATAAAGTCGTATGTTTGAATTACGACTTTATGGTCCGTGTAAACTGGCATATATCTAAAAAAAGGGTCGTATGACGGTACTTGATAAACAAAAATCACAATAAATTTTAGCTCAAATCATGTTTATTAAAATAACTATCATCACAGAAGTACTTAATTCAGTTTTCTTAAATAACCATGATCATTAAAATAAACTGTTATTAAAAAAACTCAAGAATTAAACATTAACTTTGTTTAATTTTTGAGTTTTTCTAATAACAGTTTATTTTAATGAACTGGCCACTGGCATTAAATATAATTTTAATTAACTTGAACTGAAATAAATCTTTGGCCGCACTTTGGATGCGTTTAAGATAGGATATTTTTGCTCACGATGAAAATATAAATAAATAAAAGAAAATCTACACTGTAACATACCGTCTACAAAACATAATACTGTAACTAATAGTATGTAACTTAAACGGAATAAAAAATAATAACGCCTGCAAAATGTAATAAAAACAACTTACAAATTATTTTGTACGTAATATTTTGACAGTATAACGGATGTTAAAAACTCTTGAGGCATTTTACGTCCTGAACAAAAATTTAATCAATCATTAAATTTTGCTTAAGTAACAAGTAATTGATCAGTGTAACAGGAATCCAAAACGCTTGTATTTGTATTGAAATCAAAACGCGCCGTGACTATTCTTTCCTTCATTTTTTTAGCTTTAGTCTAACAAGACTAAAGCTAAAAAAATCAAAACACGAATATCATATGAGAAACATCTCATATGATATTCGTGTTTTTGTTTGTCTTCTTCAGTAATTGTATTTTTATTGTATAAGTTATACCTATCAGTCGTTATGTATTTTTTGCTACCCTAAAGTTCGAGTGGCATTCTTGGGGTAACAAACTCTCAGCCCGGCCCAGCATACTAAAACTGTACGCGTAGGGCCACATAATGTGATCACAATAAATAAAAATATAATTACATAACTTTTGTAATGTATAAACTATTTTCATTTCCACGGGTCTGTTAAAGATGTTATTTTTCGGTTTATAAAAATAAAGATTCAAGTTTTGATTTATATGATCACGATACTGTATATCATCGTTGCTTTTTTAGCTATATTTTTAGTAGCACAGCACTAATTGTACAAAGAAAACATTTGATCGGCATCAGCGACAGTGTGCGAAAGATAAAAGAAGAGAAAGAAAAAACAATTATGACGAAAATACAACAAACTACCTAACTAACTAACTAGAACTAGCACTCGTCTATCGACTCCCGTTGGGTGTCCGTAAGAGGCGATTAATTAAGGGAAAACAAGTAAACGGTCAGCATTGTTCAACAGTGGGCTTTTATCGACTGCTATGATGATGATGATGAATGATATAGATAAGGTATGATGTCGATTCCTTATTAGGTTAGCATTTACTTCTGTGGAGTACCTTGTGCATTTTCTAAATTCGCATGAAGGAATTTTACTTGATTTCCAAAGGCACACACACGTTCGTTACGTTTTACCGACGCGGGACTTACTGCTAGTTCACCCAATTGGTCGAAGTTCGTGTCTTCACTTTTCGTGCGCTGATGGCA
This sequence comes from Furcula furcula, assembly GCA_911728495.1. NCBI lineage: Eukaryota > Metazoa > Arthropoda > Insecta > Lepidoptera > Notodontidae > Furcula > Furcula furcula. Next base: position 21,187,004 of record OU452259.1, on the reverse strand, counting down.
TATCTATTGTATAAAATATCGTAACTCACCTCCTACTTGGTTCTAACGACTAGTTTTAACTAGGCTACGTTGAATTTAATTAAGTCTGACAGGGAATGGGCTGGTTCGCTCCGGAGTTTGATACCGTGTTTATCTTTACAGTTAACTGAAAATAAGGTACGTACGTAAGTATGTACGTACGTACAGCGTAGATAGCCTACGAATCTATGAAAAATTAGCCACCTTTTTCATTGAAATCAAGACAAATTGATTTACATATGCGCGATTTGGGTCAGAAAAAAACATTAATAAATTTAATTTTGCGACAGAAATCAAATAGTAATATCAGTCTTGGTAGAAGAAGAAGAAATATATTAAACTGAAACTAACTTTACGAATTATATCGCGGTTTAATTTTGAGTTTAATATCCCGCGTTTCGAACACTTTACATCATTCATTGTCACGGGCGGACCGAGGTAGTAGCACAAAATATAGATACTCTCTATATTTTGTGGTAGAAGGTAGCTGTCCATATATCACAGTTGTCTCATGTACCTACCCAGCCATCTTCTCTACTGGTTCTTTTTTATGTATTTACAAAAAAAAATGTATATAAGTATTAGTATCAGTTGTCTGATTTCCATAGTACAGGCTCTGCCTAGTTTGGGATCAGATGACCGTGTGTGGATTGTCCCAGGGTATTATTATTATTAATTTGGATATTATATTAAGTTTAATAGCCTTACGAATCATCCTTGGTCTAAGTCCGTAGTAGAAGAAGAAGAATGAGAAAAAAAAGAAGAACAACGATGTCTCATTATGGTAACTGAATAACCTAACACATAAGTAAGTAAGTACAAAGAAAAGAAAGAAGTAAATAGAAAAATACATTTACAGATAAAAAAGTCCCACAGGTGGATTAAACAGGTACAGACCAGGGTTAATGTCAAGCATAAATGCTTGACGCTTGTTTTCATCTGTAATCACCTCACGGATATGATGTGTGTACTTATTCCCTTCTCACTAGGTGAGATAGCGGTTAAACGCTAGCTTTTTAAAGTAAAAAAAGTCGACAGACAAGACGAAAATATGCAAATGGCTTGAGCGTTCGCTCCGCCCGTGATATTCGGCGCCCTCATATTCATATTCAAGCAAATCTCCGGTATTATTATATCCAACTTTGAATCCGTCTGATTGAAAAAGCGTCAGACACCGACCTTTGTTCACTTACGCTGGCTACACACTTGGACATAACAAGTAATAAGTTTTAAAAACTAAAACCCGACTACGGAGAAAATCGCAGTCTAATAATGTGATATTATATAGCCTATAACCAGCGGACAATCAAGACGCTTCTAACACACACCCTACTTGTCAAATTTTGTTAAGTAGATAAGAAGATATGCAGGAACAGATGAACATACATACATTCTTGTTAAAATCATAACCCTCCCTCCGTCCCGTAGTCGCGTAAAAATGACCAATATGTTTCCGAGGATCCCGTAGATTTAGTGATAGGAGACATCAGCAGAATATTTTGACCTTTTTGCCAGTCACAGTCCTGCATGCAGGCCGTCACGCTGGCCGCCAAATTGTTGCTGACTATGGTATGGCTTTGCAACCAACGTAGACATATGCACACACCTTAGAGGAGATACCACTGGAGAGAGCATGATATGCTAACCCTCTGCCAAATTTTTGTTCAAGTCATTCTTTATTTGTGTGCGTATCTTTTTGAATGTGTTGCGAGTTTATTATAGTGTGGGTATGCGTGAAATTGTAACTGTGTGTGTTTACTTCGCCTCCTGCACCCCGCAAAAGTGCCACGAAAAATTTGTTCGGGGAATCGACTCGATACTAGCTCCATTCTAATTACTCTGAGGCACACACAGCCATAATACAGGACAGCGAACTCGCTTTGATTTCGTTACTAAGCTATTTAAGCAAAACTTCATCATCTTCATCAGCCGAAGGACGTCCACTAAACTAAGGCCTCCTCCTTAGAAGGGAGGATTTGCCATAATCCCCACGCTTGACAGGCGTTTTGGGGATTGCAGTATAAGTGTTAGGTAATAGACGATGGTGCTCGTCTTCTTGTTTTCCCTACGTTACCTCTTACGAACACCCAATGGGAGGAGATGGGAGGGTGCTATTCTAACTCGGACACCCCACGGGTAATCAAAACTTAGGCATAATATAAATAAATATATTTGTGTACTAGCAGTGCCTGCGGCTTCGCCCGCTTGTCCATTCTATTCAAACCCCAGTCCAGCGAATACGTTACATTCCTAAACATAATGTCCAGCTAACCCTGACCCCTCAAGCTGTAGCTCGTGATCTATTTGACCGATTTTAATACAATTTAGCTTATCTTCTAAGTTGGAATATACTATTCATTAGTATATAAATTGGATTGATATGCATTCAGCCGTTTTCCCGTGATGAGGTAACAAACTTTTGAATTCTACTGTTTTATTATAGTACTAGCTGATCCACGCAGCTCCGCATGCGCTATTTTTTACGTTAACTGAACTTTTAATAACAGACATTCGCATCGAATACATAACCTCATTTTTTATAGTCGGTTAAAAAACTGGGACCCACTTTTTAATTGCTCTCCGAAGCACGGACCCGTTTAGTTCAAACGGCATTAAACGGTCACCCATCTATTTAATGACCTTACCTAACGTTGCTTAACCTGATCGATTACAAAACCTTGATAACAACTCTCTATGAGTGTTCCCTTACTAATATTTATTATAACTATGAAGAAAAATTGATAAAATCGGACCAAGCGTATAACCAAGTACCCATTTTGACTTTAATCCCCTCTCCCAAAAGAACCGTGCTAGATTACGGGATCAAAAGTATCCTATGTCCTACCTCGTAGTAAGATCTCAAATCATGCCAAGTTTCTTTTGAATCCATTCAGTAGTTTCGGCTTGATGCGCAGCCGTGATACAGACAGACAGACAAAAATTCAAAAAATTACATTTTCGGCCTCAGTATCGGTTATAGAATGCCCTCCAAATATAATTTTCAAAATATCTTCAATGTACAGAATTGGACCTGTTACAGTTTTATTATAAGTATAGATAGATAGAAGATAGATGTACCGCGGCGTATATCATTTATTACTTAATAACTTGCTTAACTAAAAGGGTTGAAGAAATCAGTGTGTAGCCGGCATTACGCTGCCAAAGAGCAGTCCAAAGGGCGTATTTGAATGTAAATCGTATTCCTCCGGAGGCGTCAGACAGGATTGGAACAACTGCTGCGGATAGACGGTAGATTAGGTTTTTTTATTAGAGAACGTTTCGTTCAATCCATGAAGACCCCCGAGGTCGAAACGACGGAGAATCATGTCACTGGCTTTCTCTTTGATACGACCTTTGATCTAAAAGGTAATGTAATTACTTAGGCTCTCGTAGACGTTTATTGCTATTGATATTGAAATCAAACTACTTTTACGGATTTTATCGCGGTTTATTTTTTGATTTCACTATCCCGACGTTTCGAATGCTTTGCAGCACCCATGGTCACGTAAAAGTAGTTTGATTTCAATGTGTAATATTCGCGTAAGTATAAAATCATTAAAAAAAAAATTGAACCGACTTCAATATCACTGAAAAGTATAAAATAATTTAAATATTATTGAAGTTGTTGTTAGCGTACCTGCTGTGTATATTTGGCACCAACTTCAATAATATTTAAATTATTTTATACTTTTCAGTGATATTGAAGTCGGTTCAATTTTTTTTTTAAAAGATTTTATTTTAAACATTTTAGTGATATTTTCATATATAAAGATTGAACCATCGAAAACCGTAAAATTATCTAGGTAGGTTATGATCACATTATCGTCTACATAGTTTTACATAATTCATGTTTCTTCAGAAAAAAATATCCGGTCGTAATGAAATTTGCATGGAAACATCATAGTAGTTTACTCTCTCGAATAAAAAAAGAATCATCGAAATCGGTTCATAATTGTCAGAGCAATGTAATGGAGAACATCAGTTTTATGGTTTTTACCAGATAAATTCCTCCACATCGTTCATGGTCCTCCAGGAAGTTCTTATCCGGTTGTAATAAAATTCATACAGATTCAATACAGTGGTTTCTTCTTTCGAATAAAATAAGAATCATTGAAATTGGTAAATATTTGCCAGAGTTATGACCATTTTTGTCCGACCGAGCGAGTCCGAGTGACTAAAAGGTCATCTATATAGGCTTTCTTGCAGCTCTCAGTGCGCAGTCACCATACTTGTTTTTTCAGGAACTACTTATTACTAAGCAATAATTTTTTTATGGGACCCAATTAACGGATTAAAGAATGGATGGAAGAAAGATTTTTTCAAATCGGTTCATAATTGCCAGAGTTATGCGCGAACATACATAGAAAAAAAAAATATATATATATATACAGACGAATTGAGAACCTCCTCCTTTTTTGAAGTCGGTTAAAAAGACAACATTATGCTATTGATATTTCATTAATAAATACGAGATACTTATTCGATATCTACTCACTAATTTTTAAATGTCTTTAGGAGCGAAATAATCTGACGTCTGACTGGAAAGTGTTAATTTATACATTTTTTTTTTATCTTGGGATAATCCACACACGGTTATCTGATCCCAAACTAGGCAGAGCCTGTACTATGGAAACCAGACAACTGATACTAATACTTATATATTTTTTTGTAAATACATACGTAAATAGATAAATAACACCCAGACACTTGGTGGGTATCGAACCCACGACCCATCGGTTAGCGGACAATATATGCGGAATAATATTTATTTCTCAAAATACATTGCTAATTTTCTGAAATAATAATAATTAATTGCCTATTAATTAATTGCTTAATTTATACTATTGTCGATATTTATTCCTATTTAAAAAACATCGTGAAAACATCGTGAGGAAACCTGCATGTCTGAGAACGTCTAACTAGCTTTAGAATGACGTGTGAAGTCCGCCAACCCGCACTTGGCCAGCGTGGTGGACTATGGCCTAAGCCTCTTCATCTTGAAGGGAGGCCCGTGCCCAGTAGTGGGACATTAACAAGGGCTGGTATTATTATTATTATTTATTCCTATTTAAAGTTTAAGTTTAAAACAAGGTAGCTAAATCTATAATGGCATACACCAAGTAATAAACAATTTATTGTATCTTATTATATATAAAATCTTTTTAAAAAAAAATTGAACCGACTTCAATATCACTGAAAAGTATAAAATAATTTAAATATTATTGAAGTTGGTGTTAGCGTACCTGCTGTGTATATTTGGCACCAACTTCAATAATATTTAAATTATTTTATACTTTTCAGTGATATTGAAGTCGGTTCAATTTTTTTTAAAAAAGATTTTATTTTAAACTTTTTAGTGATATTTTCATATATAAAGATTGAACCATCGAAAACCGTAAAATTATCTAGGTAGGTTATGATCACATTATCGTCTACATAGTTTTACATAATTCATGTTTCTTTAGAAAAAAATATCCGGTCGTAATGAAATTTGCATGGAAACATCATAGCAGTTTACTCTCTCGAATAAAAAAAGAATCATCGAAATCGGTTCATAATTGTCAGAGCAATGTAATGGAGAACATCAGTTTTATGGTTTTTACCAGATAAATTCTTCCACATCGTTCATGGTCCTCCAGGAAGTTCTTATCCGGTTGTAATAAAATTCATACAGATTCAATACAGTGGTTCCTTCTTTCGAATAAAAAAAGAATCATTGAAATTGGTAAATATTTGCCAGAGTTATGACCATTTTTGTCCGACCGAGCGAGTCCGAGCGACTAAAACGTCATCTATATAGGCTTTCTTGCAGGTCTCAGTGCGCAGTCACCATTATTGTTTTTTCAGGAACTACTTATTACTAAGCAATAATTTTTTTATGGGACCCAATTAACGGATTAAAGAATGGATGGAAGAAAGATTTTTTCAAATCGGTTCATAATTGCCAGAGTTATGCGCGAACATACATAGAAAAAAAAAATATATATATATACAGACGAATTGAGAACCTCCTCCTTTTTTTGAAGTCGGTTAAAAAGAGTAGACAAAAACCCACTCATCACGAAATCTCAGAAACTACAAGTGCTAGGAGTCTCAAACTTTGCATGAGGTTTCCTTTTAGGACGTAAGTGCTCACTAAGACCGGATTTTGCGAAATTAGCTTAGAGGTCTAAGGGGGTCAAACAGGGGGGCAAAGTTTGTATGGGAGAACGCGATTTCTTGGTCCTATTGACTTGAAATTTTTTCACAGACATTCGTTAAGAAAATTAATTGAATTAGTATATCATATTTTTTTAAATTTATCCCTTATCAGGGTAAAAAAGGAATATTATTACTCAACCGATGGTGGTACAAATATATAACAAGAATAAGATACGGTAATTCGAAAAATAAAATAAAAGTTCCTTGGCCAAGTGGTGACGGAGGCGTCCTCTAAGCACGGACTCTCCGGGTTCGCTACCCGTGAACGGATTTTCATTTTGTGTTTTTAAACTTCGTTTTTGATTTTTTATTTATATTAAGATTCGATGTTTTAAATATTTTGCTCATATTAACTCCAGCACTTTTTATCTCTAATATATTTTTTATATTTAATACCTTTTTTAATATAAAATCATGCATACATGGTTAGCTTCTCTCTAATGTTATGATTTAGTTATTAGTGGAAACTTAATTTTTGTACAATTGGATCTAAGGTAAAATATCACGCTATATGCATTAGGGACTGAGCAGACATATAACAAGAATATGATCAAGTAATACGAATAATAGAGAGTAGCCGTGGTCTGGAGGTTACGGAAGCGTCTTCTAAGCACAGCAGGGTCTGGATTCAAATCTCTCTTTGGGATTTTTTTTGTGTACTTTTAAACATTTTATTTTTGATCATTTTGTTTTTTTTTTTAATTTTTTCACTGAAGGTTTATATATTAACTGAATTTATTTAGAAGTTTTATCTAAGTTAATAAATTTAATTAGCTTACGTTGACTAAACCTAAAGAGGTACCTACATACTTAACAATCAAGTTAGTACTAGACATTCTATATATCATTATCATTCCATATAATATAAGGTAAATCTGGGATATAATATGCTTGCCCCCCGTCGCGTCGGCGGACTCAAAGGCCAGGCACTGAGGGACACCAGGTGCGGTGCAGATCCCACCCGAGAACCCAGGTTTCCCTCTCATGTGCCGATGTGACAGCCACGGGAGTTTTAGTGGGTAAGAATCCCAAATACCCAGGTTGACTTCCCCACGGGATCCCGGGGACATATTGGATGTTTCCCCCGCCCCCCCTTAACTGTGACAACGGTGACAAATTCCCGGGGGGCTATAATGCGCCCCCGGCAGCGGCTTCAAAGGCCCTTGCCTTGCACTGAGGGGCACACGGTGGAGCCCCCCTCTTTTGTGTGGACAGCCGTGAGGGACACATACCGCAGTGGATCGCCCGCAGGATCCTGGGGGATTATTGGAGGTTTCCCCCGCGATCCCCGTATCTTTGAGCACGATGATAGTTTCCCGGGTGGTTTTATTGTGCCCCCCGGTGGCGGGCTCAAAGGCAAACCTCTGAGGGATCTTGGTGCAGATCCCACCGGATACCTACTGATTTAACGGCCGTTGGGGGTTTTGTGTATAAGAATCCGACATAACCCGGTTGACTGCCAACAGGGTCCCGGGGACCTATTGAAGGCTTCCCCCGTGACCCCTGTAACCGTGAGCATGGTGACAGGTTCCCGAGTGGCTTTATTGTGCCCCCGGGGGGCGGAGTCAAAGGCAAGCCACTGAGCGTATCATGGTGCAGATCCCACCGCATAGCCCAAGAAGGGGTTCTTATGTGCTGATTGTTTATACACTAAAGAATCCTACATACCTGGTTGACCACCAACAGGGTCCCGTAAATCTCATTAAAGGCTTCCCCCGTGACCCCTGTAACCGTGAGCACCATGACAGGTTCCCGGGGAACTATAATGTGGCTCTCCGGCGGCGGGTTCAAAGTCAAGGCACTCAGTGGTATCAGCTGGTGCAGATACCGACAGATAGCCCAGGTCCGCCCACTAATGTGCCCACGTGATAGCCGCGGGGATTTTAGTGGGTAAGAATTCCCCGGTTGATCCCCGTTTACGTCTTAACGGCGAAACCGAACGAGGAAGCCCGTATTGCTTCCTAAAATTGGTTTTAAAGAAATGGTGTCCTGTTCCTGTCCTTAACCCACCCAAATTGTGCACCGGTACACGTCTGCAGTTTCTAATAAAATTATAAATACAATTAATAAATCACAAGCTCAGAGATTCAACGTTGCAGGCTTAAACCTAAGCGTTGAGTACTTTGCCCATGGAGAGACAGCTATACGTACGTAGCGTTTCAGGCGTCACTTCTAAACAGAATTTGTTCAAATTGCGTTACGAAAAGTCAGCTACAAGCATTATTTATGAAGAATTTCTGTAATCAAAGGCCGTAACTAAATTATTCACTTCTTTTTCTTCTCAATTACACCCGTGCGAAGCCGGGGCGGGTCGCTAGTACGAGTATAAAAGCAAGCTGTGTTAGTTACACTATTTATAACTCAGGAACGGCTGAACCGATTTGGCTGAAAATTGGTGGGGAGGTTGCTTAGAACCAGGAGACGAACATAGGATACTTTTTATTAATTACTAGATTAAGCAACATAAGGCAAGGTCATTACATAGATGGGTGACCAATTAAATTCATTCTAAGGGTGCTTCAGAGAGCAAGTAAAAGATAGGCCCCGTTTTTTAACCGACTTCAAAAAAGAGAGAGAGAGGTTATATATAAGACGAGTAACTATGTATCTAATACAATTAAAAATGTGTAATATTCACATAATAAGCCTACCTATCTTAAAACGTAAAAAGAGGGCGGGCGGAGCTGCGCGGGTCAGCTAGTAAGTATTATATAAGTAAATATTTTATTATAAGTATTATAAAGACACAAGAAACATAATATCTTGACTGCGACGAACAGTTACAAATATATTTTCGATCCCATTTCCAAAAACATGAAAACTCCGAAGATACACTTTCGATATACAAAATGTGGGGGCAAGTAATAAGGCAGTATTTTAGCACGGCCGTTCCGCAAGACGAGTGGCCGACTGTCCCGAAGAAATGTCCCGCACATAGAATTGAATGTGTCCGTCCCTTTATTTATGGCCCGCGATCTGTTTCAATGGATTGCGTATTGTGCTATCAGGAAAAATATCCGAGTTTCGAAGAATTACCTATCGCTAGTAGAGTTGAAAAAAATATTGTTCATTTTAAGTCCTTTTTTCACTATAGTGCATAGCGCCCTTGTGGCGCTATTTTTTTTCAAGCCACAGGCTGACAAAGTTATTTTTGCTGATAGGAGTGTCGCTACACGTCATTATTACCGTTAGTTCACGTTTCCGCCACAAGCACAGATATATCCGCGACCCCCGTGACCACATTTAATCTAAGTAGTTTATATATAAGGGTTGCCGCACACGGGCCACCAGCCACAACCATAAAACGCAGCCACCGACCTATTTCTAGTTGTCTTCAAAAATTTTGCATGGACTCGCTGCACACTGTAGACGCCGGTAGTCGCCACACGCCACATATTACCACTGCCCGCCTCTAGTGGTCGGCTCAGCCACAAAACGCCGACACAAGCCACTCGCGCGACTCCCCACCCCTCTCTCCCTTCATTTCACTGCGAGCACGCGTTAAAAAAGTGGCCACCGACCGCAAGTGTCCAACAAGGACCACAAGGGGCTGTCGCGCCCGTCAGCTTCTTTTGTAGCCGCTTCTAGCTTCAAGTGGCGGCGATTGTGGATGTGGCTAGTGGCCCGTGTGCGGCGACACTTATACCGATGACAAGATAAGATAAGATACTATAATAAGATAAGATAGTATATGTATTTATTCAATAAAATACACAAATTACTCTAAATACAAGGAACAGAGTTAATAACTAAGTTGTGCACTATCGTAAAAGTAGCGTTGAAGGCTGTACTACTATAAAATGTAATACAGCCTTCAGCGCCTTTCAAAGTCCAAGGTGCCAAGCAAGCGTGCGGCCCGCCTGATAGTAAGCAGTCACCGCAGCCTATAGACCCTAACACCAGATGAATTGCCGCCGACCCTTAAGACATTAGATTAAGTCTTTTGCATCCGGTAATTTCACCAGCTACAGTGCCCTTCGCCCCGGAACACAGCAAGACACTAAGAATATCTATAACTAGCTGGCCCGTGCAGCTCCGCCCGCGCTTTTATTACATTTTGATCCCCTTTTCTCCCTCCTCCCTAGATTTATCTCTCTCCATATCTCTCTCTTATAAAAAATCTAATTATATGCTCTTTCTCTCCTCTCTCTTTCCCCTCCCGCTTCGGTTTCCGTCACGCTCCCCCTCTTCCTCTCCCTGTTATCCCCTCTCTGACCCTCTCCCCCTCTCTCTTCTACGAACTTGCTCCTTCTCACTCCCCCCTTACTCCATCTAACTCCCCCGATCCCTCACCCCATCACCCCCTCCTCGAATCCCCTCTCCCTCTTTCTCCTCTCTTGCACCCTCCTCTCGTTCTATATATCCTCGACAATCATGGTATCAGCGGCATTAAATATACTTTATGACCTATTCTCAGACCTCCCCGATATGCACACAAAATTTCATACATATCGGTTCACCCATCTATTTAATGACCTTGCCTTATGTAGCTTAACCTTAACCTAGCGGTATGAAATATACTGTATGACCTATTCTCAGACCTACCCGATATGCACACTTTCATACAAATCGGTTCACCCATCTATTTAATGACCTTACCTAACGTTGCTTAACCTTAACCTACCGGGATAAAAAGTATCCTAAGTCCGTTTCCTGGTTCTAAGCTACCTCCCCACCAATTTTCAGCCGAATCGGTTAGGCCGTTCTTGAGTTATAAATAGTGTAACTAACACGACTTTCTTTGATATAATATATAGATTAAAGTTCTATAGTGATTGTATGTTCAATTTCACCGATAGATGGCGCTGTTCATAATGTAAATCACGCTAACATAGTAAATTACTGTCTAATGATATTCGATAATGAAAGTTCTAAGTTTTTCGCATCTTTTATTGTTGCGACTGTAATACAATACCTAATTAAATATAAATAATGTCGATAAAAAAAACTTAGTTTGTGCACTCTACATGGACCTTAGTAAAGCTTTTGACTATGTTGACCATCAAATATTATATAGTAAACTATATTCATATGGAGTAAGAGGTAATGTCCTTGAACTTATAAAATCGTATTTGAGTCAGAGGCAACAATCAACAAAAATTACAAAACTGTGTCCAATTACAAAGAAGGAAGTCTCTTACATGTCAAATTATAGAGACGTCACTTTCGGTGTACCACAAGGAAGTGTTTTAGGACCACTATTATTTATAATTTACATTAACGATCTCCCTAGAGTGACAACGCATCATAGTGTATTATTTGCCGACGACAGTACTATTATATTTGCAGGTAAAGATAAATTACATATAGAACAAGAGATTTCAAATACCTTATGTGACGTGAATCAGTGGTTGACATCAAATAATTTAAAACTTAATCTAGACAAAACCAGTATAATGACATTTAAGAATAGAGTAGATAAGTTGAGTGATTTGAACATTCGTTATTTAGATAAAACAATTGTAAAAGTTGATACGACCAAGTTTTTAGGGCTGAATGTGGATAGCAGTTTGGACTGGAAATGTCAAATAGAATCATTGACTACAAGAATTAGCAAGTATTCATTTGCCCTGTATATGTTGAAAAAGACTGTCAGTTTATCGGTTGTAATGACGGCTTATCATGGGTATGTTGCACCCCTTCTAAGGTTCGGAATAATGTTCTGGGGTAACTCTTCTGGGAAGGAATTAGTATTTAAGGCTCAGAAGAGGTGCGTCAGGGCTATATGTGGATTAAAGCAAACCGATAGCTGTAAACCTTTTTTTATAAATCTGGAAATTATGACATTGCCCTGTATGTATATTTATGAACTGGTATTATTTGTTAGAAAAAACCAAGGACTTTTTGTAAAACTATTAAGTAAAAGGCACTATTACAAAATAAGTATGCCTCCAAATAGAACAGCCTATTTAAATAAAAGTGTATTCTGCATGGCTGCTAGAGTTTACAACCATTTACCCAAATCGCTACATGAGATTGCAAGCACTGATGTATTTAGTAATAAATTAAAATCGTTTTTCCTAAAGAAGGCATACTACGGTGTAAGTGAATTCCTGTCTGACAACATTATAATATAAAACGTATTTATCTAACAGTTACATATGTATAATTTCAATAATTAATTAATATAAAATGACTGAATTAATTATATGACTTATTTGTAAAATCTATTAATGTAATGTTTAACATGTTAGTTAATAATAATTATTAATAAATTGATATAAATGATAATTAATGCCTAGATAGTAATAAGAATAATTTGCATGCCACTCGGCCGAATGTGGAGGTACTATGCTAAAATGTAACATCAAAATGTAATGTTTTACCCATATTACGCAAATAAAATTATTTGAATTTGAATTTGAATTTGAAATTAAAATTTCATGTCTGCGCAGTCCCTATTGTATACAGCGTAATAATACATATCTTAATGATTAACTGATCAGTCTATAATTACCCTATTCACATACAAAGGAAATTACGTGGTAATATGTGCAAGTAATGTTTCACTGCTTAGCCCCTATGAAACATAGCGTGATGTTTTATATACCATTTTATACCCCTACTTCTACACAACACATCAGTGAAAGTCCTATCAAAATCCATCCACGGGTTTTCGAATGATGCCTGGACAAACAGAACGACAGACAGACAGACAGACAATAATTCCAAAAAAAATTGTTTTGGCCTCTATGTCGATAGTATAGTATCCCCACATAGAAATTTTGGAAAAATATTCAATGTACAGAAAAAGTGCTCTTTGAGTTTTATTATAGTATAGACTATTTAATATGATTTTTATTACTTGTCAGTCAGTTTGTCAACAATTTATATTTGTATGTCATATTGACAAAACATAGTGCACTTTTATGTAACACTAGCTGACCCACGCAGCTCCGCCCGCGCTATGTTTACGTTAGCTAAACTTTCAATAATATACATTCACATAGAATACAAAACCTCCTTTTTTAAAGTCGGTTAAAACCTTGGACCCACTTTATACTTGCCATCCGAAGCACGGAGACGTTTAGTTCAAATGGCGTTAAACGGTCACCCATCTACATAATGACCTTACCTAACGTTGCTTAACCTGATCGATTTCCAAACAACATTGTTAACAACTCTCTATGAGTGTTCCCTTACAAATATTTATCATAATTATGATGAAAAATTGTTAAAATCGGAGCAAGCGTATAACCAAGTACACATTTTGACTTTAATCCCCTCTCCCAAGGGAACCGTGTCGAATGTCGAGATAAAAAGTATCCTATGTCCTACCTCGGAGTATTAACTCAAATCATGCCAAGTTTCGTTTCAATCCATCCAGTAGTTTCGGCGTGATGCTCAGCCGAGATACAGACAGACAGACAGACAGACAAAAATAAAAAAAATACATTTTTGGCTTTAGTATCGGTTATAGAATGCCCTCCAAATATAATTTTCAAAATATCTTCAATGTACAGAATTGGACCTGTTACAGTTTATTATTATAAGTATAGATTGTATCATCTCTATTACCTATGTTTAACAAATAAATTAATTTGAATTTGAACAATGTGAAAAGTGCGATCTCCTAAATGTGCCTACTGTAGGTACCTACTTACCAGTGGCAACTCTCTTAATTTAGCGGAATTCTCTTTTTTTTAATACAGTTTTATTTTCTTTGTGCTTCTAATAAAAATAAAATCTTTTTAAAAAAAAATTGAACCGACTTCAATATCACTGAAAAGTATAAAATAATTTAAATATTATTGAAGTTGGTGTTAGCGTACCTGCTGTGTATATTTGGCACCAACTTCAATAATATTTAAATTATTTTATACTTTTCAGTGATATTGAAGTCGGTTCAATTTTTTTTTAAAAAGATTTTATTTTAACCTTTTTAGTGATATTTTCATATATAAAAATTGAACCATCGAAAACCGTAAAATTATCTAGGTAGGTTATGATCACATTATCGTCTACATAGTTTTACATAATTCATGTTTCTTCAGAAAATAATATCCGGTCGTAATGAAATTTGCATGGAAACATCATAGTAGTTTACTCTCTCGAATAAAAAAAGAATCATCGAAATCGGTTCATAATTGTCAGAGCAATGTAATGGAGAACATCAGTTTTATGGTTTTTACCAGATAAATTCCTCCACATCGTTCATGGTCCTCCAGGAAGTTCTTATCCGGTTGTAATAAAATTCATACAGATTCAATACAGTGGTTTCTTCTTTCGAATAAAAAAAGAATCATTGAAATTGGTAAATATTTGCCAGAGTTATGACCATTTTTGTCCGACCGAGCGAGTCCGAGCGACTAAAACGTCATCTATATAGGCTTTCTTGCAACTCTCAGTGCGCAGTCACCATTCTTGTTTTTTTAGGAACTACTTATTACTAAGCAATAATTTTTTTATGGGACCCAATCAATGGATTGAAGAATGGATGGAAGAAAGATTTTTTCAAATCGGTTAATAATTGCCAGAGTTATGCGCGAACATACATAAAAAAAAAAAAAAAAAAAAATATATATACAGACGAATTGAGAACCTCCTCCTTTTTTGAAGTCGGTTAATAATAGTAAAAGATAAATTATAAAGTAGGTAGAGACTCGCTTAAAATAATTACCACCGTGCAGCACGTGTTTGAATCCCGAGAAGTGAGCAATAAACGGGATAGGAGCGGCCTGAAAAGTTTTATATCCACTTTTTAGGATTCAGTATCAAATGTTCTAACCAATTCTCCAACAAGATACACTATTCTAAATTAACATACTCGTACTTAATTAATACATAAAACATTATTATTCATAAGTATGTGGGCTCAAAACGTAGCCAATGTAGATTTATCAGCCGTATCAATGATACGGGGCCCTCGGGCTACATGGGCCCCGAAGGTGTGTCAGCAAAAATTCGTAAAGTTGACCCCCCCCCCCCCCCCCCAACAAATTTTGATACAGGACACGCCACCGCAATGACCATCGATATAATCAAATATCGATAATCGATGCCAATTACTGATACAATAAGAATTTAATACCAATAGTCGGTGGTACTAATTTGGACCGACGACGCGACGTAAGAAAATATCTTAGGGCTCCCACACATAACTGCGATGCGATGCGATGCGGCGCCGCATCGCAGGAATTTGTATCGAAAATTCATTTGTTTCTCGCAGATATTTGCGATGTGATGCGAATTCGCAGTTATGTGTGGGAGCCCTTATATCGTTTCGTCACTGCGTTGTTTAAAAAAGCGATTTTCTTAAACAAATCAATGTACCTACTGAACCCATTATTATTTTTAAACACAATCGCGTCTACTTTCCGAGTACTGTCGTTTTTACTAGCGGATTTTATTTAAATCCATAATATAAATGCAGATGAGAGCCGGTGTCGGTGCGCGACGGACGCCCGAGCGCCCCAAACTCCGCGAATTAAGATCATTTCTGAATAAATCGCTTCGAGCACTTTTAATTTCTTATCGTGCAGTTCGACCTTTTTGAAGGAGAAAGTCGGTCATTGAGCCCATTATATCTGGAATAATTTGGATACGGTACTTGTTTGGTATAAGAGCTCACATGAACCACGTAAAAGTTCTACGAATTTAAAATTTTCACACATTAGCTTCAAAAATAGCAAGCAGTGTAAACTGTTAAGAGATGAGTAATTAATGAACCAATTCACTTTGTGTTATTACTCTTTCTTCATATTAGTAAGAAATATTTTATAAATTAATTAATAAAACTGTCAAAGTTATACAATAACTTGGTTTTAAATAAGTTCTACAATTCAATAAAGTAACTTCGACTCTTTGTTTCCGTGAGGTATGATGCATGTCAGAGCAACCTGTAACAAGCTCAATGTTTCTGACTGACTCTATTGTATTTACTTTAGCCATTTGTGACTTGTTTGTTTAATAAACGAAATAAATAAAAAACGGGTTGCACTCCGGGAGTGCCGGCAGAAGTGAAAACTTGAATATTAACGTTGTGCATTTTTGATATTTTGGAATGGTTAGGGAATAATTTTGCACGAATTGCTTTGATTATCAGTTTATAAGTACTATCATATGTGTGGTAAAATACAATATTCATATGCGCTATTACGATAGCGACAACACAAACATGACAAACATGACAATTTTAACACTTCAGAACTATTACAATTATTTTACATTAACTACATAGACGGTCGAGCCATCAGCAGTCACCATCCATGGATGCGCGTGGCACGCTGTAACAAAAACACACACGAACATTCGCGAAAGCGTCCTGCGCCGCCTACGCCTTACCTTACGATTTTTCGATCAGGTCCGGTCGGTCACGTGTCCTGACGCGAATTTAACATTTTTTCTCCATCAGAAAAAAGTGCACAGCGCCGTTAAAGAAGTTTTCACTTCAAAAAGAAGAATACGTGGAGTAATTTTCAAATCATGCCAGAGGCGCTTGACGCGAACTGCACTCAACAAAACTACGCCATAATCAAATGGATGCCTAAGAAAGGTGGGGCATCTACATAAAAGAATGTCATGGATTCAATCTCATCAAAGCTAGTTCGGTTAGGACCTTTTTACGACCGCAATATCCGCTCAGCGGCAATTAAACCGGTGCAATGAAATAACGTTCCGCCTGTGGCCGCACTGACAGGATATTACGCTTTTGACGTTCCAATATCTATAGATCTTTGTCTATGTCACTGTTGAAAAATAATTTGAACCTAGTCTTGTTTGAGTTTAGAATTACTTTTGTACGGCTCACCTGATGGTAAGCAGGACTGCGGGCCTAAAAAGTAATTTGAACCTAGTCTTGTTTGAATTTAGATTTATTTTTATACGGCTCGCCTGATGTTAAGCAGGACTGCGGGCCTAAAAAGTAATTTAAACCTAGTCTTTTGAATTTAGATTTATTTTTATACGGCTCGCCTGATGGTAAGCAGGACTGCGGGCCTAAAAAGTAATTTAAACCTAGTCTTTTGAATTTAGATTTATTTTTATACGGCTCGCCTGATGGTAAGCAGGACTGCGGGCCTAAAAAGTAATTTAAACCTAGTCTTTTGAATTTAGATTTATTTTTATACGGCTCGCCTGATGTTAAGCAGGACTGCGGGCCTAAAAAGTAATTTAAACCTAGTCTTTTGAATTTAGATTTATTTTTATACGGCTCGCCTGATGGTAAGCAGGACTGCGGGCCTAAAAAGGCCACATTGAGCATTCCCTCTAAAAAGGAGTTCGTATCCTGCATTCGCAGCAGACCCTTCGCAATACTTACTTTACTAGGTGGTAGGTTCCTTGTGCAAGGAACCGTCCAGGTAGGTACCACCGCAGTGTCAGATATTCTGCCGCCAAGCAGCAGTGTGTAAACATTGCTGTGTTCCGGTGTGAAGAGCACTGTAGCTAGTGAAATTACTGGACACAAAAGTCTTAATATCTAATGGCTTAAGGGTCAGCAACGCGCTGGTGATTCTTCTGGTGTTGCTAGCGTATATAGTCATCGCATGACTGCTTACCATCAGGCGGGTCGCTTGTTTGCAACATTGGTTGTATAAAAAAAAACCTACTTGTAATTTTCGTGAAATGGTCACCTGCTTTTGGAGACTGTGCGCAGGAATTGCATGACTTGATTCCCTTCCCCTTTCCATCATCGGACGACGAGACGCACGGCACATACTCACGCTTATGTGGTAAACGTGCCTTCAGTACGGACCAAGCGGTTTGCTTCTTCTTTTTTAATAAGAACAGTTCCCCTGCGTCGGTTTTCCCGCCCGATTATAATGTGGGTGTCTTCAAGACAAGAGTGAATAGGCATTTAATAAGCTAGTGTGCTTTACCATCCTCGATTGCGTCGCCGCCTTCCATCAGGTGGAACTGCAGTCAAGCACTAGCTTATAAGTCTTAGTAATAAAAAAAAATTGAAAATATTTTAGGGGAACACACTCAATTAATTTATTAGCAGACTCATATTTGGTGTTAATGCCGCCATGCGAATAAAAATTTAATCCGTAACTTATTCACATGATGATTCACGGAAAGTGGCTTTTTAGACCCGCTGGTATCATCAGCTGACATAGGGTAACGAAATCAAAAGCCTAAAGGCAACAAAGGCAGCAGGATGGGATTGCAACTCCGCGGCCGTCCTACTTGGATTCACCGCCGTTCTCGATGGACATCTAATGACGCGTACAGATTTGCGTAATGTAACATGCAATGTAACATGAAAGAAGGAGCATTTCACAAGTGTGGACGCAGGGCGCGCACGAACCGACCATGTACGTGCTCGCATGTCCCCGTCCAACTCAGTAGTGAGTTCATAAAAGACGACCTTCTGTCGCAGTCCCTACCGGTGTTGGAAGTGCACCGCATGCACCCTCCCAACCGCCCGCTCCAACCGTACGAGATGGTTCAGGTCCATCTCGTACGCTCAGACGAGGGCAAGCAGATCTTCAATTTGAAGACTGTTTGCGGTCTCACCGGCTTCGTCGTAGAAGCCCCCCACAAACGTGGCCTACCCGGGCAGTGCCATAACTGCCAGCTGTATGGCCACTCCTCCCGCAACTGCTTCGCGCGGCCTCGCTGTGTGAAGTGCACAGGAGACCACGCGACGGCTCAGTGCGAGCGCGATAGGGAGACGGCGACCGAGCCTCCCGGATGCGTCCTCTGCGGGACCGTCGGGCACACCGCGAACTATCGCGGCTGCCCGAGGGCCCCATAGAGGAACCGCCGGGTGGCGAGGCGCAATAATCTCCGCGCTCCCCCCCGCCGCTCGGTGCCCTCTGCACCAAGGGCCTCCGCCCCTCCTCCACCCTTGGAGTCTTACCCCCCGCGCCTTCAGCGCCTCAGCCCCCGGTGCCCTCAGCTCTTTCGCAGCCGCTTCCGCCCCCCCGCGTCGCCGCGCCCTCAGCGCCGCGACCGCTCTCATCGTCCCAGCCCGCAGTGCGTCCACCGAACGCGTGGAATAAGACGCTGCCCTACGTCCGCCCCGCCGCTGCTCCTAAAGCAACGAGCGCCCCCACCAAGCAACCGGCCGCTCCTGCGCCTTCAGCGCACACGTCCAGCCTCGCTTCGGACTTCGAATTGGTCCGACGCTCTATCGATGGTATTAACATCGATAGAATTCGCCTTTTCGCGCACCGCCTTCGGTGCGCACAGACCCCTACCGATAGGATAATAGTTATCGCAGACTTCGAGGACGTATACTACGCCCTGTCCCCCGTAAACTCAAACGTAGGCCCGTAAATGGATTCACACCAGAGTAGGCAAAAACCCCATTCCCTTTCCCTCGCATTTTTTAATGCGCATGGCCTCTCCCGACAAAGAGATCAGGTTGCTGACTTTCTGCGAAGTCACCAAGTTGATGTCTTGCTGGTGCAGGAGACCCTCCTGAAACCCTCTCATAGGAGTCCGAATATCGCCAACTACCATCTTGTGCGAAATGACCGTGACACCTCCCTCGGAGGTGGCACTGCCATCTATTACACTGCACTGCATCCCTATCGATCCCCCTGCGCTCACTAATATAGAGGCCTCGGTTTGCCGCCTCTCTCTTTCCGGCCATTCAGCTGTCACTATCGCCTCTATCTATCTTCCACCTGATAAGCGGCCCCTCAGGAGTGATATCGAGTCACTCCTTGACCTGGACAACGCGGTCATTCTGGCCGGCGACTTCAACTGCAAGCAAGACAGCAAGTGGAATTGTAACGTCACCACCGGCAACGGCAGGTGCCTCGACGGCTTGGTCGACGTTCTCGACTTTGACGTCATCGCACCAATGCGCCCGACCCATTATCCCAATAATGTCAATCACCGCCCCGATGTCTTATACATGGCCCTCCTGAAGGGTGTGACCCTTCGGTTGCGCTCCTTAGAGGTTCTCCATGAGCTAGACTCTGACCACCGACCGGTCCTAATGGAACTAGGTCCCCCGCCCACATCCCAGCCGGTCACTAGGACCGTTCTGGACTGGCACCAGCTAAACACCCGTTTAGCCGATGCCGACTCTCCGAATCTTGCCCGCTTCCCGGCGCAAATCTCGTCCCCTCAGGACACCGACCAAGCGATCGGCGCTTTCACCGATCATCTCAAATCGGCCATCAGCCAGTCCTCCCGGCAGGTTGAAGCGGACAACTTTTACGCTGTGCGCTTCAAGCTGCCCGATGACATTAAGGAATTAGTCCGCGCTAAAAACGCGGCTATTCGCGCGTACGACTCCTACCCCACCGATGCCAATCGGGTCCGCATGCGTGCTTTGCAGAGGGACGTGAAGCGCAGCATCGCGGAACTCAGGGAGGTTCGATGGGGATGGTTTCTAGAGGAGATCTCGCCGTCAAACCAGGCTTACTGGCGGCTCGCGATATCCCTCAAAACCGACACCGTAGCTACCATGCCCCCCTTGACCCGCCCTTCAGGCGACCCACCCGCGTTCGAGGACGACGAGAAGGCTGAGGTTCTCGCTGACTCTCTAGAGAGTCAGTGCACACCCAGCTCCGCTCCCGTCGATCCGGCGCACCTCGATCTTGTGGATAGGGAAGTAGAGCGCAGGTCCTCACTCCCTCCCACCGAATCCCTCTCCCCGGTCACGCAAACCGAGGTGGAAGACCTAATCAAAGGCCTTAAGCCGAAGAAAGCACCGGGCTCCGACGGCATCTCCAATCGCGTTCTCAAGGTTCTCCCTGTCCATCTGATATGTCTTTTAGTGACTATCTTCAACGCAGCCATGTCCCACTGCGTCTTTCCTGCCGAATGGAAAGACGCGGATGTAGTAGGTATCCCTAAGCCGGGTAAGCCTCGCAGCAGCCCTGCGAGCTACCGGCCTATCAGTCTCCTAAAATCTCTCGGCAAACTCTATGAGCGCTTGCTACTAGCAAGACTCAAAGACTTTGTCAGTTCTAATAATATCCTTATTGACGAGCAGTTTGGCTTTCGAACCAGACACTCTTGCGTCCACAAGGTGCACCGCCTCACGGAGCACATCCTGACCGGGCTCAACCAATCCAAGCCCGTCTACACAGACGCCCTATTCTTCGATGTTGCCAAGGCCTTCGACAAGGTCTGGCACAACGGCTTGATATACAAGCTCTTTCAGTTAGGAGTCCCCGATAGGCTCGTACTCATCATACGAGACTTTCTCTCGAATCGTACCTTTCGATACCGAGTCGAAGGTACGTTCTCTTCGCCCCATCCTATACAGGCCGGAGTCCCTCAGGGCGCCGTGCTCTCTACCCTCTTGTTCAGCCTGTTCACGAACGACATTCCTCGTTCGAGCAGAGTCCAACTTGCCCTTTACGCGGATGACACCCCTCTCTATTATTCCCATAGGAACATGTCCTATTTAACGCGTGCTCTTCAAGCCGCAGTCGACGCCCTGGGTCAATGGTTCCGTACGTGGC
This sequence comes from Furcula furcula, assembly GCA_911728495.1. Classification (NCBI taxonomy): domain Eukaryota; kingdom Metazoa; phylum Arthropoda; class Insecta; order Lepidoptera; family Notodontidae; genus Furcula; species Furcula furcula. The sequence continues at coordinate 21,165,411 of OU452259.1, read as the reverse complement.
GCATAGAGGTGAACCCGGAGAAGAGTGCCGCGGTGGTCTTCTCCCGGGGACCCAGCCAATATGTTCTCCGCGCGGAGCCTTCGGCCCAACAGACGACTAGCCCCAATATCCCTATTCAATCGCCCTATCCCCTGGACTAGGAAGGTTAAGTACCTCGGAGTCACCTTGGACTCCGCCATGACTTTCGGCCCGCACATCAGGTCCGTCCGCAATCGAGCGGCTTTCGTATTAGGTCGCCTGTATCCCCTTCTCTGCAAGCGGAGTAAAATGTCGCTTAGAAATAAGTTGACATTATACAAAGCTTGCATTCGCCCTATCATGACTTACGCGAGTGTAGTTTTCGCGCACGCCGCCCGCACCCATATCGATAGCCTCCAGGTTATCCAGAATCGTTTCCTCCGTCGCGCCGTCGGTGCCCCGTGGTACATGCGGAACGTAGATCTGCATTCCGATTTCAAGTTAGATCCCCTTCGTAAGTTCCTCAAAGAAGCGTCGAAACGCTACTTTGAATCCGCGTCCCGTCACGCGAACAGTTTAATCCGCGCCGCCGCCGGTTACGCCCCTAGTCCTTCTGACTCGCGCCGCAGACCACGGCACGTACTGCTCGACCCTCATGACCCCATGACGGTCCTATTGGACCGGGATGCGCCGAACCCTCCCCGACAACCGTATGCTACACTAGTTATCAGACACCGGTCTCGCCGGCGAGGCCGAAGGGTCGTACGTATGCGACCGCAACGACGTGCATCACCCCACTGAGTTTCTTGCCGGTTCTTCTCAGTGGGGGCGCGTTGTGAACCGGTGGTAAACTCAGCCCTCTCTTAAGCAACAGCCCAAGCCGAGGCCGTGCCTCCCTGAGGTGCCCTTGAGCTCGTCGCTACTTCTGCCGTAAAGGCTAGAGCGCTTTAAGCGCTCGTCTCCTATTGTCCGGTGAAGCTGTAATGGCCATCTGCGGCCAACAGCGTCATCCTTCCCAAAAAAAAAAAAGTGCTCGTATCTGTTCCCGGCATGCGCGCGGCGAACATGGCTCGGTCTCTTCTCTTCCATGGTTCGCGCGCGTTCACACAACCCGTCCACACTGGCGCTACGTGCACTCTGTGCGTTCCTTTGTGTTCGGCGAAAAAACCTACAAATTGCGGATCGCTGTGTGGTGGTGGATACCCAGGCTGCCTCTACAGTTATTAATGCTACTGGTCAAAATTGTAAAAAGTTGACGCAGCAGGTTTTTCATCGCAGCTTCTTCTTAAGCAACAGGTCTAGACATCCCTCTCTTGGCGACCTTCCATCAGGAGAAAAATCCTTAAAAGGTCCTTCAATAAGTGACGAAGACAACAACTCTCAACAGAATACCCAAATAGATTGGCAAACTGCACCAGTACTTCGACAAACTAAGAGAAAGAGAATCAGCACAACACCGCCACATGATACTGAAATCATTACTCAAAACAGATTCTCTGGTTTACAAGTCGATGAAACAGAAACCACACTGCCCAAAAAACCTACCAAACCACCTCCAATTATGCTATATGGTATCGAAGATATAACAAAACTAAATGAATTGTTTGGAACTGTTGTGGGAAAATCTGATTACTCCTTCAAAATTGTAACTAAAAAGCAGCTACGGATCACATGTATTAATGTTGATACTTATAAGAAACTCATTCAACTGGTAAGAGAACTAAATCTTATTGGACACACATTTACCAGAAAGGAGGAAAGGCCTTACAGGATAGTGATTACAAACCTTCATCATTCCACACCATTAGAAGCCATCAAGGAGTCTATCGAAAGTACTGGGAACCAAATCAAGGGCGAAATTATCAATGCTAAATATGGACCAGATAAGATACCTTTATCGACTTTCTTTGTCAACCTTGAGCCAGGGCCTAACAACGGTTCCGTCAAACAACTGACGAAAATGTATAATACCTTTGTGACTATTGAAGACCCGAAACGCAAAAATAGTATACCACAATGCAAACGATGCCAACAATATGGTCACACCCAGAACAATTGCATGCGTCCCTACAGATGTGTGAAATGCGCTGGTGCTCACAAAACTATAGATTGTAAAAAAAAGGACAGATCTACCCCAGCAAAATGTGCCTTATGTCTTGGTGAACACCCGGCAAATTATAAAGGCTGTGAAGTCTTTTTGGAAATCCAAAAACGGAAATTTAGGAGCAGACAAGAAGTTGTTGATAAGATTAATAAATATAGCAAACAGAACCTAGATGGGAATCATGACAGCAAAGGTACAGATACTAATATTGCAAATAATGTAGATCACCAGAAATCAAAAGGATACACCCAATATAGACACACATACAACGCACATAGAACTTACGCGGAAGCAGTTCAACAAGACCAATCCACTAGTAAACCAGAAGATCTTCTCACAAAACAAGCTGAAAAGCTAGATATCCTAATTGGACAGATTAGTACTCTAATGAGTCTGTTAACTACAGTTATGTCAAAGCTACATAAATGACCTCTCTAAGGATAGCAGCTTGGAATATTAATGGTTTATCAAACCATAAGTACGAACTACTGAACTCCATAAAACTAAACAAACTGGATATTGTTCTCATATCTGAATCCCATCTGACTAACAATGCACAGGTTGTTTTGAAAGATTACTGCATCTACACAACCAACCATCCAGATGGTACGGCTCATGCAGGGACTGCAATAATTGTAAGAAAAAATTTGAAACATTGTGCCATGCCACAGTACCAAACAGCCCATATACAGGCTACAACTATTTGTATCCAAGACAAACTAGGTAACTATAATGTAACTGCTGTATACTGCCCACCAAGACCAAAAATTGATGAAAATGCGTTTAATGCGTTCATCAATACACAGGGTACAAGATTTTTGATAGGTGGTGACTGGAATGCAAAACACACTCACTGGGGTTCGAGAATAACGCTTACACGAGGGAGAGAAGAAGAAGTTAAATGAAGTTAAATGTGAGCCACTGTGATTTTGGTTCGGTCATGCTCGCCATCGAAAAGTCTTTGCTTGTGGCGGCTTCGTGTGGCGGGTCACCCCCTTCCCTCTAATATGGTTGAGGGGAGTGATGGCTGCTGCTCGAGTCAACTCGTGCGCGGGTGCTGCTTGGGGGGACTGGTCCGACTTCTATCCATTTGGCCTTTTAGTTTGTCGTAATTTATTGTTTTCTTCTTTTCTCCCTTGCTTTATGTTTCGAACGGCAGGACACAATATCGCTAATGTCGATTCATTTGTAACAAAACAATGTTTAAAAAAAAAAGTGAAAAAATGACAAGCCCGCTGAGTTTCTTGCCGGATCTTCTCAGTTGAGGCCGCGTTGTGATCCGGTGGTAGCTTCTAAAAAATGACGATTCAAAAGTGCTAGCGTTAAGCCTATTTGAAATAAAGATTTTTGAGTTTGAGTTTGAGTTTGAGAGAACTCAAGTTATGTTTGGATAAAAATAACGTTGGTGTACTAACAACAGGGCAACCAACACACTTTCCTAGTGACTTACAGAGAAACCCTGATCTGATCGATTTCTTTGTGTTTAAAGGAATATGCGAACACTACCTTAAGATCGAAACATGTTATGATAGTTCGTCTGACCACCTTCCTATAATAGCTACAATAAGTACAACCATCATTGAAAGGCAACAACGTCCATATCTTTATAATAAAAGAACTGATTGGGAAGCATTCAGAGAGTACATTAATGTGACCCTAGATCTGAAAGTGGAAGACGGAAAGTCATATTGAAGATGCTACTATATTGGTCACCCAAACCATCCAAAAAGCATGCTGGTTGAGTACGCCAACCCTGGATACTAATATGATAAATCCTTGCGATGTTCCAGTTACTGTCAGAAAAATGATTTTAGAAAAGCGACGATTGAGAAAGCGCTGGCATGAATCTCGAAGGGCACAGGATAAAACTATTTTTAATAAAGCCTGCCAAAATTTAAAGGACTTTCTTCGGGAAATAGAAAATGAAACTCTGCAAAAACGGCTTGAAGGTTTGTCAACGAAGGGATCCAAGGAACATTCACTTTGGAATGCCGTGAAATCATCACAAAAGCCACATAAACAAGAGTACCCTTTAAAATTGGATACTGGTTCGTGGGCCAAAACAGATGCAGAAAAGGCTAGTGCATTTGGAGAATTCCTACAAAGTGTTTTCACACCTCATCCAAGTAACAATACTGATACGGAAAGGGAAGTTAAAGAATACCTAGAAAGTGACTTACAGCTAAGTCCTCCTATAAAAAGTTTCTCACCCCAGGAGGTTTGGAAAGCTATAAGAGGTCTCTCATTGAAAAAAGCTCCTGGTTATGATCAAGTAACGGCGGAAATTTTAAGACAACTGCCACGGAAGGCTGTTGTATTCCTTACAGCTCTTTTCAATAGTATTCTAAGAACATCCTATTTCCCTCAGTCATGGAAAGTATCACAAATAACGATGATTCCCAAACCAGGTAAAGATCACTTCCAGGTTTCATCCTACAGACCAATCAGTCTGCTACCAATATTATCCAAACTGTTTGAAAAACTTCTCCTACGTCGAATGAATTTGGAAATACATGCAAATACACTTGTTCCTGACCATCAGTTTGGATTTAGAGAGGGTCATTCAACTATTGAACAAGTTCATAGAGTGGTTAAGGACATAAGACTGGCAATAGAACGTAAGCAGTATTGCTCGGCGGCCTTTCTAGATATTCCACAGGCATTTGACAAAGTTTGGCATGAAGGCCTACTGTACAAAATAAGAAAAAACCTACCACATAACTATTTTACCTTGTTAAAATCTTATATTCAAGGTAGAATATTCCAAGTAATCGTGAATAACGACAGTTCAAAGTTCTTTGAAATACGAGCCGGTGTTCCACAGGGTTCTGTACTCGGTCCTGTCTTGTACACAATTTTCACAGCTGATGTTCCTGAAACTCCTGGAATCCTTTTTGCAACTTTTGCAGATGACACCGCTGCATTGTCCTGTGACAGGGATCAAAAGAGAGCCTCAGACAAACTCCAAATCCACTTAAATGCTACACATGATTGGATGGAAAAGTGGAAGATAAAAGCCAGTGCTGCTAAATCCCACCATGTGACATTTACGCTGAACACAGGAAACTATCCGCCAGTACAACTTGGCAGTGAGGTACTACCACAAAGTGATGTTGTAAGATACCTAGGAGTATACTTGGATAGAAGACAAACATGGAAAACGCATATCCAAAAAAAGAGAGATGAACTGAACATCCGCCTACGCTCATTAACAGAGGGAAGACAGTCAAAACTAAGTCTAAATAACAAGTTGCTTATTTATAAAACTATTCTGAAGCCAGTCTGGACCTATGGCATTGAACTTTGGGGTACAGCGAGTAACTCTAACCTTGAGATACTACAGCGGTTTCAGAATACGGTATTTCGCACCATATTAAATGCACCATGGTTCACAAAAACCAATGAAATGCACGAGTACCTAGAAATGAAGACAGTCAAGGAAGAAGTAAACACTGTAGCTACTCGTTACAAGCAAAGACTAACACATCATGTCAACAGACTGGCTGTGGCCCTCAGCGACAAAACTGAAAACGTTAAACGACTCAAAAGATTCCATATAAGTGACTTACAAACCAGAATCTAAAAAGGTGTTCATTTGAGATAGAGTTCTTTGATGAAAGAACCATCTCTACAAACAGAACTAAGAACAAATCTGCTTATAGTGAAATCACTGATTGCAGATAGCCATAAAATAATAAAGTTCGTGCGCGTTGTGAGCTCGGTTCGTGGACCATTTAATTATGTATGATTTCTTGGTAAACCATACAATATTAAAGTTTTGAAATGATAAGCTTAGTTAAGATTACAATTGAATTTATTATTTAAACTTAACTAAATTAATGAACTGTATGAAAATGAATTAGTGAGCACGCGCGGTTTTCTTGCCACAGATATATGCGAACTGATGTTGAAGAGTTTAATTAGGCTACGCGTGCCAAGTAAAATGCAACAATTTGATGCGTATCAAATTGTACGGTTGCGCTGCACCGTACATGCTCCCAGGGGAGAAAGATGAATGATATTTGGTGAATTATGTATGGGCATGAAAAACAAGGCGATGGCATTGAGTCCTTATGCTATTGAAAAACTGTTTTGAATTTTATGTTAACGACTTAAGAGTCCCTATGAAATGTTTGCCTTCCTAGGCATAGGAGTTACACCTTTATTTACTGGCACCATTGGTATTTTACAATATTGTTATTCACTACACTTATTTTCACTACGCGCACTAACACTAAAAATTCCTTCATTGGTTGGTGCGCTGGATGGCCCAGCTCTGGAGTCGGGAGGTTCACCGGGGGCAGGCGCAGAGACCGCTTGCTCGTCCCTGGCCACCGCCCGGCGTGTTGCCTGCCTGCTGCGTGCTCGTCGCACCACGAACCCTATACCGATGAGCAATGCGATTCCTTCCACTACATATATTGCAGTGTAGTGGTGCACGTCATGATATAGAACTCCTTGAACTATATGATTTTCGTTGCCTCTTGTTAAACGTATATCCTGATTGTATTGTTCTGCGAATTTGCCATCGAATACGCCGAACAGGCTATTAGCCAGATACCCGACACTGTTTATAATGCCTTTGCGCCGGCGCTTGACTCGGCGCGCACTGGAGTGCTGATTAAGCAACAGCTGATTGTAGTATTGTTCCGTGTATTCGTCGATATAATTGCATTGTTATTACGTCGCAATGGGAATCACCTTTCAATTTGCTATACAGCTGATCTAAATGATTAATGTATTTGTTACATGCAGTAGTTAATTGCCAATATGGATCCCTATCATAATAAGAGATAATTTTCCATTCATCCCGAATTAGTCGCATATTGGATATCCTGTCGAAATAGAGCCCTTGATTATCCCTCAACTGAGTAACATTGTATGAAGCATTGCACGTGGTAAGAATGCTTATAAAAAATAACAATAATGTTGCTAGTGAAACAAAGCTGTAACTTGTGTTTCCTTTCCGGTTTCTTACGCTTTCTACTGGTGTATTGACTGGTACCTGGTCGTCCTTTCTTTCGTGTACTGGTAATATTGAAAGTTTAACAATAGGCCGTTGTAGTAACCCATTTTTCGTTTTAAGTGTGACCACTCCGACAGACCTTGTCAGAGTGGTCACACTCATCAGCCCCTTTATGCAACTCGACGACACGTCCTAATGCCCACTTGCCTGGAGGTAGGTTCGCGTCGTTGATTGTAACCACATCATTGAGTTTGATATTGGGTTGTTGATTTTTCCACTTACTTCTTGCTGTCAGCTGACTGAGATACTCTGACCGCCATCGCTTCCAAATATCCTGTACAATCTTCTGGGTAAAGTACCATCTGGTCCGACTCTGTTTCTAAGACGTTCATGTTCTGACTGATGTTTATGAAGCTAGATGGAGTTAGAAAATCTAAGTCATTGATACCTTCAGTTAGCGCACATAATGGTCTTGAGTTTAAAATTCTGTTACATTGCATGATACATTACGCAAATCTGTACGCGGCATAAGGCCCACACCCCAGACGTCTAGCTATTCTGAAGGTCGATCCTAGACAACCAATTTTGTGCTACTATTTAATTCTGGATCTTCAATATGGAAAACGCTTAAAGCTTCATTATAAAAAATATTGTTTGAAAACTACAATAACAATTTACAGTTTATGACATAAGCTTGCAACAGAGCCTAGAGGAAATATCGGAAACTTATAAATAAAAACAGAAAACCCGGCTTAAAAAGTAATCAAGCAGTAACTAGTTAGAAATTCTATTTAAAAATTAAATAAAAAGCAAATCAAAGCGGCACCAAGTGCATTATCTTTGCCTAAAATAATATCTTGGAAACAACGCTAAAAGTACCTACGTGCCTGTAGCTCTAGAACGTAGGTACCTACATTAAGATTTCCGCTAACAATCTGAAGTCTGAAAACAAATGACAAATCAGTCCAATTTCAGCTGGTTTATATGTACATGCTCGTATATACCACAATCTTTTTAATATAGAATATATTTCCTTCCAATTCGATAAGCTATATTTAGTCATTTGTAACTAATTCCAGGTATTCGCATGAATATTCGATGGCGTCCACACAATAGTTCGTTGCGGCTATTTTTCGTCCAATTACCCGCGTCACGGGCTCCGCCCGCCCTAGCAGAGCAGAGCGCGGGCCACCCAACAATAACGTTATTGCATACATTTACGAACAAACTAAAAAAATGCAATTTGTTTCTTGGCTACTGGACACATATGTGATTATTTGTATTGTTTGTATATCAGATATTATTATTGTTAGAGTTATAATGGCCATGTACGTTTCGACTACTCAGCCACAGTGTTGTAGAAAAAAAAAGACTAATTCAATATTACGAAGGAATTTGCTAAACACTAGCAATGAAGGTCGCAAATTCGCAGATCCAATATTCAGAAAGTTATGAAGGGATAACCGTGGCCGCGCGGTCGACACATGGAGAACTGCGCTGCCACGCAGTTTTACCAAGATGTCAAGCAAGCGTGCGGCCCGCCTGATGATAAGCAGTCACCGCAGCCTATAGACGCTAGCAACGCCAGAAGAATCACTGGCGCGTTGCCGACTTCTCTCTATTTACTCCCACAATCCGATTCGATGATGCAACACAAGGCAACTTTGTTCATGAAATTAGTACGTCTCTCTGAAAATCTCACGGCAAGCTTTTATTTGTATTTCTTTATATATCACCAAATGTACTAAAATATTTTATTTAATAACAAGGAATTCCTTGTTATTACCAAAAGTACTATTATTCAATATCACGAACGATTTTTTTTACATCATTCATTTCTTGTATATTTAGCAGAGATTTGTACTAATAAAGAACGTATTAATATAAGGGCTCCTCAGACGATCCCCTTTATATTATGCTCTCACACAGCATTACCGTGTGGTGATATAAAAATACCTAACTACGGGACCTAACCGACCTTTCCTTCACAGAGCACTTTCAAAATTCAGAGATTGCAGATATTATCCTCCTTCTCTTACAAAAATATGGCATCCATCAATTATTAATGATTTCGCCAGTGTCAAGTAGTTAAATATCAATTCTAATATAAATTATATTATCAAGTATTAATGAGAAAACGAAAATTGGGAAATTTGTTTTCGCGGTCGCTACCACAAAGATGGCGGCCGCGAACGAAATCCCATTATCCTTTTATTCTTTTTAAGACGTATGTACGACTGTCAGTCGTATGTATAAAAGTGTATACAGCATGGAAGTAATAAGTACTACGTAGTACTTACTACTTCCATGGTATACAGTAATTACCCAGTAATTGGCACCTATTAATGAATGAAGCACTGTGATTGGCTAAAGTACTGACAGATTCAAAATGCAAAAGATATTAATGATTACATTTAACTTTGACTGGGATATTTATTTATAATTATTTATACAAACTTCAAATACATATTGGTCTGCAAATGTATAGATTAGACAAATAATATCTCTGCCACCAGGCTAAATAATAAAATTTAAGTGTTTTTAATCACGTATTTTCCATGACCGTAGGGCCATTTACTGGACTCATTGCGAGCTCAATGGTGCTAATTAGATTTATTAAAAACTCAAACCGGTCTCTGGAAGTCTCGAAGACTTCCGTAAGATATAAATATAAATAGAGAAAAAATTAGTTTCTTGCCAGATCTTCTGCGTTCGATTTTTGTTGTATGGTGGCTTTTTGATAAAATGACAATTCGAAATGCTACTGTTCTTGGACTACCTTGGTTTTTCATAAACTAAAATAAACCGCGATAAATATTGAAATCTAAATTAAATATACATATTAAGGGTATTTCGAAAGTGGAATAGATAATTCCAATTTCGAATCTCAGAGGGATCTTGAGCCACATAGAATATGACATGCCGGGGTGGAGACGTTCCGGCCTCCTTGTTTCGTTATTCTTGTTGGGATTTAAGTTGTCATTATTCAAATTATTCTTGTGATACAAAATATTTACAGTTTATTTACAAACATGTACACTTAAACTAGGTAAAAAACTTCCTCGAAGTTGTCGCCGCACTGGGAGGGAAGGGTACCTAAAAGACTGGCGGCATTACCCCTTTGTATGGCCAAGCTTATACGTTGGCAGAAAAAGCTACCAGCCCGGCGGTCTCCTGAGACTTCGATAAGTTTGGATGAAATTTCTTTCACCAAAGCGTGCGTCTCATGAGACTAAAGCCCCATGGTCTCCACCGCAAATTGTGATTAAATTGTTGTTGAAGGTAGTTTTACACAAAAGTGAATTTGGATTTACTGTAAATACAACGCAACGGCCGCATGGTGAAGCTGCAATGGCCATCTGCGGCTAACAGCGTCTATCATTCCCAAAAAAAAAAAAAAAATGAAAAAAAATAATCGTGGCAGAGTCGCTCGGATCGTCGGACCGTTCGGACCTGTCTCGTTTCGTTGAAAATATTAATGTGTGTTTTAAGTTATATTCGCAGATGTTCCTGGGTGCTGTTTACTCATCTGAATTGGATGTATCCGATTCGGCTTTTAAAGGTTTGGCGTATTAAGTCGGTGAGTCGGACCAGCAAAGTTCGTTTGAATTACTAATATGAATTAATCAAGCATTCTAGTGATAATAATTAATAATCATAAGCGATGATAATCCCACTGATGGTTAAAGGCTGGCGTTGGTGTGGTTGTAGGGGCCGGTGGAGACCACTTGGGGGGAGTCTCCATATTTTTATAATAAATAAACTGTCAAAATGTTATAGCAAGAGTAACTTTTGTGTCAGTAACGTCGGCTTTGCTGACATTCCGTTATTTTTATGGTGCCTAAGAGCCTTTTACTGTGACAGACATATTAGGCTATTTATACCTACTAGGTATTCATAATCTTCTTTCTACTAAAAAATGAACCAAAAAAATACTAATTGTAAGCCGCCTTCAAAGTCAAAAAGTGTTAAGACAAGCGAAACTAACCAGACATTGATTGATGTTTGGCTTATGTTAGCACATTTTAGCGATAAACTGATAGTTTTATCTGCCTGGGATTTAGATTAAGGCTGTGAGCATGTTATGGTAAAACACAGATAGTCCGCAAATACGTTGTTACGTTAACACTGGTAATGAAAACTCTTCTACACAACATGAGAATACAATTCGTACATTAAACCTTTTTCCCCGTAGGGTCCGGATAAGAATAGCACCCTCCCATCTCCCGTTGGGTGTTTGTAAGAGGCGACTAAAGGAAAACAAGAAGACGGGCAGCAGCGTCTTTCACTTGGATTTCCTACCTCCTATACTGCGATCCCCAAGACGCCTGCCAAGCATGGGGATTATGGCAACCTCCTTCTAAGGTTGTTGAGGATGTAGTAAGTATAATCCCTTCTTCGGAGTCGCTAGACGTTTGGGATTAAGGCCCTAGGACGTCCATTGAGTACGGCAGCGACTCCGAGGAGGACGGCGGCGGGTCGGCGACCACTATCCCCGGGGCTATAATGTGCCCCCGGCGGCGGGCTCAAAAGGCAAGGCACGGGGGGCTCCTGGTGCAGTCCCACCGGAGAGCCAGATTGTCTCATTTACCAATGCGACAGCCGCGGGTGCGGGTAAGAATCCGACTTACCCCGGTTGACCTCTACAGGTCCCGGGGACCTTTTGAAAGTATCCTCAGCGAGAAAAGAAATCTTTCGAGATGTTCATTGGTCAAACACGACGCCAAGATTGAAGGTGCAGCAACAAACCGTTTTGGCGTAGACCCCGCGAAATCGCTTGCACTGTGGCTAAGCCCTTAATAAGACATTTTAATCAATTAACCTTATATATAACCGACGCTTATCAAGTCCGTTCAAGAGCCTGAACGACACTGATAAATTCAAAAAGGAAGATTTATGAAAGACAGATAATTAGATTCTAAAGACCACATTAAAAAATACGTCTTAGTTTTGGATTCACTAAAGATTTATCTGATGAGTTAACTGGAGTAGAATGTACTACAGTCAAGAATGGTGACCGAGATAGCTCACATCTTGTGTTTAAAACTTGTTCAGCTGACAAGTTAATTTTCATAATGATGTGTATTCAGTTACTAACTTACTACAGCATAATTTATAGCATATTGTAGCATATTTCCGTTCCAGTAAACTAACATATTGAATATACACCCCATTACTACTGGGACTTTAATTATGCTGCCGCACCCATAAATGACAATTAGCGTTAATTCTCATTAATCCATTTTCGAATGAAGAAGAAGAGCCCAGTAATTTTTCCTTTAAACTTTGCATATGAATACTCTACACTCCAGCTAACCTACAGAAATAGTCAATTCAATATAAATATTTACGGTCCCGTAACCGTTTTATAGGCGTAATAAAATCACTTGGCGAGCCACTAAATTGGCGGGGAATCACCCTTTTCCGCAGCAGCCCGGTCCGGGTCTTGCACGCCGAAGTGATAACCTTACAGCCAGTAACTTTATGGCCACTTCGGTAAAGAATGTAGATGGATGGGTGGACCATTACTTTGTATTGAAAATAGATATTCGTAAATTTTTAAGCAGCAATCTTTTGGTCTAGTGGTTGGACACCCTGGCCGCTACCCAATCGATCGTGGTTTTGATTCCCACCAAGTGTCTGGGTGTTATTTATCTATTCAAGTATGTATTTACAAAATAAACTATTTAAAAAAAAAACCGACTTCAAAGTAAATTATCTAAAAAGCGTAAAATAACGAAAATATATTGAATTCGGTGCTAGCTAATCATGTTAACCAACACTATCACCAGCTGACACCGACTTCAATATATTTTCGTTATTTTACGCTTTTTAGATAATTTACTTTGAAGTCGGTTTTTATTTTTTTTTAAATAGTTTATTTAACATTTTTTAGTGACTTATTTTACCAAGATAGGTATCAGCACTATCACGCAACTCGAACGTCTACGTTACAGTAACTTACTGAAAACATAAAAAGTTTATATCTCTTAAACTACTGAACCGATTTTGATGAAACTTATACTCTACCCTAAGTTGAAAAATACTCTAACTGTTGCAAAAAGAATTTATGAAATCGGACTTGTAGTTTCTGAGAAATCCGCGGACAAACCTACATACATACATACATACATACACTCACAAAATTTGGTAAATTTGTTTAGAAGCCCACATAGACTAACATATATTAATATTACGCATTTTTATCAATATTACATACATACGCGTCGAATAGAGAACCTTCTTTTTGAAGCCGGTTAATGAAGCCGGTTAAAAAAGTATATAAGTATTAGTATCAGTTGTCTGCTTTCCATAGGAGGCTCAGCCTAGAATGGGATCAGATGACCGTGTGGGGATTGTTCCAAAATATTGAAAAAAGTTTTGAAGGTTTGCGTGGTAACGTCACTATCAACGTAACGTATTCCAGAACTAATGTTTGTTGCGTTCAAATTCTATTTAAATAATAATATCTTGGGACAATCCACACACGGTCATCTGATCCCAAACTAGGTCTGCCTGTAATATGGAAACCAGACAACTGATACTAGTACTTATATATTTTTTGTAAATACATACATACTTAAATAGATAAATAACACCCAGATACAAGGTGGGAATCGAACCCACGACTCATTGGGTAGCAGTCAGGAGCCCGTAATTTATTGCGTTATATTAATTTTTAAGTTTTTAATACCTACCAGAGATGAAACTCATCACATCCACATCTGTAGCACCCCAACGGTAAGAAACCATCGGTCCATGTTATCCCGCCCTTTCTGTGGCGATTTTGCCTTGTATTCGTCCCACAATCAATTTCTTTTCCTAATCTAATCATCCCCCGGGGGGTGTCCGGGTAAGAATAGCACCCACCCATCTCCTCCCGTTGGGTGTCCGTAAAAGGCGACTTTCGTCTTTCAAGCGTGGGGATTATGGCAACCCCTCCCTACTAAGGGGCCTCCCCCTTTGTTCAGCAGTGGACGTTTTGGCTTTATGAATCTTTATGAACAACCGTCCGCAGCAACCGTCTTGAATGAATCTTTATGAACTTCAAGAAATAACAAAAGCACGCTTTTATTATTTAAGAAATAGATCATATATAAATACTATTTCAGCTAGTAATAATATTAATGATTTATTATAATAGACTGTTCAGCGTAAATTGACTAATTAGTGGAGCAATTAATTAAGCACAAGATCATTCTCGAGCCGAATTTGAGGGGATTTCCTAATTAGGCGTTAATCTAGACATGCCCTGTGGCATTAATCACGACTAAGCGGACAGTTAATATCTGATTCGTATTGACTCGTAAACATTTGAATTAAAAAACATAAAATCAATAATAATAATGTAATAGTGGATGGCAAGTCACCGCTTGCCAAAATATAATTAGTACACTAATTATGGCAAGTGTCCCCGGCCTTTTGCAATATCATATGCATATAAGATGGTTATAAGGTAGTTGCAGTAGGTATCCATATACGATCTACCTAGTGGCATGCAAAATTTCAATACAACTTATTTTAAACTTACAAATCTATCGTTCAAAAAGTCTGCTATGGAGTAGTAACATTTCTCCAGCAGAAGTGAAGTGAGGCGTTTCTTAAATATACTTAAGGGCTGCTCTTTAATACTATTGGGTATTTTATTGTTTTAATCTACAATAAACTATTTTTAAAAAAATAAAAACCGACTTCAAAGTAAATTATCTAAAAAGCATAAAATAACGAAAATATATTGAAGTCGGTGCTAGCACATCATGTTATCTAAGACTAGCACGAGCTGACACCGACTTCAATATATTTTCGTTATTTTATGCTTTTTAGATAATTTACTTTGAAGTCGATTTTTATTTTTTTAAAAATAGTTTATTTAACACTTTTTCGTGACTTATTTTACCAAAATAGGTATCAGCACTATCACGCAACTCCAACGTCTACGTTACAATAACTTACTGAAAACATAAAAAGTTTATATCTCATATACTACTTGACCGATTTTGATGAAACTTGTACTCTACCCTAAGTTGAAAAATACTCTAACTATTGCAAAAAGAATTTTCAAAATCGGACTTGCAGTTTCTGAGAAATCCGTGGACAAACCTACATACATACATACATACATACCTACCTACATACATACATACATACATACATACATACATACACTCATAAAATTTGGTAAATTTGTTTAGAAGCCCACATAGACTAACATATATTAATATTACGCATTTTTATCAATATTACATACATACGCGTCGAATAGAGAACCTTCTTTTTGAAGCCGGTTAATAAAATACGGCGCGTAAAGTAAAAGCCCGAGGTACCGAAAAACTAAATAATAGTAATCTTGTGCCCTGTTTCCCTCTTCTTTGTAGCCATGGAAAGGCACTTTGTCACTACGTGGTCATCCGTTCGTCGGACTATGACCGTACCATCTCAGTCTCGCCTCTTTCAGTTTCTCCATCATCTACCTTGAAGCTCCCTCTGACATGTTGATTGCGCACCTTGTCTCCGAGTGTGATTCCTCCTGCCCTTCGTATCATACGCATTTCTGTCTTATGGTGTTCTTGCTCGTGGGTTTTTATCATAGGCCAGGCTTCGTCGCCGTACAGTACCGCTGGTCTAACAGCTGTTTTATATACTTTACCTTCCGTTTGTATGGGTATTTTTGCATCACACAAGACTCTAGTCAACATACGTTATTTGTTGCAGCCCTACGTTATTCTGTGAGATATCAGCTTCAATGGATCCATCTTCCGGAAGTACTGAGCCCAGATATTTAAAGATTTTTACTTTTGGCAGGGTTGTATTACAAGCGTTATATTTATCTGCACTGGAGGAATCATGAGGGCTAAAGTTACAGAACATATATTCGGTCTTCGTTCTACTAATGCGTAACCCATTTTCTTCTGATGCTGCTCTCCATTGCTCTAAGCTTTTATTTAAAGTTGTCAGTTGTCGGAAACGAGGACCACATCATCAGCGTAAAGAAGGTTCCATGGTGTTGGTCTTTGATATATGATGATATTTAACAATTCTCTTCAATTGTCTTTATTTTATTTTTATAGGCCTATATTGGCCTAACACGACACTATAAACAAACCAAATCAATATATTTAAAAGTTTACCCAGACAACGTTCAGAGCGCACAAATTAGTACTCAATTGTTTGGCAATCGTTGAGGCGTTCCGCTGACGAATCGTCACAAGATCCGTGGGATTGCGCCGCCCCTCCCTTGTATTTTCTTTCCCTATTTACATTCCACCCAAACCCGGAAGCTCCACAGCATTTAGTTATTCACTTAAAGCTATCGATCTATTATCATAATGCTAACTAAACAATATTAGTTAAGCCCCATGTTTTGTTTCTGCAGAATTCCGCATATTTTAGATTCGGCTGGAAGTTAATTTCTACGCTAATTAAAACAAAATTTTGGAAATTAAAAACCAATTATAGTCTTGGAACTATGATCCCAGTGGGGTGGGAACCCATAGTATGACTATGGGGTGAAGTACTAGGGTGCGCGGAAAGAGCCACTTCGATTGTAATAACAAATATTTGTCGGGACACTCCCTGGACAATTAGCCTTCTAGATCTTGCAGATTGAAATGAAACTAATTTTACGGATTATATCGCGGTTTATTTATGATTTTAATTACCCGACGTTTCGAATACTTTACAACATTCATGGTCACGGGCGGACTGAGGTGGTAGCTGTCCATACGTTATGACGTATGGAAATAAATAATCCTGTCATAAATATAATCAAATCCAAAGACAAGCATTCCACTGCAAGACCTCAAGATGCTGTAAGCTCTTTTTGCGTAGATCGGACTAACAATAATAATTAGAAGACCTGAGAGTCTTTCCAGCACCGGACGCTCGCTAGCGCACGTCATTATCCTGCACGTCCTAACCTGTAAGAACCTTAGAATATGTATAAGTACTATAGAATGCTTATTTTCAAGTTTGTTACTTGAAAATAGGCGGGAAGTAAGAACATCGAACAGCATAATATCATCAATACCACGACAGTAGGTACTCTACCGTCAGCTATATTTATCGACATGCGCTTGTGACAGATCAAACCCATCACTACTTGTCACTTAGATATCAATATAACTTTAAATAGTTCAGTGCCTCTTGGAGGAAGGACTAAAGAAACCTGCCTAGGCTGCCTACGATTTGTTTGACCATAGACAAACGCGTACTCAATTCTTTTTTTTTTTTTTAATATATAAACTATATGTGAAGAAAGAACTACCACAAAGTTCTAGCTCTCAATGGAAAATTCGGAATTCGATCCTGTGAATTCTCAACTACCGGAGGTCGAAATACAGCGGCTTTTCACTGCGCGAAAAACAAACGCAAATCAAAAAGCCTCGCCACCCTAAAACAAGGAGTGCAAGTTATTTATTTGAAGCTGGTATCAAATAAATTTCGTAACCATAATAGCAAAAACATAGTATCTACCAAGGCTCTGTATGAAGACATTGTATAAAGGATGAGAACTGGCAAACCGAACAATACTTCAGAGGAGGCTCGTTTGGGCGACGGGATTGGTGCTAGCAAAATTTGCAAACACTTTGTTATTCAGATTCGTAATGGCGGTATCAAAGAGCGGGTGTTCGGGGACAATCGTAGGGTTGCCAGCGGGAAAAGATTTCCGGCGATTATTGAAAAATGGAAATTGCTATTTAGAATAAATCCTGATTTTCCCTTTGAAGTTGTTAGATCGTGGGATTTTTTTCACTTCGTTCTAGATTGTCGCGTGATTGATATCGACGCTTTGGATAAAGTAAATACACTGGACCGCAAAGAAAAAGGGTCGGTTAGAAAATCTTCAATATCTTCAAAAGTACTTGACCTAGCTTTATGAAATAAAGACTAAATTAAAGAATATTTTAAAGTGCTTAAATGAAAATAAAAAATAAATAAATTCAAGCCTTTTATTTGAAATAAATGTAAAATAAATAAAAATGCGTACTTTTTCCAGTATTTTCGTAAATGTAGATTGGTTACAGATGTGCTGTTTTCACGCATTTTAGTACTTTTGTTGCCTCCTCGAGCTCGCAATACTGCTGTTATGCTATTGGCATACTTTCTACTAGGTTTTTCAGGCGATGCTGCGGAATATATGCCATTCCTCTATTAAAGGTTCTTTCACTTCACGTAGCGTAATTGGAGGCGGATTCCACTGACGTAGACGTCGTCCCAGTTCATCCCATGTCGGGGCTGCGTGCTGGCCACTCCATGTGTGTGATACCGACTTCTTGAAAATAACCAAACACTATCTGAGCTTTATGCGGGCGGGCATTGTCTTGCATAAAAACTGCATTCTCGCCCATGCCCACTGAAAATGGAACAACGTAGTCATTCAGAACTTCAGTGACATAATCTTTCTGCAGTTGAAGTTCGGTTTTCTATCACCACTAGCTCAATGCGGCTTTCGTAAGAAATCTCAGCCCACACGTAAACAGAGCCTCCGCCGTCTGGTACTTTTTCTTCTATACAGGCTTGGATATAGCGCTCTCCCGGTCTTCTGTACACTCTTTTCATCCCGTCGTGCTTGTATAAACAAAATCTAGACTCTTCTGAAGACAAATCTTGACCAGTCATTCAGAGTACAATTCTCGTGTTTTCTATCATAACTCAATCTTGAGTTTGTGTGGTGTCTTTCTAGTTTTGGGCCATCTGCAGGTATTAATGGGGTTAAATTTGCTTCAGCCTAATGCCACCTTACTGTATCCGTACTCAGATTGTTTCCTCCAGCACGTAAATGATGATTCTTTACTTCAACAGCCGTAAGAAAGCGATTTCTCAAAATTGTTGACACCATATAGCGATCCTCCCGCGCTGGCGTGCACCTTATCCGGCGTGTTTCTTGTCTTCAAAGATTGGATCCAGTTTCATGGAAACGCTGGAGTACTCGCTGAACTGTAGAAAGAGTCACACCAACAGTTGTCGCTGTTTCTCGCTGACTGTGCCCATTTTCAAGCATTGTCATTGTCAGTGATCTTGGTACATTCTTTATGAGTTAACGACACGATGACTTCAGAATAACAAAATTTATAAGGTAGAGACACCATATTTATAACTTTTTTATTGCAAAGCTAAAACAAACGCGAAACAATTGATTTTTTTAGTAAAAAAATGAAATATTACCATTATTTTACATTTTCAGTTTTTTTATACAATTATCAAAAATAAATAAAACAGTTTCTTATATTATTTTATGTGCCATTAAATATTCCTTAATTTAGTCTGTCTTTCATAAAGCTAGGTCCAGTACTTTTGAAGATATGGAAGATTTTCTAACCGACCCTTTTTCTTTGCGGTCCAGTGTATAAGAATAGATAAAAAACCTGTAGATTGTAAGTGCTGTTCCGCAGTGCCTGAAGACAAAGGTTTTGAACCAGTGATGACATATGGTACTGAGACGTGGTCTTTAACAGCTGGCGTTTTAGAGAAGCTCAGAGTCACACAACGAGCTATGGAGAGAGCTATGCTCGGAGTTTCTTTGCGCGACAGAATCCGCAATGAAGAGGTTCGCCGAAGAACCAACGTCACCGACATAGCTCTCAAAATCTGCAAGTTGAAGTGGCAATGGGCAGGCCACATCGCTCGAAGAACCGATAACCGTTGGGGAAGAAAGGTTCTCGAGTGGCGACCACGAACCGGAAGACGCAGCGTAGGTAGGCCTCCCACTAGGTGGACAGACGACATTGTGCACGTCGCAGGTAACCGGTGGATGCAAATTGCCAATTGTCGTTCATTGTGGCGTTCCAAGGGGGAGGCCTATGTTCAGCAGTGGACGTCTTCCGGCTGGTGATGATGATGATGATGCCTAAATTGGGTGGGTATCTAAAATTGACACCTAATATTACCTTTTTTTGGTCTCGCGGGGGAAAACTTCAAAATATACCCGGGAATCTGTAGAACGTCAACTGGGGTAATATGGGATTCCTACTGTCACCTCGGTCTACCAAAACAACAACAAACCACAAACTAATAAAGTAATTCTTATAACATTTGGTCACTTAAATATCATTTATCATAAAACCAGAACATTCCCAATTCAATTAAAAATGTTTCGATATGCTTTTAACCCTGGTTTTAATTAAATTACAAAATTCCCAATGGCATAGATAGGTAACCCTGCAACTGCAGACAACGGTCGCTTGAGGAACGGTTTAATTTTCTATTGAAACTATCTGGTACACTCCGTTGCGGGAATATGAATACATTATTACCTATCAAATCAACAAACGTCCGTTTAATTTTTTTTTTTCATTGGTAAATGAAATTGGTTTAATAATTTATTAGCTTTGCTGCAAGTTCGGTATTATGTATGTTTATATTGTATTTAATGTTTACTTTCAACTTAAAATTATTTCAAAAGAAAAGACCGTTAGCAACACCCTGATGAGTAGGTACCCAGAGTGTTTGTTTGTTGCTTTGCTTTATAGTAATTTAGTTAATATGTATAAAGCATATTTCTTGTACTACCTAATTAGATATAATTTATTTTGTCAATATCACAATACTAAAAACAACAATAATAATGACTCTACTTTACGTGTTAGATCCGTCCCTACGTAGAGTCAATTCTCTAAAAAGACCAGCTAAATAAACCGTAAAGAAAAAAATAAAAAAACCACATACCAAGGCTTAATTAATAAAACGACCTGTAGAAATCGAACCGTGTCCCTAATTACTGTGCTCATGCTTTAAAATAAATTTAAATACTATAAAAAAATCTGATCTACTGTACAAAAATCTCCGCAAAGTAGATCGAATTAAATTGAATAATATCGTGGAAGCTTTGCGAGTGGCGCGGAGTCACGTCGTCGGTCGCAATCGCAAGCCGCGTATTTACTCGCTCGGTACATTCCAAGCGGTTCCCCCGCTATATTTATTCGGTCGACTGTACAATGAGCTATTGTATCGTTGTTTAAATAATGGATACTCATGTTTACATAGGCTATTTAATATGGTGTAATCACGTTTTAAACATAAAGCTCTAGAATTTGAATTATATGTGTTCATCGCTGTACGAATTATTTAAAGAAAGGAATAATAAATTTATTCTTACAATACAAACACAATACTACACATAAATAACATACAATAGATAGACCTTTGACCTCGATATATATATATAGAATACAATTACAGCAAGTAAGTATATGCCCTATGGCAGGACCGAATAGGTTCACCTTAATTGCCATGCATGACAGCATGGCGCTGATTTTCATCTGTAGGTACCATATAGGTTCACGGATTCCAAATACTTAGTAGATATAAATTTAATTTAATTTAATTAAAAGCAGCACTTGGTAAAACTATTTTAGAACTTAGGTTTCGGTGATCTAATCCTAAACAAGTAGGTATTCTTTCCTAAATTATAAAAGCACAAAAAGCCCGACTGCGAACAAACAAAATGTACTAAATTTTAATACTAAAATAAATAAATACCTTATTATATAAGTAAGTACTGCGTTAGAATATGTATTTTTTACTGTTCTGCCCTATCTCAGACGTAAATAGACTTTAATAGAAGACTAGAAACATTTTAACTAGACTTAATTAGCTTTTAGATAAATAATAACATTCAAATATACATCCATTTGGGAGTTACAACAGGTAGACACACAAAACATAGGCTGCAAACTTGTAACGTCCCCCTTTCTTGTGTCGTTCGTTAAAAATAGTAAAAAATATTCAGCTCCCAAATTACTATCTAAAACATGACACTACAAAACAAGAAACTGCCTTTCGTCACGTACTTACTGGTGAGAACAATGGGATACACTCCAACGCTAAGAAGATCCTTTGTATGGCAGTCTGGCTGTGACTCGTCAGACGTGTGTAGCTGTCTACTCATTATTTGGAACCAGCGTGGCGTGAATCACGCTCGTTTTCAGGAGCAGACAACCTTTTGCTCAGAAATATCTTTAGAAAGAGAATATTTAAAAATGAAGATTTTTTACGGTTATATTTACAGTACCTAAAAAAATCTCTATTTACCACTATTCAAATATATAAAAAATATCTATATATAAATCTATTCAAATATAGCAAAATAAGGCGATAAAAAAAACTTATGCAATCAGTCTGGCGGGATTTTATGGTTACACTTTTACAATGAAATTAAAGAGGGGAATATTTATAATGAAAGATGGGACTCTAACGTATATATAGAGCGAACGTATCCTCTTCATTACCTAACCAACGGGATCCCTCTCTCTTTCTTCTAATAGTTCTCTCGTTAGCTGGGCCTACTGTAGTGAGTAAGGCTATACGGAAAATCTATACTTATAATAAAACTGTAACAGGTCCAATTCTGTACATTGAAGATATTTTGAAAATTATATTTGGAGGGCATTCTATAACCGATACCGAGGCCGAAAATGTAATTTTTTTAATTTTTGTCTGTCTGTCTGTCTGTCTGTCTGTCTGTCTGTCTGTCTGTCTGTCTGTATCACGGCTGAGCATCACGCCGAAACTGCTGAATGGATTCAAATGAAACTTGGCATGATTTGAGATCTTACTACGAGGTAGGACATAGGATACTTTTTATCCCGTAATCTAGCACGGTTCTTTTGGGAGAGGGGATTAAAGTCAAAACGGGTACTTGGTTATACGCTTGGTCCGATTTTATCAATTTTTCTTAATAATATAATAAATATTAGTAAGGGAACACTCATAGAGAGTTGTTATCAAGGTTTTGTAATCGATCAGGTTAAGCAACGTTAGGTAAGGTCATTAAATAGATGGGTGACCGTTTAACGCCATTTGAACTAAACGGGTCCGTGCTTCGGAGAGCAAGTAAAAAGTGGGTCCCAGTTTTTAACCGACTATAAAAAATGAGGTTATGTATTCGATGCGAATGTCTGTTATTCAAAGTTTAGTTAGCGTAAAAATTGCGCAGGCGGAGCTGCGTGGGTCAGCTAGTTGTAAATATAGCCTTATTACATAGTTTTTACTGTGTCCAACCACTGGCCATCCACTGGGAAAACTCACTGATAATGTGTTTAACCCATTCGTGAGGACCGGGTGATACCCATCTTTCCTGCTCACAAATGTGTCCTCGGCAGGAAAGTTCAGGAGTGGGGGCTCGTTACGTCACACCTCAGTAAAAATTGTATAAAGGTGTGACGGCACGCGGAATTTCAACGCACTACAATAATATGTTCGTAATTAATCGACAAAAGAAATACGTGTCCAATATGATTTGACATTTATAATTGTATTGATACACCCTCACGGATCGGAAAGGGGTTTTTTATCATTCTGTATACAAGAGCGTACATTATCTGCCCATAGCTCTAGCTATCAACAATTACTAGACAATGAATAGAACGTAAATAGCTATTGGTGTATAAATAAGTACGCCAAAAGTTGTTGATCTGCGGATTGAGCACGTTGACGCCTATCTATGTGACAATGTCACCTTCTCAAAGCTTCGAAGCTCCGTCTTATGCTTAACGTAACATTTAACATTAACAATGTTAACAATATTATAATTTATATTATTATAAGTTACTTATTTCTCAAGTATAACAGAGAGCTTTTAAGTAGGTATTCATTCAGTATAATCTTTTTTTTAAGCCGACGACACGAGAAGCACGGTTGTCTGATGGTATGCGGCTCACCAGCCTCTCTCTCTGTAAATCCTCACTCTCCTACCTCTATAAAGTTGTTAACTATTTTTAATTTTAATATTTTTTTTTATATCATCATCATCACCAGCCAGTCCACTGCTGAACATAGGCCTCCCCCTTGGAACGCCACAATGAACGACAATTGGCTACTTGCATCCACCGGTTACCTGCGACGCGCACAATGTCGTCTGTCCACCTAGTGGGAGGCCTACCTACGCTGCGTCTTCCGGTTCGTGGTCGCCACTCGAGAACCTTTCTTCCCCAACGGTTATCGGTTCTTCGAGCGATGTGGCCTGCTCATTGCCACTTCAACTTGCAGATTCTGAGAGCTATGTCGGTGACGTTGGTTCTTCGGCGAATCTCCTCATTGCGGATTCTGTCGCGCAAAGAAACTCCGAGCATAGCTCTCTCCATAGCTCGTTGTGTGACTCTTGAGCTTCTCTTTTTTATATCAATCTTCCTTATTAGATAGTCATCATTATCATCATTAGCCAAAGACGTCCACTGCTGAACATAGAACCCTTAGAAGGGACGGGTTGCCATAATTCACATACTTGGCAGGCGTCTTGGGAATTGCAGTATAGGTGGTAGGTAATCCAATAGAAGACGCTGCTGCCCGTCTTCTTGCTTTTCCTTAGTCGCCTCTTACGGACACCCAGCAGGAGGAGATTGGAGGGTGATAATCTAACCCAGACACCTCACGGGTAACGGAAATGTTACTTTCCTGTTAATCAGGTGAGAACCTATACCTCCAGGTGAGATCACCTTTCCAGTTAATCAGGTGAGAGCAATATAGGCAGATGCCTAGAGAGCAAGACAGATGCCTATATTGCTTTATCGACGACCTCCGATCTGCAAAGTAGGTAAACAGTTTCCCTATACGCTATGGAGTCTGCCACCAAAGTTTATACAGTTAAATACAGTAAATACTTATAAAAAGTTAAAAGTAAACTTAAAAGCAAATGTTCTAAAATAAATCGCCACCCCACCAGATCACGAGGATCAAGGGTGTTTCTTGATCACGAAATGTCTACATGTGTAAGTAATGAAGAGAAATATGTACTTACTACGTAATCCTTTGAGAATAGGAACGCAATACAACGTTATATCAAAACCTCTTTTTTGTGAAACGTGAAATGTGGAAATGTATTACAAAGTGTTGTCTCGGTAAGCGAGCTTAAGGACAAAAAAATGTTTTATGTACTGAATTAACTTAAGAGACATTTTTACATTATTTTATTATTAATATTTTTTTGAGGTAGGGTATCGTGGGAACGTCAGCTCAAAAATGAAGAAGCCCTAATGCAGCCCTGTTAAAATTCTGTTAAATTACAAAACTGATCATTTCCACTAACGCTACGTGGTTTAGCGGAGCGGGTATAATGGGCTATAGGTAGATACAATCGTAAAAGTGTATTTTGTAAATTCGTCCCCAAACAATAATTTGTCACCAATAAAGTATCGCAACAACCATAAATTCAATCCAAAAGTTTTGAACTAAATTCCATAAAAAATGCCACAAGTAGGTAATCTATCTACGTAACTATCGAAGTCAGCAAGAAATATTTCTTGAGCATTTACACAAGTTATATAGGTACAATACCATTCAAAATTACACCTACGAAGCTATCGTAACAGCTTTATCTCGAGCATTATAAGGTTGAATATCGCATAAAAAATATTTTAGCGAAGAAAATTGAATCTAATAATTTATATTATATCTGTGTAAAGAAATAAGAGGACAACTTATCATAGTTTTGTCGACGCATAGGCGATAAATATAGCGTGTCGTACAGCGCCATCTATCATTGTTTCGAGACATTTGTTTATGGGGAGCAAAATGAATAACGGGCCAAGTTTTTCTAAAAAGAAAACCTATAAACACACCTGCTAGTGAGAAGCCTTTTCAGTCCTTTTTATTAGTGAGTCTAGTATGAGTCTGATAGTTAACAAAAATCATCAAAAGTGATTACTTATATGCTTTTATGAAGTTAATCATTTAATTACATAAAATAAATAAATATATAAAAATTCTAACTTACAAATCGGCATTGAATAATTTTGACACCCTGGTCCATACCGAAAATTATAAGAATAACGAATAATCAATAATATCGATGTTAACTTAACTTAACATCGTTCGGTGCACCAAATTCGTTGCATTTGAACATTTGTCATGGTTACTCTTTTCCAAATTGTTACTAAATTGCAAAACTCTGTTCGATAAATCTCTACTCCAACTCTACAAAGTAAATACGAACTTTGTTTCGTTTGAACCAATGCCAAACCGCTTTGCTTGAAATTCGATTGAAACTTACTGCAGACTGCTGGTTTAAAACAACATTGTTTCCTGTTGGCACCCATCACTAGGCTGAATGTCGAGGATGTTGAGAGCGGGGCCACCGCGGGCAATAATATTAGTATATAATAATAATAATAACTTTTTATTTCAGACTGCATAGGCCCATAGATAAATACCTTAAACTAACATACATATTAAATACAATATAAAAGTTATTACATTAAATTAACACGTCGTCTTCGTGTCGCGCGCGGTGTCATGTAGCCGACCTCTGAAGCGGCGAAACAAGACACCCTTCGGCCAAAATTCCTCCTTCATGAAGGTCGACAGATGGGCGGTCGGTATTCTCACCACAAAGGAATTAAAATTCACCCTATGGCGGGACTCCAACCGTTCGATCCTCAGTAAGAACTTGGTCTTCACTCTCATGTATTCTACGATCTCCTCCGCCTTCGTAGAATATAATTTATTTTCATTTATTTCATAAAACAATGTAAGGTATGCCTTATTCTAGTTCACAAAATTAAAGTGCATATCTTATATGAGGCCGCAGTAGCAAATCATAATACCCCCCGTACTAGTAAGAACTGTGTTACAGTAGGGTATTATTCCTTACAATAGTGACCAAGATAGTGACGCGTGTTTATACGAAAATACAATATACTTATTTTTTGACATTTTTAGGCTCCTTTTAACACATGCATAGAGTAGTAATTAAAACTTATACTAGAAATTATGTTAAGCTGTGTGTGTGCGTGTTTACGTAAGTACGTGTTTGTGTGCATGGAGAGTGTGTGTGAGTTTAAGTATGTATATGTGTGTGTATGTGGTGTGTGTAAGCTAGCTACTGCGCAGTTTCAAACACAAATCTCAAAAAGATTTTCGGTACTTCTATAATCTAATGATAGCAGATGTTTATGTAGAGACTTTTTACAAAAGTGTGACTTTAATTTTCTAATACTCAAAATCTTGTTAAGCTTGTTATAAAGAAAAGGACCGAGAAATAAAGGAAATCGCTTAGCAAATTTTGTCCTACACCGTGGTTTTTTATAAACTTCGTCAGCTCTTCTAATCGAGTTAGAAAAGTCTGGTTCATTTTTATGTTGTTTACATATGATTTTTTCTATGTACAACTGACGGACATTTAGAACAGAGCTTAATCGGTATAATTCGTCGGTAGGGAATCTATAATTTTTAAATGATATAGTTTTAAGAATGGCACGCTGTGCTCTTTCAACTTTTATTAAATATGTTTTTGCACATCCGCCCCAAATGATTATACCGTATGAAATAATTGATTGGCATAATGCAAAGTAAGTCGTTCTTAATAGCTTATTATCACATAGGTACCTTAAATTTCTAAAAACGTAAATCAGCTTCCTAATGCGACCAGAAAGTCCAGAAATTTGTTTATTCCAATTTAGTTGTTCATCGATTGCAATACCCAAATATTTAACTGAAGTTGTAACAGAAAGGCTACGACAATTACAATTTTGTACAACGTCACAAGAATGGACTCTCACATTTATACTATCCGGTGGTGGCTTATGATTTGTTTTTATATAATATGTGATTATTTTTGTTTTTGTTTCATTGAGTGTCAATAAATTGTTATCAAGCCATTTGGTTATGTATTTAAAACCTTCATCAGCGTTTTTATTAACATCTTTCCAATCAATCCCTGTAAAAGTAATGACCGTGTCATCTGCGAATGAAACGATGTCTGCATTATGTATCTTTAATTTAGATAGGTCGTCAATATATATAAGAAATAAGGTAGGACCTAAAATACTACCTTGAGGTACACCATGTTCAACTACCTCCTCTGTGCTTAAGCAGCCCTCAACCCTGACTGTTTGTCTTCTGTTTGATAGGTAATCCGTGATCAGTTTCAGGGGCAAGGCCCGAATGCCCTTGCATTCTATCTTTTTTAAGAGGATGGGCACCGAGATGGTATCAAAGGCTTTAGCCAAATCTAGAAAAATACTTAGACATTTTTTGTTTTGATCAATATTGTTAACTATAAATGAAACCAAATGGTGCATAGCGTCTTCTGTTGATTTGTTTCGTCTAAAACCAAATTGATTAGGTGACAATAAGTTCTGGTTTTCTAAGAAATTTATTAGTCTGTTGTTTAAAGCTTTTTCAATTATTTTTGATAGTGTAGGAAGTAATTATATGGGTCTATAATTGGCTAAAATGTCTCTGTTCCCAGACTTATGAAGCGGTACTAGTAAAGATTTCTTTAATGCTGCTGGAAATGTGCCATACGTGAAACAAAGATTGCAAATAATTGTAATAGGAGTTGTTAGCGTCGATGATGCCAATTTTAAAAAGTTTGATGTTATACCATCCCAACCACTTGATTTGCTATTTTTTAGTGTCCCTATAATTCGTGAAATCTCTATTTCATCCACAGGGAGCAACATAAATGAATTAGATGGTGCAGGTAGTATATCTAGGTTTTTTATAAGCTCCTTTATATTACTATTAGTCTTACGAATTATGTCTTTAGCAAGGTTCCTACCAGCGATGGCAAAGTATTTGTTGACTTCATTTAAGGAGTCTTTCGGATTACATTTCAGTCTGAGTAGTTCAGAACTGTTATTTGTTTTAATTTTAAAGTTGCTACTTTCTTTTATTATTTCCCATTGTTTTTTAAGGTTGTTTTTATGTTTAGCTATTTCTGTTCTGTAATACGCTCTTTTGAGATTTTTAAGTACATTATTACAAGTGTTTCGATATCGCTTGTATATTGTGAGAAGTTCGCTGTTCCCTATGTCCTTCTTTACCTTTCTGTTTAGTTTGTCTCTATTTCTCATGCATCGTAGTAAACTGGGCGTGATCCATGGTTTTATTGATCTCTTTCTACGTGAAACCTTTTTTGTTGTGGTATGTTTATCTAAAATGTCTGTCACAATTTGTATAAACAAGTTTGTGGCCGTTTCAGGATCGTTGTTATTCAGAGTAGCTATCCAGTCTATCATACGTAGTTCTTCTATTGCGGTTTCATAATTTGTTTTAGAATAAGTTAATGGTTTCCGTGTAACACCTCTTTTTTCTTTATTCATAGTTAGTATAACAGCTGAGTGGTCTGTGATACTAGTTTCACAGACAATAGTATTTGTAGGATAAGACGATTTGCTAAAGGTATGATCTAGACATGTTTTAGAATGTGTGGGCAGCAAATGTGTAGGTGATAAACCATGTGAGGCTAAGAGAGTAAGGTAATCATCGGATTTTGGATCTTTGTTGTTCGGTGATATATCTACATTGATATCTCCAACAATAATTATGTTTTTATATTGCTTAATTTTAATTAGTAAGTTGTCTAATGAGTTTAGAAAATTGTCAATTCTTTTAAATGATGGTGGTCTATATATACACAAAATGGCCAGATTTTTTCCTTTTGTTATTAGGAGGCAACTGGCTTCATTTAGGGTTGGTTCCTCTACATTAAAAGCGACATCAAGTTTAGCGTATACTACCACACCATCATTCTGATTTAGGTAATTTGATGATGAATATGACTGGTAATTTGTAATTTGAGGTAGGTTTGCCACTTTCGATAACCAACATTCCGTTAGTATAATTAGGTCCATTTCAGTGCTAAATCTCTCTAACGTCACCAACATGTCATGAAAATTGTGTCCAATGCTTCTTATGTTTTGATGTATCAAGCTTAAACATGTGTTTGTCTGTTTTAAGATACTATTACACTCTTCAGGCAGGCTCACTAATACTGCATTCGTGACATTGATGTTAGAATCAATGTCATCTCCTAAAATTCCTATTTCGTTCATTTTTTATATCTGATTTAAAACAATGCGTAGTGTTAACAGCAAGTAGTCCGTCCTGAAGAGTACAAGTAACTGTGTATAATTTTGTATATGGATGTTTTTGTGAGACTGTGAAAAGCCAATGTATTTCTAGAATTAATAACTTATAAGATACAAAAAGCATGCAAAAACCTATATTAATAAAACGTAATAGAAGTAAGATAAGTAAGCAGTTGGGTTTACAGTTAAGTTTTTTAGATAATAATCTTATTAACACTAGTCATTGTGTTACAAGTAAGTTATTTAGACATTTTTCTGTTTTAATACAAAAGAATTTTGAGCTTGGATCTTGTTTCAAATATATTTTTCCATTTTTGGCCCAACAGAATTGCCAATTGTTTTTCTTTGCAAATTCGTTAGCTTGATGGAATAGTTTTCTTGAATTTCCAGGTAGATATTCGGATATGTAAATTGGTTGTTGTTTATTCATGAGGCCTATATGCTTTGTATTAAGTTTTTCATCCTTCACCTTGTCTTTATTGAAGGTGCGTGTATAAGTTAGTATGTTACTTTTTAATGATACTTTGGAAAACTCTACTATTATTGGCCTCGTGGTATTAGTTTTTCCTGGAAGTCTATATATATCTCTAATATTCGAACCATCAATCGGCATATTGAGAGTTTTACCAAGTTGATCCAGGTATGAGATAATTTTATCTGGTGATTCATCTGACATTTTCGGTACATTTCTTATTTCTATTGTTGATGATCGTGTGCTGAGATCCATATCATCCAATCTGTTTTCCAAAATTTGGATTTTCTCTACAAATTCCTTTCGATTATTTTCTAGGCCCTCTATCTGATTTATTATCTCCTTGATTGTTGCATTTACATTTTCTAGTGCACTTTCAATTCCAAGATCGGTCACTTGTATTATTTTATTCTGTTTCTTAATTTCGTTGACGTCATCCACCAATTTATTCAGCAGAGCGTCCTGCCCATTTTTCCAGGATGATAGCATTATCTTAACCTCATTTAAATCTTCCTTGAGGTCATCATACTTGGTTATAGGAGAAAAATCTGGTTTCGCTCTCTTAACACGTGCAGTAACGTAGGATGCATCTTTTAATAAAGTCAGTTCGGTGTCAGACACTGATTGCATCAATATCGATGACGTAGCAGCGGGAGGGGTGCGATCCATCGGCATCTTAACTGACGTTAATTAATTTTCCCTTAAATTTTTCGATAGGCTAAAAGCCTTAGTTCCAAACTAGATTTTGTTTATGGTCTATGACTGAGGACTGAATGACAGATTGTATCTGTCAATGTCGCTAGTCAGTTAACCGTAAGTCAGTCGGTAGACAAACTTTATATTCCACTTTCAAAAAGTTTTAAAATTTTTGTATTGTTTTCACATTAATACTTGTTATTATGACTAACCTTATCGCCATCAATAGTTAACATAGGCACTAAGATCAACTGTTAATGTTAATATGCAAATAGTATAATTTATATCACTTTTTCACAATAAAAATTAAAGAGCCGTTGTAATACACGTCTATTTCGTATAGCTGGTGTTGCCAAACTGAATAATGAAGCCTTGACACATAAAGCAGCGTCGTGGGTTCAGCCGGACGGAGCAGGTGGTTCGGGTGGAGGTGGTGGTGGTGTATATCGATGGTTTAAGTAGTTTTTTTTTTATTTAAACTATTCACGACACCAGCAAGACGTTCGCGTCATGGTAAGCGACACGCCTACCTATAGACAGCTGCATTGCACTGCCGCTCCTCACCGGAGACATGAGTTATTAACTGCCGGTCCCAATATCCTATCGATCCTTTCCTATAACTTAAAATAGTTACCATCGATAGCTTTAATGACATATTTCCGTTTCAATGATAACATTCTATTCTATTCTTGGTGGCTATAAATTTGGGCCCGGTATTCCCGGAACGCACTTCGACCCAGTTGGATCCATTGTGCATGCCCTAGCCCTTACTCTGTTGCTGGCGTATCGAAGAGCTCCCTCAGGTACGCTACGATCGCGCCAGCTTGGAGCTGTATATAATCGTTTGGTGTAGGATAGGCTACTCCCAGATGATGCAACCTACGTCTCGCAAGAACGTCGCAGCCACACAATATGTGTCGCATTGACTCTTTTTTCATCTTCGCAGAATCTGCAAATGTCACTAGTACTTAGCCTCATTCTGTGTAGATGCTCGTTGGTGCCAAAATGTCCCGTAAGTGCACCCATCAGGTGCCTTATTTGTGATCTGTTTAGGTTTAATAATTTGACCCCACAGTCCACCCTTCCGCTAGAGAACGCTTTGAAGTGGTTAAGGCCTGACGCTGCCCTCCATTCCTTCATGTGTTCGTTTCTAGCATGTGCAATGATAACATATTAGCAGCTTATGTACCTACTGTTGGTTGTTCAAATGACAGTCTGTCAGGGTTTTAGTTATCGCTCCATTTCGGAGGTTTATCGCGGGATATCGATGACTTGATCGATAATTTTAACTTATAGTAAGGGATCGATCTACCTAGTGCCCTTTACACCGAAACACAGCAATGTTTACACGTTTCTGCTTGGCGGTAGACTATCTGACACCGTGGTGATACCTACCTGGACGGTCTTTTGCACAAGGGTGGCTGGTGAAAATACCGGACACAAACTTAAAGGTTGGAAATGCGCTAGAGATTCTTCTGGTGTTGCTAGCGTCCATAGGCTAGGGTGACTGCTTACCATCAGGCGGGCCGCATGCTGGCTGTCCACTTTGGTAATATAAAATGACAGCTGCACTGCACTATCGCTGGTCACCCATTAATTAGAAATTATCTGCCGCACTCACAAACACCAAATAACTTTAATTCCAATTAAGTGACTTTTTACAATTTATTTATTTCGACTGTCGGAGCTATTTATAAATATTTTCAATTATTAAATACGAGATAATTGATATCTCTACTCACTATCCGCATATTAACTATTAAAGGGCTTTGAGTGTCGAAATAATCCAATTTCAAAAAATGCATTAATGATTATTAACTATAATTGACGTTTGTAAATTCAAAATTCAAAAATTTTTATTTCAAATAGGCTTAACGCTGCTAGCGTTAA
The DNA here is from genome assembly GCA_911728495.1 of Furcula furcula. Classification (NCBI taxonomy): domain Eukaryota; kingdom Metazoa; phylum Arthropoda; class Insecta; order Lepidoptera; family Notodontidae; genus Furcula; species Furcula furcula. The sequence goes on along the minus strand of OU452259.1, from coordinate 21,132,517 downwards.
GCCTATTTGAAATAAAAATTTTTGGCATTTTAGTTTTTAGTTTGTTGTATTTTCGTCGTATTTTTTATTTTATTTGATATTTTGAACGGCAGGACACACTGTCGCTGGTGCTGATCTAATTGTAAAAAGACAAACTTTGTTTTAAAAAAAAAGTGATAAAATGACAAGCCCGCTGAGTTTCTTGCCGGATCTTCTCAGTTGAGGCCGCGTTGTGATCCGGTGGTAGCTTCTTTAAAAAAAAAAACATGACCTTTCAAAAGTGCTAAGCCGTTAAGCCTATTTGAAATAAACTATTTTTGAGTTTGAGTGCCCTCCTGACGAACACAGCAATGTTTACGCATTGCTGCTTGACGGCTGGGTATGTATCCGACATGGCGGTGGCGATCAGGCAGGACGGTCCTCCGAATACTTAAATATTGAGCTAGTGCTTGATTGCACAAACTGACGGAAAGCGGTGGTACAGTGGGGGACTATAAAACGTACAACATATCAGAAGCCTTTTCTTATACTCTACCGTTGAACACAAAACACACATTATTTATTTGGGACTAATCGCACCACTCATTCCCACCACTGTGACTCCTGTTAGACAGGATCTACAGTGGTCACCAGTGAAGACACCGAGGTTTGACCCTCGGCGAGTCCAGGGGAAACGCTAAAATGTATTGGAACCCGCAACAAATTTAATTAGAAAAGTGTATAGGAGGAGTTAGAAAAATATAAAATCCACTTCCCTCCTTTGCAAAGCGGGAGACAAGTAAAAATTACACAGGTCGAGATAACCTCAGAACGAGAGATTCTTACAGGTGCACCAACTAGATTCAGTCCACCTGCAAGGCACCACGGAAGTTACTAAATTTAATGGGACCTACATTTAGATATCTACTTACTATTAAACTTGTTTCCAATAATAGGTATGGCAAAAACGCTTGAAAGCACGGAAGTTTTCCGTACCACAGGTAGTCGCCACAAGGTCCGAGTAATATACAACTCCGGAAGTTATTTCCAAACTGTCCAACATAACATTGCGCTCAATGTGCCAGAGATCACACTCCCAAAGTATATGATGCGCAGTTTGTTCGAACTCATTATTTACCGTAGAACATTGGCATAGAGGTGAAGATACCAATTTAAAAGAGAATAGTTTGCTTTTAAAGTTGCCATGTCACGTCATAAATTGTGCAACGCAGTGGTCTACTTCTATCCATGATCTATCAAGTCGCTCACGGACATCCGGGAAAAATAAATAAAGGTGTCGGCCCTCTGAGGACGCATCCCATCTGGCTTGCCATTCTGTTAAGAGGTCTTCATAAACAACAGCTTGAGACCTAAATAATCGCAAAATTTTAATACCGTCACGGCGTTTATGTTTTCATGGGAGGAGTAATAAGTCTTTGTACTACTAAGTCGACCGCTAACACCGGTAAAGCTTTAGTACTGACCGTTCTATATGCTTTACACAAGAATATCAACGCCAGACGCTGACTTTGTAGCAATTTACCTACGTCGTGTAGGAAATAATATAGTTAAGTATTGCTGCTAAATCTTTAAAACTAAGGATCTAGGTCAGCTCGGCCATAGCTCATTATGGATTGGGTGGCGGTGTTGCGACCCCAGCCCCCGTACGCTCCATGTCAGGTTCCCGGAGGGCTATAATGCGCCCCCGGAGAGGCGGGCTCAAAGGCCAGGGACTCTTTGTTTCCTGGTACATCCCACTGGAGAGCATTCTTTTTTTTTTTGACGCGGGGGAAATCTTCCAAAGATCCCTGGGAGCTGTGGGGCTCGACCGGGGTATGTGGGATTCTTACCCACTAAAACCCCAGCGGCTGTCGCATCGGCACATGAGAGGGGGGACCCCAGGGCTCTCCTGTGGGATCTGCACCAGGGGCCTCTCGGTGCCTTGCCTTTGAGTCCGCCGCCGGGGCGCATCGTAGCCCCCGGGAACCTGACACGGTACTCACAGGGACGGGGGTCGCAACCCCGCCGCCGTCCTCCTCGGAGTCGCCGCCGTACTCAATGGACGTTCAAAGGGCCCACACCCCGAACGTCCAGCGACTCCGAAGCCCACTGGAGAGCCTAGGCCAACATGAACAACAAAAACATGTCAATACCAGAGCCCAGTGCCGAATTAGCCATATAGCAGGGGTCAGTAAATGCTACGGGCCCCGCGCTTATGCGGGCCCCGCGCATATAGCAAAGAAAAAAAAAGAAGTAAATAATATATTTTTCTTATACCATCCACCGTCCGTATCACCGTCTATATCAGTGAAATAAAATTATGTTTCTTTTCTTTTTTAGTTATCCTATAAAAACATTGACCGCATCATATTATGATTTTGTAAGTTGCCAACACGACAATACAGAATATCTAGATGCCTATATTGTCACAGAATACATAATATTGTCTTCAAGCCTGTCCTTTCCAAGGAAAATAAATAGCCCTTACGCTTCAAGCTGTTCGTATAACCAGTCCATTTACAATAGTTTTCAGTTGATAGACTACTTTAGATAGATGGCTACTTTCTTATTAGGAAGACCAGATCACATTAAATGTTTGAATGGACAAGGGTGCTTTTAACCTCGCTCGCTTTAAAGCTAAAAGTAAGATCCAACAGGTACCCGTTCTTGGAACTGTTTATGCCGATGATGTCTGCCTCACGGCTGACAGTTTGCAGCCTTTCTAAGGTTATCTAGACAGTTTAGAAGAATCCTGTCAAAAAATCGGTTTAGGTTCAATCAATACGTCAAAAACTCAGATTTAGAAACAACCTGCAAAAGGTCAATCTTCAGATGACACTGCGGTAGATCTAGCTGAAAAGCCACTGGATGAAGTTGTAGCCTTTCGATATCTTGGAAGTCTAGTGGGTAACGACAATCGTCTTAATTCTGAGATACTTGCCAGAATCGCGAAAGCTGCTGCAGCCTTTGGCAAATTAAGATAACGTGTTTGGAAATCGCACGACCTGAAAATCAAGACCAAAATTGCCGTGTAAAAAGCTATTATGCTTCCTATACTGTTGAACTTCCTCAGAAACCTGCTGCCTTTACATGAAAGATATTAAACGCCTTTACACCTTCAATTTAAAATATCTCTCCGCTTAAGGCTGAGATGGCAAGATCATGTAGCTAACACTAAGGTACTTCGACGAATGGGTTTGGAGGGCTTGTTAATGAAAATCCAACGGCGTTGGTGTGGGCACTTAGTTCGCATGGGCTCATCCAGGTTACCTAAGATCAGCTCCTGCGCTGAGATTGGCTCAGGTAAGCACAAACCCGAACCGTCTCAAACGCAGGTTTGATGATTTCCAGCCTCCCGAACAAGCCGGGTTCCGAAAAGGCTTTAGCACCGTAGACCACATACAGTGGGTCTTGTCCTCGGCCGAAACGGCGGTTCGTCGTCCATTTCAAGGGTCAAGCTGATATCCTGACCGTCCAAACCGACTTCACTGCAACGATCACAGATTGTGATGGTGGTCCGGTACACGGACACCGCACAATTTCGTGCAAGGCCACATGCGCGCTTGCGGGGGCCATACCCTGGGACTTGAGGTGCTGGTGTTGACCGCAATTTACTGGCAGAACACAGAATCTCGGAGCCAGGGTGGAGCACCTCCTCGTGAAGTTAAGCGATGGCGAAGGAAAGCACAATCCGACGACCTTGTTTGGTCGCACTAGCATATCGGTGGTGCGCCCGGTGGTAAAAGACTGGGTGCACCGAAAATACGGTACGCTCACCTTCCGGTGGCTCATAGGCGAATAGCGGGACGAGTACACGGCGAAGCTACGCACTCTTACGTTGTTAACGTTCTATCTGCGATCGCGCGGGATATGTGTACGAAAAAGAGGTGGACATGTGGAACATGAACTGTACCTAATTCAGAAAAATAGTAATAAACGTCATTTCATACCTATTTCGTTTGTTTTATTTTATTTTCTGACCCAAGTGATACATTTCACGCTTACGTACCGTTATTTTATCTAATACCTTGGCGCATTTCATGACTATTTTTTTTAATAATTTAACTATTATTCCAGCTCGTTATACCTTGTTGGATAGCTAATGAAACTGAGTTATTTTTAATCTTATCTGCAGCATAACTGTCATAGACATATTTTGTAATATTTCGGAAAACAAAAAATATTTTCAACGAATTTATTTCAATTTCTAGCTATCAACCATCTACTACGAGTCGTAGTCGTAGTCTACGACTCAGGTGGGATAGTAATCTGCAATTTTATTAGTGTTGATAACAATAAAGCAACTTATCTAATACACAAAAATCGCAAACACAAATAAATTAGAGGCAAAAATCCAAAAAATATAGGCCAATGGACAAAAACATCGGCTAACTTTTTAAAAAATCTTTAAAGTCTAATATCTTGATAACGGTTTAGTTTGGAGTATGATGTTTCTCAGTCAAATCAGTCAGACTGATGGAAACTACAACCTCTTCAAGGATCTAGGTCGACTTAACCTTTAACCCTAGGGTTTTAATAAGCTACAGTGCTTTACCATCCTAGATAAAATCGCGGCTTGCCATCAGGTGGGATTGCGGTCAAGCAAGCACTAGCTCTTATGTCATGTAAAAAGGTAATGAAGTGTAGCGTATAAATAGCATTTTTTTATCTTCTTTCAACGTCTGAATGACCTCACTATAACAACAAAACCTATGCAAGTCAAGGGCCCCCGCGTTCATTCTTGCTACGGGCCCCGCGCTGGCTTAATCCGGCACTGAGTTAACTAACTTACAACGTGTATCTCGCCGAAACAAAGTAAAACCTACAGTAAAACCACAGTCTATAAACCAATACAGTCGTCCGACGAAGCCGTCTAGACAGGGCAATCGTGCGGGGTGTGAGACGCGGGTAGGCGCGCCCGAGCTGCGTACGCTGCTGCCGCCCGAATTAGTTAGTAGCTCGGGACATAACTTTCAGGGCTTACGCGTATTTGTTTTAACCGACTTCAAAAAAGGAGGAGGTTCTCAATTCGTCGTGTATGTATTTTGTTTTGGAATCAGTTATAGTGGTTTATACTACCTGTGCTGTGTGAGAGAGATATTATTTTACACATTTTCAATTCCAAAACGATGGATATCTTTTTTTTTTTAAATGTTATTGGTGTCATTTTCGAGGTTTCTCGGGGTGCTGATTACGAAAATGGCATCCATTTTCAAATTCAAAATGGCGGATTTTTTCTTTTTTCAAAAAATTATTATTGGTGTCATTTTCGAGGTTTCTCGGGGTGCTGATTACGAAAATGGCATCTATTTTCAAATCCAAAATGGCGTATTTTTTTATTTTATTTTTATTTTATTATATTTGGGAAACATACAAATTATACAACTTATTACTAAATTATGATCCGATAGTACAAAAATCAGTTAAGTTTCCACTACTAACTAAATCATAACACTATAGAGCTAACCACGTACGCATGATATTAGAATAAAAAAAAAAAGTATTAAATTACAAGTTAAAACAATAAGAACTAAATAAATCAAAATAATATTATCTGTAGACAGCGAAAGTGACAGAAATTTGGAACTGATTAGTTTTTTTTTTTTTTTTTTTTTTCATTTATTTATCGTTTAAAGAATACATATAATATGCTGTTAGCTTATTATAGCATTCAAAACCACGGAGGTTTATACAGGCTATGCTATAACGGCTTACATTGAGACTTAATCAACATTTATCAGTTAATATAAGTAGGTATTAATCTAGGTTAACTAACAGGTTACAAAAAATAAATGAAGTTGCAGAGTTAATGGATTGAAGGGTAAATGCATTTGTGAACTCAATATCAATTATTGTTTAAATTATTTAGATAGTAAACTTTAAGTTTATCTTTAATATTCTTAGGATTTATGCTATCGCGAAGATCGGAGGGTAGTTGGTTAATTAGCCGCGGAACAAGGTAGGCAGCGGACCGCTCGCCGTACATATTGTTAGCGCGCGGCGTACATAGTTGGCCCTGGGCTACAGCCCGCGTATATATGTACATGATGTTTGATTTGTTTCTTGAGATCTGTTTTAAAAAAATATTTTTTGAGCAATTCGTACTTGACATGAGTATGGACCGGTAAGATGCCACAATGCTTAAATAATCCATTTTGGTCATTATGGAATTGCTGTCGGACATTATTAGAAACAATGTTTTTTATAATTCTTAATTGTAGATTGTAAATTTTATTAAGATATGTCTTAAAAGTGCGCCCATAACAACAAAGTCCATATTGTATATATGATCCTGCTAGTGAATTATATAACATTAGCTTAACTTTATAAGGTATTCTATTTTTGAGATTAATAATATTTGCTAGAAACTGCCTAAGCTTAGTACACACTGATTCTATATGATTACTCCAGTTAAATTTGTTATCAATATGCACACCGAGGTACGTCTGCGAATCAACAACATCAACACAAGGGCAGCTACAAATATTGTTAATAGAAGCATGTAAGCATTGGTGATTGTGGGCCACTAAACGATTAGAATGGGTTACTGATTTGATATAGGATGATTTAATGACAATCAGTTTAGTTTTATTACTGTTTAAGACAAGATTAGCATCATGGCACCATTTTAAAAGCGAATTAAGATCGGATTGTAAAAGGTCATAAGCTTTTTGTGGGTCTTTATCGGCAACAACCAAACAAGTATCATCTGCAAACTGGTAGATTTTACTGTGAACAATAATCTTACTCATGTCATTCACATAAGACAAGAAATGGAGTGGGCCCATTACGGATCCCTGCGCCGTACCCTCAGTTGAAGTTATCGGGTCACTATATGTATTATTAACCTTCACAGAGAATTGACGATTCTGAAGATAATTTTTGCACCATTCTAACATAGATCCTCGAATACCACAATTGTCTAGCTTTGTAATGAGTTGTTTATGTTGCAGAGTATCAAACGCCCGTGAGAAGTCAATAAATAAGGCCAGTACATGCTTTTTATTATTTAAGTGCTCATTGACTGTATTAGTGAATTTTAGTAACAGATCCGTAGTGCCTTTACCAGACTGAAAGCCGAATTGATTTCGATAAATAACCTCATGTTTTTTATAGAATTTATGTATCTGTTCACTGAAATATTTCTCAACAATTTTATTAATTGTTGAAAGTAGTGTTATAGGACGATAATTAAGGTAATCATCTCGCCTACCCCTTTTATGTATCGGTCTAACACAACCTAACTTTAATTTATCCGGGTATATTCCAGTTCGTACGCTGGCATTGATAAGATTGGCAATGGATTCAGATACATCTACACCAACTGATTTTATATCAGATACTCTTATATCATCGACTCCTGGTGCTTTTTTTGTTTTGAGATTTTTTATAATTTTATGAATTTTATCACCTGTAGCTCTTTGGAAGTATATACTGGAATCAACTGGTTGAAAGTACGTATTTGGGTCTAGCAGTTTTGTGTTACAATTAGGTACGATATCTTTAACAGCCTTGTCAAATTCAGTAGCAAAATTCTCAACAAGATCTTTATTAGTCAACCCCTGTCCCTCAAATGCTCTCATCACCACTTCATCGATGGACAATGTCACTCGCCCCAGTATTTGATTTATTATTTGATACACTTTCTTTATATTTGTAAAGTTATCTTTTATTTCTTTAGCATAGTACTTATTTCGCCTGATTTCCAAAATTTTATGAACTAAGTTACGGGTTTTATTATATTCCAGCCTTAGTTTCAAATTATTAGTATCGTGTTTCCATAAAGTGAATAATTTATCGCGTTTCTCACATAGTCGAGTGACATTCACATCAATCCAAGGTAATTTAATGGGTCTATTCTGTTTATTATTGTTGTAATTTGTAATGGTTGTTGCGGACCTAATTGCATTTTGAAAAGAAATGTTCATAAAATTATAAATGTCAACGGGTGAACTCATATCATTAGTACGTGACCATTTAACTTTTTTAATCTCTTTATTAAAATAATCATAATTAATTATTTTTTTTGTAACATGCTGTATATGATTAGGCGCCGCTTCGGAAATGCAGGCAACTATGATAGCACGATGGTCGGCCAGTACGATATCGAGCACCGCTGTGTACGGATGTATATTGGGGAAACGGGTGAAAATATGATCGATGCAAGATTTAGTGGTTATATTCAATTTTTTCTCAATCCTAGTATATTCAGATATTCCACACATCAATCCGTGCTCACTGAGTGTTTCTAGATACGAATCCTTTATAGGTGAACTGATTTTAAGGTCTATATTAGTGTCTCCTATCAATAATAGGTTATTATTCATTGAATGTAGTTCGGAAATGCATTTACCTAACTCTTTGACAAAAATATTTTTGTTTGTATTTGGGGGTCTATATACGGCACATACAATTACAGATTGTTTAGAGTTTAGTTTAATTCTGCCACTCAGATTTTCAAAAGTATTTAAGTGCGTATGTGTTGGAATTACAGTGAATTTAAAGTGGCTCCGAATGTAAATAATAATGCCACCGCCCCGTTTCTTCGATCGTAACTGTGTGTACATGTTATAACCTGGTATATTAAATAACTGAATAATACTACTTGATATGCTAGCTTCCGTAATAACAATTACATCAAGAGGTAGTGGGTTGTTATTAATTACTTGTAATAATTTTGTGAAGTTTTTAATCATTGACCTAATGTTAATATGAATACATGTAAAGTTCAAATTGCAGTTATTGGGTAGCTTACGGGTAAAATTATTTAGAGAAGTACAATTGAGCATCTCATTAACTTGTGTGTCCATATTAATAAGAAATGACATGTTTAATTTGTAGTTTAAAGTATGAATAAGTAATTGAGTTATGACTTTAGTTCATTCACTAATTTTAATAAATGGTCAATATCTTGCTTTGAGCGTATGTAATATATTTTGGTATTATTCTCCTTCCTAGCACACACTTTACCATCTTTACACCATATAAACTGATAATATTTACCTAGCTGGATTTTGGCAGTATACAATAACGTTTTAACATATTTGGTTAAAGCTTCTCTAATAAATACACGGTTATTACATTTATCCTGTGAAACGTCCGGCATTAGAGTACCTACAGTAAGACATTGTTCTTTACTGGCGCTTATCCACTGGCTTCGGGCTGCTTTAGTTTTTACTTCCACGATGATGGGGCCTGGTTTATCTTTCGACCCAGGCAATCGTGCTGACTGTTGAATTACGTTCGGATCAACCTTAATTTTTGATGCTATCGTTTCTACTGTCGCGTGAATATTTTTTGGTGGGATATCTGGTAGACCAGCTATTTCAATAGAAGAATCCAGGCGCTTTTGTTCAAGTTCATTCATCGTTTGTTCTAGCACTGCCAATCTTAACTCTTGATTTTTGTTTTTATTTTGTAGATCATGATTTTTATGCTCCAAATCTTTAATGATTGTATCTTGCTTTTTAATAGACAGTTCCATGTCGTTCATTTGAGCACTAAGAAATTGTAAAGATGTCTCGAGGTTGCCTATTTCTTCTCTAAATGCCTTTTTCATTTCTCGAGTAATCTCTTGCACCAATTTACGAGTATCTATAGTGGGTGAGTTTACAATACATCCAGTGTCCGATTCATCATCATCTTCTTCATCGTCTTCTGGAACAAGGTAAGATGATCGGTGAGAGAGATTTTTAAGGCAGTCTTCACAGCTCCATTCAATGCTCGAAGTATTCCGAAGAGTATTAAGTTGCTTGTTAGAAAGTTTAGCACATGAAGTATCAGCATGTACCACCTTATTACACCTGCTGCACTCTAAAGCAGGTATTTTCTTGGTGATGTTTTTCTTACATATAGTACACTTTTTCAACACCATTGCGGGTAGAAGATCTTTTCCTGCTAGTAAACGTATGCGACCTTTCACAACGACGTCTCAACGTAAACTGTTAAACAGTTATTATAACATACTAAGTATACTTACCTAATTTTGGTTTTGAACTCTTTTAATTTCAAATTGAACAAATCAATGTTTGAATAATTATCATTATGACTATGACACGCTCGATACAAAAATGTGTTTTTGGTAAATTTCGACTTACACGAGGGTACAGAAAATAGTGATTGACTACGTGAGAAAAAACGTGGGCATTTAAAACATATGTTACTCATCAGAAATGGTGAGTCCACAAAATTATTAATAATTTTAAACAAAAATAATTGATCTCTTTCCAAGCGACGCTTCTGCAATGTAGGGATATTGGGAATTATTATATTTTCAGAATGGCGGTTCTGTGAACATCTATAACATAGGTGCTTCAAAAATTTTCTCTGCAAGTGTTCAATGCTATCAATATATATTTTATATTGTGGGTTCCATACAACTGATGCATATTCAAGAATTGAACGAACAAAGGCATTGAATAACAAAATTAAAGTAGAGCATAAGCTGAATTCTTTGCCTACACGTAAAATAAAGCCAAGCATGCGATAAGCTTTTGCTGTTATGTGGTCAAAGTGAGAGGAAAACGTAAGCTTGCTATCGATAAATACACCTAAGTCCTTCACCACGGTCTGTCTTTGAAGAGGAGTACCGTCTATAGAATAAGAATGTGATATTGGACACTTTTTTCTGGTAAAAGTTATAACATTACATTTATTTATATTTAATACTAATTGATTTCTTACACAATAACTATGCAGACTGTCCAAATCATTTTGAAGCAAAGTACAATCGGAAGGTGAATTAATAGCTTTGAAGATTTTCATATCGTCTGCATAAAGCAAAAATTTACGATTTTTAAATATAGCTATAATATCATTTATGAATATATTAAATAGCAAAGGACCGAGGTGAGATCCTTGAGGCACACCTGAAGTAATAGGAACAAACGTAGAACAAAAGCCCTTTATAGATACAGCCTGACTGCGATCCCTTAAGTACGACTCTAACCAACGAAGCAGGTCTCCGTGAATGCCTACTGCTCCAAGTTTCTTAATTAGCAAATTGTGCGAAATTTTATCAAATGCTTTGGAGTAGTCTGTATACACTGCATCTGCCTGACCTGCACCGTCCATGGCATTAACTATGTGATGAGTGAATTCGCAAAGATTCGACTCTGTAGATCTTCCGCTCACGAAACCATGTTGCTGGTTTATTATTATGGGTCTTAAAAACGGATATATGTAATCATAAACTATTTTTTCAAACAATTTTGGTATGCTATTTAGTTTAGATATCGGCCTATAATTTTGGACATTATGTTTATCACCTGACTTATGAATGGGAACAACGTAACACTTTTTCCAATCCATTGGAAGCGTCCCTGTGTTTAAAGACAAAGTAAATAACATAAATAAAGGCAACGCAAGATTTTTATGGCATGATTTTAGGAAAAAAGGTGGAATCCCATCTGGCCCACTACCTTTAGTCACATCTAAAGCTTTAAGGTATTTTTCAATAGTCGAAATTGATAACTGTATAGAACCAATACAAGAGTTTCCCGAGCCTGGGGGTTCCAAGGTATCCAGATTATTCTGAATATTGCGCTCAAAAGATGATTGAAAATAATTGTTAAAAAGGTTGCAAATTTCAAGTTGATCTGACGTCAGAACATTATCAAGGTACATAGTATCAGGTAGGTAATTTTCAGATTATTTGACTTTATAAAATTCCAAAAATATTTACTACTACATCTAATATTTTTTTCTGCATCTGTGATAAAGTTGTCATAGCACTCCTGCTGTACACGTTTTTGACGCTCCCGAAGGTAACTGAAAGTATCATAATCTGCAGAACTACCGTATGTTTTCCATTTCTTATGATACTTTAATTTTTCTTTAATAATTTTTATCAAGGGCTTAGAAAACCAAGGAGGATATTTGTTACCAAATGATTTTTTCAGTGGAACAAACTCAGCAATTATTTTATTGATAACATTATAAAATTTATCAAGCGCAACATTAACATCATTCGTATTTAAAATAATGCCCCAGTCAACTTGAGAAAGCGATTGATTAATTGCATCATAATTAGCCACATGAAAATTAGGAGTAAACCGAGTTGAGGATCGAAATAATTTTGTTCCTGTCAAACGTGTGCATATGCATAAGGCTGGGTGATGACTATCCTCTTTAACCAATGGCTTATAACACCGCTTGACGATACAGGCTGTCCCTCCTATAACCAGGTCGAGCTGTCTATCATTTCCATTTGGTATGGTATTAAATTGGGAAAAATTAGTAAAATTAAGAAAGTTATGCATAAGGTCAATAAAAGGATCACTGTGACTAGAATCCAAGTCAGCGCAAGTGCCATTATCATCTGGAGTTGACCATTTTGCAGAACTAATATTAAAGTCGCCTAGTAACAGAAACTTATCGTCTACATTATTCAAGTACGTGTCACTAACACAATCTAACAATATTTTCATGCACTCTAATTGAAGGCGACAGTGCGGCAAATAACAGCAAAATATACGCAACAGAGACCTGGGTCCAGAGGGACACATATTGATAACTACTTCTATAGCTTCAGCAGCGCTGCCAGGAAAAGACAAGTGCCTAGTGGATATAACAGAGAAATCGCGATGAACTGCTACGAGTACACCACCGCCCATGCTATCACCTCTTGACTTATAATCCCTATCACAGCGATAAATATTATAACGACAGTCGAAAAATTCAGAATCATAAAATCCAGAACAAAGCCATGTTTCGCACAAACAAATGATATCATAACTGTTAGTTATTATATTCGTAAAGAAAGCATTTGTCTTAGTTCTAAGACCCCGCACGTTCTGAAAATATATAGATAAATCAAGTCCAAGCATGGATACGGCTTAAATAATATTGATAAAAAACAACACTCATAGCAGAATAAGTTATAGTACTAAAATACTTATTTATTTGGTGTAATACAAACGCAACAGAAAGAGAACAATTACTGTAGAAAATCACAAATAACATAATACCAAAAAGCACAAACAAGTAATATAAGACTATTAATAACGTAACATTCGCAAATTCGTAAATTATGTAGTATGTAAATAATAAATTAAGATAAATTACAACCCTGAAAGCAATAAAAACAATTTGATAATAAACAATACTTATTTTATCTTGTTTAAATCATTTGCATCAGAAATGTGTATAATGGGACTAGCGTCTGAACGACGAACCATAATAGAACAATTTTTTGTCCACATATATTTATAGTTCAATTCACGTGCTTTCGCCTTTGCACGTTGTAGAAGAGACTTATTAAAACTCGTCAAATGATCATTAAAAAATATTAAAGAACTTTGGTTGTTGAATCCAAGATCCGTGGCCTTAAGTTTGAGTTTTCTGGCTTTAGATAAAAATTCGTCTTTTCTATGGCGTGCCAAGAATCGAATCACAATAGGTTTAATTCTATTACCTTTATTATCTTTCGGTGCAACACGAGTAACAAAGTCTATATCATTTCCAATATTTAATGAGAAATCAGCACGTTCTGAAATATTTTTCACGAGTTCCAATAGGTTTTCATTCTTCTTCTCTGGAATACCGTATATCTCAACGTTCGACCTTCTTGACCATTGTTCTTTATTATTGCAGTCAGTATTTAGTTTATTCAAAGACGTTCTTAGTTCAGCAAGCTCTGTTGTCATGGCCTTCATCGACTTCGCTTCTTTTTCAATGTCATTCATCCTATTATTAAGGCTTTCATATTGGTCTGTTATAAAGGACAAAGTTTCCTTGAAGCTCGAAATTTCGTCCTTGAGTGGTTTCAATTGAGAAGTGATGGTATTTATGATTTTTAATTCAAGAGCCGCCCAACGTTTGTCGAACTCTGTGGATACAATTTCTTGAACTTGTTCATAAGTAAGGGATGACGACGGAGATAAAGGAATTACCGGTGACGAATTAGTGCCTCTTCTTATTGTGACATTATCGGGGCTACTACGCATAATATTAGTTGACCGAGCCGGCGTATCATCATTACGATGTTCTCTAGGTTTATTCAGTGAACATTCTGGGCAAATCCAAGCCTTCTTAGCATCACTAGTCATCTGTTTCTGTATGTTTTCTTTAACCAAAAATATGTTATTGGTGTCATTTTCGAGGTTTCTCGGGGTGCTGATTACGAAAATGGCATCCATTTTCAAATCAAAAATGGCGGATTTTTTCGTTTTTCAAAAATATGTTATTGGTGTCATTTTCGAGGTTTCTCGGGGTGCTGATTACGAAAATAGCACCCATTTTCAAATACAAAATGGCGATTTTTTTTTTTAAATGTTATTGGTGTCATCTTTAAGGTTTCTCGGGGTGCTGGTAACGAAAATGACTTCTATTTTCAAATCGAAAATGACTGACATATTTTATACATTTCATTAACAGAAATTCGAAATCCAGTAAATATACAAACCGACAATATTTTTCAGTTGGCCAATGGTGTTTTGAACGATTTGGAAATTAATTAATTAATTACAATATATTACATAACTTTGTAAAACTCTATTTGAATTTGTCTCCACGAAATGCCTTTTTGTATTTCTTACTATGAAGAACTTCAATGAATAAAGTAAATATAAACAAAGAAATCATTACCATCCGCTAATAGAAATATACTTTACTTACTGCCGCACCTACAAACCTCAATTAAATTTAATTACAATTAAGTCATTTTTTGAAATTGTATTATTTCGACACTTGAAGCCAATTAATACTATATACGCTGATTGTGAGTAGAGATATCAATAATTTCGTAATTACTAATAAAAAATAATCATAAGTGGCTCGGCGAGTCGAAATAAAAAGATTACCAAAATACTTAATTGTAATTAAAGTTAATTGACGTTTGTGAGTGCGGCAGGAAGTATTTTACTATGACCAAATAAATAATAAAATAATATTTTAAGTTAATTATAAAAACAAACTGTGACAACCCTACGTGCTACGGAGTGCGCCATGCGGTGTCGGCTTTTACTCAAACATCAAAGGCGTCGAACTACTGTACTAGTTTATATACTGTGGTCTGTGGTAAAACCTAACAGAAACGTGGAGCGAACCGAGCCGGACTTAGCTAGTGCAGTGCTGCCAACGCTCAGGAATAACCCGGGACTAAGCCGGGACTCGGTACTGTAATAATTCGGGACCGTCCGTACAATACAATAACATTATAGGTATATATAGGCGGACCTGTTGGTCTAGTGGTTATACACCCTGGCCGCTGCTACCCAATAACACGAACAAAATGACTCTAGCGAGCCCAATAGGTCGTGGGTTGATACCCAACCTGTGTTTTATTTATCTGCACCCCTCAGTATGTATTTGCATAAAAAGTATGAACTTATATAAGTATTAGTACCAACGATTGTCTGGTTGCTATGGTACAGGCTCTGCGTAGTTTGGGATCAGATGACTGTTACTTAATTATGATTATACTTTTTCACCTATTAATTATGTACTTTTTATCCACGAAAACAAAACTAGAATGAAGTTTTGCATTTTTTTTCCATTTTCAGAGCCATCACTAAACAAACTTTTATTATGTGTGGTGCGGTGTGGTCACCACGGCAAGTTGGGAAACGGGAAGATTGCGTGCAAATCTTGTCCCCACGGAGAATTAATTAATAAGATTCAGCTCGCTTTATCTATTATTTGATTAATTTAGTTTTGCGAACTATTGCGATTCTTAGAACACCTACACTCAAGCATCTACATTTTAAATACCTAATTTAAATTATGTTAGGTACAATAACTGCTTTAAGGCCTCCAATAATTGATAATAATAGGTATAGGAAAATAAATATTTTAACTGGCCGCTCCACATTTGCGCGTGAACCACAAAGTTTCTAGAATAGATATAATATACTTTTAATAGTCGTTTTCAATACCCAAATCTTAGCGTAGCGTTATATTCTCTTTGTACCCAAAGGTAGACTGCTAGAAAATGCCTAAGGCCAATAAGGCAATAAATAAACAATAAGTTATTTTGAATATCAGACGACTACACGCAAAATAGAAGTATGAGCCGATTCCATTTATTTCATTGTTTTTCTTTCCTTTTCAAATTAATCTTTGGGTTTGCGCCTTATTCCTTTATTCCCCGATTTTTGTTGGTTTTTCGGCCCGCAGCAATGATAACCACAATGCGAGAACCAAAGAGGATGTAATATAGGTACTACCGCGAGAACTTGCGCTGCGACTTGCGAGTTTGTTTGCGAGACTTGTGTGTTGTTTGTTTGTTCTTCAGTTCAGACTTCGCGGTCGCGGGTTCGCGCGTGAATTTGAAGCGACCTTACCATAAAGCAAAATAAATTACGTGAAAACCATAGACCGGGTAATATACTGTCTCTTGCTAGAGTTGCTAGAAGAGGTTGTGTCTGTGAAATTCCAGTGAAATTGTCTGTCAATACTGTCCTTAGAGGAAGAAAACAATAGAGGGCTGGACACTTTCTTTCTCATTCACGCAAGAAAAGAATGCGTTTATGTAGGTTACGTGTGATAGAAAGAAACAGTGTATATGATTTTTTGTCCCTCAGCATGTGTTCGATTTTTCCGCGCCGTGGGTGCGAAACAAATTTGACGTTTGCTCCCACTTTGCTCCGTGACAATTTTATCATGGTTTTAATATTAAATAAATAACTTAAAATTCAATAAAAAACTAACTGTGACATTACTGTGTGTTGTGGAAATCCTATAAGAATCGTGCAGTGCAGTATTAAAGGCTGTAAAAGTGACAGTGAACGTAAAATTAGCGGAGTATCGTTTCACAGGTAAACGTGAATTATTATGGCCAATTTAGAGATTACATTTAGAAACTAATACATGTAAACGACTTATTTAGATCTTATTGCTCTAAATTAGTTACTATTTTACTTGAAAGTTACGTGTAAGATCGATAAATTCTTGTTTTTCATCCATAACCTAAAATTTTCAGTTTATTGATCGCCATTACCAGTGTTGCCAGTGTATAAAAGAGAGACTACCATAAATAAGTGGTAAATTATTATTAAGTGCATCATACACGATCCCACATGCTGGGTGCATCGAAGAATTTCTCAGATTTCCCGAATTTATTTTTATGATTTCCTGAAAATATGGATATTTGTATACTGTGGATAGCAGCAACAAAAATAATTAATTAGGTTGCTAAAAGTTATTCCCGAATGCTTAAATATTCAGAAATAACATAAGCGCTCAAGTAATTCGTCCAAGGCTGCGCAGGACGTATTCATTCGTTATTTATAGGCACAATGGTCATTGTACATTTAATCGTGCTTTTACTATATGCATGTTGTTTAAATATATGTATGTATGTTGTTGGTTACAATTTATTGGTAAATTTGTCTGAATTATAAATAAATAGTACCGACGTTGAATAGTTTGTTTCATTTGCCCCCCTATTATGTACCTATCTCGTTTGACAACTAAAGTAATGATCAATAAAGCAAAGTGACTATTAAATAACTATCAAATGATTCATTTGGCATTGCCTAACTTGAATCACCAATAAATACCAAACACACTTTCAGTAGACATCAAAGTTTGGTGGACAACTGAAGCTTGATAGTCACTTTGCTTTATTGATCATTCCTTTTTTTTTTTTTGTAGGAATAGTACTGTTTCACCGGACAAGAGAACGAGCGCTTAAAGCGCTCCAGCCAGAAAGGTTTGGGTAGCGACTAGCACAAGGGCACCTCAGGGAGGCACGGCCTCGGCTTGGGCTGCCGCATGCCGCTTAGAGAAAATGAGTTTACCACCGGTTCACAACGCGCCCCCGCTGAGAAGAACCGGCAAGAAACTCAGCGAGGGGTTGCATGCGTACGGATCTCGTCGGCGAGACCGGTGTATGTGTGTTGATGTGTTTACGACTCTTGACATCGTTGTCGGTGTTGGTGTTGGTGTTGTGTCATGGTCCAGGAGGACGGACATCGGGTCGGGTGGGTCGAGCAGTACATGCCGCGGACGGCGGCGATGTACGGCTGTTCGACGATCTGAGGGACCTGGCCGCTGCCCAATAGGACATGTGTTCGATTCCGAAGGATTCCGAACAATTGTCTGGGTGTTATTTATCTATTTAAATATGTATTTATCAGTAGCGTGCACAGAGGGTAGGCAAAGAAACGTATTCGACTTGTTTAACCTATTATATGTATATTAGTATACCATTTTAAATATCCATAAGTTAGCAAATTCTATAGACATATTCATTTGCATTTAAAAACTGTAATAAGATTATTCAGAGAGTCCATACATACAAAAAGACTTTGCCTACCCTACGATTCCTCTGAATAATCTTAATTTTAAAATATTTTGTACTGACATTGTATTATCGTGACGTTTTTAAATGTAAATGGATACGTCTGTAATGTTAGTTTATCTAAGAATATTTGTGGTGGCACACTAACAATTAGCTTAGAGTACAGATAACTCGCAGATATTTTTGCCTACTTTCTGTGCACGCCACTGGTATTTATACAGTTTACAAGTATTTGTAATCATTTATCTGGTTACCTTACTAAAGGATCTGCGTAGATTGAGATCAGGTGGTCATTGGTCAAGCGTAGATTGTCCCAAGATACTAGTACTATAGATTTGTATATTGGAGAAATTTACTAAAACTTACCCGGTAAATGGCCATAGTATGTATTATATTAAGTTATAAGAAAGCCAATTTTTGCCTACCTCTCTGGGAAATAGCATATTATTGTTTTTATCTCTTAACTTTTTTGTATGAGGCTAATAATTATCTACAGCTCTTAGCCACTTTAATCACCACGTGATATCACCCAAGTGAACAATGTGGAATAGACCTTAGCTACAGCATATATGATATTAAGTGTACATTCACTTTGTAGCCTCCGTCGTGGGTTCGAATCCTGCGAAGGGCAACAAATTTGAGTAGTTGTTCCTTACTGGCTAGGACAATGCAGGCCGATGACCTGATTGTCTGTAAAGTAAGATGATCCATGTGTCGGGATTTGCGATAGGACGTATGCCCGACTCCTGTCCGTCAAATTAAAACGCCCAGCTTTGGTAATAAACACTTATAATCAAATTGAGAGAGAACAACTTATAATACAGTGGAGTAATCGTAATAATTAAAACATGTCTCTGCCATAGATACTAGCGCGCTGTCATCTTTTTGACAGCCCCTTTGGCGTTCCGAAATCGTGATCCGAGATACGCCACACATGCGTCGGATGGGCATGTAAAAAGTCGGTCCTGCGCTTAACTTCTCCCCAGTCGTGTCGGTCTTCCGTCCCATCGGAGGTACCTATTATATAAAGGAAGAGAGAGTGCACTTGTGTCTACGCAAGCACTTGTGCACTATAATATCTCCTGCGTACATGGCTGATCTTGTGAAAGATTGGCCGCTGTGGTCGTTTCGGCTAGGAGGACATTATTATAACAATCACTTTCGTACTTTTTGCAGACTGTCATAGATTAAGACGATATAATGTAAGAAAAGTAAATGTTGTGTCAAAAAAGTGGTTTTTGGAGAAAGAAAATATAATTTACAACAACCTCCGTATTTGCTTTACACAAAGGGTAAAATTTCCCTTACGTGGCAACTCTAAATTTAGTATGTACTTATTTTTCTGTCCTTATCGGCGGCACGCTTGGTATATGTCTGTATTATATTCTG
The DNA here is from genome assembly GCA_911728495.1 of Furcula furcula. Lineage (NCBI taxonomy): Eukaryota > Metazoa > Arthropoda > Insecta > Lepidoptera > Notodontidae > Furcula > Furcula furcula. Next base: position 21,112,926 of record OU452259.1, on the reverse strand, counting down.
TCTACGGTCTCTTGCTAGAGTTGCTAGAAGAGGTTGTGTCTGTGAAATTCCAGTGAAATTGTCTGTCAATACTGTCCTTAGAGGAAGAAAACAATAGAGGGCTGGACACTTTCTTTCTCATTCACGCAAGAAAAGAATGCGTTTATGTAGGTTACGTGTGATAGAAAGAAACAGTGTATATGATTTTTTGTCCCTCAGCATGTGTTCGATTTTTCCGCGCCGTGGGTGCGAAACAAATTTGACGTTTGCTCCCACTTTGCTCCGTGACAATTTTATCATGGTTTTAATATTAAATAAATAACTTAAAATTCAATAAAAAACTAACTGTGACATTACTGTGTGTTGTGGAAATCCTATAAGAATCGTGCAGTGCAGTATTAAAGGCTGTAAAAGTGACAGTGAACGTAAAATTAGCGGAGTATCGTTTCACAGGTAAACGTGAATTATTATGGCCAATTTAGAGATTACATTTAGAAACTAATACATGTAAACGACTTATTTAGATCTTATTGCTCTAAATTAGTTACTATTTTACTTGAAAGTTACGTGTAAGATCGATAAATTCTTGTTTTTCATCCATAACCTAAAATTTTCAGTTTATTGATCGCCATTACCAGTGTTGCCAGTGTATAAAAGAGAGACTACCATAAATAAGTGGTAAATTATTATTAAGTGCATCATACACGATCCCACATGCTGGGTGCATCGAAGAATTTCTCAGATTTCCCGAATTTATTTTTATGATTTCCTGAAAATATGGATATTTGTATACTGTGGATAGCAGCAACAAAAATAATTAATTAGGTTGCTAAAAGTTATTCCCGAATGCTTAAATATTCAGAAATAACATAAGCGCTCAAGTAATTCGTCCAAGGCTGCGCAGGACGTATTCATTCGTTATTTATAGGCACAATGGTCATTGTACATTTAATCGTGCTTTTACTATATGCATGTTGTTTAAATATATGTATGTATGTTGTTGGTTACAATTTATTGGTAAATTTGTCTGAATTATAAATAAATAGTACCGACGTTGAATAGTTTGTTTCATTTGCCCCCCTATTATGTACCTATCTCGTTTGACAACTAAAGTAATGATCAATAAAGCAAAGTGACTATTAAATAACTATCAAATGATTCATTTGGCATTGCCTAACTTGAATCACCAATAAATACCAAACACACTTTCAGTAGACATCAAAGTTTGGTGGACAACTGAAGCTTGATAGTCACTTTGCTTTATTGATCATCCCTTTTTTTTTTTTGTAGGAATAGTACTGTTTCACCGGACAAGAGAACGAGCGCTTAAAGCGCTCCAGCCAGAAAGGTTTGGGTAGCGACTAGCACAAGGGCACCTCAGGGAGGCACGGCCTCGGCTTGGGCTGCCGCATGCCGCTTAGAGAAAATGAGTTTACCACCGGTTCACAACGCGCCCCCGCTGAGAAGAACCGGCAAGAAACTCAGCGAGGGGTTGCATGCGTACGGATCTCGTCGGCGAGACCGGTGTATGTGTGTTGATGTGTTTACGACTCTTGACATCGTTGTCGGTGTTGGTGTTGGTGTTGTGTCATGGTCCAGGAGGACGGACATCGGGTCGGGTGGGTCGAGCAGTACATGCCGCGGACGGTGGCGATGTACGGCTGTTCGACGATCTGAGGGACCTGGCCGCTGCCCAATAGGACATGTGTTCGATTCCGAAGGATTCCGAACAATTGTCTGGGTGTTATTTATCTATTTAAATATGTATTTATCAGTAGCGTGCACAGAGGGTAGGCAAAGAAACGTATTCGACTTGTTTAACCTATTATATGTATATTAGTATACCATTTTAAATATCCATAAGTTAGCAAATTCTATAGACATATTCATTTGCATTTAAAAACTGTAATAAGATTATTCAGAGAGTCCATACACACAAAAAGACTTTGCCTACCCTACGATTCCTCTGAATAATCTTAATTTTAAAATATTTTGTACTGACATTGTATTATCGTGACGTTTTTAAATGTAAATGGATACGTCTGTAATGTTAGTTTATCTAAGAATATTTGTGGTGGCACACTAACAATTAGCTTAGAGTACAGATAACTCGCAGATATTTTTGCCTACTTTCTGTGCACGCCACTGGTATTTATACAGTTTACAAGTATTTGTAATCATTTATCTGGTTACCTTACTAAAGGATCTGCGTAGATTGAGATCAGGTGGTCATTGGTCAAGCGTAGATTGTCCCAAGATACTAGTACTATAGATTTGTATATTGGAGAAATTTACTAAAACTTACCCGGTAAATGGCCATAGTATGTATTATATTAAGTTATAAGAAAGCCAATTTTTGCCTACCTCTCTGGGAAATAGCATATTATTGTTTTTATCTCTTAACTTTTTTGTATGCGGCTAATAATTATCTACAGCTCTTAGCCACTTTAATCACCACGTGATATCACCCAAGTGAACAATGTGGAATAGACCTTAGCTACAGCATATATGATATTAAGTGTACATTCACTTTGTAGCCTCCGTCGTGGGTTCGAATCCTGCGAAGGGCAACAAATTTGAGTAGTTGTTCCTTACTGGCTAGGACAATGCAGGCCGATGACCTGATTGTCTGTAAAGTAAGATGATCCATGTGTCGGGATTTGCGATAGGACGTATGCCCGACTCCTGTCCGTCAAATTAAAACGCCCAGCTTTGGTAATAAACACTTATAATCAAATTGAGAGAGAACAACTTATAATACAGTGGAGTAATCGTAATAATTAAAACATGTCTCTGCCATAGATACTAGCGCGCTGTCATCTTTTTGACAGCCCCTTTGGCGTTCCGAAATCGTGATCCGAGATACGCCACACATGCGTCGGATGGGCATGTAAAAAGTCGGTCCTGCGCTTAACTTCTCCCCAGTCGTGTCGGTCTTCCGTCCCATCGGAGGTACCTATTATATAAAGGAAGAGAGAGTGCACTTGTGTCTACGCAAGCACTTGTGCACTATAATATCTCCTGCGTACATGGCTGATCTTGTGAAAGATTGGCCGCTGTGGTCGTTTCGGCTAGGAGGACATTATTATAACAATCACTTTCGTACTTTTTGCAGACTGTCATAGATTAAGACGATATAATGTAAGAAAAGTAAATGTTGTGTCAAAAAAGTGGTTTTTGGAGAAAGAAAATATAATTTACAACAACCTCCGTATTTGCTTTACACAAAGGGTAAAATTTCCCTTACGTGGCAACTCTAAATTTAGTATGTACTTATTTTTCTGTCCTTATCGGCGGCACGCTTGGTATATGTCTGTATTATATTCTGTCTACGATACTGTCAAATCAAAATGTCTATATAGGTAAGTAAATAAATACGTCAAGTATTGCAAACGAAATCAATAATTGAATTCAGTAAATAAATGAATTTGAGAATATAAAATATTATTGACTACTTTCATTCTAAAATATCAATGCGGTGGAGTGAAGCAGTGACATTAGAATTTGTGAAAATATATCTCAAACATGAATGCCTCTGGGATCCAACACATTCAGGCTATAAACTTCGCTATGAAAGAGAAAAGGCGTACAGCGACATCAGTGGAGAGTTTAAAGCTTCTACAATGAAATCTCTGTCTGTTCCTGAAGTGAAAATGAAGATAAAAAACTTACGAACAACGTATGCCCAACAGGTGCATAAGATATTGCAGAAGTCCAGTCCAGACTCAATATACGAACCTTCCCTCATCTGGTTCCATGAGATGGATCGATGTTTGAAACATATACCTAGTAATCGTCATTCTAATTCCTATATTGTGGTAAGTAAAATCAAAATGTAATTGTGAAAAACGGTTCTTTGTCAAATATTTACCAGCCACTCAATAACTAATATTACTATTGTTTTAATATCATCATCATCATTAGCAGCAGCCGGGAAACGTTCACTGCTGAACGAGGCCTTCCCCTTTGAAGGGAGGGGGTGCCATAATCCACACACTTGGCAGGTGTCTTGGGGATCGCAGTATAAGTGGTAGCTAATCCAATAGAAAGACGCTGCTGTACGTCTTCTTGTTTTCCATTAGTTTCCTCTTACAGGCACCCAATACGAGGAGGTGGGACAGTGCTATTCGTACCCAGATACACCATGGGTAAGGTTTTCTCAAAGTGAGATTTGCTATATTGCAACATGAAATCAGGCATATTTACTTCAAAAACATGTGTAACAAGTTGTGTCATGAAAATTTTCCTTGCTATGACCGGTATATTATTAAGTCTTTATTAGGTACTTATAAATAATTTATACACTTTATTAGGCTCAAGAAACCCCCGAAGTGGATTCATCTTGCCAAATATGGGTGGACCAAGAGCTACAAAATGGTACCATTGATGAAACCAGTCCAGATCCATTAATTCCACAAACTGATGATGAATATGACTCTAACAAACAAGATGAGAAAATGTCAAAAATAAAAGTTGAAAAACAAATATCATCTGTTTACTATAAGAAAAATAAAAAGAGAAAAATGAAGCATAGATCAACTATACAGAACTATTCAACCTCCTCTAAGTATTCAACAGATTCGGAGTGCATAAAAGAAGACGAATTTGATATCTATGGTAAATACATTGCTGCACAATTGAGGAAAATGGACTTGCACAAAGCTTTAAGGCTACAACTGGAAATACAGAACCTTGTTAGTGAAGCCAGGATCTCTGATATGGTATCTAGTGATTAGTTGTTTTACTGTATACTTTGATTTATTTATATTATTTTTATTATGTTATGAATTTATTGTTACCTACTATTATTTGTGCAATTCAAAATTTTATTTTAGAGATGTGACACCAAAGATTAAAATAAATATTGTGATTACAGCCAAATTATGTATGTTTGCATAGAATTTTTTTATTGATTTGTTACCTATTTTTTATACCAATTAGGAACATAAGAATTAGCAAAGGCTTGGCGGCCATGGTCTTGCATTGATTTGACTTCAGCCAAAAGGCAAAGGGTTTTAGACCATACAGCCTCGGCATTAGTCATCCCGTCGACCTTCAGCGTTTGTAGCTATGGCAACTATCGTCTATTTCCTTGATTGACATACGATAAGTCGATTCGATAACATGAATCGGGGTTTCCAATTTGGGGGTTTTACCCCTAGACTTAGGAAAAAAAAACTTGAAGGGGTTTTCTTATGGGTATACATAATATTTTAGCGGTATTTCTACGGGCATTGTGATAACATGAATCGGGGTTTCCAATTTGGGAGTTTTACCAGTAGACAGGAAAAAAAAAATTGAAGGGGTTTTCTTAAGGGTATACATAATATTTTAGAGGTATTTCTACGGGCATTGTGATACGTACAATAGGATAACTAGCTAGGCATGCAAATAATTGGAAAAAAAAAATCGTTAAATTTGATTGACCGCAATAGTCTATGGGCTGATTCATGGCCTTTTTAGAAACTCTTTTTATATGTAAATTATCGTAATTTAAGTAAAATAAACTTCGATACATTATGCTTTGTTCAGATTGAAGAGTATTAAAATTACTCCAACGAAAATGTTTTTTGGAGGCCTTCAGGGGTTTTGATGAGTTTAGGACTTTAGGGGGATTTTTTCAAATGATTGCAACACCTTGCTTTACTCTATGGTTTAATCATTAAAATAGACCCTCCCAAATTCTTTCCTCAATCAATCATTGGATTGGTTCATGTTTGTTTATTTACTTGAATTTCTTTTCGTTACTAATCTGTTTGGCTTTTTAGAGGACAAGTGTGGATAAAAGTTTTAATATGCGGTGGAGCGAAAACGAGACACTTCAATTCGTTAAACTGTACCTAAGTCATGAACATCTGTGGAACACGGCTCACAGCGATTACAAATTAAATCACATGAGGCTAAAATCTTACAGAGATATTATCGCTCAATTTAACGAACGAACGGGTATTCTGTTAAATGAAACTGAGTTGAAAATAAAAATTAAGAATCTAAGGTCTACTTATGTGCAAGAAAAAGCGAAAATAAGACTTCGTTCAAATTCAAATTGGTCATATAAACCTAACATGAAGTGGTTTAATGAGTGGCACAATTGTTTCAGAAGATCCAGTAGGTCCCATGATTCTGATTCTGTAAGTTTTCTCAACCTGTATCAATAATATAGACAATAGGCTTTTTGCAAGAGACCAGGGGCCCAGCTCTAAGGCAGTGTAAAATAGTCTTGCATGGGAAAGAGATACAGATATACACTGTTGTACATTTGTGTGTCTGAAGTTAGGTTTGACAAACCATTGCATAAGTACAGTTGTAAGTTATGAACATGTTGTAAATACAAAAATAGCTACAACGCAGCATCTTGCAGCCGACTTCAGACACACAAATATTGGTTGTGACTACTGTAGTGTCTTGTACTTGATATCTAATGTCTCAAGTGATGAAAATTCTAAGACATATCAGGCAAACATATTACTTGCCATTAGACAAATATGTCATCACCAAGTTGTTTCTACAAAGTGCTAGGTACTAGCATTAATTTTTTCTTTTGTCTGTTTATAATTTAATTATTATACAAATTCAATGCCCACCTGTAAGACTAGGCACCCACCAACTTCCACAAAGTGAGTGTGTCAAGTACCTTGGCATGCACCTGGACCAGAGGCTTACATGGAAGAAACATATAGACACAAAACATAAAGAGATTGACATCAGATATAAGGGCATGTACTGGCTCTTAGGATGTAACTCAAAACTATCCATGGACAATAAACTCCTAATCTACAAAACCATGATAAAACCCATCTGGACCTATGGTATACAACTGTGGGGCTCAGCCTGTGACTCAAACATCATGAAAATACAACGCACACAAAACAATATTTTGAAACAAATATCAAATGCACCATGGTTCATTAAAAATACTGAAGTCCACGAACATCTGAACATGAGCACAGTTAGGGAAGAAATTAGAGCATGTGCAAAAAAGTATCTAACCAGACTGAAAAGGCATCCCAACCAACTGGCAGTGCAACTTAGCATAGGGGTCGTTCATTAATCACGTGATGTTTTTAGCAACTTTTTAACCCCTCCCCCCTCCTGGTGATATGTGGTGAGGTTTTTAAACTACCCCCCCCCCCTATCCAAAATCACGTGTATTTTTTTTTTCAATATAGTTTATATTGAAATTTTCAGAATATTATCTATAAATACAGGTACTTAACTGATTAAATGTTGAAGTGGAAGTCGTTGCCGGCAACGGTGAGTCAAGGCCACGTGCCGCTGTTTGGTTTAGAAATCGTGCATTCAAGGAAAAATAAATACACGTGATGTCTCATTATACCCCTCCCCCTCCTGGTGATATTTCGTGATTTTTTCGGAACCCCTCCCCCCCCCCCTTTCGAGCCTCACGTGATTAATGGACGACCCCATACCAGACTGTGTGAATAGATTAAAACGACGCAACATCTTACAACTGGATAGCTTAAACTAGCTACAGTCCTGTATAGGAGGTGTTTCTAATGGGGAACAGCTCTACCTGTCTAAACCCCTTACAACAAATCTGCTCATAGTTTTTAAACTGATTGCAAGATTCGGCAAAAATAAAAATAAAATACAAATTCAATTTAAATAAATATTTAAACATAGCAGCATCAACCCGCGTTTTTCAACTTTTTTTAAATTTGCCAATATTTTTTTCTCCTAATCCACCCCAGCATTAGAATGAATAAAATAAAAAGTATTCAAATTGGTCAAGCCCTTTCTGAGGTTACTGCAAGACTCTTGAACAACTATTCATTTTTATATATGTATATAGATAGAACATCATAGATTTTGTCTGATGATGATTTTAGCAATGTATGAGTATTTGTAAAGCACCACCAATAATATTCACTTTTGTATAGTTTCAGCAACAGCTTGATAACTCAGAAGACTCATGTCAAAAGATATGGCTGTCACAGTCTCAGAATGGTGAGGAAGAATTTTTAGACCCATTCCCAGAGGCAGATGATGACTACACCCTCATTCTGAAATCGGAACCTCAAGAAGTTTCCTCACTCACTAGAACAGATCGGTATACAAGTAAAAAGAGAAAAATAAAGCACAGGAGTGCAAGCACAGACAATTCTGATGGAAATTTTAGGACTACTGATTCTGATAGGAGCCACACAGACAGTGTTGAAGAGGATGAATTTGATATCTATGGAAAATACATTGCATCACAGTTGAGAAAGATGAATTTGCAAAAAGCCTTGCGAGTCCAACTTCAGATCCAAAGTCTTGTGAGCGAGGCCAGGATATCAGAATTAGAAGACTAAACATATATCAAAATAAGAACCGGTTATCTAATATTAAAGTACAGACTGTACAATACTTCGTTGTCATATTGATATCAAACCAGCAAAGAAAACAATACTTGGAAAATGTGATCTTGGAAAAATGTCTACCATTTGTTTCCTTTATATAAATGCAGGTTGTTTTTTTTTTATAATTATTGTAATGATAAGCATTTTTTATGTAATCTAAATGATGTGTTTGAATGTAATGTAAATATTTTGTGTTAAATTTGTCACAATTTGTATATAGAAGATGTGTTGAAATAGTGCATCAGAGTATCAATGTTCCATCTGTATAAATCAAATTAAAATAATATTTTTAAATATTTTATTGATAATCTTATCGCACATAGGACCTATTGATTGATACATAAATTGTGTTATACACAACAATCCCATAAGTTTTTTAGAGGACGCAAACTTTTTTCACTAGCATTCAAAATCAAATCACTTTACAGTTCTATTGTGAAAGACACTGTTGTCTTCATGCAACTGTTTATAGGTAATATGCGTCGCTTACCATCAGGCGAACGATGTTGCATAAAAAATGTTCACGAATCTGAAATTCAAATAAGCTAACGCTAGCACTTTTAAACGGTCATTTTTTTTAAAATGCTACCACTGGAACACAACGCGGCCGTGTTTCGACTGCTCGGCCATAGTGTCTAAAACGACTACGTCAATATTACGAAGGAATTTGCTAAACACTAACAATGAAGGTCGCAAGTTCGCAAACTCAATATATAACTCAATATTCAGAGAGTTATGAAAGAATAAACCGCGGCCGCGCAGTCGACCGATGGAGAACTGCGACCCCCCCCCCCCCCCCCAAATCTTGAACTCATTCACGTCAAATTGACAAACTTAACTTCTTGCTTTAAAACGTCTAAATAATTTTATCCAAAATAGGTTACGCACTTGAAACACTCACTGTGACCCAGAGCCTGCTTAGTAGGGAGCGGTTGCCATAATCCTCACGCTGGGCAGGCATCTTGGGGATCGCAGTATAGATAGTAGGTAATCTAAAGGTAGGTAGGTAATAGAAAGACGCTGCTGCCCGTCTTCTTTTTTACCCTTAGCCGCCTCTTATACCCAACGGGAGGAGATGGGTGGGTGCTATTCTTACCCAGACACCCCACGGATATAAGGACTTTGGTAAAAAAGAAACAAGTTGCAAGTCTGATTTTTTTATTGCTGTTACAGCATCTGTTTATAATACAAACAAACATTATCACTTACATTTCCTTAACGAAAATTCAGATCGTTCCGATTGTACGTTTGTTCCTACGATAACGTTTCAGTTTGATCAGGCTTCATGAAAAAATATAGCACATTGAAAACTAAAGCTAAATTAAGTACTCATCTCACAATTGTTTTGTTTTACGAAGTTCGGAAGTTTTCGAGGGCAGTACGCAGTCTGTTATATAAAAAATAATAATAAACTTAAGTTACAAATAACGCTAAAAGCCAATTTGACGGTTCGGGGGACGAATTATTAGGGATAATAATCTCACGCGTTAATACAACCTTTGTGATGTAAGCATATAATAAAGTCATAAATAAAAAGAAGGCACAATAATAATATCAGACATCAGACTTCGACTGATAAACAAACTTTACAAAACGTGAGATTTAACTCTGTCCAGCTGACCCGCGCAAAGCTTCTCCCGAGCTTTTTCCGACACTTAAAACAATTATCGATATATTTTAACCAATTTACACGAAACCTTGACAAATATAATATATATCTATACCTTCCTCATGAATCTCTATCTATTGGTGAAAACCTCATGAGTCGGTACAGTCGTTTTTGCATTTATTGCGGACAGACAGACGCGGCGGTCGACTTTGTTTTATAATATGTAGTGTTGTTAAAAGATATTACGGTAAATAATATATTATTATACTCTTTATCAAATAGCATTGGAGATATACATTAAAAGAAAAGATAAATTTAAAGACCTTAGATTAGACCGATATTTAAACGGAGCTGTATATTTATTGTGGCTTCACGGATTAAACATAAATTGACTAGTGAACAAACATGATAAACATCCCCCGAACTTAACAAATCGACCTTTAGTTAAGACTAGAGTCAAAAACACGGTTTTGTCAAATCTCAGCACTAAAGTAGGGCCAATTTAATAGATCACATTTGACATTTCATCAAAATTTAACAACGTAACTTTGTAACGTCGCATCGTAGACAGAATATAACAAGACATCTAGCTAGCGTGCCGCCGATAAGGACAGAAAATAACGGAAAATAATCAATCGTACACTTAACACACGTTATGGATATTTATTCAAATGCGCCTATTATGTAGTATAAACGATATTTAATAACGCAATTCAATTTAAAACTCCAAAGCTAGGTCGTGAACTAGAAAATTTCATGAGTACTCGAAGAAAACGCACCATAGGTGCGCCAGATATTGAACACACGCTAAGGGACAAAAAATCATATGCTCTGTTTCTTTCTATCACGTATAATATATATTAATGCATCCTTTTCTTGAGCGAATGAGAAAGAAAGTGCCAGCTCTCTATTGTTTTCTTTCTCTAAGCGTCGCATAATATGTTATTATTTTTTTCGAATTTAGAACTGCACAGTTGCTTATCTTTTTTCAATTACGATTACATATTTATTGTAATAATGACAAAAGCAACTGACAGATGTCACATGTGAGCTATTAAATTGGCCCTTCATTTAATGCAATTTATTTTATCCCAATGTGCGTATTATGCTTTGCCTAGCTTTCCTATAATCTTTTCCACATTAATGAGTACCGTGACTGAGCTGAACAAAGTATTGACGAAAGTCTGTACGAGAGGATTTATTTGAATGCTTCGACAGTTTTGGTAGGACTGATATCACGTCACGTCCCTTGCCTAAGCTATGTGAAAAAGATTATTACGATAATACTTCTATGACATAAAATTTCGGCATAAAATACTTTAAGCATATTGTTTTGAAATCAATAAAACATTTAATTTCAGAGAAACAGTGTTAGCTGTTCATTGGACGGATTCTGATACAGTTACTCCAGATTCAAAGATTAATAGAGGAATGACATTTCTATACTAGTAACTAATACTTCGACTTATTTGCAAAGAATATTCACGCTAGTGAAATATTTTATAGCTGACGTGCGTTTTTTAATTCAAAATCATTGATTGCAACCACAGACTACTCAACATATTATGCAATCCAATCAGCATTGATGTTACCTGAAATATACTCCCGATGGTAACGTGGTAGGAAACTTTGCCCTTGAAATTTTCAATTCATGACTACCATAATCCATCCGTCCCACACACCTGTTGCACACAATAAGTCTTATAGCATCAGCGGTTAGCGTTTTCGTGGCCAAAACGAGTTAAATACAACGTTAAAACGTCATACAGAATGTAAGCAATGACTAAGATGCGCGATTTTTAAACAGCGTTCGAACTTTTAGTACATTAGGTATATCTCAATGTATCGAACGCAACAAAAGGTCTAAACGCGATAATAGCTGCAAAATCGCTAATTCTAGGATTAATGTTTGTGCTATGAAGCCCTTAACCTCGGAAAGAATGAACATTCTTTGGACACTGTGTCATAAAAAATGACAATTTATGTCATAGAAGTATTAAAATCGTGATCTAGCATAAATAAATATTGGCACTTTCGTGACAATGTGGTTCACCGTTAAATAGATTCATTCTCGAATCCTTAAATATCGAGATACGAATCTTGGCGGTTTTGATATTTTTGTACTACTTAAATGCAATAGATGTGATATCGGAAGTTTATACAATAAGAAAGAATGTCCGTCAAATATAAAATTTGTTACATCAATGCTTTAAGCTAACATCTCACCGGGAAATCATTATTGAGCTTATGATCAAATGTGATCAATTAAGTTATAGGTAAAATGCGGTAACATTCACTATGTTGTTACACGCACTATGCAGTTCTGGTACAGCGGGCAACCGGCGGCCGGTGAGAAGAAAGTAAAACAAGACTCAATCCAACTCAATCCATTGGTCTTGTTTGCTGAGAGATGTATTGTGATTTTTCACGCGGTAATGTAGTGGCCGCATGCGCTATTAAGTTACAGATAAACATTCACTATGTGGTTATGCGCGCCGTCGTGTTGTTACACGCACTATGCAGTTTTGGTACTGCGAACAACCGTCCGGTAGGAACAAAGTAAAACATATTTCAATTCGCACTACGACGAAAACAAATAGCCGCATTTTCATTCGCATTACATTTTACATCTGCGGTTTACATTTTCGGTCAGACGGCTTGCCGCAAAGGATGCATTGAGTGCAAATAATTTAATAAAATTTCTTATTGGAGTCTTATATGGACACGGCGAGATGTTACCTTCAACATTTTTTTGTGTGTAATCGCTTAGCGTGAATTAACAAAGCAAACATAATCATTTGCAGTACAAGACATAACTGTATAATCTCAATCGGAAAACAAATCGATTCTGTCAAATTCTTTCGATGCTTCCTTTCAATTTAAATGAAAGAACAATAATAATACTCAAGACTTTTCAACACATTTCCAATAAGTATGCGACATTAACCATTACAACGAAAACATAGAATACGATCTAACATACACTGTCGCACCGGAACGTCAGTCATAATCACGCCTGTCATGGTTCTGACATCTGTCAAAATGCTCCTGTCAAACGTCAACAAGGTACAGCGCCGTTTTGTTTTAAATCCTCAACAAGAAAGTGCAGCGTCACATCGGGACTCGAACGGCGTTCCCTTTGATGCGACGCCGCCCGTAAATTCAGACAAATTTAGACTAAAAACGTCGAGTAAAACTACAAATTTAATATACAAAGAAGAAGACTCGATTTCAGATCTTAATTTGTACAATTTATCACATAAAATTTAAAAAGAACACGTATTTTATTAGACTGCGCCAGCGAACACGCTCGAACAAATTATGCTTGAAGAGATCAATCGATTAGCCCCGTTTTAAGTGTTTCACCAAAGCGCGGTGGCAATGAGGACCTTATTGTACAGCGGAATAAAGACCGCTTTGTAATCATACATCAGCACTCGTATGATACTGGCTGATTTCAAATACAACAATGAGTGGGGGGCTATTACACTATTTAGTTAAAGAGCAGGATAGGTAATCCAAATACATTCAATATTATTGAAAAAATAAACGCTCTGTCTTGACGTATATGTAGGTACAATGTTACAAAACTAACACACTTGTTTTATTATGTTTTTAGTTCAGTTTTATTAAATCTACCGATGTTTGTATGGACATTTGTCGGTTGACGTTTGGCTTCAATACTATTTTTATTTTTATTTACTACTTGTGTAAAATATAAGGTCGCCCTTAAGTCATTCTGGAATATAATTTTGTTTAGTCGAAATAAACAAGTCACATTGAGCGATGCGATTTAAAATGCGACAAAAATAATAGAGTTATTAATATTTGCTATTTGTGGCAAAGATCATAAAAGTTGTTTGAATAATTAAGACCAGCTCAAACGCTAGTTAATTATGCCGACTATCGAATATTGCAACAGCCAATATAAAGAAGGGTTACCAAATTATATAATGAGATTTCCTGACATGATGTCTGTCCGTCTAACTTTGATTGAAAATGTAGCTTCATTTTCACGCGACTCAATCAAATCTCGCGCGTCTCATATGCACTCAGCCCGTATTGTAACTTGCAACCTACAGTTTTTCCCTGCTTCCCTGACAGAGGGTCGAACTATCTGACATGACAAAAAATTCCTGATGTCAGAATAAAATCCTGTCGTCTGTCAACCCTCAATAAACCCATTACGATTTGAGGTACAGATCAAAGTAGTAGTATACGGATTCAGCAGATGCAAACGAATTTTATGACTATTACGCTGTCTAAATCAGATTCAAATTAGTTTTTATTGTTTCATTGATTTATCAGGAACTCAATGTAGCCTGTTATTAAGGTATATGACCTAGGCACTTTCATTTACAAACAAGAAATAATTAGCTACCTAAAAAAATAGAATATCCACCACACGTCCACCATCTCCGAAATACAAAAAAAAATACCACTGCAATTTCAAACTGGAAACAACACAAACTGTCAGCTTGCACATTAATTAAACAAAAAAAGTAAACAAATTGAGATCAGATAACGCCCATACAAAGACCAGAGAGTGGCTCCATAGTGGTACTGTGTGAAGCTCGTTACGACCGACTGCGGCTTGGAATGCATGCGATATACGACCTTACGGCTCCGTGTTACGTCACATTTCACATAGTATACAGTGATGTAATACTTTTGTAGATATAGTTCAAGATTTTGGTTATTATTATTATCAATTTAACTTACCAAAATTACCATAATACAGTGTCGTTAAGTGCCTTAACATTTACGACACTACTAAAGTCAGCTATCAGCGAATTTGCGGCTGACTTGATTTTGCTACCTACTACCATGAGCGTGGTATCAAAACCGCTCATTTTAGTGACTAGCTACCGCACTCACAAACAATAATTATCGTTAATTCTCATTTAGCAAGTTTTTGAATCCAACTATATAGATACTCGGAGCCGTTTATGTCATTTTCAGTTTTTGATTACGAGATAATCAATATTTCTCAATCAATTAATACCTTATACTCACTGAGTATAAAGTATTAATTGGCTTTGAGTATCTTAATAATCCGATCTTAAGAACTGGATTAATAATAATTAAAACTAACTGACGATTGCGAGTACGGCATTAAATCGTTCGTAATTGATGCTAGTTGAGTTTAAGAGATCAGTGCGATGAAATCCCTGATTCAACAAAATGTCGCGTCGTATAGCCTAATATCGTTACGTTGGAGCATTTTTGTTTATTTTATTACTCAAGACAAGTTTACAATTTGATTCATCTTTGATCTGATAGATACTAACCAAAACCTTGAACTAATCATACAATCACCTCTGCTAAGAAACAAAATTGACAAGTCACAATTTTAGTGCAATCGCATTTCTGGCAACCAACGGAAGTTTGATGTGCTTTCACCTTTTTCCATAATTAACTAAACCATACATTCTCTAATAAACTCCATACACACAATGTGCAGTATTATTTAGCTCCAAATTTCAAAAGCTCAGAAGAAAGTTTTGACTTCAATGTTCTGTGAGGCAAATATCTTAGCAATTAAAAGCTCATAGTGTGAGCGTTGTTACTCTGTTCCTCATAATCACGAATTTGATGCACGTTTTGATGGTCGCTCTGATACTCTTCGAAGTGATAATAACTGCCGCACTAACATACTTCAATTAGATTTAATGATCATTAATCTAGTTCTTGAAATCGGAGTATTTCGACACTCGCGGCTAATTAATACTTTATACTCTGATAGTGATCAGTACTTAATAATGGTTAATAAGCATCGGCTCTGAGGAGAAATAAATAGATTACAAAAATGGTTTAATTAGAATTAATGATTACTGCTGCCGTATGTAGGTGAAGCAGTTACTTTTGCTTTAGATGAGGCTTTACAAACTTCCAAAAACAAGGCCAGAGCAACGATATGTCAAAACGGCCATCATTGTGTGCTGAAGATATTATCATAACATCAGCTGGTGTGTGTTTGGACACATTACCCCTAAAATTATGGATTTTGATTCTTAGCAGAGTAGTATGAGCGTATACAACATGATTTCAGTATACCCTAAAGCAGAGACTTATTTGATCAGAATCAATAATATAACAGATTGCAATATTTTTCAACATGAATTTTGTTCCAAAAATATTATTCAAGTTATTATTGCGTAAATCAGCTTTTCTAGGATGCCTACTGCGGGGTCAATGGTCTATCCCCGTTCACCTGCGCCTGCGCTATCTAAATCCACATCTGTACACATACGCCCTGCTGAGTTATCAACAATAATTATCGTAGCCGGTCACTATGTTAGTGAATATTTCATTTAAAATCATAAGGTGACGAGACTCAAGAGTCTTGGACGAGTGTGGTGCACTTGGATGAGTGACGAGACTCTTGAATATGAATCTACATTATGAACATCCCATCAATATAAGCATTTACATAGTCATTTATAATCTGAACAGTTAACGGAATCCGGTCCCGATTGGCCTGCATCGGTTTTCATGCCCGATTACAATGTGGATATTTTCAAAGTTATTGTGATAGACGATAAACTTGAAAACATCCATATTGTCAAAATTCTATCACTTTGACTAAGTTAGGGTGATTTATTACCCTCCGCTTTTCAAGAGGTTTTTTTTTTGGGAATGATAGACGCTGTTGGCCGCAGATGGCCATTACAGCTTCACCGGAAGCACTCTAGCCTTCGCTTTCCAAGAGATGGGATTTCAGGCAAGCACTAGCTTAAATAGGACAAATAAGACAGAAATGTCCCGGCTTTAGGGTATACAAAAGTTAATGTTGTATATGGGAGTAACGCACCGTATGGTCTATCCGCACGCAGTCTTCGCGGAGTACGGGCAGGTTCATGCGTCGGAGCACTGCGCGAGTTGTCGCGGCGTGTACACGGTGGCGTTGGGGTCCAGGCGCAGCTTGGACGTGGCCGCGTCCCCCGCGGGGACGTACTCGTGGGGCATCACGGCCAGCATCTGAGCCTTTAGCTCCTCTAGCTCTTTCTCTTGACGGGTTATTATACCTGGGTGGAGGCGGACGGTTTTGGTTAGAGAGGAGGAAATTTTGTTATGCAATTATGATAACGAACACCAGAAGTCAGATAACATAGACTAACAGAATAAGCGCACAACCGCAGACAGCCCAAGTAGTTTATTGTGGTAACAAAACTAAGGTTAGATTAAACCGACAAAATTTTATGTGTGTATTTGCCGCGCTGTAAACAGCTCTTTCATATCTATAATAATAATAAGACGAAGACACTTATTACAAATGTTCGAAGTACCGCCGAAGACTTCAATGATATACAGCTAATGGTGTTAGTAAAATTCTGTTCGATCGCGGAGATATTATTCGGTGTCTGAGACAGGTGATTTTTTTAACAGCCTGTATATGTCAAAATCTACCCAAACTGCAAATCATGCCAAAGAAATAATCTCTTCTCTGTCGTAACGCTCTTGACAGAGTGGTCGTGGCCGTTATGTAGCGTCAATAGGGGCCGATATTACGCGCCTCACGACTTGTCGCCATCTCTCCCTGTTTGCCGTCATCCTGGTACACTCATGCAAGGGACCGCCCAGTGCAAATTTAATTTGGTCGGTCCATCGCATAGGTGACCGCCCGCGCGGTTTAGTGCCTTCTACCCTTCCCTGTACGACAAGGCGCTCTATGGAGTCTTCGCTTCTTCTAGAGATGTGACCAAAGAACTTGAGTATACGGGTTTGTGCGGTTTTCGACAGACGCTGCTTGATGCCGAGTTCTTGGAGTATAGACACATTGGTTCTAAATTCGGTCCACGATACTTTAAGCATCCTTCTCCAGCACCACATTTCCAGAGCGTCTATCTTTTTCTTTTCAATTTCCCGTAAAGTCCACGTCTCTGCAGCGTACAAGAAAATGGGGAACACGAGTGTATATATGAGTCTGATCTTGGTACTTTTAGTGAGTTTTCGGTTCCTCCATATTTTCTTTAATTTATCCATGGCACTCCTTGTCATTGCCATACGTCTCTTTACTTCTTCCATGCAACCTCCATTGTTAGATATAGATACGCCTAGGTAAACGTAGGATGGGACCACTTCACAGTTCGCTAAATGAGTAACTTCGGGCGAGTTGTTATTGAGGCGGTCAACAATCATTACCTTAGTCTTTTGGCGATTGATTTTTAATCCAAACTCGTGAGTCACGCGCTCCATGCTCTGCAGTAACTCCTCCATAAGCCCCGCACTGCTTGCGAACAAGGTTGTGTCATCTGCATAGCATAAATTTACGATTCTGCGTCCACCAATACTTATGCCATCGGTCCAGCCCTCCAAAGTGATGCGCATGATTAGCTCTGTATAGATGTTGAACAGCAGTGGTGATATTATGCATCCCTGACGAACACCCGCGCTTGGATGGAATTCGGTGGACAAAATGTCGACAGTGCGTACGGAAGCTGTTGCATCCTCATACAAACGTCGCAAAAGATGCACCAAATGAGTAGGCGTTCCCATTTCCAGTAAGGTATTCCACAGAATGGGCCACTTCACCGAATCAAACGCGTTGGAGAAGTCAACTCGGGTGCCTATTCCCTTAACAAATCCTGCCTGTTCGGGTGCGATTTCCTTTGATAGATAGGACTTTAGGCGCTCATTAATTATTGTAACGTGTTACATAGGTCTCTTTAAGTTTTTTTGCACACTTTAGATTTTTGGGTCTTAAATAGGTAGAATTTTATCCGTCACTAGCAACATTTTTTTGTCTGTCATCGGAAACAGCTTCTCGTTTGACATTAGTAACAGCGGACATTTTGTTTCGATCTGTCATTGAATGAGACGTCACTTTCCTCGGACTTGGGTCGAGGGAACATGTCAATCTTGTATTAAAAAAAACGTTTTTATACCCAGTTGATTACCATTATTTAAAACATGGACGTTTAAAAAATAAAGCCGGTAAGTGTTCTCGCTTTTGGAGACATTGTATTTTGATATTTGGTTTGAATTTTAGAGTGATGGAAATTTTCTTTTGTTACAGCGATAAACGCGGTTTTTTTTTCTACATGGACTTTTTCTTGTAGCTTTCTGTTCTTTTGAACTACAAGTTTTTCTTTTACATCATGTTCTAATGCATTGATTGGGACTTCCGTCTACTCGGCGAGTGATGGAATCATTTTTTTCGTGAGAAAATCCTGTGGGGATTTCGCCGGCACCGCCGTGG
Source organism: Furcula furcula (assembly GCA_911728495.1). Lineage (NCBI taxonomy): Eukaryota > Metazoa > Arthropoda > Insecta > Lepidoptera > Notodontidae > Furcula > Furcula furcula. The sequence goes on along the minus strand of OU452259.1, from coordinate 21,093,776 downwards.
GTAGGATTTTCCATTCCGACCACGATGTACTGGATTTGGGCAAGTAACCACACCGGACATGAACACCTATCTTTCTCATAACCTTCTAGCTATGCATTGAGGTACCCAAATTTAATTTTTCTACCATTGAACATATTAAGAAATCTTGTAATTAACATTAGGAGAACGGTCTAAATTTAAATACCTAATTGTATCCTCAAGAGACAATAAATTAAGATCTAACTTATTTCGGCCTTTTGCTCACCAACCCTTATGATTAAAAGCCTATGCGAAACGCAGATGTTATCCAGGTAATTATTTTTTTCTTTATTCTTTCGTACATTGTCCTGGCGCCCGAGTTTTTTTATCTCTTTAACACATCACACATTTTTTTTCATTTTTTATTTTTTTTTATTTTATATCATTACATTATATGCAACATGATTTTACTAGCATGCGATACTAAGGCGATTAAGCGGTAGTTGCTGCACTTTTTCGTAGAGCCTTTTTTGTGCAAGGGTATGTGTCCACTCTGATGGCCAAGTTCCAGTCTGCCATATTCTGTTGCATATAATGTAAAACATCGAGTCCTCGCTCTCCTAAGGCTTTTATGGTCTCTATAGGCATAAAGTCAATACCGGTGGCTTTCCCGTTTTTAGATGTTTAGTTGCCGCTACCTTCCAGCTCCTCTTTTTTGGGATTTGTGTCAGGGAAAATTAAAGATTGCGGGTCCTCAAACAGTGATTGATAATAAAACTTCCATATTTCGGAGATTTGATCTAGTTCAGTAATGACTGTGCCCTGACTGTCTTCAATTGCCCACGTTTTGGAGGACATAGTTTTGGTGATAAAACAAATTTTCCGAAACAAATCCCTGGATTCGTGCCTGTCCGCGTGACTCTCTTATCTCTTCGCAAATGTTATGGAAAAAAATAATATACATTTAAAAACATTTTTTTTTTGTAGGAGTAGTACTGTTGGCCGCAGATGGTCATGACAGCTTCACCGGAAAAGAGGGCGAGCGCTTAAAGCGCTCCAGCCAGAAGGGTAGCGACTAGCATAAGGGCGCCGTGCCCTAGGCACGGCCTCGGCTTGGGCTGCCGCTTAGAGAAAGTGAGTTTACCACCGGTTCACATTGCACCCCCGCTGAGAAGAACCGGCAAGAAATTCAGCGAGGGGATGCATGTCGAGGTCGCATGCGTACGACCCTTCAGCCTCGCCGGCGAGACCGGTGTCTGTGTTGATGTGTTTACGACTCGTGACGTCGTTGTCGGTGTTGGTGTTGTGTCATGGTCCAGGAGGACAGACATCGGGTCTTCGAGCAGTACATGACGTGGACGGCGGCGATGTACGGTAGTTCAACGATCTGTGGGGAAACCGACCCTGCAACGCTAAAGTAAAAAACATATCCCTCCTGTGTAAAAAATCGTGCGTCTCACCCTCCTGTATGTGCATTTTCCGCTTGGCCTCGCCGAGCGCAGACAGCAGGTCCAGCTTGACGCGCGTCTCGGCCGACAGCGCGCGCTCCAGGTGCTGCGCCCGCTCGTGCAGCGCGCGCCACCCGCCGCTCGCCGCCTCCGCTGCCGCCGCCGCCGCCTGCTCCTGCCGCGCCTCCACACCGCGCACCTGGGCCACGAGAGGAGGTGGCTTATGGCTCTTACTCTCTTACATTAATAAAATGATGAAGATGATGGAATGATCGCGATGTTGCCTTGGCTCTGTCGGAAGATCAGCGCTGACACCAATTTTATTGGCGCAGCACAAGCTGAGACATGGGCCAATTTCGTCCTGACACAGCATGTATAGTCTGTAGTTTATTAATTACTTATTTGTTTGTTATGTTTTCTCTTTTTTTGTATGTTTTTTATATTTTTTATTTTCTCTTGATTGTTTTGTATCTTGCTGGGTCTGTGTGCGAAATAAATGTATTTTCTTTTTTTCTTTTACTGCCGCAGTTTACAGTTAATTCAAATTAAGCTATATCAACACCATCCTGAAACTTATTGCAAGAAGAATGGACTCTGATTGTCCATACATGGAGCACTGGAGGGTACTGCATGTTGTGCCTCAGTAACTGTTTTAATGTATTACTTATGCTATCAATTTTTAATATTTAAATTAATTTTATAATTTTTTCATAAATTTTATTTTATTTGCAATTGAATAGTTACTAAAGGACCATGCCCATTTGTGCCCCAGAAATGCCCAGATAAAGTATATTACAAGATTGCTCTAATAAATAAAAACTAGAATTATGTTGTTAATTTTAAATCATATGAAGCACTGGATAAAAAATAATAAAAAATAAGACGTTCTGTTGACATTGCAGTACGTATCATCGTTCAATCATTAATTCATGCTTTATTTATTACGGTCTGGAATCACGTCCTTTGGCCCATGTAAAACTCAACATGATTGATATTAGTCATAAAAGTGATTACTAAATAATCGAATAATAATATACTGCTTTACAACAAAACCAAATAAAAATATGATTTTATAATAAACGTCATCAGATGAAAAAAAACATGGCCCAGTTAAGCATCCATTTTTGTTATCAAAAGCCAGAGACAGACTAGTTTTTTACCAACGCCATTTATGGGACTATTTGTTTGTTAACCTATCCCTCATTGACAGCCTCTTAAATTATAAAATCTTAGGCTTTGTTTAGTTCGGGGCTAAATAATTGGCATGATAAATAAAATCTTCGAAAAAGGAATCGTTTTTTTGTTGATCAATTGATCTAAGTAATCGATTCCAATATCGATTTTTATTTTACCTTTGAATTATCAGCGAGTTGAATAAAGATCTAAATGATATCTCCAGACACTCAAAAGTAAAAAAGTACTTTGTGGTAGTGTATAAGTATATCTAGGCTTCAAATAAACAAATATAATTCAAACAAAAACCTAATGAAGTAATGGCTCAAAAGACTTAGCTCCAAGTTAAAAAATTCTAAAAAACAAAAATGACTGTCACTCATGCTTTCACTCTGCCTGTTTGACATCTGCCGCTGTTTTTTGTGACTTGACTGTGATTTGGACTTTTCTTGTTTTCTTTGTGATAGGTACAAAATGTTGCGTTGCCTGAACTGCGGGTTACGCGTTCAACGTATACAAAGGCATGTGGTTACAACTCTGCCTCAAGAGTTCCTAATAATTTGTTGTTAAATAAATATGTTGTTTGTTTTCCATACATATTGACTCTATACAATGGAGACAGACTAGATAAATTCCAAATAACAGACATGTTTATCTGATAACATACAGATAAGTATATAAAAGAACACTAATCTGGCTTAGCTTATGTGATGATGATCATGAAGTTCCTAGTGAAAAACTAATGGCAATGTTGTCTCTAAACGATAAAATGTATAGAAAACCAGTAGGAGGTTATCATGTTTAATGTCCAATATCTTTTGAACCGGTGCTTTATATGACATTAAATTTAGATATCATATAAATACTGTTAAAAAGCTATCATATGACATAGAGCTGCAATTTGGGCATTGCATGGCATTTTTGACTTTTAGCTCCATACAAATATGGGCATGGTCCTTTATTGTAGTAATTTTAATTAATGCTTCAAATTGTATAATGTCAATATGGACATTTATGGTCTAAAATAAATGCATATTTATTTATATACTAGCTGACCCACGCAGCTCCGCCTGCGCTATTTTTACGTTAACTAAACATTCAATAACAGACATTAGCATCGAATACATAACCTCCTTTTTTATAGTCTGTTAAAAACTGGGACCTACTTTTTACTTGCTCTCCGAAGCACGGACCCTTTTAGTTCAAAAGGCGTTAAACGGTCACCCATCTATTTAATGACCTTACCTAACGTTGCTTAACCCGATCGATTAAAAAAACCTTGATAACAACTCTCTATGAGTGTTCCCTTACTAATATTTATCATATTATAAAGAAAAATTGATGAAATCTGACCAAGCGTATAACCAAGTACCCATTTTGACTTTAATCCCCTCTCCCAAAAGAACCGTGCTAGATTACGGGATAAAAAGTATCCTATGTCCTACCTCGTAGTAAGATCTCAAATCATGCCAAGTTTCATTTGAATCCATTCAGTAGTTTCGGCGTGATGCTCAGCCGTGATACAGACAGACAGACAGACAAAAATTAAAAAAAAATACATTTTCGGCCTCAGTATCGGTTATAGAATGCCCTCCAAAAATAATTTTCAAAATATCTTCAATGTACAGAATTGGACCTGTTACAGTTTTATTATAAGTATAGATTTGTATATCATTATTTTATACAGTCATGGGATAGTCATCCCAACTTACCTGTCCGGTAGTTGTGGTATAGTATAGAGGTATGCGACCCCGGCTTCCCTAGCTATTACTGTCCCATCCCTTGCCCTCCTGAGTGATAATATCCTACTTTTCCTATTTCCTTTTTACACCACCTATCCTTCCCTCTCCCTCGGTATTCGTAAGAACGCAATGGTGAATCATAAAATAATTTAATTAACCAAAATGGCAGCGATGTGATTCGCCACCCATCACGTCTCGTTTCACACGGAGGCGAAAAGCGACCCATGGGTTCTGCCTATCCCTTACAGGAAAAAGGTGTGAATATATGTATGTATATATAATTATTTTAACTCTCAGTGCCGTTTATGACTATTATTTTCATTAGCTGAGTACGAGATCATCGATATCTCCGCTCACTATCAGAGTATAAAGTATTAATTAAAAAATGTATATAAGTATTAGTAGCAGTTGTCTGGTTTCCATAGTACAGGCTCTGCCTAGTTTGGGATCGGATGAACGTGTGTGGATTGTCCCAAGATATTTATTTATTTATTTAATTGACTGCGAGTGTCAAAATAATCCGAACTGGATTAATGATAATTAATTCTAATTGACGTTTGTAAATGCGGCAGTTAATTACCAAGCCGTAAACTCTGAACAGACAAGGGCAGACGCCCCCCGGGAACCAGACACTGGGACGGGGATTGCAACCCCGCCGGCGTCTTCCTCGGAGTCGCCGCCGTAATCAATGGACATCCGAGGGCCCACACCCCGAAAGTCCAGCGACTCCGAAAGACTAAAATAGTACCCAATTGGACGGTTTCTTGGACAAGGACCTTCTTTTGTTCTCGAAGGGGAATGCTCCAAAAATTCCTAAATCGAGCTAGGTTTAGTCTATTAGAAATAAAACATATCATTTCAAGTAATTGTAGTTACCTGTTCGGTAGCGAGTGTATAGTCGCGTTGTAATTGCGCGGCTCTGTCTCGTGCCCGTTGCAGCTCTCGCCGTAGCGTCACCGCCTCCGCCTCGCTCGCACTTCGCCGCGACCGACACGACTCACTCTCACATTCCCCGCTGTAAACACGCGATTACTGTGTGTCATCAGGCGGAAGACGTCCACTGCTGAACATAGGCCTCACCCCTCGAACGCCACAATGAACGACAATTGGCTATTTGCAACCACCGGTTACCTGCGACGCGCACAATGCCATTTTTGTTTGTAGGAGTAGTACTGTTGGCCGCAGATGGCCATGACAGCTTCGAGAGGGCGAGCGCTTAAAGGCCAAAGGCCAAAAGGTTTTCGGTAGCGTAGTGGGAGGCCTGCCTACGCGGAGTCTTCCGGTTCGTGGTAGCCACTCGAGAACCTTTCTTTCCTAACGGTTATCGGTTCTCCAAGCGATGTGTGAGTGATTACTGCGAGAGTGATTATTGTATGTAATTATTTGTAATTGATGCGGACTTCGATATAGCAGAACCATAGCGAGTAAGTGTGAGTGTAAATGAGCGTGTGGGTAAAAGTGTGTGTGTGTGTTTGTGTAGCACCACTAAATTTTAGAAGAGAAGTTGCGAGTGCAGTAGAATGGAGGAAACAACTGATTGATTCCAGGTCTGATCATCACTCTGCACCACCCAGTCACACGTTTATGCGGTTTTACGGTATCTCGGACATTACTGTTCATTCACTCGCAACCGATGCCGACATATATACAGTGGAACGGTTACTAGGAGTGTGAGCGTGAGTGACTGTGAGTGTGAGCGTGTGAGTGAGTAAGTTAGTGCAATTGAATGAGTGAGCGTGCGTGATTGAGTAAGTTAGTGCAATTGAATGAGTGAGCGTGCGTGAGTGAATAAGTTAGTGCAATTGAATGAGTGAGCGTGCGTGAGTAAGTAAGTTAGTGCGAATGAATGAGTGAGCGGAGTGATAATGAATGAATGAGCGTGAGTGAGTGAGCGAGTGTGTATGTGAGTGAGCGAGCGACCTTAAAAGCGTGTTTGTGTGTGCGTGAGTGAGTGAAAGCCTGCAAGTGAGTCTGTGCGTGAGTGTATGTCAAACCTGGACGCCTGTCGTGCCCTGAGCAGCTGCGCCTCAGCGGCGGCCCGCAGGCGCCTCTCGTCCGCCAGCCGTCGCTCCAGCGTGGCTCGCTCGCCGCATCGCCACGCGGACACCCTGCACGTGTACATACACCTTTATATCATCATCTGTAGACGTCCACTGCTGAACAAAGGCCTCGCCCTTAGAGGGGAGGGATTGCCATAATCCTCAGGCTTGGCAGTATAGGTGGAATGTAATCCAATAGAAAGGCGCTGCTGCCCGTCTTCTTGTTTTCCCTAAAACGGCCTACACACGGCCCTAAAATCAGTGGCGATATCGGGACAGCGGTGGTGGGGATGAAATCGGCTACTACTCTACACACGACCCTACCAGTTAGTACAGAACCGACCGTGCAACAGACTGCTCGTTGATCCGAGATGCCGCCGACACTATCAAAACAGCAAAAAAAGGCATTGCCTTGGCACTTACTATGGTGCCAACAGGCGTGGGTTCGATTCCCACCAAGTGTCTGGGTGTTTTATCTATATTTTCTTCTGTTGGTCGGGTGTTCTATCTATCTATCCTTTTGAGGTGGGCGTTAATTAATAGCTGCGACACAGTTTTTAACTAATGTAGCTATTATCGTACTTATGTAAATGTTAACATCTGTTTTAGTTCCAATAAAATATGATTTGATTTAGATTTGATTTGATATAAGTATGTATTTACAAAAAAAAGTATATAAATGTATTAGTATCAGTTGTCTGGTTTCCATAGCACAGGCTCTGTCTAGTTTGGGATCAGATGACCGTGTGTGAATTGTCCCAGGATATTATATTATACCCATTCATTCGTTCATTCTTCGCACAGAGCGGAGCACCTGCACGTCGTATCGCCGCAGCACTCGAGTGCATACTGCGTAGAAATCAGTCCCGATTTCGCTACACACGAGCCGACAACGCTCCCAAGACGATAATCGTCCCTAAATCGGGAGCTCGCCCGAAGCGATTTCAGACCCGATTTCTAAAAAATAAAAATTGGATACGATTTGCCTATACACGAGGGACGATTTAGGGTCCTCCCCACCACTGTCCCGATATCGCCACTGATTTTAGTGCCGTGTGTAGGCCTTTTTAGTCGCCTCTTACGACATCCAACGGGAGGGGATGGGTGGGTGCTATTCTTCACCCCCCACTTTTATATACCACCCATCAACAAGTAACCCGTTACTTGTTGATGGGTGGTATATAAAAGTGGGGGGTGAAGAATAGCACCCACCCACAATAGTACTGTTCTAAACGCCTCTACTGCATGCTCTCCTGCGACGGCGTGCGATCCTGCGTCGTACCACGAAAGCATTGGCGTGTAGAGTGCTTACGCCACTCTCCCCAGGATTATAACGGGTGTATATTTTCCTATCAATCGGCTTACAGAATTCGGAGAGTTGAGCACAGTTTAATACCTGGTGTCTCGAATGCCGAGCCTCAATGTAATGCAGCTATGTATACAGGCAGGCACATCATTTACTATCGCGCTTTGTCGTGGAGTTGCGGAAACCAGCCCGCTATACCAATACCAATACCAAATCATTTACTATTAAGTGAAAGTATTACTTTTCTTGTTACTGGGTGGAATAAAAATAAATCTAATGAGCTCAAACTCGATGGGTTTCCATTCAAAATTTCTTGAATTCACTTCCAGCTCCATAAGCAAACCAGCTCAATGTTACCATATTAAAAAGAATGCTAACAAAGGAACGTGTAGAAATGAGTGAAAATCGAATCACAAGATTCAATTGATATCTTACTTGTATATACCTACAGCTATAGCTAATAAGTGTGTTAAAGAAGGTGATTAATAAGACATAACGGATATAATCCCATGACAAAATAAGAGCGGCGAGGTCCACAGATTGCCCACTTGCCCAGTCTCGCTACAGCATCAACAAAAGGAACGACTTAATGAGTAAATGGACATAAAACTGTTTTTACGCGAGGAAACCTAACGTCCCTGAGAGCTGTGGTACTCGACTGGGGATTGTGGGATTCTTACTCACTAAAACCCTCGCGGCTGACGCATCGGCACATGAGAGGGGGGACCCCAGGGCTCTCCGGTGGGATCTGCACCAGGGGCCCCTCAGTGCCTTGCCTTTGAGCCCGCCGCCGGGGGGCGCATTGTAGCCCCCCGGGAACCAGTCGTCGCCGTACTCAATGGACGTTCAAAGGGCCCACACCCTGAACGTCCAGCGACTCCGAAGAGCTCCGGGCCAGTCCTAAGGCCAAACTTGCCCCAACGAAGAGGTCCCCGGGGACCTTTCGAAGGTTCCTTCTCCCCCGACCTAAAGAGGTGTACAAGCCATACTTGTGTTGCAGCGCCGCGTGCGCCTGCTTGAGTTGGTGGTGGTCGGCCCTCCGTTGTCGCTCGGCGGCCGCCCCCGCGGCCAGCGCGCGCTTGGCGTCCGCCTCGGCGGCGCGCGACGCTTGGAGCTCGCTCTTCACGCGCTTGAGCTCCTCGGCGCACTCGCGACTCTCACGCTATCGAGAGTGTGCGACAGACTTTATAATAACCATCGATAGTTTGTAATAGATTGAGTCGGACGTCTGCTTTCGTAGCCGAATGGGGATGATGACTGAATAAAAAAATAATAAATCTAATAATTAGTCCGTAGTCCGTCCTAATAGTTAGATTATGAAAAAATATTGGACGCGTTTTTTTTTTCTTTTTACCAGGAAACGCCCTCGCTACAAATACGGGCGACGAGTCTGGGATCTTGTAATTTGGGTTTTTAAATAATATCATTTTGTAACAAATCAATAGAAATTGCCTAAAATGTAGAGCGTCAAAGTTCGGGAGTGACGTCAAGCCTCAGTAAAAATTGTATACCGGCGTGACGTCACATGGAATATCAACGCTCTTTATCGTCGTAATTTTTTGTTTCATTGAGAAAAGAAAAAATACTTGCCCAATATCTTTTGATGATCTAAATTACGAACTAATCAGAATTTTAATTTCATCTAGCCTATTGTTGCAACTACAGAAGAGGATCTTAATACCTTAGAGGAGATACCACTGGTGAGAGCATGATGTGCTAACCCCTCTGCCAAATTTTTGTTCATATGTTCAGGTCATTCTTTATTTGTGTGCGTATCTTTTTGAATGTGTTGCGAGTTTGTTATAGTGTGGGTTCATAGAAACATGAAGAGTTTGCATAAGACATTTGCAAGAGTATGCGTGAAATTGTATCTGCATGTGTTTACTTCGCCTCCCGCACCCCGCAAAATTGCCACGAAATATTTGTTCGGGGAATCGACGCGATACTAGCTTCATTGCATTAATTAATATTCATTTCATTAATTACTCTGAGTCTTAATACACGTGAATTTAATCCCTTTTCTAATTTATCAGCACCTTATTTCAATAGCGACGATTTGATTATTCATTGCAAGAGCTTCCAGGATTTGGTACAGTTATGGACTATCACGGTTTGAACGCATCGATAATCCCGCCCGATTATAATGTAGGTTTTCATCAAGGCTATAGTGAATGGCTTTTAATAAACTATTATGCTTTACCATCCCCGATTGCATCGCCGCTTTCTATCAGGTGGAAATGCAGTCAAGAGCTGACTTATATTTAGAAAAAAAAAGGTGTATTCAAAAAACTTTCAACTTTAAAGAGATTTCATATTCTAAACATGGCCATACATGAATAAGCTGAATGTTGGTTACTTTTTAAAAATGTACCTGAATCATCCCCGTTAATGTACTCTCACGGTCACGAACGGTGTACCACCTTTAGGACGGGCTTATCGCACGTAACGTCGTTCAAACGATTTTGATGGAAAACTGGTGCACCGTTCGTGTCCGCGATAGTACATAAATCATCACCGTTAGAATAAAGATTTTTTAGGGCAAACAAATTGAAGGATATTACGAATTTTCGTTTCAAGAGCAAATTCCAAACGTGTAGGTACAGCCATCGGCACGTAACTTGGCAAGATTCGTTAGATGCGCAGAAGTCATTTTTTAGATCTCTTTGGTTATCAAGCGGGACGCGGGGAACAAGGTAACATCGTTCCGGGCGCGCTATTGGTTAGCGGTCGAGCCTTGTTCCCCGCAACTCGTGGACGTTCCGTTCGCTCCCGAGTACACTTGCGTGCCCTAAAATAGTACAGTTTGTTTTTGTTAAGTATTTGTTACAAGTTCTTAAAAAAAATATTTTATTACTCTAAGTAGATTCCGACTTTTTATCCTGCAACCTACCTAGTTCCGTGTTATAGGAACTTTAGAAATTCTTCTGAATAAACAAACCTGTTCGCGCTCCCGCTCGCGTTCGCGTTCCCTTTCTCGTTCTCTCGTTTCTCTTTCCCGCTCTCTCTCCTTTTCCCGTTCCTTTTCTCTTTCTCTCTCTCTTTCCTTATAACTGTTACACTCTTTTATTTTTACACAATCTTTTGTACTTTCTACTTCTTTATCTTTAACTAATTGTTCTTTTACTATAACAAGAAATTAAACACTGTGAAAATTATTTATATACAAAAAAATACATTATTAGCTTATTTTAGTTTCAAACCATAATTTAAAATTATTACCATTCATATTTGGTTGAGAAAGCTAGACACTAACTACTATTTTAGAAAGAAAAAAATAAACAACAGAAATCAAAGAAATCCCTGTCTTTCTATATTTATGTTAACTCGAAGCTACACGATGGATTTAAAGACTCTCTTTTGAAAGTTTTATCAATATTTATTTAAAAGGTTGATGGATACTTACTGTGTTCTGTACTCTTATGACTATCACTGCTATCTTTATCCTTATCTTTATCTTTATTTCTACTCTTTCTTTTTTCTTCTTTTAACATACTAGCCTCTTTCTTTTCATATTTTAATGACTTAGCACTACCTGCAAGCAAATAATAATCACTTTACAGAAACTAAAATGGAATGTAAGAATGAAATAAAAGTTTCATAACAGTGTTAAAAAACTCATGTCTGAATTGTATGGGGTATATTTGCATTATAGGCAGTATTATGTGGCGGCGCGTAGTGGAACGCCAGCGTCGCTTGTCATACAGAAGACATATTTAGAATTTTGACTGGAACGCGCATGACACAGCCGGCTTCATATAGTTTTATATAAAGCATATTTTTGCCTGAAACATTAATAGAAGGAATACCACGTGGGCAAACATTAATGAGAGAAAAAAAAACGCATCAGTTTACAACATTTGGCCGATTATGTAAAATATTGGCAGTTGTGGCTGTATCGCTCACTTACTTCTAGTGTGTTCGTGCCTGTGGTCGTCCTCATCGACGGCGGGCGCGGTGGCGGACGCGGGCGCGGAGGCCGTCGCGGAAGCGGACGATGAAGCGGGTGGCGTCGGTGGCGCGTGGAACGCGTTGCCGTTAGCCAGCGGCGTTGTACTCGCGCTCTTGTCGCGCTCGCGACTCGCCGTCGCCGCTAACAAATGCTTCTCAAGCTTGTCCAGCTGCCAATTGAATAGGGCAGATAGGTAATACTTTATTGTGCCACCATTATAACACACAAAAAATAAAAAAGCAGTAAAGTTAAATGTGACAATGGGCGGCCTTAAAAATAAATTTAAATAAAAAATAACTTATATAGAGTTCTAACCTTGACGTGAAGGTTCGCGTGCTCCTGCGGACAGTGTCCGTTGTGGTCGGGCTTGAGGCAGCGCCGCCGCAGCGAGCCATTGGCGGGCCGCGCCTCGCCCGCGGGGCACGCCTCCGCCTCCGCGCACTCTTCCCTGCCCGCGCCCGCGCCCGCCTGCTGGCTTTGTGACTGCCACCAACGGACATCGACCGTAACACTCCACTCATAATAGCAGCCCTTTGTTTATGTCCCATTGTTGGGCACGGGCCTCCCCTCAAGATGAGGGGGCTTAGGCCATAGTCCACCACGCTAGCCAAGTGCGGGTTGGCGGACTTCACACGTCATTCGAGAGCTAGTTAGGCTTTCTCAGACATGCAGGTTTCCTCACGATGTTTTTCTTCACCGAAAGCTAGTAACAATCGCACATGATTCATTAAATAAACCAGAGGTGCGAGGCGGGGTTCGAACCTGCGCACCTTGTTTCCAAGGCAAGCGCTGGCCTACTGAGCTGTTACCGCTAATCCACTCCACTTAATATTCTCGAATAACAAAATCCCTTCTAGTCATCATCAACCTACCTTGCCATAATCCCCAGGATTGACAAACGTCTTGAGGATTGCAGTAAAGGTAGTAAGTAGACGCTGCTGCCCATTTTGTACTCTCATAGTTTTGTAGATCCTTAACAGAAGGAAATGAGTGGGTGCTATTCTTACCCGGTCATCCCACGAGCAACATTTCGCAGGATTAAAACAGTTTTTTTGCGAGGAAACCTTCCAAGGTCCCCGGGAGCTGTTTGGCTCGACCAGGGTCTATGGGATTCTTACTCACTAAAACAGCTGCTGTCGCATCAGCACATATGAGGACCCCACGGGCTCTCCGGTGGGATCTGCAGTGCCATGCCTTTGAGCCCGCCGCCAGGGGGCGCATTATAGCGCCCGGGAACCAGACACGGTGCTCACGGGGACGGGGGTCGCAACCCCGCCGCCCTCCTCCTCGGAGTTGAACCACTGACCTGATCTAACGCGCTCTCCGGTAACGCGTCGCGCATGAGCTGGAAGTAGAACTCATTCTGCGCCCTCACCTGCCGCTGCCGACGCGCACGTAACCTGACAAAAACATTGCCGCTCTATAAGTATACACTTATTATAACAGTTTACAAACAGTTGAAATGAATAACTGATTGATATCGTCGTAAATGTCCGGCAGTTGATTATTCCAAATTCCTAAGTTTGAATCGTCGATAATTTTTCGGCGGAAATCTTCGAGGTCAAAACTAATTTGCAGATGTTTTGAATTTAAATTAGAATTCAAACTGAGAACACATGCGTACTTTATACGTATTCTTATTTAGTGCTCCCACACATAACTGCGAATTCGCATCGCATCGCATATATCTGCGAGAAACAAATGAATTTTTGTATCGAAAATTCGCAGTTATGTGTGGGAGGCCTTAGGTGATCATCTTTCGTTGGACCATTCACGTCCTGCGCAATGGCCAGCATGCAGGACGTCTTATACCGAATTGCAGGACGGCACGCTGGATGCAAAACGAAACAAAGTCCTGCAATGACTTAAAAAAGGGTCATGCATGGTCCTTCGTGCGAGTCGACGAAGGACCGTGCTAGTGATCTTTACCTGTGCGCGACGAGGGACTTGACCCCAAAGCCGAGCGTGACGACGGGGTAGCCGACGCAGTGCGCGGCCAGCGGGCGACACAGCCCCGCGCCCGCGCGCTCGCCCCGCAGCGCGCCCTCCACGTACACAAGCACGCAGCATATCGCCACGGTGGGCACGCACACGCCTTTATCGGCGACTGCACGAAGTATTCAATATGCATCAGTGGCGTGCACAGAAAGTAGGCAAAAATATCTGCGAGTTATCTGTACTCTAAGCTATTTGTTACCACCATGAATATCCTTAAATGAAAAAACATTACAGACGTATCCATTTACATTTAAAAACATCACGTTAATACCATGTCAGTACAAAATATTTTTAAATGAAGATTATTTAGAGAAACCGTATGGTAGTAGGCAAAGTCTTTATGTGTGTACGGACCCTCTGAATAATCTTATTACAGTTTTTAAATGCAAATTAATATGTCTATAGAATCTGCAAGCTTATGTATATTTAAAATGGTATATTAATATATACATATATAATATACATATAATAGGTTAAACAAGACGAATACGTTTCTTTGTCTGTGCACGCCACTGATATGTATACAGTACTGGCAACGGATCTTTGTGTGTCTGAAGTTGGGTTTGGCATACCATTGCGCAACTACAGTCTACCGCAGTTAGATATTCTGCCGCCAAGCGGCAGTGTGTAAGCATTGCTGTGTTACGGTGTGAAGGGCACTGTAGCTAGTAATATTACGGGGCTCAAGAGACTTAATAATCATTAATGACTAATGGCACAAATAAGCTGATGAAGGCGTGCTGCTTACCATCAGGCGAACGTCGTGAGGCTATACATAATAATAATATACTTATTCTGAGTATATAAACCGTCAGGAAGCCGTTCGGAAGCTCCTGATAAGAAGACCTTTACTGCCTTCCCAAGATCTTTATGATTGTTCATTGATAGAAATTCCGCTCGAAGGACCAAAATGTGACCTTGGAGTAGTTCATGGTACATCTGCGATATATAGCTAGTAAGTTATGATACATACAAAACTAGCATCATGAGCGTAGCCTTATGCTAGACAGTTTGGTTGTGACATCTGGAGTCGTATATTACATGGATCTTGTGGCAACTAAGGAGAAATTCCGTGCGTTCAAGCGTTTTTGCCATACCTATTACTGGAAACAAGGATGGACTAGCCTTCGTTAGTCCGCCTGTAAATCTTCCTTTTTGAGGTTGTATCGACCTTGTGTTAACTTTGCTTGTCTCCCGCTTTGCAAAGGAGGGAAGCGGAATTTATGTATTTCCAACTCCTCCTATCTACCTTTTTAATTAAATTTGTTGCGGGTTCCAAGACAATTTAGCGTTCCCCTGGGACTCGCCGAGGGTCAAACCTCGGTATCTTCAGTGGTGACCACTGTAGATCCTGGCTTACAGGAGTGGGGGAATGAATGGTGGGATAAGTCCCATTTTAAAATACGAAACAATACAGCCATACAGTAAACAAATTACAAAGTTTAATAAAGTAGGTAATTACACGAGGCGATTGTTAATAGTTAGTTACGGGCCAAAAATATAGTAGCGTAATGTACCTACCTGTTGAAAAATTCTGTTCGACACCCACCCAACGAGCATTGCTAAAGATAACGGCTATTTCAACCGTCGCTTCCGAATGAATAATGGAATAACTCATGCTTCCACCCAAACCATCAGATATAACAGTGGCAAGTTAACGAACGTTCACACTGTCAGTTTGTATACATTACACACCAACGCATCTCGCAAAAAAAATAACGAAGACAGTAAATTGGTTGAGAGAAAACTTTACGATCAAAACTGGCACTAGGCACAGTTTTGGTTACCATTTTGTAAATTAATATAATGGCTGCAAATATCGCTAACTTAAAATCAAACTTAAGCGAAAGTGGAATTAGAAATCGCAGCTTTGTGATCGCTAGATCAGAAGCCAAGAATATAACGCTCCAATTCACATCGTTTTCAACTAAAAATATGTTTCACTTCGTACCTTCTAATACAAATATAACAATAACAAATCCGTACATCAAACAAACAGCAATTCCGGGAGCCATTGAACATGTTCTCATAACAATGAAGTAATCTTTATGAAAATTACGATCGTGTAAATCTATAAATAAATGCCGTTGTGTGAATAAATACGCCATCGTCGGTGGGTTTGGCCAAAAGCGCCGCTATTTCGGGCCGCGTCGTAAACTAATATAATTGGTAAGTAGACTAGGAACTGTAATTATTATTGTTGAACTAAGTAGGTAGGTATACTATTATGTTCAAATCGAAAGCGCTCTGAATATTCTGTCTGCCCAATTTTAACTAATAAATTGACATCATGCATGCCAAACTGCGAATGACTACTAAACACGATACGCGAAACTAAAAAATACACGCATACCTATTTAAAAAGTTATTCAATGTATGTATTTAGATAACAAATCCTGGGTAAACCAAAAACAGTAGCATTATAATTATAGTTACAATTAAAACGTGTACTTTTGTTCTTCTGGAATTACCTACAAATAATATAATGCTAAGATATGCATGGCTGTATCTAAAGTTAACATGTTACAGAACTTACTAACCACCGGAACACAAGGCCACTGAGAAGATACGGCTACGAAATCAGGGGCATGATGTACGCTAAACGCGTATATAGACGGGGCGAACAAATTGTGTTTCTTTCTTACACTAAATTCAAGGAAAATGTGGTATGACAATTTTGTCTGAACACTTTCTAACTCATGGATTTGCCGGCTAAGTGAAATGATACTGAGATAATTAAACAATGGTTCGGATTTTAAGAAAGTTATACACGAAAGCGCGTGCGAAAAATATTATTATTATTAGCTTTGTTTGGGATGGGATTTTTTAATTTAATGACCTATATGCTTTTTGCGGTTAAATTTCGTTGATAATGCAAGTTAATTACATTGCAAATATAGACCAAACCAAGATCACTGACAAAGAGAAAAATGTCTAATAAATCGTAGGTCAAGGTCGTAGGTCCCATGTGCAAGGCCTGTACCCATCGATATAATATATAAACTAGATTTGGTGGTGGTGTCACGGTTCAAAAAGTGGTAGCGAGAAATAGCGCCCTTGTGTCGCTATTTCTTTACGAGCCACATCCAGACAAATTTATTTTTGCCGATAGGAGTGTCGCTACTGTCTATATGAAACTGTCAAACTACAAGTCATTATCATTATAAAATCGTTAGTTCATGTTTCCGCCACCAGCACAGATAAGTTTGCAACCTCCGCGACCACATTTTAGATGTCATTTTGTTTGTGAATGTTTATCTAGTTTATATATTATATCGATGCCTGTACCTGATGAACTTTACTGGGCCTCTCTTAAGCCCATACTAATGTGTTGGGTGATGCAGTGCAGCTGCGCATAGGCAGGCGAGTTGTTAACCAGTCTGGCAAATGTCTTACTAACCACTATATTACCCTACATTAGCATGTAGGGCCAGTTTAATAGATCACATTTGACATCTGTCAGTTGTTTTGTTCTGTCTGTTTCTTTTGTCAATTTTTACAATAAATATGTAATATTAATTGAAAAAAGTAAAGAAATTGTACAGTTCTAACTTCGAAAAAAATAATAATATTTTATGCCTGCCGTTACAAGGTTAACATTGTTAAATTTTGATGAAGTGTCAAATGTGATATATTAAATTGGCCCTACTTTAAGTCAATAAACACATACAAAAAATTGATGATTACTCACATGTGTACCAGACATATTGTACCCACACATAGGTACTTGCAGCAAAAAATATATACTGCAGTGGTATGAAGAAGAAACATATCATGTCGGACGTAAGGGCTATACATATGAAGAACACGGAGAATGCCTGAAACAATATAAATTATACCTATTTACAGACGTCACTAGTGTAGATCCCTAAAGAAGACAAACTAAACATTTGAATGCCCCTAATTTTACGAATTATATTGTGGCTTATGCCAATCTTTTTTACTTTCCTTAATATTAGTTTCATTTCAATGTTTAATATTTCATATTATTAATCATTAAAAAAAAAATAACGATGATAAACAAAAAAAATATAGTGATTTATCAACATAACATATCAGCTGTAACAAATTAACACCTTGTTATCAAACAAATGAACAAAGACATTAAAACCTAATTTAAAATACTATTTATGAGGTACTTATTAAATAAAAGTAATTTAGTTTATCTGCCGCATTCAGAGTTGATTAATTGCTGGCAGCCAAACAGCCAGCAGTCCTTTTTTCCCTCTTATTTTATATGAGCCAACATTAAAACTGTAGATTAAACAAAACGAACATATTGACCTAAGTTGAGCACACACTAAGAATCTCATTAGGGTTGAGCTAGTATTGGGCGTCCCTTCGGAGTTGCTGGACGTTCAGGATGTGGGCCCTAGGACGTCCATTGAGTACGGCGGCGACTCCGAGGACGACGGCAGAGGGGTTGCAACCATCGTCCCCATGAGCACCGTGACAGGTTCCCGGGGGGCTACAATGCGCCCCCTGGCAGCGGGCTCAAAGGCATGGCACTGAGGGGCCCCTGGTACAGATCCCACCGGAGGGCCCAGGGGTCCCCTTTCATGTGCTGATGTGTCAGCCGCTGGGGTTTTAGTGGGTCCACAGCCGGGGGGTGCGCATTGTAGCCCCGGGGGCCACGTAGGCAAGGCAATGAGGGGTGCAGATCCCACTGGAGAGACCCGGGTCCCCTCTCATGTGCCGATGCGACAGCCACGGGGGTTTTAGTGGGTAAGAATTCCACATACACTGGTTGAGCCCCACAGCTCCCAGGGACCTTTTGAAGGTTTCCCCCGCGTCATAAAAAAAGGAATGGTCATGAAAGAATACAACTTACAAATTACGGTTGATGGTAGTGACTGCCACTGTAACAGTTACAGCATCTATTGCATTGTGATTTAGTAGCCTTAGTGGTGCATTGGGAAACCGCTTGCTTTGCAAAACGGAGGTCGCGGGTTCGAATCCCATGGGGAGCAAAAACTTTGTGTAGTTGTTCCTTACTGGCTAGTATAATACAGGCTGATCACCTCATTGTCAGTAAAGCAAGATGATGTATGCGTCGGATGAGCATTTAAAAAGTCAGTCTGGCTAGTTAAAAGTCAACTGACTTCTCCCCAGTCATATTTGTCTTCCATCCTATCGCATGGTGAAATGTAAAGGAAGATAGAGTGCACTGTGTTTACGCGAGCACTTGTGCACTATAATAACTCCCACATAGATGGCTGATCTTGTGAAAGAGTGTGTGAAGAAATTAACATGGAATATGTGCGCTTGCATAGCCTATACCTATTTATATCTGTGGATACCAAAAGTAATGCTAAATTTCTGTGATTGTGAATATCTGCAACACTCCTGGATATATCCAATTAATTATTTTAATGTGTAAGAACTCACAACTCCTTGGTATTTGAATGAATCATACACTGATCTGAGCATCATCCAGAATGGCCAAAGGAACTCAAATCTGAACTCCAACATGTAGTCTGCCATCACAACTGTCGCCCAAAGCATCACGAACTTCAGGTACAACATTGAACTGAAAATAAAAAAAATGGTTAAAATAATATAATTGTACTAGACATAAATAGGTATGCAACTCTACATAGACAATAATATGCATTAGATACTACATATTTTCATTGTGAGGTTTGCTGTCATTTGGCCGTAGATCTCCATTGAGTATGGCAGACTTGATGGAGGACGGCGGTGGGGTTTAGGTATGTCCCCATGACCACCACATCAGGAAGCAGACTCAGATGTAAAACAAGGGGTTCATGCTGCAGACCCCACCCGAAAGCCCAGGTCTTCCCTCTCATGTGCCGATGTGACAACCGCGGGGTTATAGTGGGTAAGCACCCCACGGTTGACCCTACAGGTCCCAGTGACCTATTAAAGGTTCGTCCGTGAGAGCAAAAAAGGTACTATTTCCATGACATCAGCAATCAAGTAACATGAAATGAATACAAAAACAATAAAATGAATACAATTGTATGTTTGTAACTTACAAAATTGTATTAATGTTATTGTCCTTAACGTAATATTAATTAGCCAGAAATTGAATACATGACATCTATTTACCACATGCAGTCATGTGTTATTGTTTGTTTACTAATATTCATTTTTGAACCAGTTTACAATGCATTCATTGGTTCTATTACAGACAAGTTGGGACATGATTTACACATATTTTCTTCTGTCTGTTGTGCCATACATTGCTCAATAAGAAACCCTGAGATGCTAATGATTTACACGTGCTATGTCTTCGCATGTAAGACAAAACAAGTCTTCGCATGTTCACGCATCAGCAGGATACAGCGAGTCTGGTCGCCAGATGGTAATTTCTACCCACATACTTACTGCAATTTCCATTATTCGTGCCGGCTTCCTGGCATAATATTATGCCGCACTAAACCAGGAAATCAGGTGTCAGACCTGATATAAAATTAACAACATAAACAGTATCCACTCACTTTCCGTACATTCCTTCGGTGATTTTTGTGCGCTTCACGGGGCGCCGCATCTTCCCAATTTCGGCATTTCGCCGCTTCATATTTTTTCATCCACGGTGTAAATCACGAATACAGGCGCTCGTACCACAACACTTATTTAGAATGAAACATTTAACACAGTAAAGATCCACAAAATAATGCCTTTTGTTGTCATCAGCCTATGTCCAAAATTTACGAGGGAGATGAATAAAATGTATGTGGGGGGGGGGAACTAGGGAAGTTTTTTTTATCAGTCAGTGTTGCCACCATGGTTGCTGAAGTTGCCAGGCCACGAAAGTATTTTTCTGACTGTAGTTTAGGGAGATATTTTTGAAATGATTGCAACACCTTCCTTTACTCTATGGTTCAATCTAGTATCTAATCTGTGGTTCAATCTGGTTCAATCATTAAAATAGACACGGCCTTGTTTATTTGTTTATGTTTTGTAAATTAAATTAAAAAATAGGTTATAAAATAAATAAAATACATTTTACAGGAATATAATGGATTTACAATTACATAAAATTTGCAATTACTGAATAAAATGTCAATAGAAACTCTAATCAATTCTGTACGCCAGTATTTGCTATCGCAACATATGAAAGTTGATGATGACTGGCTATCAGGGTAAGTTATTAAACCCCCAAAAACGAGGGGTGTTATAAGTTTGACGCCTATGTCTGTCTGTCTGTGGCGTCGTAGCGCTCCACCGAGTAGACTGATTTGAATGCGTTTTTTTTATTTAACAATCTAAGAAACAGAAAAAAAAACCCTTCTTAAGTAATCTTTTCTAGCTGGCCTAGGAGAGAAACATATTATAAGAAAATAAGACGTCTGTATAAATATCTAAATACTTAAAATACAAAGAAAAATATTCAAACACATAGATACAAAAGCGTAACTTGGTGGTGGTTTTACTTGGTGGTTCCTTGTGTAAGGAACCGTCCAGGTAGGTACCACCGCAGTGTCAGATATTCTGCCGCCAAGCAGCTGTGTGCAAGCATTGCTGTGTTCTGGTGTGAAGGTCACTGTAGCTGGTGAAATTACTGGACACAAAGTCTTAAAATCTAATGTCTTATGGGTTGGCAACGCGCTAGTGATTCTTCAGGTATTGCTAGCGTCTATAGACTGCGATGACTGCTTACGATCAGGCGGGCCGCACGCTTGCTTGCCACATTGGTAGTATATAAAAATAACACATTATTAATTAATATTACCTATTGTTTAATAATAACTATTATTGGCGGGCCTGGTGTCTAAACAGACACCCTGGTCGCTACCGTATTCGTCATGGGTTCGATTCTCACCAAGGATCTGGGTGTTATCTATTTAAGTATGTACAGAAAAAAGGTATAAGTATATGTATTCGTATCAGTTTTCTGGTTTCAATAGTACTCTGCCTAGTTTGGTATCAGATGACTGTGTGTGGAAGATATTATTATTATTGATCATTATTAACTAAGAAGCTGTATTTCAATGAGTGTAATATGTTCTAGGTGTGTAGAATATCTCTATAGCGACAGCGAAAGTAATCACAGTGAAGCAGATTTAAAAAACCTAGCCAAAGAGCAGTGGCTACTGAATGATCTAAAAGACATATGTCCAGGGTCTCTGCCGGAGAACCTTAAGAATCAACAGAAGATTGTTTTGAATGGACGGTTCGTCCTGCAAATAAATGCAGCCCTAGATATAGGTATTGTTTTCTTAAAAAAATAAGTTTTGATAGAAGTTTGTTACCACATTCTATCTTTCTTGTAATTTAATCTTATTTGCGTGCGCGTCCATTGGCAGGCGCCGGACGTACCGCACGCACGGCACGCAACGGATTTTAGTTTGCTTTGTATGATTTTACATAGCGCTGCGTCCATTATCCGCGCCGGCATTTTCCGATGCGGGCCGTCAAAATCATAGAAAGCAAACTAAAATCCGTTGCGTGCCGTGCGTGCGATGTTTCCGGCGCGTGCCAATGGACGCGCACCTTAAATAAGATTATTTTATTGTAGGGTCATTATCCTACTATTTGTGTACTGTGAGTGTGGTGCAGATAAGGCCTAATTTGACTTGCATAGTTGACCAATCTTTCCACTATCACATGCGTACCTGTGTGGTAGTAATTCAAATCAACTGGAATATTTGGAATTAAGTAATTAGCTATTAAATCTAGTAATTTCACCAACTACAGTGCCTCTCACACCAGAACACAGCAGAATATCAGATTGTGTAGCCATCCACTATAATGCCTTTCACACTAACACTACGATGGCACATACTATCACGGACACAAACGCTGTACCGGTTTTCAATCAAAATCGTATGAAAGATGTCCCTTGACCTAACCCCTCCCGCATGTATTTTGGGCCGGCTCATGCAAGCAATTATCGTCCTAAAGGTGGTACACCGTTAGTGACGGCGAGAGTATCTGAAAGGTCTCTTGCACAAGGGACCTAGCACCTTTTTTTTGTTGTTGAGGAGTCCCTGTAGGGGACCGGGTTATGCGGGAATTTTACCCACTAATGCCACTCTGGTGGCGTTCACTGATCCTATGAAGAGACTCTGGACTCCGTTCAGACTTCAACAGAGTTTACAGGGCCAAGGGACCTACCAGGGTTCAGCTAAGTGGGTGAGGATGATAGTATGTTGCAATCATATTCCACTGAGTGCAGTCCAGTAATTGGTTAATGCATAATAAATTAACATTAAGTATATCTGTTCCCTGCAGAATATTGGGTTTAAAGTGATGTCCGTCTTATAGGCACGCCAGCATACCAACAGTACTTGAAATTACAGAAAGTGAATATGGAAAATGTGGAGGCTACTGTCCAATATGAAGATAAGGTATCAAGTCACAGGTATATAACATTATTTTTGACACTTGAGTGCAAGCAAACATGACGTACTTTAAAAAAAATCTGATTGAAGGCTGCTATAAAGAAAAATACTTTTGCTATGACAAATCTAACAACACATCATATGTCAAAACTCATCAGGTTGTTTAGAAAGAAAGAAAAACATCATATACGCAAAACATAAGGGTCACACATTTAAGCGGGACTGTATAAATCGGCACACCCGGGCGGCAAAATTGAACATAAATAAGTAGATGAATGTTCGAGAACAAGGCCGGCTGGTTTAGACCGACGCTAGATGTTTGGCCGGCAACTCGGCACAGCCGGCAAAAAAATCCGCCCTACTCGCTGCGCCGTTCAACAAATACTGCCGACCCGCCTGTAGCCCGAACGGATCACCCGATCGGCACAAACCGAATAGAAGCGATACAGCATGAGTATTAATTGCTTCGGCGGAATCAAGCCATCGAATCCGTTCGCACACTCTCCAAATACAGCCATACTTTTTCAGGATGGTTAAGCTGTATCTCACTGATGGCGTGCAAGATATTTCAGCAATTGAATACAAACCGATGCGAAATTTGAGCTGTGATATTACCCCAGGGTGCAAAGTACTCATTAAAGGTAAGTTTTTTTGCTTTTTTTTTCTAGCGGGGTCCCGTGGCTGTAGCATCGCCCCATGAGAGGGGAAGCCTGGCCTCCGGTGGGACCCCACAGATATAGGACCCTTAGTGCCTTGCCTTGGAGCCTGCCGCAGGGGGATGCGTTGTAGTCCCCAGGGTACCGTAACGGAGCTCACGGGGTCGTCCCCGTGTGCAACCCCGCGGGGTAGTCCCGTGGTTAGCAGCCCTGCCACCGTCCTCCCCGGAGTCGCCGCCGCGCCGTACTCGATAGACACCTAGGTTCCACAACCCAAACGTCCAGCGACTCCGAAGGAAACTATCCATGGACAAGCTTAACAACTGTTGTCCCGATTACAAGACTGACCTTCCCTAACTAACTGTTCTATAACCGAACAATGATTACAACTGTCTATGAGCCACTCTAAAAACATTAAAATCGGTCTAGCCATTTAAGAGAAATTCTGTGACAAACACACGATACATACATAATTATAATGTCCTCATGGCCGATTATTATGTTTAAATTTCACACGCACACACACCCAACACGACACATACACACACACTCACATGCACCCTCTTCCCAATTACTTACATCCTACAGCCACTCTTATAAACACGATTATTTTAATTATTGCATGCCAGTTGGTTATATAAATGTAATGTACTGTATAGGAAGAGCGAGGATTCCTATCACAGGTATTTTTATACTTAAAAGGAGTTCTCCAACTTACTTATTATATTATAGAACATTTGTAACCAAAGAATAAAATATTTTTATTTTATTTTAAATTTAGGGCCAGTAGAATGTAGAAGAGGTATACTGCTTCTAACTGAGAGTTCGATAGAGCTGCTGGGCGGCGAGGTGCAGGAGATTGCTGTGTCCAATTCCCTTCCTGGTCTGCTATCATCAAAGTTGAACCTGCCTATCACTCAAGGTAAGTTTTACTCTAGAATCTAGTTTTTTTTAACTAACAATAATATTCTGGGACAGTTCACACTGTTTATCTGATTCCAAACTAGGCAGAGCCAGAACTATGGAAATCAGACAACTGATACTTAAATAATTTACACCCAGACACTTGATGGGAATCGAAGCCACGACCTATCGGGTAGCGGCCAGGGGGTCTAACCGCTAGAACAACAGGCCCACTAAAACTACTAACTATAAAATCTTTTTAAAAAAAATTGAACCGACTTCAATATCACTGAAAAGTATAAAATAATTTAAATATTATTGAAGTTGGTGTTAGCTTACCGGCTGTGTATATTTGGCACCAACTTCAATAATATTTAAATTATTTTATACTTTTCAGTGATATTGAAGTCGGTTCAATTTTTTTTAAAAAGATTTTATTTTAAACTTTTTAGTGATATTTTCATATATAAAGATTGAACCATCGAAAACCGTAAAATTATCTAGATAGGTTATGATCACATTATCGTCTACATAGTTTTACATAATTCATGTTTCTTCAGAAAAAAATATCCGGTCGTAATGAAATTTGCATGGAATCATCATAGCAGTTTACTCTCTCGAATAAAAAAAGAATCATCGCAATCGGTTCATAATTGTCAGAGCAATGTAATGGAGAACATCAGTTTTATGGTTTTTACCAGATAAATTCCTCCACATCGTTCATGGTCCTCCAGGAAGTTCTTATCCAGTTGTAATAAAATTCATACAGATTTAATACAGTGGTTTCTTCTTTCGAATAAAAAAAGAATCATGGTAAATATTTGCCAGAGTTATGACCATTTTTGTCCTTAAAAAGCGACATAAAGTCATCGATATAGGCTTTCCTGCAGCTCTCAGTGCGCAGTCACCATTCTTGTTTTTTCAGGAACTACTTATTACTACGCAATAATTTTTTTATGGGACCCATTCAATGGATTGAAGAATGGATGGAAGAAAGATTTTTTCAAATCGGTTCATAATTGACAGAGTTCTGCGCGAACATACATAAAAAAAAAAATATATATATATACAGACGAATTGAGAACCTCCTCCTTTTTTGAAGTCGGTTAAAAACAAAACTAATTTATTACTATGCGGTAGGCTTCTTGTGCGTGACCTCTTCCTGAGTAGGTATGATCGTTAAGGAAAACACCAAGCGGTAAACATATAGGAAAGAGCAGCACAGAGCACGCTCGCAAGTTTTCTAAACATTTCAAACATCAGAAGAATTAAATAACATGTAATAAATAATGATCCTCCTGGCCGATAGAACCACAGCGGCAAGTGGCAGCAACCATCTACACTCCATCCCAAATAAGCTTGAACGCGATTACATGTTCGTTTGCGGCTCAATAACTACATAACGCATACATTGTCAACTAGGCGCGTCAGCAAAAACAACTTTGTATTACCAACCTTTTTTTGCTGCCGCGTTAACGGTCAACTATACAGCGGAGGTGTTTTATGACTGCTTAATAAAGTTGTAATCGCGTTCAAGCTTATTTGGTTTGGAGTGTACGCGGGAGATATTACAGTGCACAAATGAGACATAAGTGCACTCTTTCTGCCTGTACCTCTCACAATCCGATGGGACGGATGACCGACACGACCGGGGAGAGGTAAAGCTCAGGAACGACTTTTTATACGCTCATCCGGCCCATGTTTTGAAAGTGAAAAATTTTGAAAAATGAACTATGCCATTCCGATTAGGGTTACTATATTATCTCTGATACCATCAATTTTGTCCAAAGTATAGGAGGATTTCTCGTGGGAAGGGAGTGCCCATTAACCAAACCCCCCTGTATATTCGGCACTCCTGTGACTTAACAGTTATGCATAAAAAAAACTAATCTGATTGATTCAGGGCCTGACCTCAACGCAACTATCAGCCACCCAAGAAACACCAATATACCAACACCCCACACACAAATGCCACCAGCGATACAAACCACCACAATATCTGAACCAACGTTGGACCAAACGCGGCCAATCGCCAGGGTCACTTGCGTCCAAGCCGCCAACTTCGCAGACGACGACATTGACGTATCCCAGCTGGATGAAATAGAAGCACAATTCACAGACGTCCCAGTTAAACGACTCTCGAACGCTAATACATCGAATCCAGAGAAAAAAATAAAAACAGATGTGGCCAATAAAAGCGAAGAATATCCAAACGATGACGATTTACTATTCGAAGACGAAGATTACTTAAAAGAAATTGAAGCTAAAATCGATGCGGCGGATATTGGATTCAATGTGCCTGTGAATAAAGGCCCGATTCGCGTGGCAGCTGAACCGTTTGTGTATATAAAGCAGATTAATGATATGCACGAAGGTGAGAAGGCTGGTAGAGTGTTCAGAGTGAAAGCACAGATAATGAAGCTATTGTCCAAATTGTCTGTGGGTAAGGATGGATGGAGTTTGAAGTGCACTATTGTCGATGGTACGGGGAGTTTAGACGTGGACTTTACGAGCGATGTTTTGTCAAGGCTAGTGGGGCTCACGCCGCAAGAAATGAATACATTGAAAAAGCAAATGGCGAAAAAACCAGAATTGAAAGAAAAAGCTGTGTCTGTAAGTCTAGATTTTTGTATCGCATGGCAGATACTATATTAAAAACAAAACGACTTCAAAGATGAATGTTGCAAAAAGCATTAAATAACGATAATATATTGAAGTCGTGCCAGTCACTGCTAGGGTTAGAGCTGCCTTTTTGATGCCCACATAGACTATAATACGTAAATACGCATTTTTATTAATATTACATACATACGAGTCCTGTTTGAAGTCTGTTAAAAATAATTTTAAGCCATCAAACCACTCGTTATTAACGTAAGCGATTCCCAGATCCCATACTATCATTTCCTGTCACGTTTTTATAGATATTCTTTATACAGACTGTCCCTCAAGACAGGAATAATGTAACTAAAGTAGGGCCAATTTAATAGATCACATTTGACATTTCATCAAAATGTAACCTTGTAATGGCCACATAAGAAATTATTAATTCTTTCGAAGTTAGAATTGCACAATTGCTTATTTCAATTCCGATTACATATTTATTGTATTAATGACAAAAGAAACTGACAGATGTCAAATGTGATCTATTAAATTGGCCCTACAGTAAGCATTAAATTTTATAATCGAGTGTAAAATCTATGAACCTTAATCCTTATCATATTCTGTAGGGCGCACAAGTCGATATCTGGAATTTAAACTAAGATTGCATTGTTTAAATTGGTATCAACATGGTGTTATTGATATATTTTTTTCTTACAGGCATTACAGAAAGCAAAAGACACTCTTCAGGTTTTGTACTGCATAATAGAGTTGACTATGTTAGAAGTGCCTAAAATAACTAATCTCACAGAGTATGACTCAGCGCATGTCGATCTGCTCCAGGAAAGAGTGCAGACGAGTAAATTATAGTCAATAATGTTTGTTTTGTGCCATAGTGTAAGTATAATAAATTCTTTTTTTTTTTATAATAATGTTTAATTTTTTGACACATGATGCGACTATGAGTGTTTAGCTGAATCCAAAAGAATCTTGAATATTTTAGGCCATAGCTTTAAAGAATAACGGGTTTAAAATAAAAAAACAATAAAAATCCATTAAATACATTTTACAACTATATTTTAATACACTTTTCGTAACTCAATAATGTGAATTCAATATTATACAAAAAAAAAAGAAATATCAAATAATAATTAAAACAAGCTAACTAACGGTATAAGACTAATATCTTAATGTTGACAAAAATGCAATCATTAAAATCGTCTATCGTAATACGAAACTTGCGCACTGGCTACACTCCTACTAAATGAATGGCTGAAGGGCATTTTATCCATTGTCCTGAAAAAGTTATAAAGATTCCAAATTCAAAACCAGTTACCAAAAACAAAACACACTAATTTCGATTGTAATTTAAAAAGTATTCCAAATTCAAATCTTCAATTTTAAAGTTACTCAGTTTTCCATATCAGAATAGGAGCGAAATCCAGTGCCAAGTCTCTTGTAACATAATTAGTCGCACACATAAGCAACTTAATTGAGCACTCAAATAATACACGCGTACATAATAATTACATATTTTAAAACTTAATACGTGAAGTTTAAATATAATAAGTAGAGCCGAGTGCGTAGGTAGCATATGCTTTAAACCAGCTTTATAAAAATGTATGTACAATCAACTACATAAATGGATGACATGAATAAAATCGTTTTATCTTCTATTCGGTTACTAAATTCACTTTAATTGCAGAAAAGTTTGCGATAATGGATCACATTGATAATAATGTTTAGTCATAGTTTTAGAGTAGCGATATAAATTACATTGGTACGTTTACTTGGGTAATTAATGATATTTTGTTGATATAGAAAATTCCAAGTAACGTGAGGCATGAAGAGATCCTTATTACCTTAACTGCCGGTCCCAATATCTTATAGATCCCTAACTAGTCGGTCCCAATATCCTATCGATCCCTAACTAGTCGGTCCCAATATCCTATCGATTCCTAACTAGAAGTTAAAATCATCGATCAAGTCACCGATATCCCGCGATAAACCTCCGAAATGGAGCGATATCTAAAACCCTGACAGACTGACATTTGAACAACCAACAGTAAGTTATTGATTATTTAAACGGAAATATGTCATTATAGCTATCGATGGTAACATTTTAACTTATAGTAAGGGATCGATAGGATATCGGGACCGACAGTAATTGAACCATTGTTGATGTTTTGCAATAATATGTTTTATTTGGTATACACATATGAATGATTAAGAGGCTCGTTTAAATAAGATAAAAACAATCGCGAACCAAGTGAAAAAGTTAAAATATACATCCATAGTTAATTAGAATCAAATTAATTTCAATAGAAAAAAATATTACAATGATGAGATATTATAAATTGACCTAATTAATCGACAGCACGTTGTTTAATAAATAACTTATCTAATTCGTTAAAAGCGCAGCCAATTCAAATCGTAATAATATTGCAAATAAATTAAATATCAATCGCACATATTGTGAATGTGAAATTACTTTACCGCTAACACCAATGGAAGACTACAATGCTTTAGCACGTTTTTAGCTACACAAGTCGGAACGGCATACCCCTTTAAACGGTCAAGCCGCGCTGCCTTGAAATTTCAGTGCATAAAATAATAGAAAGATAATTGTTATACAGTGGCAAAAAAAGATTCATAATTGTATATAGTGTTATTTTTTATCATTGCAAACACTAAATCCTGTCTCCTTGAATATTTAATAAAAGCAGATTTGTTAAAACCTAGAAGCAAAGTTTTACAAACATTCTTTTTATTTTATTTAGTTTATAAAAGTGAAACCCATGTTTCATCATAACGATGTATTTTTTGTTGTCTATAGCTAACCTGGCGTCAGAGTTGTTCAGGCTGCTCTGACTTGGCTTGACAACTGCTGTCTGGATAATAATAACCATGATTAACTTTTTCGGTGCCCTCCGAAGCATGGCATAACAATAGATAACAACAAGGCAAGGTCTTACAAATTCTGCTGAAAGGTTAACAGATCGAAATTATAACGAATATTGAATTTAAAGTTATCTAAGTCCATTGGTGTAGTCTATTTATTTATTGAGATCTGCATAGCCAAGAACAATTAATTCATCTCGATATTCCTTAGACATTGAGAACAATATATCTAAACAATTAGTAAAACATTGGGGCTCCGTAATGGATTCATTTACAACAATAACGTAACTATTTTTGAACTAATATAACACGAACAAGTAACCTAAACGTTTGAAACCATTTAATCTTATTCAGATGAAGTGATATTTCATTTCACACAATACAATTGTAAATTACAATTGTGTTAAACGTCTTGATAAAATTAGTCCTATCAATTGTTTTTTGATGCACATACGTGGCTATTCTTCGACGTCATCTATGTGGTACAGTTTTCAGGAAACTGTGCGATAGTCAGGACGTAGGTTTTACGTCATAGTTTAACGTAATGACCAAGTTTAATGAAAATCTAATGAAGCTAGATTATACAGTGGTAATGTGTCTATTCGTTTTATTTCATATTTAAGACTATTGTTCTAATTTAGGATGGGTCGCATAATCGCCGGTTGTAAAATCGCTGCATTTTCCGGGCATAAATACTACGTTAACTATATCGCAATGAAGGGTAAGAAAATATATAGGAATCCACCCTGTCCGCATTCCGCAACCGGCGACATCGCCAATATAAAATATTTCACAGAAACAATTCATCAATAACATAAATCGAACGCGAAGTACCGTAGTCCAACGAACGACCGGTAAATTAAACCTCAGAAGCTATATACAGCGCCTACAGAAACGCAACATGCAATCTTTCCTACGTGTAACCGATTCTACCAGTCTTCCACATAAATGCCAATCCCTTATCTTAGGCCAGTCGTTTATAAGATCCTCTCATAGAATAACAGGTATGCCTGCGCCCTCAGCACCTTATCCTCACTCACTTCCGACACCATACTGTCGGATACGTAGTACCATTTCCCGGATGGAGCCTCCGCGGTGGAGGTCGGGCTTTCACCGGACTCGTATCCGGACAGGTCGGACTCGGAATCGCCGTCCGCGTCCCCACTGCCAGTTCCCGCCGCCATAGTATTCCCGCTCTTTGGCAAAAACCACCACTGAGGGTCACCGGGTTTGACGGGCTGCCGAACTTTTACATAAGCGACGTAATGTCCACCGTGCATGCTTCCAGAATGTTCCACAACTCCGTACAGGGAGTAGAGGAGTTCGTTCTGTCCGCGGGCGACATTCGGCAACTTCCTGACTTTGTCCATCGCGCAGAACGGTGCCAAGTCTAATATCGTGGGGAAGTCGACGTGCTTCGACATCTTTCTGAACATGCATCGAGGCCCAATCTGGAACCTCTTCAAATGGAGGATGAGGATCGCCGGCGGACTCGACACGAGGAACCGTTTCGTGGCATTCGTGTAGACAGTTTTCCCGTCTTTGCCGTTGATGCGTTCGGTGCAAGTTTCGCAGCCGACTTTATTGTTGCCAGTGAGAAGTTCTAGAGCTGTGAACTGACTGAGGCAAGACTGGATGCTGCATTCATCCTCATCGCACACGTATCGCGGTGAGAGTGGACTCTGTCGGGAGTACGGCATGAAGTCTCTTTGATTCTTTTCGGCTTCAATGTTGTTCACTTTGGTTTTTGGCGCCGTAGGCGGCGGTTCAACCGGACTGTCTACCGCTACGGGAGAGGGCAACGCCGGCTTCGGCTTAGTCTTAAAATCGTCCATATACAGTTTGAGCTTGTCGAAATGGTTATTTAAGTCATTGACCGTCTTGCTTTCGGGGAGGGACTCGTAGCTACTTTCCCCGCTGTGCTCCAATACACTGCGACAGCCTTGAACACTGATGCCTCTGGATACGACTTCGTTGGTGTACTCCGGCACGAATGATATTCGCGACACCGGCCGCTCGAATTCAGTTTTGACAGGGGACAGCTTATTGTGCTGCGGACTGGGCATGTCTAAGTTGATCTCGCTGGAAAGGGAACTATGGCTGCCCAGTTCCTTGCCGTTGGTGGGAGAGTCGACATTATCCACGGTTTCTGTGGAATTGTGTTTGGTAGCCTCTGGGCTCGCGACACCGGAATCCGGATTGGACAGGTTCTCGAGAGATATTAACGGTTTATACTCAAGCGGTACCGTGGTCGTCGACGTGGAACTATCAGCGAATTCCACCTTGTCTTTGTTCGTGTGTTCTGGTGTGTTATCAGCTTTCTCCTTGTCCAAGTCTACGGGGCTGGTGCGGATGGAGTCAGAGCTGATGACCTTCTCAGAGTTGTATCCTGACTCCATGTGGTAAGCGGCGAAGTTGGCGGCCGTTTGTGCGATCGCCTGCGTGCCTACTGACACGGAGTGGGTGTCCGGTTGCCGCGGCACGTCCTCGAGGTTGTCTTCAACGTCAGCGTCTGACTGCTCGGAGGAAGACTTACCGTCCACTTTGGCGGTGCCGTTGGTGTCAACAGCGGGAGTGGTATCGTCTTTGGACGTCGAGTTACCTGGAAGAACGAGAATAGGTTAGTGAACTCTCTTTATTATTTTCTCTTTCTCTCTCCGTCTAAATCTCCGCTCCCTCTCGGGACTCTAAATTTAAATTTCAATCAGTACTAACTTTTGTGAAATAAGAAGGCCAACAGTTAAAATAAATAAGTTAAAAGATATAGATTGTATATTAAATGTACCAACATAACAGATTGTCTTACAAATGGCCTAAGATTTTCTGTACATTATAAATGTAGATTTACATAGAAGGGTTATATTAGTATTTGGCGACATTGACAACGGTCTTGTATCCGCCGCTACGCTAATTTGCTTTTAATCAAATTAATATTTCGGTTCGCCGGTAAATAAACCAATATGTCAAGTTATTTTAGTATTCAAGATAATTGGATTTGGACACATTGCAAGCAGGCACAGCGAACGACACACCGACAATGAAGCATCATGAGGGCGCTTTGGCACAGACTACCGAACGACACAATTTGCGGTCTAGTAACTCGTAAAACAGCACATGAACAATCGTTTGGACTTTTTTTAACGAGCGCTTACAGCTCGGGCTCGAATTATTCGCCCCTCAAGCCGCGTACGATAAAAAGACTATGGATTTATAGGCTATGGTACCACCTTTGTGTTTACGCGCGGCCTTCCGCGCGGCTGTCCGCTCCTTCTTGAGCTGGTGTTTAGACGGTTTGTTCTCCTCTTGCGCATTGTACATATTCTCCTCTGAAAATATGTATCGTACATAAATACATGCCTTAGTGACACAGCATACGAGCTTCGCAAGCCGTTTAGATCATGCTAGGGAGAATAGCAAGCGAGTATGCATATGTTTCTATTTTGAGGATACCCGTCCCAGTTTTGTGAGGGTTTTGAGGGTATTTATTAAAAAAGAAAAGGTATTTGTTTAGACAGCCACCCTAAGGGTCAATCTATTCGCAAAAGATGTGTGATGTAAAATACGATAGTCATCTCGGCTCTGTTCAGACGACAAGAAAACTTTTTCCAACCGGTCTAAACCGTGTCAACCAATCAATGTGCAGAAAACCTAACTTAAATAGTTCCGATCTGTAATTTTCAATAGAAGCGCTATGTACGGTAATGTACAAGGCAAGAAAATACGAGGATATATTAAGTTTAATTTCATCAAAATGATAAAAATGTGTAGTTAAGACGAACTTTTCTATCTGCGCGCACTCGCTCTTACACTTAGGTATTTACGCTCGAAAATGAAACTCATAGACCGAGGTAGACAATAATGTTTATTTGCCGTAATTAAAGAACATTCCACACCTTAAACCTTACGACCCGACGTGTTGAAAAACGTAACGTATAATGTTTTATTTACGCGAATACTACAAATTAACGGTCTTATTCATAAAAAAAGCTTATCAAAGGTTTTAAGCACTGATTAGTTATAGTGTTCTATAAGGTTATAAAACGTTCTATAAAGTGGCTTATTCATAAACGTTTCATAAACCATCTATAACTAATACGTCTCTATAGAACGTTTTTCAATCAAAGTATTGCCATTATAATGAAGTTGGTCAACAAATTGACCGAATACACCCAATCGCCCACAGATAATATGTGTCTACACACCGCCTAGGTGTGATCATAGACATTATTACAGATTATAAAACATTTTATTGTCTACGAAACGATGACGACTGTCGATTTGACGGGCGTGTTGGTCTAGTGGTTGGACACCCTGGCTACCCAATAGGTCGTGGGTTCGATTCCCGCTAAGTGTCGGGGTGTTATTTATCTATTTAATTATGTATTTACAGTAAAAAAGCACTTATATAAGTATAAGCATCAATTATCAGGTTTCCATAGTACAGGCTGTGCCTAGTTTGGGAACAGATGACCATGTGTGTATTGTCTCAGAATATTTATTTATTTATTGTATTTATGACGCCCATGCGGAATTCGTCATACATCCATCGATCATTGTTATTTGATTGTTAATGTTTGCTTGGTAATGTTATAACAAGCGCGTAATAATAACTAACCTAAAATAAACTAACTTATATTAAAATATATTAAATTGTATAATAATAAAATAAACGTTACGTACTGAATAAAATAATAAATCATAATAGTTTGTAGTGTGTATACTGCTATTTTGATTTCTTACGAAATTGAACGGATATGTAACCTGTATGGGCTAGAACTCTTTGCCTTCCCAATGAGGCTCAACTAAAAAAAAAATTAACTGATGGATGTGACACTGACACAAATGTCATTTTCTTAATAATTAATAATCAGCTGTTGAAAGTCGGCCATTTTTAACACGCTTTTATTAGCTTGACCTGTATGTATGTGTCAGTAGCGGACTAACGGGGGGGCGGAGGGGGCGGTCCGCCCCGGGCCTCGGGTCCAGGGGGGCCTCCAATCGCTAAAACTTATTTTTAATCTTTGGGGTATTTCAGTACCTACTATGTATTAGAGAGATTATTACCATGCCTAGATTATTTTAGAGTTCTGGCGCACAAATGCTGTTAGTCTATGACAATTACATTTAGATTGATATGAGACAACTAAGTGCGTGCATCGGAAGTCGGAACTCTTAAATTTTGGTTGAAATAATCTATCCGATACGTCCCCTTAATCTCAAAGACGGCCATAATATTATGTGTGGTAAGTATTAGACAGTTTGGAGTTGGGGGCCTCATGATGCACGTAACCAAAATACAAATGTACCTACAATGTAGCTGTAGTGCCTATGGTCTATTCAGCAGGGAATTTACACAAAATTTACTTTGTAGAATGATAACCCAATCAATCAATTAGTGATTTGTGAATGAAGTGTAATATATACAAAATTGACAAATTAAATTTATGTAGAGTGCAGCCATGTTTTATTAAAAAAAAACAACAGATGGCTGCTGGATACTAGAAAATTATAAGTTTATATAGGGTAGCACATCGCTGGCTGATTAATTATTATACTATGCCAAGAACACAAGTGCCTCCTTAAGGCAAAGGATACCTGGCCATGCGAGTTGCACCACCGGCTTGACGCATCGTCTTCGTTTCTTTGGTCTCCTTCTTCTGGAGCATGACTGTCTTACAGAAGGACTGTCTGCCAATATAGTAGATACTACTGCCGACAGAGAGTGGTTTGGTCGTGTCCAATCTCGTGTATACGAGTACTTGTGGTGCTATTAGGCAAAAAAGTAGCAATGCCGCCTTACCACACAAAGCCTGTACCTATACGACAAACAAATGGCTTTGCAAACAAAGTAAAGTCGCCGACATTGCCAATAGAATAGCAAGTTTGAAATGGAAATGGGCTGGTGACATCACCCGAAAATCGGAGTCGTGGTGTAAGACTGTACTGGAGTGGAGACCTTGGGACAGAAAAAGGCCAGTAGGACCGCAAATGAGTTGGAAGGACGATATCTCAAGGGTAGCGGGCAAAAACTAGATACTAAAGCCCAAAAAAGATCGGAATGGAGGAAAATGACGGTGGCCTACACCATAATGGTTGAAAGCGGCTTAAGATAAGAGAAGATACTTATGGTGCGTGTTGGGTGGAAGCCCGGGCCCACCTCAATGATGGCAAGTCGTTGTCACCCTCACCCTA
Source organism: Furcula furcula (assembly GCA_911728495.1). NCBI lineage: Eukaryota > Metazoa > Arthropoda > Insecta > Lepidoptera > Notodontidae > Furcula > Furcula furcula. Next base: position 21,057,602 of record OU452259.1, on the reverse strand, counting down.
TCTCACTCAGATAATCACTATAACACAAATACCCAGATTCTCTAAGTGAGTCTACAGGTCATTCGCTCACGCTTCTGTCGTAGCCAGGCTTCGAAGAACAGATATTTACATAGATAACGCAAATGCATGTATTTCGCATGTCCGAACCCCGATGAAACGCCGGGGTTGAAAAACTTCCAGTCCGCGCGCATCTGTTGTTGCAGCCGGTCGGCCGCAAAAACTAAAAGAAATCGGCGGCGCATTGGCGGGGCATCGGTGTCTTTGAATAGGTTTGGAATTCCCGTCACTAAATTCGGCCGTGACGTCACAGAAGGTGTTAAAAACTTGGTTCAAAAAGTTTCTTGGTTTCAATACAAATCGTGATACTTGCGTTATCTATGTAAATCTATATCTGGGCTTCGAAGACTAGCAGGACAACACTGACGACTCCCTTTGCTCTCGTACGCTCATCAGAAGAGCGTAATTGTTCAAGTGCGTGCCTTATCCGCCTCCGGCTGAAGTTATTTGACCCTGAAAGCGCGCCAGGACTGTTTCCCCTCATACATGACATTACGGTACCCTTATAGCGACCCGGTCGGCCATCTTGCGCTGCAGACTCAGGGTCTTTTTAGACGGAACGAGGTTTGCGTCAAGGTTGCGTATTATTACTACAGCTCTTTAATATAATCGGTGAACATATAATGCGTACCGTTTAAGAGGACTGGGAGGGAGGTATCCGGATTGGTGGGACCCTACTGAACAATATCCGCTTCACCGATGACACCTAACTAATAATCTTGATTGATCTTCAAAAAAGGAACAGGCCGATCTTCTTGAAAAACTGAGGATTGATGAAAAATTGATAAAATGGTTTTGAAGAATCTTCTTTCTAAATCAAATTAATGCGTACTCTGGTCTTCTCGATCTTTTTATATGCCTCTGAAACTGGATGTATTGGAAATGTTGTGTTGGCGCAGAATGCTAGGTAAATCGTAGATCAAGCGTCGCACTAATGCATCTAATCTCGAAGAGCTTAATAATATCAAAGATCGACTTTCCACCTAGCGGTGGAAAGTCGATCTTTGATATTATAAATGCATCTCTCGCGATTCTGCCCATATGACCGGAAAGTCGGTGGGGGCATGGGTTGGTGGACGGTCATGTCTGCGTTAGACGTGTCGTCAACTTCTTCGGCCACAAGGGCAAGATAAAACGGAACAACCTAGAGAGGCTTATCGTGATAAGCCAAATGGATGGCAAGAGAAGCAGAGGACGCATATCGATACGATGGGCAGACACTGTCAAAGCGGTTACGAGAGCGACGCTACGGGAAGCATACATGGAGCTCAAGATCGAACAGCATAGAGACGAGTGATGGCAAGTCTGCATAGTCACGACTAAGTAGAAGAATATTACTATAAATTTACGAAAATATTGTCTGTTGACATTTATAACGTGTGCAAAGCATTTATTTCACTAGCACAACTAACACAAATCTAACGACATAATATCACAAGTCAAAATCCATTGAGCCATTTAGGCTGTAGGCCGTGCCAAAGAAACAGACATGCACACAGACATACTCTCAAAAAACATACCCCTTTTTCTGGGATATTCCGATAAATATACATCACTTTTCGACCGGGGGGGCAACCTCAACCTCATAACTTTTTGCCGCCCCGGGCCCCCGACAGGCTTAGTCCGCCACTGATGTATGTAACTATGTATGTATGATGGTAATGGAATCTTGCGATGCAATTTTGACCCACTTCTACATGTCCAAATAATTTGAAATTTTGTACATGTATCAAGAACCGGTGACAATACAATAATATGGTATCATCGAGCTGATCAGATGCTGGGGCTCGAAGGTGGATAAGGGAACCCTTGGATGGTAACTAGTAAACACATCGAGTTTGGGCTCATTTGATTTGTTTAAAAGAGTTATTTTCACTTTGACCATTAATGAGGACCTGATGATGGAACAGGAAGGTGGGTAACGGAACCCTAGAATGGCTACTAGTAAACACATCGAGTTTGGGCGCAATTGATTAGTTTTAGAGAGTTCTTTTCACTTTTACCATTAATGAGGACCTGATGGTGGAACTGGAAGGTGGGGGACGGAACCCTGGAATGGCTACTAGTAAACACATCGAGTTTGGGCGCATTTGATTAGTTTTAGAGAGTTCTTTTCACTTTTACCATTAATGAGGACCTGATGATGGAACTGGAAGGTGGGGGACGGAACCCTGGAATGGCTATTAGTAAACACATCGAGTTTGAGCTCATTTGATTTGTTTTAACGAGTTCTTTTCACTTTACCATGAAGGAGGACCTGATCATGGAACTGGAAGTTGGGGGATGGAACCCTGGAATGGCTACTAGTAAACACATCGAGTTTGGGATCATTTGTTTTGTTTTAAAGAGTTCTTTTCACTTTAACCATTAATGAGGACCTGATGATGGGACTGGAAGGTGGGGGACGGAACCCTGGTATGGCTACTAGTAAACACATCGAGTTTGAGCTCATTTGATGTGTTTTAAAGAGTTCTTTTCACTTTGACCATTAATGAGGACCTGATGATGGAACTGGAAGATAGGGGAATTACGTAGTGCTTTCTTAAATTTAGCAAACTCATTGCGATGCCTATGCGTAGATAATATCTACCCTGTAAATATATGTTTTGCAACAACCTGCCTACGATTCAAGCTACGCATAAATAAAAATTGCCAAGTTTATCCGTATTTTAGACTAATATTTCTAAGACTAAAAAGTGTAAAATAAATTAATAGTTTAAAAAACTAAAAATACACGCTTTTATAAAGTACCTATACTGCACTAAAAAATAATAAATAATTTATAGAACTCGTTCTTTCTTTCTACCCCGTGTTTGTCATTAAGCATTATATTTAAGTGTGAAAGCGTGGGGTCTTTTCTGAATAACAGCTTAACATTTCTTTCCAATTTCAAGTAGGTAAGTAGGTACTTTCATCGACATGACAATAATTTGTAATCAGTGAATACAGAGAAAAAGCGCCCCACGTTTTCACACTTAAATATAATGCTTAATGACAAACACGGGGTAGAAAGAAAGAACGAGTTCTATAAATTATTTATTATTTTTAGTGCAGTATAGGTACTTTATAAAAGCGTGTATTTTTAGTTTTTTAAACTATTAATTTATTTACCTTATATCACGTTTATAGCACTGTTATAGTAGGGGTCTGCCGTCTATAACTTTATAACATAGCTAAAGAACGTTTTAGTGCTAAAATGCGTTTATGAATAATACTTTTTGATAATCATACTATAGCGAGCCTATAAGTGTGTGATAACTTTTTATGAATAAGACCGTAAATGTATAAAATAAAACGCGATATTATCCGCGTAACGAAGTTTTATTTAAAACGTGCTGTAATTTTTTTTACGACTGTATTTATACGGTTGCCATGTCCTTAACCAATTGCGTCAGAAACGGTCATCTTATAATTTCAGATTCTACATTTTTTCATTTAAAGTGAGTAAGTAGAGGCACTACACCGCGAACACAACAATTATACACTGGACTACGTTTATTAGAAAACAAAACATTGATCCACAAACACTTATCTACGAAAACGGAAAAGCTACAAAAAAAAAAACAAGAAATGACTTACCATTTGGTGTTTTTCTCCGCACCACCGCGGGCGGTTGTGGTCGACTCGCCGCGACCGGCAGCGATAGGTCGAGGAAATACTCCGCTCGGTCTGATTGGTGCAGACACTCTTGGCATTCTAAAGTGGACACTAGGAACCCACGAAATACCTGAAGGAAAACATAACAAGCAAAAATGAATATCAAACTACTGGTAACCCACCAGTAATTTAGAAAAATAGATGGATAGGGGGTGTTCGATAAATGATCAGTCGGTTTGCCTAACCGTTGTTGACTGACCGTTGGTGAGTCCTTAGGTGGGTGACCGTTGGTGAGTCCTTAGGTGGATGACCATTTAGTGGCATTAGAACTGATCATCTTCATGCTTAGGAGGGCACGTAAGAAATCGGTCTTGGTTGTTGTTAATGACAGCTGTCTATGTCATTAATCCAAGTCAAGGGACCTAACCGCCCGGCCACGAACATTTCGCTACGAGCGAAGTCTAAGTGCGGCGCGACGGGCGAATGGAACAAATGTACTAAAATGTATGAAGCATGCCACGAGCCGCCGCTCGCAGCTGCAAAGCGGGCGAATTTTGCCGGGCGATCGGCGACGGCGGCGGTGCGGGGCGCATAGGGAACAAATATATGCGCGAAAGAGAGCCAATCGGACAGCGGCGTGCCTCGGTCGCCGCCGCCAGTCGCAACTGACTGTACGTGGCATGGCTATAGCACAGCCGATTCGCTCATCGCATCGCTGGTCGCTAAGACCAAAGTCGCGGCCGGGCCGTAACGGGTAGCAGCATCTTTCTATTGGATTACCTACCACCTATACTGCGAATCCCAAGCCGCCTGCCTAGCATGGGGATTATGGCAACAGCTTCTAAGGGGGGCCTTTGTTCAGCAGTGGAAGTCTTGTAACAAATTACTTGCCTCATATAATTAAAATATAACATACTAAAAACAAAACTAATGTTTGTTTACATTATAATTGACATATCTAATGTCACTAACTTGACAGCATACGTCACTGTCTTGTCAGACACGTACGTATCGATACTGTACCGGTGACTCAATAAAAACAATATATCTTTTTACTAGGTACTAAATATCTGAAAAAAATGTTAAAGTGCAACGCAAATACCCGTGTATTAGATTTAAAAAAAAATACTCAGTTGTCGCTCGCTGGCAACATAGTGGAGGGACTCGGCTTCACTATAAAAGCCATCGTCCTTGCCGGAGGTTTCTTTTTGGATCCCCATCACTTGGGGTTCCAATGGCGGGGCGTCGTCTCTGGACGCCCCCGCAACCGCTTGCTGGGGTCACCGCTACTTGGGTGACCCCCCTGACCTGCTAGCTGGGGGCACGCCGTCTTTGGGCGTCCCATGGTCTTACTCCCGGCCTGCTACCAGGCCGGTCTACAGCCGCTTCTGCTGGCATGGTGCCTGTCTGGCCCGCTACTCGGGACCAGGCCGCTAGCACCATGCCCGGTGGACCACCCAATCTGAGGCGGCCACCCACTCATCGTCGTGCCCTGGCCGACTAACACCAGGTGCATCGTACCACACTTGCGATCACTCGACCACGACCCTAGGGTCGTGGTCGAGTGATCTCTTGCTCTGTACTAAACTTTTCCAAAACTGTATAATTATAAACTACAATATCTAACCTATCTTTTGTAATCTTTGTTTCTTCTTTCTTTACCTGTAATGCTTAAAAAATGCTACAGTCTTTCGGTTACTGATGAAGAGCCACTGTTGGAATGTGTGCTAACTTCGATTTGTATGTAAGTACAAATGCTAATAGAATTTCATTGATTTACAATTCGAACTGTTGGGGGTAGGTATAGATGGACACAATTTTAAGTAAATTACCTGTTCAGGTCTTAGCATGGTGTCAGAGGCCTGTTGTCCATAGAACTTGACCTTCTGCTTGACCTCACCGTCTACTTTAGCTGGATCCACCTTCGAGTTCATGCCAAGACTGCTTAGTATTACGGATTGATAACGTCGGAGGTCTTCAGACCTGGTCAAAGAATAAGAACTGCATTATGCTGCAATTTTATGATATTGCATCTTTTAGGGCTAGAATCCTTGATTTATAAAGCTGCTTATTTTGAAAACAACTGCTTGGATATTGACCACAAATTTTTTTTTTTTTTTTTTTTTTTGTTTAGTGCTTATCTGCGATCAGTACATATACTATAAGCAGATGATGGGAGAAGAATAACGTGAAAGGGTCACCATCCATTGATGGAGCCCTTTTATTACTTTATCTGGATGCAAATCTTTCATCCAGCTCAAGGATCTGTGCTCTTTTCAGTCGTTTCAGAGGATTGCTACGAAGTAGCCTCTGTGCTAATACATTTGGATGAACGTCGAGACGTGCTTTGTACTTGGAGGAAGTTTTAGAAATTTCTTCTCTCACTGTTGGAAGGTTCGCGAAATGGTGAACTTCAGCATTGGTTATGAACCAAGGAGCTCTGAGTATGGTCTTTAATATGGAATTTTGAAGACGTTGTAAAATTTCTAAGTTTGAGTGACTGGCGCTTCCCCACAGCTGTATGCCGTAAGTCCAAATCGGTTTGATAGCGGCTTTATAAACAAGAAGTTTGTTTTCAGTTGATAAGTTAGAGGATCTACCTAGAAGCCAACTTAGGCTTCTAAATCTCATGTTGATTTCATCTCTCTTAGCCTTTATGTGATTTCTCCAGATAAGGCGACGATCTAAGTGGAGACCCAGGTATTTGACAGAGTCGGTGTGTGGAAGAGGCACATTCGCCAGAGCTACGGGAGGGCAATTGCCTTGGCGGAGAGTGAATGTTATATGCGAGGATTGACCACAAATGATGTATAAAAGCTATATGCTTCTAAATCTAATAATATCCTGGGGCAATCCTCTCCCGACCATCTGCTTCCAAACTAGGCAAAGTCTTTATTATAGCAACTAGACAACAGTCAGAGATAATTGACACCCATTCATTCACATCAGACAAACAGCCATTTTCAAGCACCCAAAGGGTCGTCCTTGGTATCAAACCCACAACCTTTTGAGCAGTCATAGTTTCCATATACTCACTGAGTTTTTGCCCAAAACAACCCTTCCCATGTGTACCTCCTGTCTCAGTGTCTTATGCAGAGGATGCATAAGGCCCTGTGTCAGCAGCCAAGATACTACTACACAAACTAGCCAATCTATGCTCACGTTGCATTTATGGAACGAGTTTGTAGCGAACTGCACACAGCAGCAGCAGACGACGTGCCGCTGCGACATAACGCTGCGTTCATCAATTCGACCCCAACTGCAGACGTCAGACACCGCCGTATTTCAGTTAGTTCTATCAATACTTTTTTGTGATGTTGTTATTTAAAGTATGGAAGTCCCATTTGGTTGGCACTAGTGGTCTGTAGTCGGATGACAAGTCGTCTGCTGTGGCGCTAGCTTCTGAAGTTATTTCATATTCATTATGATACGTCATCTGCTGCTGCGGTGCTGCTGATATGATATTGAATACCTACACAAAGATATGAGTATGTATCATTCGTACCTGACAGCTTCGAGGAGATGCCTGAGCAACTCGTGGGCGTCGTGCTGGTCTCCGCCTCCGAACTGCGGCAACTTATTCACCAGAGCTGACAGCAGCTTCCTTGGAGTGTACACACCACCCTCACCTAAAAGCATAATACATTATTTCAGTGTGTTGTCGGCTAACATTCTTAACTTGTGATGCGCTTGAGATTTGTATGAGCAAACAATCAAGCCTGTTTATTAGAGAGGACTGCAATGTACGTAACTAGACACCCAAAACATAAGTTATTCTCCTAAACCCGGTGATCTAGGTGGCGGGAGAATATCTGACACTGCAGTGTCTGTCTGGATGGTCCCTTGCACAACAGGCTTCTACCTAGTAAACCTCCGTAAATAACCTACATCAAGAGTAGCTAAGGACCATCTTGAATAAAACTGTCATTAAATAAAAAAACATTGCATTGAAATCCATAAATCCATGCATTCACTTAAAATCACATAATATGACAGACAGACATATTATACACTGTCTAACCTTGTTGATTAAAATAAATAAATATGTAAAACATTATAATTATTTCAATCAGTTCATTCTTTGGAAACTACGACGCTGCTGACGTCCGACAGACAGATGTGTATAACTTATAACACCTCTTATGCGTGTCAGGGGTTAAATATACTATCTGGGTCCATCACACACACATCATGAGTTAATTGGCTGTGGAAACAATGTTTTAATGTGTAAAAAATCATACCGTTTAAAAATTGGATGCAACTGTAAAATACATTACCTACATTTCTGGAAACAGCCGAGAATATGTTCATATGTGTTACAATTCAAATCAATCTATTGTGACGCACATAACATACATTATAATACCATTTACAAAATGACCATGAAATATCTATGTGATAGATTTATGCTGTGAATTAAATATTTATGTTTTTACTAACAATGCTACAAGTAGCACCCAAGTTTTGTAGATTTCCAAAGTAAATATGTTCTTAACTAGACTATAATTATAAAGACACCATTATATTATAGCCTTATGTTAAGTTACTTTTTAGAATCGGCATGCTTACTCTGATTGATAAAATCCAATACTTTACCCTTTGTACTTCTGTCAATGGATAATGATTGGATCAGTTAGAATTGGTTTGTATTGAAATTTGATACAAGATCAGGGGAGCAGATCAGCTCCTTTAGCCAAGTTCTCATTCTATAATACGGAACACGAGAGAATTGAAATGAATGATATATCTCTTTGCTAAGTCATGTGAGGAGATATGTCATTCCCATAGATTTGTTTTATATTCTCTTGTGTTCTGTATTGCAGAGCCACAACTTGGCTATGGTCCCAGTAGTTTCACAGATCTCCTATTAAGTTATTTTAATGAAAATTGAGGTTTGCTGTCATCATAATTATAGAAAACAAATGAACAGATTTTGATGCAGTTGTTACTATTTGGTTAAACAAAGTTTACTACAGTAGTAATATAGGGTCTATATCAGTTAACAATTATAGGGTAATTTCCAATGAACAAAGTTATAGGCACTGATATGTAGTATTTTATATAATTTATGCATGTATTGTTGCTAAATTGCTAAAATAAAAACAAAATCTCAAAATATTTACATCTCCAGACAGTATTCATGGAACAGACATTACAAATTCAGGTCACTCTCTAAATATAGGTATCCTGAAAAGTAGGTTGGCTGTAAAATGTTTCAAGTTTCATGTTAATCATCACATACCAATTTTTCATTCATAATAATATGATTTAGCATTAGGAAAATAGTTAATGTAAACATATGTAGCAATTATTTCATAAGAACAATAAAACAATCTCATTTTAATGTTTTCTTTTGTGTAGAATTAATTAACCTTGACTTTATTGTGTAAAATGTGTGTTATTCTAATCTAAACAAACTTCCTATCTTTATGCATTTGAACTACTAATTGTAATATAATGAGTAATTAGGAGTTCTTTGTTCTAGGTTGACCAATAGAAATGAATGGAAGGAGATAAGGAAACATCACACTGATAATTTAATAGTCATAAACATAAGTCAAAGCAGTAAATCATTAAAGACTTCTGGGTTTTATAGTAGCCATTGTTAAACCAATTTCTTCCTTCTTTTCTTCCTATATTTGTTAAATATTTATAAAAGTTGCAATCTTTTTAGCAGTCATAATAATAAATACTGTCAATAAATTGCTAGGCATTCCTTTTCTATTTAGGAATTAATAATAGCTGTATTTCAAACCATTTGTTAGTAGAATAAAGTATACATTTTTTCCAGGGTCAAATGAATGTAAGCAATATTAAATAGTAAACACAACAGACAAAGGGCTCAACCCTTTGTCCCAGTTAATCCCAAAGTAACTAAATAAGGTAGACTTTAGTAACAGGTGTGTAGAAAGAGCTTCCTGGATAGCATTATATATTCAGCAGCAGATCCTGCCCCATCAGCTTTAGAGAATCTTACTGATTAAATAACTTTCTATTACATCTGAAGTAGGTACTCATGTCAATGCCCAATGAAAAAGAATAACTGGGCATTAAATCTTCAGTGAAAAAATACACAGTCTTTAAGGCCACATTTAACTAATCTATAAATAAGGTAGTAAATTGTTTAATAAATAAAACTTATACACACCTGCTTGGAGTTCACTCAATGTTTCAGCCAAAGTGCGAGTCAAAGTCCCCCATTCAGCCAGCTGGCCTGTTATAGGGGGTAGTTCCACCTCCTTCCCATCATCCCCGTCAGGTTTAAGTTTCAGTTTACCACCAGGCAATGTGAACCGTTCCCCTGGGTTCGCCATCTCGTGCAATACTTGCAGCAAGTATGGAGTTTGTACCAAACATTGCATCACAGAGTTAAAAAAGCATGTGTTACCTAAATTTGTGAGACCTCTAACTCTCGGTAGATTAAACATCATTTTATCTTTCCCTTTAGAGATGGAGTCAATCTTTATAATCGTTTCTACAGTTGGTATGTCATTTTTAATTCCTTCATTATAAGGTAATTCTATCGGTGGCAGGGATTTTGGTTTAACACCAGCCATGGCCTGTTTCTTAAGATATTCTATGCACTCATGAAGCTTTTTGGAACTTGAAGCGGTGACTTCATTATTGCAATTGTAACAATATACATCCCAGGTTGTGGTGTTGGCAGTGATGGCATGACAGTCCGAGTGGGGAGTGTTGAAGTGGTTCAGCGCGTGTTTATTGCGGGTTCTGCCGCATAATTGGGATCCACAACGCAGACACATCCACAGCGACAGGTCCTCCTCGTAATCGGGGTCTGGTACTTCATTTTTTGACGACTTCTTGCACTCGGCGCATTCTTTCTCAAAGCCACCAGTTTTTAGAGTTTTCTTCAGCCGAGTGAGGTCAACTGCTTTGGCGACGTGAGGACATGCGGATTTGACATTCTCATCGCAAGACTCAGTGGATTCATCGCCGTTCTCTCCAGGATCGCTCTGTCTCTTTTTCTTGACCATTGTCACGTCTCAGCGCGACCGCCTGCAATACGTAATGAGATACATGTGGTAATAATAACCGCACTAACACAAAAAGAATAAAATGTCAAATCTGTGTCGATAGCCATTGCACGCGTGACAACGCAAATTCATCGCGTATGTCTTTCAGAAAACGTATCATGGTGCCAAATGTCTATTTATAAAACGATTGGCTACTTACAGTTACATGCGACGCAAATTGTCTAAGCTCAGAGCGTCACGAATAACAAAAAGATAATTTTCTAAAAATTTGTCAGAAAAGTTCAACACCACCGTCAACCATGTTTTTTAACAATGTTGCCAATATTCAAATTTCAAATATTAGAAAAAAATAATCCTTTCCATTCCACGAAAAAATAAAACATATCGATATAGATAAGCAACAATTGATTTATAATCGACTAATAATCGTACATTTTGTAGGAAAACGACTGACACCAGAATAGACCCCCAAATACGAAACACTGCCATCTAGCGAGTGATAGCGGAACTAAATTTCTGAAACGTCAACATCATCGTGATGGAATCTGCTGATCAAATTGTGAATTTCCATTGATTTTTCTTATTGTTTAGTGAAATAAGCTGTATTCCGAATCATACAAAATAAATATTGTGAAGTGTAACACAATGCACAGTGTGGCTCAAACATGTAGTTTAAATTTACTGTGTTTATAACGAAAATAAATAGAGGTTGTTGATGTTGACCAATTTTTAGTGATAAATTTACTAAAATGTCGCTTCCCGGCAATGGGATCTTTGTCGTACAAGGCGAGATGGCAGTGCTCGTCACTGCCATGCGTCGGAGCACTCGCTGGGGCTCGCACTCCTTCCCCAACGAAGAGTATGACGTCCTGATGCGCACCTTCCAAGATTTGAAGACTATCTTGAACCAGGTGGACGATTTACGTCTATTAGACCCAGCGACGTATTTGAGCCCTTTCCTGGAAGTCATAAGGAGTAAAGAGACCACTGGTCCTGTTACTAGTCTAGCCTTGTCAGCTATTCACAAGTTTTTGTCATATGGTCTCATTGGTAAGTTTTATTCAAGATCAAACAATAGTAATCATTAGTAAAAGGCTTACAAATATGACTGCAATGTAGTGGCATATCCAGTTCCATGTCAAAAAATATAGGAACCTGTTTGAAAATAGATTAAATCATATGTAAAATTAAAGTAGAATAAAACTAAAGATAAATTATTATTATTTATCTTTCAGGCATTTCAGGTATTTTAGGCTAGTAAAACTACAAATATATTAATGGCTGAAGCAAGTTATATGTAGATTTATAATAGATTGGCCTCTGGCACAAGGAGCACCAACCTGTAGTGGTTCCTAACTGGCTAGGCTGGTCTTTAATGCAGGCCGATCACCTGATTGTCTGTAAAGCACTTCATATGTGTCCACGCAAGTACTTGTGTACTATAATATCTTCCACGTAGATGGCTGATCTTGTTGAAGGTTGCTGCTGTGGTTGTACCAGCCAGGAGGGCATTAGTGTTATACGAGATTATTGAGATAGGTGCAACACAGATGTACCTACTGTGATACACCTATGATTGCATATGCAGTGTGTTTAGTAAAGGAACTATAATAGCAAAGCCAACTATGGATTTTGATTTTGCAGTCTATGTATGTTTGTATTCCTGTAGATTTCATAGCCCCTAAACTACTCATCCCATTTTAATGAGGTGTCTATTGATTAGTATGCTCTATGTGAAATAGGCTACAGTTGATTTTTTCCATAGTCAGGATACAGTCTTATAGACGGTTTCTTTTTTCTTTATCTTGTAACACAGAAGAAAAAGATCTATTACATATTTGTATTGGCAATCATATGAATTATTCTTGACATGACCATTTCATGAAATTCATCATGGGTAATGGAACAAGAATGGTCACATGCGTAGGCTACTACTATGATCCAATTTTTCAGGACTTTTGAAACAAACAAAATATTTCAAAGATACTTGCATTATTTCCAGACCCTACCCACCCTAGTGTCCCTGCGACAGTGGAGGACATTGCTGATGCTGTGACGCATGCTAGATTTGTTGGAACCGATCACTCCTCGGATGGAGTGGTACTTATGAAAATATTACAAGTAAGTTAATATAATAAACATTTTTTTTTGTTATTAGAAAAATGATACATTAAATGAGCTGACTACTACACACACATTGTATACACATCATCATTAACTCATTAAGCAGGTGCCCTACCTGCTTAATACTTTAAAATTAATATTTGAATAATGCATTAAACAATCAAAATAAGACACCTTTAGAACAACAATGTTGACAATGGCAAACAGGAATTTTGAATTAATGATCTTACAGAAATTAATTATTCTAATACATGTTTATTATTTATACTAATAAAACTGAATATGTAACTATTTTAAAACATAATATGCCTAGCATGATTTTAGAATTAAAAAAAATATTATTAAAATACAGAATCATTGATAAGACTTAGGTTTAGGTTTAAGAAACTTTATTCTCATCAAGAATTACAATATTCTATTTAAAGAGCATAATAAGAAGTAAAATTTAAAATTAGTTAATGAAATTATGTACCTGCATGCGCTTAAATAATTTTGACTTTAATTTTATTTTAACAAACATCATTCACATTTTGTGTGTATGTTGAGGTAGAATGATGGTGGGTAGTGCAGAAACCAAGTATTGAGTCTCACTGATGGTGGCTAACATACTCGTAGGTTTTCATATGACAGGCAGTTCAAGCTCCAGTAAATATCATTAAAAGTCCCAATCAATTACGTTAATAGAGAGGTGGTCTTCTGAACTTGACATTACACTACTGAACTGTACACTACTGGTTTCTCAGCATCGATTAGCTTTAGCTTCGCTTCTTCGTTATGATTTCATCATCATCATTATCAGCCTACATCAGTCCACTGCTGGACATAGGCCTTCCCCAATACACGCCATTGAGCCCGGTCTTCGGCTTTCCTCATCCAGTCACTGCCAACTGCTTTGCGTAAATCGTCACTCCACCTGGTCACAGGGCGTCCTACGCTACGTTTTCCAGTTCGTGGCCTCCACTCCAGAACCAGTCTTCTCCACCGATCATCGGTTCTGCGGCAAATATGACCAGCCCACTGCCACTTCAGCTTGCTAATCCGGTCTTCTCGTCACCGATACCGCAATGTCTGAAGACTAAGGTCTTTAATCAGTGTGTCCTACCCGTAATGACGTACGGTGCTGAGACGTGGCCACTTACGGTACGACTAGTCCACCAATTTAAGGTCGCTCAGCGAGCTATGGAGAGAGCTATGCTCGGCGTTTCTCTGAGGGATCGATTAAGAAACGAAGTAATTCGCCAGAGAACAAAAGTTATGATTTAATATTAGATAATACAATGTATGTCAATGGTAGATACTGTTATCTCATGTGTGTGAATTTTGATAAAAAATTTTTATGCCATTGATATCTTATTGCCACTGATATTTTTGTTTGACATTGATATCTTCAACCTTGTTAATACTAAATGTGGTAGACAGTACCAGCTTTCTTTTATATTTATAAATCTTCTAGTCATACAAAACAGACTAATAGGGTGAACATATTCTCAGCCGAACAATCCTGGCGTTTACCATTTAGTTCGGGTAACCGCAGAATGTCTAAACATGCACAAATTCTGGCCAGGGTTACGGGAATGGGTTGTCCTTTAGAATGAAGAAACTCAACTTATCGAGGAGAAGAAGATAAACTTCTTGTGTTTAAGAAGATAAACCTCTGCACTCTGATTTGTGATGCTACAGACAGTTTACATCAGACGACACTTCTCAATGGAGAAGTCGTTGTCCATACAGGGAGCACGGGCTCGCACGGCAGCCTCGCTGTGTGGCTCGCGAGCCAGCCACAGTAGCTTGCCCGGATCCCCTGAGGCGCGGCTCGCGAGGCAGGCCGAGCTATCAGAAGGCTTTGATCATCGGAAATGGACAGTTGCGTAATATCAGCTGCAACTACTTTCATAGTAGCGTATTGATTAAAAAAAATACCGGTCAAGTGCGAGTCGGACTCGCGCACCGAGGGTTCCATACCATCCTTGGACGTATTAAAGTAATTTTACTATTCATGTTACACCTCAGGTAGCAAAAAAAAACAAACCGCAAAACTAAGTTTGTTTGTCGAGGTTTTTTTAGGATTACTAAAAAACTGTATAACTTAGAAAGATCATTTTATTTTTCCTGTAAAATATAGATAAACATGTATTATTCATAATTATTTCAGATTTTTCCCTCCTCAAACTTCGGAGATAAGGGGGGGGGACGGTATTTTTTTTGTAATTTTTGATTATCAGCCAAAAACTACGTGACATAAACCAAAATAAAAATCAGTTTTGCGATGTGCAAATGAAGCCCTTTCATATGATACCCCACTCGATATAGTAGTCTCACTTTGAAATTTTGATGACCCATTTCGACCCCCATTATAAAAAAACTAAAAGAAAAAAAACAACTTTTTATTTGCGATGGGGTTGGGTAAGTAAGATCTAAAACTATTCCAAGTTTCAAATCGATTGCATCAGTGGTTCCTGAAATATATGCAGGTGTGACAGACAGACAGACAGACGAAGTCAGACCATAAGGGTTCCTTTTTACCTTTTAGGTATGGAACCCTAAAAAAAAGGAAACGGTCACGTTTTACAAAAAGTCGTAAATTATGATATTGTATAATTGAATAAGGCAAATCGTCTGCGTTTTCATGATGATAAACACAGGTACACACGCGACATTCCCATTAGTTTTCCCAATCTATCTGGATTTATGCGAGCTATATGAATGATAGTATTCAATGGTAAGTAGTAAGATGTCATTGGTTGATAATACTCGTGTGTTAACAGATATTATGTGAGCCTGTTCTGTCCCACTGCTGGGCAAAGGCCTCCCTTCCCTCCACAGTGTTAAGTTAATAGTATTTCGTGTTATTTTAGGTACTGCGCACACTAATGCTGAGCCCTGAGGGCGCCATGTTGACGGACGAAAGCGTGTGTGAAATTATGCTCAGCTGTTTCCGCATATGTTTTGAAACAAGACTCACAGGTAATTAAACTTTAATACACACAATAAATACTCAAATCAATAAAAACAGCACCTATAAATAATTATTGAAGTGCAACTTCTTATGCGACTTCCAAAAATGTTATCATTTAACGCGTTAGATGTTATGCGTTGAATGACAGGTGTTAAACGATTGGCGATAGGCGTTAAATTTGTTAAGGTTATGAAAGCGCTCATGTGACGCCGTCACTGAGTGAGTGGGTGAGTGGGTGAGTGGAAGAGTGGGTGAGTGGGTGAGTGGGCGAGTGGGTGAGAGGGGGAGTGGGTGAGTGGGTGAGTGAGTGGGTGAGTGTGTGACTTCGTTGACTTCGTTGCGCGAGGAGGTGGAATAGAAAGAGACAGAGCGAGAATGAAGTTTCACTTCTTCCGCGCAGAGGGACTCCACGCACGCACATTTTTTGTTTTGACTAAGGTATTAAGTTATTTTCTAAGTCAATTGAGAATGGTCAACAACCATGATCATATATTGAGTGGTAGGGATGCACACGGAAGGGTTTTTTTTTAAATTAATCCTATGGCATTACATACAAAGTGGATAACAACATTAATTTGAATCTCAGAAAATGACCAGATCACGGCCCATCTTACCATTTGCTCTGCGTGTACACAGAGGCGTATTTAAGAATTTGGCGCCCCGGGCCAATATGATTTGCCGCCCCATACTTTAGAATGGGAAAAGAAACTAGAATTTAAAATACTACAGTTTTTTTTTTTCGATAGATCAATCGGGTATACTTTGAGTTTTATGGCATTCACTCTCTGCTTCGGGAAGTGCAAGATTAACCATATAGCAGGAGTCAGCAAATGCTACGGGCCCCGCGCCTTGGGCGCCCGCACATATAGCAAAGAACAAAAATCTTAAAAAAAAAAATTGAACCGACTTCAATATCACTAAAAGTATAAAATAATTTAAATATAATTGAAGTTGGTGCCAAATATACACAGCCAGTAAGCTAACACCAACTTCAATAACATTTAAATTATTTTATACTTTTCAGTGATATTGAAGTCGGTTCACTTTTTTTAAAAAGATTTTATTTTAAACTTTTTAGTGATATTTTCATACATAAAGATTGAACCATCGAAGACCGTAAAATGATCTAGGTAGGTTATGATCACATTATCGTCTACATAGTTCTACATAATTCATGTTTCTTCAGAAAAAAATTATGCGGTCGTAATGAAATTTGCATGCAATCATCATATTAGTTTACTCTCTCGAATATAAAAAGAATCATCGAAATCGGTTCATATTTGTCAGAGTAATGTAATGGAGAACATCAGTTTTATGGTTTTTACCAGATAAATTCCTCCACATCGTTCATGGTGCTCCAGGAAGTTCTTATCCGGTTGTGATAAAATTCATACAGATTCATTACAGTGGTTTCATCTTTCGAATAAAAAAATAATCATTAAAATTGGTAAATATTTTCCAGAGTTATGACCATTTTTGTCCTTAAAAAGAGAAATAAAGTCATCTTATAGGAATTCCTGCAGGTTTCCTGCGCAGTCACCATTCTTGTTTTTTCAGGAACTACTTATTCGTAACCAATATTTTTTTTATGGAACCCAATCAACGGATTAACGCCTTAAGGATTTCAATGGCACTTAAATACATAACCCAAGCGACTCAAAAATCCCCAAATTAGAAAACAGGTAACGTATCAAATCGCGTTTTCCTGCCATTACTTAATTAAAAAACATAACATAACCAAATAAGCGAAACAACGTAAATGGAAAAAAAAAAAAAAAAAAAAAAAATCAACGGATTAAAGAATGGATAGAAGAAAGATTTTTGCAAATCGGTTCATAATTGACAGAGTTATGCGCGAACATACATAGAAAAAAATATATATAGACGAATTGAGAACCTCCTCCTTTTATGAAGTCGGTTAAAAAAAACAAGTAAATGTTAATACTATCCACCAATCTATTGAATGGGGAAACCGGGAGAGGAAATAGTGGTGGAAAAGATAAAGAAGCAAACAAAGGCTCTAACTACGTTAGAAGTACATAAGAAATAAAAAAAAATAAAAAAAAAACGTTTCCGAGAAAGTCAGCCAAACGTGATCCTTCGCGTCAAGGCTCTCTCGGATGAGGCAGTGTCTCAGTGGCGGTGTGTTGGTGTCTCTTGACATCGCCAATGCTTACAACACACGATTCAGATGAGTAACGGAGGCGCTAAGCTACCATCCGTCCGATCCGTCGTGGTTCCTGCCGAATCCGGGTGGCCCGAGTGATAGTTGCCGTTACCTATTTATGCGCAGTATGGCCGATGTCCCTCTATGGTGCGCCAGTGTGGGAGGACACCCTGACTATCCAAACCAAGACCCCGTTGCAATGACCACAGAAGGTCATGGTGGTCCGGGTAATACCTACGCAGATACCGCATAATTTTATGTAAGGCGTGGGGGTCCTCCTACCTTGGGACTTGGAGGCGAAGGTGCTGACCACAGTTTATCAGCAGAACAAAGAAGCGCAAAGCCTGGGCGGAGCACCTCCTCGTAAAGTTCAGTGGTGGCGAAGGAAGGCACAGGACGACGCCCTTGTGCGGTCGCTTGAATGAGTGATGGAGTCAAGCCATGCCAGCCATAATTGACCATATCAGCGAAAATACGGCACGCTCACCTTCCGGCTCGTGCTGGTTCTGTCGGAGCACGTTTGCTTCGGCAGGACCTTCATAAGACAATCGTAATGTAAGAGAACCCGAGCTGCCATGAGTGTGGTTGCGCTGGAGATACGGTGCAACATACACTCGAGGTGTGCAAGGCGTCAACGGCGAAACGTAGTCACCGCGCCGCAATTGGGGCCGACCCGTCGTTGTCAGCCGTGAAAGCCATGGTAGGGAGTGATAGGGCGTGGTTGGCGGTAGTTTCCTTCTGTGAGAGCATTATGTCGCAGAAGGAAGCTGCGGAGCGGATCAGAGAGAGAGTGATCCCCTCGTTGGTCCTCGATGCCGCAGAGGGCCGTGCAAAAGGCGGGCCAATGCTGACCTTATATCCCTGTAGCCAGGCAGCGCAGGCAGTAAGAGCGGGTGAACTGTTACCTGTGCACTGCACAGTTACAAATGATCGCGGAGGATGGAATGCTCATGTGTCTCGGCAAGCCACCGGATGAGAGTCTGCGGACCTAATACACTTATATGGTCGAGTCACACGGGGCCCGTCAACATAACGGGATGAGTACACCATGGAGTTTTAGTCAGTAAGAGTGATGTCATCTCATAACATCACCCTCACTGCTACACCGGTATGAGTATTCATGAGGATTACCACAACAAAATAAATTACTAGTTTAAAAAACTAAAAATACACGCTTTTATAAGGACTACTGCACTAAAAAGCAATAAATAAATTATCGAAACAGTTATTTCTTTCTTTCTACCCCGTGCTTGTAATTTATGGATTATACATATTTATGTGTAAAGGCGTGTGGCGCCTTTTTTCTGCATATACTGATTGTCATGTGAATACAAATACTTAGGGTTCTTGAAATTTGACAGAAATGTTAAGCTGTTATTCAGAAAAGGCGCCCCTTATTTTTACTAAACTAGGTATTACGCGTAGGTATCTGATTGAATTTAAGAAAGCACTACGTATTTACCCATTAAACAGTCGAAAGTACGCTAAAAGTCAATAGCTTTACAAGTAGTATTCAAGGGTTCCGTTACCAACCTTCCGGGTCCATCAACAGGTCCACGTTATTAGGCAATGTGAATATAACTCCTTTATACAAATCAAATGAGTCCAAGCTCGATGGGTTTACTAGTAATCATTCCAGGGTTCCGTCACCCACCTTCCTGTTCCATCATCAGGTTCTGATTATTGGGCAAAGTGAATAGAACTCTTTAATACAAATTAAATGAGTCCAAACTCGATGTGTTTACTAGTAGCCATTGCAGGGTTCCATCACCCACATTCCAGTTCCATCATCAGGCCCTCATTAATGGTCGAAGTGAAAAGAACTCTTTAAAACAAATCAAATGAGCCCACACTTGATGTGTTTACTAGTAGCCAATCCAGGGTTCCGTCACCCACCTTCCTATTCCATCATCAGGTCCTGATTAATAGTAAATGTGAAAAGAACTCTTTAAAACAAATCAAATGAACCCAAACTCGATGTGTTTACTAGTAGCCATTCAAGGGTTCCGTCACCCACCTTCCTGTTCTATCGTCAGGTCCTGAATAATGGTTAATGTGAAAAGAACTCTTTAAAACAAATCAAATGAGCCCACACTCGATGTGTTTACTAGTAGCCAATCCAGGGTTCCGTCACCCACCTTGCTGTTCCATCATCAGGTCCTGAATAATGGTTAATGTGAAAAGAACTCTTTAAAACAAATCAAATGAACCCAAACTCGATGTGTTTACTAATAGCCATTCCAGGGTTCCGTTACCCACCTTACTGTTCCATCATCAGGTCCTCATTAATGGTCAAAGTGTAAAGAACTCTTTAAAACAAATCAAATGAGCCCAAATTCGATGTGTTTACTAGTAGCCAATCCAGGGTTCCGTCATCCACCTTCTACAGTTCCACCATCAGGTCCTCATTAATAGTCAAAGTGAAAAGAACTCTTTAAAACAAATCAAATGAACCCAAACTCGATTAGTTTACTAGGAGCCATCCAAGGGTTCTCTTATCCACCTTCGAGCCCCAGCATCAGACCAGCTCGATGATACCATATTATTGTATTGTCACCGGTCCTCGATACATGTGCAAAATTTCAAATGATTTGGACGTGTAGAAGTGGGTCAAAATTGCATCGCAAGATTCCATTACCATCATACATACATAGTTACATACATACATACATACATACAGGTCAAGTAATAAAAGCGTGTTAAAAAAGAAAAAAAAATTCTTGGTATTCTACAGGATACATTTCGGAGAGTATGCTCAGGATTTTTACATTTACACCTTCTCCTTTCTATTACCGAACAATGAGATGCACGGCTTAGCTACGCACTCTTACGTCGTGAACTTCCCATCTGAACGGACAAAGCAATTTGCTTCGTCATTTACAATATGCATAAATAAGAACAGGAATAGCGTGTTTTTCCTGCCCAGTCCCTGCCCTGTAGCTTGCCCAGTCAATTATAATTATGTTTTCAATGCTAGATTAAATAGGGTTTTTATAAGCTAGAGAGCTTTACTATCCTAGATAAAATTGTCGCTTACCGTCAAGTGATTGAAGTCGAGTGAGTGAAGATTGAAGTCGATTGTCGTTTGATTAATTTTATTGAAAACACCTGGCGCGCGGCGGGGTGACGGTCACCATATGGTCAACAAATAGTCACCAACGCCGTGGCATGCACCGCCCCACCGTCTCTCGCTGGATATGTACAAAAACTACACGTGCACCATCGTTGAAAGTGAAACATCCGGAATTCCCGACTGGTTCAACCAAATGAGTTTTAGTTTAAGTTAATCATGTAGGTTTTTTAATCCTTCAATCATATAAAACCAAAACGAAAGACGCACATAGCTAAGCGAGGTGCGGCTCGCGCCGCCCCTCGAAGCCTGCCGCCCCGGGCCATGGCCCCCTTGGCCCTAGGGTAAATACGCCCCTGTGTACAACTACCTGCACTCGGAGAATTTGTTTAGTGTGCGTTAACATATTGTGAAGAATACACCTCCCAAATTTCAAGTCTCTAGGGCCAGCGTTTCAGGCTGTGCGTTCTGTCAGTCAGGGCTTTTCCTTTTCTAGATATTGATATAATTATGTAAAGCTGTTACTGCTAAAAGGTTATTAATATTTTTAAATGAACGTTGTACATTGAATGACGTGCGTGTGTTGTGTCGTGCGCAGAGTTGCTCCGTCGCAGCGCGGAGCAGTGTCTGCGCGACATGACGCAGCTGGTGTTCCTGCGCCTGCCGCAGTTCCCGCCGCTCGACGCTGACTCCGCCTTCTCCACGCCCGGACTCTCGCTCAAGAAGCGCGAGAAGACCGCCAAGAAGAAGAGCTTCAATAGTGCTAACAGTGAGTATCATCATCATCATCACCAGCCGTCATAATCATGCCCCTTCGAACGCCACAATGAACGATAATTGACTATTTACAACAGTGGATACATTAACCGACTATTAATTAATGGGTACCCGTGGGGTGTCCGGGTAAGAATAGCACTTTCCCATCTCATCCCGTTGGGTGTCCTAGGAAGCGACTAGGGGGGGTCCAGAACACGAGCAGCAGCGGCTTCTGTTATATCCATCCCCAACACGCCTGCGCGTGAGGATTGTGGCAAACCCATCATGGGAGAGATCTATGTTCAAGCTTGGACAACGCGAATTACTTCTGCGTTGATACAACTTTAATCCATAGCTGTGAAACTAGTTTCGATCGGCATACGCCGATTCTGCGTGGATAAATGTAGGCAGACCCTAAGTTGCATAAAATGGAAACAAACAAATTTTTGAATAAGACCACACTATTTTTAAAATTCAAACTATAGTTGAATTATTTTGTCCGTGCAGTTTGGGTCATAAATAATCGGAGCGGTGAAGCGAGTATTTCGCTCTCTCTTCCAATCACGGGCCTTATGGGCGGGCATAGTGATGCGCATTATTGTTGTCGATAAGCGTTATCGATAGTGTATTTAGTTTTGTCATTTTGTAACTTTTCTAGATCTATTATCATTTCAGTGAAAAATTTTAAACATTGTTGATAACAACACGTGCTTGTGCTGGTATATCGGTACCAACAGGCAAAATATTATTTTGAATAAGTTCTGCCGTTTTGGTACAAAACAAAGGAGTAGCCATTGTGTCACTAAAGAAATTTAGAGAGCGAATGAACAAAAACACATTTCTTTACGACATATGTACTATAATTTGCAGGTAGGTACAACAAATGACTTATAACATAACAATGTCTCACCACCCTTTGTATACCGCCCCGCCACCGTGTACCTATCTTCGATGACTCTTTTGTTTTTATCGATAATGGCGTTGCGACCGCGCAACATGCTCACCGCCCTAGCCGGGCTGAGGCCGAGCTGTGATTTATGGCCCAAACTGCACGGACAAAATAATTCTACTATAGTGACAAGACAAGCAAGACGTTTGACGACGTTGGTAAGCGACGCGCCTGCCTATGGACAGCTGCATTACACTGCCGCTAATGACCATTAGTTATTACGTTAGGTAATTTCACCAGCTACAGTGCCTTTTACACTGATACACAGCAATATTTACTGCACTGCTGCTTGGCGGGAGAATATCTTACACTGCGATGGTATATACCTCACGATCCCTCGCGTACAATGGGACTACTACATCACATAGTAAATATTATTTGTGTATTGGGCTATTTTATAGAAAAAGTCGATTGAATTTATTTCATGTTAAACTAATATAACATTATGGAGAGGAGGCGCCAGTACATGGGGTAGCTAACTGCCTCTCTGATCAAAAAATTACGTGTTGAGTATGTCTTGATAACCATACCCCGCACACCGTTGCCGGCGTACGTGCCATAAAAGCGGCAAACACCCTTTTGTTTCGATCATTTTCCATGCTGTTTTAGAAGACAATGTGTGCATGAAACCATAGCGCGATTCACTTTGGACACTAGCGACATCTGTTATCGAATAGCGGTAACACATTTTTAATTTTTTTTTGACGTTACTCTAGCCTCCTGTTCAATGAGTCGCCAAGCTAAAAATATAAGAATAATTAATTGCAATATATTGTAGGTTCCAACTCTTTAGAGCGAAAATCGTCTCTCACTGAGCCAGCAAGCACAACCACAGTGGAAAATGAATCGGAAAGTGACACAAGCAAAACTGACCTCTTGAGGCACAGGTATGAAATCCTATTGCATTTTGTAGTATTTTTAATACATCTGATTTATGAAATCTAAAGTTAAGTGATGGTAAGCGACAGCCGCCCATGGCAGTTGCAGGGCAGTGCCGTTCGTCATCTGAGACATAAAGAAAGTTACTAAGTCTAACATCACTATGGAACACAACAACGTATACACAGTTACTTTCTGGCTGAATATGTAACACTAGGTATCTACCTACTGGATGGTAGTACTTACCTACTTTTTTTTTGTTCTCATGGGGAAACCTAAAGATCCCCTGGACACTGTGGAGGCTCAATCGACACATGAGAGGGGTAACCTGGGCTCTCCAGTGGGAATTGCAGTGCCTTGCCTTTAAGCCCGCCGCCGGGGTCGCATTCTATCCCCCGGAACCCGTCACGGTGCTCACGGGGACGGGGGCCATAAAACCGCCGCCGGCCTCCTCGGAGTCGCCGCCGTCCTCGATAGACTTCTTGATTTTTATTTCGTTGTAGAGGAGTATACCTTCAAAAGGACCCAGTCTCCTTAAGGACGAAGGAAGGGTTATGTGGGACTTTTACCCACTAAATCCTCCCCGGTGGTCTTCAGCGACGTTATGGACTGACTGGGCAGTCTTTTCGGACCTCGCTAGACGCTCGCTACAGCTCGTCCCAGGGGAGAGCAGCATAGGTGGTACTATTGTGGATACGAACGCTGTACCATTTTTCAATCAAAACTGTTTGAACGACGTCCCGTGCGCTTACCCCGACCGCATGTATTTTGGGCCGGCTCGTGCAAGCGATTATCGTCGTAAAGGTGGTACATCGTTCGTGGCCGCGAGAGCACCTACCTGGACGTCCACCTAGTTTTGAATCCTGAATTTTTATGAGCCACGCACCGGGGCGTTGCCAAAGGACCTGATGTATATTCTGTTAAGGACGGCCAAAGCCGCTAAATATGCTTTTTTATTAAATCTCTGATCTCTTCCAGTCAAGACAAGAACCTAATAAACGAAGCGGAAATCACAATAGAACCAGTGGAATCTGTGAAGAGTCCCAAGAAACATGGCCGCCATTCCAGCATGGACCTCGCCAATGGGAACACCACCATCAGTCAACTGTTGGAGAAATGTGTCAGCGCGGACCCTGGGGAGGAGGCGGCTGCTAAGGAAGAAGAGAATGTGGAGGGGAGTAAAGAAGGTAAAGTGGTTTAGAAATGGAACTTCAATGATTTCAGCTGTATCTTCTCAGCGGGAGTTAGTTACATTGATACTTTTCTAATAATATCATGTAGCCTCTGTGGCGCAGTGGGAAACCGCTTGCTTTGCAAACTGAAGGTCACGGGTTCGAATCCCGCGGGGAGCAACGTAGTTATAGTAGCAGTGTAGTTGTTCCTTACTGGCTAGAACAATGCAGGCCGATCACCTGATTGTCTGTAAAGTAAGTTGATCCATGCGTCAGATGGCATGTAAAAATTCGGTCCTGCACCTGTCCTCTCCCGGTCGTGTCGGTCTTCTGTCCCATCGGATTGTTAGAGGTATAAAGGAGTGATATCTCTCGCGTAGATGGCTGATCTTGTGAAAGATTGGCCGCTGTGGTCGTATCGACCAGGAGGACATTATACGTGGAGCGCACTAAAAGTTTCCGAAATGAATAAGAAAAAAAGTACTATTAAGAGTCAAAAAACAATTTATTGTTTCTCAAAATATTCTCCCTTTGCGTAAATGCACTTTTTCATGCGATTAAACCAATTTTGAAAACTTTGTGCCGCTCCTCCGTGGTGACCTCAGAAACGTGTTTTTCATACTCTTCGGCAGCCTCTTCTGGCGACGAAAATAGTTGACCGCGTAATTGGTTCTTAATTTTTGGAAACAGAAAAAATAGTCACAAGGTAGGCTGTATGCAGGATGGCTCATAAGTTCTACGTTTTTCACCTTCAAAAATTCGTTTGTTTGTCTGGCCGTGTGGGAACTAGCATTGTCGTGGTGCAAGATGATGTGAGAGAGCCTTTCTTCCCCATCGGTTATTGGTTCTTCCAGCGACGGCACTTCAACTTGCAAATTCTGAGAGCTATGTTGGTGACTTTAGTTCTTCGGCGAATCAGGATTCTGTCGCGCAAAGAAACTCCGAACATAGCTCTCACCATAGATCTTTGTGATGATAGGAATAGGAATCACTGTTCATGTGTCCATAAGAATGAAAAGCCTATGTAAGACCAAACAAAAAAGGACTTATTCATACATACATTCTTATGGATTGTAAGCACTCTACTGTGATTTACAAGAGCTGACTCTCACAATGTCCTTGATATGCTAATCTGTCTTGAACCTTGCTTCAATTTACTAGGGGCAATAATCCATCTGCTAGTTCCATTGTCTAAGAAACCGTTCAGCCAAAATATCTAAAACTATAGTAAGCAAACCAATTCGCAACAGATCCGCCCGATCCCGACGGTGTTTCACCCTCAACACCGGAAGCATGTCCAGACCCGCTGGAAGCGTCACCAGAACCACCGGAAGTGGTCCAGCAGGAAGACAAACTGGAACCAGAGGAGAAGGAGGATAAAAAGGATTCAGATGATAAGGGAGACAGGCCTGCGGAATATGTGAACCACAGAGGCATCAGGTTCACACCACAGGAAGATGCGGTCAACTTGCAGCCATATGGACTTGTCTGTGTGAGGGAACTCTTTAGGTGAGTGTCTTAACTTTACAGACCTCATAACGAGATCGCAATCGAGATTTCGTTGACATCTGTGAACAATCATAATATAATACATCATTAGCAGCCGATAGACGTTCACTACTAAATAAAGGCCTCCCTCTTAGAAGGGAGGGGCTGCCATGCCCCACGCTTGGCAGGCGGCTTGGGGATCGCAGTATAGGTGGAAGATAAATCCAAAAGAAAGACGCTGCTGCCCGTCTTCCTGTTTTCGCTTAGTCGCCTCTTACGACACCCAACGAGAGGATATTTTTTTTTTTTTTTTTGTAGAATTTTCTTGCAATCTGTCTAGTTGACATTCAGCAATTTTTGAGGCATTAGAAAATTGTCTTGTACGGTACATGTCCACTGACGTGCCCGTGTGCTCTTAATTAATCTAAATCAATAGATCTTGGGGTATTTTTCTTTTCAATCTCCGCGGTTGCGTCGGCTCAGCCATTAAGTGCTTTGCAAGCGTATTAGGGTGTTGTAGTATTCTAGTTTTGTATGCTTCTGCACTAGTTCTGACCTCTTCCTTGACAGTTTTAATGCCGAGATCATGGTGTAGTCTATCATTGGTAATGTACCATGGTGCATCAACTATCATACGTAGTATTTTTGATTGAAACCTTTGCAGAATTTCGATGTTTGAGTTTGCTGATGTGCCCCACAGCTGTATGCCGTATGTCCAGACTGGCTTTATTATACATTTATAAAGTAACAGTTTGTTTTCTAGTGACAGTTGAGACTCTCTTCTAAGCATCCAATACATTTTCCGTACTTGTTGACCCATAGCTAGGCGTTTAGTAAAAATATGCTTTCTCCATGTTAGTCGTCTATCGAGGTACATTCCTAAGTATTTCGCTTCATCAGCTTGTGGAACTTGAACTCCATTTAGAGTTACTGGGGGACACCAGTTTTTTCGAGTGGTAAAAGTGACTTGGACAGATTTCGTTTCGTTAGCCTTAATTCGCCAGTCTTTGAGCCAACCTGAGATTTCATTAAGACTACGTTGTAATTTCTGTGATGCCACAATTGGAGATTCATCAGAAGACAGTATAGCAGTGTCATCAGCGAAAGTACCAGTAATAACTCCTTCTGTTGAAGGGAGGTCTGCGGTATAAAGTAGATATAAGATTGGACCCATGACACTGCCTTGAGGTACACCTGCCTGTATTGAATGTAGGGCCGTTATGTCTTCACCTTGTTTTACAAAGAAATATCTGTTTTCCAGATATGATTTAATGAAATTAAAATATTTTGTTGGAAGAGTCTTCTTAATTTTGAACAGGAGCCCGTCGTGCCAAACTCGGTCAAAGGCCTGTGAGATATCTAAGAAGGCAGCTGTGCAATATTGTTTTCTTTCAAAAGTTTCATTTATACGGTCAACGAGTCTATGGATTTGCTCTACAGTGCCATGCTTTTGACGAAATCCAAACTGGTGATCAGGAATAAGGTTCCTATTATTTACTATTGGCATTAGCCTGCTCAAGAATAATTTCTCCATTATTTTAGATGGAATTGGGAGTAAGCTGATAGGCCTGTAAGATTTGGAGGAAGAGGATATGGGGGATGCAATTCTAACAGGGCACCATGCGTGAGGGGCGGGCGTGTATACAAGGATTAATGTAAATGGCTCCCCGTGGTGTGTCCGGGTAAGAATAGTACTCTCCCATCTCCTGTTAGGTGTCCGTATGAAATGACTAAGGGAAAACAAGAAGACGGGCAGCAGAGTCTTTCTATTCAATAACCCAAGGCGCCTGCCAAGTGGGGATTATGGCAACCCTTCTCTTGTAATGGGGGAATCGGTCTGGAAGTCATAGTGTTGGTTGCCTTCACATTAACTTTACTGTGCCTATTTTAAGAGCACATCTTCTTTGTTTGCCTGTTCGTCAAGATATAAATTACAAAAAAAAATGCTAGCTTTTTTTAGAACTGTATGGTGTTTTGTAAGTTTTAAGAAGAAAACCAAGACCTCTGCCAAGCGTGGGGATTATGGCAATCCCTCCATTCTAAAGGGGAAGCTTTTGTTCAGCAGTGGATGAAGAACAAACATAAGTGAATTACGTAATAATATCTCTCTGTTGTCGACAATCATTTACGGAGGAATCTTCTAATGTCAAACTATACCCACTGCTGTATCTAGTTGCTAGAGATGAGACTGTCATATCGATACTTTTGGGTTTAACTTTAGTTAAGCATCGGAGGATCCTTCGACCGAGCAAAGTGTGATGCTCGATCAGGGCCGAAGCCCCCGACAGTTGTCGTGATGTTGTATTACATTCTCCAAGTTAGAGAAACTTCGCTTGCGAGATTCAGGATTCGGTGGTAACGCCATCTGTTGTCTTGTATGCGGTACTGCTCGCTACATCGCATCGCTATACCACATGTGGTGTTATCTTGATGTGCGGAGTCGCCACAAAGCAGTACGTTCGTCCCCAGGTTCCTGATATCCCTGTGCAACCCGCTGGACAGCCAGAACACGTCGGGCATGGTGCACCTGGGCCTCTCCCTGGTGGGCACGGCCCTCGAGCTGGCGGGGGACCAGGTCGCCCGCTACCCCTCGCTGCTGTGGCTCGTCAAGGACCCGCTGTGCAGGAACCTGATCAGTGTGAGTTGATTCAATGGACGGTGGGGACCAGTAGACTCACAGGGTTATGGGCCGAAATGAAACGAGGGAATTTAGATATTAATTATTCAATATTATAACGCGTGTACATCGTACCGAAAAAAAAAAATATAAGATGGCAAATAATGTCCGTTACAACATTACAGAAACCATTTATATGGAAAATGACAAATGACTGACTTATTAATTTTCGAGCATGTAATGAATACATATATGCGGAATATTATTTATTTCTCAAATTACATTGCTAAAATTTCTAAAATAATAATAATTAATTGCCTATGTACTGTTTTAGTGTATAAACAATAAATAAATTAATAATTAAATAAATTTTCCACAAATAAGTAATTTATTGTTTTTAAATTAAAATTATGCTTTATCATTATACCCATAATGATATTATACAAATTTTATTTAAAAAAAGTGTTTTTAATTCATGAAAAAGCCGATGAAAAATTTCAACACTAAAGTGTTCAGAATCATGTACTGGATCCCTGGTATCGGTTTTCGGTACGATGTCCCTTACACCCCGTATTATTGATTTTAAATGCAAGGAAGGTTGTACGTCTGAGACTTGTCAACGCACAGTACGAATGGACAGACTGACAGGGAACTATGTTTATTAACCTAACCTTTATCATAAGGTCGCTCGCTGACAATTGACAAGTTATATTATCATCTTCTCATATCTGATGGACCTGTTAGACACCCTGGCCGCTTTCCAACAGGTCGTGCGTTTGATTCCCAAAACTTCTGGGGCAGTCGGGCAAAAATGGGTCATTCTAATTTCATACACCTATGTATGTAGAACCAAATTTCTTACAAATAAATATCATTTAATTTCATTACAATGTCATGATGAAATTAAGAAATAGTATATTTCATTACGAGTGCGGAAAGCCTGTCATTGCAAAGAGTTCCGACAAATGTCTACCCGAGCCGAGGCGCAGCCGAAGGCGAGGGTTGACAGTCGGAACAAGTTGCAATGACGGTTCCGCACGTGTACTGAACAACTATTTTTAATACAGTTGCGAAAAAACGAAGCAACTTAATAAAATAATAAAAATACACAACAAACTCAACTAACTTATCATTTATCTTATTATATAAAAGAGTAGACAAAAACCCACTCATCACGAAATCTCAGAAACTACAAGTTCTAGGAGTCTCAAACTTTGCATGGGGGTTCCTTTTAAGACGTAGGTGCTCACTAAGACTGGATTTTGGGAAATTCAACCTCTAAGGGGGTCAAACGGGGGGGCAAAGTTTGTATGGGAGAACGCGATTCCTTGGTTCTATTGACTTGAAATTTTGCACAGACATTCGTTAAGAAAATTAATTGAATTAGTATTTCATATTTTTTATAATTTATCCCTTAACAGGGTAAAAAAGAAGTATTATTACTCAACCGATGGCGGTACACATATATAACAAGAATAAGATACGGTAATTCGAAATACGAAACAAGAGTTCCTTGGTCAAGTGGTTAAGGAAGCGTCCTCTAAGCACGGACTGTCGGGGTTCGCTACCCGTGTACGGATTTTCTTTTTGTATTTTTAAACTTTGTTTTAGATTTTTTTATTTATATTATGATTCGATGTTTTAAATATTTAACTCATATGGCGCCGGGTGAAGACGGAATCACAACAGAACTTCTGAGAGCGGGTGGAAAACCGGTACTATTAGTCCTCCAGAAGTTATTTAATTCCGTCTTACTCCAGGGTACTACGCCAGAAGCATGGCACGGGAGTGTGGTGGTTCTTTTCTTCAAAAAAGGTGATAACACCTTGTTGAAGAATTATAGACCCATCTCACTCCTGAGCCATGTATACAAGCTGTTTTCGAGAGTCATTACGAACCGTCTCGAACGCAGGTTTGATGACTTCCAGCCTCCCGAACAAGCCGGGTTCCGAAAAGGCTTTAGCACCGTAGACCACATACATACGCTCCGCCAGATTATACAGAAGACCGAGGAGTATAATCGGCCATTATGTCTAGCGTTTGTGGACTACGAAAAAGCCTTCGATTCAATCGAGACCTGGGCGGTACTGCAGTCCCTCCAGCGGTGCCATATCGACTATAGGTACATCGAAGTGTTGAAGTGTTTGTACAGAAACGCCACCATGTCGATCCGACTACAGGACGAGAGCACGAAACCGATCCCATTGCAGCGAGGCGTGAGACAGGGAGACGTTATTTCTCCGAAACTGTTCACTAACGCATTGGAGGACGTTTTCAAGCTCTTGGACTGGTACGGATTCGGCATCAACATCAATGGCGAATACATCACTCACCTTCGTTTTGCCGATGATATAGTCATTATGGCTGAGTCGCTGGAGGACCTCAATACAATGCTCAGCGACCTCAGTAGCGTTTCCCAACAGGTGGGTCTTAAAATGAACATGGACAAGACGAAGATCATGTCTAATGTCCATGTTGCACCCGTACCGGTAGTTGTTGGGAACGATACAATCGAAGTTGT
The DNA here is from genome assembly GCA_911728495.1 of Furcula furcula. NCBI lineage: Eukaryota > Metazoa > Arthropoda > Insecta > Lepidoptera > Notodontidae > Furcula > Furcula furcula. The sequence goes on along the minus strand of OU452259.1, from coordinate 21,026,254 downwards.
TGACCACTACGTATACCTAGGACAAACAATCCAGTTAGGTCGGTCCAACTTCGACAAAGAGGTCGCCCGAAGAATCCAACTCGGATGGGCAGCGTTCGGGAAACTACGTGACATCTTCTCATCAGAAATTCCGCAGTGCCTGAAGACAAAGGTTTTTAACCAGTGTGTGTTGCCAGTGATGACTTATGGTACTGAGACGTGGTCTTTAACAGCTGGCCTTTTGGAGAAGCTCAGAGTCACACAACGAGCTATGGAGAGAGCTATGCTCGGAGTTTCTTTGCGCGACAGAATCCGGAATGAGGAGATTCGCCGAAGAACCAAGACCACCGACATAGCTCGTAGAATATGCAAGTTGAAGTGGCAGTGGGCAGGCCACATCGCTCGAAGAACCGATAACCGTTGGGGAAGAAAGGTTCTCGAGTGGCGACCACGAACCGGAAGACGCAGCGTAGGCAGGCCTCCCACTAGGTGGACCGACGACATTGTTCGCGTCGCAGGCAACCGGTGGATGCAAATAGCAAATTGTCGTTCATTGTGGCGGTCTAAGGGGGAGGCCTATGTTCAGCAGTGGACGTCTTCCGGCTGGTGATGATGATGATGATGATGAACTCATATTGACTCCGGCACTTTTTATCTCTAATATATTTTTATATTTAATACTTTTTTAAAATTTAAAATCATGCATACGTAGTTAACTTCTCTCTAATGTTATGATTTAGTTATTAGTGGAAACTGAATTGATTTTTGTACTATTGGATCTTATATTTAGTAATAAGTGGTATCATTTGTTTGTTTCGCAAATATAACAAACTAAAAATAAAATAATGAAAATATATTTTCAAAATGTCTGTTTGGGTAGGAATACAATATGCATGCACCTATTGTACGTATGATATAAAAAAAGCCAAAACTTTATTGGAATTATTGTCTGTCTGTCAGTCAGGGTTTTTTCTATAGGTTGGCTGGTGTTGGGGACCAACGACATCAAAGTATCTTTAAATAGTGTGAAACAAAGTCGCTATCCGAGTCTGTCAATATCGGATAGCACCTCCTAAACCACGCAGCGATTTTCACCATCGGTTATTATAGATAATTTTTCATTGAAGGTTTTAAGTTTTATCTAAGTAAATAAACTTACATAGCTTACATTGACTAAACCTAAAGAGATACTTATTTAACAATCAAGTACTAGAGAATTTCATTAATTCCATATATTATAAAGTAGGTAAATATCCGGGATATAATATACCCGCCCCCCGATGGCGGACTCAAAGGCAATGCACTGAGGGACAGCTGATGCAGATCCCACCGGAGAACCCCCTCTCATATGCCGATGTGACAGCCACGAGAGTTTTAGTGGGTAAGAATCCCCCACAGGATCCCAGGGACATATTAAACGTGCCACCACCCCTTTAACTGTGACAACGGTGACAGATTCCCGGGGGGCTATAATGCGCCCCCGGCAGCGGCTTCAAAGGCCCTTGCCTTGCACTGAGGGGTACCCGGTGCAGCCCCATATTTTTTGCGGACAGCCGTGGGGGGTTTAGAGGGTAAGAATCCCACATACCGCGGTCGACCGCCTGCAGGAATTCTGGAAGCCTATTGGAGGTCTACCCGTGGTCCCCGAAACTTTGAGCACGGTGACAGGTTTTTGAAGTGAAACTTCTTATGCGACTTCCTATGCCGTCCGTGAGTCAGTGAGTAGGTGAGTGGGCGAGTGGGCGAGTGGGCGAGTGGGCGAGCGGGCGAGCGGGCGAGTGGGTGAGTGAGTGAGTGTGTGAGTGGTTCTGTGTGGTACGGTGTGGTACGGTGTGGTACTCGGACTGACCGGGACTGAGTGGGACTGAGCGGGACTGACCGGGACTGAGCGGGACTGACCGGGACTGAGCGGGACTGAGCGGGACTGAGCGAGACTGAGCGGGACTGACCGAGACTGAGCGGGACTCAGCGGGACTGCGCGGGACTGCGCGGGACTGGCCGGGACTGACCGGGACTGAGCGGGACTGAGCGGGACTGAGCGAGACTGAGCGGGACTGACCGAGACTGAGCGGGACTGGGCGGGACTGACCAGGACTGAGCGGGACTGAGAGAGACTGAGCGGGACTGACTGGGACTGACCGGGACTGAGCGGGACAGACCGGGACTGAGCGGGACTGAGCGGGACTGACCGGGACTGAGTGGGACTGACCGGGACTGAGCAGGACTGACCGGGACTGAGCGGGACTGAGCGGGACTGAGCGGGACTGAGCGGGACTGACCGGGACTGAGCGGGACAGACCGGGACTGACCAGGACTGAGCGGGATTGAGCGGGACTGACCGGGACTGAGCGGGACTGACCGGGACTGAGCGGGACTGAGCGGGACTGACCGGGACTGGCCGGGACTGACTCGGATTCAGCCAGTCCGAGTCAGTCAGTCAGGGACACCTGGTGCAGATCCCACCCCAGAACCCAGGTTTCCCTCTCATGTTCCGATGTGATAGCCACGGGAGTTTTAGTGGGTAAGAATCCCAAATACCCAGTTTGACTTCCCCACGGGATCCCGGGGAGATATTGGATGTTTCCCCCGCTACTCCTTTAAACTGTGACAACGGTGACAGATTCCCGGAGGGCTATAATGCGCCCCCGGCAGTGGCTTCAAAGGCCCTTGCCTTGCACTGAGGGGTACACGGTGCACACTCTTTTGTGTGGACAGCCGTGGGGGACACATACTGCAGTCGATCGCCCGCAGGATCCTGGGGCCTATTGGAGGTTTCCCCCGCGATCCCCGTATCTTTGAGCACGATGATAGTTTCCCGGGTGGCTTTATTGTGCCCCCCGGTGGCGGGCTCAAAGGCAAGCCACTGAGGGATCTTGGTGCAGATCCCACTGGATGGCCCAGGTCTCCTACTTCCTTCGGAGTCGCTGGACGCTCGGGGTGTGGGCCCCTTGAGCGTCCATTGAGTACGGCGGCGACTCCGAGGAGGACGGCGGCGGGGTTGCGACCCCCGTCCCCGTGAGCACCGTGACAGGTTCCCGGGGGGCTACAATGCGCCCCCGGCGGCGGGCTCAAAGGCAAGGCACTGAGGGGCCCCTGGTGCAGATCCCACCGGAGAGCCCTGGGGTCCCCTCTCATGTGCCGATGCGACAGCCGCGGGGGTTTTAGTGGGTAAGAATCCCACATACCCCGGTCGAGCCCCACAGCTCCCGGGGATCTTTCGAAGATTTCCCCCGCGTCAAAAAAAAAAAAAAAAAGGTCTCCTACTTATGTACTAATTTAACAGCCGTTGGGGGTTTCGTGTATAAGAATCCTACATAACCCGGTTGACCGACAACAGGGTCCCGGGGACCAACTGAAGGCTTCCCCCGTGACCCCTGTAACCGTGAGCACGGTGAAAGGTTCCCAGGTGGCTTTATTGTGCTCCCCGGTGGCGGGGTCAAAGGCAAGCCACTGAGGGTATAATGTTGCAGATCCCACCGGATAGCCCAAGAAGGGGTTCTTATGTGCTGATTGCACGGCCGTAGGGGCTTTAGTTTAAAAGAAACCTACATACCCGGTTGACCACCAACAGGGTCCCGTAAATCCCATTAAAGGCTTCCCCGTGATCCCTGTAACCGTGAGCACCATGACAGGTTCTCGAGGAACTATAATGTGCCTCTCCGGGTGCGGGTTCAAAGTCAAGGCACTGAGTGGTATCAGCTGGTGCAGATCCCGACAGATAGCCCAGGTCCGCCCTCTAATGTGCCGACGTGATAGCCGCGGGGGTTTTAGTGGGTAAGAATTCCCCGGTTGACCCCCGTTTACGTCTTAACGATGAAACCGAACAAGGAAGCCCGTATTGCTTCCATAAATTGGTTTCAAAGAAATGGTGTCCTTAATCCACCCAAATTGTGCACCCGTACACGTCTGCAGTTTCTAAAATTATAAATACAATTAACAAATCACAAAACCTAAGCGTTGAGTACTTTGCCCATGGACAGGCAGCTATACGTAGCCCTTTCACGCGTCACTTCTATACAAAATTTGTTCATATTGCGTTACGAAAAGTCAGCTACAAACTGATAAATAATTCCAAGAAATGCTATAATCAAAGGCAGTAGCTTTAAATTATTCACTTCTTTTTTTTTCTCAATTACACCCGTGCGAAGCCGGGGCGGGTCGCTAGTTTCTTATAAAAGTTATAATTCACATGTACATAACGTAGAAGGTTTTAATTTTGCTGAGAGTTCGGAGAAGTATGCCAACATAACATTTTCTGAAAAACTATTTGCTTTTTTCTCTTCTCTCCACGCAATAAATTCGTCGTATGTAGATATGTAGCGACTTTTTGACTTTTCCGGTAAAATGTTCTCCGAAGCATTTTGTGCAATTATACTGAGTTCGGGTGGTGTTAATAATAACGCATCGTCGTAAAAAACATATCGTCGAAATTACTCATTTTGTGCAACAAGCAACTAAACTCACAACAAACAAAGTACAAGGAATTTTTTTGGAAAATGGCGCCAACCGTAAAATAATATAAGCAGTTTTTTGTTTTCTTTATCCATTCTGGGTACGCAAAGGGAAATATGCCCATACAGCCAAATCTGATATTGAAACAAATTAGTAGCTGAATCGTAAAAACTTCTATGAATTCTTTTTAGTAAAAACTTCGTGGTTGTTTTTTTTTTCTCTTTCTAATAGACATTATTTTGACAGTTGGGAAAGAAAACGCACGAGTGCGGGAAAGGTAAAGAAAAAGCACTAGTGCGTAATAGCCTACATCCCGAACGCTATACATCCCTGCAATACGCCACTTTTTGAGCAACTGTATTAAAAAATCCTTTTTGAGTATGAACAAATATGAATGCCTTGATATAACATTGCGTAACATAAGAATGAATATAAAAATTATTAAACATCGCCATTGTTACGTATACCCTGTTTTTCTTTACAAAATCAAAATCGTAGCAATTAACGTATGAAAACAAGAGTGATGGCTGACCGGTGGCCAGCCATCACTCCTCTGTTCATATATTTATTGCTATGCAAAACTGTAGCATCGTATCTTGTAAAGAAAAACAGGATATAAATAAACAATCTCTTTCTTCCACAGTTGCTCAGCACAGAAAGGATATCAATATTCGCGTTGGACCTCCAAGTATCCTTCCTGATGTTCGAAGCTCTAAGATTCCACCTGAAATACCAAATGGAGGCGTTCTTCAAGAAGATCATAGAAATCGTATCAGCCGACACCACCAAAGCCATTTACGAGCTGAAAGAAATCCACCATCTCGCCCTCGAGAGCATATCCCAAATGTTCAGAATACCTGGCCTATGCGTCGAATTGTACCTTAACTATGACTGTGACGTCTACTCTATGAACGTGTTTGAGGAATTAACAAAATTACTATCCAAAAATGTCGTTTCATCCACCGCTTCTAACATACATTCGCTGTCCCTAGAAGCGTTATTGACCGTAATAGAAGCTATCGAGATGGGTTGTAATCAAACTAAGGAGTGTAAGAGTGAGATAGAGATAGTTAGTAGAGAGGAAGAGAAAGAGTCGAAGGACAGTAGGAGTGGTCACGTGTGCTTGGAGCTGGGAGGGATGGACGATGCGTCGGTGGTCAGTGACCATGTCACGCACGATATTAGTCAGTATTATGGCAGCGGTAGGATTGGGAGACATAAGTTGACGTCAGAGGTGCCAAGTGAAGCTGAGCTCGACAATATTAGGAATATGAAGAAGGTAAGTAATTATAAATTAGAACTATGCAACCTCTACTACTGTAGGGCCAATTTAATAGATCATATTTGACATCTGTCAGTTCCTTTGTTCCGTCTGTTTATTTTGTCATTATTACAATAAATATTTAATTCGAGATTTATTAATTTATTTAATTAAGAGTCTATATATTAATAATAGAGTACGCGTTTGTCTATGGTCTCATTAAACAAAGCGTAGGCAGATTTTCCTCTACGAGGCAGGTGAATTGAACTATTTAAAGTTATATTACAAGAGTTATATTGATATGTAAGTGACAAGTAGTAATAGGTTTGATCTGTCACAAGCGCAAATGTCGATAAATACAGCTGACGATATAGTACCTATTGTCGTGTACCTGATATTTATGTATATGTATTGATGTTCTTACATGTGCCTACGGTTCTTACTTGCATGTAAGCATTCTATAGTACTTGTACTGATTTTTGTTCTGTGATTTAATCGTAATTGAAAAAAGTTAGCAATTGTGCAGTTCCAAATTCAAATAAAAACTAAAAAAAAACTAAATAAATATGGTCCTACGTTAGAACTATGCAACCACTACTATGTTTTAAATTTCAATTGGTTCATGATTCAAGACCGAAAATTACCAAATTCAGTGGGTCTATGTAGATTGGTGCAGAGAGAGAGATACTGTAACCACCACCGTGTGATACTGTGACCCTGGTAAAGGTTACCACATCTACTAAAAGAGATGTTCCAAAATGTATGGAGCCTGGGCTAGGACTTTGTACACTATACTCTAAAATAGGGAAACACACATAAAACAGTTTTTAACTGTCCATTTACTTTAATTTGGCTTTATTTGCTTGTAAAATTTAAGAATTTTCACTTAAAATTGCAACCCATAACATAAAACTGGCATGACGGAAAAGTGTCACTGTCATGTGTCATTTTTATTGTCAATGGCGTTATAAGTATTTTTAAGTACTCTTTGTATTTTTGTTTCTGTTTTCTCATACATCATTTTAATAATTAAAATATCAATGATAATCAATTCACTACATACAATACATGCACACAACCAACGGTGACAAGTGTGACAGCAGCAGTAGCTATTGACAGCTGGCTGGCTGACATGACAGTTCAATTCGACATCAGTGAGACGCCATCTTAGGACGCCATGTTGAATATAGATATAAAATAAATGATAATTAAAATTACAACAATAATAGTAATTTAAACGAAATATTTATATTTTTTCCGGATTCTATGGATTTTTCTCAATGTTTTGAGGTGGTGTACATATTCCTAGCCCATTATGCAACAACTCCTTTCATGTCTTTCGGACAAATGGAAGAAATAGAAAGTGTCTATTGTATACCTAATATCTTAAAACGACTTAGCTGATTTTCATGTAATATCTCGATAAAACCAGCTTTCAATATAAAAAAAACGCATTTAAATCGCGCGTCCACGAGTGGACACTCGTTGACGCGCTACGATGCCTCAGACTAAAAAACGCATGGTAACGTCATTTGTACGGGCACGGCTGTACTTCAACATAAACCTTTTGCCGAGTCCACTATAAATCTCCACGTTGATACGGTTATGTTTACTTCAAAAAGCATGTAAGTATACCAATGGCATCGTACGTCGTAGGCACGCACCACAGTACCGCGCGAATTATTCATACGTACAATTTACGTCATCAGACACTTACGTCTTTTTAGTACGACATTATCTTTAAATGAAAACTTATGAGTGATATTTTGAAAAACTAAAAAATACGGGTATCATATTTAAAAGTCTAGCTTGTTAACTCAATCATATTATAAGGGTATTAGCAATATGAAATGTTATCAATGTACCACGTGATCGGTACAGTGGGTGACGCAAGGCACGGAGCTGTTCAACCAGAAGCCGGAGCGGGGCATCGAGTACCTCCAGGAGCATGGAGTCCTAGCCACCCCCCTGGACCCGCACCAGGTGGCCGCCTTCCTGCGCGAGAACCCTGACCTGGACAAGAAGATGATCGGTAACTATCTCTTATGATACCATCATCATCTGCACCAGTTTTACTAGGTGGTAGGTTCCTTATGCAAGTCCGTTCAAGTAGGTACTACCGCAGTGTCAGATATTCTGCCGCCAAGCAGCAGTGTGTAAGCATTGCTGTGTTCCGGCGTGAAGGGCACTGTAGCTGGTGAAATTACCGGACACAAAGACTTAATATCTAATGTCTTTAGGGTCGGCAACGCGCTAGTGATTCTTCTGGTATTGCTAGCGTCTATAGGCTGCGGTGACTGCTTACCATTAGGTGGGCCGCACGCTTGCTAGCCACCTTGGTTATATAAAAAAAAGTCCAAGGAGGTCCACTGCTGAACAAAAGCTTCCTAATTCGAAGGGAGTGGTTGCCATAAACAACATGCTTGGCAGGCGTTTTGGGGAACGCAGTATAGGTGATAGGTAATCCAATAGATGAAGATGCTATTGCCCGTCGTGGGCCCGTCCGTCGAGACCTCACGGGCTAACCTCCACAGGGCTCTTCTGATGTCTCATTCTTTATCATAGAGGTGACTAGCTCCTTCTGACATCCTTCGTTCTCGATCAGAGAGGTAGCTATCTCTTCTGACTAAACTCGTTCATTATCTATTCTTACATATAATACGCCGTTATCCATAGGAGGTAACTTTATCTTCTGACAAAAGTGGTTGAAATCAGGGAGTTAATTATATCTTCTGACATTTCTCGTTCTTTATTATAGATATTCAATATCTTCTGACACACCTCGTTCTTTCTCAGACAGATAACTATCGTTTTTGACAAAACTCGTTCAGTATCACAGAGGTAACTATCTACGTAGAACTACCAGTATTAGCCAACGGGCTCCAAGCAGTTATGATAATGACGTGTAGTTTGACAGTTTCATATAGACAGTAGCGACACTCCTATCAGCAAAAAAAAAAATTGTCAGCCTGTGGCTTGAAAAGAAATATCGACACAGCCGTCTCAGGGTCGCTATTTCTGTGTGCCACTTTTCGGGCCGCAACGCCTAATCTAGTTTGGGACGTGTTTGGATTGTCCAAAAATATAATTATGTTTCGTTTGCAGGCGAGTACATCTGCAAGCGGTCCTCGCGCGACGAGGAGACAGACGGCGCCCCCAGCGTGCTGGGCGCCTTCGCGGACAGCTTCGACTACAGCGGCCTCCGCATCGACCAGGCGCTGCGGCTCTACCTGGAGACCTTCCGCCTCCCCGGCGAGGCGCCGCTCATCTTCCTCGTGATGGAGCGCTTCGCCGAGCGCTGGCACGTCAGTACACATGTATAGTAGCCATCGACCGTCGATCATCGACCATCGACCAGGCGCTGCGGCTCTACCTGGAGACCTTCCGCCTCCCCGGCGAGGCGCCGCTCATCTTCCTCGTGATGGAGCGCTTCGCCGAGCGCTGGCACGTCAGTACACATGTATAGTAGCCATCGACCGTCGATCATCGACCATCGACCAGGCGCTGCGGCTCTACCTGGAGACCTTCCGCCTCCCCGGCGAGGCGCCGCTCATCTTCCTCGTGATGGAGCGCTTCGCCGAGCGCTGGCACGTCAGTACACATGTATAGTAGCCATCGACCGTCGATCATCGACCATCGACCAGGCGCTGCGGCTCTACCTGGAGACCTTCCGCCTCCCCGGCGAGGCGCCGCTCATCTTCCTCGTGATGGAGCGCTTCGCCGAGCGCTGGCACGTCAGTACACATGTATAGTAGCCATCGACCGTCGATCATCGACCATCGACCAGGCGCTGCGGCTCTACCTGGAGACCTTCCGCCTCCCCGGCGAGGCGCCGCTCATCTTCCTCGTGATGGAGCGCTTCGCCGAGCGCTGGCACGTCAGTACACATGTATAGTAGCCATCGACCGTCGATCATCGACCATCGACCAGGCGCTGCGGCTCTACCTGGAGACCTTCCGCCTCCCCGGCGAGGCGCCGCTCATCTTCCTCGTGATGGAGCGCTTCGCCGAGCGCTGGCACGTCAGTACACATGTATAGTAGCCATCGACCGTCGATCATCGACCATCGACCAGGCGCTGCGGCTCTACCTGGAGACCTTCCGCCTCCCCGGCGAGGCGCCGCTCATCTTCCTCGTGATGGAGCGCTTCGCCGAGCGCTGGCACGTCAGTACACATGTATAGTAGCCATCGACCGTCGATCATCGACCATCGACCAGGCGCTGCGGCTCTACCTGGAGACCTTCCGCCTCCCCGGCGAGGCGCCGCTCATCTTCCTCGTGATGGAGCGCTTCGCCGAGCGCTGGCACGTCAGTACACATGTATAGTAGCCATCGACCGTCGATCATCGACCATCGACCAGGCGCTGCGGCTCTACCTGGAGACCTTCCGCCTCCCCGGCGAGGCGCCGCTCATCTTCCTCGTGATGGAGCGCTTCGCCGAGCGCTGGCACGTCAGTACACATGTATAGTAACCATCGACCGTCGATCATCGACCATCGACCAGGCGCTGCGGCTCTACCTGGAGACCTTCCGCCTCCCCGGCGAGGCGCCGCTCATCTTCCTCGTGATGGAGCGCTTCGCCGAGCGCTGGCACGTCAGTACACATGTATAGTAGCCATCGACCGACGATCATCGACCATCGACCAGGCGCTGCGGCTCTACCTGGAGACCTTCCGCCTCCCCGGCGAGGCGCCGCTCATCTTCCTCGTGATGGAGCGCTTCGCCGAGCGCTGGCACGTCAGTACACATGTATAGTAAGTAGCCATCGACCGTCGATCATCGACCATCGACCAGGCGCTGCGGCTCTACCTGGAGACCTTCCGCCTCCCCGGCGAGGCGCCGCTCATCTTCCTCGTGATGGAGCGCTTCGCCGAGCGCTGGCACGTCAGTACACATGTATAGTAGCCATCGACCGTCGATCATCGACCATCGACCAGGCGCTGCGGCTCTACCTGGAGACCTTCCGCCTCCCCGGCGAGGCGCCGCTCATCTTCCTCGTGATGGAGCGCTTCGCCGAGCGCTGGCACGTCAGTACACATGTATAGTAGCCATCGACCGTCGATCATCGACCATCGACCAGGCGCTGCGGCTCTACCTGGAGACCTTCCGCCTCCCCGGCGAGGCGCCGCTCATCTTCCTCGTGATGGAGCGCTTCGCCGAGCGCTGGCACGTCAGTACACATGTATAGTAGCCATCGACCGTCGATCATCGACCATCGACCAGGCGCTGCGGCTCTACCTGGAGACCTTCCGCCTCCCCGGCGAGGCGCCGCTCATCTTCCTCGTGATGGAGCGCTTCGCCGAGCGCTGGCACGTCAGTACACATGTATAGTAGCCATCGACCGTCGATCATCGACCATCGACCAGGCGCTGCGGCTCTACCTGGAGACCTTCCGCCTCCCCGGCGAGGCGCCGCTCATCTTCCTCGTGATGGAGCGCTTCGCCGAGCGCTGGCACGTCAGTACACATGTATAGTAGCCATCGACCGTCGATCATCGACCATCGACCAGGCGCTGCGGCTCTACCTGGAGACCTTCCGCCTCCCCGGCGAGGCGCCGCTCATCTTCCTCGTGATGGAGCGCTTCGCCGAGCGCTGGCACGTCAGTACACATGTATAGTAGCCATCGACCGTCGATCATCGACCATCGACCAGGCGCTGCGGCTCTACCTGGAGACCTTCCGCCTCCCCGGCGAGGCGCCGCTCATCTTCCTCGTGATGGAGCGCTTCGCCGAGCGCTGGCACGTCAGTACACATGTATAGTAGCCATCGACCGTCGATCATCGACCATCGACCAGGCGCTGCGGCTCTACCTGGAGACCTTCCGCCTCCCCGGCGAGGCGCCGCTCATCTTCCTCGTGATGGAGCGCTTCGCCGAGCGCTGGCACGTCAGTACACATGTATAGTAGCCATCGACCGTCGATCATCGACCATCGACCAGGCGCTGCGGCTCTACCTGGAGACCTTCCGCCTCCCCGGCGAGGCGCCGCTCATCTTCCTCGTGATGGAGCGCTTCGCCGAGCGCTGGCACGTCAGTACACATGTATAGTAAGTAGCCATCGACCGTCGATCATCGACCATCGACCAGGCGCTGCGGCTCTACCTGGAGACCTTCCGCCTCCCCGGCGAGGCGCCGCTCATCTTCCTCGTGATGGAGCGCTTCGCCGAGCGCTGGCACGTCAGTACACATGTATAGTAGCCATCGACCGTCGATCATCGACCATCGACCAGGCGCTGCGGCTCTACCTGGAGACCTTCCGCCTCCCCGGCGAGGCGCCGCTCATCTTCCTCGTGATGGAGCGCTTCGCCGAGCGCTGGCACGTCAGTACACATGTATAGTAGCCATCGACCGTCGATCATCGACCATCGACCAGGCGCTGCGGCTCTACCTGGAGACCTTCCGCCTCCCCGGCGAGGCGCCGCTCATCTTCCTCGTGATGGAGCGCTTCGCCGAGCGCTGGCACGTCAGTACACATGTATAGTAGCCATCGACCGTCGATCATCGACCATCGACCAGGCGCTGCGGCTCTACCTGGAGACCTTCCGCCTCCCCGGCGAGGCGCCGCTCATCTTCCTCGTGATGGAGCGCTTCGCCGAGCGCTGGCACGTCAGTACACATGTATAGTAGCCATCGACCGTCGATCATCGACCATCGACCAGGCGCTGCGGCTCTACCTGGAGACCTTCCGCCTCCCCGGCGAGGCGCCGCTCATCTTCCTCGTGATGGAGCGCTTCGCCGAGCGCTGGCACGTCAGTACACATGTATAGTAGCCATCGACCGTCGATCATCGACCATCGACCAGGCGCTGCGGCTCTACCTGGAGACCTTCCGCCTCCCCGGCGAGGCGCCGCTCATCTTCCTCGTGATGGAGCGCTTCGCCGAGCGCTGGCACGTCAGTACACATGTATAGTAGCCATCGACCGTCGATCATCGACCATCGACCAGGCGCTGCGGCTCTACCTGGAGACCTTCCGCCTCCCCGGCGAGCAATTATTTCCAGAGAGAGAGAGTTTGTTGGACAGTTTTGTTTCTGTGTGTAATATTATCTGGAAACCCCTTCATTCTGATGATTCGTTTGGCACATCAGGAATAGCTTGGATGCTAGACCCATGGATATTGCACGCATTGACCTCTGCCGACACAAATTTATCTGCGTCTGCGCAGACTTATAAACTTGTTTCAAAATACCGTCTCGTAGTCTATATTTTTTGATATAACCACGGTGGCAAACAGATATGCGGCCCGATGAGTAAGCGTCATCGCATCCTATGAATATTGAATGTTAGCAACATCAGAAGAATCACTCGGGCGTTGCCGGCTTCAAAAACATTAGATATTAATTCTCTTATGTCCGGTAATTTTACCAGCTACAGTGTCCTTCACACCGGAACACAGCAATACTGCTTGGTGGCTGAATATCTAATTCTAGTAACTAAATGTTAACTAATGTTCCAACAGACTACAAACGGCGAACCGTTCGCGAATACGGATGCAGCGTTCCGTCTCGCGTACGCCGTGATAATGCTAAACATGGACCAGCACAACCACAATGCTAAGAAGCTGAACGTGCCCATGAACGTGGAGGACTTCGTCAAGAACCTCAGGAACTGCAACGGCCCCGGGGACTTCGATCAGCCCATGCTCGAGGCCATATATCACGCTATCAAGTAAGTGGGGAATGGGTCTATTTGACAACATTTTATATTTTGTAGGTGACTCAAATAGAAATACTGTTAAAACATTTTAATGATTTTTTTGGCTTTATGTTATCGGAGAAAAGAATAACAATCGTATGATGACGTCATTTGTACAGTCAAATCGGCGGTATGTGTATCTATGGTGTCGCCCGCCACACAAACACACACACACTTCCTTAATTGCAGACGCCACCAGCCGTAGTCACAAGCAGACTCGATTTTTGATAGTGGAACTCGAAAGTCTAAAAGTATATAATTCATACAGTCCATTTCTTTAATTTAGTTAAGTTTAAATAATAAACCAAGTTTCTTTTCTAACTAAGTTCATCATTATCAAAGTTGTGTTGTGTTCTAGTAAAGACTCAAAGAACTGTGGAAGATCTCGTCATGATTAATAATTAAAAAAACAATTGAGGTGGATAAGTATTCACAAACCTCTTTATTGTTGACAATTGTCTATATGGGAATCCTCTAATGTCAAAATATCTCCAATAACTAGCGTTGCTCTCACTCACGACTCGATATTTTTGTATCTAACAATAGTTAGCAAGAATCTGTACATTATTAAATGGTCCTTCGAGCCGGATCGATCAAATCAAGCGAGAGTGGTGTAATCGGATGAGAGTGGTATCGTAGGAACGAGGAGATGGTGATGCCGGCGGAGCGCGTGGGCCCCGTGCGGGACGCGTACCTGTGGCGGGTGCTGCAGCGGCGCGGCGCGACCCCCGCCGCCAAGTACCGCGCGGCACCGAACCCGCACCCGCACCACGCTCGCCTGTTCGCTGTAGCGTGCCCGCCCACTGTGAGTACTTAATTTTTTTTTTATATAATACATAAGCCAACAAACAATTGCATATATGTGTGCTTACGCAGTAAAATAATACAGAGTTGCAAGAGTACAACCCATCATATTGTCCTTATATTTGCAAAATAAATCTAGCTGGACGGTACTGAGAGAGAAAAGTACTCAAGGGTAGTGAAAGTAATGGCTAATGTGATGAGTTTGTAATTTTATTTATAACTAATTTCTTAAACTTAGGGTGATTATTATGGTAAGGATTTTTTTGTCCTAAATATCACACATTCTATGAATACGTATAGACGTAGACCAGAGTTAGTACGGGTTGAGCCCATAGCAAACGACTACCCAGCGCGGGCCTTTCTTTTGTAAATAGTTCTTGATACAGTAATAGTTGTATGTTGTAGTTGGTTGAGTATATAGCTGTAATGGCTCCCAATCGGTACACCTGCCCTCTGGATTCCAGAAAAACGTTAGTTCCACTCGCGGTCCTATTCCCGTCTGGGACCGATGGACCCGCCCGGTTAGTAGCTAGTAGTAAAATTCATTTAGCGATATTTACATTATGCCGGGGCGTTGTCACTACGGACAGCCGGCAAAATGCCTGGACCCCTGTCTTATTTTTTATAACTCGTATCTCTTATGTCTATTGAAAGTCGTCCCAATAAATCATCAAAAGGGAATGTCGCCATTTAAAAATGATTGAAGAACTACGATTCGTCACTCCTCAGTTGACTCATTGATGTTTCAAAAGTTCCAAGTGAAAGTCATTCTCGTAACATAGGATATACACTCAATGTTTTACCACAACGCCACAACGGTCTGAATTCGACTGAGTTGAGGACTTGACTTTTCGGCTAGCCGCACTCGGGTAGTAATAATGTCAATATTCTCCAACCCGCCCGAATAACTGTACACCTTTTTTTTTTTTTATACTACCAAGGTGGCAAGCAAGCGTACGGCTCGCCTGATGGTAAGCAGCTACCGTAGCCTATAGACGCTAGCAACACCAGAAGAATCACTAGCGCGTTGCCGACCCTTAAGACATCAGATGTTAAGTCTTTGTGTCCGGTAATTTCACCAGCTACAGTGCCCTTCACGCCGGAACACAGCAATGTTTACACACTGCTGCTTGGCAGCAGAATATCTGACACTGCGGTGGTACCTACCTGGACGGTTCCTTGCACAAGGAACCTACCACCTAGTAAATACACACACACCTCGCGGAAATGTGACGTCACAGCACCTGGTGCCACGGTCAAGTCGCACGGGTTGTAGAATATTGACAATATTATTGACTGTGTGCGGTTAGCCTTGGGTTAACTTGCGGGCGCCGATATCTAGCAAATGTGTCGATACTGGGAACGATGCCTAACGCCGGTCCGGTGGTCAGGTGACGGCGCTATCGGCGGCGTTCGAGCGCGCGCCGGCGCCGACCGCGGAGGAGATGGAGGGGGGAGCGACGGGCCCCGCGCTGGTGGCGCTGGCGGCGCTGGAGCGCTGCGGCGCGCTGCTGGCGCGGCTGCCGGCGGACGCGGGCGCCGTCACGCTGGACGCGCTGCTGCTCACGCTGTGCAAGTTCACCGCGCTGCTGGCGCCGCAACAACACAACTATATCGCTATAGGTATGGCCCGTTGGGTATAATGATCGAAGAATCGGCCCCGGCTTCGTACTGGTATATATATCGCAGGTGCAGTCGGAGCCAATGATTAGGGGAGGGGGGGTCATAGTTGACGGGCCCGTTGGTGGGTGTGTTCCCTGGCCGCTAGCCAATAGGTCATGGGTTCCATTCCCACCTTGCGTCTGACTGTTTCAAGTGCGTAACCTATTTTGGATAAAATTGTTCAGATGCTTTAAAGCAAGAAGTTAAGTTTGTCAATTTGACGTGAATAAGTTTGAAATTTTGAGGGGTCATGAAAAATGATACCCAATATATGGTAGCAGTTGCATGTATGTTATGGCTCCTCCTAAAAGTACCGGGAACGTCTCTCGCTGTACAAAGGACCATGCCCATATTAGTATGGAGCTGAAAGTCAGCAATGCCATGCAATGCCCAAATTGCAGCTCCATGTCATATGATAACTCTTTAACAGTATTTATATGACATCTAGATTTAATGTCATATAAAGCACCGGTTCAAAAGATATTGGACATTAAACATGATAACTTCCAACTGGTTTTTTATACATTTTATCGTTTACAGACAGCATTGCTATTAGTTTTTCACTAGGAACTTCATGATCATCACATAAGCTAAGCCAGATCAGTGTTCTTTTATATACTTATCTGTATGTTATCAGATAAACATGTCAGTTATTTGGAATTATCTAGTCTGTCTCCATTGTATAGTGTCAATATGTATGTGAAAACAATTTGGTTAGATACACTGGTACTGCAATGTCAACAAGAACGTCTTCTTTTGAATTTTTTTTTATCCAGTGCTTCATATGATTTAAAATTAACAACATAATTCTAGTTTTTATTTATTAGAGCAATCTTGTAATATATTTTATCTGGGCATTTCTGGGGTACAGATGGGCATTGTCCTTTACATATAAAACTACATTCATTTAAAAATAGAACGTAATGACTACAAAATAAGGTTCAACGCATCGTAGGTAATCCGAAATAACGACACGCGGATTTATTTATTTTCTTGACCATTTGACGTCACGAAATTTGACATCAAAAACTTGCAATATATGACGTCAGTGATGTTGTTATAGGTGTAAGTTTAGGGCAGTCGAGCAAAGCGCAGCTGGCTCTGCGTCGCGCGTGCTCCGTGGCCGCCAGACACGCGGACTGCGTGCGGGACTCGTGGCGACATCTGCTGGAGATAGTCAAGACTCTCTACATAGGAAGACTGTTACCCAAGGTGAGATGTTTATAAAGTTGTAGACCAAAACAAATAATTCTAGTCAGTGAAGTCATCTAAAGTATCCGATCCATATTAAAGCAACAATTGCGTCTCAGAGAGAGTATGGGGAAACGTTGAAACTCGACCCAGTCTGTATCCGAATGGGGAATCGCAAATAGTGTCGAATTCAATTTCTCAAAAACACAGGCCTCTATATTTTATGCCAAAAATCGTTTATTCCACCTGACTTCCGCATTTTGTGGTGCATCTGTAACGATATCCAACCATCCGCCAAATATCTTGGTAGCTATTCTGTGTACATTATATCACAAAGAAATAGCTTCTAAATTTCTTCAAAGTTCTAGTTCGACCCTGATGGAGCACTGTTCTCATCTATGGGATGGCTCTGCCAAATATCAACTCGATTTTTTGGATTCGTAATATATGAAAAACTGCAACACTCTGAGTATCATCAACGTCTTGTTGCATGTTTATTAGTTTTCTACAGGTTGTTCCATGGAGAATGCGCTCAAGAACCCCATAACCTTGTACCGTCATCCCCCTTTGTGCCGGACTACCGGGGTCTCTATAGCTTTAACGTAAACATTCGATATTGCCGTACTCAACGCTTCACTTACTCTTTTGTCATACACACTACCAAGCTTTAAATTCTCTTCCGAACACCGTTTTACCAGAAACGTATAAGGTATAACACATTCGGATCTAAAAATTGATTTTTAAATTAACTAAAAATACTTAATTATTCGATATCTATTATAATTCACCTCATAAATAATATATTTATATCAAAATGTATGTTCTATCTTTCCGTTCTGCTATTCGGGTTCCTTTCTGATTTGTTCCTATAGTAATAATATACACAATAAAATGAAAATACTTCAAGGCGAGGTTTGTAGAATGAATCTTCGATAAGTAAGATGGTGATTAACTAGCGGATAGTGTGCGAGTGTCAAGGTTGTTGGGTCTGTTCGTCAGTGCCTGGTGGAGGTGGAGGACTACCTGGCGGCCGGGGGCTCCGTGTCCCTGCTGCGGGAGGCGGTGCGGGGCTCCGACGCCGGCCTCTTCTCCAGCCTCTACTCCTACATCGCTCACGGCGAGACCGGTTAGTATAACACGTCCACTGCTGAACATAGGCCTCCACATAGGGGTGGGGATGGCTTGCCATAATCTTCACGCTTGCCAGGCGTCTTGGGGTGTTATACCATATCACTAAAACAGAACTCGATTGAGCGACAGATGTATTGTTTATTTATATCAAGAAGTCCAAAAAATGACACAGCAAACTCTAAACTCTAATTATTTTTATTCTTGGACAAAATAAATTAAGTAGCGCCGCCTTCACTTTAAACATCCGGCAAGATACTCAGCGGGATAGCCTTTTGTCTTATTTTAGGACTTTGTCTACTACGACTATCAAGCTCACGTAGAGTATGACGTTATAATGCTTCCTGTCAGCGAGATTACGAACGTCGGAGTTATCCTTCTCCTTGATCCCAGACTATTCGCTAGTGTATAGACTTAGGGGTTTTCTGTCAAGATAATTTAAAAGTTTTTGATATTTCGGTTTTATTGCAAGCACCATGATCACGGGATACATCGCAAGATGCATAATTGCAAAAATATAAATAATAATTGCAAACTTATAATTAATCTAGGCAGAAAACTCGTGACTCAATATATTAATGCTAATAGTCACGAAAGATTTAAAACAGTGTAGTCTACTGGCTAATAACTAGACGGTTTATTTCAAAGGTGTGAGGGCTCCCACACCCCACGAGAAGACATTGATAGACGCGGCGACGGAGTGCGTCGCCAAATGCAATCTGCCCGGACTGCTTATAACAGAGACCAAGTTCCTGCAGTTAGAAAGCTTACAGGTAAAACTATATTCCATAAGCATTAAAAAACATGAATGTACTATTGTAAAGTCTCAATCAATCATTATACAGACAAGAACAAACACGATCTTGTTGTACATGCCACGCGTCTCCACAGAATAGGCAAATCGTTTATGGGCCAAAGTATACGCTTTTATAACAAACTGCCACAGGATATCCGAGATCTTCCAATAAAGAAATTTAAACCTTTGATAAAAAGCCGATTGTCAAAAAAGGCTTATTATAAAATCTCGGATTACCTGGAGGATAAAGCTGCGTGGGCTTGAACTGCTCAACTCATGCAAGCTTAGAAGTTTAAGGCTGACTTATGTATAATTTGTAAAACTGTGTTAAAAAAAAATGACAAAAAAGACAAGCCCGCTGAGTTTCTTGCCGGATCTTCTCAGTAGCGGCCGCGTTACGATCCAGTGGTAGTTTGTAAAAATGATTTTTGTGTAAGTGCCTCCGTGGGGCCTATACATAATAAAGATATTTTGACTTTGACTTTGACAGATAATAGCAGAAACACATCGATATACTATACCAACTAGATTAGCTGTCAGGAACAAAATGACATCGAAAATGTGGTCGCGGTTACATATATGTACTTACACAACTATACACGTAGCTAGAAATTGTAGAAAATAGTTTTAAATAATTCGGAACGTCGGACTAATAGAAGCCTTCACATGTAGTAATAAAGTCTAATTCTGTATGCAGTAATGTTGGCACATAAAACCTTTACATCGGAGACAAAGAAAAATCAATAAAATCGCCAACGCTATACGAAAAAAAGTAGTTGTTTTGACTTAAACAAAAATGTACTCATTTAAAAGAAAATCTTAACCACTATAAAATAAGGTTCAAAACACAATGGAATGTGTGTGTACTGACTTACAAACTTATCCGTGCTGGTGGCAAAAATGAGAACTAACTTTTTTATTATGGTAATGACGTGTAGTTTGACAGTTTCGTATAGACAGTGGCGACACGCCTATCGGCAACATTAATTTTGTCAGTCTCGGCATGGCAGTTGCGAACTACTAGCGGAGAAAATATCAAATAAATAATTTTTATTTCGTATTATAATGATATCTTACTTATATTTATTATTTAAACTAGTAGTAATAAGAATAAGAAACGAAAAAAAAATTCAGTTTATAAACGCGCAATAAGGAATTTCGATACGTCCTTACGCTAGCTGTTGTCGGCTCGTACTAATTTGAAATAGAGCGCAGGGTCTCCAGATCATGCATGTGTTATTTCCCCAAATCAGGTTTTATTTTTCCCCAAAAAGATACATTTTTGTACAATTTTCCCCAAAATTGATTTCGTATCTAATACTCCCTTAATTACACCTACTATTTTTTTATGAGTGTTAGCGAGTTGGTTTCTTATACTATTTGTTACGCTTTAACGTGTTTGGCTGAATTTTGGTAGTATATGGTTTGGTCTATCTATACTTATAATAAAACTGTAACAGGTCCAATTCTGTACATTGAAGATATTTTGAAAATTATATTTGGAGGGCATTCTATAACCGATACTGAGGCCGAAATAGTAATTTTTTTAATTTTTGTCTGTCTGTCTGTCTGTCTGTCTGTCTGTCTGTATCACGGCTGAGCATCACGCCGAAACTACTGAATGGATTCAAATGAAACTTGGCATGATTTGAGATCTTACTACGAGGTAGGACATAGGATACTTTTTATCCCGTAATCTAGCACGGTTCTTTTGGGAGAGGGGATTAAAGTCAAAACGGGTACTTGGTTATACGCTTGGTCCGATTTTATAAATTTTTCTTTATAATATAATAAATATTAGTAAGAGAACACTCATAGATAGTTGTTATCAAGGTTTTTTAATCGATCTGGTTAAGCAACGTTAGGTAAGGTCAATAAATAGATGGGTGACCGCTTAACGCCATTTGAACTAAACGGGTCCGTGCTTCGGAGAGCAAGTAAAAAGTGGGTCCCAGTTTTTAACCGACTATAAAAAATGAGGTTATGTATTCGATGCGAATGTCTGTTATTCAAAGTTTAGTTAACGTAAAAATAGCGCAGGCGGAGCTGCGTGGGTCAGCTAGTTTTGTAATAAGAATTATTAGAGTTAGTTATTTTTTTTACTACTTATAAGCTAGTGCTTGACTGCAGTCCCACCTGATGGAAAACGGCGACGCAATCGAGGATGGTAAATCACACTAGCCTATTAAAAGCCTATTATCTCTAGTTCTGAAGACATCTACATTATAATCGGGCAGGAAAACCGACGCAGGCAAACTGTTCCAGTCCTTTGCTGTCCTTATTATAAATGAAGAAGCAAATCGCTTAGTCCGGAGTCCGGACTGAAGGCACGCTCACCACATAAGGGTGTGTACGTGTCGTGCTTCTCGTCGTCCGATGATGGAATCAAGTCATGCAATTCCTGCGCATACTCTCCAAAATGCATCCTGTAGAATACCGAGAGGCTGGCTACTCTACGCCTGTGCTCTAGGCTTTGTAAATTGTCCGCTACGAACCCTGCATCACCAATAAGTCTCTTAGCACGCCTCTCCACTCTCCACAGTCGAAAGCAGAAAGATGTTTTTTTTTTCAGCACCAGCCCATTTGTGACTACAGTACTCCACACACAACCGGACTTGTGCTTTATATAGCATCAAAAGCTACCCCGGTGTGAAGTACAGGTGGACCTTTGCAAGGTCTAGTAGCTACCTTGGCCTTGGACTCAATGAACCGCCCAAAGTTGTGGTTTGAAGAAATTTCAAAACCCAACAACAGAAGGTGGTTTCCGTATTCAAAGGATACATTCTGAAAAGTAGGATCCAAGATGAACGAACGTACTTCTTTTCAAGGTGAACAGACATGCCTGAGTTTTGGTGGTATTGAATCTCACAAGATTGCCATCACCCCATTCGGGGACTGCCTGAAGTGTGAGATTTGCGCGCCCCACCATGGCTACTCTTTCAGACTGGATAACCTCCTTACTCTCTCTCCACAATAGTGCTGTCATCTGCATACCCATAGATACCGGACATCAGCAGATCGTTGATATGAAGCAGGAAGAGAGTTACGCAGAGAACTGACCCCTGAGGACCTCCGGCATTAGTCGTCAACGATTCCTATGAGCAACCGTCAACAACCACTCGGAGTGACCGTTCACTCAGGAAGTCCTTTATCGAGCCGATCAAACCAGGGGATATGCCGTACGCTGGCAGCTTGTTTAAAAGATTAGCATGCCAAACCCTATCGAAGGCCTTTGAGACATCCAGAGAAACAACAAGCGCTTTCCCATTTTTCTCGAGGGCCTCACCCCATAAGTGAGTGAGTGTGTTCCAGAGACACCCTCGCCCGCCATTCTGACTATTGACCGTGAGGCGGACAATAACGAAAGTGTGTTAACAACATTGTATTGTTTTACGTGAGATATTGTGAAATACTCGTATTTTTGATTATTAACCTTTCTGAATTAGACTTTTGTTTCTCCCCAAACTTTCGCCAAGAAAAATTGTGTTCCCCAAAATTTTCCCCACAGTTTTCGTTTCCCCAAAAGTTCCCCAAAGTTTTTATTTTTCCCCAAAATGGGGAAAAAAACCCCCAATCTGGAGACCCTGATAGAGCGACAGCCGTCTCCGTAGCTCTATTTTCGTGACCACTTTTCGGGTCGTGACAGCTAATCTAGTTGGTATAGTATATCGATGCAGAAACAAGTTACGTTAACGAATTACAAAAAAATAATTTGTGATAATATTTAGTATTTCTTGTGAATTTATACGGTGCATTACGCCGAGAGCAATAATTTCACAGTCTGTTCACGTTTGATAGCCATTGGGGTCGCGTGTACTAATCACCATTCGTACTATAATATTTCGTAAGGGTTACGTACGTGGTCCTTCGAGCCGGATTTAAAATTAAATAATGTCTGCCCGTCCGTGTCGATCTTCCGTCCCATCGGACTGTGAGGGTAACGAAAGAGACAGTGCACCTGTGACTGCTCAAGAAATTGCGCATTGTAATATCTCCTGCGTAGTTTCCTAATCTTGTGAAAAATTTGTCGCCGAGGACGGATGAGCTTGGGCATTATCATTCGTGTTACCTGTTTATTTCGTGGACAGGCGCTGGTCCGTGCGATGGTGGCGGTGGGGGCCCCACCAGATGCCGAAAGCTTGCAGCTCAACCCGCAGCTCGAGGACATCACTATATTCTTCCTGGAACTTTTAGGCCAGACATTAATACAGAACAGGTCAGATTCCACACATTTTGATTGATTGATGGCAATTTGAAGGTAGAGGCTTAACACTAATGTGTGCTGAGATTATGGTCAAACTGTAAATAATAATAATAATAATACCAGCCCTTGTTTATGTCTCACTGCTGGGCACGGGCCTCCCTTCAAGATGAAGGGGCTTAGGCCATAGTCCACCACGCTGGCCAAGTGCGGGACTTCACACGTCATTCGAAAGCTAGTTAGGCTTTCTCAGACATGCAGATTTCCTCACGATGTTTTCCTTCACCGAAAGCTAGTAACAATCGCACAAACACGATTCGCACATGATTAATTATAGAAACCAGAGGTGCGAGCCGGGGATCGAACCTGCGCACCTCGTTTCCAAGGCAAGCGCTCGCCCACTGAGCTGTTACAGCTATTCATACTGTAGCGCATATTATATGTAAAGTCGAGGCACTTTTTGCTAAAGAGAGGTACTGCTACGGTGACTCTGGTAGTAACTTGACCTTACAGAAGATAGCAGGCTCATAATGCCACGAACCAGTGAAGTATTTGCAGTAAGTCGAACCGTCCAGGTAAGTGCCACCACCCACAGTGTCACATATTTTGCCGCCAAATAAGTGTGTAAACATTGCTGTATTCATGTGTGAAGGGCACTGTACCTGGTGATATTTCCTAACTTAATATCTAATGTCTGAGGGTCGGCAACGCGCTAGTAATTCTTCTAGTGTTGCTACCGTCCATAGGCTGCGGCTGCCTTCCATCAAGCGGGCCGCACGCTTGTTTTACAACCTTGGAGGTTTAAAAAAATGTCTAATTTCCGGCAGGGATCGTCTGCTGTCCGTGTGGGAGGAGGCGGGGCCCCACATCCGGCACGTGGTGTGGTGGGCGGGGGACCGCGGGCAGGGCCCCCTGACGCGCGCGGTCACCATGCTGCTGCGCACGGGGGCCCGGCTCATGCGGTGCGACGCGTGCGCGACCCCCGTGCTGCATCACCTCACGCTGCTATTCAGCCTGAAGTACAAGCTGTTCTACCAGCAGGCCGACGTGGTGAGTGGGGTTTTGGACTTCATATCAAGGTCAAACTTTTGTCTTGAACTTCGATTCTGCTTCAATGGTGGGGCTATTAGACTAGCTGAGTGAAACTGGCTTCCCTGGAGGAAATTAACCGAACATCTTTTTGTAATTTGTCCTCCAATGAGAAGATCGAGCTACAACTAGCAATGTACATATCATTTCAACGTTCTAATTTAAACACCGTGTCTCGAACTCTCTCAGTATAAGATCAATAACTAATCAGATCAATCATAATCGCTCAGTGGTGTGACAACCTCGCGTTTCATGTAATAAACGTACTCGTGAATTTTCTTTAGGTCCGGTCATAGCACGCTACTGTTATGGACGGTGACGGAGCGTTTTAGTGAACGTTGTTTCATATTGTGGGGAAAACTATGCTACGAGCACATTCGATTGGACTGTATCTCGGTATCTGGTTTATATGAAATTACTTTAACTCCTATCTCTGAGGGGAACGTCTCCTCGTGACGTGAGGCTCCGATCATCCAAAAACCCAACGTCGGCAAACAAAAAACTCACTCACCTTCCTTCAGGCCGCAGTTCCGCGAAAGTGAGCTCACTAGCACAGGCATACACGGTACACACTTCTTAGTTCTGCTTTTGTTGAATTTAACGAGAAAGGATCGGCGGAGCACGCACACCAGCTGATTTTCAAAAATATAACAGCACGTCTGTCCTTCACCGTATGTGGCGCTTCTGTCCTTGAGATTTGCATGCTCGTACGACGATGATTGCCGAAGATGACCGAAAGTTCTTTCGGTCTAGGTTCGTGAGCTATTGCTACAAACGTTGAGCAATTAAACGAATCGGAGTACTGAACACCCCCCACCGAAACCATAGTAATGGTTTCCATAAGTAAACTAATAAAATAACAAAAAAATAAAGTAAACGTTACTAAAGATTATAACAGAAATGAAAAAAATGAAAAAAAAAAACCCTGTAAGGAAGAATAATAAATAATAATTACTAATAAGAAAGAGGAAAAAAATTAATCTTGATAAGGCAGAGGACTCAGCTTGTTAACTGGTCTCTTTAAAATATTTTTCTGGGTGCGAATAGTCGCGCACCGAATAATACCGTCCTTACCAGGATGGACTGCTTCAATTCTAGCTAAAGGCCAGTTACAAGGAGGCACATTGTCAGTTTTGACCAGGACAATATCCCCGATTTTTATATTAGCGTCAGAGGTAAACCATTTAGCGCGTTGTTGCAAAGTATTTAAATATTCTATCCTCCACCTGTTCCAGAATATTTGAGAGCATTTCTGCAGGTATTGCCAACGTGACAATCTATGAACTGGGACGTCCTCAACATTGTATTCAGGTACCGCCACTAAACTTTTGCCTATTAAAAAATGACCTGCAGTTAGTACATTACAGTCATCAGGACTGTCACTGGCTGGTAACGGGCATAACGGTCTAGAATTTAAAATGGCTTCCGCTTTACAACAAATCGTGGAAAGTTCCTCGAACGTCAAGGATTTATCTCCCACGGCTCTTTTTAAGTGGTATTTAACCGATTTAATACCGGCTTCCCACAGGCCCCCCATATGAGGTGCACTAGGCGGGTTAAATTTCCAAATAATTTGTCGACTACCGCAACCTTCCAATAACTGCTCTTTAGTTTTATTATTATTTAAAAAATTGTTTATTTTGTTTAAATATTTTTTACTGCCTACGAAATTAGTACCGCAGTCAGAGTAAATGAAAGAGCACAAGCCTCTTCGTGAGATGAATCGATCTAAGGCAGCTAAGAAACACTCGGTGGACAAGGAAGACAACACTTCCAAATGTACCGCTTTTGTGGAAAAGCATATAAACAACGCTAGGTAAGCACGGTCTACCTTAGCGTTCCGCCGCAAACTTTCCTTTACATAGAACGGACCACCTAAATCTACTCCCACGTGATCGAACACTTTATTGGGTATAAGTCGGGATGCTGGTAAAGATCCCATTTTTGGTTGTAGTAAACGCGGGTTATTTTTAAAACAAATTTGACATTTCGACAATACGGAACGAATAATACGTCGAGCAGATAATATCCAATAATTTTGGTTGAGGATATTTTGCAAAGTGCGTGGACCTGCGTGCAAGTATTTTACGTGAAAATATCGTATTAAAAGTATGGTAAAACGGCTATTCTTTGGTAAGAGCCGAGGATGCTTGTGATTAAAAGGTAGCTCCGCATGAGTCAGTCTACCCCCCACCCTGAGGTATCCCTGGTCGTCTAAAAAGGGAGATAATTTTCGTAATGTCGGAATGTACTCGCGACATTTCGATAAGTTATTCATTTCATCTGCGAAATATGCCGTTTGTACCAATTTAACAAGAACGTCTTGTGCATTATTTAATTCAGGAGTAGACATAACTTCCGATTTCTTAACATCCGCAGTTTTACGATCAAACCATCTCAAAATTCGAACACAACAACGCTGTAATTTGGTGTATGATGAAAATTGGCCAAAAATTCTTTCGCAGAATTCTATTTTCGATTCAGTCATTGGATTCGCGTTAGTCGTCACTAAAGATGTGATGTCATTATTAGCTTTTAATTCCAAAACGTTAGATGGGTCACTGTTTACGAACGTCGAAACAGGCCACTTATCTATGCTTTCCTGAAGCCAAGCTGGTCCCGACAGCCACTTGGAGCTGACAGCTACCAGTTGAGTTGGATAAGCACCACGCGAACTGATGTCAGCTATGTTATTTTCGCTGTTGACATGTCTCCAACAGGATGGTGACAAAGTCTCTGTTATCTGTGCAACCCGATTGCACACAAAAGTTTTTAATTGATATGGCTTGGTTTGAAGCCAAGACAATACGATTGTCGAGTCAGTTAATGCGATTATACGATTAATATTAATTCTATTTAAATTATTGCAAACATATTTAATTAATTTACTTAACAACAAAGCTGCCATCAATTCTAAGCGTGGTATCGTTAACGGTTTTATAGGTGCTACTTTAGACTTAGCCGTTACCAAACGTACTTTGGTGTTTCCTTTATCATCACGACTGACAATATAAACACAGGCCGCGTAACCCCGCGATGACGCGTCGCAGAAACCGACGAGTTCACAATTCGTTTGATCGGGTAATAGCATGTGTCTTTCTATAAGAATATTCGATAAACACGGTAACTCGCTTACGAAGTCTGACCAACGTTTAGACACTGATGGTGGCAACTGTTCATCCCAGCTTAACCCCAATTTCCAAAGGTCTTGCAAGATCTCCTTGGCTACAAATAAACAGGGTGATATAAAACCCACGGGATCGTATATCGATGCTAATAATTTTAATACCGATCGCTTGGTATTTACGTGATCGATGACATTCACGGTAAAGTAAAAACTGTCTGATAATGGTATCCAACGAAGGCCTAACACTTTAATTGTACATTCGTTGTCATCCTTTAGGAAAGTTACTGGACATTCCCTGTGTTCCACGGGAACACGTTCTAACAACGCAGCATTATTGCTAGCCCACTTTTTAAGTTCGAAACAACAGCACTTTAATAACGCGATTAATTCATCCTGTAACGTACAGGCTGATTCTAATGTCGGACAGGAATATAAAATGTCGTCCATATAAACGCCGTCACGTAACACCTGTGCAGCTGAAGGGAAACGTTCACCTTCATCCTCCGCTAACTGTAAGAGTGTACGTATTGCGAGAAAGGGAGAACAACTGAGGCCGTAAGTCACAGTATTTAATTCATATACTTGTATTTTTTCATCTGGAGAATTACGGTATAAAATGTGCTGGTAACAGCGATCACTCTCTCGAAATAATATAGCTCGATACATTTCACAAATGTCACTTACTAGACAATATTCAAAAAGTCGGAAATTCAAAATAATAGCCACTATATCGCGATAGAGTTTAGGTCCGGTTAATAATATCTCATTTAACGCAACATTATTACTTGACTTAGCCGATCCATCGAATACAACCCTCAAGGGAGTTGAGGAGCTAGTTGGCCGTAAGATACTATGATGCGGAATCACATACTTGCTGGGCACATTACCGCGATACGGTTCCATGTGGCCTAGCGCCTTATATTCACGCATAAAGTCTGTATACGCACTATGCAAAACAGGTTTTTGTATTAACTTCCGTTCAGTTAGACGTAAACGTCGCTCGGCCATAGTGAATGAGTCACCTAGCGGCGGATGTCCCGGTACGAAGGGTAATGGTACGATGTATCGTCCGTTCGAATCCCGCTTATGTTCTTTAACAAAAATATTCTCAGTTAATTCGTCAAGAGGATTAATAGGAGAAGAGCACGGCAATTCTTCTATTTCCCAAAATTTACGTAACGTCGTATCTATGGATTGTTCTTCGTCAACCGAAACTGCTAGGTGAGCGCCCTGAATATTTTCAGAGTACTCGGTGGATAATTTTCCACTAACAACAAATCCAAAGGAGTAAGTTCGGATACTATATCATTTCCAAGTAAGATATCAATACGCGAACGTCTAAAATAGAAATTGTCCGCTAAGTTATATTGTTTATATTCGTCCGTGACTGATGACGGAAACGAAACGTTTGGCATCTCTGCCGATACCATAGACACTACTACCATGTCGACTACGAAACGAGGTTCATTCGCATGTCGTGGCTTAAACGTGCATCTCACCATGCCGTGATTTTTGACAGATTCACCACCAAGACCGTAAATCGAAAACGGACAGGGTTTACGTGAAAGGCCCAAACGTTGAGCACAATCCGTCGTAATAAACGAGCTTTGAGCTCCAGAATCCAGTACTGCACGGCAGTCCTGACTCTGACCACAGGCATCAATAACATGCAAACGCGCGGTGCCTAACACGACACCGTATTGTTTTCCACCTGCACTGTGCAACACTTGTGTGTTCACCGCCAACTCGCTCACGGAACGAGAGGTGGTTAACGCTTGCTGTGAGTGCGAGGGAGACGGGTGATCATGCGCCGACGGCACGGCCGAGGCGATCGCCGCGTCTCTGTGCAACAGGTAATGATGTGGTGACGCACACACACCACAACTCATTGCACTTTTACACGTTGTATAGTTATGATTAGGTTTTAGGCAATTAGTGCATAACTTTAGGGAATTGACACGGTCAATCCTAGCATCAGGTGACAGTTTACGAAACTGGTCGCACCTATAAATCATATAAGTTAAAGTATTAAATATTCTTACTTAGTTAGTATAAATAAGTTAAGTATTGTTTCTAGAGTTACCTTGGGTTGCGTTCGTGGGGTCACCTAGGGCTTGCCCCTGAAAACCAGCGCTGTGTTGTGGCTTGTTCCTCAACAAAGCATTAAGCTGAGTGGGAGCCCTGTTTCACACAGACAACGTGCATACAATACTATTATTAAATTATTTGTGTTTTGTATTATTTGTCTGTGTGAAATAAAATTTATTCTATTCTATTCTATTCTATATGATTATCATTGCAATGCATACAAATCACTTTAGAATACGTGTTGTTGTTAGTTTTGTAATTTTTATATTTATCATTATTTGACGTGACTGCCGAGGCAACTAGAACACCTTTGGTCGACGACGAGTTAGGCTTATAATTATTAAAGTAGGTAGTTTGCTTTTTATGCGTAAGTTGTTTGCGTTCGGGTGCTATCGGAACAGCTGATGTGTTAGGAAACGTGTGTTCGAGAACTTTTATTTGTTTATTTACGAAAATAATTAATTCCGAAATTGAAGGAATTGTCGTTTGGTCACGACTTTCTTCAAACAACTTTCTCGTAGATGTATCTAACGAGCGTAATGCTAAATGACAAATTAAATAATCGCTTAAGTTCTCGACATTTAATGCTTCAATTGCCTTCCACGAGTTATCGTACGTTTCGATAAATAAACTTAGATTTCCCGCTGACGATTTACTTAGCGTCGTAAAGTTAAGCATTTTATCGAAATACCTACCTACCAATGCCCTATTGTCTTGATATTTATCGACTAAATTCTGCCAAACTAAAGAGTAGTTTTTGGCGGTGATCGGTAATTTCTTAACTATATTGAGCGCCGGGCCCTTGACACAAGACAATAAATAATGGAATTTATCGATATCTGCAAAGTCACGTTCGTGCACCAAGGAAGCAAACGTATCGTAGAATGTTGTCCAATTTTCTATCTGACCGTCAAACTCAAACAATTGTAGTTTGGGTAATGAGGGTCGGACCTGCTCATGACGCGGTTTCGTTGAAGAATTTTTTAATGATTGTAGTTTTAATGCAATTATTCCACACTCTGAATACAATGTATCAAACGACTCCAATTCCTGCGTAGAAAATTTCGCATCGGGCTTTAACGTCATTTTTAATTGTATTATTTCTATAGTGATTTCTTCAAAACGAATTCTAACATTTTCTAATTCAGAAAACTGAGCCAAATATTCTGGAGCATTCTCTTGTGAGACTTTTTTTGATAAATCATAAACCTTTTGCAGTTTAGAAAACAAATATTCTTTACGAAAATTCAAAGCGTTTAATTTTATTTCTAAATCTGATAACTTAGTGGTAGCCATATTTAATGTAACGTACACTTGTCACAACGCACGTCGCTGTGATTTTAAAAATGGCCTCGCCCAAGTGCTTTCTTGCAACCTTTTTTAGCCAAAATATTGCAGGAAACAGATTTTTTTGATAGTAAGTACGACTTACTACAATAAACAAAGAAGGTTATAAATAAATTTGTAAGAAATACGGCTCGTATGGGCCAGAAAATGTGGGGAAAACTATGCTACGAGCACATTCGATTGGACTGTATCTCGGTATCTGGTTTATATGAAATTACTTTAACTCCTATCTCTGAGGGGAACGTCTCCTCGTGACGTGAGGCTCCGATCATCCAAAAACCCAACGTCGGCAAACAAAAAACTCACTCACCTTCCTTCAGGCCGCAGTTCCGCGAAAGTGAGCTCACTAGCACAGGCATACACGGTACACACTTCTTAGTTCTGCTTTTGTTGAATTTAACGAGAAAGGATCGGCGGAGCACGCACACCAGCTGATTTTCAAAAATATAACAGCACGTCTGTCCTTCACCGTATGTGGCGCTTCTGTCCTTGAGATTTGCATGCTCGTACGACGATGATTGCCGAAGATGACCGAAAGTTCTTTCGGTCTAGGTTCGTGAGCTATTGCTACAAACGTTGAGCAATTAAACGAATCGGAGTACTGAACACATATAAAGAATATTTGTAACCTAATGCTTTTATAGTACTCTCATTATGTGGTCCGCGGTCGCATTTACACTTGTTTATAAGTGATTAGCGACTCGTACAGGCTTCGTACTGGTGTATATATGTATACTTAGTCTGGCCATAAATACTTACAATTAAAAATTATCAAAATATTACATTTGAATTTGGAATCTGTCATTTTTATATGATTGTTCATTGAGTTTTCTCATTTTGGCGCCAATACATTGTATAATATTTTGCGATATTAAAATGGAGTGGGGCGATAAAGAGAACCGAATCGCTGTGATTGCATTACACAAAGTAGGTATTGAGCCAAATGCAATTTTTAAAACTCTCCATACGCTTGGTATTAGTAAAATGTTTGTGTACCGGGCTATTAATAGGTACAATGAGAACTCCTCTGTTTGTGACAGAAAAAGATCTGGCCGTCCACGTAGTGTTCGTACGAAAAAGTTGACAAAGCAGTAAGGGAAAGAATTCGAAGAAATCCTGTCCGAAAGCAAAAGATTTTACCTCGGGAGATGAAGATAGCACCTAGAACCATGTCGCGTATTTTAAAAGATGACTTAGGACTAGCCTATAAGAGACGTACTGGTAATTTCATAACTGATAATTTAAAAAAGAATAGGGTGGTAAAATCGTAACAACTACTGAAGCGGTACGCAGGCACAGAAAAATTTTGTTTACGGATGAGATTTTTTTTACAATTGAGCAACATTTTAACAAACAAAATGACCGTATTTATGCTCAAAGCTCTAAGAAAGCTTCCCAATTAGTCGACAGAGTGCAACGTGGGCACTATCCGACTTCAGTGATGGTTTGATGGGGTATTAGCAATGAAGGAGTGACTGAGCAATGCTTTGGTGAAAAAGGTATCAAAACATCGGCACAAGTGTATCAAGATACCATTCTTGAGAAGGTAGTAAGGCCCCTTGACAACACCATGTTCAATAACCAAGAATGGTCCTTCCAGCAATACTTGGCGCCGAGTCATAAAGCACGGTTTACGCAGTCTTGGTTGGAAACGAACGTTTCGCACTTCATCAGAGCTTAAGACTGGCCGTCGTCTAGTCTCGATCTTAGGGCTCCCACACATAACTGCGATGCTATGCGATGCGGCGCCGCATCGCAGGAATTTATATGGAAATATTCATTTGTTTCTCGCAGATATTTGCGATGCGATGTGAATTCGCAGTTACGTGTGGGAGCCCTTAATCCGCTGGATTATGATTTATGGTCAGTTTTAGAGAGTACGGCTTGCTCTAAACGCCATGATAATTTGGAGTCCCTAAAACAATCCGTATGATTGGCAGTGAAGAATTTTCTCATCGAAAGAGTGCGTGCTACTATTGATAACTGGCCTCAACGTTTAAAGGACTGTATTGCAGCGTTACGTCACACGGAATGAACGATATTGTCACATTCTACTACAGTTTTTGACAGTCACCGCTAGGGGCGCTGGTGTGAAATGTATGGAGAAAAGCGGGAAAACTTACAGTTTGATCCACAGAGTATTGTTTTAATATCGAGTTCGTTAACTATAAAGCCCGCAGTAGACACCCTGTTCTATTTAAGTTCTTTTTTCTAGTAGCAGTTCTGAGTTTTGATGTTAATTTTGCGTAAAGCTGTAATGCTGATGTGTTTTAAATTTTCATGCAATATATTTTATCTGTGTTAATTAACCTCAAAAAAACCTAAAATAATTATACATTTCCGTTACTCGATATTGTAATATCCAAAAAATATCATCTCCTACCCTAGTTTGTGTAATTAATATAATTAATTTCATAACCTAACCTAAAAATATATTTATGATGTCTGAGCACACCCACCGCATTTAACGTAAATACACGCACTTAAGTCACGAACTGACTGCACTCAGCTCGCAGCAACTTAGTACAATGATTTGTGCACTAAATCATTGTGTCACTCAAGTGTCAAGTTATGTTTATTAATCAACAGTAACTCAACTGAGGCCAGCATCTTAAACTTCGACTTAATACTCATTTATTAATTATGTCAGCAACTTAAATTCGTACTCAAGTGCCGAATCTCAGCTGAGATTGGTTTATTAATACGGGCCTCAGACTATGTGTGTGTGTTTACGTCACGCAAGAGCGGTGTGCCATGTCTCATGAAATTCCGGACATTACAACATCATATAAATACGTGCACAAGCACGGCATGCTCTACGTATTTGGTGTGCCGTGGCCTTAAATGTATAGCGCTGCTAATTGATGCGTGTGTGCAGATCGCGTGCGGCGCGTACGAGATAGTGAAGACATCGGCGCAGAACGTGCACGGCGCGCGCGAGTGGGACGCGCTGTTCGCGCTGCTGGCCGCCGCCGGCGCTGGTGCTTGGCCCGCCGACGCCGATGCCCTCTCCGGTACGTACGAGATAGTGATGCCCTCTCCGGTACGTACGAGATAGTGATGCCCTCTCCGGTACGTACGAGATAGTGATGCCCTCTCCGGTACGTACGAGATAGTGATGCCCTCTCCGGTACGTACGAGATAGTGATGCCCTCTCCGGTACGTACGAGATAGTGATGCCCTCTCCGGTACGTACGAGATAGTGATACCCTCTCCGGTACGTACGAGATAGTGATGCCCTCTCCGGTACGTACGAGATAGTGATGCCCTCTCCGGTACGTACGAGATAGTGATGCCCTCTCCGGTACGTACTAGATAGTGATGCCCTCTCCGGTACGTACGAGATAGTGATGCCCTCTCCGGTACGTACGAGATAGTGATGCCCTCTCCGGTACGTACGAGATAGTGATGCCCTCTCCGGTACGTACGAGATAGTGATGCCCTCTCCGGTACGTACGAGATAGTGATGCCCTCTCCGGTACGTACGAGATAGTGAAGACATCGGCGCAGAACGTGCACGGCGCGCGCGAGTGGGACGCGCTGTTCGCGCTGCTGGCCGCCGCCGGCGCTGGTGCTTGGCCCGCCGACGCCGATGCCCTCTCCGGTACGTACGAGATAGTGATGCCCTCCCCGGTACGTACGAGATAGTGATGCCGTCTCTGGTACGTACGATGGTACGACCCCGTAGGGTGCCGGGTTAGAATGGCATCCCCCCATCTCCTCTCGTTGGGTGTCGTAAGAGGCGACTAAGCGAGAACAGGAAGACGGGCAGCAGCGTCTTTCTTTTGGATTTATCTTCCACCTATACCTACTGTGATCCCCAAGCATGGCAACCCCTCACTTCTAAGGGGAGGCCTTGGTTCACCAGTGGACGTCTGTCGGCTGCTAATGATGCATAGGTCAGGTGAGCGTAAAGAAAGATAACTGTCACATAATATTTCGGTTAATGTGATGATAATATTATTGTACGACGGCGTCGTTTATAGTATAATGTGATGTACGATGATTATAATTTAACAGCGTCCAGTCGGTCCGAAGGCTCGGAGGACGAGAGTGACCGTCGACCGACCAGCGTCTCTTCAGAGAGCGAACTTTCGCACTCGCCTCAAACCCAGGGCTGGATATTGGTAAGTTTTAGTTAATAACTTTAATAGAAATAGTGGTAACTCCTGATTTTTGTGCCACGTATATGAACTTACCCGTGGGCTGTCCGGGTAAGGATAGCACCCGTCTCTTGTTGGGTATCAGTATGGGGAAACAAGACGAGCAGCAGCGTCTTTCTATTGGATTACCTACCACCTATACTGTGATCCCCAAGCCGCTTGCCAAGCGTGGGGATTATGGCAACCCCTCCCTTCTAAGAAACAAGCATTTGTTCAGCAGTGGACGTTTTTCGGCTGTTGTTGTTGTTGATATGAGCTTTTGAACGACAGCGATTTGGTTAGAAAATAAATTCTTATTTGATTGCGCTGGATGTTATAATAATTACTAGCAATTACCTGCGGCTACGCCCGCATTTTTTTTTCCACCTCGTTTAACCCCTTTAGGAGTGGAATTTACAAAAAATCCTTTCTAAGTGGGTGCTTACATCATAAGGAGAACCTACCGTCCAAACTTCAGCTTACTAGGTCCAGCGGTTTGGCCTGTGCGTTGATGAATCAGTCAGTCAGTCAGAACAAGTAATTTTATATGTATAGATGAGTGTAACTGTTTAGTTGTTTTGCGTATGTGTATCTATCTGTAAATGAGTTTATTGTTAATATTGTCCGGATGATGGGAATGTTTACCTAGCACGATTTTGTTGTTACTTTGACTTGTACGCCAGGTGACAAGTTCGTCCGGATCTCCGGATGTTTTGGATGTAGACATAGCGCATTTTTATTGTCACACTGACCCGTGCGTCAGTTGAATAGCTTGTCCGGATTTCCGGATGCTGAGGATTTTTACCTGGTGCGTTTTGATTGTCACTTTGGACTACACGTCAGGTAAAAAGTTCGTCCGGATCTCCGGTTGCTGGGGATCTGAGCCCATACGTCAGGCGAAAAGTTTATACAGATTTGGACTACGCGCGTTTTTATACACCAGGTGCAAAACGACACCGGTTCCCCCGATGGTGGTGATCTGGACTGGTCTCGAGTGACCCTGCGTCCTCACCGAGGGTCTGCTCTGGCTCGTTGCTGCGAAGCCCTTGCTCTGGTGGTCCGCGACGTGGCCCACGTCACGCCCTACAACTGTCGAGCCGCGGTACGAGCCGTCAGACTGTTCGCTAAGGCGGCGTTGCAACACGGTAACAATACTAATACTAATGTTGTCTTTTACTTACGCGAATATTACACATTGAAATTAAACTACTTTTACGGATTTTATCGCGGTTTATTTATTGGAATTTAATAAATAAACCGCGATAAAATCCGTAAAAGTAGTTTAAGTTCAATACTAATACTGCTATACATCATTATACATCATCGTCATCGTAATTAGCCTACGGGTGGATATAGGTGTTCTCCGAGCCACGTCATTGAGCCCGATCTTCGGAATCATTATTCGGCGAGAGTCAATATTGCTCTGGTTGAATATTGTTGTAAAGTTAAAGTATTTTCAGAAAGAAAGTTGTTGCTGAACATAGAATGGATTAGAATACAATTTATTGTACTATCGCGGACACGAACGGTGTATCAATGCTCAATCAAAATCGTTTGATCGACGTTATGTACGCTTACGCTACCCGCGCGTGTTTAAGGCTGACACGTGCAAGCGATTCGTCCTACAGGTACACCGCTTGTGACCGCGAGAACATCCCAAGAATGTTTTACAGACATCAAAAATATACACTTCAATAACAAGTGCAAATGGCGGTCCTATTGCCTAAAGCAACCACTTCCAGACAGCGATGTTAAAAGAAAAAAAATATAAATTATTATAAAAAACATATGAACATACTGGCCCGTTGGTCTAGTGGTTAGTGACCCTGTCTGCTACCCAACAGGTCGTGGGTTCGATTCCCACCAAGTGTCTGGGTGTTTTATCTATATAAGTATGTATTTACAAAAAAAAAGTATATAAGTATTAGTATCAGTTGTCTGGTTTCCATAGTACAGGCTCTGCCTAGTTTGGGATCAGATGACCGTGTGTGAATTGTCCCAGGATATTATTATTATTACTTACTGTATCAATTTGTTTGATGTCTGTTTTTATTTTTTCTTGACATAGTATACTTCTTTTTCCAAAGCACTAGTAAAACAATATTTTGGTATTGATGGGAGCGTGTCGTTAGGTAAGAAGTCAAGCAAGAGTCCCGGGGGTCGCAAGTCCAGGCCGAGTTCAGGGCGGCGGCGGTACGACGAGTCCAGCGACGAGGAGACGGACACCCTCGACCAGTACCACATGGTCAGCATACAGGTGGGTTCCAATTCCAAATTGTAGGTGTGTTCCATATAGCATGTCTATACGAAGTAGCTAGCCAAACTTTAAAGGCTGTTCAGACTTGGTAGTAATAAATGCAATTTTAAAAGACATGCCTAATCCTAAAAATAATACCTACAATACTCTCTGCTAAGGCTTTTAATTCTTGTTAGATCGATTCAATCGATTGATTTATTCCGAGGTCTCCGATCAATAAATATGCAAAGTTTCAACTTATTTTTTACATACGTCGCTTTCTTAATATATAATGGCGATGTTTATTTATTTAAAACTAGCCGTGTGTCTATCTCAGTGCATTCTTACTTTATAATTACAAAATGTCATGTTTCGTCCAGTTTTATTTGTGCATTCAGTGTTAGGGTATTATGAGAATATCTTAGACCAAAACAGAACAAATAACATACAATCACGCTCATCGATATAATATATAAACTAGATAAACATTCACGAACAAAATGACATCTAAAATGTGGTCGCGGAGGTTGCAAACTTATCTGTGCTGGTGGCGGAAACGTGAACTAACGATTTTATAATGATAATGACTTGTAGTTTGACAGTTTCATATAGACAGTAGCGACACTCCTATCAACAAAAATAAGTTGTGTTGTTGAAATAGCGACACAAGGGCGCTATTTCTCGCTACCACTTTTTGAACCGTGACACCAAAACTAGTTTATATATTATATCGATGATCACGCTAGACTAAAGAATTTACATATGTCTACATACCTACTACCTAGAATGCAGACTACGCAACATTTCTAAGCAATAATTAACACTGTTGTGTATGACTTTAGGGTAGGTATATTTATATTAGAATATTTTGAGTCCGAGAAGAAAAAAAAAAGCTTAACAAGAAAATTGAGAGGTGTCTTATGGACCCCGCTTAGAACGGGGTTCCTTTTCTGTTCTGCCTCTCTCACACCCTACCCTCGCTCTCGGTATGGAGTGATAAGAGCAGTTTGTTCTCATGTAGTAATAAGAGCCGTTTGTGGGTATACCCATACATAACATACTAGTGTAGTCGCCTACTCTTTTGGTCTGAGTTTGATATTTGTTTCAGCTTCTGGACTTGATGCACACATTACACAGTCGCACGGCTCAGATATTCAAGTGGTGGCGGGACGAAGCGGACCAAGGCCAGAGTGAGTCCATTGAACTTTTGACTGATATCAGAAAAAATGTGTCACAATATTATTATACTCATATTTTCCAAAATCTATGAAAGATGTCTCTACAGACCTTTCGTAATAAATATTATTCGGCCAATCATCATCATCATTAGCAGCTGATAGACGTCCACTGCTGAACAAAGGCCTCCCCCTTTGAAGGGAGGGGTTGCCATAATCCCCACGCTTGGCAGTGTAGGTGGAACATAAATCCAAAAGGAAGTCGCTGCTGCCCGTCTTCCTATTCTCGCTAAGTCGCCACCCAACGAGAGGAGATGGGGGGATGCAAGGAAGGATATTCGGTCAATACGATCGATATACTATACCAACTAGATTAGCTGTCACGACCCGAAAAGTGGTCACGAAAATAGAGCTACGGAGACGGTTGTGTCGCTATTTCAAATTAGTACGAGCCGACAACAGCTAGCGTAAGGACGTCTCGAAATTCCTTATTGCGCGTTTATCAACTGTCCAAATACTTATCGTAATACTAAAATTGCAGATGGAGATTTTTTTTTGTTATGTTTTCTTTTTTTTTTTTACTAGTTTAAATAATAAATATAAGTAAGATATCATTATAATACGAAATAAAAATTATTTATTTGATATTTTCTCCGCTAGTAGTTCGCAACTGCCATGCCGAGACTGACAAAATTAATGTTGCCGATAGGCGTGTCGCCACTGTCTATACGAAACTGTTAAACTACACGTCATTACCATAATAAAAAAGTTAGTTCTCATTTTTGCCACCAGCACGGATAAGTTGGTAAGTCAGTACACACACAATGGAACCACACATTTCTCAGCTCCAAAACTGTGTAAGTGCCAAATTGTCTGAAATTGTTTTGAACCTTATTTTATAGTGGTTAAGATTTTCTTTTAAATGAATACATTTTTATTTAAGTCAAAACAACTACTTTTTTTCGTATCGCGTTGGCGATTTTATTGATTTTTCTTTATCTCCGATGTAAAGGTTTTATGTGCCAACATTACTGCATACAGAATTAGACTTTATTACTACATGTGAAGGCTTCTATTAGTCCGACGTTCCGAATTTTTTAAAACTATTCTCTACAATTTCTGGCTACGTGTATAGTTGTGTAAGTATATGTAACCGCGACCACATTTTCGATGCCATTTTCCTGACTGCTTATCTTGTTGATAGTATATCGATGGTCAATACTATTTGAATGGAAATCGACTCAACCGAAGACTGAATGGATTTTTGGATTTGTAAATTTCCTTTGTCATGTTATTTGTAGCTGTTGAGTTGAGGGTATCTATTACAGGTGGAGAAGATTACGATCTATGGGAGGTGGCATGGAAGCCATTGCTGCAAGGGATCGCACAGTTCTGTACAGATAGACGGAAACAGGTAAGTTTTCTTTATATTTTGGATTTATTTTTTTACCCTAGATTGAATCTACGATTGGCATTGAGAGCTTTTTCGTTTTTCGGAGTAGAGATGGACACACAGGAATATCGCGACGCTGCTCTGTACAACAAGACGCCCAGTATCGCACTGTCACTATGTTCCAGCCCACGAAATATTCTTAACGTGTCGACATGAATATCTACTGCGATTATATTTACGACGTAATTAGTCAAAAAGCAAGATCCTCAAACTTGACTAGCTGACCGGCGCAGCTCCGCCCGTGCATCACTATTACTATCACTACATAGTATAAAACAAAGTCGCTCCCCGCTGTCTGTCTGTCCCTATGTATGCTTAGATCTTTAAAACTACTCAACGGTTTTTGATGCGGTTTTTCTTAATACATAGTTTGATTCAAGAGGAAGGTGATTTTTCTTAATACATAGGTTGATTCAAGAGATGTATAATACATGCATAATATAGTAGAGACACTGATCATATTATAGGTTTCTAATGTGATGTTGTAAATAAACACATTTTTTTGCACTTACATTGCAAACGCTGGCTAAACCCTACGAGATCGATCAAAATAATGTACTACAGTATTGTACACCTTAAGGGGGTAACATGCGCCAATGACCTTGAGAATCTGGCCGTTCCGGCCGAGAGTTGTCATCGTAGAGGGCGTTACCAGCAAATATGAATATTACATTTGAATAATCATAGACTAAAAATATGCAGATGTGTCGAATGGAGTTTTGTTAATTTTGCCTATTCCGTTATAGAATGAAATTTAAATAAAATTATATCTATTGCAGATATACTTAATAATATCACTTTTGAATGTTTTGTTGATTATGTATACGTAAAATAAATGACTGATGAATTATTTAAATGCATGATAAAAACCGATTTTAACTCTGGCAAAGCTTTTTGTCATTTCATAGGGACACAAGAAGAACAAGACTGATGCAGTTTAAGAACGGTAACCCACTG
This sequence comes from Furcula furcula, assembly GCA_911728495.1. Classification (NCBI taxonomy): domain Eukaryota; kingdom Metazoa; phylum Arthropoda; class Insecta; order Lepidoptera; family Notodontidae; genus Furcula; species Furcula furcula. The sequence goes on along the minus strand of OU452259.1, from coordinate 20,985,476 downwards.
TTTAATATCTTGATTTATACCTTGCCGTGCCACCTAATTACAATCTGATAACCCAACAACTTACAGTGGTAACGTAGTTGACGTGTTGCGTCAGGATATGGATTATTGCATTTCATATTCCAAACTTCATATCAAAGGTTCAGTTCGTCTATTATAGAATGGCCAATGCCTGACTAGTGAGACTTATACATACTTCTATTCTATTGTTGGTGGTTATTAGGTCCGGTTACAACCGGAACGCACTTCGACCCAGCTGAATACATTGTGCCTGCCATTTGGAATCCATATAAATTCGTACTGCGTATAACTTACAGTAGTCACAGCGGATTTTTGTGTGTCTGAAGTTAGGGTTGGCGAACCATTGTGCAAGTACAGTTGTGAGTTCTGAATACATAAACATAAACATAGCTACTGCGCAGCGTCTTGCAGCCAACTTCAGACACACAAAGATCCGCCGTGACTACTGTAAGCGTACTTGAAATGAAACTGTGCACAAAGTTCTAAGGTTTCTGTCATGCACGTCAAAACGAAAGCGTTTAACAGAGCCTTCAAAATATAGTTTTTTTTTTTTTAAAAAGTACATTTTTTTCTTAAAAAGGGATAACATATTTCCTGAATTAGTTCCAAATTCTCTAACCAATAAACATCCATCTGATAGTTAAGCTTTTTGATCCCTGGAAAAATGAACTGAAACCAAATTGATGATTGATTGAGATGTTCGAGTTTGATAAAGAGAGTGACCTAAGATGCTGCAATGCATGCCAGTGGCCCTGATGAGATGCTAGCGGTATTATTAAAGAAGCGTGTAACTGTAATGTTTCCTATTCTAATGCGTATATTCTCTTTAAGAGCGGCACAAGTACCCGAATCTTGGAAGCTTGCTAGCATCCAACCTTACTCAAGACCAGATACCCAACGTCGACCCAAGTCGTGCAAACCCAAAAATCATAAATTATTATTATTACGATAATTGTCGTTCCGTGATAAGAATAATAGCACCCATCCATCTCCTTCCGTTGGGTGTCCGTAAAAGGCGACTAAGGAAAAACAAGAAGACGAGCAGCAGCGTCTTTTTATTGGATTACCAACCACCTATCCTGCGATCTCCAACCGCCTGCCAGGCGTGGAGATTATGGCAACCCGGGAGGGGTTGCCATAATCCCCACGCCTAAGGGAAAGAGGGCCTTTGTTGAACAGTGGACGTTTTGGCTGCTGATGATGATTGTTGATTATGTTGATGAGTTCCGTGGTTGACTCCACAATGACCATCAAACTGAAACTATGATAATATACTTAACTTTTTACATAATTAAGTACAGGTAAAAACGACCCAGACCCAAGACAAACAGATTATGTTCATGCACATGAATATTTGTCCTGTGTGGGAATCGACCCCAAGACCTTAAGGGCAGCGGCCAGGGTAGCAAACTACAAAATCAACGGACCTGTGTTGTTATTCAATATACATACGTGACTGCCAAAGGAATCCGTAGTACTGTTTGATTGAATGCACGAATTCAGTAATAGTCTTTTTTAGTATAACGTCATATTATGTACGTAACGTAACTTTATCTTGAGTTCTGTACCCATCGCGGGGTTTGAACTACGCGGAGCATTTGACATTGATTCTAATAAACAATCTGGTTTTAGAGTAACTAACATTTTAACGCAGTGGTATTTTTTCTCATGTCTGCCAACAACACCATCAGTTTATTGTTACGCAACTTAGTTAAGTAAAAAAGTATTACCTGATAGTAATCGAAGCACCCACCTATAGAAAAGTCTCTTCCTGTCCCTAATTATAGCCTTTTGGTCCAATATTTTTTTTGCCAGCTACAGTGACCTTCTACTTATGTTACATAGCGGAAGAAATCTAAGATTAAAGTGGTGCCACCTAGATAAAACACAAGTACCCTTCCAACTTAACCATCCAGATGTCTCAAAAGATGAGCAACTGTCCAATGCAACTATCCGTAGGTAAGCGTGTCGCTCACCACCAAGCCAACCACCCAGGTACTCGACTCGTTGCTTAGTTGCAAAAACCAACATGATAGTAATAATAACACTATTCATGTTTTGACAAAAAATATCATAATGTAAAGGATATCATAATGTATGTCATTTTGTCGACCTACACAGTATTAAATACGATTTAAATTTGTAAGATCATATATGACTGATACGCTTTAAAAGTTAGGCATAATACTCGGCAACGATACTTTCGCATACTCTATGATTAACCAAAAATATGGTATTACCATAAAAATATCTTTAATTAAATACACAAGTATAGATTTCATTTGAAATGATTTATAATCTTATAATTATACCATTTGTAACATATCATTCATCTTGTCAAAAAAAATTCGAGCACGTCCACCCGCCCCGCCGTAACAGTCCACGAAGGACTGATGGAAGGCGATCGCGGGGGCGCTGCAAGGGGAAATGCATCGCGTACGTGGTTTTTCGCCGTGGGATGCCGGCTTCGCCGTGGGATGCCGGCTAAGAATTTGCATCCCCCCCTCTCTTCCCGTGGGTTTCGTAAGAGGCGATTGAGGGAAAGCCAGAAGACGGGCAGCAGCGTCTTCTGTGTAATATATCCATCTTTTCGAAACTGCGATCCCCAAGACGCCTGCCAAGCGTGGGGATGTGGGGATTATGGCAACACCCCCCCCCCCATGATTGACAATGCTCATTTGCGGCCCCCAGTCCCCGGCAGCTCCTCTATTCCCCGCCTTGGTAGCGGGCGGGGTAACGGTCGAGCAGGGGGTGCGAAGAATCTCCGGCAGATGCCCCGCTACCACCCCCACCGAACTTTTGCCCTGGCAACACATAATGTCCGCACGCTCAGGACTGGCGAGAAGATTATCGAGCTGGAGGAAGAATTGAGCAAGTTATGTTGGGATATCTTGGGATTATCTGAAATCCGACGAGAGGGACAGGATACGATAACCCTTGATTCCGGAAACTTGCTCTTCTTCCGGGAAGGAGACCGAAAATCTCAGGGTGGTGTTGGGTTTCTCGTCCGTAAGTCCCTCATTAACAACATTATAAAGGTCGATAGTGTGTCGAGCAGGGTAGCGTACCTTATACTCAGAATAACCAGTCGGTATTCGTTGAAGGTTATACAGGTTTACGCGCCGACCTCGGCACACCCTGACGATGAAGTAGAGGCTATGTATGAGGAGATAGCAGAAGCCATACATACCTCCAAAACACACTTCACCGTTGTTATGGGGGACTTCAACGCGAAGGTGGGCACACGGAATGGCGATGAGTTGAAAGTGGGGTCATATGGGTACGGGCAGCGGAACCAAAGGGGCCAGCGGCTGGTCGACTTCATGGAGAAGGAGGGACTCTTTGCGATGAACTCCTTCTTCAAGAAGCGACCATCCAGGAAGTGGACGTGGATAAGCCCCGATGGTTCAACCAAAAATGAGATCGACTTCATCATGACGACCAACAAGCATATATTCGATGATGTCTCCGTGATCGGCAGGGTGAAAACCGGTAGCGATCACCGCATTGTTAGAGGCACATTGAATATCAATGTCAAGCTTGAGAGGTCCCGTCTGATGAAGTCCACGCTCCGTCCGGGAACCGCCCAAATCCAAAACCCCGAAGACTTTCAACTCGAACTACACAATCGCTTCCAGTGCCTAGCCGAATGCGAAACTGCGGACGAGTTTAACAATGGGTTGGTGCAAACTGTCCATGCAGTGGGGTCCAAGTTCTTTAAGACCCCACGCCGTAATAAGCCTCAGAAGCTCTCCAATCAAACCATTAAGTTAATGGAAACCCGAACTGAGATGAGACTGCAATCTTCAGCTGATATGTCGGAATATGCTGAACTCAATAGATGAATCTCGAAATCCATGCGACACGACTTGCGTTCCTATAATACAGCATGTATTAAGGACGCAATTGAGCGGAACCAAGGCTCTAAAGTGTTTGCAAAGAATTCGTCTATTGGGCAAAGCCAAGTGACCAAGCTGAAGATCGACGACGGCAGTGTCATCTCATCAAAGTCGGAGATATTGAGAGAGCTCGAGAGGTTTTACGGACAGTTGTACACCTCGACACGAAAACAGCTCAGGACACCAGAGCCCAACTAACCCGACACTACACTGAGGACATCCCAGACATCAGCTTGTACGAGATTAGAATGTCTCTCAAACAGCTTAAGAACAACAAGGCGCCGGGTGAAGACGGAATCACAACAGAACTTCTGAGAGCGGGTGGAAAACCGGTACTTTTAGTCCTCCAGAAGTTATTTAATTCCGTCTTACTCGAGGGTACTACGCCAGAAGCATGGCACGGGAGTGTGGTGGTTCTCTTCTTCAAAAAAGGTGATAACACTTTATTGAAGAATTATAGACCCATCTCACTCCTGAGCCATGTATACAAGCTGTTTTCGAGAGTCATTACGAATCGTCTCGAACGCAGGTTTGATGACTTCCAGCCTCCCGAACAAGCCGGGTTCCGAAAAGGCTTTAGCACCGTAGACCACATACATACGCTCCGCCAGATTATACAGAAGACCGAGGAGTATAATCGGCCATTATGTCTAGCGTTTGTGGACTACGAAAAAGCCTTCGATTCAATCGAGACCTGGGCGGTATTGCAGTCCCTCCAGCGGTGCCACATTGACTATAGGTATATCGAAGTGTTGAAGTGTTTGTACAGCAACGCCACCATGTCGATCCGACTACAAGAAGAGAGCACGAAACCAATCCCATTGCAGCGAGGTGTGAGACAGGGAGACGTTATTTCTCCGAAACTGTTCTCAAACGCATTGGAGGACGTTTTCAAGCTCTTGGACTGGTACGGATTCGGCATCAACATCAATGGCGAATACATCACTCACCTTCGTTTTGCCGACGATATAGTCATTATGGCAGAGTCGCTGGAGGACCTCAATACGATGCTCAGCGACCTCAGTAGCGTTTCCCAACAGGTGGGTCTTAAAATGAACATGGACAAGACGAAGATCATGTCTAATGTCCATGTTGCACCCGTACCGGTAGTTGTTGGGAACGATACTCTCGAAGTTGTTGACCACTACGTATACCTAGGACAAACTGTCCAGTTAGGTCGGTCCAACTTTGACAAAGAGCTCGCCCGAAGAATCCAACTCGGATGGGCAGCGTTCGGGAAACTACGCGATATCTTATCGTCCAAAATACCGCAGTGCCTGAAGACGAAGGTTTTTAACCAGTGTGTGTTGCCAGTGATGACATATGGTACTGAGACGTGGTCTCTAACGGCTGGCCTTTTAGAAAAGTTCAGAGTCACACAACGAGCCATGGAGAGAGCTATGCTCGGAGTTTCTTTGCGCGACAGAATCCGAAATGTGAAGATTCGCCGAAGAACTAAGGTCACCGACATAGCTCTCAGAATCTGCAAGTTGAAGTGGCAATGGGCAGGCCACATCGCTCGAAGAACCGATAACCGTTGGGGAAGAAAGGTTCTCGAGTGGCGACCACGAACCGGAAGACGCAGCGTTGGCAGGCCTCCCACTAGGTGGACAGACGACATTGTGCGCGGCGCAGGTAACCGGTGGATGCAAATAGCCAATTGTCGTTCATTGTGGCGTTCTAAGGGGGAGGCCTATGTTCAGCAGTGGACGTCTTCCGGCTGATGATGATGATAATGACGTGGTTTTTCTATAATTTCTTGTAAAACATATATGAAATTAACAAATGTAATCAATACAAATTGTAGAATAGGTTATATGCTTTTTAATAGTCCAAGTTTGACGTCTATCCGATGAACGGATATTGAACGCTAACACAATTCATATCCAACGTAGTACATTTTTTAAATACATATTGCTTGAAAACGTTATATTTAATCCAATATCTAATCAATAAAACTATTTGTTGAAGATCTGAGGTATAAGTACATATAATTTTCATAGCCAATGCAATAGCGGATTGATCCATCGAAATCTTTAAACTAAGGCTATTTTTGCAATTTTACCGTTGTTACCCCCTTAACAAGGTCTACCAAAAAGTCCACGATGTTTTTTTCTTAGGGATTAAAAAAAAATCTAAATTTATTTATTGTACTACAGGTTACATAATTAAAATTTGTTGGAGCTCCCCTTCTCTTAGGGATAACCAACAATAACCATTTTTTAACCTTTACTTTTATGAGAAATAATGGCATATTTGAACGATATCTTCCAATCGTTCCAATATTATAAGAAAGTGTTGTTGTGATGTCAGGTGTCGAATAGCGCGATCGCGTACCTGCAGCGCGCGCTGCTGGTCCCCGGGCTGGCGGCCATGGGCGGCGGCGGCTGGGAGGCGTGCTTCCTGCACGTGCTGTTCCCACTGATGGACGCGCTGCCCCGCCGCGCGCTACTCGCCGCGCGCGCCAACACCATCACGTGCAAGGTGACCCCCCCCCCCCCCACCAGCACCTGGGGGAGGCGTGCTTCCTGCACGTGCTGTTCCCACTGATGGACGCGCTGCCCCGCCGCGCGCTACTCGCCGCGCGCGCCAACACCATCACGTGCAAGGTGACCCCCCCCCCCCCCCACCAGCACCTGGGGGAGGCGTGCTTCCTGCACGTGCTGTTCCCACTGATGGACGCGCTGCCCCGCCGCGCGCTACTCGCCGCGCGCGCCAACACCATCACGTGCAAGGTGACCCCCCCCCCCACCAGCACCTGGGGGAGGCGTGCTTCCTGCACGTGCTGTTCCCACTGATGGACGCGCTGCCCCGCCGCGCGCTACTCGCCGCGCGCGCCAACACCATCACGTGCAAGGTGACCCCCCCCCCCCCCACCAGCACCTGGGGGAGGCGTGCTTCCTGCACGTGCTGTTCCCACTGATGGACGCGCTGCCCCGCCGCGCGCTACTCGCCGCGCGCGCCAACACCATCACGTGCAAGGTGACCCCCCCCCCCCCACCAGCACCTGGGGGAGGCGTGCTTCCTGCACGTGCTGTTCCCACTGATGGACGCGCTGCCCCGCTGCGCGCTACTCGCCGCGCGCGCCAACACCATTACGTGCAAGGTGACCCCCCCCCACCAGCACCTGGGGGAGGCGTGCTTCCTGCACGTGCTGTTCCCACTTCAGCCGAGGGAGGGGGTATCCAGGGGAGCCCCCAAGCTCAGTTAAGGGATAATTCAGTCCGAGGGGGCTGTGAATTCTGGTAAAATCCAGAACGGAGCTAAAGTCACCCCGGTGTGTAGTGCGGCGAGTGTAAAGAGCGGCATGTGTGTGTGCAGGTGTTCCTGCAGCACCTGTCGGCGCTGGCGGCGCGCGCGGGGTTCCCCGCGCTGTGGCTGCGCGTGCTGGAGGCGCAGCGCGCGCTCATCGCCGCGCCCGACGACCCGCTGGCCGAGGCCGCGCTCGAGGCGCTCAAGAACATGATCCTCGTCATGGACTCCGTGCAGGTTGCCATACATTACCTTACCGATCAACAATTAACAACCTCACCTTACCCATAAATTGAGGTAGAATCAATCCTCTCTCTTAAGCGACAGCCCAAGCCGAGGCCGTGTATCCCTGAGGTGCCCTTGAGCTCGTCGCTCCCCCGTGCCCTTAATGCTGGAGTGCTGTACGCGCTCGCCTCCTCTTGCCGGGTGAAGATGTAATGGCCATCTGCGGCCAACAGCGTCTATCATTCCCAAAAAAAAAACTCAAACTCAAACTCAACACTAGCCAGCCAGGCGTTCGCCTTATCTTACCAATAAGAATAAGAAAAATTTATTTGGACACCACAGTGAAACACAAATACAAGTAAATCAACACTTGCTAGCCAGACGCTCGCCTCATCTTACCGATTATCACTTGCCAACCAGACACTTACCCCACCTTACCTTACCGCTCATCTCTTGCCAGTCAGAAAGTTACCTCACCTTGTCTTACCGATCGACACTTGCCAGTCAGACGGACAGTGTGTGGATGTGTGGATGCGAGCCTATGAGTATGTCACATACATAACTGTGACTATGCATAACATAGAAATTTAACTACCTAGGAAAAGACCTGCCTTAGTCGGCAAAATTTTCATCTAAAACTAGTTTTACTAGTTTTAGATGAAAACGCTCTATGCATATAATATGTTATCATCAGCAGCAGCAGCTGAAACTAGTCCACTGATGAATAATAGACCTCCCCCTTAGAAGGTAGGGGTTACCATAATCCTCACGCTTGGCAGGCGTCTTAGGGATCACAGTATATAGGGTTACAGGAAAAGTCGTGCTAGATCCGTTGAGGGCGTGGAGTACCCATCATTTCTGACTTATTTCACTACTAGCTGACCCGCGCAGCTCCGCCCGCGCTTTTATTATTATTTGCTCCCCTTTTCTCCCTCCTCCCTTGATTTATTTCTCTCTCCATCTCTCTCTTATAAGAAAAGTCGAATTCTATGCTCTCTATCCTGTCTCTTTCCCCCTCCCGCTTCGGTGCCCGTCACACTCCCCCCTTCCTCTCCTCGTTGGCCCCTCTCTGAACCCCGTCCCCTTTCTCTTGTCCCACCTTGCTCTCCCTCACTCCCCCTTTGCTACATCTTAATCCCTCACCCCATCACCCCCTCCTCGAATCCCCTCTCCCTCTCTCTCCTCTCTTGCACCCTCCTCTCGTTCTATATACCCTCGTCAATCATGGTATCTGGGATTCTAAACAACTTAAACCCCTGCCACTGTCGCATCGCCACATAAGAGGCCCCTCCAGTGGAATCTGTACCAAATACCCCTCAGTGCGCATTATAGCCCGCTTAAACCTGGCACCATGATCACGGGGACGGGGCTCGCAATCCCGTCACCGTCCTCCTCGGAGTCGCCGCAGTCACCAATCTATGTAATGACCTTGCCTAACGTTGCTTAACCTAGCGGCATGAAATATACTTTACGAACTATTCTCACACCGCCTTTGCTCACATTAATATTTGTGTTACTGTTTCGAGTACTGATCTACAAAATGTGTGCAATAAAGAATTTCTAACAAAAAATTATTAATAGTTAATTATTTGTCATAAAAAGTACAGGATAAAAAATGGCTATTGCGGGTTATCTCTAAGAGATAAGCATATACCATCGCGAACTTTTTTGTAGACCTTGTTAATATGTACAATACTGTAGTACATTATTTTGATCTATCTCGTAGGGTTCAGCCAGCGTTCGCAATGTAAGCGCAAAAAAATGTGCTTATTTACGACATCACATTAGAAACCTCAAAAATTATCAGTGTTTCTCTACTATATTATGCATGTATTATACATAAAAACCTTCCTTAAGAAACACTCTATCTATTAATAAAAACCGCATCAAAATCCGTTGCGTAGTTTAAAAGATTTAAGCATACATAGGGACAGACAGACAGCGAGAGCGACTTTGTTTTATAATATGTATAGATGAAACACCCCACCCTAACTTAACCCTTTTCGAGATTTTCGACATTAAATTTTTTATTGAAAATTGCCGATTTTTAGGCTATTAAATTTTATTTTGTTTAAGTTAAGTTTAAGTTTTTTTTTTTTTACTTTGGTTAAGTTTAGGGTGGGGTGTTTCATAGTGAAATAAGTCAGAAATGATGGGTACTCCACGCCCTCAACGGATCTAGCACGACTTTTCCTGTAACCCTGTATAGGTGTTAACTAATCCAGTTGAAAGACGCTGGTGCCCGTCTTCTTGTTTTCACTTAGTCGCCTCTCACGAACACCCAACTGAGGGACGGACAACGGGAGGAACTGGAAGGGTGCTCTCACCCAGACTCCCCACGGGTAATATGTAGGTATTTACTAATAATTTGTTATTTGTTATCTTTTACAGATATTTAGTAACGGTGATGGGTACAACGACCTGTGGTACATAACGTGGGACAAAATCAACGAGTTCCTGCCCAATCTTAAGGAGGAATTGTTCCCCCAAGGTCAGCCACCATTATATTTTTGATGCAATATTTGAGTTATATTCGTATCTTCTTATAAAGACAGGTAAAGGACTGTGGAACTGCTTATTCAAAATTGGTAACCCAAAGTCATTCAAGATGTATATAGAGGGGCCTTTGAAAGTAATTTCCATACAAGCATGATTGTTTTTTCAACAGTGTCATCTAGCGAGAAAGAGACGAAACATGTACTGTTAGGAATTAAGACTAACTTCAGCAATACCCAACAGGTGGTGCTATTTTCCTTTTTTTTTTGGAGTTTCTGATTTAGTTACAGAGGCATTTGAGCCGTGGATATTGTTGACTAATCTTGGCTTAAAGGTCTCGGTAACCAAGTCATAAACTACCAAAAAAAACAAATAACAATAGGAACAACAGAGGGCAATAAAATATACACTTTTCTAGAAACATCTACTGATGCTAAATTATTAGATATTTTACAAATATACAAAATACTCATGATAATTAATTATATTCACGTTCAACCTTCTTGCCGTAACGCGATTAGTAATACCGCGGCTCGTATTAAGGATTACCTTTTTGTTATTGGTATGTACGTACAGGACTGAGTGACTTATTACCCGTGTAATACTTTTTTGGGGTAATCGCTTTGTTCCATAAGGCATCTCTATATATATTGAATATCTTGGTGCAACCCGACTAAGTTGGAATCTTACAGGAGATTGGTATCAGATAACGCTTACTAATTGTTCTGTTTCGTTCCTGCAGTGACTATTTTTGAAAGCACTCTAAAGTAAAAAGTAGTTGTGCTCGCGGCTGTGGGACCGTCGCACATAGGAGTATTTGACCCAAAAAGTCGATCAAAAGTCGAATATTACAAAGTATCATAATGAAGGTAGGTTTTGCTACCTGACAAACCGGAAGGGTCGTGGGACATTATACCGCTCGATTCTCTTTTGTTTTCGCTAACATTCCGTTCACAATCAGTCGTCTTTCTAACGCAAGCTTGATCGTACGAACTTAATACGCAGTGAAAGTGAGACAACTAAATTGTTAAAAATAAGTGTTACAATTGGATTAATCGGGATAAATCAAATTATAGATATGGACGGTGTAGAACAAGGTATTTATAATTTAAATTACTTTTTGTTTTTATAATATATACCTTTAATTATTATTTACGTAATTTTTTGTTGGGTACATTAAAATGATGAGTCGATTTTAGCCTTTTCCAATATTTCAAAGTATTTTTGTTGTATTTCCGGACTTTTCCCGAGTCAAATTCTTTTATCATCTTGTTGTTAGATGTACATATTAGAAATTGAAATCGAAAATAGCTGCCAAAACGTGCCAAAATGTTAACATTTTGAAAATTAAGTGCATGTTGTATTTACCAAAACAAACTTTATTTTGCGGTCACTTAAGTTAATTTCAGATTTCTCTTGTTGTAGGGTCTTCTAGTGTGAAGATTGTGACGCGAGAATATGTTTTTCAAAAAGCGAGGGAATATACTGAACGAGATTTCGGAGAAAATTTAATTAATGACTTCATTTCCTACTGATCAAAAATCAAAGTTTAATTATACATTTTCTCGTCTCAAGTCTGAAATGAAGTCTATGTGGCAGACAACAAAGCGAACAGAAAGTGTATTTTTGAAAAAATACCATGATTGGTTACAAGGTACTCTTGAAATACCGAAAAAAATAATGAATACCGAAAGATCCCACGTGGGTCGGCCATGCAAAGATTTCGCGGAACTAACAGGCTGCAGTAAGCGTCGAAAGACATCACATCTACGAGGCAAAGATGAAGCAGAAACACTAATTTATGCAGATTAAATGGCGCTTCGTGAAAAAGGAAACTTAAAGTCGCTCTGCGAGCTATGGAAATGTCTATGCTTGAAGTTTCTCTGAAAGATCGAATTTGGAACGAGGTGATCAGACAGAGAACCAAAGTTATCGACATAGGCCACCGGATTAGCAAGCTGAAGTGGCAGTGGGCTGGCCATATCTGCCGTAGACCCGATAATCGTTGGAGCAAACGAATTCTTGAGTGGAGACCGCGAGTCGGCAAACGCAGTGTGGGAGATCCGCAAGCGAGATGAAGTGACGACATACGTAAAGTGGCGGGCAGAAATTGGATGAGGAAAGCCGAGGATCGTAGTCAGTGGCGTGATATTGGAGAGGCCTATGTCCAGCAGTGGACGACTGTAGGCTGATGATGATGATGATGAAAAAGGAAACGTGGCATCCCCAACACGTGGTCGTATCGTGAAGCGTTCAGAAAAAGCGCTTCACCTGAAGCAAAAATAGCGTACATGATTCAGATGAAGAAGAAGAATTTGTTATAATCGATTTTATTAGTTTAATAATTTATCACCTTATAAGTTTTTAATTAATACGTATAATTTTTATAAGAAATATTGCAATAAATAGTAACAAATCATTTTTTTTACACTAATTTCGAATTCCTGCTTCAAAAATTAGATTTAAGTATTTTTTAAACCTTTTTTATTACATTTTAATAACAACAAATCAATTTTAGCCAATAAATAATTTTGATCGACTTTTTGGGTTAAATACTCCTATGTGCGTCGTTTGTCCCTTGTGCCACAGTTATACCTCTGACGCAGTGCCATTTTCCCGGTGTCCTTAATAACTTCGGCAATTACTTTTAGTTGAGATCGTAGTCTAGCTCAATTGAGTTTAAAAATATTCTAGGATCGTGGTTTAGTACTTATATTAATAATAAAAATATATTGAATATTTAAACTTTTAATTTACAGCGAAAGACGACGCGAAACCAACACCGAGTCACATGCAGCCAATATTATCGCCAACACTACCGACCCTAGTACCCGTTGGACCAACCAGTACGCCAACCATCTTACCTATACCATCGCCGCCCACCATCCAATCACCAACCTTCCAACATCCGATCCAAATACAAACGTCCGCATCACCAACATTGGTGCGGAACACTCCGCATTCGCCTGTAAACATTGGTCAAACGCCGCCGCTGGTGTCGTCAGCGCCAACGTTGGTCGCGCCAGCGCCAATAAGCGGCATGGTGCCTATTAGGAATCCTTTATACGATCAGGCTGGGCTGACGTCATCAGTACTACTGCAGCCTTTGAATGAGGTAGGTTTGAGTTAATTCGTGGCAGGAATTTTACATATGATTTAGTGTTAGGCTGATTTGTCTCCTCTAAAAATTCCAGCTTTTCAGATGGAGTTGTAGTGATTAGAGTAAGTTGCTAGTGCTCTGAGGGGCCGCTATACTACGGCGGAGGCAAAATCTTATACCATCACGCGGGAAAGCAGAGAAGCTTTAGAATTTAGATTATATAGAAAATGAATCATATTTTTACTGGCATAAAATGTATATTTCCTTGTTCTGCACTGATCCTAAGATTAATGCCAGATAGCAATCTAAGTTCTCTCACTTTATAAATAGTTTATTTGTATTTTTGTTTTTCTACCTAGTGACTAGGCAAGCAAGTCGTTCGCCTGGTGGTTAGCGACAGGACTGCTGCCATTCTGAAACATTTGTTGTTAATTCTTTTGATGTCCAGTAATTTTACCAGCTCCATTGCTCTTCACACCGAAACACAGCAATGATAACATACTGCTGCTTGGCGGCAGAATACCTGACACTGCAGTGCACTGTATGTTTTTTGACCCAAAAATCGGACGTCCTCGTTTTATTCGCTTATTGGATAGAACAGATAATTTCAGAGAAGCCAAGAGTAAAACTCCCGTGTGCCAATTATGCGTATACCAAATAAGAACTAAAAATATTTTTTGTTCGTATTTGTGCACTATTTTTGGGTAAAAAAAAACACACTGTGCAGTGGTACCAACCTGGACAGTCCTACCTACCAACTAGTAAAGTAATTAGTACTATAGCTATATTTTTATAATTGCAGATGATATCGACGCCTATAGGCATGTCAATGCAGCAGCAGATGCCGATACTGTACCCGCAGACAACCGCTGACATCCTCCCCCAGTCAGCCGCTGACATCCTCCCCCAGCCAGCCGCTGACATCCTCCCCCAGCCGGCCGTAGACATCCTCCCCCAGCCAGCCGCAGACATCCCTTCACAGCCAGACCAGACTGCACCGGTCTCAAACTTTACACCAGAAAGTATAAATCAATCGGAACTATACTCGGAATACATAACAAATCCGTACAATGAAATAAAGGACGTTTCAAAAGAAGCGACGCTGTACGATCCGGAAGAGAAATCCGAAAGAAATCCGTTAATATCCGTCCTAGATAAGAAATCGTACAGTGCGAATAACACACCTATGCATAACGTAAATAAAGCTCAATTTGGATCGAGCGATAACATGAGACAGGAATCAGGTATGTTCAACTTCTCGAGTTACTTCGGTGGAATGGCGCCGGGCTCTGAGGTGTTTGACACATTGATGTCGGCGCAAGAAGGATAGCTACGTGAATCTGATATCGGGACTTGGTTATAGATGCGTCATGTGTGGTTAGATCAAGTGAACACTCCAGTCCGGAAAAGGTGTTATCGAAAATTTGCCAAAGAAAAAAAATGCGGTTCGTAAGTGCTATGTTTGGGCCCGGTAACCACCGGAACGCACTTCGACCCAGTTGGATCCATTGTGCATATTATATTACTTATCGAGTCTTGGTCCGTCTTCTATTGGCATCTCATTGTGATAAGAAATTCGTTTAATCTAAATTCTCAATTTAATTAACTTTAAAACCTCATAATTTTGAAAGGGTTGACTTTTTAAATTATTTTCTTACACAAATTGATTGCTTGTGTGTAATATACTATGGGCCATTATTGGCATGATACCCCATTTCGGGACACGGTGTATAGCTATCTATAGTCAGACTTTTCAAATTATTTCTGACTGACTCGATCTTGGCTCCAGGAATGTGCCTCTAACTGAATACAAGTATTTTTAGAAAACGCTATCTATATTTCATCTGGTCTAACTACATATACAATTTACCATAATTTATAGACACTACAACCAGACGGAAACGGCGGACTTTATACAAGGATTTTATACATTGAATTACTTGTAGGTGTAAAATCTAGGCAGCGACATTCCTGCGCGGCGATGTATTTATTACTCCGCATTAATATCGGTTTTCGTCGACTTTGAAATTGTTCCATAAATTTTGGTCTTTATTCTTTAGGTATTAGATATCATTATTGCACAATCACAAGATTGTTTCGTGATTTAATTGTATTTATCTAAGGGTTATTTCGCACTAGCAGTTTCAGATTGTCTATTTTGACCATGACCTTGAGTTGATAGTGTGATATCACTCTTATAATTTTTTTATTTGTTTTTAATAATTATTGAATGTGATAGTGGCCTACTTTAAAAGTTGTTTATTTTTTTCTATATATCACATTCCAGGCGTTTATCTGTATTTATTTAAATTAATAATTGTATCTATGTTCACTCGATATATCTGTATTTATAACGTAGTTTTAAATTACAATCATCAAACACTGTAAAGTTAAATTTCAGGGTGACTAAGCTTTCGGGTAGAGGAATATGTAAATTGTGTAAATCAATCCTTCGTTTTGTATAGAGAGACCTATTACTATCAAATGTATCTGTAATTAATATTTTAAAAGTTTATTAATAAAATGCGTTTAACATAATTGTGTATTCATTCCGTCCTCATACCTACACTAATTGATTGACACATTATCCAGATTAGACAAACCTTTACTACCACCAAAGACATTTAACTACTCAGTAATAGACCGGTCTTAGCGATTAAAATTTTTATCAAAAATTTGTTACACGTGTATTTAAGTCAGTGGAAACGAACATGCTGTGTAAGCCAACAAAAAATATTTTTGAATGAAATATGCATAATTTCGCATTGCGGTATTGCAAATCTCACTTTAAGTAATTATACTGAATTTGACTACAGTTTGTTGCAATCATAATTATTATGTGTTTGAGTTTGATATATTTACTAAAGAATTAACTAAATGTGGCAGTCGTAAAAAGTGATGACAGTGTATGAAAAATCCCCTATGCTATTCTATTCTATTCTATTCTATTGGTGGCTATAAATTGGGCCCGGTAACCACCGGAACGCACTTCGACCCAGCTGGATCCATTGTGCATGCCCTAGCCCTTACTCTGCTTCTGGCGTGTCGAAGAGTTCCCTCAGGTACGCAACGATTGTGCCAGCTTGGAGCTGTGCATAATCATCTGGTGTAGGATAAGCTACTCCCAGATGACTCAACCTACGTCTCGCAAGAGCGTCGCAGCCACACAAAATGTGTCGCATTGACTCTTTTTCACCTTTACAAAATCTGCAAGTATCAGTAGTACTTAGCCTCATTCTGTGAAGGTGCTCATTAGTACCAAAATGTCCCGTGAGTGCACCTATTAGGTGCCTTATCTGTGATCTGTTAAGTTTCAATAATTTAACCCCACAGTCCACCCTTGTGCTAGAGAAAGTTTTGGAGTGGTTTAGGCCTGACGCTTCCCTCCATTCCTTTAAGTGTTCATTCCTAGCATGCGCATATAATGCTTGGTGGTACGTTCCATACGGAATCCCCACAAATGGTTCAGGACCCACCAACTGTCTTTGTGAGCCGGCCCTTGCTAGTCTGTCCGCCTTCTCATTACCCTCGACACCTTCGTGTCCAGGTACCCAGATGAGGCTGACGTTGTTGTGTCTTCCCAGGTCATCCAAACCTGTAACACCTTCTTTAACCAGTTTAGAGACAACTCGGAAGGAGTTTAGAGCCTTCAGAGCTGCCTGACTGTCACTGAGGATGTAAATGGTTTTACCTTTAACATTTCTCCTTTGCATTTCTTTAATGCTGGCAATTATGGCATAGGTCTCCGCTTGGAAAACCGATGCATAATGCCCCATGCTCTGACTGACCCTGCAGTCCTTGGAATAAATTCCTGCCCCAGTACCTGACTCCATTTTAGAGCCGTCAGTGTACCATATGAGGTGCGTTCCACCAACCGGTTTGAGTCCCCGCGTCCACTCCCACAATCCCCTATGCTAGCTAAGGCCCTATATATCAAAAATCTACATCCTGCAACAGATTTTTATATATCTATACTTATAATAAAACTGTAACAGGTCCAATTCTGTACATTGAAGATATTTTGAAAATTATGTTGGGAGGGCATTCTACTCGTATAACCGATACAAAAGCCAAATTTTTTTATTTTTATTTTTGTCTATCTGTATCTCGGCTGAGCATCACCTCGAAACTACTGGATGGATTGAAACGAAACTTGGCATGATTTGAGTTAATACTTCGAGGTAGGACATAGGATACTTTTTATCCCGACGTTCGGCACGGTTCCCTAGGGAGAGGGGACTAAAGTCAAAGTGTGTACTTGGTTATACGCTTGCTCCGATTTTAACAATTTTTCATTATAATTATAATAAATATTTGTAAGGGAACACTCATAGACAGTTGTTAACAATGTTTGGAAATCGATCAGGTTAAGCAACGTTAGGTAAGGTCATAAAATAGATGGGTGACCGTTTAACGCCATTTGAACTAAACGTCTCCGTGCTTCAAGTACAAAGTGGGTCCAAGTTTTTAAACCGACTTTAAAAAAGGAGGTTTTGTATTCTATGCGAATGTATATTATTGAAAGTTTAGTTAACGTAAACACAGCGCGGGCGGAGCTGCGTGGGACAGCTAGTTTTTTATAAATGACATACTTACATAGCAACCTTTTTTTATATTTTTGTTTTAACAGTTATGACTAGGGACAGGATTTATATGTATTTAAAATTTCAAAATATGTACATATAATATGGACTAAAAAAATGATAATATGGACTAAAAAGCGAAAATATGGAGTTAAAAATAACCATAAGTTTCAGGTATATGGCAGTTCTTTTCAGTATTTGTATTGTTGCAGTACATGGATCTCAAGTTTTGTTACCCCCAATGCAAAAAAGGCATGTTTAAATTTGTTCGATTCTTAGGGACCGCTACTCGCTACAGTGATTTTTTAATGGTGTACTTATAAGGTGAATACCAGTAAAGTAGTAGGTGAATAGGTGCTGAATTTAGCGCCGAAAGTTTACTGTAACGACCCGTGACTGCGATGTGACACGTTTGCAGAATAATAAATATTTTGCTCATTCGCAAATTGTTCCTACCCGTATGTTTCTTTTTTGTGATTTACCTACGCTTTTCCTAAGTACTTTGTTTCGAGCACATCTATTTGCTACAGAAATATATTCATTTTTGTAAAAATATAGACTTATTTTTGAAATAGTTATGTCCAAAATATGGAAATATATGGAAAATAAAAATTGCATTTTCTCACTCTAAATGTCATTATTCGTGAAGAAAACAACAGACTGAGCAAAAACTATTGAAATTAAAAATATGTATTTACATATAAATCCGGTCCCTAGTTATGACTTAGCCTATCGCCCGGTTCTGGATTGACGTCGTATTTCGGGAAAACCTGTATTCTGATGCTTATAAATTTAATCTTTTTTTATTCCCACTTTATCAGCAGCCAAAAGACGTCCACTGCTGAACAAAAGCCTTCCCTGTAGAAGGGGCCCCTCCCTTCATATAATCCCCACGCTTGGCCAGCGTCTTGGAGATCGCAGTATAGGTGGTAGTGGTAGGTAATCCTATAGAGACGCTGCTGCCCGTCTTCATGTATCTCTTAGTCGCCTCTTACGGACACCCAACGGGAGGAGATGGGAGGGTGCTATTCTTACCCGGACACCCCACGGATGGTCTTACCTAGGACAATGAAACAAATAACTCATATAAAAACAACAGTATATTAATAAAATTTACATTATTTACACATTTGTACAATTACAACGAGAACGCCTTCACAGAAGGCAGAGATAGGCACTATACAGTTTTATGGGATTTATCCCGGATTATCACCACTGTCTCAGTCTTAGTGGTCAACTAGTGAAGACACTACACAGTAAAAAAATCCACGTCACTTATTTACACTCGGGAAACGTGCAGAGGGCGCTTGTAGTATGGATGATGCGGGCGAAGTAACGGTGGGGCTATACACGGGGCCTTCCGGGGCGGGCACAGCGCTCGTCGCCACACTGCCGCGGATTTACGAGACCATGCCCAGGCCCCCGCCGCAATTCCACACGATAGCCTCAAGCACACTGACACTCCACCCCATCCAGCTCCGTACTCCACCTTTCCACCGTCCAAAGCTACTAACAGTGCTAACCCGCTTTGTGTCTCCCGCGTCCGAGCTTCGTACACCCTCGCCCCGGTCCCGAAAGCGGCCAATATGAAGTACAGAAGACCGGCGGCTGCCGCGCGGGCCGCGAGTCTGCCCACCCTCTTTGCTCCTCTAGAGTCTAGCGCTCTTCGCACCCTCATGATTCCTGGACACGCTCCGATGGCTAGAGCGATTGCCGTGACCAGTAGCGCTCCTCTAGGCACGCCCACCAGCGCTGCAGCGGCTGCGTCAGATATACCACATGTTCCCGTCAGCTCGTCAGCGGTTACTCTCCGCAGCGCTAGAGCGGCTGCCGTCCATGCGCCCGCCCAGCCCCATGCGACAGCGTGCAAATACGCCGCAGCCCGTTCCAGCGCTTCGGTGGACCATTCGCTCGCGGCTGTCAGGTATCACGCAACGCAAGCGTTCGCGAACCACGCGTCGGCCGCTAACGTGAAGTAGTACGTGAGCGAGAAGAACGCGACGCATGTCGGCGATGCGAGCCCGTCGACGGCTAACGTAGTACCGGCACAGGAGACCATCTTGGCGCCTAACCAGCCTCGGGTGACGTGCGCTAAGGCGACTATAGCGTGGCACGCGGCCATCCAGACCACTGGTCGCTCCGGGTATCGATATCTCGAAGGTTCCGCGCAGAACGTCAGGAGCGCGAAAGAGGTTGATAATAATGAAAACCAGGCTAAGGTTGTCATCCACACTTCAGCATTTCTCTTGTCGTTTTGACTGTATCTAGCGTGTTGGTCGCACGCAGGCCAGCACTCCCCGGTCGGGGCTCTGGTGTGGGCCGCCGGACAGCCGTGATCTCTAATCTGGGCGATATGGTCGTGGAACGGCCATCGGGAAGGCGGCGGAGGCTCGAGTTCCGAATCGCTAGAGTTCGGCGGCCTCATACACAATCTTCTGTCGGCACGGAGAGGGAACGCGGAGCAGTCTAGCATGATAGTCGGGAGCATTTGTTTCAGCTGCTCCTTGCAGTCGTCGACGACGCTCTCGCAGAGCGCTCTGCACGCGCTGACAGACCCTGATACTTCTTCAGAGCAGAGCGGCGCGAATGCGGAGCACAGGAGGAAGCGAGCGTGGACCGAGCATCCACTGGAGAGAATGTCCGTGAATGCCACCATCTGTAACAAAGAGATGCAGTGTTTAAGTAATTTGTTGTTAACAATGAGTAGTTCGCTGTAATAAAACAAGCTCGTATCATTTGAAATGAGTATTTTTGTGCTCGAAATACTCGCGTCTTACGTCATTTAATGATTGTGCAGTTGGATGCGATCACAAAGGGCAGTATTCCTACGTTCGTTCTCAGACATTGAAAGCGGTTTGTACAAAAAATTAAATGGCAGGTTGGGAGACAATAGCAAGGTCGTTGGAGAGACTCGTTTTTGTCTAAACGAGGACGGATGTCACGCAATCAAGACGAGAGGGCGAAGGCTTACGAGCGAGGAAGGGTTTGCCACCAAAAATAAAATGGATGGATTTGTTTTGTCAGAGTAGGTAATTTATTCTCGAAGATTGTTTAGTACGTACGAAGTGCTGTTATTTATGTTAATTACTTTAAAAAAACAACTGGTAGTGGACGTTTATGGTAAGTAAGTATAAAAAATGGTATGTACTTTATAGCAATTCATACCGCGACGGTGTCAAATCTCTTCTCAGTACCCACAGGTAGTATGTTGGCTCAATGACATTTGTGGTATCAAAATACTTGTCGGTTGTCGGTGTAGAAACACGATCCGTTACTTCCTTTGATAACAGCGATATTTTGTCCTCATCCGACCTTCGGTCCATATTTCTAGAGCAAGTGTAATCATAGTTTCGGACGATTACGCGGTTCTCTCAGACAGATTCATACAATGAGACTTTAACGAGCATTTCCAACTCTGATTTCAATTACATTGCACACTACTATAGTAGGTTGCACTGTAGCTGGTGATTTCTGAGATCAGTGAACTTTAGGCATAGCAGTCGCTTACCATTAGGAGAATGGCTTGTTTGTCTCGTCAGTAGACTAAATCAAATAAAAGATGAAAGACGACTAGACTGTATCTGTGTTCGGGGACGACTGTTCCCGAAGTTCATTCATTTAGTATTAGTGTTTTTTTGAAATAATAAGCCTATATGATATTATAAACCAAATATATGAAATAATATCCCTACTAATGCGCGCCAAAAATGTTGACACTTGTCATTTAAAATATTTTCTCATAGTTAAGGTAAACTCAAACTCAAAATATCTTTATTATGCATAGGCCTAACGAGGGCACTTACATATTGTCAACTTTTTTACAATTACCACCAGATCACAACGCGGCCTCTACTGAGAAGATCTGGTAAGAAACTCAGTGGGCTTATCATTTTTTAATATAAGTATGTATGTAGGTATGATATCCTTTCCATATTACTTATTTACTTTTGTACAGCAGTACTTTGTGCATTTTCTATATACGCATGAAGGCACTTTTACTTGATTTTCAAAGGCACACATCACGTTCTTTACAATTTACCGACGCGTGACTTATTGCTAGTTCACCCAATTTGGGTGAATTTCGTTGTTCCACTATTCGTGCGTTAATAGCATATCTATTGTATAAAATATCATTGGAATAAGCGATTTTCATCTCCTACAATGACTGTTCGTTTAATAAGGCGTAATATTTAATTAGTCGTTATTGAATAATAAAAAATAGAGCTCATTACAAAAGTACACACGTTCATACGTAGAAGTGTATTGCTGATACTTTAGATCTCATTAAAATGCCTCAGGTATGTTCTGTAAATGTCACAATTGTTACGACCGACATAGCAACGACAGTATCATGAAACGAGGGCTCGCGTTTCTCACCTGCGCGAACCCTTGCGATAATTTAAGCGAATAATATGAAATATAAACCCGTATGATTACTGTGTTAATATTTATAGTCTGATATAAGTGCACACAGAGCGTTTAAAAACCCCTGTCCGTGGGAGTATTATTCTGTGCATGTAACAGAATATCTAATATTTAATACTATAGTTACTATTACATACATTATTGTATTGATACACGGAACCATTCGGGACCCAAGTCACCCCTGGAGGACACCCCTGTGGCTGCCACGGGAACCTATACAGTACCTACTCTCACGGATTAGACCGGGGTTTTTTAACACCTGTAATTACACACATCAAAAGTGTCTAGGGATCAACATATATTTTTGCAATAACTTTTCTCCTGATTGATATTAATTAAAATTTTCTTTAAGGATTCATCAAATAAAGTGTTTTCGTTTGTCACAGTAACGATAAACCAAGTCACCTTTGCATTAATAAAGAAATTTGCCATTTTCCTAATAAAGGGATTTTTGACATTTGAACCACTAACACAAAAGTTCGAAAAAAAGACTGAAATAACAGTTTTCTTTAAAATTTTATTGGGTAACTTAAACAATTAATAATCCGTGTTTCTACCGCGAACACTAACAACACAAGAACATCGGTTTGGCATACTCAAAATGAGTTCATCCAAATCACGCTGTGGAATGGCCGCCCATGTTCGTTGCAACAACAAAAAAAGGTCTTCTTGCGACTGGATACCCTCCATATTCGGCAGAGCTCTTCTCTGTAGCATATCCCATGCATGCTCAATCGGGTTCAAGTCTGGCGACTGAGCAGGCCAGGGCAGGACATTGATGTTAGCTGCGGCGAGAGTCTGTCATACAACTCTTGCGGTGTGCGGTCGTGCATTATCATGCATTAACTGAAATAAGGGACCGATTTGCACTTGTAGAGGAACGATGACGTCTGATACAATCGTCTCAGCATAAATTTGAGCGTTGAGGTTGCCTCTGATCCAAATCAACTCAGTTCTTCCGCCGATCCAAATACCCGCCCATACCATGATGGTTCCACCACTATAAGGATGGACTTCCTGGCAGGATTTTAATCGCTGTTGGCGTCCAGGGGTTCTCCAGTGTCGTATACGTCTTGTATCCGGTCTCATACCAAAACGAGACTCATCAGAAAAGCACACGAAACGCCATTGTTCTTCTGCCCATTTTTTGCCCAAAAATGCTTGATCCCTAGACACTTTTGATGTGTGTATTTAAAATTCGAGGTACCTAGCATTTAATTTGATATTGTATACGGTAGGCCCAGATCTAGGGTTGCAAACCGGGGCACCGGCCCCGGGCGCCTGTTTCAGGGCGCCCCTATATAATATGACTCGCTCCACAGAGCGCCTAGCATACGAAATCCTGGTTGGCTTACCTTCGACTTGGAGGAAAAAGGCGCCACACAGACCCACACCACAAGTGAACTTGTGATGCCGATTTGAGTTTTTTAAACTAATTTCTCAAACGCTGAAGGGAGGGGCGCCACTATCAAGCTTCTGCCCCTGTTCGTAGATCCGGGGCTGGTATAGCAATAAAGAGCACTATGCCTTTGATGCCTAATAAGATTTAAAAATGCAGCGACTAAAAAGATCGCATCTAGCGCGCCAAGTACACATTTATGGGTACTTTAAATACAATAAGCATTATTTTTGACTATGGTAAAGCGTCAAAAGAAGATATCAAAACCGTTTTCAAGTAGAAAAATAAAATGCTTCTTAATTTTTTTAATCGGGCAATTCAGAGCCTTTTGAATTGAAATCCGTTACGGATTAACTAAACGTACAAATATTACCTACCTGTTCGTATCCTATTAGAACGGTAGATTGCACTCTGCGCGAGTTTTTTGGTACCTTTTAGTTCAACAATGGTTTCGTTTCAAGCCCTCAATTGTGAGCAAACACGGTTGTTTGCACAAGAAAAAGGCTTAGTCGTGCCGCCACCACTTAAAATATTTTACTCAAGGTCCAAACTGTTGGTTTAACGTTATTTTATTACTCCCAGTTATATATTTATTTTATTATGTATTATAAAACGATAAGTGAACGGTTTTTAAACGAATGTTGAAACGTTATCGTTTTAAGGTTGAGTGGAGCTGAATTTGAGGGTTTTCATAATCGAGTCTTATTCCCTTTTCAATCAGAAATATATTTTTTCATTCGCCTGATTGTAAGCTTCTCCGTCGCTTCTGCCGCTCGTCACCCGAGACTTTGGTTATTATCTACTTTGAACCCGGTAATTTCATCAGCTACAGTGCCATTCACGCCGGATTACAGCAATCGTTGCTGCTTGGCGGTAGAATATCTGGACACTGCGGTGGTACCTATCTGGA
Organism: Furcula furcula; assembly: GCA_911728495.1. Lineage (NCBI taxonomy): Eukaryota > Metazoa > Arthropoda > Insecta > Lepidoptera > Notodontidae > Furcula > Furcula furcula. Next base: position 20,961,169 of record OU452259.1, on the reverse strand, counting down.
CCTGCCCACCTCAAAGTTTTACGACAGTTTCATATTAAAATTTATCCTAGTATTTTCTTTTACATACAACTTATGCAAGGCCTTTAAGCACTTTTAGTTAGTTATTTTAAATACAAAATATCTTGTACAACCATAAACTTTTCGTTACTTTATATTTATCTGACGTATCGTGTTACTAAAATAAACTCTGTTGTTTAAAATACTTCGGCTTAACAAACATTTGTTCACAGAAGTGCCGTCGGATGCCTTGGTTCACATACAAGGGTTGCCATTGATATAAATACCAAGGATTAACCAAATCCCTCGTACTCTCGACCATATTCATATCAATCTAAGGTTTATATTAGAAGAGTGTATCAGTGAGAGTGTTTACTTTAGGTGATCCATTGAGTTGTTATTATTTATTTGCTTGTGTAACCATTAGCACTCACGCTGGTGAACCGAGGAACTGATGACGTCACGAAATAGGTGCGCTGATTTGAAGCGATCACGTAACTTAGAGCATTATGCTCTATTAAGCGTAATAATGGTACATAATATGTTGGATCGGCAGGTTAGCGGCGGCCAACAAACGAAACTTATGCTTATAATTAGTCACTTTTAAGAAGCTTGTTTCAGCGGGAATATTTTTAACATTAGCGATTTAGTAGCTGAAATGAGCGCTTTGACGCCACCGCTTCGGCCGCGTACGCCACAGTGTACCTATATCATCAGACACCGGTCTCGCCGGCGAGGCCGAAGGGTCGTACGTATGCGACCTCAACGACGTGCATCACCCCACTGAGTTTCTTGCCGGTTCTTCTCAGTGGGGGCGCGTTGTGAACCGGTGGTAAACTCAGCCCTCTCTTAAGCGACAGCCCAAGCCGAGGCCGTGCCTCCCTGAGGTGCCCTTGAGCTCGTCACTACTTCTGCCGTTAAGGCTAGAGTGCTTTAAGCGCTCGCCTCCTATTGTCCGGTGAAGCTGTAATGGCCATCTGCGGCCAACAGCGTCTATCATTCCTCAAAAAAAAAAGTGTACCTATATCACAGACTACAAGAACAATAGAGAAAGTTTCCTAAGAACGTTCGAAAATTCCAACTGAACGTCAACTGGTCAGGTGTGCCGCGATTGTAGGAAGCATTGTGTCTGATTCCAGTAGCTACTCGTGTGATACCGCATTGAGTTTCCTACGCGCCACGAAGCATGAAAGATGTCACAACGCGATGCACCATCGATACGCTGATGCTGAAGTACCTATCTATTGTATTGGCCAGACAATTGGTAGGGTTTAATATGATTTATGTATTCGACTCTACTGGCTCTATTTGGCTGGCCACGGGTAAGCTATCACGCCTGCGATAATCTGCGTTCATACATTTATTGTTAAATTTTTGATCTTGTAAAGAAAATCAGAGTAAGTATATTATATTATTCTAACATTTGTGACGTTATAGATCGTTATTGATGATGATATTGATAAAAAAAAATGTAAGTAAGTAAGTATATAAAATATGAATTGGGAATTACTAAGCAATAAATAGTTTTAAAGAGTTCAAACACGCAAGAAAGCATAATATCATTTTACACGTAAACAGATATCGCTCAACTATTTCTGTAACTATCGTAAATTTATCAAAGAGAACTTTTTATTTTCTTGTTTTGAAGAGACAGAATGTCGTCCACTACAACAAAGCGCTAGAGCCGCGACAAAAAATTAATTACGAACATGTAACGAAAATAGTCCAGTGCGGGCGATGCGGATCACCGTGCGCGCGCGCTTTGATCTACACATCTGGGCCTTCCTAGTCACACACAAAGTATTGGCCTATGTATAACCTTTTTTTTGTTGAATCTAGTTAACAGACAAGAAAGATTTTCGCCTGAAGGTAAGCAACACAGCTGCTGGAGTACACCGTCGCTCGTCACCCGAGGTTGAAGTCACTAATCCTCTTGAGCGCGGTAAATTTACCAGCTACAGTGCCCTTCACACCAGAACCCGTTCAATTCAGTCCAATGTTTAATAAAGCATGTATTTTTATTAAATATCAATTCAGTGTTAATATTAAAAAACCAAGTAAATATTTTGTTTATACTTAACTAGCGGCCCGTCCCGGCTTTGCACGGTTAGACATTTTTTCTAGTCATAAATATAGCCTATGTTACTAAGAGATATTCTAGCAATCCAATGGTGAAAGAATTTTTGAAATCGGTCCAGTAGTTTTTGAGTTTATTCGTTACAAACATACAAATTAGCAAATTTTTCCTTGTTACAATATTAGAGTAGAAAGGTCCGTTGAACATTCTTACTGATATTCTACTGGGAAATAAAACTTAGCCCGTAGAAAGTTTATTAAATATCATAAAGTATACACAGAACTAGAAACTACAATATGTAGAAACATTAAATATTATTGGACATCAAAGTGGATCGGCGATGGAATGTAGACGCAACTATATGTCAATAAGACAAGATCAAAGCTAATGGATCTTTATGATACTTTCAAGGAAACTACATTAATAGTATGCCCAAATCAAATAATACAAGTTGGCGTATCAATGTATGTGTCTTAAGTCGGACGGTGCTGTAACAAAATTGGAGTTGCATACTGGCGATTTGCGAACGTGTCTTCAGAAGGAGATCGGGTAACGCTCGTGTATTATTTCGCGAAATCTTTAATGTAAATTCAATAATGCACTCGGTTTTGGGTGATGAACTGATGACAAAACTATTGAACTGATACATTGTTTTTCTTGACAAGATCAAAACCGCAACGATAAATCCGCACAGCCTTCACAATATGTCATCATTTTTGTGTTCATACATTTATTTTAGCAAACTATAAAACAAAACCCAAGTCGTTAAGGTACAGGATGCGCTTTGTCGTATTTATATACAGCACAGCAAAATTGATCCCTACTATTTATGTACCTACTTATTTTGTTATTTCTTTGTTTAAAATTTTGTGTTTATTATTCTTTATGTATCATAAATTCAATACTCATTTGGAAAGATTAGGTGGATTTTTTGACGAAAGTTAAAGAGAAATGAGCTACCTATCCTTATCTATATTAGTTAACATATGAGTATACATAGTTATTTATCACTCGATACGTGCCTACATGTACTCGCACTCGCAAGTATATGTTATCATATCTATTTATATAGTAGTGTAATGTAATGGTCAGGCATTGCGCCGCCAATGTTATTTATCACTTCATTAGCTCACCGCCCGGCTCTTTGATGTGAACGCTTCGTGGATAACTGAACCAGGGCTGCCACTTGCCATAACGTACAAAAAGTAGTCTAAGAAAAAAAAAAATTATTCACTTTTATAAAAGGAGCAGGATGGCCGTAATCGAAATGTCTTGATGAACGTTACCTTATGTATAGTGCCATAAGGTTGGGTCAGCGACATATAAATTATAAATTGAAGCTTCGGTGGAAGGATGTAAACACTCAGCTGCCATTTTGGTAATGACATCAATTTATTAGTACTAGATGAACTTTGACGACAAGAAAAATTAAGTGAAAAAATTCTAAATCCATAAGAAAACCAGTCACAAAAATTAGTCCACGAGGAAATTTTTTAATGACATTTCACTTGTGTTGTCGTCTTCCTAGAAAGTATTATTGTCGTCATCCTTGAACGTATAGTATAGACATATTTAAATAATGATATTGTAAATAATTGACTTTATGACTCTAATATTAAGATTTGTTTTTACAATTGGGGGTATAAAATAGCTATCCTCAATTGTAATATGTACTAGATATAAATGATACCTTGAACTCTTGTCAGTTAGTTACTCAATTGCTTGTTATCATTAATAAATAACTAAATCGCCACATGATTGAGATATCAAAAGTTATATTGGAATGTTATTATTGTATTGTATGAAATAAGTAACAAAACGATAGAATCTGTATCACCCCACCACTTTATAGTATTGATTGTAAGGGCTATATAATAAGGTGTAAACGTCTAGCAGGTTCAGTTATTTAACTATATTAAGTACGGGACAATAAGTCTTAGTCAGTCAGTGTTGGTAACCGTCTTCATTAACTAATTGCGTTGTATATATAATAAGAAAAAGTGAAGATTATAATAAATAATAAGTTACCTAATGTAAGGTTTAAGTTAATTTGAATTAAAGGTAATGTATCTAGCAGTTTAGTAAAATAAATGTATTGAGATTTGTGTACCAATTATGCGTTTATTTTGAGGTACCCTTACATCAGAAGTGCTCAAGAACCACGCCATGCCTAGAAACCGAAAACGTACCAAACAACGGAGGAGCAGACGCCGGTATTCAAGTTCGTCGAGCTCCAGTGGGTCCTCCAGTAGTTCCGATAGTTCATCGAGCAGCAGCTCGGGACAAAGGGTACACAAAAAGTCGAAACGCACAAGACGTAAGTCACCCGCAGTAAGTCAAAATGTGATACTTTCGTCGGTGATACCTGAGTTTGACCCCTTAGTGGACGATATACGTATGTGGATTAATGTAGTGGAAGCCAATGCTCGCGCTTTTGGGTGGTCCGATCGTGTAGTTAAATATCAAGCATTGCAAAAATTACAAAATACTGCTAAAACTTGGTATGATTCTTTGCAAAAAAATGAGACACGATGGACCACGTGGAAGTGGGAGCAGTGGCGAGAGAAGTTGTCACACACGTTTCAAGCTCATCGGAATATGTATAACATGCTTAAAGAACTAATGCAAGTTAAACCTAGTGAAAATCAATCTTTGTATGAATTTTATTTTCAACAAAAAGGACGTATTGATAGGTTGAGGTTATTTTTTTCCGAACAAGATATTATATCTATTATTGTAGGGTCGATTGGAGACGTTAACATTTGTACAGCTGCTGAAGCCGGTAATTTTAGATATTGTGATGATTTGGCTTCCTTTTTACATAGCAAAACATATATTGCACCTGAACAAAAGTTGGTAGCCCGACACAATAATATGGCTCCTCGCTTTAGTAATTACCGACCCATAGCCGCTAGTCGTTCAGAGAAAAACGCCGGTAGTTTTAATGAATCATCAACCAGTAATGCATATTCTACTCAAAACATTTATTGTTATCGTTGTGGCGAACCGGGTCATAAAAAGACCCAGTGCACAGCTAGTGAACCAAAAAAATGTAATAATTGTGGTAAATTTGGACATAGTGAATATACGTGTAAAAGACCAAAATTAAAAGCTGAACCAACTGACAAAAATGTTGAAGTCAAGTTTGTTGCTACCCCCAGTTCAAAAGATAAATTCAATAAAGAAGCTCAAATAAACGGATGTAAACATCAAGTCTTCATTGATATGGGAAGTAGTTGTTCTCTTATAACCCCGGTCTTAGCTAGGGAGTTGAATCTCTCACCGTTTCAGTTAAAAGAGCCTATCGTACTGACTGGTTTTAAAACCGACGCTGTCACGAAAGTAACGCATGGTGTTCAGGTACATCTTTGCATTGACGAGGTGGAATTAGACATTAATATGTATCTTTTAGATGAATTAACTGGTTGCCCAATATTAGTGGGTAGGAATTTTACTGAGGATAAAAATATAATATATACGCGGGTAGGGAATAGCTTGATATTCCGTCCCATTACTAGCGAGCAGTTGGCAATAATAGAGTCGTCAGAAACTCACTATAACTCTGACGGTCACACTACTTTGTTGAATGAAATTTTTGCTAAATACCCTTTAGTAATTGCGAAAGATTTAACTTCGTTAGGTCAGACTCCTTGTGTTGAATTAGATATCGAAGTAACTTCTAAAAAACCGGTATATCAACGTCCCTATCGTATGTCTGAGTCGCAGAAAGCTATTACTCGGGAATTGGTTGATGATCTCCTTAAAAACGGTATTATTAGGGAAAGTAGTTCGCCTTATGCAAGCCCAGTAATTCTTGTAGATAAGCCCAATGGCGATAAAAGATTGTGCATAGACTATCGCGCCTTAAACAAAATAACGGTTAAAGAAAAATACCCCATGCCAATTACAGACGACTTGATTAGTAAGTTTCATGGCTGTAAATATTATACCTCATTAGATTTAAAAAGTGGGTATTATCATATAAAATGCAATGAGGGTAGTATTTCGAAAACTGCGTTCATTACACCCGACGGCCATTATGAATTTCTCAGAATGCCGTTTGGTTTATGCAATGCGCCGTCGATATTTCAACGTTTGATGGATACAGTTTTGGGAAGTCTACGTTTTGGGAAAATAGCTTGTTATATGGACGATTTATTATTAGCCACAGACTCGCTAGAAGAGAATGTAAAACTGCTTGAAGACGTGCTAGGTATTTTACAAAAAAATGGCTTGACTATAAATCTAGAAAAATGTCATTTTTTTCAAAGTTCAGTAAATTTTCTAGGACATAACATATCTAGCGAGGGTGTACGTCCAGGTAGTAAGAAATTAAAAGCTGTAGAAGATTATCCTCAACCGCAAAATGTACACCAGGTCAGACAATTTTTGGGGTTAATTAACTATTTTCGCAAATTCATCAGAAATTGTGCCTTATTATCCAGACCTCTGACTACCCTCTTAAAGAAAGATAGCATATGGGAATGGGGCCCTAACCAACAACGTGCATTTAATGATCTGAAACAAGAATTATTACAAAACGTAGTACTAAACATTTTTGATCCAAATTTACCGATTATACTTTATACGGACGCAAGCCGTGAGGGTTTAGGATGTATCCTAACTCAAATCACTGATCAGGGTGAAAAGCCGATTCATTTCTATAGTAGACAAACCACGAATGAAGAAAAAAAGTATCATTCGTTCGAATTAGAATTCCTTGCTATTGTTGTTGGACTTCAAAAATTTAGACATTACTTACTAGGAATTATGTTTAAAATTATTACTGACTGTAATGCGGTAAAGTATACAATTAACAAAAAAGAAATAAACTCCAGAATAGGTAGGTGGGTTTTATTAACGCAGGAGTTTACGTTTGATATTTTGCATAGGCCGGGCTCACAAATGCAGCATGTTGATGCGTTGAGTAGAAACCCCCCCATTAACGAAGACACTCCATCTCTTCCCGTAGTTAATGAACGCGTGATGGCTGTAACTGAAAGTGACTGGTTAATGTCGGTACAGTTACAGGACTCAAATATTTGTACAATTAAAAGAGTATTAGAGTCAGGAAATGCCGAGTCACATAAGGCAATATTTAAGGATTATGAATTGCTAGGTAATAAGATTTATCGTAGAACTGAATATGGTAGGCGTTGGTTAGTCCCAAAGCAATGTATTTGGCAAATTATTCGAGCAAACCACGATGATTTGGGCCATTTTGCTATCGAAAAAACTCTGGAAAGAATAAAATCGCTATACTGGTTCCCTAAGATGAAAAAAATTGTCTCAAAATACATTAAAAATTGTCTGAATTGTATTTATTCCAAGAATATCCATGGAAAAAAAGAAGGTAAACTGTATCCTATACCTAAATTCGCACGCCCTTTTCATACTCTTCACATCGATCATCTGGGTCCTTTTGTAAAAACCACAGTTCAGAATACTTATTTGTTAGTGACGGTAGATTCATTTACAAAATTTGTATTTATTTCTCCTGTCCGCAACACAAAAAGTCAGGTAGTTATAAATGAGCTTAAAAAAATTTTTAAAGTATTTGGAAATCCTAAAAGACTAATTTGTGATGCGGGTAGTGCGTTTACATCACATTTGTTTGTCAATTTTTGTAAAGATAAAAATATTAGACACCACGTAATAGCTACTGCAGTACCTCGTTCAAATGGCCAAGTGGAACGGTATAATCGAACGATCCTGGACGCGCTACGCAGTATGGGTGCTAGTACAGACAATAATAAATGGGACCAACACGTACCAAATATTCAACAAGGGATTAACAGCACTATAAACAAAACTACGTCGGCTATACCAAGCGAAGTATTTTTTGGGTATAGACTGCAAACAGACTCTGATAAGTTTGTAGATAACAATGAAGAAAATTCCGTAGATGTTACATCATTACGGAATAACGTCAGCAAACGTATTTGTGCTAGCGCAGACAAACAAAAGCAAAGGTTTGACGCTAAACGTAAAGAGGCGCGGAAGTATAATGTGGGCGACCTGGTCGTAATACGAATACCCAGCCAATCAAATGACGGTCAAAGTACCAAGCTAATGCCAGTGTTTAAAGGTCCATTTCAGGTTACCGAGGTAATAGGACACGATCGATACAAAATTGCGGATATGAGAGGCGCTGAACGATCGCACAAACGATACGATGGAATTACATGTGTGGAAAACATGAAGCCCTGGATAAAACTAGTTGATTTGGATGAAGGAAAGTAAACGCATGTCCCACATAAGCTCAAAATGGACATGGATGTTGTCAGGTACTTATATAACTATAAATCTAATGCATTACTTTTCAGGTGTCTCATTATATGAAAGTCTGTTGCATTTTTGTCTGTCAAGTACATTTGCTTCGAACATTTTATAGATATGTATAGTAAACACATAGTAAACGTAAATTATATAGATGATAATAAGGGAATGAGGTTATTTTCCAAGGGTGGGTCAATAATGCAACGTATAGTGTTGTTTGGGAATTGACCGCCGGTTGGGAAAGCCTTGTGTCCCTAATATAACCAAGACCTGTTGTCGAGTATCTGCATTGCGACAGGGTGGAAGCGCAATGGCACGAGAAGGCTTCAAGTGTTGGTTATGGCAGGATGTATATAGTTTATCTATACAAGATATATAACATGTTATTTTTTTCTGTTCTCAGCAACTGCACCTGACAGTGACACTGCCGAGGACGACAGCGTGCGCAGGAGGGCCGGATGTTGTCGTCTTCCTAGAAAGTATTATTGTCGTCATCCTTGAACGTATAGTATAGACATATTTAAATAATGATATTGTAAATAATTGACTTTATGACTCTAATATTAAGATTTGTTTTTACAATTGGGGGTATAAAATAGCTATCCTCAATTGTAATATGTACTAGATATAAATGATACCTTGAACTCTTGTCAGTTAGTTACTCAATTGCTTGTTATCATTAATAAATAACTAAATCGCCACATGATTGAGATATCAAAAGTTATATTGGAATGTTATTATTGTATTGTATGAAATAAGTAACAAAACGATAGAATCTGTATCACCCCACCACTTTATAGTATTGATTGTAAGGGCTATATAATAAGGTGTAAACGTCTAGCAGGTTCAGTTATTTAACTATATTAAGTACGGGACAATAAGTCTTAGTCAGTCAGTGTTGGTAACCGTCTTCATTAACTAATTGCGTTGTATATATAATAAGAAAAAGTGAAGATTATAATAAATAATAAGTTACCTAATGTAAGGTTTAAGTTAATTTGAATTAAAGGTAATGTATCTAGCAGTTTAGTAAAATAAATGTATTGAGATTTGTGTACCAATTATGCGTTTATTTTGAGGTACCCTTACACTTGTTTCTTAATATGAGTTATTACAATACGTGTCAGCCCTACGGTAGCCCAGTAGCAGCACATCAAAGAGATCGGCGGCACTGCTCGTAAACAGCGCCAGCGAGTGACGCGCTCGAGTAATATAAACATGGCGCGCGCACTGCTCCACCAAGCGGGTTTATTTTGATAGAGCGGCCCTCACGCTTGCATAGGGACGTGAACCCGGTAGCTCTAGATAATAACATGTTTTGATATGTCTACATTGTTTTTAGCCAGTTATCATCCCCCCATATTTATCGTTCAATGGCAATGTAATTCAAGGGTCTGATGGCTTATCGAATGTAGCTAGGTAATTGATCTGGTGGTCTGGTACGGGATTTCATAGTTAACTAAGTAGACCGAACTGTCAGTTTTCTCGTATGTATGTATGTAGGTTTGTCCACGGATTTCTCAGAAACTACAAGTCCGATTTTGAAAATTCTTTTTGCAATAGTTAGAGTATTTTTCAACTTAGGGTAGAGTACAAGTTTCATCAAAATCGGTCCAGTAGTTTAAGAGATATAAACTTTTTATGTTTTCAGTAAGTTATTGTAACGTAGACGTTCGAGTTGCGTGATAGTGCTGATACCTATTTTGGTAAAATAAATCACTAAAAAGTGTTAAATAAACTATTTAGAAAAAAATAAAAACCGACTTCAAAGTAAATTATCTAAAAAGCATAAAATAACGAAAATATATTGAAGTCGGTGTCAGCTGGTGCTAGTGTTAGTTAACTTGATGTGCTAGCACCGACTTCAATATATTTTCGTTATTTTATGCTTTTTAGATAATTTACTTTGATGTCGGTTTTTATTTTTTTTTAAATAGTTTATTTACTTAGTAGGTAATGAGATTGAATCATTAACCACCGCAGTCACAAACATTTCCACTCTCAGAGCCGTTTATACTTATGCTCTATTATTAAGTACCTACCTAAGTACGATATATATACTACCAAGGTGGCAAGCAAGCGTGCGGCCCGCCTGATGGTAAGCAGTCACCGCAGCCTATAGACGCTAGCAACACCAGAAAAATCACCAGCGCGTTGCCGACCCTTAAGAGATTAGATATTAAGTCTTTGTGTACGGTAATTTCAATATATTGATATTGATATCTCTTTTCACTAACAAAGTATCTATTAGTATCTATTATTTCGCTTCGAATATAGAATTATTTCGATTTCAAGAACTAATGATAATTAACAATTTAACACTAATTGGCGTTAGCGCAGAAAAAAGACAAAGAATAACTCTCTTCTGAATAGAGTTCCGATTTCCATCTTCCGTTTTCAGCGTCACAAACTTCTACGATTTTAGGACATAAAGTAGGTAATCATCGATCTAGCATCATCAGAAGTGAATCGAAGTATTTTTTTTTAAATAAAGACATATCATTGGTCTAAATTTTGCCATTCAATGCTAAAGAGATGCTTTACTTCCCACATTCCTTTCGTAATAAGTGTGAGACGACATGAGACATCTTGATGTGCGCACGATTCAAGGCTAGCCATAAACATCATTAGCGCAAAACATGTGCAAATTAACCGTGCAAATTGTAGCTAAACTCCATTTAATTGGATCATAAATATTGACCATTAAAGTTTATGATGTTCGCCACTACGCAGCTCGAACAGCAGCGATTTACTATGATAATAAATAATAATTTTATATTGACGCAAAGTGGAATCATCGTTTTGGCATTCGTATGAAACACTTAACACCATGGCCACTAAAACACTAGCACGGACTTTAAGAACTCTTTGAACCAGTTGCCATGATTATTAAACACACATTCCCGGAATTTAACACTAAATATAAGGACTATTTATTAATTGCGCCAAGCAGCATTGCTGTGTTTCTGTGTTAAGAGCACTGTTGTTAGTGAAATTACCAGGATCAAGTGTCTTGTGTCAATGACGAGCAGTGGTACAACTCTGTCTAGGCAGGCGTCCTTGTCATTTGCAAAAAGAGGTTCTAGGGATTTTGATAGCTTTCAGGTTTAATTTAACGAAATTGATCAATCTGTCAGTGGTTTCGCGTTTTTATTAGAAAGTTAGGTACCGCAAGGGACGTCGGTGTGAAATGTATGAAGAAAACTGACAGTTTGGTCGATTTTGATAATATTCTAAACCTGTAATAGAACCCCAGGTGAACTTATTGTTTGTTTCGTCCTAAGTTGATTATAAAAATCGATCACTAAAATACTGACTGATGAAGTTTAAGTTATTCTGCAATCACTTCAATATACTTTGTCGCTTAGTAGTAAAAACGGCTCTTTATAAAAAGTTGAGAGAGGGGGGCCAATATATCTAATTTTAGTAATTTTAATAAAAATCTATTCACATTTAAATAAACGAAATGTGTCACCCAAAAATATAAATCTAAATTTTACTTAAAACATTTTGATTTTTAGACATGAAATAATAGTAAATCAGTTAGAATTATCATTTTTTATTATTACCGGTCGTCCAACCGTAACAGCTGTATTATGAATAGGTGGAGGTGGTATGATTATTGTCAATAAAACGCTCTAGTGACTGCCAAGTAATAAAATTATCTAGATTTCCCGGCGGATGTGCACCACTTTATAGAAAATTATGTTTTTCGCTCTCATCAAAAAGCTCTACGACATTAATTGTTTGTCATCGGTTGTAACGAAAAATAGAACACTTTTAATAAATGTTTCATCGAAAATAATATCACGCACGTCACGAACAAGCAGTTACAACGAAAATATTAGAATATCTTTGGCACCACCACTACCATGCCAGTGGCACTCTCCTTAAAACAGCTGACAAAATTTTAATGTATGGAAACTAGCACAATCTTCAGGCAAGGGAAGGAACTAAATTTTAAGATTCTATTGAAATTTGCCTAGATGGCGTTAAAAATGCAGTTTATATATTTTTATTTAATTAGTTTAATATTGTTATTGTATATCTTCAATTTATTTGAGTAAATCTGATACATTTCGTATATTTTTAGTAAACTTCCATAATGTAATAAAACCTATGCAACAGCCGGCCTTAACGGATGCTTAGTAAAACACTATGGTTTTACTCAAGGAGGTTACCAGGTAGGTCTCAGAGAAAGTACCAAAGGAGTTAGTATCGCGTCGATTCCCCGAACAAATTTTTCGTGGCACTTTTGCGGGGTGCGGGAGGCGAAGTAAACACACACAGATACACTTTCACGCATACCCACACTATAGTAAACTCGCAACACATTCAAAAATACACGCACACAAATAAAGAATGACCTGACCATATGACCAAAAATTTGGCAGAGGGGGTTAGCGCATCATGCTCTCTCCAGTGGTATCTCCTCTAAGAGGTAGGTACCTACCTACTATTGTAAATTGCCTTTGGCGGTTACTATGGTAACCTAAGTTGTTATGTCATTTTTTCAAAATAACTTGTTTCATTGAAGATAAACAGCTTTTATAAATTTTATTGAAACTAAATATTTACAGTTTATTTACAAATGTTTTTGAAGAATTCTGTTTGTTCTGTGTCTGGGTGTTATTTATCTACTTATGTAGGTATGTACTTATTTACAAAAGCTTAAACAAACAAGCCATTATGCACCTAGCATAAGTATATAAATATAATAATATTTATACTACTCGTTAACTATTTCCGGTCCACTGCATCATTGTCTTTAACCACAATGGCTTGAATTGGAAAAATTTAATGCAAAGCTGTACTGAAACAAGAAACTCAAGGGGATTGGACTATATAATTAATAGAGTATGATTGTGATTCAGATATGTTGAATAAAGTTATTGGTTACCAAATAAACTTTTACAATAAATATCTCTTTGGTTTGCCTTTAAACATGTTCCATACAAATATTCATGCTTCATTTACCTTTACGTAAAGTGATTATTTTAAAAAACGCCATCTGTTGGCACATTTTGGATTCTTGTAAAGTTACGCCATCTTTAGGCGAGGGTAAAATTAGTTTATTAAAAGATGAACCAGAGTGACCCATCTATTCTTAAGTATATAGTGTATTATCTATGACCACTACCATACCACAGCCTCGTCACGATTAAAATTAAAAAGTAAAAATCAAATGTTTATTATTTTAATGTCGAAGTTTTTATTTTTAATATATATTTTTGGGCTAAAGCCATTATTGTTTCACATTGAACTGGCCCACTTACCACAGCTGACTCGCTTCACCGTCAAACTTACGTTTGATTTATTCGACGCGCGCGCGCATCCACCATAAAACTATGGGATTGAATCATGTGTAAGCCCACTGTTCCCCATCACAGATTAATTGGCGGTTTATGGCCGGACTCGGAGTTCGGGATGCGCGCGCGCCGAACGATTTACGACCCGCGTTCGGAAATTTTAATGTTTTTGTTCGAAACTAATCAACGTGGCCCTACATAATTAGAGATAGGTGTACGCTAAGAATATTAATTCATTTACAAATTTAGAACGATGTGTATCGGTCTAGTTGTTTTTTCCGGACAAAAGGTGCTCGTTGCATAATGTAACGTGTCAACCGGTCCTGTAGACTAATGAAGCGCAGCTGTTCCGCTCGGCATAAAGATGAAGTGTACTTACGAGTGTATGTTTCGATACACATAAAACTCATACGTAAATGTTTCATCAGTTCTCTTTTATGTGTTTCCTCCTTTTGTGCCGTAACTATTTTCGTTCAACATCAAAAGGAAAGCGATCATGATTCTATTATGTTTGGTAGAGACAAGATATTTTTGACCCTTATTATTAGGCTATAGTTTAATTTTGTTATCAATTATAGATAAGCATCGGTAACCAATACGTTTCTTAGTTTAAAGGGCAATTGACACTGGCTGTTTACGCCAACAATGCATGTATAAATAAAAACTATCTTCCAAATTCACATTATTTTCACAAACTGTTGGTAGGGACAACACAGTTTTTGGTTTTTGAACCGAATTAATAAACTATAGTTGGAATTCTTATATATTTAATCATAGATTAGCATCGGTAACCAATACTGTTCTAAATCTTAAAGGCAATTGACACTGACTGTTTTCAACTGCAGTGCATTAGATAAATAAAAAGTATCTTCGAAATTCACGTTATTTTCACAAAACCTTACCACCCCCATAATCATTGGACCCATATTATTAGGCTATAGATTGACTTCGTTATTTAAAGATTAGCATCGGTAGCAAAAACGTTTCTAAATCATAAAAGGCTATTTGAAACTGGCTGTTTACAGCAGCAATGCATGTATAAATAAAAAACATCTTCTTAATTCTCGTTCGCACGAGTTGTTCTCGCGAACCGGTGTGGACCCGCTGGCGGCTCCGCGGACCGTGGCTAATTCATAATAATCGTACGACGATCGTGACTATCTCGGAGGAGATCCATTAACCGTGCCGATATACCATCTCAATCCACCTTAACCCCACAAAGATAAGGTCGAAACTCGTCTATTTGTCGGTACACAAATGATAGATGGTGAGATTGGACGCGGCGACTCGGCTCCTCGGCAGAAGACAATCAGGTCGTGATTGCGGCCGCTCTGTGATGCGTGTTAATTCATGGATGTATAGGGAATGCCGCACAGTTTGACGACCCTCGTCGCGGGAATACAAAAATTTAATTCTAAATGCGGAAATTATGTCATGTACACATGTCCTAGTCGTGTCAGGGTTAATGTACTCGACAGTAGAAAGGGAAAATAGGCATGGTGGTCGGCCTTACTAGCGCTGATGTCACTCCCATCCCGGAACCTCCACGTCAACCTGAGAGAGTAGGGCTTCTCCCTCAGGGTTGGTTTCTGTTGCGGTTGCAGTTGCTGCGCATAGTCAACGGTACACAAGGTGGAAGCTTTAAATAGGTGCACTCGCAATCCTCACGTCTTGGGAGCGGATTAGGCTTGTTGAAAAAATATCGATACATCGGTATATCGATATTTTTTCTTTCGATATATCGATATTTTCATCCGATATATATTTTTTCGATATATCGATACATCGATATAAAATATTAAGTATCGAAAACGTATCAAAAACGATTTTTTTTTTTTTGGGAAAATATCAGATCTGTTTGATTTTTCCTAATTTTATTTTTGCGGTATAAAAGACGGCCCTGGACCTTCATCACACAAGATCAGTGTAATTTCTTTACAACGAAACCAACCATTCTTGTACAATCTACACAAAAAAAATGAAAGCAAAAAGAAAGGTTATCTCTAGTCAAGCAGTAAACTTCTTTTAAGTTTATGCCTCTTGTCTTGCCTCTAGCCCTTACTACAGACAGACCTTTTGCGTTATCTTTGATTGCATCAAAAAATATTTCGTTCGATCGTTGGTTGGTAATTGCTAATTTAGTATCTTTGGTTGCATGCGTGGATACATTGCTTGTTATATATTTGTTTGAGTTCAATTAAATAGTTTAATTACTAATTAATTAAGTTTATGTTGAAATTCGGTTGCTTCGTGGACTTTATTTCCGATCTTATGGTAAGCGACACGTCTTTCTATAGACAGCTGTAAGGCATTGCCACCCAAGAAGCATTTTTATTTTGTTCCGATGATAAGATACAATTTTGTTCCCGATATATCGATATATCGATATTTTTTGTTTCGATATATCGAAGTCGATAACGATATATTTTAAAAATATCGATTATCGATATATCGATATTTTTTGGCATTTCCAACATCCCTAGAGCGGATGAATCGCCAGATTATCGAATGGATATTAAGGATCAGTAGCTAGACACCGCAATAGTGAACGTTAAGAAATAGAAATTCGAACGTTAAGAAAAAGAAATAAATAATTTAAGGTAAAACTACAAACAGGTAAAGAGAAACTACAAGTATTTTAACTTTAAAAAGATTAAAAATTACTCGATATCTAGTTAAGTATATCAGAATACTATATAGACTTACGGTTATAGTATAGGCAAACATTTTAGCAGCCGCGCGTGACAGTGAAATCTACAAATCTCTATATGACGGGGCATTCACAGTTTTAATACAATTTCACGATTTCGGTGAACTCAAAGTAAGATATTATTTACTTAAATAAATTTCCAAAGTGACAAGTAATAACTCTTAAAAGTATTTACTTTAGTGCAGTGTCGCTAAAATGTTTAAAAGCTTGGATCACATTGACGGTTGTGTCGCGAGCTTTATATATGTTATAAGCTGTGTGTGAAATGATGTGTCAACACCTTTACAATGGTGGGTTAACGAGAAATGGTATTCCTTTGAAGTCGGTACGGTTACGGATAATGGTATTTGTATCGAGTGCATCTCTTTCAAAGATTTTTAAAAAATACACAAGTAAGTAGGCAATTTAAATTTTTTTTTTGTCATCGTTTGTCGTATGGTTAGTGGTCAACCTGGTGTCAGACACAGTTGCATACTAGCTCTCCTTAGGTCTCAGAGGCCTAAAGGCAGCTAATATAATTATATCTAAGTTTTCCTTTTAGTGCATCGATCATTCCGACGAAAATACTACTAACTCGACTGCCCCAAAAGGTAGAGCTCTCTATGTTTTTCGAGGTACGTATGGACTCTCGTGGTCACGAACTGTGTACCGCCTTCAGGACGACAATCGCTTGTACGAGGCGGCCCAAAAAACGTGCGTGCAGGTTAGTGCACGTAATGTTGTTCAAACGATTTTGATTGAATACTGGTACACCGTTCGTGTCCGCGATAGTACACACAGTCTATTTCCGTGTCGTTTCCCAGGCCGTGCCAAGGATTTCCCTGTCCTATGCTAGGCCCGTTTAGGCTATCCTAAACGGGTCGCTAGACATAATACGTCGTTAGATTTGTCTTAGTTTGCCAAAAAAAAATACTGGCGTCAATTGGCGTTTTGTATTTTCTTTACGTCCAAAACATATCATTTTTTATAATACTATGTGTAATGTTAATTAGGACCATTTTGTTAGTTCACAGTCGGTTTTTTTAGTGCTTTTATTAATACTTGTTAGTTAAATTAGATCTAGTATAGGTGACAAATTCAATAAGATCTTTTCAATTGGTAAATCAGCTAAATCCAGATTTAGTCCAGGTTATATAACATGTTATACCATTCCAGGCGGCTATTTTCACGCAGAGCCTCATCCATAGTTATTTCTAGTTTCCAGTCACTAATATAACTTGTCGAAATTACTGCGCCGTTAGATAATAAATTTAGCTTATGCGTGTAAAACGAAACATTTCAAAATATGTAAAGTACCAACATACTTACTTACTTACTTAGGTATTTATATTTTAAATATTTGTGCAACAGCGAAATTTCAGTGCTAGCATTTTTTATGACCGGAATAAAGATAATTAATAACATCTTTACATAATAAGGCTCCCCATTCATGGTGAGACTGGGGAACTTAAGCGATCGTATCATCCCACGTACGACTTAATCGCTAATATTATAATCAATTTTGATTTTATCTCGTAGAATAAATTAATAATAGGCTGTACGGCTACGAGTATAAGTGGTGTGATTTATAAAAAATGCAGTCAAACTAGCTAGTTAAATATATTTTAAATGATTATTGCTAGTAGTAGTAGTATACTTACTGATATACGATATTTTACTATAATTTTGATAATCATTTAATATTTGTGCTAAAATTTGTTATAATGCCATATTTAGCGTCAATTTATTGAAATAATTTAATATTTATTGTTCATAATAATCTTAAAAACTAATTTATTAATCTAAGCTCAAGATAATTTACTATAACAGCGTAGTCCACATCAATTAATATTAAATATAATTTATTAAAATAGTATAAATGTATGAGGTTAACATAATTTAACATTGTTTACTTGTTAGCGGTATAATAAAATGGGTATTTATTAGGTCAATATTATCGGCTTGATTGTGAGAAATAGAATATATGTTTATAATATATCAATGTGTTAATAAGGTGGTGTTATAGGGAGGGAGAGAGAGAAAGAAAGAAAGAGAGAGAGTATATTATGCTACAATCATTTTTGTTTTGAAACACATATACTTACTAAAAAAAAGCATATTTATAAGTACATTTATATTAGATAGATGTTTAATTGCAAGTTCGTGTAATAAAATACATACAAGGTTGCCTGGAAGAGATCGCTTTTAGCGATGAGGCCGCCCATTGTTGCATGTCTTATTAATTTGTACCTTTTCTTTTAGTATCTTTTTTGTGCGCATTTAAGAATTATCTATGTATCTACTTACATACTTTCAAAAAATGGTGAAAATAAGTTTCCTACTCTGGCCCTGAGATCAGAACTAGCTACATTACATAACTTTGATTATAAAGCAACAGTTACCAAAGCGTTCTCGAGGCTGCGATTCCAAACACACATATCTCTCGTCAAAAGTAGTACATAATAGTCGGTGCGTGAATGGTAAACGTATCAAGCTCGGCGCCAGCTGTTATCAGCTGATAAGGCTTTAATTGGGACGGACGGACGTGCGTATCTCAACTGCTTTTATACTTACTACCTCTTAAAATACACTACAAAAAATGCTGCCCGAACTGTTAGATGGAATTTCATATAGAGAGAATATTCTCAATTCGACAGTTTGTTTTGTTTCTTGCATACATATATTATATCTTATTAAAATTGACTATTTTATTGGGAGATTTAAATATATAGTTTAGTATTGTGATTTAAGTATAACGATCGAGGTTGAGACGTGTACATAACGACGTTACACTTGAATGTTTTAAGAATTACTTCAAAACTTCGAAAATGCGAATAGTAATCGGCATCTGAGCACTAAAAAGTGTTATAAAAATATATATAGGTATTTTGCTAGTAACGTTAACTAAATATTTACAATTTATTTACAGTGTAAAAAACTAGAGTAATAAGAGCAAAAAAAAATTATACTACAACACTCGAAAAAAAAGTGAAAAATGAATTGTTTTTGGTAAGAAAAAAAAACCGAAAACTTTAGTTTTTATTTAAACATAATTGTCATTTTTTGGTCTGAATGTTGCATGTTTAGCAAACAAGAATTAATTTGTCATTGCAATGTTTTTGTTACTCAATAAACTTATCATCTTCATCAGCAGCAGCCAAAAGACTTCCACTGCTGAAGAAAGGCCTCCCCTTAAGTGGGAGGGGTTGCCATAATCACTCACGCTTGGCAGGCGTCTTGGGGATTGCAGTATAGGTGGTAGGTAAACCAATAGGAAGACGCTCCTGCCCGTTTTCTTGTCTTCCCTTAGTCGCCTCTACTGAAGGAGGTGGGAGGGTGCTATTACTACCCGGACACCCCAGTAAACTTGTACTTAGTCTTGATCGTAAGTTGTGCAATAGTCGTGGGTGGAACAGTGCGATACGTTCGAATGAAAGTACACACTAAGTGATTATCTATATTTTATAGAAAGTCTCTATTAAAAAAAAAGTACTAGCATAATTTCCTCATTTGGATGCAGAAAATACAAATTTTGTCAGTAGCAATAATCATGTTCACGTTTTTCTCGGAATGTGGAAATTGTTAAATTATTCACAGATAACTCGAGGAGTCATATTAAAAAACTTCACGACCTTATTAATTACGGTGTGGTAGATAAAAATCTCGATTTATTACGTTCCACGGCGACTACATACACAATCCGACATTACGTTGCTAGCCAGCGCTGGTGTTTAGTATAATGACTTTCTATTGCTTTCCCCACATATTATTTCATAGCTAGCGGTCACTGGCATATCGCATTCAGCCGCCACAGATAAATTAAATGTATTGTGAAGGGGAGTGTTAATGTGTTTTGCCTTTCGTTTAACCTGGAAAAAGTACAACGTAGGCTATTTGCTGATTTTTTAAATTGATATTGATCTACAATCTTAGATTTAACAATCGTTTGTTGTTTTAATGTTATTACCATAGAAGAACTTCAAGAGTGAAATCAAATTGGTCCGTACCTAATCCGCGGCGATTTAGATTGGATTAAGATTAAGCTACATAATAGCATGGATAAATGAACTAATTTATCCATGGTAATAGTATATTGGCCTTAAGAAAAAAGTTAAAACCGAATGTTTTTTTTTACTAATTCGAGTTTTTAGGTTGACGTATACAAATACGTCGTGCCCTTTGGCTATATGTATTCTGTGCCTTTGGGTTAAAAAACAATATCTATTATACCCACAGACAAGTTAATAACTTGTTTGTGATTATACCCAATGATCTATTCGCATACCTATAGGTACAGCAAAATTAAGGTTAATTAAGGTTAATTAAGGTTAATTATGGTTGGTTATATACTTATAGGTATTGAATCGCAAATTTTGAAGTTTTTTTACTATGTTATTAGGTACCATTTTGAGAAGTTGTAGGGTAGGCGAAGTCTTTTAGCCTATATGGACTGCATGCCACTGTTGAATCGTTTGAATGACATTTGAATACTTATACGAAAGCTGGAGACGATTTTTATTAAATAAATCTCACAACCTACACCTTGATAATGAAAATTTTGTGGCAGATGCAACTGCTAATTAGATACATACAATAATATAGACATTTATTCAAATAAAGCCAATTAAACTCATTAACAACATGTAACTTGTTATAAAGTACATTTAATGTATATTTAAATTCGCAAGTCAGCCCTCACTAATTGACAGCGTTGCTTAACTTAAGCGGTGTTCGCGTGTCAGCGCATTTCTAGTGTTCATTTGATAGTTAATTTATTTTTAAACACATGTAAGCCTCGGCGCGCAACAAAAAGCCTTTTTAGCCATTCAAACTCGTATAGCAGTTAACGTATGCGTCCGGAGTGGAACTGTAATTGACAAGAGAACGAGTCGGCGTTGTCGTGAGAGAGATAAAACAGTTTTTAATGGTTATTTATGCGCGCGGCCATCCTCTTAAAAGGCATGGGTTGAATTAAACGCTTGCCGGTACCACCGATCTTTAATTTAATCGATTATAAAATCTGGAAACGGTCAGACCATCGACATTAATTTAGTTTGCTGCGATTTTAATTTTGTTTTTGGAATGGGGTGACCCGTCAAAATATTATTTTTTTTAATTTATTTATTTCAATACAAGATGTACAATATTAAAATACATAGTGTTCTGCCAAACTGCAATACAGTTTGTCGGCAGTAAAATAATATTATCGCATTGCACTTTACGTTACCCTTGAGGTGTCCGGATAAAAATAGCACTCTCCCATCAGGTAGGGAAAACAAGAGGCGCGGCAGCAGCGTCTTTCTACTGGATTATCTACCACCTATACCTACTGCGATCCCCAATCCGCCTGCCAAGCGTGGGGATTATGGCAGCCCCTCCCTTCTAAGGGGGAGACCTTTGTTTAGCAGTGGACGTGTTTCCGCTGTTGATGATGATAATGCACTGTACATTGTACTTTATTTAGATATTGCATTTTTTTTAATAGATTACAGTTAATAAGCGCCTATCAATTTTCCTGTTGAATCATCATCATCATCATCAGCCGGAAGACGTCCACTGCTGAACATAGGCCTCTCCCTTAGAACGCCACAATGAACGACAATTGGCTATTTGCATCCACCGGTTACCTGCGACGCGCACAATGTCGTCTGTCCACCTAGTGGGAGGCCTGCCTACGCTGCGTCTTCCGGTTCGTGGTCGCCACTCGAGAACCTTTCTTCCCCAACGGTTATCGGTTAGCAAAGCATTCAACGGTTATCCTGTTGAATGCTTTGCTAAAAAAACTAAATGCGTACCTACTATGCGTAGTATGTAGTTAGCCTAATTTTTTTGTTGCTGGTGTTTAACCAGACAGCTAGCCGCGGCTATATAATAACAACTTCCATACAAGGCCTTTGGATAAAAAAAAAACCTTTACGCTAATAACACTAATGGATGGCCCACCATGAAAAGCCTTAATGGCTTGTAAAACATCTATATTATCTATTGATTTTTTAATGTACTCGTAAAACGGCGCGGGCGCCCACAGAAACATATTTTTGCATAAAAATCATGAAAGGCCGATAGAATATTCAAATCTAGTTAATATCAAATGATCATAAAATATGTTCCGTGTTTTATTACAAAACTAGCTGTCCCGCGCAGCTCCGCCCGCGTATTTTTCCAAGTTTATGCTCAACTTACTTATATTTTTTACAAGGTATTAGAAAACTTAAAAAAAAGATTGTTGAAATCGATAAAGTCGTTCTCAAGTTGGCGGGTCTGTTGGTCTAGGGGTTAGACACCCTGGCCGCTACCCGGTAGGTCGTGGGTGCGATTCCCACCAAGAGTCTTGGGGTTATTTTTTTATTAAATATTAGATGTGTCTGTTGTATAAGTAATCAAAATTATGTAATCTTGACTTATAATATATTATAGAATACCTATTACTTTAGCTATATACACAAGGTAAGGAGGTACTACTTCAAAAACCTGTTTCATATGTAAGCATAATTAAATATATTTAGTAAGTATCTGTTACTCTTAATGATTTCTGATATTTACGCGAATACTACACATTGAAATGAACTAATAAATTATGATAATTAATTATTATTGATGAATTATTAGATTTGACAAACCACAAATCCTCGCAAAAGAACAGCGCTACCTACCAAGGCTTATTCGAGAGGCTATTGAAATTAAAAAGCATCCAAATTTCAATAGAGAAGATGGCTGGGTGCTACCACCAGCTTGCGATCCCGTGATAAACATAGTCAAATCCAAAGACAAGCATTCCACTGCAAGACCTCAAGACACTGTAAGCTCTTTCTGCGTAGATCGGACTAATAATAATAATTAGAAGACCTGAGTGTACCCTAAGACAACTATGACATTTGGACAGCTACCACCTCAGTCCGCCCGTGACCATGAATGCTGTAAAGTATTCGAAACGTCGGGTAATTAAAATCAAGAATAAACCGCGATATAATCCGTAAAATTAGTTTCATTTCAATCTGTTACTCTTGTATAAGATATCTTTCTAATAATTTATTACTAAAAATCATAAAACGCATTTAATATTTTCTAAAAGCATTAAACTAAGCTATGCTACAGACTTCGCACGCATCGCGTGATGAATGATTATATCGATAATCGATAAAATTTCAAATATCAGTAATCGAAAAAACAAATTCCAATCATTTCAAATCGATATCGGAATCGTATCGGCCGGTACGTATCTCGTAGATAAATTTATCAATCAATGTCGTTATGAGGCAATGATATCTGCAGAACATTAGCTAAATGCTCTCACAAAGACGCCGCGGACACAGTTGGTTTCAATGTCGATGTTGCTAGCTATAATAATAAAAAAAACAGTTTTTTTGTTTAATTAAAATATCATAATAACTAGTATCTGGTTAGTGTTTCTTAATAAGCTTAATAAGTATGTGTGTGATATCGATTTAAACTTTAATGATGGGTCAATCTTGTAGGTACAATAAACACTTGGAGTTATTGTTTTTCAAAACGATTTAGCGATTTAACGATTTTTGAAACGCATCTTTTCGTATTAGATGGATGATGAAGTGGATATTGCAAAATTATTACCTATATAAAACGAGCTCTTTTTGAAGAGTCATCTTATAGTAGGTAAGTTCATCATCCTATTATTTGGATACATCCATTGCTTGGATTTTAGTTGTGTATTAAATGAAGTCGGGTTAAAATATTGTGGTACTAATATTTCCTTTTTTTAAAGTGCTAGAACGACCGGTTGTTCTGGCTCTGGACAATAGGACTGGATTAATTAGTCAGCTGAAGTAACGCCATCTACAAGAGGCGTTGTGTTTCTGTGGTTAATAAAAATGCCAGTACTCTTTAAAGAATAGCCGAAATACCGCGGAAATGCGGTTCAGACACTTGAATTTATTAAATACTTGCAATTCAGTTATTTACTATCATTGGCAGTTCAATACTAATTGAACAGCCAATTATAGTAAATAACTAAGCTGTACTATCCGTAGAGTATAAACCATATGTTTTGGAAGACTGCTTCTGATAAATCTCCCATTTATTGATTAAAACTATTCACGACTTACTGGCAACACTATCTGAAGTAATAAAATAATGAGCCGTCGAACGTAGCCTCGGAGGCGGACGCTCGGAACGTGTCGAATCGGCTAGGATCGAACCCGGAACCCGTCTAATTGGGCAACATTCCTCGACTCACCTCCCGGACCCCGGCCCTTTCAGACTGATGACTCTGCCATTTTCGGGAAACAATTTAGCTAGGATCGTGTTCTTTGAAATTCGCTAGAAATGTATAATGTATAGTGTGATTAGTGAACCGATGCGGACAGTGACGTCATCTAAGGGCTGGCTTTGTGGAAATAAAAAGCTCTACACTGTAGCGTTGTATCCTTAGAACTTGTTGCTCCCATCACTTAAATTGCTAACATTTTTTTTAAAATAACTAATTATAGTTTAAAAAGCAGCTAGATGATAAGTACGAGCCACACAAATCTGGTATGAACGTAGAACTATTAAGTACCTATTGACACGAAATGTTACGGGTTACGGTGCACCACCGTCTTACAGATGGTGGTGCACCGTAGCCACCGTAGGCCACATTCTTAGTTGAAACGCATAGTACAAGCTATAATTATAACCAAATGACAACACAGATCGGGTCACGTTAGCTTTTTTAATAATACCACAAAGCAGTAGTATTGGAACGTAACTTTTCGTTTATTGAGCATATAAGAACCGTTGGAGAAAAAGCCAAACGTAACTTCTATGCCCTTACAAGAATATCGACATCGACTTGGGGACTTTCGTTCAACACGTTGAAAATTATATACGTAGCCACTTATCTGGGCTGTATGTGCTACGGTGCACCTGTGTGGGCTGACAAGGCTACGATAGGGGCGGCACGCCGTAAATTGCTTCAAAGTCAACGTCTGGCGTTGATATTTTTGTGTAAGGCATACCGAACAGTCAGTACTGAAGCGTTACCAGTACTCGCGGGCGTCCTTCCGGTTGACTTAGAGATACAGAGACGTGCGGCTATGTATTATTCCACTCGTGATAATATGAATACTGAATTCCTACCAACACGTGACCGCGCAAAGATCTCGCGTTTGTTTAATTCTCAATTGGTGGTTAATGAATACCTTCTAACTGAATGGCAAATCAGATGGGATTCGACTTCGAAGGGACGTCATTTGTACTTATTTTTCCCGAATGTGCGTGAACGCCTTGATAGAGCGTGGATAGAGGTGGACCACTGTGTCGCACAATTCTTGACGGGGCATGGCAACTTTAAGAGTAAACTATTTTCCTTCAATCTAGTGCCTTCGCCTCTCTGTCAGTGTTCTACGATAAATAATGAGTACGAACAAACTGCCCATCATATACTTTGGGAGTGCAGTCTCTGGCAACATGAGCGTAGCCTTATGCTAGACAGTTTGGTTGTGACATCTGGAGTCGTATATTACATGGACCTTGTGGCAACTAAGGAGAACTTCCGTGCGTTTTTGCCATACCTATTATTGGAAACAAGTTTGAAAAATCAAATAGGCCCCTTAAAATATTAGCAGAATCCGTGGTGCCTTACGGGTGGACTAGCCTTCATTGGTCCGCCTGTAAGAGTCTTCCTTTTTGAGGTTGTATCGACCGTTTATTAATTCTTTGCTTGTCTCCCGCTTTGCAAAGGAGGGAAGTGGAATATGTATTTCCGACTCCTCCTATCTACCTTTTTAATTAAATTTGTTGCGGGTTCCAAGACAATTTAGCGTTCCCCTGGGACTCGCCGAGGGTCAAACCTCGGTGTCTTCAGTGGTGACCACTGTAGATCCTGGCTTACAGGAGTAACAGTGGTGGGAATGAGTGGTGGGATTAGTCCCAAAAAAAAAAAAAAATACCACAAAGCAAAGCTAATTAAACCAATCATAAATACAGGCTTACAAAAACAATATCGATACTGCGTTGAGTCGAGATCGCATCGGGTCGACGCACCGAGCGAGACGCAATAAAATGAAACGAAATAAACTGCGCGCGCGCATCGTGCGGTAATCGTGCGCCTTTGATCTCGCCGCCAGCCGTTCTCCTTCCCCCCCGCACTTAACTACGACTTTATTACGAGTAATTTGTGATTGTTAACGGTATAATTAAAGCTTGATTAAAATAGCTCTTATTAATTATAATTGTCGATGGGCACGGGAAAAAATCGACCTTTCAACATCGAGAGAAATACCTATAATTGCAATTCGTTACAGGGCACAATTTTTTCCATTTTGTTTTTCAATTATTGACATGGAATTTATATGCGGGCCTGTTGGTCTATCGGTTAGACACCCTGGTCGCTACCCAACAGGTCGTGGTTTATTTCCCACCAAGTGTCTGTTTTATCTATTTAAGTATGTATCAGTTGTCTGGTTTCCATAGGCTACAGGCTCTGCATAGTTTGGGATCAGATGACCTTGTGTAGATTGTCCTAGAATATATTATATGATATACATATGGCTTTTTGTCATATTTAATTTATTAAATACAATGTAAGTATACATACATATGTACATACAAATTGTTTTCCAAAAAATGCTGCATAGTGACTTTTCCGCGGCAAACATAATAATAGCATAGTACGGTATAATTCACGTGTTGAACTATGTAAAACAAACTATTTTTAAAAAAATAAAAACCGACTTCAAAGTAAATTATCTAAAAAGCATAAAATAACGAAAATATATTGAAGTCGGTGCTAGCACATCATGTTATCTAAGACTAGCACGAGCTGACACCGACTTCAATATATTTTCGTTATTTTATGCTTTTTAGATAATTTACTTTGAAGTCGGTTTTTATTTTTTTTTAAATAGTTTATTTAACACTTTTTAGTGACTTATTTTACCAAAATAGGTATCAGCACTATCACGCAACTCCAACGTCTACGTTACAATAACTTACTGAAAACATAAAAAGTTTATATCTCTTAAACTACTTGACCGATTTTGATGAAACTTGTACTCTACCCTAAGTTGAAAAATACTCTAACTATTGCAAAAAGAATTTTCAAAATCGGACTTGCAGTTTCTGAGAAATCCGTGGACAAACCTACATACATACATAAATACATGTACATACCTACATACATACATACATACATACACTCATAAAATTTGGTAAATTTGTTTAGAAGCCCACATAGACTAACATATATTAATATTACGCATTTTTATCAATATTACATACATACGCGTCGAATAGAGAACCTTCTTTTTGAAGCCGGTTAACAAGTTTCTATCTGGGAAAGGCAATGATAGCAGCGGAGCCGTGACCCGCGGCGTCTGCGCAGTTAAAACGGCAAAAACGAACCGAACAACTCACAAATTGCCGCCCCTAATTACCCAGGTAGGCGGCCGCACAAAGTGCTAACCTTTTTTATTACAAAAAGTGCTAAGTTATTCAGAAACAGGTCCGCGGCACCAATAAATTTGATTCCGAGCTCCACAATGTGTATAAATTGAGATTTAACTTCATATTGCAAAGAAATAAAGTCAAAAAAATATCAATCGTGATTAAGTTTTTGCTAAAGTGATTTATAATGTTTTGGCGCACTTTTGGACGGCGACGCAAATTTTAAGATATAAATTGTAATGAATGTCAAATATTTAATAATAATAATAGTAATTGTAATAAAAAAGATCTCTTGAAGATAATTAAAACGCAGATAAGATCGTCAAAATCGATCCCAGCGAAGCGGAAGACGAAAATAACTAGCATAACAATAACGACTCAAACTCGAACAGCATCAAAAACTTTCTTTCATCCGTGAAACACGCGGCCTTTATGCCCCGACATTATACTCGGATACCTGCGCTAATGATAGGGTGCCGCTTCAAAGAATAACTCTGGGGACTTCTCAATAACACCTTAGCAGCTGTACCTGGTACCCTCGCCGGAACGACGGTAAAAACACTGATAATTTTAACACAATGCGCCACAAAGGCGCCGACCGATGTAGGGAAATGGGTTATCATGCTAGTACGCAACTCATTTATCTGCCTTTTAAAAATACTTTATTGTTTTATGGCGATCGAGATACGCAATGTTCTGAAAACAGCATAATACGTTAGATAAAGTTTTAAATAAAACGGTACGCACTGTTTTTATGGATATATCTAAAACTTAGCTCGCTATGAAGCAAAAAATTTTTAATAGAATCGTGCCAAAAGCTATTGAATAATTTTGTTTCGGAGCCAATTTGGCATTGAAAGCGAATCCACTTTACATAAATCTAGTCTACATGCATCCCGTTTATTTACAGTCAAAACAGTTTTGTTAGTTCAAAGCAGCGGCGTTAAAATAGCTAGAGGTAAAGGTGTGGGTGCTTTAAAATTGGCTCATTACCACCTTCCCGAGAGCTAAAAGCCAGTCTTTGTTGGCCTCGGTCGTCTGTTTGCACTGGATTTAGAATTTGAAACTATAAAAAATGTAGAGGAAATGTGTATTTGTTGATGTGAAACGAGAAATTGTTTGCAGAACCCATTTAGATGAGGATGTTTTATCTCTCCATCGGAATGATTTAGATTTTAGAACGGGCGCTCGCGTCGTATTACGTTGCAAACTAGCCGGTGCGATCTCAACAAATCATCGGCCCAGAAATGTGACTTTAATTGCCCAATCTAGAGGTGAATGACCGGTGCCGCCGGAGTTGTGCCCGAATCTGATGGAACTCTTCGTGAATGGATCGGCCCACTAAGTTGGAGATGTAGAGATCTGGCCGATATAGACCAACTTATAGCGGCTTCAGTGAATTCTGGAAAACTTTTGTAATATAAGTATAAGTTTATAGTGAACCTAAACCGCCAGAGAATTGAGACCACTTCTATGTTTGGAAATAAAACGCGTGCCACTGAGATTTCTTGTGCGATTATAACTGCAGCTCTTCGCTGTCGTGTATTTCTTTGAGAAAACGGAATAGGAAATTATTTTAACGTGACTTGCTAAGAGATAACACTTAAAAGATAGCTGGATAGTTTTAAAATAATTCACTATTTCGGTGATCTAAAGAATTTTTGAATTAACATAACACTATCAAAATACGGAAATATAAAGCTGTCGAAAACCCATTAACAGTTACGGTGTGAGGAGAACAAACGATGACGATCATGATTATTCATAAGAGTCGACTGACCTCGCCGATAAACTGAAATGATTACAATACGAATAGAGCTCCTCATAATCCCTAATTGAAAGCCAGAAATGGCAAAGTGTTACTTCAAGTAATCCGAACTGTGTGCCAACAATCCTCAAAACGGGACCATCGTGGCAAATTTCATATACACCTGGAGATATAAGATATATATATATGGTTTTAAAGCGATGCCGCCGATAAAGTGGCATTAACCGATACACATCGGCACTTAAGGCAAAGATAACAGCGATTCGATAAGGCATATAAATAAAAATAAATAGTTACTCTTGGGTTATAACGTTGTAAAGATATCACTATCAAGCGCGCCATATTAGACGCATGAAAGTGCCGGTAGTATTTTATTGATTCAATGATGACACACTGGCGATATTAATCCAGCATTATTTGCAACATTTACTGTGTTAAAAGCGGGATTATCGGGAGCGCGTACGCGGATTATCTTTATCTGTGCAGTAGGGGTTTCAAATGAAATTCTATTAGTATTCTCATTTTCAAGTCCAGTAACGTGAGTTACAATGTTTTTTTTTTTTTTTTTTTTTTTTTGTATGAATAGTACTGTTGGCCGCAGATGGCCATTACAGCTTCACCGGACAAGAGGGGCGAGCGCTTTGAGCGCTCCAGCCCGGACGAGTTACAATGTGTGTACAATGGCTTCATACGTAACTGGTTCGCTGAGTTTGTTGCGAAGCTCTCAGATCCAAGATTGCGCCGATTCGGCTCGTTTGATGTGCTGATATGCGGCAGCTATTTGTTGTCAGTTATCGCTCACGTCTCGCCGCCCACACTTTAATATTTATCACATAAACAACGCCGAACTCTTTATTTGGAACGAGAATTAGATTATCAACATTTATGATACCTTTAAAACAAGAATTTGGGGTCGTTACACCAAAATGTATTGCTGTAAAATTCTTTCAAGATGTTATCTGGCATAAATGTGGCATTGAAGTTTTCAGTGCAATTGGAAATCTAGATAAAGCTACTGATGATAAATCAGCGTTGCTGATTGTAATCATTGTATGTAGGTAGGTATGACTAGAAGTTTTATTCCCGTGTGAAATCGTATGGCACAGGGATAGTAACATTTAATACAATGGAATAGATAGCATATGAATTCACCCCACACGGACCAGAATATCAGTTTCGCGGACCATGAAATCTATTCAAGTAAAAGTCGTAAAGTATTGCCACTGACAATGGGGCTGTAACATAAAGTTTGAAATATTGGCCCAGCCCCGACAGACAGGGGTGTAAAAATTGTTTCGCCGCATGTTGCCTTTGAATCTTTTTTTATACAGTTCACTATAACAAACTTTTTTGGTTTAATAGTAATTATCCTAATGTATTTAACGAGTTCTTTGAAAAGCTAATTAGAAAATGGAGTAACGCTTTCTATGTTTTACTGACTTTTAATAAGATTTGGTTAAATATTTAATTCAATCAATTTTTATGTTAAAAAAATTGATTTGTTTTATTATACTTTTAATCAAAATGTAATTAGTTAGAATTATGATGAAAGTTTTTGAAGTTAATAACTTACCGCTTCCTCTGCCTCCTTTTGATCTTTGTGGCCCATCAGATTGGGCATGGCTGTGTAGTTGTATCCCAAATCCTGGCATAAAGGCAGTTTAATCCTCTCGCATTTTCCACCTTCTCCATCTTCCTGGTCAGCAGCCACCAGCCACACACCAAGCAGTAGTACACAGAAAATCCGAGCCATAGTATTTTATTATTCACAACAAAAGAAAACAGATACACTAGCTAGTTTATCATGTCATATTCAGTCACAAAATCACTGTAAACACTAAGTTAATCGTAAACATAGTTTTATGTAATAAAACAAAATATACGTCCTCCTTCGTCTATAGTTCGACGCAGACTGATTCGAATTTCGAACGCGGCGCGGCGTTTCTATTCAAAGGCAAAGGCACGAAACCGGTCGGCCGGTGCGTTCAGAAACATGCATATGTTCCGATAAAAGGTCTGAACGCATGAACAGGGCATTAAGATGAAAAGAAAAAAGAAAAAAAAACGAAAAGGGCCTAATTCGTGTACGGCTCACTGCAATCACTGGGAGTAATTTCAACTGTCTCTCTCGCTCTTTCGCGATGGAAAGGGATATAAGGAACAATGAAGAACGTATAAAATTAAGTGTATCTGCCCATGAGGTTGGATTTTATTTTACCAAATTGCTGCAATAAAAGTGTTGGGTAATTGAGAGATTCAAAAAATTTTATTACGAAGATTCCACGTTATGATAGATCGTGGGCGCCCTCTTCAATTATTAATTATGTTCCAACATTAATTGATAATCGTGTATATCAATATTAAACATAAAAACCCTTTATAAAAATCCAATATTATAATTACAAATAACCAATTTGTAATTATGATATTGGATTTTTAAAGAAAGTTTTTTCGTACTTCATACGGCACAACGCGCGTTCTGCTAATTCGCTTATCCCAAAGACATTTACGAACGCGCTCACAATCATGAATTAGTAGTAATGATCATTTCCAGTTCCTGAAAACGGATCATTTCGACAACCGAAGTTATATAATCCTTTTAAACTCTGTTATTGAGTAGGGAGATATCCCTAATATAATCGATAGATTATCTCGGACACAATAATGAAACATAAGGTAATAAACAGCTCAGAGAGTCGTTATAATCAGATTTAAAAAAATACTTTATTTAGAATTAACGTTGATTAATTTATAGGCCATAGCGAAGAAAATTTTTATTTTCAACAAAACATGTTACATGTGTAACAAGTTTTCATTAAACGTGCTTACGTTCGAGTGTAGAGCGCGCTCTACTAAAAAGATTTTTGAAGGAAATATCGCCTAATTTCTTGTTGCAATATTATAAATTATACTATGATAAAATGATGATTGAGATCATTATGTATATTTACTGAAGAATTTATATACCCCCGGGCAGTTATATTATAAATAAAAGATACGTTACCTACTAAGCAATTGACGATTGCAAGTGGCTCAGCACTCACGCATATTGCAACATCACACTAATGCATTATTCTATAAAACAAATTGTGTCGTTTATATACGGGATGTAAGGAACATCGTACCGAAATCTGATACCAGGGATCCAGTACATGATTCTGAACATCTAGAATGTTCAAATTTTTCATCGGCTTTTTCATGAAGTTCCAAAAAAAATGCGGCTTTTTTTAAATAAAATTAGTATAATATAATTATTGGTAAAATAATAAAGCCTAATTTCAATTTAAAAACAATAAATTACTTATTTGTGCAAAATTAGCAATCCACTGCTGAACAAAGGCCTCTCCCTTAGAAGGGAGGGGTTGCCATACAAAAACCGTACAAAAAGATACATTGCCGTTCCTTAACAGTTATGAATTCTTTTTTATTCTCTACATAGTACAAAACAAAATCGCCTTCTGCGTTTGTTTGTATATCCCCTAACTCCTCCTAAACCATGTCACGGATTTTTAAGCTGTTTTTACCATCAGTTAGATGAATTTTCACTGAAGGTTTATTGTATGTACAAAACTATAATACACCCGCGCGAAGACGCGGCGGGTCGCTAGGTTATAAATATTTGTAAGACACTGAGCCAAAACAAATAATATTTAATACCCGCCTTTTATTTTGTTCCACTGTTGAGCACGGGCCTCCCTTCAATATGAAGGGGCT
Source organism: Furcula furcula (assembly GCA_911728495.1). Taxonomy (NCBI): domain Eukaryota; kingdom Metazoa; phylum Arthropoda; class Insecta; order Lepidoptera; family Notodontidae; genus Furcula; species Furcula furcula. Next base: position 20,927,936 of record OU452259.1, on the reverse strand, counting down.
TAAGCCATAGTCCACCACCCGGGGATGGCGGACTTCACACGTCATTCGAACTTTCACAGACATGCAGATTTCCTCACGATGTTTTCTTCACCGAAAGCTAGTAACAATCGCACAAAGACGATTCGCACATGATTAATTAAAGAAATCAGAGGTGCGAGCCGGGGTTCGAACCTGCGCACGTTGTTGCCAAGGCAAGCGCTCGCCCACTGAGCTGCTACTGCTTAGCTTGTTTAGCTGCACATAAAACATGTTTATTTGCTATAGTCGTGTTTTAATCTTCGGAGCAGAATAGGACCAGTGACAATACTGTGTTCTCTTTACTTAGGCTCACTATCTCTTTCCTACCCATAACAAATCATCAGTCAAGGACAATGTATCTTCTTCTTTCTTCTTCTTTCTCCTCCCCATTTCCCATTTCATTTGGGGTCGGGTCTCCTCGTACGTTTGCGCCAGGACTAACTGTCCTGGGTGTCATCGACATTGATTTGTTTGAGGTCTTTAGCCACGTTTAACCACCAGGTATATAAGGGGCCTCCTGTCTTCTTCTTTCTACCTACTCTTTATTACATACTAGGCGTGAAGATTCCCAAAATCTCTTCCATCGTCAAGATGCTCTGAAGCATGAACCAGCTAGCCGAGAGATTCCCGCGAGTGCTTTTATCTTTCAGTCCGGCATCCAAGCAGAATACACAATTAGGTCCCTTCATTACATCACTCCAATAACACCTTTGATACTTTCCATCCTCACAACCGAAAACCAACCTTAAATTAAACATCCTAACACTTAAATCATCAAAGCAAATGTATCTATCTTCTGAACACATCTCGTCCAGTTTACTACGGTCTGTGTATCGAAGAGATACTGTTTGATATTGAAAGACACGGGGAGTTCACATGGGTTTGGACGGTCGGTATGAATAGCTGCATTGTGTGAGAGGGACAGGTCGAGCTGAAGTCAAAGACGCCGCCAGCGCGGTGCGCGTACGCAGCCGGACGCCAACGGAATGCCTAATTAAGGACGCATGCGTGGACTGTGGGGTGACGTGTGCGGTGCGACAGCATGCGATGCGCAGGCACAGTAGCTTTTAAAAAATGACCATTCAAAAGTGCTAGCGTTAAGCCTATTTGAAATAAAGATTTTTGAGTTTGAGTACCACTTTTTTTAATGTATTTTCTCTTTGGAAGAGGTGTTAATAGCGCAGTGGGCGACCGCTTGTCTTGGAAACAATGTGTGCAGGTTCGAACCTATTTTTTTTAATTAATTTGCGAATCGTCTTTGTGCGATTGCTGGTAACTATCGCAACTTTCGGTGAAGGAAAACATCGTGATGACACCTGCATGCCTGAGAAAGCCTAACTAGGTTTCGAATGTCGTGTGAAGTCCGCCAACCTGCACTTGGCCAGCGCGGTGGACTATGGCCTGAGTCCCTTCATCTTGAAGGGAGGCCCGTGCCCAACAGTGAGACATAAATAAGGGCTGGTATTATTATTATTATAGAGGTGCTGTATAATACAAGATCGCTGGTACGAGCATGTGACTTTTCATCATCATCATGGTACCAATTTGGGTTTAATTCTATAAACTTCATGTTCGTGCAAGAATTCGGACGATCAATACGATGCGATTGTCATTTATGTCATGCGTAATCGCAAGTGATCTTGTTATTAAACAGTACTGTGACATGGGTCTAAATACGCACGAGTACATAAACTGTTAGTATTCTTTCATAAATAGCTCCGTTGTTTGTTGTCTATCGTTTGGCTGAACCTTTTTTTTTTCGTGCGGAGATCCTTTATGGATACCCGCACCGCCACGGGGGTAGCTGTGCGCGTTATGTCGGACTACTGACAGAGTGTCAGCTACCGACTAAAACCCCACGGTGTTCCTCCTTCCGCTTATGGGGCGGTTAAGCATTCTTCCATGACCATGCCAGCGGCTGCTCGCTTTTCAGTGAGCCCTCCGTGTTCGTTTGGCTGAACCTAGTATCAGAGTTGGTCAAGCTACGCTCAGGCCTCTGAGTTCACCTAACGACTGCTGTATAGATAACCGGGACCTACTTTTTACATGCTCTCTTAAGTAAGAAGACACCGGGCTCTGCACAGTATCTAGTGCAACAGACTTGAATTGCTTTTTTTTGGAATCAGTCATCATGATGCTGTCGCCGATATGCCGTTGATGGGGATTGCCGTTGATGGTTAGACTAGAGTAGTAGATAGACACGAAGACGGAGATCGTCAAGAGCAAATATCATTTCTAGAAGAGGGCTAATGACAAAAGGACAGTTTTTTGGGAGTACAGAAATGCGCGCCGCGAATGCAGGGCAATACTGAGCGAATCTTCTGCGATTTCACCCACATAATCCAACGCTTCTGTACATAGTTTGTTTAGTGTCTGTATGAAGTAGTAGTTTTAGACGAACATATAAATCTAATACCCGCTATCACTAGCGCCCCACCCAGCCCACATACACTCCGGAATCGTAATTAAAACGTCAGATATGGCGGCGCGGTGCGCGCACGCAATCGGTGCCGCCGTCGCTATCGACGCAATGCAAATATCGATTGTTCCCCGCAGGAAGACAACGATCATTAATCGAATATTAATATCGAGTTGATATCAAAACAATGCCATATATCAAGTAAAGGCGCCGACAGAAAGGATGCCCAAATTGTTTGTGAGGAACGTACTTAAAACTTCGCTAAAAGTGTACAATGTCCGGCGGGCGCATGATTTGGGCTACACCATGTATTAAATTGCCCCTGGGGTGTCCGGATATGAATAACACCCTCCTATCGACGGGCCCGTTGGTCTAGTGGTTAGACACCCTGTCCGCTAACCGATGGGTCGTGGGTTCGATTCCCACCAAGTGTCTGGGTGTTATTTATCTATTTAAGTATGTATTTAAAAAAAATGTATATATGTATTAGTATCAGTTGTCTGGTTTCCATAGTACAGACTCTGCCTAGTTTGGGATCAGATGACCGTGTGTGGATTGTCCCAAGATATTATTATTATCTCCTCTCGTTGGGTGTCCGTATTGGTATTGGTATTGGTATAACGGGCTGGTTTCCGCAACTCCACGTCGAAGCGCGTATTTTGCGTGCGGGTGGGAATGAATTTATTCGATCCACCCCAACTCCTCGAGAAAGGCCAGCAGGCGCCTAATGCCGCTGACGATCTCTCGGAGAGTACTCGGGTTGCCGAAGTACTTAGCCCTGTATGTTGCGACCTCCGGGCAACTCAGTAGCACGTGGGCCGCTGTCTCCTCCTCCTCCATGCACGCTCTGCACAGAGGACTGTCTGTGAAACCTATGACAAAAAGGTGTTTATTAAATGATCCATGTCCAGTTATGGCCGCCGTGACTACACGCAATTGTTGTTTTGATAGTCGAAGCAGCTGTTTGGTGATGCTGCCATCGAGGGCCAGAAGCGCCTCTCTGGCCTGCCTGCACTCGCCGTGGTTCGTCCAGGCTTCATTATGTTTGTCCCTAGTGCGCTGTCTTACCAGGGTGCGTAGATGGCCGAAGGGGATTGGCACTATAGGTTCAGGTCCTACGGCGGCCATAGATGATCCTCTTCTAGCGAGCTCATCCGCTGCATCATTGCCACGGGAGCCACTGTGTCCCTTAATCCATTGAATGGTTATGTTGTTGAAAATGTTGTTGTGGGTGTCCGTAAAAGGCGACTAAGGGAAAACAAGAAGACGAGCAACAGCGTCTTTCCATTGGATTACCTACTACTTAAACTGCAATCCCCAAGACGCCTGCCAAACGTGGAGATTTTGGCAACTCTTTCCTTCTGAGGGAAAGGCCTTTGATTAGCATAGGATGTCTTTCGGCTACTGATGGTGTGCCATAATAATTTGCCAGGCACTGTAATAATTCGTGGTTGCCACTTATCACATTTTCGTTCGTCGTTCGCTGCATATGCAGTATCTTTGCAAAATCGTAATTTTGGCTGCAGATGGCCATTACAGCTTCACCGGACAATAGGAGGCAAGCGCTTATAGCACTCTAGCCTTAACGGCAGAAGTAGCGACGAGCTCAAGGGCACCTCAGGGAGGCACGGCCTCGGCTTGGGCTGTCGCTTAAGAGAGAGCTGAATTTACCACCGGTTTACAACGCGCCCCCACTGAGAAGAACCGGCAAGAAACTCAGTGGGGTTCGCAAAATCGACTGTGATGTCATCGCAAAGTAGAAAAAAAACCGTCAAGGAATGAAATATACAAAGTGACTTTTTGTATATTTCATTCCTTGACGGATTTTTTTTTAAATATATTACTAACTTAACGTCATAGTACGTATGTCACCAGAAGCCCAGGTGTAATTATTATTTATACAATTTTGTAGCCAGCGCAGTATTTTCGTTACCGACACTACTCTTTGCCTCGGAACAAATTAAGCAATGTTTACAAATTGCTGCTACAAATTACCTAGTATCTAATGGAGGTCACTTGCCCTTCCACCTAATAAACAGTTTCCATTAACTACTGAGCTTTTAACATTTCCATAATTAAGTAGTTACTATGAAAATATATGTATCTTATAAGAGGAATTTGCTGTGCCTATATTACTTTGACAAATGACTATCAAATAGGCACCTATTAGCAAGCCTATTAGTTAATTGAAACACGTCGAAGGTCATATGTCAAGCAGTCGTCAAAGTAATTGACGACTCAATGCGTTCCAAATGAAGTATACGTAATAAAACTTATTTTATAGTATCCTACGTTGTAAAACGTACGTATATAGATTGCGCGAGCACGTTGCATACATAATTACAGCGTTAATTCGTGGATATTGTAGCGGTATTTTTACGGTTTAAAAGTATTATATGTATGTTTATCGTTTCAAAGAAAAGATTTCAACGCGCCCGCCCCCTGAGACACATTTTAAAAGTCATCTAAAAAGCTATAATGGCCATGACACTTGCCACATCAAACTTTGATTTCATCATCTTTATTAAGTATTCAATTTATTTTTAGACCAGCTGTAGCCCGCGGCTTCGCCCGCGTTTACTTTGTTACTCAAACGTGTTTTGAATTATGGATCGAGGTTTTTTAAAATATTGTTTACACTAATGTTGTCTTTTAATTACGCGAATGCTACACATTGAAATCAAACTACTTTTACGGATTTAATCGCGGTTTATTTTAGCTTTTAATATCCCGACGTTTTGAATGCATTGCAGCACCCATGGTCACAGGCATGTTGTATGTCCTTTTGCACAATTATGCCGGTGTATCCTCAGGTCTTTTTAGTTATTATTGATGGTCCGATATTCGGACGATCGATTTCAATATTTTTCATACTTTTATTAACCCTGATCTACTTAGTAGGTATCAAGTATGTAGCCTGTATTTTTATGTAAGCTATCATAGCTCCCATTTCTTAAATATTTACTTCTTTATTTAAAAAGATACTGTACTTATTTTGCAATTCCATTAAAAAACTTATGAGGTTGTTAAGTGGAAACCATTTGGTAACCCCATTGGTGGATGCCCTTAGCGGTTGATTTTCGAAAAATGCTGGAAATTAGTTTATTGAATAGTTTTGTTCAGTTCATTCACGGAGTTTCGTTACCATAGTTGCATTATAGCATTAAATGGAGATCTTTTTTCACGCAAACTTTAAGGATTTTTCGAAGAATGCCGGAAACGGTTTTTTAGATTCTTGTATGCAATACATAAAATATGTCGTGTGGCTGTAGGAATAAAATATTTTTTGGAACTCAATTGAACGCGTTTAGGGGTTAATTTAAAAAAATGTCATGGATTACTTCAATATGACTAATGTAAAGTGTCATCAGTGCAGCAGGATTTTTTTTTGCGTTTGATACTCCATCGCCATGCTAAAAACCCGTTAAGGGTTGATTTTCAAAACAAATGTGTTAGATGTGTTTCTCAATTTTGATGAGTAAACTGACAAAGTTTCGTGTCTTTGATAAAATATTTTTTACATACAAACTTTGATACCTCATTTGATTTTCGAATAAAACATTGCACATTTTATCCGGTCCTATTGAAATTTGTATAAAATCAGTACATTAGTTTACTCTCCTGAATAAAAAAAGAATCATCGAAATCGGTTCATATTTGTCAGAGTAATGTAATGGAGAACATCAGTTTCATGGTTTTTTAACCGATTTCAAAGAAGGAGGTTGTATATATTCTTTTATTTACCAGATAAATTCCTACACATCAATCATGGTTCTCCAGGAAGTTCTTAACCGGTTGTGATAAAATTTATACATATTGATTACAGTGGTTCCTTCTTTCGAGTAAAAAATAATCATTGAAATTGGTAAATATTTGCAGGAGTTGGACCATTTTTGTCCTTAAAAAGCGATAAAAACATCATCTTTTAGGCATTCCTACAGTTTATTCTGAGTCGCCATTTTTGTTTTTTCAGGTACTGCTTATTTGTAAGTAATATTTTTTATGGGATCCAATCAGTGGAGCGACCTATCCGTACCAGAAAGACTTTTTGAAATCAGTTCATAATTGCCAGAGTCATGCGCGAACATACATAGAAAAAAAAAATATGTACAGACAAATTGAGAACCTCCTCGAAGTCTGTTAAAATGCTGAAAATTTGTTTGATTGTTGGGTTGAGTTTACTTACAGAGTTTCGTAACTGTTAGCTGCATTATAACTTAAATGGAAATCCTTCTGCATGCAAACTTTGAAACCATTAATTGACCTTAGGGGTTGTTTTTCGATGAATGAAGGAAACAGGTTTCTTAGATTCTTATGTGCAATACATAAAATAAGTCTTGTGACCGTAGGGTAAAAAAACATGATTTGGACCCCAATTAATCCCTTTTGGGAGATAATAATAAAAAATTGCACATGGATTTCTTTAATTTCATGAATGCATCCGCAGTGTCCATGTTTTTTTTTCGCATTCTTACTCGAAAACCGTACTAAAACCCCGTCAAGGGTTGACTTTTAAAATGTGTCAGACGTGTTTCTCAACTTCTTTTGATGGCAAAGTTTTGTGCCCGTCTGAAGAAAAATATTTTTTTGCAAACTTTAGGGTATCTATTAGGTTATAGAGGTTAATTTCCGAAAAATGCAGAAAATTTGTTGTTATGTTGAGTTTATTTAATGAGTTTTGTGACTGCAGCAGCATTATAGATAAAATGAAAATCCTTCTTCATACAAACTTTGCAACCTCATAAAATGACCTTAGGGATTGTTTTTTGAAGAATTTGTGTGCAATGCATAAAATAAGTCCAGTGACTGTAGGACAAAAAAAAACACTTTTTGGACCCAATTGGACCCTTTTAGGGGTTGATTTTCAAAAACTATTTACACATGGATTGCTTTAGTTTGATTAATGCATTTGCAAAGTTTCATCAATGCAGCATAATATTTTTCAGCGGTTCAAACTTAAAAATCATACTTAAACCCCTTTAAGGATCGATTTAAAAAAAGTTGTGATACAGGTGTTTCTTTATTTCACTTGTTTAGTACGTTGACAAAATTTCGTGTTAGTGAGGTGAAAAAAAAAATGTTTTCCATCCAAACTTTGAGACCTCATTTGACCACTTAGGGGTTGATTATCGAAAAACGCTGAAAATTAGTTTATCCAATTTTTGTATTGAGTTTATGTACCCAGTTTCGTTACTCTAGCTGTATTAAATGGAAATTGTTCTACGTGTAAACTTTCCAACCCCATTAAAAGACCATAGGGGTTGTTTTTTGCAAAATGCCGAAAATAGCTTTCTTACATTCTTGTGTGCAATACATAAATTAAGTCTTATGACTGTAGGTCTAAAAACATTTTTGGACCTCAATTGGACCCCTGAAAGAGGTGATTTTCAAAAAATGATTATTTATAAAATAATTGCTTTAGTTTGATAAATGTATTCGCAAAGTTTCATCAAAGCAGCATGATATTATTTTTCCGCGTTTCATACTCAAAAACCATGCTAACAGTAGCCCGATTCTCGTAATAACAAACAGTCCAAATAGCGGTGACGTTTTGTTGTCGTTAGATCGAAGTCCTATCCAAAATCGGTATTCTCGTATACCATATACGTAGTTCGATAGGACTTCAACTCAATTGGATCGAAACTAAACGATTAGTCAACGAGTCATTGTTCTGTACGTTTTGCTATTCCCTGATAGATGTCGTCCTAATCAATTTTTGGTCTTGGTAGGAGTTTTGTGAGATAAGCTATGAGCTTAGGCTTTGGGAAACTCGAGATTAATTCGTTTCCGTTCCCTCCACAAACATACTAATTGTTTATTAATTAAAATACGTGTTTTTCTCTATTTATTAGTTTATTCTATCTCTCTATTATTACTCTATATTACTCTAATTATATTTACGTTAAAACCATCTCGCTCACACTATCTTCTAATTACTCTCTTCACTCACAGCATACGATCCTATTTTCGTCTCACTCACTCACTCCTAGCTCTCATGTTCCAGTTTAGTGCTACAATCAATATATCTCTAACATGAGCTCTATCATGCCTTTTTTTTTTTTTTTTTTTTTGTTGTCGAGGAGGAAACCTTCATAAGGTACCCGGTCTCCGAGGGGGCGGAGGCCAGGTTATGTGGGGTTTTTACCCACCAAAACCTCCCCGGTGGCCTTCATCGACGCTTATAGAGAGACTCTGGGCACTCCGTTCGGACCTTCGCCAAAGTCTCTCCAGCGCCAGACGCTCGCCAGAGCACGCCCCGAGGGGGAGCTGAGATGCACGCTCCCGCCGGCACCCTCGCGGTGCTCACGACGACGCAGGGCCTACACCGCGTCGTCGCCCGCCTCGGGGCCGCATTTAGTAGGGACGCACAGGGCCCCCACCCTATGCGTCCGCGACCCACGAGCCCCCTTTAAGGCAGGGGATACCTCGTCACATTTCTATTAGGCCCCTGACGATGGGGCCGGAGTGCCGGAGCGTATAGCGCCACCGTTCCGACGCTGTCGCCTCCGCCGAGCGGGATCAGCCCTCTCCCGATCACGTTCCGCGGCCTCCTTCTGGGACATAACGGTCTCGCAGAAGGAGGCTACGGCCCTCCACGCCGATTCCTCCGCCAGCATAGCCGATGCTACTGCTGGCAGAGAGAGTGCAATGGGCGATTTAAAGAAAGACTGTTCGATGTGTTAGTTATTTAATACTGTCCTCTCTGCTACGATACATTGGCTTATAAACTAATTATGTTATACATCTAGGTATACTTAGGTGGCGTACTTAGGTAGGGGGACTAGGTACACACTACACCACCCCCCTTAATTTAGAAAATTTAAATACACATATTTAAATTTTAAATTTGTTCTAACCCATATGATATAACAAAACTGAGTACATAGTAGATCTCAATAAAAAAAAATACGCATTTTGTATATAAAGTAAATGTGTTATCATAACCACAGTGTTCAGAACGATAGATTTTATTTGAAAAAAAAAAAATAAAGAACATTTATTAAAACGAGAGAATACCGTAGCGGTTGCGCAGGCCACTACCTAGTATGCCCCAATTTTAATAAATAGCAATCTCAAAGAAACGATATACGGAACTACAAAAAAAAAATCTTTTATAAAAAATGTATATAAAAATGATAATGGTTAAAAAATATATTCCTAGTAAAATTCAAACTAGAATCTAAAATTAAATATGTAAGTATGTAAATTAAAAAAAATAGTTTTCTAATAATAAAATCTTAATATTAATAGTAATATATAAATTCTAGTGCTAAAAAAATATAAAATTAATCATAGTAATTATAATTCCATGTGCATGCTACATTTAATCTAACTTGAGTCAGCACTAGTTAATAATATATTTTTATCATATTCGTGTATTCAACCTAAGGTTAAAAAAATCCATTTAGTTATTAACTTTGAATATATTCAAGCTTTGAATACATTATCTTTCAGTATCGCTTATCATAATTTATAAATATAACTTTAGTTGCCAGGCTAGGCTCACTTGGCACTTAGCAACTGACACATACTCGTATTATTGATACTCGGCAATCGGCAATCGGCAAGGTACACATTTTTATATTTTTAATGGTAGGCCTACCTTTTTTAACACGATACTTACGCAGGATACAAGGATTATATTATCGTGTATACACATAAACATTATTATTCATTATTATTAATTCAGGCAGTCCGTTTAACACATCCTAACAACTAATAAACATTCCATGTGTCCAAGTTGTCTTCACGAATGGTGCTCGACCTAAACATGATCAGCACAACAAGGATTTCGTGCCTGCCTTGTATCCTGGTGTACCTTGCTATAAATACTTTAATATTCGCTCAACAATGCATCGTCAGCTACTGTTGATAACGAATTTTACCTATATACGCAGTAATCATCGCCCATAAAACATTTCATTTCCCTATCACAATTCCAGTCAGAATAAACTCCACTGCTTATAAGAATTCCAAACAAACTCATAGGTGATCAGTCTACTTGTTAGTTGGTTCTTATCCGCGAATGCTGATTATTCGTGACATTCAGATCCTCGATAGCGCATTTGCAACTGCATTACCGGGACCTTCTATATATTTTACTAACAGCTAAACCCTTCTGAAATCTTGCTAAAACTAAATTCTCTATCCAAATAACTCTTTCATAATAATAATAATTATTTCAGAAATTAAATTTACCACAAAAATCACTTATAATAAATTTAAAACATTTCTAATGATTCTCTACTAGAATTAAAAGTAAATATGTCTGCATTTACGACGCTTTATTAATTACATTCGTTTAATAAAATAATAAAATTAAAAATTAAATACGTCATTCTTATATCATCACTATATCGCTAAGTACATGTTTCAACTATAGCTTATTGCCATTATCATCTACTTTGCTTCTCATTATATGATCATATTATTTTGTAATATCCATGTACTTACCTATTTAATACAATAATTACCCGATTCGTTCTACTTTCCTTTTACAAAAAAAAGTATCCTCATATTTTCGTTAGTTACCATTCCAGAATAAATATTACATACAAAATTCAACATCTTTCCCCTGTAAATAATAAAAGTGTAAAGATCCAATTTCATTACGATACAATTAAAGATAGTCTAAACCAATGCATAATGACATCTTGTTGACATGACACCTGAGACGAAATTACACACCTGTAAGACACTCGCGTTGGTATGCAGAGTCATACCTAATTTGACCGCATGATTTTACAATTACGTCTGTTACTAAGTTAAATTTACTTGTTTTGTTTAATTTTAATTTACGTATTTCTAATTTTCAAGCAGCTTTCCATGTCCGGGTCCCTCAGACACTATCTTATCTCCCGGCTCCATACACACATATCCATCGCACCAGCTCCTTGGACACCATGCCATCTCCCTGCAGCAAACTTGACTTCCACAAACTGTCTCCTTTGTTGCCAAATACAATTCTACTGCTTTTTTATTACATCACACAACATAGTCTAGTTTTGTCTCCCGGCTCCGGCGGTATCCTTTATTCCTTATTGTTATACGAGTAGTATTTTATTATTCTTCATTTCCGTGATATTATTTTTATTTATTTGTTGAATCACTGATAGTCTTATTTAAAAATATCAAGTGTCTCATGTTTCACATTTAAAAGTTTTTTTTTTTCACCATTATTTGTAACACTAATAATTGTTTTTTTTTTCACGATTTTTATTGTCTTTTTTATATTATAATTAATACAAAACCCGGGGCTCAGCGCTGCCAAGGGGCAGCACTGGCAGGGTCGCCATGCAATGGGCGATTTAAAGAAAGACTGTTCGATGTGTTAGTTATTTAATACTGTCCTCTCTGCTACGATACATTGGCTTATAAACTAATTATGTTATACATCTAGGTATACTTAGGTGGCGTACTTAGGTAGGGGGACTAGGTACACACTACAAGAGGTCGTGTCCGAATCCGGTTGATTAGGATCCGCCGCTCCGAAGCCCATGCAGGGCACTCCTGGAGCGTATGCTGGGCGGAATCCCGGTCACCGCCGCAATGATGGCAAGTCGTCGTCGCCTCTCGCCCTATCTTATTCAGATAATCACCGAAACAACCATGTCCGGTGATTATCTGAGTAAGTCTGAAGGTGATTCGCCCACCTTTTCGCCTCAGCCAGGGTTCGAAGACCGGCAGGACAGCACCAACAACGCGCTTGCTCGCGTACCGCTCATCTGAGAGCCGCGAGCGCCATTGTTCGAGCGCGTGCCGTCTTTCCTCCCGCCGGATTGTTTCCAGCGCGGATGCGCTTTCACCCTGCTGGCGGAGGACGCGGATCCGGTCATAGACCCTCGCATCCATTTCCGCCAGGATGTCCAGGGGCGGAAAGCGCGCCAGGATAGTTGCCGCCTCATAAGAGATAGTGCGGTACCCTCTCGCGACCCGGATGGCCATCTTGCGCTGCAGACTCAAGATCTTAGTCCTGCAGCGCCGGACGCCCGACAGTCGGTGTGACCACACGGGCGCCCCATAGAGGGCCACGGATCGCAGGACCCCCGCATAGAGGCGGCGTACCTCCTCACTCGGTCCCCCAAGATTTGGCAGCAGTCTGTGCATGGCACCCGCTACCCTCTCGATCCGGGGGACTAGGCGCTTGAAGTGCTCTTCGAAACTCCAGCGCCCGTCCAGGATGAGACCAAGGTACTTCATGTACCGTCCCACCTGGACCTGCGAATCACCTACGCGAACCGTCGAGTCAGGTGGTTCCCTGCTCCTGGGCAGTTTATGGAACCATAGCGCCTCGGACTTGTGAGGCGCTATCTGGAGACCCAACTCGCGGATTTGGGCGACGACGACCTCTACACCAAGCTCGGCAAGCCCGATGGTTCTCTCAAAGGTTTCCCCCTCGGCCAACACCAACGTGTCGTCCGCATAACAGACGACTGTTACACCGGGGGGGAGATCCACACGCAGCACCGCATCGTACGCAAGATTCCACAAGTGTATCTCCCTCCGTAATAAGGTACCATCCTGTCCCGAGTACTGGATGGACCTGTCGCGCAGATACGCCCCGACTATGCCCTGCAGATAGGGGGGGACACCATGATGTTCCAGCGCCCCCCGTATCGCGGCCCAGGGCAGGGTGTTAAATGCGTTGACGATATCTAAACTTATCGCCAGCACCACCCCGCCCCGAGACACTACCTGTTCCGACAGGGTGCGGACGCGAATTATCGCGTCAATCGTCGAACGCCCCTGCCGGAAGCCAAACTGGCTATCGGACAGATCGGGGCCCACACGCGACAGATGCCCGCTAAGACGATCGGCAATTACGCGCTCGAAGAGCTTGCCGGCCTCGTCCAGCAGGCATATGGGACGATACGCAGAGGGAGAGTCTGCGGCCCTGCCTTCCTTCTTCAGGAGAACCAGCGCTAACACCCGCCCCGGAATACCATCGGGGCCGGGTGCAGTGTTCCGGCCACGCACGCGGCCTACGGCTCGGTCCAGCTCCTGCTCGGTCACCTCGAACTCGGCCAACCATTCGGACGGCGTCGGGGGAACTGAGGGACTCACTGGGGCCGCCGGGAAAAGCGTATCTATCACTCGTCCCAGCAGCGCCGGATCCATGGTCTCCGTGATCGGGGGCGCCCAGGGGCGGAGCTTTCCGAGCACCGCCTTATAGGGTCGCCCCGATGGATCCCTGTCCAGGCCCTCAAGGAGCTCGCTCCAGGACTGAGATCTAGCATTCGTTATGGCGATTTGAAGCGCCTTAGTGGCTACTCGGTACGCCCTGTAGGCTATAGCCTTCTCCTCCTCGGCTGTGGCTCGCCTTCTCCTCCGGGCTCTAGTGAACTGGCGTCGGCACCGCAAGCAGTCTACTCGCAACTGCGCGATCTCAGCCGACCACCAGTACGTCTGCCCAAATGGCTTGGGGTGTCTGGGGATTCGGGGCATGGAGGCGTCGCATATCGACGTCATCGTGCCCCGGAACCAGTTTGCCTCCTCCTCCGGACACCGGACTCCGGACGGAGCTCTATCATGCCTAGTCGCGTTCCATATACCAATTTTTACGTATTTATTTATATTTTACATATTTCGCCTTATCAGCTTTCTTTTTGTATTTCTTGCTGTGCAGACGAATTTGATAGTAAATACGTAAGTCCGTGGCTCATTTAAAAGTTATTTTATTACTTTGACTCTCACCACAAGAATAAGAAAAGCAAAAATCGTCTCAAATAACCAACGTTTGTTCAACGACTCTTGAATCGCGAAATTTGACGCTTACTCGTTGGCATCCGATCGGTAGTGACGTCATTTTCATACGAGAATACCATTTAGTCAACGTTATAAAACGATTGAACGACGATTATTATACCAGAATACGCTCCAACGATAGTTTAATCGAACGACTTTTAAATTGTTGCCGTTGAAGTAAAATCGACGGACGTGAATACGAAAAGTGTTTAAACTACTGAGTCGCTACGTTAACGTTATTGTTTTGATTACGAGAATCAGGCTACAGTAAAGAGGTCTACGGGTCGAATTTGAAAAAGTTGTGATACACGTGTTTCTTGATTTCTTTGGCTTAGTACATTGACAAAATTTCATATCCGTGATGATGATGATGAGAATTTTCTTTTTCCATACTAACTTTGGGAGCCCATTTGACCCACTTAGGAGTTGATTTTACAAAAATGCTCAAAATTAGGTTTTTCAATTGTGTTGAGTTCATTTACCGAGTTTCGTTACTCTAGCTGCATCATAGGATGAAATGGAAATCCTTCTTTGTGTAAACTTTGAAACCCCATTAAAAGACCTTAGGGGTAGTTTTTCGAAAAATGCCGGAAATAGGTTTCTTAGATTCTTGTGTGCAATATATGTATAAACTAAGTTTTATGACTGTAGGTCTAGAAAAAATTTTTGGACCCCAATTGGACCCCTTTAGGAGTTGATTTTCATAAAATGATTATTTATAAAATAATTGCTTTAGTTTGATAAATGTATTCGCAAAGTTTCATCACAGCAGCATGATATTATTTTTCCGCGATTCATACTCAAAAACCATGCTAACAGTAAAGGGGTCTACGGGTCGAATTTGAAAAAGTTGTGATACACGTGTTTCTTGATTTCTTTGGCTTAGTACATTGACAAAATTTCATATCCGTGTGATGAGAATTTTCTTTTTCCATACTAACTTTGGGAGCCCATTTGACCCACTTAGGAGTTGATTTTACAAAAATGCTCAAAATTAGTTTTTTCAATTGTTGTGTTGAGTTCATTTACCGAGTTTCGTTACTCTAGTTGCATCATAGGATGAAATGGAAATCCTTCTTTGTGCAAACTTTGAAACCCCATTAAAAGACCTTAGGGGTAGTTTTTCGAAAAATGCCGGAAATAGGTTTCTTAGATTCTTGTGTGCAAATATATAAACTAAGTTTTATTTCTGTAGGTCTAGAAAAAATTTTGGACCCCAATTGGACCCCTCTAGGAATTGATTTTCAAAAAATGATTATTTGCACTTGAACTGCTATAATTTGATTAATGTATTCGCAAAGTTTCAGCAATGCAGTATGAATTTTTTTTTCCGCGTTGCATACTCAAAAACCATGCTAAAATCCCTTTGAGGGTCGATTTTCAAAAAGTTTGATATACTTACGTGTTTCTTTATTTGTTTCGTTTAGTACACTGACAAAGTTTCATGTCCGTGTGACGAAAATTTTTTTTTTTTTCCATACAAACTTTGGGAGCCCATTTGACCCACTTAGGTATGGAATTTCGAAAAATCCGTTCTTATTGTTCACCTAGACTATTTGAATAATGTTGGTTCCAAATTTCAAGATTGTACGTTATATGGTTTTTGCTGTATCGTGATTCCTAGAAAACACCCTGCTCTTTTATTAATATAGATTATATTTATTTTATGATTTTAAATTGTCTTAAAATAGTTCTATTTCGATATCAAAATTAAGCAAGAATAAATTCTTATTAATTCTAAAATGAATTTTAAAGCCCGCCGCCTCTGAAATGTATACCAACGGTATAATCTAAATATATTTAAAAATACAAGCCATGTTCTCACAAATTACAATTATTCAAATTAAGTAAATAAAATTCTTCGAATTCGAACTATTATCGCGGCGTTTGCCATTGAAGTCAGCACCTCAGACGAACGAAAGCAGCTCTATCATAGCTTTATTTCATAGCTTTATATCAGCGCGGCTAGCCTTTGTGCATTGGATAACAAAGGATACCACCCGCGTTTGTCATACGATGCGCAGTGTTGATATGTCAGTTTCTTATTGCTGATAGACAGTGGAAAAACATTGACAAGTCAACAAGAGGCGAAAGTAGGCATCGTGGGACATTTCCTTTATCATATTAAGACCTACGCTCTCTACGTCGATCAACAACGCAAATAAACATAGTATGAGAAAAAAGAACCGTATGGTGTCCGGTTAAGAATAGCACCCTCCCATCTCCTCCCGTTGATTCTCCGTAAGAAGCGACTAAAGGAAAACAACAAGACGGGCAGCAGCGTCTTTCTATTGGATTATCTATCAGCAATACTGCGATCCCTAAGACGCCCGCCAAGCATGGGTATTGGCAACTCCTCCCTTCTAAGGGGGGTGCTATGCTGATAAGAAAAAAACCATTTAAAAACTTTTGTTTGACTAAAAGAAAAAATATACAAGTTTAAAAAAAAATTGCAATCAAATATTGTTTAACAAAATAATATATCATATGGTATTTTTTCCTAGTTTTCCATTTCAATTCTAATTAACCCGGAAACTGTTGGATTTATTTGGAACTTGTATGTAACTAATGCGTTTATTTCTCTAACGGCATTTCAAGAAACGTCGTCATGTTTTAAGAAATGTAAGATTTGTAAAATTTACACACATATCATACTAGTCTACACTAATATTATAAAGAGGAAAACTTTGTTTGTTTGGTTGTAATGAATAGGCTCAAAAACTACTGGACCGTTTTTAAAAATTCTTTCACCATTCGAAAGCTACATTATCTACAAGTAACATAGGCTAAATTTTATTTTGGAAAAAAATAGGGTTCCGTAAGATATTTGGGTTTTTTCGGACACAAGGTGTAAAAAGTCAACCAGAAAAGTTACTTATTTTGCGTACGCTGCCTAAACTATAAAAGATAGAACCATAAAATGTTCTAATTAATTGTAGATCTTATAAATATCTACAAAAAAGTCCGCGGGACACGCGCGTATCTATGTCGAGTGAGACCCAACAACCATTTTTTTATTTAAAAAATCTTGAATTTTGTTTGGACTACATTTAAACGCATTTATTTTACTCATGCTATTAATCCTTATCAAAATAAATTATTTCATCATTAATTACAGTTTATGTGGATAATATTTGGTCTTTGAATGATTAAAATTGGATATTTGGTTTTGAAGTTATGGCGAAATTAAAATATTACTGCTTATAAATTAAAAGATTTCTGCTGCACGGCCCGTTGCGAAGTGAGCGTCACCAAGGCGGGGGTGCGCATGCGGGAGGGGAGTTTAGATCTATGCTATGAGCATCTATGAGTAAGGTACCCGCGCGGCTCAGATGCGAGGTCGGCTCCCTACGTCGTGCGCGAAGTCTAATCATTTTTGTGCGATTTTTTTTAGATTTCTTTCTTAAAACTACACCTACGCAAAAGTTCTTCTCAGAGCTAAACAACAGTTCTTCTCAGGGCTAATCAACAGTTCTTTTCAGGGCTAACCAACAGATTTTTTCAGGGGTAACCAACAGTTCTTTTCAGGGTTAACCAACAGTTCTTTTCAGGGCTAAACAACAGTTCTTTTCAGAGCTAGAATATTACACGCTATTAGCATTTTCTTAAACATTTGAAAATGCCTAAGAGAGATAGGTCTCAACTTTATAAACATAGTTCTCAAGCACGGGCAGCAAGAATACGTCGTATGGGAGAATCTTCACCTGAACGTTCACAACGCCTTGCTGAACAAAATCAGACAAACTCTCAGGTACGCGCACGAGAGTCGAGTGTCGAACGTTCGCAACGCCTTGCACAACAAAATCTGAGAATCTCTGAGTTACGTGCACGAGAGTCGGGTGAACCGATATGTATGAAATTTTGCGGGTAGGTCTGAGAATAGGTTATAAAGTATATTTTATGCCGCTGATACCATGATTGACGAGGATATATAGAACGAGAGGAGGGTGCAAGAGAGGGAGAGGGGAGGGTGATGGAGTGAGTGATCGGAGGAGTTAGGTGGAGCAAGGGGGGGGGAGAGTGAGAGGGAGCAAGTTGGGAGAAGAGAGAGAGGGAGAGGAGAGGAAGAGGGGAAGTGTGACGGGGACCGAAGGGGGAGGGGAGAGAAATAGCATAGAATTAGATTTTTATTATAAGAGAGATAAATCCAGGGAGTAGGGAGAAAAGGGGAGCAAAATGTAATTAAAGCGCGGGCGGAGCTGCGCGGGTCAGCTAGTCTAGTATATAGTAAATAACTCACAACACTGCTTAAACTGTCGCTTGTCACCTTAGAAATTAGATATTATGTCTTATGGGCCCGATAATTTCACCAGCTACAGTGCTACCCACACCGGAATGTTTACATAGCAATATTTACATAGTACTACTTGGCGGCCAGAATATCTGACACTGGTGGTACCTACCTGGACGGTACTTTGCTCAAGGTCCTTGATAGGTAACTTGACCAAGGTGATCCTTGTAATGCACTTGAGTAAAATGAATGAACATGCTGTCGCTTAAAAAAAATCAAAATCATTTATTTCAAATAGGCTTCACGCACTTTTGTTCGGTCATTTTTTTTAAAGCTACTGAGAATCCAGCAAGAACCGCTGATTTTCTTGTAATTTTTTCACTTGTTTTTTTATACAGTGTTTGTCTTGTTCCAATTAGATCAGCAACAGCGACAGTGTGTCCTGTCGTTCAAAAGATTAAATAAAACAAAAAAAATACGACGAGAAAATACAACAAACTAAAAGGCCAACCAAAGGGATAGTAGTCGGACCAGTCCCCCCAAACAGCACCCGCGCACGAGTTGACTCGAGCAGCAGCCATCAGTTCCCTCAACACTATTGAAGGGAAGGTGGTGACCCGGTTAGATTATATACTCTCACAGATTATCATCGTAAAACCTCCAATCAACATTCGCGGATAGAAAGCGCCGTTGTCGAGAACTATTATCGCACTGTCATTAGCTGCAGCGACGGATGATCGACCAAAAAGTCGCATTCACGACCGACGGGCAGCGGCCGGTCGCAATTACCGCGCGACTAGCGCGTCGCGGGGTCGCAGACACAATTAAGTGAATTTGCCGGACGGTCGCAAAAAGTACGGCCAATGGAGGTGTATGGTGACCACACGACGACCTCAGAATTTTAGCGAATTGAGAGTGAAAACGTGGCGAAAACCATAGATTTAGGATTTTTTCACTACATCCATTATCTTTGGTGAAAACAGAGTATCAGCCATATTGACGTGGTTTTTATAACCGTAAGTAGAACTTTTCGATACATTTTTGACTTAAAAGTCAAACCGACTTCTGTCGTCCCTTCATCTCAGATTCAGTAGAAAATTTATATGAAATGAAACTAATTTTACAGATTATATCGCGGTTTATTTATGACTAGCTGACCCGCGCAGCTCCAAAATTCAAAAAATTCAAAATTCAAAAATTTTTATTTCAAATAGGCTTAACGCTAGCACTTTTGAACGGTCATTTTTTTTTAAAAGCTACCACCGGATCACAACGCGGCCTCAACTGAGAAGATCCGGCAAGAAACTCAGCGGGCTTGTCATTTTTTCACATTTTTTTTTAAAACAAAGTTTGTCTTTTTACAATTAGATTAGCACCAGCGACAGTGTGTCCTGCCGTTCAAAATATCAAATAAAATAAAAAATACGACGAAAATACAACAAACTAAAATGCCAAAGGGATAGTAGTCGGACCAGTCCCCCCAAGCAGCACCCGCGCACGAGTTGACTCGAGCAGCAGCCATCACTCCCCTCAACCATATTGGAGGGAAGGGGGTGACCCGCCACACGAAGCCGCCACAAGCAAAGACTTTTCGATGGCGAGCATGACCGATCCAAAATCACAGTGGCACACGTTAAACATTTACCTTCTGCTGTTAAGCAGTGCCTCGTCAGGCAAGACACAAAGCACTTTAACATTTCATCATCCACCCGCGCTTTAATTACATTTTGCTACCCTTTTCTCCCTACTCCCTTGATTTATCTCTCTCCATCTCTCTCTCTTATAAGAAAAATCTAATTCTATGCTCTTTCTCTCCCCTCCCGCTTCGGTCCCCGTCACACTTCCCCTCTTCCTCTCCCCATTGTCCTCTCTGAACCCTCTCCTTCCTCTCTCTTCTCCCAACTTGCTCCCTCTCACTCCCCCCCCCCTTGCTCCACCTAACTCCTCCAATCACTCACTCCATCACCCTCCCCTCTCCCTCTCTTGCACCCTCCTCTCGTTCTATATATCCTCGTCAATCATGGTATCAGCGGCATAAAATATACTTTATAACCTATTCTCAGACCTACCCGCAAAATTTCATACATATTGGTTCACCCATCTATTTAAAGACCTTGCCTTATGTTGCTTAACCTTAACCTAGCGGCATGAAATATACTTTACGACCTATTCTCAGACCTACCCGAAATGCACACAAAATTTCATACAAATCAGTTCACCCTTCAATTTAATGACCTGGCCTTATGTTGCTTAACCTTAACCTAGCGGTATGTAATATACTTTATGACCTATTCTCAGACCTACCCGATATGCACAAAAAAAATCATACAAATCAGTTCACCCATCTATTTAATGACCTTACCTAACGTTGCTTAACCTTAACCTACCGGGATAAAAAGTATCCTATGTCCGTTTCCTGGTTCTAAGCTACCTCCCCACCAATTTTCAGCCAAATCGGTTCAGCCGTTCTTGAGTTATAAATAGTGTAACTAACACGACTTTCTTTTAAATTTATAGAAGTTGTATAGTGATTGTATGTTCAATTTCACCGATAGATGGCGCTGTTCATAATGTAAATCACGCTAACATCGTAAATTACTGTCTAATCATATTCGATAAAGTTTTTCGCATCTTGCTTTTATTGTTGCGACTGTAATACAATACCTATACACTACCTGAACTTGGAGGGTTTCATTAAAATTTTCATGAACAATGAGCCCTGCAATGAGCCCTGACCTTGAAGCGTTTTTTGGGAGCGCTGTTCATTGTGTGTAGTGTGAATTGTATTTGTACATTTTATTGCGTTAGAACATTTCAAGTCATTTTAGGTCTTTTACCTAAGTAAAAATTTAGCAATTTCGTATTCTCAATTTCTACCTACCTATACAAATGTAGCCTTGGTGATGTAACCGCTGGCTTTTAAATGAAATGAAATGGTATTTTTCCCTTGCCTATTTCTTTCCTAATCTAGTTTGGACTCGCTCGGGAATTACAGATTTTAACAAAGATATAATGTCATATTGCTATCAGGAAAGTACTTAGAACAATACAGGAATCTAATGAAAATGTCCTGGGTGTACCGGACCGGCTTACCCCTTACAAAAATTGACCCTCCGCCACTGCCATATCTTATGCAAACTAAATGTCTGCTCAGTCCCTATTGTATATAGCGTAATAATAGATATCTTAATGATTAACTGATCAGTTTATAATTACCCTATGAAACATAGCGTGATGTTTTATATACCAATTTATACTCCTACTTCTACACAACACATCAGTGAAAGTCCTATCAGAATCCATCCACGGGTTTTCAAATGATACCTGGACGAACAGAACGACAGACAGACAGACAGACAGACAGACAGACAGACAGAAGACAGACAGACAATAATTCCAAAAAAAATTGTTTTGGCCTCTATGTCGATAGTATCCCCAAATAGAAATTTTGGAAAAATATTCAATGTACAGAAAAAGTGCTCTTTGAGTTTTATTATAAATAGTATAGATTTTAATTACCCGACGTTTCGAATACTTTACAGCATTCATGGTCACGGGTGGACTGAGGTGGTAGCTGTCCATACGTCATAGTTGTCTTCGATTCAGGTACCCTCAGGTCTTCTAATTATTAATTAGTCCGATCTACGCAAAAAGAGCTTACAGTATCTTGAGGTCTTGCAGTGGAATGCTTGTCTTTGGATTTGATTATATTTATGACGGGATCCCAAGCTGGTGGTAGCACCCAGCCATCTTCTCTATTGAAATTTGGATGTTTTTTAATTTCAATAGCCTCACGAATCATCCTTGGTAGGAATCGCTGTTCTGTTGCTGAGTTTCTTGCCGGATCTTCTCAGTTGAGGCCGCGTTGTGATCCGGTGGTAGCTTCTAAAAAATGACGATTCAAAAGTGCTAGCGTTAAGCCTATTTGAAATAAAGATTTTTGAGTTTGAGTTTGAGTTTGAGTTTTACGAGGATTTGTGGTTTGTCAAATCTAATATAATGGCGGGAGCGATCCAGAACATGTTCACAGACCGCAGACTTCGTATACCGTCGATGTTTAACGTCAGCTATATGTTCTTTTACACGGGTTTTTACTGCTCTCTTTGTTTGCCCGGTGTATGATGATATAATCCGTAAAATTAGTTTCATTTCAATGTGTAGTATTCGCGTAAATATCAGAAATCATTAAATTTATATGAAATTAATCTGGGATGTACTTACGTACCTCTTTCAATTTAAACAAGTTAAATTTAGAAGCGCCGCATTTTAGAAGCCGGTAAAAAATAATTAAGCTAGCGTTGTATGTAACTGACATAAAGCTCAAGGAGCTTATGATTAAATGCTTAAACTTAACTTATCTTGACGTAAGTAAAACAGTTCAATAGAATACTATTTATTCTTTTTTTTTTTGTGACGGGCCCGTTGGTCTAGTGGTTAGTGACCCTGTCTGCTACCCAACAGGTCGTGGGTTCGATTCCCACCAAGTGTCTGGGTGTTTTATCTATATAAGTATGTATTTAAAAAAAAGTATATATGTATTAGTATCAGTTGTCTGGTTTCCATAGTACAGGCTCTGCCTAGTTTGGGATCAGATGACCGTGTGTGAATTGTCCCAGGATATTATTTTTATTTTATTTATTTATTAACTAGGACGAGTACCTATGTGTAGCGGATTAGGACAAGTCTCATTAGTGTCCATGTATCATGGAGTTCCTACGCAGTTGGTGCAATTTGAGCGGAATGCCGCAGCGGTGCGTCGTCATGACGCAAAAACTATGACGAACGCGCGGCGCGGCCCGCAGCACACATCAGAGGGCGCACAAAAACCTCCCAGCACTCGAAACCCCATGAAGTTTCCACTCACTTCACGGTTTATGACTTTTGGAAGAATACCTTCGTAAGAATCTCTGCGTCGCTTCCCACCCTGATTACCTTGGTTACTTACTCAAATTTTTCACCATAATTTGTACTAAGAAGGCTCAATGGTGGTAATTTCCTTATGCAAAGGACCTTTAGGCTGCCTGTCCACCGGAGCGGAGCGAGGCAGTGGAGCGGAGAAACGGTGAAATATTAACCAATAAGATTGCACAAAATCTCCGCTCCTATTTTTTGTTGGACAGGCAGCCTAAAGGTCGGCACCACCGCAGTGCTGTGTTTAGGTATAAGGTAGTCCGCACACCTTCAATAATATGGTCAATATTCTACAATCCGTGCGACTTACGTGTGCACCTGGCGCTGTGACGTCGCAATCCAGCGAGGTGCACAGTTAGGCTCAATTCACATCAGAACGGCAGCGGCCGGCAGCGCACTTCCAGTGTGAAAGAATTTTAAACTTTATCTACAATACGTAAATGACCAGAGGGCCTAGACAAGATGGAATCGCTTCATAGCGAATCGATTTCTTCATTCGCTAACCGTGTCAAATCCCTACAATTAGTCACGTGATTTTTCGATGACTTATGTCATTCTCATACATTTTATACTTTCTATTAGCGATAACGATTGTAGAATGTTACATTGTCTAGGGGGGCAGTATCGCTTGAAAAACGCGACGCCGCCGCTCGAAGCCGCTCGAGGCCGCTCGGGGCCGCCCGCGCGCCGCGTTTTTCAAGCGATACTGGTCTTTTACGTATTGTAGACAAAGTTTAAAATTCTTTCACACTGGAAGTGCGCTGCCGGCTGCTGCAGTTCTGGTGTGAGTTGAGCCTTAAGTGGGGCGGGTTACACAATATTGACATTGACAGTGTGCGGCTAGCCTATCAACACCCAACAAACCACTTTTCAATATTAGGACATTTCCCAAATTTGTTATGTGCAGGAGTCGAACTTATGACCTTTGCTCACAGCAAGATAACACTATCAGATTTAATCAATACTTTATTTTCTTTGTAAGTAGGTATATAAGAAAAAATATACCTATTGTCCTTCAATTAAACTGTCTACCCTTTTATGGTTGCGCAGTTCTTGCGGCGATGACAAGAATATCCTTTTTGAATGCTACAAAAAGTGAATTAATCGTTCGCGAACTGCTCCGTTTACATTCGAGGTCTTTTGAAAATCCCCTTTTAGTCATATAGATTTAACATTATGTGCTTATAATTACGATAAGCCAATGTGTCTATATTAGCCAATGTGTTTATATTAGAAGTTAGGGCACATCAGGAACGACCGCTCAAAATGAAAGCAGCCGACTGAGGAAGTATTTCCATCTTACAGAAGATCGCTAAATAATAATAACATTAATAATTAGAGTCCAGACGGGCCTGTCAGTCTAGTCATTAGACACCCTGACTGCTACCCAATAGGTCTTGAGTTCGATTCATCATCATCACCAGCCGGAAGACGTCCACTGCTGAACATAGGCCTCCCCCTTCGAACGCCACAATGAACGGCAATTGGCTATTCGCATCCACCGGTTACCTGCAAAGCCGACAATATAGTCTGTCCACCTAGTGAGAGGCCTACCTACGCTGCGTCTTCCGGTTCGTGGTCGCCACTCGAGAACCTTTCTTCCCCAACGGTTATCAGATCTCCGAGCATCACACCAACACCGTGTGATAATAATCTATTTAATAAAAAAAATTACTGAGACTGACGTCTTGAAATACTCCACATGAATCCGAAAAAACTTGCAAGAATGTGTTTAAATTTCACACAGTTTCCTGTCGTGTCTCTGTGTGAAGTCTGTTTTACAACAAACAAGTAATTGCACGTAATGAAGCTATTTACTGTTATTAGCCGTAGCTATGTGAGTGTTTCACGCTTACAGGTGTATTTTATGGACAGCAGTAGTTTGAGTGACGTAGATAACAGTATTGGTAAAGGTTACTCACTATTGTCACAGGCCTTTTTTGCTCCTATAACAAGAATTGTTGTTTAATATTAAGTTACTGAGTTCCAGTAACGGTTTACTACCCTACTATATGTCTGCTTTTTATTCGAGCATTTGACTCTATTAATATTATTAGTAAGTAGTTGTTTTATATCAAGTTTCTATACAGAACTAATTTTACGGATCCCGCCATTATATTAGATTTGACAAACCACAAATCCTAGTAAAAGAACAGCGATTCCTGCCCAGGATGTTTCGTGAGGCTATTGAAATTAAAAAATATCCAAATTTCAATAGAGAAGATGGCTGGGTGCTTCCACCGGCTTGGGATCCCGTCATAAATATAATCAAATCCAAAGACAAGCATTCCACTGCAAGACCTCAAGATACTGTAAGCTCTTTCTGCGTAGATCGGACTAACAATAATAATTAGAAGACCTATAGGTACCCGAAGACAACTATGACGTATGGACAGCTACCACTTCAGTCCGCCAGTGACCATGAATGCTGTAAAGTATTCGAAACGTCGGGTAATTAAAATCATAAATAAACCGCGATATAATCCGTAAAATTAGTTTCATTTCAATATCTAGACTAATATCTGCATTTGACTCTATACATATTTTGATTGAGAATTGCAATACTGTTATAATATGAAATAAAAATAGCCTTTATATTCTACCACAGTGCAACTGTGCATAACAATTCACACTACATAAATAACAAGGCTTATGTAAATGTTAGTGCATATTAGTAGTATTCGCCTCTTCGGCGTAAGCCTCTCCTAAGGCTTTCCATAAATCTCTTTCCGTGCCTATCGCATCCAATTTAATTACATTAATTTTATGATTTTATAAAACGATTCAAAGATGAAGTAGGAAATCAAGAAGAAGGCTAGGTGCTATCCGGGACACTGTTTCTCTGCGAGTGTGAAAAGTTTATTAAATGATAGTGTCAGGCTGAGCTTGCCCGAAATATTAATCGGAGCTTCGTCCTCGCGATCCAACTGACTGCCCAACCAGTTTCAAAATATTCAGCCCTTATTGTTTTGAGTCTCATAGCTGATAGTACAGCAGGGGCGTGTGCGTGGCAACTGCGTGCGCCGCCCGTGATACTGTGACGACATGGTACTGCATTATTCATGGTGACGCATCACGGGAGCCTGTTTGACATAATCACGCTTTGTTACATAACACCTTTTTTGTCAGGGGGGGAACCTTCAAAAGGTACCCTAACTTTGTAGTAGTTGAGGTCGAGTTATGTGAGATCTATCTACCTACTATCTAGTCACCAGACTATCGCGTATTCTGCTTGGGCAGAAGGGCTGTGAAGTGTTGACCAAGAAGGTGTACATTCAATGGATAATGTTTCTTAACTACTACATACCGTTAGAATGTAACTTTCATAGGCTTTGTGACTCTACAAACAAGTCAGGAACGGCCCGGTTTCGCTCGCAGATAACCTCGAAAGACAAGAATCTTCACGAGACATTTATAGTAATATCTTTGTAGAGATCGGACCACCGCTATCGTAGAACTGGAATACCCTGTCAATGTTACACAAAAATATACCTTAAGCGTTCGTGATACAACTGAATACATATTTGTGTACATCGTACAATATTGTCATGCCAAATATCACGGGAACAACAAAAGGTTCTTTCAAAACTGACAATGTTTCCGAAGTGTGAAATTCGTCGGGCCTTTCAAAAGGTCTACGACTATAAAATAATATTACGGTCCATGGTACAGCGTTGACGTGTGAAGAACATCCAATTAGATGTTTAGTTGTATAAATGTGAGCTTTTAATTGCGTGGGAATTTGTTACGAACGGATTGTACGCGAATTCCACAGGAAATGTGACACGGAATGCGAAGAGCGATAGTATACATGTATAGATGTGCCAAGTCGACGTTGGTTCGTTTATTTTGTTATATAACTCGTAATGAGACTTGTACGACTCTCGTCGCATGGTAAGCAACGCATCTGCCCGGGGATGGCTAAGCAGGCAGTTCACTGCCCGGGGACAGCTGTGTCGAACAGCCGTATTTCAATTTCGCCTGCTACGGTGGTACTAAGGTGATAACACCTTCACTATGGAACACAGCAATAGGCATATACACGATATTTCATAATGCGGAGGTACTGGGGCGTCACTTGCAAGCACTCACAACATCAGATAACGGTAATTCTAATTAACCCATTAGCTCAAAATTGTATTAATTATCATTTTACTCGTAAAGACGTTTGTAAGAGCGGCAGTTATTAAAATATTAATTTTATTTCTTACTAGTGACCCGCCCCGGTTTTGCACGGGTATGCTACATATAAGCCTTCCTCTTGAATCACTCTATGTATTGATGAAAGCTGCATTAAAATCCGTTGCGTAGATTAAAAGATCTAAGCGTACAAACAGCGGGAGTGACTTTGATTTATAGGTACTATGTAAAGTTAAAGATAGTGATAGTGTTCAATACTCAGTGGCACTAGCTTATTAAAACGCAAAGTTACGGACGTTGTGGCACAGGTATCGATGTTTATCGCGATGTCTGATGACGCCCGCCCGGGTTCTCCCTAGTTGCCTCTGGATGTTTGTTGTGAGGAGAGACAGTCATGGCGAGTTAAACAGCTGACTTTTCAATGTCACCGGTCACCAGTGTAGACAGGCGATGCCAAAGGTAGAATCCTTAAGATAATCGGTTTCACACGTAGCATTGAAATTTCACTAGCGCAATTTAGGATTGTTCATAAGGAATCTTTACAACATACATACTATATCTATATTTACTACATTTCTGGTGCTATATGGTCAGAAACCACAGCAGCGTAAGGGACGAACGATGATCCTCTGCACGCACTCGCAACAATTTTTTTACTGCTTTAAGAGAAATATGAACAAAAAGTCCACGATACCATTTCACACGGCGAGCTTCCGTTATTAAACACACGTCCTCTATTAACAGAAGCCATCAAAGAGACAACCCTCTCAAGTTTCAATCTACAGAATCTCTTTTAACACTTCCGCCATTAAACTCAACAATAAACCAAAACATGATGACAAAAAAGCTCTAACTTTACTGCATTTTGTTTGAAAAGAAACCTTATAACAAGTCACCTAGGCTTAATTTCCTTTAACAGTTAGAAACATACTAATTGTAGAAGACCATCAAGAAACGTCTATTGCATGGTAATTAAGATTCAAAATCGCGTGAACGATGTTTCAGTGTGTTCGGTAATAAACTTTTAACATGACAACACGAAATTAAGAAGTATTAAAACAACATGTGTGAGACAATGGGCGGCGCGAACAAAGGGCGGCGGCGCTTTTGATGTCGGCGCTCCTACGGTTAATTTTACACTGGCCGGGCGGGCCGGACCCACACCACACCGGGGTGTGACTTGTACAATTTGTGCAGCGGTTTATTGTGCACCCTTTGGGATAATAAAACTCTTTTTTTAAACCCCAAAAAAAAAGTAAAGTGCGTTTTATGGAGGCACAAACTTTCGTTATTTTACTTTCCAGTGTAACAATATAAACAAAAACAAATGCTGTACATAATTAATATTGGTTTATAATAATGTTTACAATGCACGCGGAAACCAGCGGTTTAGAATGCAGTATTTATTTATTTTATTCTTCATGCACAATTGTACATAGGCGGACTTAATGCCTTAGGCATTTTCTGCCAGTCTACCTTAGGGTGATTCAGAGAAGATTCGAGGTAGGTGCAAATAAAAAGAAACAAAAAGAAATAAAATAAACCAGACAAAACAAAGATAAAAATTATTAACTAAAATATACTTAGACAAATAATTAATACAAACTAATTTATAAAAATACTAGCTGACCCGGCAAACGTTGTTTTGCCATATAAAAATAATTTGTGGACTACCCCTAACATTTAGGGGGATGAAAAATAGATGTTGGCCGATTCTCATAGATACCGGATAAGCACAAAAAATTTCATCAAAATCGGTCAAGCCGTTTCGGAGGAGTATGGCAACGAAAACTGTGACACGAGAATTTTATATATTAGATATCAATATTAAATAAAATTCATAACTAAAAATAGTTACTATAGACTAAATATAAATATTGAGTATCTATAAAATAGGTAGTATTTAGAGATAGGCAAAAGGAGACCATACCCAAAAATTCTACGAAATTACTATGTACTGAATTAGAGTCATCATTACATAACTCGTAGTGCAATGAAGTCAATTCACTTTTAAAACACCTGAAGAACGCGCTATAAAAATTGGTCAATCATTTCATGAATACGTACATTATCTGCGAGATAGTTCTATTATTTTCTATTAATGGTGGCTATGTGTTGTACCCGGAAACCACCGGAACGCACTTCGATCCAGCTGGATTCATTGCCACGATTGCACCAGCATGGAGCTGTACATAATCATCTGGTTCAGGATATGTTACGTGCGAGGTAATTAATACCTTTTTTCTTATTTTTTCGTGGCGGAAACCTTCAAAAGTTGCCTGGGAGCTGTGGGACTCGACCGGGGTATATGGGATTCTTACCCACTAAAACCCCCGCAGCCGTTGCATCGGCACATGAGAGGGGACCCCAGGGCTCTCCGGTGGGATCTGCACCAGGGGCCCCTCAGTGCCTTACCTTTGAGTTCGCCCGCTGGAGCGCGCATTGTAGCCCCCGGGAACCAGTCACCGTGCTCACGGGGACGGGGGTCGCAACCCCGCTGCCTTCCTCAATGGACGTCCTAGCACCCACACCCCGAACGTTCAGCGACATCGAAGGGAGGTAATTAATACCTACCAATGTTAGTGATGGATCGTTAGTCTGTGATTATTTTTTTATTGCTTCTGTACTACTAAGTACAGTTGGTCTGGTTTCTAGGCCATGTTAATATTCGCCGTGCTCGGTAGAACGCTCTACATTAACGTCATCACCCTATGTCTTTGTTTTGGCGTGGTTATAACCGCTTCCTGCCGACGACAGTGGCGGCGCGGCGCCACGACGCGATGATTTGCGTGAGCGCATACGATCCTTTTTATTTAATATACAAGCAATAATAATAAAAATAATGTCCTCCTGAGTGATACGGCAACAGCAGCCAAACTTTCCCCGTGGTGTGTCCGGGTAAGATTAGCAACCACGCACCTCCTCCGGTTGGGTCCCCGTAAGAGGCAGCAGCGTTTTTCCATTGGATTACCGATCACCTATACGTACCTACCGCGATTCCCAAGATGCCTGCCAAGCGTGGAGATTAAGGCAACCCCTCCGTTATAAGGGGGGGGGGGGCTTTGTTCAGCTGTGGACATCTTTCGGCTGATGAAAATTATAATCAGAACTTTCACACGATCATGGATAATTTAGTTAGATATTATAGTGCAAAAGTAGGGTTCCCAACCCTCCCGGACTCGCACGTGTCGCTACTGGTGTAAACCTGTTCGTCTCGCCGTCGACCTTGTCGATTCCTTGGAGATCAATTCGGTGGTTTCTCATGCCTCCTCTACACCAGACCCTCTACACACAATACAGTATAGTAAGTAGAACCTCGCCATCTACAGTGGAGGGCATACAAGAGTCATAAACATACATACAATCGATTAAGTAATCCAACACAATGAGGTTGGACTTTTGCGTGAGATGCAACCACAGCTTTGTTGAAGAAATTCGAGTGGATTTACGCTGGGTTGACTTCTTTACGAAATCGAAAGACGTGTGTTAAAAGTAGAAAAGTAGAGTACAAATAGTAACAGACTTCGATTTTACATGAAAAAACTTTTATGATTTTGTGGTGAAAAAAGTATTAGATGCTGCTCGAATGCAAGGTACATATTAGAAATTAATAAATGATTGAGATTTTCGTCAATCGATTTCATAAAATTCTCCCGAGTTGGTCCTTTCGAGAGTTGGTAACCCTATGCACAAATGCTTACTCTCTTTTCCTTTACTCTCACAATCCAATGAGTCCAATGAGGTGTCTCATTGGACTCATTGGGATCGACCTACATTGGTATTGGTGCATTCAATTTAGGCTAGGACTCAATACACCCTTGGTTTGGCCACGCTCGTATATTATGATGATAATGTAAAGCTTAGGTATAGCGATGTTTAGGTGGGGTCAATATGTCATATTGAACCCTACCGTCTTTGGTTGGCCACCGGGCAAACATCATTACCGTATTCATACATTTATTGTTTAGAAAGGCAGATTATCACCAATTAAATACATATTTTAACAGTATCGATTGGTCTTTCATAAATACTCTTAATTTACAGGATGCTTTTGATAAATTTTACTCTTATTTATATACAGCTATTGCTAAGTATGTCCCTCAAAAAGTTGTATCACAGAGACATACTTATCCGGTATGGTACACTAGTAGTTTAATAAAATTAATTAAAGAAAAGGCAAAATACCACCATCTTTGGAAAAAACATCATAATCCTAGTGATTACAATTCATTCTCAGTACTTAGATCTCGTTTAAAGAAACTTGAGCATGAGTGCTATTTAGCATATATTGCATACTCTCAGAATAAAATCAAAGAAGAGCCAAAGAATTTATGGACTTATGTGAAATCAAAAAGAAAAAGTAAATCAAATTATCCTAGTATGATGTATTACAATAATGAGACTCTTACCAATGAATTGGACATATGCAATGCATTTAGTGACTTCTTCTATCAAAATTTCAACTTTCCAGCACAAATGTGTAATGATTTCTCTGAACAGAAAGCCATAGGTCATGATATCATTTGTGATATACATATAACAGCAATGGATATATTAAAGTTACTTAAAAACCTCGATCAATTTAAAGGCCCGGGCAGTGATGGGCTCCCACCGTATTTTTTCATTATAATAAAATAATAATAATAATACCAGCCCTTGTTTATGTCCCACTGCTGGGCACGGGCCTCCCTTCAAGATGAAGGGGCTTAGGCCATAGTCCACCACGCTGGCCAAGTGCGGGTTGGCGGACTTCACACGTCATTCGAAAGCTAGTTAGGCTTTCTCAGACATGCAGGTTTCCTCACGATGTTTTCCTTCACCGAAAGCTAGTAACAATCGCACAAAGACGATTCGCACATGATTAAAGAAATCAGAGGTGCGAGCCGGGGATCGAACCTGCGCACCTCGTTTCCAAGGCAAGCGCTCGCCCACTGAGCTGTTACAGCTGTACTGAGCTGTTACAGCTGTATTTTTTCATTAATTGTGCTGAATCATTGGCTGGCCCTATAGCTGTACTTTTCAATAAATGTTTTTCAGAAGGATATGTTCCTAAAATTTGGAAAACTGCTAATATCGTACCTGTACATAAAAAGGCTTCGAAAACATCTATTGAAAATTATAGACCGATATCGATCCTTAATGTACTTAGTAAAGTAATGGAAAGGGTAGTCCATAGTCACGTATACACACTAATCGTTCATCACCTACCTATACAGCAGCATGGTTTCGTGCGTGGTCGTTCTACCAGTACCAATCTTTCAGTTTTCGTTAGTAATGTCCTTCGTGGAATGGAAGATGGCTATCAAATTGATGTCATATATACTGACTTTGAAAAGGCCTTTGACCGCGTGGACCATGACATTCTTTTGCGTAAGCTGCAAGAGCTCGGAATTCGAGGAAATCTTTTGCGTTGGGTAGAGTCTTACCTGCGTAATCGTGCTCAGGCTGTAGTTATGGCTGGAAGTCAATCGGATATCGTTGATGTTCCCTCTGGTGTACCACAGGGCTCTATATTAGGCCCATTATTATACGCTTCATATCTGTATGATATAGGTGACTGTTTCCAGTTCGCCAACTTCCTGATGTATGCCGATGATACTAAGATTTACGCAAAAATCAAAACAGCGGCTGACGCACATGAACTCCAAAATGACTTAAATAGACTTTGCAGCTATTTTGAGGAGAATCGTATCGGTGTCAACATCTCAAAATGCCTCCAAATTAGTTTCACTCGTAATAAAAACAAAGTTAATTTTCAGTATGCATTAAACAATGTACCTCTGGATGTCAAACAAAGTGTAACAGATCTTGGCGTGTCCTTTGACTCAAAAATGTTAATGTCTGAACAAGTAGATGCAGTATGTAGGAAAGCTTATAAAAACCTAGGCTTCGTACTCCGTGTGAGTCGCCCATTTACAGATCCAGAGTGCATTAAAGTATTATATTTTGCTTATGTCCGAAGTGTTTTGGAATATTGCTGTAACGTGTGGAGCCCGAACTATATGATATACATACAGAACATAGAGAAAATTCAAATGAAATTTGTTAAAGTATTAAATTATAGAACTAATAACAATCACAAGACTTACTTTGAATCGTGTAAATATCATAATCTATTACAATTAAAAGACAGACGGACTTTACTGCAGATGTTGTTTCTACACGACATCTGCCACGATAGAATTAATTGTCTTGAACTTACAATGGATTTTCTTAGGCTTAAAGCACCTTTGAAGCGTACTAGACACACATCGTTGTTTCACGTACCGTTTTGCCGCACAAATTATGCTCAAAGCTCAATAACGAATCGTACTTTAAGTAGCTACAATAAAGATTTTTCGGCAATTGATATCTTCCATCATAGTAAGGCATCTTTTAAAAAACAAGTTGCACTAACCTTTACTCGCAATTAATCAATGAAAATGTCACCACTACAATTTGTCCATACAACATTATTGTTAACTATGTTACCGCACACACGTACACACTCCTAGTCTTACACATACGGCACACACACACACAAACAATGCTTACAAGTTTTCAGATGCGTACCTTAAAAACTAAATATTTCTGTCAGTTATTATTTAAGTAATTTCATTCAATTATTTGTAATTTCTGTACGAGAGTCGAGCTCTTCAAGCGCAATTATAACTACTGGTACTAAATAGTAAGAATCTGTTACTGGCAATATGGTAGGATATCTATATAGATTTTAAATAATACAATGTGCTGTTGATTCTATGATTAATAAAGGAAAAAAAAAAAAAAAAAAATTGCTACGCTTTAGATCTTTTAAAGAAAAGTTGGGCAATACGACTTCAACCAAAGCTGAGAATTTGAAAAATGGTAAATGAAACGAATCTGTAGCTGTTGCTTTATTATGTTTAATTGAATTGTTCTTACTACCACTACAACAGCTGTTTTTATTTCTGTATACAAACAAAAACTGCTCAATATTATATTATACTCATGTTAATATTTCCAACCCTTTCGTGAATGTAATGAATGCAAGCATTGTATCAAAAACAGTTAGTTTATAACTCATTGTTCAACTATTCTTACGATACTGATTGTACTGTCGGCATTTCTACAAATTGGTTTGAATATTTCAAAACAATTGTTGCTAATTGCACACTTAACAAATAGGCTATTGTCAAAAAAACGAGTTCTATTGTAAACCATAGTTTATTTTTAAAGTACTTAAGTACCATTTACAAAACTAACTTACCAAGTTACTTGTGCCAGTGGGAAAAATATTAATCATATGATCCATGATCATTAACTGCCGCTCTTATAAACGTTAATTAGAGTTAATAATTATTAATTTATTTCTTAAAATCAGATTATTTCGAAACTCGCAGCCAATTAATACTTTATACTGTGCAGTGGCGAAGGGTCAATTTTTGTACGGGGTAAGCCGGTCCGGTACACCCAGGACATTTTCATTAGATTTCTGTAATGTTCTACTTTGCTGATAGTAACATGATATTATATCTTTGAATAGTTAAAATCTGTAAATCCCGAGCGATTCTAAACTAGATTAGGAAAGAAATAGTTAGGCAAGGGAAAAATACCATTTTATTTAATTTAAAAGCCAGCGATTAGGTCCACTGCACCACCAAGGCTACATTTGTATAGGTAGTGTAGAGTTCACTATATTTGTTAATATTAACACTACACTATATCGGCTCGTTAACGCACACACCACGTCTGACCCGCACAGTGGTTGACACTCGACTGAACTCCCCTCCTACACTAGAGGGGCTTTTATGTCTTTCTCGCATCCCCACTCAGTGCCTGCGTAGTGTGCCCGCTTGAGACGATAAACTTGTCTACCCACAACTTTACTCAATTTACCAGTACACTACATCCCTTCCTTTTTTTGGAAAATTATTTTTTTTTATTTAAATGTAAATTAATAATCGCTTCTCAAAATAACAAGTATGTAACTATCATAAAATTAATAATGTTCATTAACTGATCTTATTATACACTGTCCTTTATACATCTCTTTCTTTTTTTTTTTTTTTGAAAATTATAAGAATATTAATGTCAAAATAGACATTCATCGTAATTTAATTACCTAGTTAGTTTATAAGTATCTACTTCATAATACCATTTCTGAAATAATATTTTTTCAAAATTCTTTACATAGAAGCATTTATTACATTTTATTAAACTAGGTATTTTAGTATATATTCTCGGAGTATCAAAAGCACGTTTCATTACTCCTGCCTGTGTGGCTTAGTGGAGTGCCCCTGAATTGAGTTTCTACCAAACACCTGATCCCAGGGGATCTCAAGGATAAGGCTTGTATCGAGAGGGAGTGCTGGGTCACTCGAGAAGGATATATTGGCACACAAGTTGGCATGATCTTCAAAGGAAGTTAGAAACACTCTTAAGCATTTCGCCAGACATTCTAAATGTACCAGCTGTGGACAACTGCACTCATGGTTCACTCACCGACGCTTGCATTTAACGCAATAAATAATATCCTCCTGCCACAGCGGCCAATCTCCCACAAGACCAGCCATCGACGCGGGAATAGTTCACCCGCGCGTACACCAATATTATTATTCTTTCCCTCAAAGGCCAACCCTATCCGAGCAGCTTCCTATTCTGATCTTCCAACGGCCTAGGAACTAAAGTCACAAGAGTATTGATCACAACTATTATAGATTCTGATAACACAAGCTAGCAAGCTAGTAAGGTTCGTATCACAGATACGAACCCACCGCACTACATGAAATATCACCAGAGAACATTCCCGAGTAATAAGAAAGTACAACGGCAACAATAAAACAATCCTCGTAATATCCATTGGTCGCATTGGATCTTAACAATAGATTCACTACCACTGCTCCCCGGATAATTAGAGATTATTATGATAGACTCAGTCGATTAAATAGGTAATATTGATAAAAATAACAATTGTATCCTCCACCGAAAAGTTCAAATAAGACCACCGTATTTCGCTGTCAGTCAGCTACCCGTATCAATGACATCGCTAGGACGTCCATCCTACGAGGCACTGCCTCCCCGTGTGTGGATCTATAGAGGAATATACTCACATAGTTTTATTTGCTCGGCCAGTCTGAACAGAGTTGATGGACTCTAGTCAAATAAAGCCAAAACTAGGAAATAATTAGACCGTTAACATTCAATGTTGGGATCAAATTCAAATCTGCTTACGACAGTCAATCAGTTCTAACTCTAACGCATCCTTATCAAGATTACCCACTGATCAGAAAAGAGCTGCCTAAGCCCACACGCCCTTGTAGATAACTTCGATAAGAAGAACCCTTCCAACTACTCCGCGAGTCTTGCTGTCGAAAAACTTAGTATTGTTCTGAAAAATATTAAACTTTTATAAAATTTACAGAGCAGATTATTAG
This sequence comes from Furcula furcula, assembly GCA_911728495.1. Classification (NCBI taxonomy): domain Eukaryota; kingdom Metazoa; phylum Arthropoda; class Insecta; order Lepidoptera; family Notodontidae; genus Furcula; species Furcula furcula. The sequence continues at coordinate 20,891,077 of OU452259.1, read as the reverse complement.
AACTTCTAGTCACACAAACTTTACGCCTTACAGTATCACCACGAGTTCCGAAAGAGCTTCAAGGAAACTGAAGGTTCATTAAAATGAAACCCGCTTGAAGATTTTAGGGATGCAACGACGTACCAAAAGGAGAATCCTCGACCGAGCGAGGTGTTATGCTCGGTCAGAGCCGAAGCCCTCTACAGTTGATGTCGGGATGTTGTATATATTCTCAACGTTTGAGAAACTTCGCTTGCGAGATTCAGGATTCGGAGGTGTCGCCATCTATCGCGTTGTATGTGATGCTGCTTGCTTTTCATCGCGTCACTGTACCACATGTGGCGCCATCTGGTTATGTTGAGTAGCCACATCACTCTTCCCGAAGACTGGAAGTCGATGAACGTCTTCATTTGCCAGCTCGTCCTTGCGTTCGTCGCTGAGCCAATACCAGTGGATGCAGTTCCAGTGAGTCGAAGCTGATGCTGCTACGTCTTCAGTGAGTCGAGGTGTGCAGTGGGTATGGCTGACGGCTGCTAGGCGTACCGCTCTTCTTACAAGGACCGGCCGTAGTGCAGGTGTGTTGTGCCATGTTGTGGCCGAAGGTCGACCAGGCTTGCATCCGCAGCCGCAATGCGTTGGTCATCCGATGAGGCCGGGATACTGGCTGGCTTGTGACTCGCTGGTTGTTGCAGGAGAGAGCGATGGCGAAGCTGTGCATTGTCCGATCCGAAGGCTGCATGTTCAGTGCGGGATTACCAGTTCAGCCTCATTCTGTGTAAATGCTCGTTGGTAACAAAATTTAATGTGAGTGCACTTACTAGGTGCCTTATTTGTGATCTGTTTAGGTATAATAATTTAACCCCTCAGTTCACCCTTGTGCTAGAGAATGTTTTGAAGTGGTTTAGGCCTGACGCTGCCCTCCATTCCTTCATGTGTTCGTTTCTAGCATGTGCATAAAATACTTGGTGATATATTCCATATGGAACCCCACAAATGGTTCGTGGCCAACCAAATGTCTAAGAGCTGGCCTTCGCTAGTCTATCTGCCTTCTCATTACCCTCGATGCCTTCGTGTCCAGGTACCCAGATAAGGCAGACATTGTTGTCTTCCCAAGTTGTTCAAGCCTGTAAGACGTTCTTTGACCTGTTTAGAAGCAACTCTGAAGGAATTCAGAGGCTTCAGTACTGCCTGACTGTCGCTAAGAATGCAAATGGTTTTACCTTTGACATTTCTCCTTTGCCTTTCTTTAATGCTGGCAATTATGGCATAGGTTTCCGCTTGGTATACCGATGAATGCCCCATGCCGTGACCGACACTATAGTCCTTGAAAAACCTCTGCCCTACCAGGGCAACCATCAGATCAGGATCAGTAATACTTGACATTGCTACCTCCCGATTGGCCTCCACCATACACTTTATTGTACGGTATTTTGAACTCATTTGCGATTTTATGCAAGGTATATAAACCCTCATTCGCAATTTAATGCCCGTTCACAATCCAATGTGAACCACTTTCGTACGATATCTAAACTTAAATTGCGCAGGGGTGGCGCAATTTAATGCACGTTTGTTAAACCCTCGCAATTTAATGCACGGTATTTAAACCCTCGCAATTTAATGCACGGTATTGAAACCCTCGCAATTTAATGCACGGTATTTAAACCCTCGCAATTTAATGCACGGTAATTGAACCATCGCAATTTAATGCACGGTATTCAAACACCCACTAGAAATTTGACTCAGCCCAACAAATTGTAATTGAATGTCCTTAGCTAATTTTAATTTGTGTAAATAATACCATGTAGGTTAGGTACTGCAAATTAAATACTAGAACCAATATCACTCAGGTATTTTAAAACAACCCTTACATTACAGATCAAGATAACGTGTGCTAACCTTTTACTTTGGGGACTTGTTCTATTGGGACTAGTGACTTATAAGTAGTATTTCTCGTATAACAATTAGAGAGTGATCATTGAATTTATGTTTCATCTATACCCATTAATCATTGATATATGCAATTACATTTTATTAGGTTCACCTCACAACCTTAAGCAAATTTTGTGGGAAAATCTAATCTGGGATATAATAGCCCCAGGGACATTCATTGTTAATATAATATAATTTTTATTAAGCGTTTACATTTGTGGTTTAGCTGCGCGTATCAGGACAGGTACCATTTTTATGAACTTTAGAGATGTTGTGGACATACTTATAATAAAACTATTTACGAATATTAGCTATTCTAACTGTCTGGGAAAGCGCATCAAAACGCTTCTTTAAACTGCGGAAAGGGCACTACGATCTGTGGTTAATATATTATTATATATAATATTTCCTTTTTTTTAAGTCTTTTCGGCTTCCTTTTCGGTATCAAGGTATTTTTATAAAGAAGCCCAGGTTCTAACAACTAAAGTTCTGATATTTTACAGAAAAGATTTTGTGTTTAAACCCGCATACTGTACGTACGCACCTTTGCACGTAATTTTTTTTTTGTTTTTTTTTTTTAAACCAAACTATTCTAAAGTATTAAGATATTTCTAAATCATCTGTCTGAAGCGAAAGATATTATGACAAAATGGTCGCCATCCTTTGACCTCGTTAAGATAGAGGAGACTACTTGAGAATCGAGATAATCATGACTTCACTGTTTTTTTTTTTTTTTTTTTGTAGGTATGTTCACTTTTACATATAAAAATATTATTTCCAAAAGGTAATCTTTGGACCATGTCAAGATAGAGGCAACTTGAGAATTGAGATAATCGTTTGACTTCACACTTCTGTTTTTTTTTTCTGCTTTTGTTTACTTATGTTCACTTATCACTTCAATATTATTTTTCCTAAAAGTGAAAAGATTTTAATTGTATGTAATTATATGATCAAATACTTATTTTTGCCACTCAATTCTACACACACACATATCACTTGAATATTATTTTTCCAAAAAGTGAATAAACTAATTGTATGTGCTTATACGATAAAACACTTATTTTGTCACTTTCAATTATTCAAAAATAGTTTATTATGATTAATTTTATTCACTTATCACGTAATAAAGTATTTCGTCCACGCCACTTATTTGTTTTTAATTTAAATTGCACTTTTATTTATCAAAAATATAAAATTACTCACGGTTTTCACCTCGTCGCCATGTAGAGTTCACTATATTTGTTAATATTAACACTACACTATATCGGCTCGTTAACGCACACACCACGTCTGACCCGCACAGTGGTTGACACTCGACTGAACTCCCCTCCTACACTAGAGGGGCTTTTATGTCTTTCTCGCATCCCCACTCAGTGCCTGCGTAGTGTGCCCGCTTGAGACGATAAACTTGTCTACCCACAACTTTACTCAATTTACCAGTACACTACAGGTAGGTAACTAGAAATTAAAATACGAATATGCATCGATATAATATTTGTTCATATATTATATCGATGCGAATTATTGCGAATATGCTAAATTTTTACTTCGATAAATCTCATCGATAAATTACCTAAAATGACTCATATCTATGAAATGACCTAACGCAATTACATGTAGGTACAATGCACACTACCTACACACAATCTCTGAGAGGACAGAGGTTCATGAAATGAAACTCAAGTCCCAGGTAGTATGTAATATGTATACATATTATATTAATATTGCAGTTGCAACAATAAAAGATGCGAAAATATTGTACGTTTCATTATCGAATACCATTAAACAGTAATTTACGATGTTAGCGTGATTTACATTATGAACAGCGCCATCTATCGGTGAAATTGGACACACAATCACTATAGAACTTTAAATATTATTATACACAATAAACAAAGCTGTAAACAACTATAGAATCTATTAGATTCTAATTATATTTAGTAGAATTAAATTGTCATGTACCGTATATGCGATACAAAATCAATATCAACGAAGACGAAAGATTATGATCGATCGAAGTACTCGTACGCAATACTACACTCTATTTCGTGCCATATACATGTCATTTTTCTATCCATAACATAACTCCTCCCAATCATAACCCGGCGTACATCGGCTTGCCGTCGTTCCTATAATCAGCGAGTGTCGCGTCTGCGCGGGGACATTTTCGGTAATGATTTTACATGGTAGTTGCGCATGGAATTCCTGATCCTGAGAGCGGCTTGCCGCGCCGCGACTTGCGCGCGGTTGAAGTGAATGAAAAGTGCAACTTTATGCTATTAATAAAAATGGCGATTTTTAGATTAATTTTATTTGATGGTGTATTAAATACCTATGTTTTTAACGTTATGTTAGTAAATAAATGTCTTGTTAGATCGTAACAAACGCCTGTTTTCAAAGGGAAGCCGGTAGGAATCGAGTTATATGGACCCTTCGCCACTGATACTGTGTGTTACATGTATAGTGGGGGCGGGTTTAATATGTCATAGTTATACCCTACCGTTAGTCTTTGGCTGGCCATCACTCCTGTGGTCATACATTTATTGTTCTGATTTTAATTTTGATCAAGATTCATTGACACTATTCTTTGATTGATATGTTAACAACGTATTCATAAAGGTAATATAATAATATTTAATTCATAACAAATCGTTTTCAAGCATACTGGGTGCCCCGGAAAGGGTATACTTATCAAGCCAAAAGCTATATATAATATTCATAGTTAAGACCCCGATAAAATGTTAAATACAGCAAAAGTTGATATTTTTAATTATTTAAGTATGTACATAAAAAAATATATTGCCCTAAAACTGATTCTAAGCAATCCTGTTTCATCCTGCCTACTCCCATCGAGCCACTGGTTGTTATTGATTGCGTGCCTGCCCTGTCTAATAAGAAATTCATCAATTTTCAGTTAAACAACGAACAAAATTTAGAGCTCACTGCAATAAAACTGGTGAAATTTTCGTTATTTTCTTTCGAAAATTAATTGCTTGTGGGTTACACAATGCTTCACTGGCTTTATATACTATACCCCATTTCTGGGGCACTCGGTAATTCTGTATATGTGTATCCAAATATAAATTTTTAATATAAAATCCGCTGATTTCTCACACTGATCGATAACCGGAACCGATTAATTGGCAATATTTCTACCATCGATCGTAGGTATAATCAATTTAGTAATATGAAACACGTTTTATTCTTATCTAATTTGAGAAGTTCGTCATCAATCTGACGGCTTTATAGACGATCCGATATTGAGTGACCGGCGGCGTCTCAAACAGTTTATTTCTCATTTACATATAAATACTCACAATTAATCTCAATTCTAATGATATGCAGACACAATTAAGGGTGCTTTACAAATTGCAAGCAAAATAAGAAATAATGTAATTCTAGATCCCTAACACCGATTGCTACCAAGGATGATTCGTGAGGCTATTGAAATCAAATAATCCTTCTAATTTCAATAGGGAAGATGGTTGGGTGTTACCACTGGCTTAGAATCCTGTAATAAATAGGTATAACTAAATCCAAAACCAAGAAAAACACTGCACGGCCACAAGATACTGTAAGCTCTTACTGCGTAGATCGGACCAACAATAACTAAGAAGACCTGAGGGTGCACCGGCATAATTGTGACATAAGAACGTTCAACATCTCAGTCCTCCCGTGACCATGGATGCTGCAAAGCATTCGAAACGTCGGGATAGTAAAATCTAAAATAAACCGCAATAAAATCCGTAAAAGTAGTTTGATTTCAATATGTGTAAACTACCTAGGTAGAGACGTCAATATAAGATTGACGTCTGACACTCTGCACCCCTGCACATCGTTCGCGTAATATGGCGCGGCCGATCTGCGGGTATGCGGGGTGACCACTCCCCCGCGTCTCAACTCGTACCCCAATTGCCATGTCGACCTGTCGCTTACTGTACTATCGCGGACACAAACGGTGTACCAGTCTTCAATCAAAATCGTTTGAACGACGTTACGTGCGCTTACCTCGCCCGCATGTATTTTAGGGCCTGCTCGTGCAAGCGCTTGTCGTCCTAAAGGTGACTAGGTGACACCGCTTGTGACCGCGAATGTACATAGTTTGTTATAGTGTTCAATTCCGCAAATACATGCATTTTTCGAGTGGACATAGTTAATTAATCATGTGCAAATCGTCTGTGTGATTGTTACTAGCTTTCAGTAAAGGAAAACATCGTGAGGAAACCTGCATGTCTGAGAAAGCCTAACTAGCTTTCAAATAACATATGAAGTCCGCCAACCAGCACTTGGCCAGCATGATGGACTATGGCCTAATTCCCTTCATCTTGATGGGTGGGAAGCCCGTACCCAACAGGGGGACAAAACAAAGGCTGGTATTATTAATAAAAATGATGTATTCAACCATTAAATACCAAAAAGATTTTGTTAAAGTTTTCTTGAATAAACGGCGCGAAGTGGCGAACATATAAACACGGACTAAATGCATTTAAATCATCTAATAATTGATAAAAATGATCCTATTTCTGTTGATAGTGTCATTAAATTAAATCTAATTTTGTGTTTCTAAACATAATGCATGCGGTCGGCTAGACAAGAACACTGAGGGGCTTATCTATACTTATAATAAAACTGTATCAGACACCGGTCTCGCCGGCGAGGCCGAAGGGTCGTACGCATGCGACCTCAACGACGTGCATCACCCCACTGAGTTTCTTGCCGGTTCTTCTCAGTGGGGGCAAGTTGTGAACCGGTGGTAAACTCAGCCCTCTCTTAAGCTACATCCCAAGCCGAGACGTGCCTCTCTGAGGTGCCCTTGAGCTTGTCGCTACTTCTGCCGTTAAGGCTAGAAGCGCTTGCTTTAAGCGCTCGCCTCCTATTGTCCGGTGAAGCTGTAATGTCCATTTGCGGCCAACAGCGTCTATCATTCCCAAAAAAAAAAAAAGTATATATAAAACTGTAACAGGTCCAATTCTGTACATTGGAGATATTTTGAAAATTATGTTTGGAAGGCATTCTATAACCGATACTAAAGCCAAAAATGTATTTTTTTTTATTTTTGTCTGTCTGTCTGTCTGCATCTCGGCTCAGCATCACGCCGAAAGTACTGGATGGATTGAAACGAAACTTGGCATGATTTGAGTTAATACTCCGAGGTAGGACATAGGTTACTTTTTATCCCGACATTCGGCACGGTTCCCTTGGGAGAGGGGACTAAAATCAAAATGTGTACTTGGTTATACGCTTGCTCCGACTTTAACAATTTTTCATTATAATTATAATAAATATTTGTAAGGGAACACTCATAGACAGTTGTTAACAATGTTTGGAAATCGATCAGGTTAAGCAACGTTAGGTAAGGTCATTAAATAGATGGGTGACCGTTTAACGCCATTTGAACTAAACGTCTCCGTGCTTCGGAGGGCAAGTACAAAGTGGGTCCAAGTTTTTAACCGACTTTAAAAAAGGAGGTTTTGTATTTCTATGCGAATGTATATTATTGAAAGTTTAGTTAACGTAAACACAGCGCGGGCGGAGCTGTGTGGGTCAGCTAGTGCTTAATGCAATTACAAAATGTGTTCGTATAAAGTTTTATGTACTTATATATTCTCCGCCCAATCGACTAGTCCATAGTAAAAACCGCATTGAAATCCATTCAACAGAAAAACGTCGCGTTTCTGTTTTTAGGACGTACCTATTATTATTAGACTCTTTTTTAATGGCTCTTTATCTCAATGTTTACTATTGCTAATTACCGTAACAGTATTATATTCTTGAAACAATCCCTACTTCCCTATCCCTACTAATATTGTAAATGCGAAAGTAACTCTGTCTGTCTGTCTGTCTGTCTGTTACGCTATAATTTCTAAGCCACTCAACCGATTTTGAAGAAATTTTTGTACAGAGATAGATTAGACAATTAAGGACATAGGCTACCTTTTATCCCGAAAAAAAAGATCAAAGGGGTTGAAATAGGGAATGAAAGTTAGTATAGAATTTCGATATTGTTGAAGATAAAACTTTGTTTTACATCCCTACTTACTTCCCTACTAATATTATAAATGCGTAAGTAACTCTGTCTGTCTGTCTGTCTGTTACGCTATAACGTCTAAGCCACTCAACCAATTTTGATAAAATTTGGTACAGAGATAGATTAGACCTCAAGGAAGGCTGGCTGTAATAAATAAATATTTGTTCAGGCGTTTTTAAATTTTCGAGGGTTGGTTAAAATATAAAAAATGGGAAAATCCATAAAAACAGTTCAGAAAAAACAATAAAAGCGCGGGCGGAGCTGCGCGGGTCAGCTAGTGGTATATAATAGGTACTTATCCTAAAGATTTTATTCCCGCCGACATACAAGCCACCACACCCTTAGCAAAAAGAGGAGTAGGCCGGAATTAGGTATGCAGCGTGGGATGGCAGCCCTGACCGCTAATGGTACCCACAGATAAAGCGAGTAATTAACGAATCAATTCGATTATTAAATCTTTGCGGTTTGTGCCGCACCTACTCCGAGAGGTCGATTGAGTTTGGGTCGACTCGACTCGGCTTCAAATTCCGAATGTCATTGGGCGATTATGTTTTTTTTTTCTATTAATGCATAAATAGCAGGAGGTATTGTATTGCGTAGTATTATTATTCGTCATTGTCATAAAGATTAATATTCGTTTATTTAACCTATGTGTCATCATTTTTTTTATCAGTATGAATCATCAAAGTAAAATGTGAATAATTCGCAGAATCCAGCTCGGCAACATAGCGTACGTAACTTAATTTTCAATGGATTGCGCCTTGAACGCATCTTAATACCTTACTCAAATTACCCACCCCAAAGGGCTATGGGAGGCTCAAAGTAATTAGAATGGAGTAGTATCGCGTCGATTCCCCAAACAAATTTTTCGTGGCACTTTTGCGGGGTGCGGGAGGCGAAGTAAACACACACAGATACAATTTCACGCATACCCACACTATAATAAACTCGCAACACATTCAAAAAGATACGCACACAAATAAATAATGACCTGAACATGTGAACAAAATTTGGCAGAGGGGTTAGCGCATCATGATCTCTCCAGTGGTATCTCCTCTAAGATGGGAGGTAAACCTGGCCGGGCACAACACTGTTTTTTTTTGTAGGAGTAGTACTGTTGGCCGCAGATGGCCATTACAGCTTCACCGGACAAGGGCGCACAACACTGCTTAACACACCAGTGGGCATAAAAAAGCCATTCCCAGAAGATCATTCAGAATTCCTAAAATTTTCTTAAAATGGTCACACATTTTAGGTGAATCATACTCAATCTCTTCATTTATTAGTAGGTACTAATTAGCAGGCTTATATTAAGTGTTAATGCGGCAGTACGATTAAAAATGAAACCGAAACTTACTCATATTATGATTCGCTGAAAGTGGCCTTTTTAACCGACTTCAAAAAAAAAGGAGGACGTCCTCAATTCGTCTGTATATTTTTTTTATGTATGTATGTATGTTCGCGCATAACTCTGGCAATTATGAACCGATTTGAAAAAAAACTTTCTTCTATCCATTCTTTAATCCGTTGATTGGGTCCCATAAAAAAATTATTGCTTACGAATATGTAGTTCCTGAAAAAACAAGAATGGAGACCGCGCAGGAACATTGCAGGAATGCCTATGAGATGACGTTTTTGTCGCTTTTTAAGGACAAAAATGGTCATAACTCTGGCAAAATTTATCAATTGCAATGATTCTTTTTTATTCGAAAGATTGAACCCCACTGTAATGAATCTGTATGAATTTTATCACAGACGGATAAGAACTTAATGGAGGACCATGAACGATGTGGGGGAATTTATCTGGTAAAAACCATAAAACTGATGTTCTCCATTAGATTACTCTGACAAATACGAACCAATTTCGATTATTCTTTTATTCTAGAGTAAACTACTATGATGATTCCATGCAAATTTCATTACGACCGGATAAATTGATTCTGAAGAAACATGAATTATGTAAAACTATGTAGACGATAATGTGATCATAACCTACCTAGATCATTTTACCGTCTTCGATGGTTCAATCTTTTAGTATGAAAATATCATTAAAAAATATAAAATAAAATATTAAAAAGAAAAAATCGAACTGACTTCAATAACACTGAACAGTATAAAATAATTTAAATATTATTGAAGTTGGTGCTAAATATACACAGCAGGTACACCAACACCAACTTCTATAATATTTAAATTGTTTTATACTTTTCAGTGTTATTGAAGTCGGTTCGATTTTTTTTTAAATATTTTATTAGATCCGCAGTTCCTCCCTTTGTATGTATTGCAACAGCCCAATGAAAAATTTATTAATGTTCTCGCGTTTGTAAAACTTAAATTTAGCATAAAAATTACCGATTTAATGTTGTCTTTTATTTACGCGAATACTACACATTGAAATAAAACTTTTACGGCTTGGGATCCCGCGATAATTATAATTAAATCCAAACCCAAGCAAAACACTGCACGGACTGAAGATACTGTAAGCTCTTTTTTTTTTGGGAATGATATACGCTGTTGGCCGCAGATGGCCATTACAGCTTCACCGGACAATGGGGGTAACAACGGTAAAATTGCAAAAATAGCCTTAGTTTAAAGAGTTCGATGGATCAATCTGCTATTGCATTGGCTATGAAAATTATATGTACTTATACCTCAGATCTTCAGCAAACAGTTTTATTGATTAGATATTGGATTAAATATAATGTTTTCAAGCAATATGTATTTAAAAAATGTACTACGTTGGATATGAATTGTGTTAGCGTTCAATATCCGTTCATCGGATAGACGTCAAACTTGGACTATAAAAAGCATAATAACCTATTCTACAATTTGTATTGATTACATTTCTTAATTTCATTCATGTTTTACAAGAAATTATAGAAAAACCACGTACGAGATGCATTTCCCCTTGCAGCGCCCCCGCGATCGCCTTCCACCAGTCTTTCGTGGACTGTTATGGAGGGTGGACGTGCTCGAATTTTTTTTGACAAGACGAATTTAATTTAAATGATTTTGAACATGTTTTTAACTAAGATATGTTACATAATATGGTATAATTATAACATTATAAATCATTTCAAATGAATTCTATACTTCTATATTTAATTAAAGATATTTTTATAGTAATACCATATTTTTGGTTCATCATAGAATATGCGAAAGTATCGTTGCCAAGTATTATGCCTAACTTTTAAAGCGTATCAGAGTCATATATGATCTTACTAATTGAAATCGTATTTAATACTGTGTAGGTCGACAAAATGACATACATTACGATATCTTTTACATTATGTTTTTTTTTGTCAAAACATGAACGGTGTTATTATTACTATCATGTTGGTTTTTGTAACTTAGCAACGAGTCGAGTACCTGGGTAGTTGGCTTGGTGGTGAGCGACACGCTTACCTACGGACAGTTGCATTGGACAGTTGCTCGTCTTTTGAGACATCTGGATGGTTAAGTTGGAAGGGTACTCGTGTGCTATCTAGGTGGCGCCACTTTAATCTTAGATTTCTTCCGCTATGTAACATAAGTGGAAGGTCACTGTAGCTGGCAAAAAAACTATCGGACCAAAAGGCTATAATTATAGTTTTGGATGACAGGGACAGGAAGAGACTTTTCTATGGGTGGGTGCTTCGATTACTATCAGGTGATACCTTGTTACTTTACTAAGTTGCGTAACAATAAACTGTTGGTGTTGTTGGCAGGCACGAGAAAAAATACTACCGCGTTACTTACTCTAAAACCAGATTGCTTATTAGAATCAATGTAAATTAAACATCTAAGTGTGCTAAAGAATAAATAAAATAAAATTAAATGTCAAATGCTCCGCGTAGTTCAAACCCCGCGATGGGTACAAAACTCAAGATGAAGTTACTTTACGTACTTTCGCGGTCACGAACGGTGTATCACCTTTAGGACGACAATCGCTTGCACGTGCCAGCCCAAAATACATGCGGGCGGGGTAAGCGCCCGGAACGTCGTCGTCGCCCGGATCGCGGACACGAACGCTATACTTCGCTAGTTTTCAATCAAAAACTATTTTGATTGAAAAATAGTATAGCGTTCGTGTCCGTGATAGTATATAATATGACGTTACACTAAAAAAGACTATTACTGAATTCGTGTGTTCAAACAAACAGTGCTACGAATTCCTTTGGCAGCCACGTATATTGAATAACAACACAGGTCCGTTGATTTTGTAGTTTGCTACCCTGGCCGCTGACCTTAAGGTCTTGGGGTCGATTCCCACACAGGACTAACATTCATGTGCGTGAACATAATCTGTTTGTCTTGGGTCTGGGTCGTTTTTACCTGTACTTAATTATGGAAAAAGTTAAGTATCTTATCATAGTTTCAGTTCGATGACCATTACGGAGTCGATCACGGAACTCATCATCATCATCAGCAGCCGAAACGTCCACTGTTGATAAAATGCGCTCTCTCCCTTAGAGGGGAGGTGTTGCCATAATCCCCACGCCTGGCAGGCGGTTGGTGATCGCAGATAGGTGGTAGGTAATCCAATAAAAAGACGCTGCTGCTCGTCTTCTTTCTTTTTCCTTAGTCGCCTTTTACGGACACCCAACGGGAGGAGATGGATGGGTGCGCTATTATTCTTATCACGGAACTAATTGTCGTAATAAAAATAATTTATGATTTTTGGGTCTGCACGACTTGGGTCGACGTTGGGTATCTGGTCTTGAGTAAGGTTGGAAGCTAGCAAGCTTCCAAGATTCGGGTACTTGTGCCGCTCTTAAAGAAAATATACGTATTAGAATAGGAAATATTACAGTTACACGCTTCTTTAATAATACCGCTAGCATCTCATCAGGGCTACTGGCATGCATTGCAGCATCTTAAGTCACTCTCTTTGTCATACTCGAACATCGCAATCAATCATCAATTTGGTTTCATTTCATTTTTCCAGGGATCAAAAAGCTCAAACATCAGATGGATGTTTATTGGTTAGAGAATTTGGAACTAATTTAAGAAATATGTTAAAAAGGTCCCTTTTTAAGAAAAAAAACTATATTTTGAAGGCTCTGTTAAACGCTTTCGTTTTAACTTGCAGAATAGAAACCTTAGAACTTTATGCATAGTTTCATTTCAAGTACGCTTACAGTAGTCACGGCAAGACGCTGCACAGTAGCTATTTTTATGTTTATGTATTCAGAACTCACAACTGTACTTGCGCAATGGTTCGTCAACCCTAACTTCAGACACACAAAAATCCGCTGTGATTGTAAGTTATAAGTAGTACGAATGTATATGGATTCCGAATGGCAGGCACAATGTGTTCAGCTGGGTCGAAGTGCGTTCCGGTTGTAACCGGACCTAATAACCACCAACAATAGAATAGAAGTATGTATAAGTCTCACTAGTCAGGCATTGACCATTCTATAATAGACGGACTGAAACTTTGATATGAATAAGAATAAGAATCATTTATTTGCGTAGAATACAGATTTTGAATATGAAAGAAGTTTGAAATATGAAATGCAATAATCCGTATCCTGATGCAACACGTCAACTACGTTACCATTGTAAGTGGTTGGGTTGTCAGATTGTAATTAGGTGGCACGCCAAGGTATAAATCAAGATATAAAACAGTGGGTTAGGTATCGTTATTAAACTGCATCATTTCATTCTATAACGGAATAGGCACTTCTCAAGGTCATTGGCGCATGTTACCCCCTTAAGGGGGTAACATGCGCCAATGACCTTGAGAATCTGGCCGCTCCGGCCGAGAGTTGTCATCCTAGAGGGCGCTACCAGCAAATATGAATATTACATTTTAAAAATCATAGACTAAAAATATGCAGATGTGTCGAATGGAGTTTTGTTAATTTTGCCTATTCCGTTATAGAATGAAATGATGCAGTTTAATAACGGTAACCCACTGTTTTATATCTTGATTTATACCTTGGCGTGCCACCTAATTACAATGTGACAACCCAACCACTTACAGTGGTAACGTAGTTGACGTGTTGCATCAGGATACGGATTATTGCATTTCATATTACAAACTTCATATCAAAGGTTCAGTCAGTCTATTATAGAATGGCCAATGCCTGACTAGTGAGACTTATACATACTTCTATTCTATTGTTGGTGGTTAATAGGTCCGGTTACAACCGGAATGCACTTCGACCCAGCTGAATACATTGTGCCTGCCATTCGGAATCCATATACATTCGTACTACTTATAACTTACAGTCACAGCGGATTTTTGTGTGTCTGAAGTTAGGGTTGACGAACCATTGCGCAAGTACAGTTGTGAGTTCTGAATACATAAACATAAAAATAGCTACTGCGCGGCGTCTTGCCGTGACTACTGTAAGCGTACTTGAAATGAAACAATGCACAAAGTTCTAAGGTTTCTGTTCAGCAGGTCAAAACGAAAGCGTTTAGCAGAGCCTTCAAAACATAGTTTTTTTTCTTAAAAAGGGACCTTTTTAACATATTTCCTAAATTAGTTCCAAATTCTCTAACCAATAAACATCCATCTGATAGTTGAGCTTTTTGATTCCTGTAAAAATGAACTGATACCAAATTGATGATTGATTGCGATGTTCGAGTATGACAAAGAGAGTGACTTAAGATACTGCAATGCATGCCAGTGGCCCTGATAAGATGCTAGCGGTATTATTAAAGAAGCGTGTAACTGTAATAAATAGATTAATTGCAATGTAATGTTTCCTATTCTAATGCGTATAGTATCTTTAAGAGCGGCACAAGTACCCGAATCTTGGAAGCTTGCTAGCTTCCAACCTTACTGAAGACCAGATACCCAACGTCGACCCAAGTCGTGCAGACCCAAAAATCATAAATTATTTTTATTGCGACAATTAGTTCCATGATAAGAATAATAGCACCCATCCATCTCCTCCCGTTGGGTGTCCGTAAAAGACGACTAAGGAAAAACAAGAAGACGAGGAGCAGCTTCTTTTTATTGGATTACCTACCACCTATCTGCGATCCTCAACCGCCGGCTAGGCGTGGGGATTATGGCAACCCCTCCCCTCTAAGTGAGAGAGGGCCTTTTTTCAACAGTGGACGTTTCGACTGCTGATGATGATGTAGATGAGTTCCGTGATCGACTCCATAATGGCCATCGAACTGAAACTATGATAAGATACTTAACTTTTTCCATAATCAAGTACAGGTAAAAACGACCCAGACCCAAGACAAACAGATTATGTTCATGCACATGAATGTTTGTCCTGTGTGGGAATCGACCCCAACACCTTAAGGTCAGCGGCCAGGGTAGCAAACTACAAAATCAACGGACCTGTGTTGTTATTCAATATACGTGGCTGCCAAAGGAATCCGTAGCACTGTTTGTTTGAACGCACGAATTCAGTAATAGTCTTTTTTAGTGTAAGTTTCAGTTTTCAATCAAAATAATTTGAACGACGTTCCGGGAGCTTACCCCGCCCGCATGTATTTTGGGCCGGCACGTACAAGCGATTGTCGTCCTAAAGGTGATAGACCGTTCGTGACCGCGAGAGTACGTAACGTAACTTAATCTTGAGTTCTGTATCCATCGCAGGGTTTGAACTACGCGGAGCATTGGACATTTTATTTTATTTGATTTATTCTTTAGCACTCTTAAATATGTACAAGGCGGACTTAATGCCTTAGGCATTCTCTGCCAGTCTACCTTTGGATGATGCAGAGGGTAATAGTGGTAGGTGCATAGGTAATGTAAAATGTAAATAGATATTTAATTTACATTGATTCTAATAAGTAATCTGGTTTTAGAGTAACTAACATTTTAACGCGGTGGTATTTTTTCTCGTGCCTGCCAACAACAGCAGTTTATTGTTACGCAACTTAGTTAAGTAACAAGGTTTTACCCGATAGTAATCGAAGCACCCACCCATAGAAAAGTAAGTCTCTTCCTGCCCCTGTCATCCAAAACTATAATTATAGCCTTTTGGTCCGATAGTTTCTTTGCCAGCTACAGTGACCTTCTACATATGTTACATAGCGGAAGAAATCTAAGACTAAAGTGGCGCCACCTAGATAGCACACGAGTACCCTTCCAACTTAACCATCCAGATGTCTCAAAAGACGATCAACTGTCCAATGCAACTGTCCGTAGGTAAGCGTGTCGCTCACCACCAAGACAACCACCCAGGTACTCGACTCGTTGCTAAGTTGCAAAAACCAACATGATAGTAATAATAACACCGTTCATGTTTTGTCAAAAAAAATCATAATGTAAAGGATATCATAATGTATGTCATTTTGTCGACCTACACAGTATTACATACGATTTCAATTAGTAAGATCATATATGACTCTGATACTCTTTAAAAGTTAGGCATAATACTCGGCAACGATACTTTCGCATACTCTATGATGAACCAAAAATATGGTATTACTATAAAAATATCTTTAATGAAATATAGAAGTATAGATTTCATTTGAAATGATTTATAATGTTATAATTATACCATATTTAACATATCTTAATTAAAAATATGTTCAAAATCATTTATATTAAATTCGTCTTGTCAAAAAAAAAATTCGAGCACGTCCACCCTCCATAACAGTCCACGAAAGACTGATGGACGGCGATCGCGGGGGCGCTGCAAGGGGAAATGCATCGCGTACGCGGTTTTTCTATAATTTCTTGTAAAACATGAATGAAATTAAGAAATGTAATCAATACAAATTGTAGAATAGGTTATTATGCTTTTTATAGTCCAAGTTTGACGTCTATCCGATGAAGAGATATTGAACGCTAACACAATTCATATCCAACGTAGTACATTTTTTAAATATATATTGCTTGAAAACATTTTATTTAATCCATTATCTAATCAATAAAACTATTTGCTGAAGATCTGAGGTATAAGAACATATAATTTTCATAGCCAATGCAATAGCGGATTGGTCCATCGAACTCTTTAAACTAAGGCTATTTTTGCAATTTTACCGTTGTTACCCCCTTAACGGCAGAAGTAGCGACGAGCTCAAGGGCACCTCAGGGAGGCACGGCCTCGGCTTGGGCTGTCGCTTAAGATACCACCGGTTCACAACGCGCCTCCACTGAGAAGAACCGGCAAGAAACTCAGTGGGGTGATGCACGTCGTTGAGGTCGCATGCGTACGACCCTTCGGCCTCGCCGGCGAGACCGGTGTCTGATAGCTATACTGTAAGCAAGAGCTTACAGTATAGCTATCAGACACCGATCTGATCTACGTAGTAAGAACTGCGTAGATCGGACCAACAATAATAACCAAGAAGACCTGAGGGTACACCGGTATAATTCTCACATAAGGACGTTTAACATCTCAGTCCTACCGTGACCATGGGTGCTGCAAAGCATTCGTAACGTTGGGATAGTGAAATCTAAAATAAACCGCGATATAATCCGTAAAAGTAGTTTTATTTCAATTACTGATTTCTTGACATTAAACGAACGCACATAAAACGCCAATAAGTACGTGGCAGCCAATCGTTCTGTTCGTCGGATTCTCCACACAAAAACTTTTAATAAGCTTTTAATTGTGTACCCAGAACATCA
The DNA here is from genome assembly GCA_911728495.1 of Furcula furcula. Lineage (NCBI taxonomy): Eukaryota > Metazoa > Arthropoda > Insecta > Lepidoptera > Notodontidae > Furcula > Furcula furcula. Next base: position 20,873,603 of record OU452259.1, on the reverse strand, counting down.
TCAATGTCATTACGTGCAATCGTGGCGACAATGAGCCCGCTACGTAATTGTTCTAATTATCAGTGTGTAATTAAGGAGTGAACACATGAAAATGCAATGCTTTCGTAATTGTAGCGAGGATGGTGTGTCGGTATTTAGTAATGCGCGATCATGCGTTGTAGGAAATGGTAATTTGTATATACGAGGATTGTTTAGTGCTTTATAGGGAGAAAAAGGTTTTTCTAGTACTTAATGATCTCTTACGAACACCCAACGAACTCTTACGGAAATGGGTGCTTATTCTTACCTAGGCACCCCACGGGGAAAAAAGTACAGATTTGAGGATTAAAATTAACCCAGCCCCAAAGGAAAAACTAAAGAATTTTAAAGTAAGTAATAATAAAAATGTCGGTGCTACTCAGTCAGTTCTGGTTTCATAGCTGGTAATATGTTTTAGCACAATATACAGTCTATCATTATTCTTATTAATTTTAATCATCATCATCATCATCACCAGCCGGAAGACGTCAACTGCTGAACATAGACCTCCCCCTTGGAACGCCACAATGACCGACAATTGGCTATTTGCATCCACCGGTTACCTGCGACCCGCACGATGTCGTCTGTCCACCTAGTGGGAGGCCTGCCTACGCTGCCTCTTCCGGTTCGTGGTCGCCACTCGAGAACATTTCTTCCCCATCGGATAGATATCGGTTTTTCGAGCGATGTGGCCTGCCCATTGCCACTTCAACTTGCAGATTCTGAGAGCTATGTCGGTGACTTTAGTTCTTCAGCGAATTTCCTCATTCCGGATTTTTCAGTGAGTAGATAACGTCTCCTTTTGCTAACATTCAGCTCAGTAGGTAATTACGTAGTTATACCTAGGTATTTTAGGTGAGCGAAACTGCGGAACGTTGTTTGATATTATAAAATAAAAATTATAATTTTTAATAAAGCGTTTTATCATATGCATACGTCGTAAAACCAAAATTTATATCTATTCTTATTAAATTAAATGTTAATTTTTTTCCGACGACGGTTAAAAATAGTTTCTGCATACTGAATTAGTATCAATATTATTAAATTTAATGTTACATTTTCGAGATGGTTAAAAATGAATAAGTAATAGATTCTGCCTACTAAGATATGAATATCAATATTTATGGGTACCAATGAAATTAAATCGTTTATTTTAAATAAGTAAGTACTACTTATACTTACTTATTACTAAGTAGTACTTACTACTAAGTAGTAGTACTACTTATTACTAAGTAGAACTTACTAATTACTTACTTATTACTAAGTAGTACTTACTACTAAGTAGTAGTACTACTTATTACTAAGTAGAACTTACTAATTACTTACTTATTACTAAGTAGTACTTACTACTAAGTAGTAGTACTACTTATTACTAAGTAGAACTTACTAATTACTTACTTATTACTAAGTAGTACTTACTACTAAGTAGTAGTACTACTTATTACTAAGTAGAACTTACTAATTACTTACTTATTACGAAGTAGTACTTACTACTAAGTAGTAGTACTACTTATTACTAAGTAGAACTTACTAATTACTTACTTATTACTAAGTAGTACTTACTACTAAGTAGTAGTACTACTTATTACTAAGTAGAACTTACTAATTACTTACTTATTACTAAGTAGTACTTACTACTAAGTAGTAGTACTACTTATTACTAAGTAGAACTTACTAATTACTTACTTATTACTAAGTAGTAGTACTACTTATTACTAAGTAGAACTTACTAATTACTTACTTATTACTAAGTAGTACTTATTACTAAGTAGAACTTACTAATTACTTACGTATTACTAAGTAGTACTTATTACTAAGTAGAACTTACTAATTACTTACTTATTACGAAGTAGTACTTACTACTAAGTAGTAGTACTACTTATTACTAAGTAGAACTTACTAATTACTTACTTATTACTAAGTAGTACTTATTACTAAGTAGAACTTACTAATTACTTACTTATTACTAAGTAGTACTTATTACTAAGTAGAACTTACTAATTACTTACTTATTACTAAGTAGTACTTATTACTAAGTAGAACTTACTAATTACTTACTTATTACTAAGTAGTACTTATTACTAAGTAGAACTTACTAATTACTTACTTATTACGAAGTAGTACTTACTACTAAGTAGTAGTACTACTTATTACTAAGTAGAACTTACTAATTACTTACTTATTACTAAGTAGTACTTATTACTAAGTAGAACTTACTAATTACTTACTTATTATTACGTAGTACTTACTTATTTAAAAAGTACCTAGGCCAAAATAAGGACTTTAGAATTTTCATATTTTTTCATTAAACTACCGGATCACAACGCGGCCTCAACTGAGAAGATCTGGCAAGAAAATGTTATCATTTTTGCCCGAATGCCCTCCGGAAGATGGTTATGCTTTTCGAGAGTACGGCTTTGGCACGGCATACAGCCTAAACGACTTGATGGGCTTTGAGTTATATGTCGTTGGATTTGCCTTAGTTGTGTGGGATTGACATAGGCTATATAAAATGTGTTTATTTACGACATCACATTAGAAACCTCTAAAATGATCAGTGTTTCTTTACTATATTATGCATGTATTAAACATATAAATCTTCCTCTTGCATCACTATCTATTAAGAAAAACCGCATCGAAATCCGTTGCATAGTTTTAAAGATCTAAGCGTACATAGGGACGGAGAGAGGGAAGCAACTTTGTTTTATACTATGTAGTGATACTTGTTTCCTCTATTTTATTTTCTTTTCAACATAATATCTTGTTCTCACAAATATATTTCATCAGTGACAATGTATTGCTATCGGCTAGAATTAAAATAAACAAACAAGATTAAACAAACATAAGAAAACCACTGATCAAGTATGAGTCGGGCTCGCGCGCCGAGGGACCATACCTTCTTTGGACGTATTAAATTCATCTACTACTATCTCTTTGGCCTTTTATTTTGTTGTATTTTCCTCGTAACTTTTTTCTTTCTCTTGTTTCATCTTTCGAACGGCTGAACACACTATCGCTGATGCTGATCTAATTGCGACAAATACTGTTTAAAAAAAAGTGAAAAAAATAACAAGCCCGCTGAGGTATTTTTTGACTGTTATTGATTATAAGTCAAAAACTATTTGACACGAACCAAAATAAAAATCTGTTTTGAAATGTGCAGATGAAGCCCTTTCATATGATACCCCACTCAATATAGTTGTCTTTTCAGCCCTTATCAAACATTTTTTTCATTTGCGATAAGTAAGATCTAAAACTATTCCAAGTTGTATTCTGTGTCCAAGTGTCAAATCGATATTATCAGTAGTTTCTGAAATATCGTATACCTATAGGCGTGACAGACGAAGTCCCACCATAAGATTTCCTTTTTTAACTTTTAGGTATGGATCCCTAATAAAATCTTTTTAAGAAAAATAGACCCGACTTCAATATCACTGAAATTATAAAATACATACATAATTCAAATATTATTGATGTTAGTGTTAGCTCTGTTGTGTAGGTATATTTGGTACCAACTTCAATAATATTTAAATTATTTTATACTTTTCAGTGTTAATGAAGTCGGTTCTATTTTTTTTTAGATTTTATTTTAAGCTTTTAGTGATATTTTCATACATAAAGATTGAACCATCGAAAACGGTAAAATGATTTGGTGGGTAGGTTATGATCACATTATGGTCTACATAGTTTTACATAATTCATGTTTCTTCAGAAAAAAATGATCCGGTCGTAATGTTGCATAGAATCATCACAGTAGTTTACTCTCTCGAATAAAAAAAGAATCATAGAAATCGGTTCATATTTGTCAGAGTAATGTAATGGAGAACCCTACTCTGCGATTTCTCTGTATGATTAAAATATTAGGTAAGTATATATGAATCACTCAGAGATTCAAATATACCGACTGTAAATAGGTCGAAATCGAATTTTATATATTAGGTTCTATAAAATTCGATTTTCTGTCTACCCTGTTATAAAATTGTGTGCACGCCACTGCTACATCAGCATGTCTATTTTTAACCGGCTTCATTTAATTACGTAATTACTTTGCATTCTTTACAATACAAATAGAAAACTATGAATGTTATTAAGATTAGCAAAGAATACCATGATTATTTTCATAACATATTAAAATTTACTCTGAAAGATAACTTTACGATATCCTGTTTATATTGTCGTTATGTATTTATTTTAATATTAGCATTTACATAAGATAAGACGATTTAATTATACATATATCCTTAGTCTTATTTCTCTCTTTTCTGTAAGTCTGGCAAGATCAGTTGCGGGCGCCGTGTTTTTGATTAATTTTATTCTTTTGAAAAATCGAGATAACACGCTTACTTGGTCCTCTGCATAATTATCTTAAATCTTTTTTAATTTTGGACGTGTCATGATCTCACGTTTGAAAGGCTACGACATGCGCAATATAAGCACACTAGGTAAATAGCCTTCAGCGAGTTGGTTTTTGGTTTTGCTTGTTTAGATAGTATATCGATGGCTTAGGTAGATACACATTATTAAGAGCTCTATAGATATAACGTAAGGTTTTTTTCTGAGTGACCTCCTAGAATTCCACTATGTTACAAAATTACATATTTTTTATATGGGACTAATCCCACTACTCATTACCACCACTGTGACTCCTGTAAGCCAGGATCTACAGTGGTCACCAGTGAAGACACCGAGGTTTGACCCTCGGCGAGTCCCGGGGAAATGCTAAATTGTCTTGGAACCCGTAACAAAGAACAAGAATAATACAGTACGAACAAACGCCTCTTCTGTTTAATGTTTATCCCTTAGCTCTTTAAGGTCCATTTTCCACGTCCATTCTGCAACACTGACGTCACGTCGGTGCGGTCACGCGACGTGCCTGTTGTATTCCCATCGGACAGGGCCCGTCGCGACCGACAGCTCTGCTTGATATCTATATCTATATCTTCTATATACATATTATAAAACAAAGTCGCTCCCGCTGTCTGTCTGTCCCTATGTATGCTTAGATCTTTATAACTACGCAACGGATTTTAATGCGGTTTTTCTTAATAGATAGAGTAATTCAAGAGGAAGGTTTATATGTATAATACATGCATAATATAGTAGAGAAACAATGATAATTTTAGAGGTTTCTAATGTGATGTCTTAAATAAACACATTTTTTTGTGCTTACATTGCAAACGCTGGCTAAACCCTACGAGATAGATCAAAATAATGTACTACAGTATTGTACGCCTTAACAAGGTCTACAAAAAATCCCGCGATGGTAGGCCCTATATGTTTATCTCTAGGGATAACCCACAATAAACATTTTTTTATCCTTTATTTTTTATGAGAAATAATTAACTATTAATAAATTGTTGTTAGCATGAATTTGTCCCTTCTTCTATATAACGTAAACTTCACTAATATTTACACCAATGAAAAAATAGCTGTGAACGTTGTTCATACCGCTAGGTTAAGGTTAAGCAACATAAGGCAAATTCATTAAATAGATGGGTGAACCTATTTGTATGAAATTTTGTGTGCATATCGGGTAGGTCTGAGAATATGTCGTAAAGTATATTTCATGCCGCTAGGTTAAGCAACGTAAGGCAAGGTCATTACATAGATGGGTGACGGCACGGTCATGGGGACGGGGTTGCGAGCCCTGTCCCCGTGATCACGGTGCCAGGTTTCCAGGGGCTATAATGCACACTAAGGGGTATTTGGTACAGAGCCCACTGGAGGGCCCAGGTTCCTCTCATTCCTCTTATGTGGCAATGCGACAGCCGCAGGGGTTAAAGTGGGTAAGAATCCCAGATACCATGATTAACGAGGATATGTAGAACGAGAGGATGCAAGAGAGGAGAGAGAGGGAGAGGGGATTCGGGTAGGGGGTGATGTGGTGAGGGATAGGATGATTAAGGTGGAGCAAGGTGGGAGAGGAAGGGGAAGGGGGAGTGTGACGGGGACCGAAGCGGGAGGGGGAAAGAGAGAGGAGAGAGAGAGTATAGAATTAGATTTTTCTTATAAGAGAGAGAGAGAGAGATGGAGAGAGAAATAAATCAAGGGAGGAGGGAGAAAAGGGTAGCAAAATGTAATAAAAGCGCGGGCGGAGCTGCTCGGGTCAGCTAGTAATTATATAAAAATCAATGCCACTTTTCGTTGTAATTGTATAACTCAAGAACGGGCTCACCTATCCAAACTAAATGTTTAGGCTTTGTTCGGACTATTTAGTAGATGGTTTATGTGAAGTTTGCACGAAATCGGTAGAGCGGTTCTTCATTTATCACATTTTTTGTAACAAATTAATTCAACAAATGGCTGGGGATTTAGCTGTCAAATTGAACCTTTTTTCAGAATTAAAATTTTTTTTACTATTGACAGTAAAAGCATGTTGTTATGTCATTCATGCGGTCATTGACGGGCCCGTTGGTCTAGTGGTCAGACACCCTGCCTGCTAACCGATGGGTCGTGGGTTCGATTCCCGCCAAGTGTCTGGGTGTTGTTTATCTATTCAAGTATGTATTTACAAAAAAAAAAAGTATATAAGTATTAGTTAGTATCAGTTGTCTGGTTTCCATAGTACAGGCTCTGCCTAGTTTGGGATCGGATGGCCGTGTGTAGATTGTCCCAAGATATTATTATTATATTATTATTATTTTATTTTGGACGTGCTTCGAATAAAGCACATTGTCAGCGATAATTATTGCTTTGTGTTAATATTTTTTGTTCAAATGTAATGTTTTTTAGCGAGCCGTCGGTGTTTCATATCGTTTACAGGCTTTATTTGAATTAAATTGTCAAAAGCATTTACACAAACGGTAAGTTTTGAACTGTTTTGAACTGTTGAGGTGAATAAGATGTATGCATGTGTGTTTCTTCATTTGAAAAAACATATTGTGTACCACTATTAATGTAGCAATTTGTCTTAATGTGATTTTATTATCTTTTAATTCAAGGAAAAATGCCATTTTTTGTTTGAATAAATGAATTTCATGTTCCATTTACTTAAATGTTTTTAATATTTCACTATATAAATACGTAGCGAAGCACGTACCGGGCCCCTAGTATTCTATAATTACTATTACATTACAACTCTGCGCGTCCCATCACCGTCTCGTCCCGTCCGCTGTCAGCCGAACCCTATGTTTCAAATGTATTATTTCACACTGTAGTCATAACTTTGCTATTCGATATAACTTTAGATGGCTTCACTTAGAAGTACTACTTACTTACAATCTGTATTAGAAGATATGCTGATTGAGCATTCTTTGTACTGCGATATGAATAACTCATTAGTTTTCATATCGACACAACAAAAATAAGTAAGAAGATTGTCAACGTTTTTTTTTTTTGGAAGCCTTATATTCCAAAGGACCCGTGAGGTGACCGGGTAAGAATAGCACCCACCCATCTCTTCCCGTTGGGTGTTCGTAAGAGCCGACTAAGGGAAAACAAGCAGGCGGACAGCAGCGTCACTCTATTGGATTACCTACCACCTATACTGCGATCTCCAAGAAGCCTGCCAAGCGTGGGGGATTATGGTAACCCCTCCCTTCTAAGGAGGAGGCCGTTGTTCAGCAGTGGACGTCTTTTGGCTGCAGCCAATTTCAGACACTCAAAGATCCGTTATGACTACAGTATAAAGAATTAACGCCGCCAGTCTTTTAAGGTACCCTTCCCTCCCAGTGCGGGGACAACTTAGAGGAAGTTTTTTTTTTACTTATTAGGTTGTTAGGTTAGGTTGTATACATTGTCTTCGGAGTCGCTGGACGCTCGGGGTGTGGGCCCCTTGAGCGTCCATTGAGTACGGCGGCGACTCCGAGGAGGATGGCGGCGGGGTTGCGACCCCCGTCCCCGTGAGCACCGTGACAGGTTTCCGGGGGGCTACAATGCGCCCCCCGGCGGCGGGCTCAAAGGCAAGGCACTGAGGGGCCCCTGGTGCAGATCCCACCGGAGAGCCCTGGGGTCTCCCCTCTCATGTGCCGATGCGACAGCCGCGGGGGTTTTAGTGGGTAAGAAGGTAAGAATCCCACATACCCCGGTCGAGCCCCACAGCTCCCGGGGATCTTTCGAAGATTACCCCCGCGTCAAAAAAAAAAAAAAAAAAAAGAAGGTTGTATACATTGTAAATATTTTGTTATTATGTAAATAATAGTTAGGTCGGTCCAACTTCGACAAAGAGGTCGCCCGAAGAATCCAACTCGGATGGGCAGCGTTCGGGAAACTACGTGACATCTTCTCATCAGAAATTCCGCAGTGCCTGAAGACAAAGGTTTATAACCAGTGTGTGTTGCCAGTGATGACATATGGTACTGAGACGTGGTCTTTAACAGCTGGCCTTTTGGAAAAGCTCAGAGTCACACAACGAGCTATGGAGAGAGCTATGCTTGGAGTTTCTTTGCGCGACCGAATCCGAAATGTGGAGATTCGCCGAAGAACTAAGGTTACCGACATAGCTCTCAGAATCTGCAAGTTGAGGTGGCAATGGGCAGGCCACATCGCTCGAAGAACCGATAACCGTTGGGGAAGAAAGGTTCTCGAGTGGCGACCACGAACCGGAAGACGCAGCGTAGGCAGGCCTCCCACTAGGTGGACCGACGACATTGTTCGCGTCGCAGGAAACCGGTGGATGCAAATAGCAAATTGTCGTTCATTGTGGTGGTCTAAGGGGGAGGCCTTTGTTCAGCAGTGGACGTCTTCCGGCTGGTGATGATGATGATGTAAATAAAACCATTAGTAATTAATGACTTAAGATTTTTACAATTTATCTTCTAAAAATCAATCACTACTATGTATTTTTCATACGTAGTTCGTTCAATCTTCTGTATTTTAAAAGTATATGCCGGAAGTGTCACAGGATTGATTAAAACTGAATACAAAATGAGATGTTATCGTAAGTTTTTAATTAAGATTTAAGTTTTTTCTCGTAGCTGCATCGGTTCGGTCATGATCTTTGAAGATTATCATGGTCAAATCGATCTAATTGATCGCGCTCACTCAAACGAATGATTGAAAATTTTGGAACGTTCTTCAAACACGTCGATTTATGTATTCATAGATCGTTAAATATTCTCTACATAACTAACTGGCGCACTCACAAACGCCTATTAACTTTAATTCTAATTAAGTCCCTTTTAAAATCTATTTATTTCGACTCTTCGGAGCCGTTTATGATTAATTTCGATTATTATACACAAGATACACAGTATCTGCGTATTATGTATTACAGGGCTTCGAATGTCGAAATATACCGATTTCAAACAAGTAATAATTAAAAAAAAAAACCGGCTACGGATAAAATCGCAGTCTAATAATGTGATTATGTATATAGCCTATAACCAGCGGACAATCAAGACGTTTCCAACGACACCCTACTTTTCAAATTATGTTAAGTAGATTAGAAGATATGTGGGAACAGATGAACGTACATACATACATACATTTAAACATACATTCTTGTTAAAATCATCCTCCGTTCCGTAGTCGGGTAAAAATGGATTAATGATCATTAACTTTAATTGACGTTTGTAGGTTCGGCAGTAAGTATAATAGCGTAACAGTAATTAACCGATAGGTCCAGTAGGCGTGTTATGTTTTATCGAGTGCTGTGTGTGTGTGTGTACTATATCGTAAACCAGTATCAGATTTTCTTCCACCAAACTGCAGTATGTAAACATTGTTGTGTTCTGGAATGAAGGGCACCGTAGCCATTGAAATCGCTCATTAATTAAAACTAAATCTATTTTAGTTAAATATAAATCCAAGATAGAGTCTATGTAGGTATAAGTAAATATTTAATCGTAAGATCAGATTGCGAGATCGGACACAAAGTAAAGCTTAATACAGGGCTTTAGTTAAAAATTGTCGGGCGGTAGCGGTCCCGTGTCGTAAGACCATCATTAATGTCGGGCCTCAGACACCTCAGACGGACGGACCCGCGGGCGGTAGTGATGCGCTCGTATCGATGATTTGATGACGATGATAAATATATTCATTATCATACTATCCCTTTGGCCTTTTAGTTTTAGAAAATACGACGAAAATACAACAATTTTCATCGTATTTTCTCTCTCTCTCTTATTTGATCTTCTGGACACGTTGTCGCTGATACTAATTGTAACAAGACAAACACTGTTTAAAAAAGAAGTGAAAAAATGACAAGCCCGCTGAGTTTTGTGCCGGATCTTTTCAGTTGAGCTTAAAAAAATTACCGTTCAAAAGTGCTAGCGTTAAGCCTATTTCAAATAAATGATTTTAAATTTTGAATCAATTAGCTCAATTTTTATAATATTACTTCAATTTACGAAAATTTCGTCTGTTGACACTTAAGGTTTCCGCGTTGTATACTTAAGGGAAAATGACTCAGTAATAACCTCTGATTGCGGCAGTAATTAATAAAGTTGTAATAAAGTTTACTTGCCAGATCTTCTTCTTTCTCTGGGGCTCTTCTCAGCCCTTTCCTAAGCGTCTGCCCTAGCCGAGGTCGTGGCTCCTTACGTCACTCCTGCCCTTAAACCTGAAGTGCAATAAGCGCTCGCCCTCTTGTCTGGTAGAGCTGTCCTGTCATGGCTATCTGAGGCCAATAGCGGCATTCATTCACAAAAATATGTTGCCCGGTGAAGCTGTAATGGCCATCTGCGGCCAACAGCGTTGGGATGATAGCCCAAAAAAAAATACACAATTCTTCACGAAATGCGTTGCTCTTACAAAATGATTTTTGTCTAAAATCCTAAAGATACTTCTTTTTCTTTATCTTGACATTTTTTTTATACATGTATAGTATTTATCTTTTTTAGTATGTTAGTGCATATTCTATAGTAATAGTATTTATTTATTAGTATGTATTTGTGTTTATTATATTAAGTATTTATGTCCGTATGTATTTTATTGAAATAATGTATTTTAATTAATCATTTTGCTACTTATTTTTATTTCATTTACACACTACGTCCGAAAATTTCTTTTCTTTAGAAATAAGCTGTGCCTTTGTACTATTCTTTCCTATATTTCCATTTTTCTGTACTTTCATTGTGTGTACAAAAATTATAAAATAATAAAATAAGATCATTTTTTTAATACGGGGAGTTATTAAAAAATTTATAGGTGTAGCTATCAGTTTTTTGTGGCATACCTAGTAGCTCCCAAACGAGTCAACGGATTCGAATTCTGCAGTTTTATTTGAAAGTTGATTCAATTTGGATGATTCCCATATCGGTCTTCTGGTGTCGGATTGACTGGGAAGGCATTACAAAACTACTATTAATAATACCTATCGATATTTTAATGTTGTATTGAGTAACGTCCCTAGATCCGGACTAGTGATCGGCACGGGCACGCACGCTACCCTGTGATCAGCGCACAATCGGCGGTGCATTAGCGCCTCAACCCGCGCCCCTCAAGCCGGCCTGCGCCGACGCCGACGTCCCGCCCGGCGCCCGCGCAACTCGCCAGCCCAAATTACTTTTTATTATTTTAATACGGACATTATGATTGCTTCTGATCTATTCGTAATTAAAATATGAAGGGAATGTTCTATTACGTATGTATAATGCAGTATGCGTAGAGAAAGTCTGTGTGAGATCGGCCGATTTTAGACTTATGGCTAGGTGCTTCAACACAAAATGTCTTTCCGAATATCTACCTATCGACGTGTAAAGTTTAGGGTTTTTATCTTTATTATTCCGTGGTTTTTATCGCTCATTATTTTTATGTAGTAGCCTTCTTAGTGAAGCAGGAAACCGCTTGCTGTGCGAACTGGAGGTCGCCGGTTCAAATCGGAGCAATATCTTTGTGTAGTTTTTTTTACTGGCTAGAACAATGTAGGCCAATCACCTGGTTGTCTGTAAAGTAAGATGACCCATGCGTCGGATGAACATGTAAGAAGTTTTCTATCCCATTGGATTGTGAGAGGTACAAAGGAAGAGAGAGTGCACTTGTGTCTATGCAAGCGCTTGTGCGAGATGTGCGCGATCTTGTGAAAGATTGGTCGCTGTGGTCATATCGGCCAGGAGGACATTATTGTTTATTATTAAAAATAGGAAATAATATGAAACCTTATTTTGTGGATTAAGATAGATAGATAGATAAATTCTTCATTGCACACATTATAAAGGACAGTTTACATGAATCAGGTACAATTTTAATGTGATTAAGTTGATAATTGTGAACATAATATCCGTACAAAATGATATCATGTCCAAGTCTAAGCATCTACGCAACTTTATTATAACAACTAGCAATTCCCTGCGGCTACGCCCGCAATTTTTCTTTCCACCCCCATTTAACCCCTTTAGGAGTGGAATTTTCAAAAACGCTTTCTTAGTGGATGCTTACGACATAAGAAGAACCTACTGTCCAAATTTCAGCATTCTAGGTCCAGCGGTTTGGCCTGTGCGTTGATGAATCAGTCAGTCAGTCTGGACAAGTAATTTTATATTTGTATAGATTTCTTTGTTTTATGGTTATTACTGCTAAATATTGGATAATATTACGAGATCCATAATTGCCTCTTATTACACTTGCACTAAGATACAAGAGCTGGTGTAATAGCAGTAATAAAACCTAGTGTACCCTTTGAGGTAATATGTATGTGTGTACCAATAAAACTCACCATTGCTTCGATTTGTAATGGAATTCTAAGTTAATTAAAAACATTTTATTGTTTTTTAATGATGATTGATTTGGATTGATGCGTTCGAGTTTATAGAATTAGATCTATTTTTACTATGGTAAACTAACAGGTAGGTAAAATACAGAAGTTTATCATAATGGAACCTTAGATTCGAACAAGGTGAACCTAAGATAAGATAAGAGAGCGTGGAATGCCCAGTGAGCCGCAAAATACTGAGAGTACAGAAGGCAACTTACCTTCTGTACTCTCAGTATTTTTGCCTTAGGCAAGCTTCATACAACGGGCTCTCGAGCAACGCACACATAGACAGCGCTCACGGACACCATATCTCGGTTTAGTGCGAGCGCGAATGCCATCCGCTTCAAACACTCGTCTTCCGTTCTTCCTGTTTTATTCTCGGCTATTCCACATTTCCCACCCAGCTATCCTCAACAATCAATCAAAATAGCGCGACTGCCGAGCGTAGGTATGAAAAGCGAGGTACATACATGAGCTTGCCTTCTTTACTCTCAGTATTTTATGACCAAATTTTAACATTCGTCATTATAAAAAAACAATATAAGTATCAAAAATGCCATCTACATCGGCAACGTCTGTGTGATTCTTTATGGATTTATAGAAGTAAGTAAATAACTGCATATTACGTAGAGGTAATTCTCAAGTGCGTATACAGATAATAACGCCTAATTCATGCACAATAAGTAATCTTACTGCCGAACCTACAAACGTCAACTAAAGTAAGTAAATGATGATTAATCCATTGTTTGAAATCGGATGATTTCGACACTCAAAGCCAATTGGGTATTTGAATATATTTTTTTTTTGTGATAAATGTAAAGATCATATATAAGTTTTATAGTAAAACTATTTTTAGTTTTTTTTTATTCGCAATAATTCAAAAGTTATTTCAAATTAAAAAATACATATAATTTTTGAATCCAGTACCGGAAACACGCCGACAGCTCCTGAACAAACCCGAGCGGGTGTGACGTCATAATGTTAAAGCTATTTAATAACAGTACAGCGTCAACGGCTATTACACTTGACTAGACAATAATATTGAAAATTTATTGTTTAAAACGACTCTGAACAACGCTAAACGACACTGAACGACACTGAACGACGACACTGAACGTCAATGAACGTCACTGAACGTCACTGAACGTCACTGAACGACACTGAACGACACTGAACGCCACTGAACGCCACTGAACGACGACACTGAACGACACTGAATGACACTGAACGACACTGGACGACGACACTGAACGTCACTGAACGTCACTAAACGTCACTGAACGCCACTGAATGACGACACTGAACGACACTGAATGACACTGAACGACACTGGACGATGACACTGAACGTCACTGACGTGACACTGAACGTCACTAAATGACACTGAACGACACTGAACGCCACTGAACGACGACACTGAACGACACTGAATGACACTGGACGATGACACTGATCGTCACTGACGTGACACTGAACGTCACTGAATGACACTGAACGACACTGAACGTAACTGACGTGACACTGAACGTAACTGACGTGACACTGAACGTAACTGACCTGACACTGAACGTAACTGAAGTGACACTGAACGTAACTGAAGTGACACTGAACGTAACTGACGTGACACTGAACGTCACTGAATGACACTGAACGACACTGAACGTAACTGACGTGACACTGAACGTAACTGACGTGACACTGAACGTAACTGACCTGACACTGAACGTAACTGAAGTGACACTGAACGTAACTGAAGTGACACTGAACGTAACTGACGTGACACTGAACGTCACTGAATGACACTGAACGACACTGAACGTAACTGACGTGACACTGAACGTAACTGACGTGACACTGAACGTAACTGACCTGACACTGAACGTAACTGAAGTGACACTGAACGTAACTGAAGTGACACTGAACGTAACTGACGTGACACTGAACGTCACTGAATGATACTGAACGACACTGAACGTAACTGACGTGACACTGAACGTAACTGACGTGACACTGAACGTAACTGACCTGACACTGAACGTAACTGAAGTGACACTGAACGTAACTGAAGTGACACTGAACGTAACTGACGTGACACTGAACGTAACTGACGTGACACTGAACGTAACTGACGTGATACTGAACGTAACTGACGTGACACTGAACGTAACTGACGTGACACTGAACCACACTGACGTGTCGTCGTTCAGTGGCGTTCAGTGTCGTTCTGTGTCGTTCTGTGTCGTTCAGTGCCGTTCAGTGACGTTCAGTGACGTTCAGTGACGTTCAGTGACGTTCAGTGACGTTCAGTGTCGTCGTTCAGTGTCGTTCAGCATCGTTCAGCGTCGTTTTTTAGCAATACACTTTCAATATTATTATCTAGTCACCTATAATAGCCGTTAACGCTGTACTGTTATTAAATCGCTTTAACATTATGACGTCACACCTATATGGTGACCAATCTTGGCGCGTTTATAGTCACGTGATTTTTCATCAATTTTTAATTGTTTATAATTAATTGAAAAATTATTTTTTTAACTTTTTTGCATTAAATATCAATATTATTAATAATAAAGTTTAAAAAAAAATTTTTTTTTTTTTCATATACCTAATTAATACTTAATACGCTGATAGTGAGTAGAGATAACAATTATCTCGTATTCAATAATCGAAATTAATCATAAATGGTTCCGACCGATGGCTCCGACAGTCGAAATAAATATATTTTATAAGTGACTTAATTAGAATTAAAGTAAATTGGGGTTTGTGAGTGATGTGGTGGTGCGGTGGTTAGAGAATTAAATAATAAACATTAGTAAGGTAGGTACTTAATGTAAATTGAAAACGCTGTTGCTTTGTTATATGGACCACTCTGATTTCTTATAATTTGCACGTTATGTTCCTTCGTGTAAAATTGACTACATTGGTGCGTCCAATCTATGTGAAGCTGACTGTATCTACTTTAAAAAAGTAGTAAAATTAAATCAATTTCAATCGGCATAAAAATTGGTTAAAATTTTTGAATTTCGAATCGGCGTTGAAGACTGACTTTATTATACATATATACGTTGAGAAATCGAAACAACATTTCCAATATATTGCTACAAAATAATAGAATTACTCCCGAAGATCGAACCCGCACCGCGAAGTTGTACGGAATTGATTGGACACACCTCACTGCTCACAGAAAGCAAATTGCTTTCGACCATCAATGGGAAAAAAATAAAATGGCCGTTCCAAGAATAAAGTGTGTGGAGATAATTCATTGATTGTGTTTCTGTCTGTTTGAATGTTTGTGTGGCATCGTAGTTCCATAAGGTAAGTAATATGCGAGATGGTTCTTGGCTACGTTTCATGAAAATCGGTTCAGCTGTTTAAAGACTAAACTATCAGCTCTTTTGCTAGTAGATGTAGACCTACATAATTATGTTAATCCAATGATACTAAAGAATATGGGTAACCTTCATTAGGGTCTGGTCATGGAGCAGGATGGTGGTTGATCACAGGATCTCTGCATCGATAAACGTAGACCCTTCAAATTTGTACTCATTTGATAGGTCTCAACGAGTAGTTAGTAGGAAGATGGTGATCAGGGTCTGATGGTGCAACAGGAAGGTGGTTAGAGGAACTCTGCCCCAATAAACGTAGACACACTGAATTTAAACACGTCAAGTAGGTCTCGACGAGTAGTTGCTGGACAGATAGTGATCAGGGTTTAAGAATAAAGCAGGAAAATCATTGTAAGACATAATCTTTCAATGTAGTATTTTTTTATAAATGTTATATTTACATTTGTTAATTTAAGTAAAAAAACGTGCAACTCGGATAAAACCATAAAATATTCTAAATCTATGGGTATAGAATACACAGAAATCTAAATATATATACTATGCGTTTCAACTAAGAATGTGGCCGCCATGGTGATCGCGACTGCGGAACTTCACTCGTTATTTACGAATAAAAAAAAAGTCGTCTTTTTTTTTGGAAAAGAATCAAGGAACATTTCCTATCTTTGTGATTTATTTATACATATTTTTTTTGTATGTATTAGTGTATATTATATATATTTATATATATATATTATTGAAGTAAATATATATATATATATATATTTATGTGTTTTTTCTTATATAGTATAGTCATATGGTTGTGTATTTATGTATGAATTGTAATAAGTATATGTCAACATTTTACTTCTTTCTTTTACCCACTTTTGTGCACTATTTTGCTTTTACCCCTGATTTTGTCTCAACTCACTCAATGCACCTGGGTTTGCTGGAAGAAAACTCATTTAATGAGTTAAGCTCGCCCTTTGTAATATCTTTACTTTTATAAATGTTTTTGTATGTGTTTCTGTGTACAATAAAGGATAAATAAATAAATAAATAAATTTTGTACCGGCAGCAGAGTAAACACAAAATGAAATACTCGCTCCGGTTTTGATTATTTATTGTATAATGTCTTATTTTGCTATCTATTTTTGTTAAAACATCATTTTTAGTAACATTATATTTGACGACCAACTTATCAGTGGTGGTGGAAATAGGAAATAAAATATTCTCATGAAAATTACGATCAGTTTGACGTATTTGCATAGACAGTGGCGACAATCACAGATAAGTTGGGTAAACTATACTATTATGAGTTATGTCTTCTTGTAGTAAACACATACCTATTACCCAAAGAGGACGGAGAGAAACCTAAGAAGAATCGGAACTCCCATACATTCGATATTTCGAGGTTTGTGTACACAGTTTAGCTAACTTAAGGAAATTATTCAGTATAAGTTGCTGAAACTGTGTACACAAATCCAAAATTGTGTTGTTCTATGGAGTTGCGGAGACCTGATCTTAACCAACAGTATATAATCGACAAATCAGTGTTGCATGCGCACAACTTTTGGATTCTTTCCGTAGTCGCAATACATGTGCCTAAATAACTTTATTTTCATTCAATTTCGAAAGTTGAATAATCTCCAAACCAAAGGGTACCCATTATCGGCATCCACGCATTTTATCGTTCCCAAATCGATTCCCAGTCGGTTAGCCACGGACATTTAAGATATTACACGATGCAAACTTATTTTTTTCGTCACAAATGCCTTTAAATGAGCAATTTTGATTGCACCCCCCCTTCTGGGTCAGTATTTAATGTTAATTAAAATACCGAATTTACATGAACACATAAAGTCGACGGATTAAAGTGATGCAGACACTTTTTATTGGCTACACTTTTTATGTTGAAATTCAATAAAGTGTATGTTTAAATACCGCGGTTAAACTTGAACATTTAAAATATTTACACATACTTACTTACCTACACATTTTATTTTATCTGCATTTAAGTGACCTATTTCGTGCCTATGTAAAAATGAAAATAGAATTTATGACCTAAATACCAATTTAATAGATACATATAAATAATTAAGTACATAAATAAGTATATGTTTAGGATATTATTTATTTAATGTTACTATGTAACTAAGCTCAAGTTTTTTTTCTTTTCACCAGCCAGTACGTAATCTGTCAAATATTTACTGATAGTATATCACCTAAGTTTATGTAAACACAAATTAATTTATTTTTAGATTACTTATATATTATGAGGTACGTCTACTAGTCTGTGCTATCATTTTCTACAATCCAGTACTTATATACTACGTATCCAGTACTTATATTATATACGTGGCGGGTCACCCCCTTCCCTCCAATATGGTTGAGGGGAGTGATGGCTGCTGCTCGAGTCAACTCGTGCGCGGGTGCTGCTTGGGGGGACTGGTCCGACTACTATCCCTTTGGCTTTTTAGTTTGTTGTACTTTGTATTTTTTTATTTTTTTTCTGTCTTATTTGATATTTTGAACGGCAAGACACACTGTCGCTCTGATCTAATTGTAACATGACACACTGTTTAAAAAAAAAGTGATAAAATGACAAGCCCGCTGAGTTTCTTGCCGGATCTTCTCAGTTGAGGCCGCGTTGTGATCCGGTGGTAGCTTCTTTTAAAAAAAAAACATGACCTTTCAAAAGTGCTAGCGTTAAGCCTATTTCAAATAAACTATTTTTGAGTTTGAGTTTGAGTTTGTATATTAAAGTATTTGCGGCACAGGCAGCTTATATAAAGGCAGAATATTGAACGGCAATAAATTTAAATGTTACATTGATTTATGAACAGTTAATTAATTCAAATTGTTATTAATTACAGCGCCGGAGGGTCGCTCGCATATTTATTAGGTATCGTTCTAACTCTGATAATAACAAGTGAATTAGTTATCAATTTATAAATTATAATGGAAGATAAAGATGCACTATTATGCTGCCTAATTATACGTGTAATGGTATTAAATTATCATCCTCACTTGCCGTCTCTCCGTACTCTGAGATACCACAGAGCATAGACAGGCAATGAGGTATCACCTAATGGTATTAAAAAGTAAAGAGAGGTTGAAAGTGGCGGGAAAGGGTGAGCTCTAATTAACACAACACTAAGACTAAATCAATAAATCACATTTCGTTTGTTACTATAAATTAATTCTCTGCCACTTTTAATCGCCGATTACTTAGTAAGTTATGTATGTGATTTTCATATGTTTCTTATAATATGCTTAGGTAGGTACGTACTATCGAGGACCTCGCCGGCGAGGCCGAAGGGTCATACGTATGCAACCGCAACGACGTGCATCACCCCACCGAGTTTCTTGCCGGTTCTTCTCAGTGGGGGCGCGTTGTGAACCGGTGGTAAACTCAGCCCTCTCTTAAGCGACAGCCCAAGCCGAGGCCGTGCCTCCCTGAGGTGCCCTTTAGCTCGTCGCTACTTCTGCCGTAAAGGCTAGAGCGCTTTAAGCGCTCGCCTCCTATTGTCCGGTGAAGCTGTAATGGCCATCTGCGGCCAACAGCGTCTATCATTCCCAAAAAAAAAAAAAACTATCGAGGACACGAAAGTTGTACCAGTTTTAAATTAAAATCGTTTGAACGAGGTTACGAGCGTTTACCCCGGCCGCACGTATATTGGGCCGACTCGTGCAAGCAATTGTCGTCCTAAAGGTGATACGCCGCTTATGACCGTGAGAGTACCTACTAGTACCTAAATGGCTGTAAATCAATAATATTAGTTTTACATGGAAATATACAAACTACCTATAAAACGGTAGTCTCATTCAGTCATTTTAGCACCCATATTATGTACTATGTATGTACTAGTTCTTGTTAGTTACCGCTAGGGGGCGCTGGTGTGAAATGTATGGAGAAAACTGACAGTTTGATCGAGCTCGTAAACTATCGGAACTCGTACTAGACCACCTTATCAAGTTTTCGATGAAAGTTTTGCTCGCTAAGTTTAGTCTAGTCATGAAAGACTAGACTGGTCTTAGCAAGTTAGTTAAATGTCTTTGAGTAAACTTTTGTTGCTTGCTTGGCTGTGAAATTAACGTCTCTGGAGGTCTCGTAAACGCGTATGTAATTATAGTACCTACGACTATTCATTATTTTTCTCATGCCCACAATACAAGTGTAACAAATTGTATATTAATAATCTTCGCCACCATTGTCGTTCACAATAAAAACTCAGCGCTCCGTCTAGTTTTAATAAAGTTAATTAAATAACATCGGCCATAGTGAATAGAACGATGCATAAAAGGCGCGTGAATAATAATTATTAAGACTCGGTTAAAAAAAAGAACTACTTTTTGGTCTATAGATAGATGGTATGTATTAAAGTCGCCCGAGTGAGCTTTCAATGACGGCTAATGAATACCAAGCTTTTTTATTTTTTAGATTTGTTTGTTTAGATTAGGTAACGTTGGATAAGAATACTGCCGCGCTTACGATAACAGCAGTAAGTACGATTCACATAGTTTTGAGTAATCGGCGTTTAAAGTTATCGATACAATTTTCGTTATGCATATAATAGGATTTTTAAGTTATGAAAATTTGATTTTTTTAAATTTATAAGGTATCTTATACTATATCTATAAGAAGTAGTTTCTTATGATATTGTTTTAAAACTGATATTTATATGAAAATAGGACTTACTGCTGTTATCGCAAGCGCGGCAGAATATGAAAGGCTAAAATACTTTTTTCATTTCGATTTCTTTTTCTTTATATAAATGTATTAATATTGTAGCGATGGTAACATATTGGTACTGCTGTCACTAGTGTTAGGCCTCGTTACTTGCTTATCTATACTTATAATAAAACTGTAACAGGTCCAATTCTGTACATTGAAGATATTTTGAAAATTATATTTGGAGGGCATTCTATAACCGATACTGAGGCCGAAAATTTTTTTTTTTAATTTTTGTCTGTCTGTCTGTCTGTCTGTCTGTCTGTATCACGGCTGAGCATCACGCCGAAACTACTGAATGGATTCAAATAAAACTTGGCATGATTTGAGATCTAACTACGAGGTAGGACATAGGATACTTTTTATCCCGTAATCTAGCACGGTTCTTTTGGGAGACGGGATTAAAGTCAAAATGGGTAGTTGGTTATACGCTTGGTCCGATTTTATCAATTCTTCTTTATAATATAATAAATATTAGTAAGGGAACACTCATAGAGAGTTGTTATCAAGGTTTTGTAATCGATCGGGTTAAGCAACGTTAGGTAAGGTCATTAAATAGATGGGTGACCGTTTAACGCCATTTGAACTAAACGGGTCCGTGCTTCTGAGAGCAAATAAAAAGTGGGTCCCAGTTTTTAACCGACTATAAAAAAATAGGTTATGTATTCGATGCGAATGTCTGTTTTTTTTTTTTTTTTTAATGGCAATTGATTTAAACAAAACCAGAATGTCTGTTATTAAAAGTTTAGTTAACGTAAAAATAGCGCAGGCGGAGCTGCGTGGGTCAGCTAGTCTAATAATAAGTGGTAAATATTGTTAGATCTACATCGTTGTAATAGTAATTCACTAACGATTAACAGTGCACACGATAAAGCAATTAGTTAAAATTGATTCAAGTAACTTGATTATTTATCTACTTAGGTTTAACTGATTAAATTAGGTTAAACTGATAAGAGTAACGGAAGTCCATACATACATGATTCATGACCCAATTTAAAAAATAAAAGTAGATGTGATATCTAACGAAATTGGTATGAGAATTCCGACCCTAAAATCGAACCCAGACCATCACTAACTGTTACTGTACCATTGCTGAAATACATAATTCTCACATAAACAACATAATATACAGTCATCAACAAATTATCCATACAATTTAAAACTCCTCACAATTAAGATTTAATTAAGATGCTTATCCAGTTGTACATTAGTCTTATAAAAGTAGTCAAGACAGTGACGTAAGCTGTTTTTTTTATATCGACAAAAATATCTCGGTGAGTATAATATCAGTATCGGCTTAAATAATTTGAGGTAATGAAAGCACTTTTTGCTATTACATCCTTTGAGAGCCATAATAGATGTAACAGACACAAAAAGCAGGATGATTTTCGTATTAGGTAGATACTGTACATACATACTGTACGTACATTTGTCATAATTAGTTTCAGTTTTTATGAAATCGCTCTCAAAAAGTCTTTAAGTATTTTTGCGAAAAATGCATCATCACGCTACATCCACTTGAAAAAATCACATGTATATGAACACAGTCACTATAAAACTTTATACTTTAGTTCTTAATGGATATCGTAAAGTAATATAATTAATGGTTTAATTAATCAAAGTAAATTCTTCATTTACAGTCTTTCTATAATAAAAATTATAGTGTGCGCCTTATAAAATTTCTACATACATAGTAAGTTTATAGACTTCCAAGACCAAGTGATCTCCAAGATGCCTGCTAAGCGTGGGGATTATGGCAACCCCTGCTTTTTAATAGGGAGGCCTTTGTTCAGCGGTGGACGTCTTTCGTCTGATGAATGAATAAATGAATGAATGAAATAATGATTTCTGATACTTACGCGAATATTACACATTGAAATGAAACTAATTTTACGGATTATATGGCGGTTTATTTTTGATTTTAATTTCCCGACGTTTCGAATACTTTACAGCATTCATGGTCACGGGCGGACTGAGGTGGTAGCTGTCCATATGTCATAGTTGTCTTAGGGTACCCTCAGGTCTTCTAATTATTATTGTTAGTCCGATCTACGCAGAAAGAGCTTACAGTATCTTGAGGTCTTGCAGTGGAATGCTTGTCTTTGGATTTGACTATGTTTATCACGGGATCCCAAGCTGGTGGTAGCACCAAGCCATCTTCTCTATTGAAATTTGGATGCTTTTTAATTTCAATAGCCTCACGAATCATCCTTGGTAGGTAGCGCTGTTCTTTTGCGAGGATTTGTGGTTTGTCAAATCTAATATAATGACGGGTGCGATCCTGAACATGTTCACAGACTGCAAAACCGCGATATAATCCGTAAAATTAGTTTCATTTCAATGTGAATGAATGAAGTTTATGGACTGGACTGAGTACGCTGGTAAGGAAGAAGTAAACTAAATTCTTATATACAATTTTTAATCGTATTACGGACAATAAGCAACACATTAGCCTGATGGTAAGCGCCTGCCTATAAACAGTTGCACTGTGCTGCCACTCGTCAAGCGCGATATTTGAGCCTTGGCCCTGGTAATTTCACCGGAACACAGCAATCTATCGAACATTGCACTGCTATGGTACCTAGCTCGACGTCCTATTGTGTATACAAAGGATCTGCCACTTAGTAAATCTATTCACTCGTGTAGTTATTATTTAAAATAAAATAAATTAGTGATCAACAAGGACACGAGGTGTTCCTTGTATAAAAATCATCAAATGTGCACAACTGTAGCCGGAAAAATAGCACATCCGATGTATTAAAAAATATATTAGTTTAAGAAACCCTACTTATTTACATATATTGTATGGGGCGGTCATAGTTTGGACTTCAGACTACAGCGATACACATGACGATATCATGAATGCAAGGACTCACTGGACGCCGTATCCTAGCTTATAATCCTTATATTAACGTCAGATTTCAATTTATCCTCAACAAATTCGAATAAAAAGATTCGAAAGCGTGAACAACGAAATATAAACTAATATCTTTACCCTCGGCGCGGCGTCAGACGCAATCAACCGCGCACTGTAATCAAATCGAACCACAAAAAACATCGGAATCACCGCATGGCGCATCACTAGGGCCCGCTCGGGGAGGCGGGAAACGCGTTCCGTTCCAACGGATTTCTTGGAAATGAGTCGATTTGTTGTAAAAAATTGATAGAGAAATTGCAATTCATTGTCGATGGTACAGCTGGCTGTGCGTAGTAAAATTGGTTTATAAAATCAACTTTGGTACCACCAGGCAGTGGCACCACGGTTAACTTTACTTGACATGTTACTGGCGCATTTTTCTTTCCTAATTCATTAGTTCGTCTTTTATTACGAAAGCTGCCAGGTTTTTTTTTTGTTTTAGTACGTCCGCTAAAAAATAGTGCATTGATCAATTACATTCCACTGAAGTAACCATTAGCATACCTATATAAAGAAACTCTTCTCCATTTAACAGAATCATAGTAACAGATCTTAAAAAAACGTTCACACATTTTATACAATCAAAAACTGCCCGCTCAATCGGAACGCGGTATGGACGAGACCCCACGAGACCCGAGACATCATCGCTCCGGAAAAAAAGAAATAAAAAACAAAATGGAGGCAGCGCGCTTTGTGGCGGGCCGCCATTACCGAGTCCATTACGCTGGTCGTAATTACGAGTCATTAAAGGCGGGCGCGCTCCCGCGACCGGCGGCCATTACAAGTTACAACCAAGATATTACCTTTTAATATCTCTGTATTGGTATCCTCACTCTACCTAGCCGATAAAACTTTGTGTCTCACTTAGAGGTGGGTCGTTCCGGACCGTAATAGTTCTCGGAACGATGTCCGCAACTGGAACGATATCGTTCCAATCTACGGTATAGTTTGAAGTCGTTCCGCATGTCCTCATCGGTGCGGGATCGAACTAAGCTAGAACTTCGGTCGGACCGATCTCACCGCACCGTAGACATATTGCACCGACTGACGCCTCCCGAAGTGGCACGAACC
Organism: Furcula furcula; assembly: GCA_911728495.1. Taxonomy (NCBI): domain Eukaryota; kingdom Metazoa; phylum Arthropoda; class Insecta; order Lepidoptera; family Notodontidae; genus Furcula; species Furcula furcula. The sequence continues at coordinate 20,848,905 of OU452259.1, read as the reverse complement.
TTTCCGAACCTATCCGACCGCGTTTTCTGTCCGAACTCTGTATCTAGTGTCTCACTTATTTTATGTATACATTTACAATGAATAATGTTACTTGTGTAATAGTACTTAAGGTTGACTCTTGAATGTGACAAAATATCGCATATTCACTAGGAAATGAATTATTTTTTTGAAATAAAAATTTACAATAGCTTAATTAATACGTGATTATATAACACGTACAAACAGTCTAGTTGAAGCGTCTCCTCTAGTGCGTAGTAGGTACATAATAACTTAATGCATTGCTACTGTTACTATTATACATTAATAGTTCCAATCACACTAACATGACTCGTAAATGCAACGCCTGGACCGACGGAACTAGATAGTTCCGCGGACATGGTTCCTGAACATAGTTCCCAGAGAGAAAGGAATCGTTCCATGTGCAATCCGCTTCCGGACATGATAAGCGCACGTCTAGTCTCACTCATTGCTTGCTATTTTTTTTTATTCACCTAAAAAACTGAAGTCAATGGGCTTCGAATTTCAAGTCCTAAGTCCTCGATATCAAATCGCCGTACATGGTGATTTTCGACCCTGACTTTTGGCCTTAAGGGAAGTGGAATTTATTTCTTTCCAACTCCTCCTATCTACCTTTTTAAATAAATTTGTTGCGGGTTCCAAAACAATTTAACGTTCCTCCGGGACTCGAAGGGGTTCGAGGGTCCAGCCTCGGGTTCTTCAGAGGTGATCACTGTAGATCCTGACTTACAGGAGTAACAGTGGTGGGAATGAGTGGTGGGATTAGTTCCGTTATCTGGGTAGAACTGAACAACAACATAGAATCTTCCAAGTAAAAGACCAGGTCGATGGGCAGATCAGATAATCGAGTAGCTATGTTAAAAGTGTGTTTTGCCGTTCAAAAAATAAAAACAAAAAAAAGAGACAAAAAAAATACGAAGGGAATACAACAAACCCAAATGATAGAAGTTGGACCAGTCCCCCCAAGAAGCACCCGCGCACGATTATGACTCGAGCAGCAGCCATCACTCCCCTTAACCATTTTGGAGGGAAGAGGTGACCCGCACCACACGAAACCGCAACAAGCAAATACCTTTCGATGGCGAGCAAGACCGAACCAAAATCCCAGTGGCTCACATATAAATTCTGCTGATTAGCAATACCTCGTCTGGCAAGACATACGACTTCAACATCATTAGCCTTCCTCTGAAAAAGGAGGGGGCCATAATCCCTACGCCTGGCAGCTGCTTGGAATAGAAAGACGCTGCTACCCGTCTTCTTGTTTTCCCTTAGTCGCCTCTTAAGACACCCAACGGGAGATAGGATAGGTGGATAGACGCGGGGGAAACCTTCCAAAGATCCCCGGGAGCTGTGGGGCTCGACCGGGGTATGTGGGATGCTTACCCACTAAAACCCCCACGGCTGTCGCATCGGCACATGAGAGGGGGGACTCCAGGGCTCTCCGGTGGGATCTGCACCAGGGGCCCCTCAGTGCCTTGCCTTTGAGCCCGCCGCTGGGGCGCCGCGCATTGTAGCCCCCCGGCTATTCTAACCCCAACACTACACCCCACGGTCGATCTGATTCTCTTGTATCGAGAATTTTTAATTTAGACTTACTTGTATCAAAACGCATTCTTAAGCGACAGCCCAAGCCGAGGCCGTTCATAAGCGACAGCCCAAGCCGAGGCCGTTCTTAAGCGACAGCCCAAGCCGAGGCCTATCATTCCCAAAAAAAAAAAAAACGCATCCCTCCATGCAAGAAACACGTCAGTTGAATAAAAACTTATGATTCCTTATAAATGTCCCACACGAACACTGGATCTGTTTTTTTTTTTGTTATTATGTGTCATCAAAGCAGAATTGGGAGTCACTAAAAAAATAATTAGCTGAGTTCCTGCCTGTATCTAAACACCGACAGGTGTGTTTTATAGCCGACGGGACGATTCCGGCACGACGCATTTACGAGCCGCTGAGAAATTTATATTTTCATACAGCATTTAGTATTCTGTACTTGTGAAAAGCCATTATGTTTACATGTTCATGCCAGCAATATTATAGGATCAAACATAGTAGGCTCTTGTAATATTTTTGTATTTATTTTTAGACATCTGTAAAGTTAACATGGAAACTAATCATTGTAGGAGCCTTGGATTATGCTAAATAGTAACGGAAAAAATCGTCTTACGAATTTTGTACGTACCGACCTAAATTAATTTTAATTTCATTTTGGCCCTTTATTAGAAGTAAGTAGGTAGGTAATATAATGTGGATCCATTATAATGTGGATGTCTTCAAGACCAGGGGCCCTACAATCACCTCTAAGAGTAATATTATTTTCACCTTCAATCAATTTTAATTATATGGCTTCCATCGTTTGACGATGATTCTGCCAAAAACAAGTTGTGTGATAAAGGTTTTTTTTTTTAAAACTAATAAGACGACGACTTAACGACTGTTCGGTTTTAGTTAAGCTGAAACAAAACAAATAACGGGTTAGTAAATAGACGCCACAGTATTAATAACATGAAATAAAATTATTATGTTTATGTACGTAATAATAGCAAATATGGAGGATTGGAATAAGTAGGATGGAGTTGGAAACTTGGAATAGGGGAGAGAGTGCTATAATATAATATTATTTAATGTTAAAAATTTCCTTAAAACATTTATGAAAGGAGTATGGGCTAAGGTTAACATGAATGGAATATTAATAGGGCGGGGGATGTCGTCAGGGAGAAGGTCATATAGAGGAACGACTAGTTTAGGGCATGCAAAAAATAAATGCTCCAACGAGCCCTCGTCAAGCCCGCACTCACACAGAGAATGATCCCTCACTCGGATTTTGGCTAAAAATACCGGTGTACAAACGAAACCTAATCTTAAGCGAATAATAATTGAAGTGACTAATTTGCTCATGTTTTTATTTCGACAAAACCAAGGCTTATTGGGAATTTCTGGTTGGATAGAGGCATAGTATTTTGCTACATTGCGTGTTTGAGCCTTCCAAAGTATGTTCCAAGCTTTAACTAAGGATGGGTAAGCAAGAGAGCGCAGGTCGCGAGAATAACAAGAGTTATAAGTACTACAGCCTAACTGAGTAGCCGATCGAGCGCATGAGTCAACCGACTCATTACCAGTGATTCCAGAGTGGCTGGGGATCCAAGCTAAAACTACCTCTATGTTTCTATTGTGACACCTTAGTAGGACCTGCTTGATCTTGAGTGTTAGTATAAAGTTATCCCGTGAACGAAATGGCACTTTCTGAATATCCTGCAGGCAACTCAGCGAGTCGGAAAAGATTATGGTATTTCCAAGATTGTGTGATTCCACATACAAGACTGCTTCTAATAAGGCAATAGCTTCTCCGGTAAAGATAGAACAAGCCGAGGGACACGCAAAATTCAGGACGATTCCATATTTAGGGATCCAAGCAGCGGCTCCCACATTGCTACCATCAGATAATTTGGATGCATCCGTAAATATAGCAGTCCATTCGGACCAGTCTCTCTCCAGAATCATATTAAATAACTGATTAGAACCAGGACCGTGTTTGGTAATGCCGAAATCCAACAGAACCCTAGGTTTGAATAATAGCGAGTCAAAGTCGATCTCGAAAATTGGGTTTCTATATAAGTTATTAACAGGGAAAGGGAGGCTTTTTAATTTATTATAACTAATGACCAGACAAGGAGGGTCTTTATGGGTCCAATAGGGAGAGGATGTTATGAGGTCAGATAGGGCAGAAAGAAGAGGAAGAAGGGGGTGAGAACTAGACTGAGCAATATTAAACAAAAATCTATTAGATAGAAACTGTCTTCTCGAAATCAATGGTGGCTCTAGACATTCCACTTGGAGAGCTAAGACTGGGGAACATTTCATGGCGCCTGTAATAACACGTAAGCACTTGGACTGTAGTCTGTCTAATCTAGCAAGAGCAATTTTAGAACAAGGCTCTAAAAGAAAACTGCCGTAATCAAAATGACTACGAATTAGGGCGTTGTAAAGCAGTTTTTGTGTAGCAGGATGTGAGCCCCATCTAACGCCAGAAAGAGCACGCATTACATTTAAGCCATTTTCGCACTTTTTCATAATATAATTAAGGTGATCCAGACCAGTTAACTTGGAATCTAAAATCATGCCTAGAAATTTTACGTTATCCCGGATAGCGATAGATTCATTCGAAATAAACAAGTCTATGGGGGCATATTACGCTTGCGTGAAAAGACTACGGCATTGCACTTAGGAACAGACACAGTAAGGCCATGGTCAATAAGCCATTGGTTTAAATAAAATAGTGCAGAGTTAAGTCGGGAGGCGGCATCGGGAAGGGAAGAAGATCTAGCATATATAACAATGTCATCTGCATATTGTAAAATCTTACAGAAGCAGTTAACGGATGTATCCAGGTCTGAAGTATACACATTGTAAAGAAGAGGGCTCAGAACCGAACCTTGAGGAAGTCCTTTCCACACCAGGCGCGGAGGTAGAAGAGAATTTTGATGACGGACGGTGATAGATCGCTCCATAAGAAGATTGCAAATGACAGAAACCAACCTCGCAGGAATACTCAGCTGTTGCATTTTCTGCCTGAGTAGCGGGAGTAGGACGTTGTCGTATGCTGAGGAAACATCAAGAAAGGCAGCTAAAACACTTTCGTTACAAGAGAATGCAATTCGAACTTCGGAGGTAAAGACACTTAGGCTATCCATAGTGCCCATACCTCTTCTGAAACCGAATTGACTATTGGGCAACAAACCTTTACTCTCTAGAAACCATTCAAGCCGGTTTTTTAATAAGTGTTCCATAATCTTACAAAGAACGGAAGATAAAGCAATAGGCCGATATGAAGAAGGGTCATTAGGATTTTTGCCAGGCTTAAGAATTGGTATAACAACTTGTGACTTCCAAGAAGCAGGAATGATGCCAGAATCAAATACAGCATTGAAGATTTGGAGAAGAAGTTGCTGGCATCTAAGAGAACAATTTTTGATAAAAGAGTATGGGATACCATCCGCGCCTGGGGAGGAATCTTGGAGGTGGTCAAGAGCACATAATAACTCAGAGATAGAAAAAGGCTCATTAAACCTGTCGGATTGAGAGCAGGTTGTGGGATCAGTTGAAGGAAGTGAGTCAGAAAAAGGAACAAAGGGGGGAGCAAGTTTGTCAAGAAAGTCATTCAGCCAAAGGTCAGGGTCGTTAGATGGGATATTAGAGTTTGAAAGGGATCTACGGTATGCCTTCACTTTTTTCCATACTAGGGAAGGGGGGGATCTTGGAGAAAGAGATTCACAATAATTGTGCCAACCTAAGCATTTTTTCTTAGCCAATAGTCTACTAGTTTGAGCTGCTGTTCTTTTTAAATTAAGGTAGTTTGGCAATGATAAGTCTGCAGCATATAAACACTCAGCCTCTTTGCGCTGACGAACACTTTCTGAACATTCTGAGTCCCACCACGGAGGAGAAGGAATTTGGCTCTGGGAAGAATTTTTCAACGGGATAGCCTCGTTTGCTGCAAGAGTTAAAGACGAGATAAATTGGTCATACAGGGCTAGGAAGTTAGATAAATTTACATCAGGATAGGAATTAACAGCCTCATCCATAACTGAGGAAAATTTGGACCAATCTGCTTGAGTTACTCTGTACTTAAGGAGGGGTTGGCTAACAGAGGGTTGAGGAGGGGAAGGAGACTGATGGAATACAATATGGATAGGAAAGTGATCACTGCCAAAAGAATTAGGTAAAACGCACCAGGAGAGTCGAGAAACAAGAGGAGGAGAAGCAAGAGATAGGTCTGGAATACTAACATTCTGCCCAGGGGCGACCCTTCGAGTTGGTGATCCATCGTTTAAGACACAAAGATTAATAGTGTCAAGCATCTCTAAAAGGAATGACGATGATGCATCATTACAATGGCATCCCCATAAAGTGTGACGACAGTTAAAATCACCGAGAATGAGGAGGGGGCTTGGTATATTACAAAGTATATTTTGGAGTTCTGAAAAAATAGAATGGTTGGGATGAGGGATATAAATGGAAACAATAGATACATTAAGTGCTCTAACTGCCACAATATTAAAGCTGGGGTCATGTACAGGGATAGGGATTTCGGTAAAGGTGATGGATCTATTAATTAACAGAGCGCTTCCTGCATATCCATCACTTCTGCCATCCCCGAGACACGAAAACCCTGGAACCCTAAAACGGGAATCAGGCTTGAGCCATGTCTCAGAGATAGCAAAAACGACAGGTTTGTGGGAATTTAAAAGGTATATTATATCGGATTTCTTATGGATAGCACTTCTACAATTCCACTGAAGGATCTTGTAATCCATTATTATTTATGAAAGATTGGAGGAGCTGTTGGAGTAGGACAATAACATTGTTCGGTAGGGAGCCATTAAATTTGGAAAGGATATTGATAAGGGAACATGTGAGTAACTCTATAAGGTTGTCATTGGGAGTTGCTAAAGGAGTTGAGTCTTCACAGTCTAGATAGGCACAGCCATTAGGTTGAGAGGACTTGGGAGTATTGATAAGTTTTCTATGAGCTTCGACATCATAGGACTTGCCCAACTCGGGTCTAGGTTTAGGAGGTAGGTGAATGGTTTTTCTATATGATGACTTGATTGGAGAGGAGCTAGGAGATGGAGAAGGAGAGTGAGAAGAAATGACATAATTAGGAATAGGACGGGGGGGGACTGGAATATTCAGGTTGAGCAGGTTGACTAAGTGTATCAGAAAATGACATTTTGGAGGGAGGAAAACGACGAGACGCTTCCCCGTAGCTAATATTTTCTGTAGACATAACCATTTTTATTGATCTCTGTCTTGAATGTTCACGGCATTTAGAGTCGGTAGCTTTGTGACTACCCCCACGACAAAGAAGACAAGTTGCTGAAGATTCGGGACTTGAGCAACTATCACCAGCATGTGGTTGAGCACAAATGAAACACCGGGGCTTAGATCGGCATTGGGCCTTTGTGTGTCCAAATCTGCAGCAGTTAAAACATTGAATCGTGGGCAGCTGGTAGATAGACACAGGGAGTGAAGCGTGATAGCAGAACACCTTCTCCGGCAGGGTTTGGCCAGCAAATGTCAATACAACAGAGGATGAGGGAATCCAAGTTACAGAGTCGTCTTTTCTAGATTTGACATTAAGTCTACGAGCTCTGACTACTTCTCCACAATGTCTTGGTGTCACAATTCCACACACAAGGTCTTCTAATGACCATTCAGTAGGGATGTCTTTAACCACCCCCATTCTGGAAACGAGAAATTTAGGAATGGTGACCTGGTACTTGTCACTTAAAATATCATTTTTGACAAAAGAGTTGGCATCCTCTGCTTTACGAAATTCGATGGACACTTTGTTCCTACCATACTGGTTAATTCCACCTTCAGCAATACCTGTAACCCTATTCTTGTGTAAGGTTTGTGCAAACTTAAGGACCTTCAGAGAAGACCCAACTGTGGCATCGGATTCAATTTTGGACACATGGACTACAAACGGACCATTGTCCTGCTCACTATAATGTAATTTTGTGCTCTCAAAGCCAGGTTTTGTGTACACCGACTGAATTGATTCCGCAGGGGATCTAATTTTCTTGGTATCTTTAGTATTAGAAATATCGGCGAGGCGTTTTAAATTTGACCTAGAACTTAAATCTACGTCCATAGGTATCGTTGAGGTATCTTTGTCCGGAGGTAGACCACCCCCATCGGGGGGATCATCCGCACTCATTTCCAACGGGAAATGAGTGCGGCAAACGAAAAAGGGATACTAACTACTAACTACATACACTTACCACCACCAACACCATACAACACAACAGAAAAATATATATAAAGCCTAACTAAGAACGAGAAAACACGAAATTAATAAACCACGAGGAAATTGACAACCGTGAACAATTCTTGTCGATGACAGAATCGTATTTTCACCTTATTTTTTCGATAGAAAGTGACAGCTATAAACTACGTATATTGACGTCTCTACCTCATGTCAAATAAGATCATAATAATACAGAGGTGATGGTAGAGGCCCAGAATGAATAAGCTAGTGTTCTTTACCATCCTCGATTACGTCACCGCTTTCCATCAGGTGTGACTGCAGAGCTTAGGTATACGTAATAAAAATAATAGGTACTTTGTGTCTCGATTACTTGCTTATTCTGTTAGCGTACTTATTTGTATATATACGAGTACCAAACAATTATTAAAAAAAAAACACTGGAACTTTTAATTATGAACTTACATGGGCCTAAACTGTTAACTTTCTGCTAGCTATCGAATTTAAAGAAGGCCAGTACACCAGTTTGCGTAATTCACAGGCAGCTTTTCCCAGGCACGATAAAAAAATATCGTTGCATATAAATGTCCCCATTATTATAAGTGTAATTTGGCTGACGGCCCGTTTTTTGTCACATGTCGGTCATTGTCATTCCGAGGACGGGATTTCCAGCTAAATAGATAAATGCACCATAGATGACATTTTTGAAAACCTTTAATGACGGGTTGAAGGTTTAAGTATGCCGAAATCAGACCCACTATAATGTCTGTAACCACAGAAAAAGGTTAAAGGCAAATCTCTGGACTATTTTAACGAAGCTTAATGTGGTTAAAATTGAGGGTTTTTTTGTCGTAATGGCTTTTAAATGGGCTACTAATAGGCCTACCTATAAATCACGGATATTCATGCTCTAAGTCGTGCACCCGACATTATTTCGTACGGTTGCCTAATGTACTAAAATTAATCGACTCGTCGATGTAGCCAGAATTTGTTCCTCAACATTGTTTGACGGGCCTATTGGTCTAGTGGTTGGACACCCTGGCCGCCTTGGCACCATGGACCCAATAGATCGTGGGTTCGATTCCCAAGTATCAAGTGTCTTGGTGTTCTTTATCTATTTATTTACTAAAAAATGTATATAGTAAGTCGCTGGACGTTCGGGGTGCGGGCCCTTAGGACGTCCATTGAGTATGGCGGCGACTCCCAGGAGGACGGTGGCGGGGTTGCGAACCCCGTCCCCGTGAGCACCGTGTCTGGTTCCCAGGGGGCTACAACGAGCCCCTCGGCGGTGGGCTCAAAGGCAAGGCACTGAGAGGCCCTTGGTGCAGATCCCACCGGAGAGTCCTGGGTTTACCCCTCTCATGTGCCGATGCGACAGCCGCGGGGGTTTTATTGGGTAAGAATCCCACATACCCCAGTCGAGCCCCACAGCTCCCGGGGACCTTTTGAAGGTTTCCTCCACGTCAAAAAAAAAGATATTATATTATTGTACAACCTCGAAGCAAACGACTGATTTCAGTATTTTACTGGAACCAGTCCAGCAAAATTACATTAACAAAAATTATATTCTGGAAATAGGCAGTGACCGGCCAATCTATACTTATAATAAAACTGTAACAAGTTCAATTCTGTACATTGAAGATATTTTGAAAATTATGTTTGGAGGGCATTCTATAACCGATACTTAAGCCAAAAATGTAATCCTTTTTATTTTCGTCTGTCTGTCTGTCTGTCTGTATCTCGGCTGAGCATCACGCCGAAACTACTGGATGGATTGAAACGAAACTTGGCATGATTTGAGTTAATACTCCGAGGTAGGACATAGGATACTTTTTATCCCGACATTCGGCACGGTTCCCTTGGGAGAGGGGACTAAAGCCAAAATGTGTACTTGGTTATACGCTTGCTCCGATTTTAACAATTTTTCATTATAATTATAATAAATATTAGTTTTTAACAATGTTTGGAAATCGATCAGGTTAAGCAACGTTATTTAAGGTCATTAAATAGATGGGTGACCGTTTAACGCCATTTGAAATAAACGTCTCCGTGCTTCGGAGGGCAAGTACAAAGTGGGTCCAAGTTTTTAACCGACTTAAAAAAAGGAGGTTTTGTATTCTATGTGAATGTATATTATTGAAAGTTTAGTTAACGTAAACAAAGCGCGGGCGGAGCTGCGTGGGTCAGCTAGTCACGAATATGAAACGTGTAATGATTTATAATGCTGCGTACTTCGTTCGGCAAATGTACGCAACCAACTCGGACGAAAACTTTTGATAAAAAAGGAGAAAATGTATTATATACATCGAACAAGTCTTAAATTAAAAATATCTTTCAAGAAATAATTAATAAAAGTAAACTTTGCACAAGTCATGAAGACATAGCAAGAGGACGGGCGCGGCGCGACGGTGCCCACGCTAGCGGCTCGCTTTGATGTGCCGCCATACAAACAGGGCTGCCGACCAATAAAAAATCCATGGATATTTTAATTACATCTTAATTATCACAACACTGATTATTTCAACGCACGTAACACGTTTTTGTACGACTCCCGTTAAATTTTAATGAAGCCGACATATTTTTGAAACTACTTGTTACTGTTATGGAAACGGTGTTTTTGGTAACCAAAATGATTTACATAAAAACATGGTAGAACGATAATATGTACCTGCAGAAGTATATAATACTGTGTTGCAAATATCAACGCCCCTCACCGCAAAATGTATCCAAACTAAACAGAAAAAAACTGAAAACTGTTATGGAATATACAAATAATATGCGTGTGTGTGTGCATGTGGTTGTGTCTGGGTTCGTGTGTGGATATCAACGTATTTATTAAACTAAGTAAATAAGTACATATATTTATACGGAGAGTTTAAAATTACGTGTCCGATCCGCGAGGGTATTATTCGGTATATCAATACAACAAAATGTATATAACTCATCTTTTGTACATCGCGTTTTTTCCTCAATTGTTCCAGAATCCGTTGTAGAAATTAGGAAAAAAATGAGATATGTATTTAACAAATGAGTGATGTGTTTGTATTGATGCACTGAATAAGACCCTCACGGATCCGACACGTGTTTTTTAACAATCTATATATGAATTTAATATATCCTTATTTTTATAGTTTAAATAAATTACTTATTTATTTTGGTTTTGATTTACTTTTATATTGAATATTTCAAAGTAGATTTACCTAATAATATGCCTAACATAAGAATATATGCGTAATATATTCAAACAATATCGTGTTACATAAAGGAATTAACAATCAATAAAAAATTTATAACTCATATTAATAACATAAATGATCACATTTTGAAATTTAAAATTTTAGTATCAATAAATTTGTGTAAACTTAGTATAAAGTGAGAATGCCGCGTTCGGTGCCATTTACCTATTTCTCCAATAAAATTACTAAATTACGAACTGCCTAATGAATATCTAACTAGATCAATAACATTTTATATACATTTTATAGAGTATTTATAGCGCGATGATGAAGCGAAATGGCAAAACGCTTCCAATTTTTTTGATTGGTCATTTGAAGTTTGCTGTTGACGATGCCCCTGCATCAACAAACTAAAGGCAACAGATTTGTCCCTAAATATAGTTATAGGGACCTATAACTATATTTAAGCGCAAATCTGTTTAATATTAATTTTGTATTTGAAATGACTGTTATTGTTCTAAGCAGATGCCACGGACCCTATAGGGCACAGGAGTATTATTTTTTTTATTCAAGATAAGCTAGTGCTTGACTGCATACCCACCTGATGGAAAGTGGCGACGCAATCGAAGATGGTAAAGCACATATAGCAGTAAGTATTATTTTATGTTACACGAGAAATAAGAAAAGCAATCGAGGGCGGCAATAAAAACGATAGAAAGATGACATAAAGGCAATTGCACAAAAAATATGGACAAGGGCAGCAAGCAACAGATCGAAATGGAACAAAATGGAGGAGGCCTTATTGCCCAACCGAGGGCAGTAGTATTTACAAATTTCGGTAGATTCCGTTTTCAAATCCGATGAAAATGTCGTGTAAGAGGCGACTAAGGGAATACTAGAAGATGGGCAGCAGCTATGTCTATTAGATTACCACCTATACTGCGATCCCCAAGCCGCCTGCCAAGCGTGGGGATTATGGCAACCCCTCCCTTCTATCTAAAGGGGAAGCCTTTGTTCAGCAGTTAACGTCTTTCGGCTACTTATGATTAAGGATGATGACCAAATAGAATTGTGAAAACATTTCGATGATGTATTCGGGAATAGCATTTACAAGATATCAGCGAAAATGCTTTCATCGGATTAAAGATACGTAAGTTTCCAGTTAGTCCAGACAGTTGTGAATAGCCTAGAGATTAAGCGCAAATATTATCCTTGTCTGAATAAAGGCTATTATTATTATTAATAAAAAATGCAACGAACTTGGGCTGTCGTTTAGTAGTCTGTCTGTCAAGTTTGGATACCTATATCTAGCGAAACGTATCGTTGACGTGGGAATATTTCTATTGACAGCAACTCTTTGAGAGCTACGTCCGTAAAATATATGCAAAAGTTGCAGTAAAGATTGGCCGCATCGGTCAGGAGAACATTATGATCACTACAAGTTTAACGTAATTGTAATAAATTAAAAACAAATCGCTTTCAGTGACAACCCTCACGACCGCGCGGTATCGCGTCCTCGACGATTTGTGCGTAGCCACCGCGCCGTGACGATCGATCTGACAACACAGCCGGTGAATGGAAATAAAAAATATCCGTCTTCACCGTGCACTGAGCAATGGACTTCCTGGACTGAGCGAGATCGCTGACCATTCTACATGACGGCCAAGACGAAACTTTATTTAATTTATATATCTTAAATCCACGTTGATGACATAAAACGAATATATAACTTATCTTTGTAACCTACCTCCAAGAAGTATTTATTATTATTATTTAACTTAAGTTAAGTGACGGAACAAGCAATATATCGCCTGATTATGCCTGACATGCCTGCATGCAGACAGCAACTTCTCAATTTCACCAGCTACAGTGCCCTTCACACCGGAACACGACATAGTGTCTTGTCGGCAGAATAAGTCGGATTGCGATTCTAACAATTTTTTTTTATTTGAGCTAGTGACGAGACGAGCAAGACATTCGCCTGCTGGCAAGCTACACGTCTGCCAATAGGTAACTGCATTGCACTGCATTGTAAATTCACCAATCACAGTGCCCTTCACACTGAAAATACAGCAGTATGTCGAACAAACATTGTTTCGGTGAATATCTGACACTGCAGTGATACTACACCTGGACGGTCCACACCTTGTAAACATGATACTTACTCGTATAACCTAAAGTGATGTTTAAAACCGCGATCTACTATTTCCCGGATCCCACAGCTCACAAACAAACCTATTATTTATAATCACGGACTTGGTACGAACTAGTTTCATTTGGTTTATTTAAATCTACTTAATTAATTATACTCCATAGATAAATAAATGTTGTCACATTAGGAAAGGCCTACTTCTTATCTTAACGATATGTTCACATTACCTACTACAGAGTTATTTATATCGAAGTGGTTATATTGGTCATAGCAAGAGTTACTAAAGCTGATTGTAGTGAGCCAAACGAAAATATTTCGAGAATCTTATTCTCTCTCGATGATATTTCAGCGCACTCAGTTAGGTAGAGTCAGGCAGGACCCGTGGGGTATCTGAGTAAGAACAGCACCCTCCCATCTTTTCCCGTTAGGTGTCGGTAAGAGGCGACTAGGGGATAACAAGACGGGCAGCAGCGTCTTTCTATTGGATTACCTACCACCTGTACTGAGATCCTCAAGATGCCTGCCAAGCGCGGGGATTCAGGGCCTTTGCCACAGTATAAATATGGATTGTGTTTCGTGTTTCGGCTGCTGATGTGATGTGAGGCAGGCCAAGTCCCGCACATTTGCCCGGGCGCCAATAAGAGCACCATTTTGACTTAATGTTTACAAATATTTATAAATAAATGACATAATGATAAGAGGCGGCAATTTGTCTTTTTGTCCAGGGCGACATAATAGCTAGAGCAGGCGGTTGAGGCAGATGACTCACTTTACTTCGGAGTCGCTGGACGCTCGGGGTGTGGGCCCTTTGAGCGTCCATTGAGTACGGCGGCGACTCCGAGGAGGACGGCGGCGGGGTTGCGACCCCCGTCCCCGTGATTACCGTGTCAGGTTCCCGGGGGGCTACAATGCCTGAGGGGCCCTTGGTGCAGATCCCACCGGAGAGCCCTGGGGTCCCCCCTCTCATGTGCCGATGCGACAGCCGCGGGGGTTTTAGTGGGTAAGAATCCCACATACCCCGGTCGAGCCCCACAGCTCCCGGGGATCTTTCAAAGATTTCCCCCGCGTCAAAAAAAAAAAAGATGAACTCTCACTTCAAAGATGCGCCGACCGCAATAAATTGCGCTTAGATAAGTTGATAAAATAAAAATACTGCTTCGCAAACGAATTACTATTACTTAAGTATTACGAATTACAAATACTTACTGGTAAAATAATACTAATAACAATGGTAAAAAAAAACACTCTATAAACATATCGTTTAAGAAAGTTTACCATCCTGTATCTTGTTGCGTATACAACAGCCTAATGAAAGCCAACGAAGTTTTTTTTGCGCAGGAATCCTTCAAAACGTCCCCGAGTCTTGTGGGGGTCAACCGGGGTAGGTATGTGGGATTCTTGCCCACCAAAACCACCACGGGTATCGCATCAGCACATGAGAACCCACCAGAGAGCCCGGGTGTCCCTTCTGGGCTCTCCGGTGGGATATGCACCAACAGCCCCTCAGTGCCTTACCTTTGATCCCAGTGGCGTATAGGGTTGCGTTGATCCTTTTTTTTTCACGGAGGAAACCTTCAAAAGGTCCCCGGGAGCTGTGGGACTCGACCGGGGTATGTGGGATTCTTACCGACTAAAACCCCCGCGGCTGTCGCATCGGCACATGAGAGGGGCTTTCCGGTGGGATCAGCACCAGGGGCCCCTCGGTGCCTCGGAGCCCACCGCCGAGGGGCGCATTGTAGCCCCTGGAAACCAGTCACGGTGCTCACAGGAACAGGGGTTGCAATCCCGCCGCCGTCCTCCTCGGAGCCGCCGCTGTGCTCAATGGGCGTCCTAGGCCCCACACCCCGAACGTCCAGCGACTCCGAATAGGGCTGCGTTGATCCTATCCAAACCTTTCAGTGAAAACCAACGATCATTTCTTCGTTTTGCTGCTTACAGACTGGCCAAGCAAATTCAACGAACATATTTCATTGGCCTCCGTTGGTTAAGCTGGCGAAAGTCAACGATCGTTAGTTGACGTCCATCCAGCCGGTCTGTACACATCATAAGAAAATTTGTGTTCTTCCGTAAAGCAAGTGTATCAACGTTGCAGTTTCCCTGCCTTAATAACACTAGCTGGAGAGATAACTCAAATGACTTAAATATAATGGTACTATAATATTCCGTGAAATAATGTTTCAAATCAAAGATGAGCGGTAAATTCTTAACCAGCTGGCAATTGCTTACCATCAGACGAAGTTCGTACTTATACGACCTTAAGTACGAAGCGAATCGCTATGTCAATTTTATAGACCAAAGATGTATTTGTAATTTAAATGAATACAGGTGTGGCGACAACTTCGAGGAAATTTTTACTTGGTTTAAGTAAGTTTACTTATTTATTTATTCTTTATGCACATAAATTAGTACATAGGGGGAATTAATGCCAAAGGCATTCTCTACCAGTCTACCTGGAAAACCTGCAAGGAAACTAAGTAAACAGATATTAGGTATATAATCATACATATTATAAAAACTCAAAAACAAAAACGAATAAATATGTATATTTGTAAATAAATTGTAAATGTTTAATTATTATTTAATAATATATATTTACTAAGAAATTGGTACCCTCTCAAGCGTGCATGGCCGCGGTGTATAATTAAATTGCGATAAATGTCAGTGAGATAACAGCGCAATTTATATAGCCGGCGCGCGCGCAGCCACCCGATACTGACGCATCCGGCGGCGTATTTGTTTTGTGCGATATACAACTGCATTTCTGTATGATAAACCTTGCATATAATACTTTAAATTAATTTCAACTTATTGGTCTTCAGGTCAAAGGACAATGATGCCGTTGATGTCTTTAATATGGGATTTTTAAAAATATTATTAAAGAGGCTTTAGCCATTTAGCCTAGCTAGCTTAGCTGTCTGTTACAGAAACTATGTGACGTTCATGTATATACATTTATTACACTTATAAATCTTAAAAACAATCTAACTGTTGCACTCACTGACCCCAACTAACTTTAATTCTAATTAAGTATTAATTGGGTTCGAGTGTCGAAATAATCTGATTTTAATAAATAGATTAATGATCATTAACTATAATTTGTCGTTTGTAGGTTCGGCAGTAAAAGTAGTATAAAAGAAGACCTCTCCGTTGTGAATCATTTAGGTGTCCTATCGCGGACACGAACGGGGAACTTACCAGTTTTCAATCAGAATTGGGTATTTGAATTATTATTTTTTTGTGATAAATGGAAAGATCATACCTATATAAGTTTTATAATAAAACTATTTTTTTGTTTTTTTTTTTCGCAATAATTCAAAAGTTATTTCAAAATAAAAAATATAATTTTTGAATCCAGTACCGGAAACACGCCGACAGCTCCTGAACAAACCCGAGCGGGTGTGACGTCATAATGTTAAAGCTATTTAATAGCTGTACAGCGTCAACGGCTATTACACTTGACTAGACAGCGTTGACTTGACTTGACGTTCAGCGTTGTTCAGAGTCGTTTTTTAGCAATAAGTTTTCAATATTATTGTCTAAGTAGTCAAGTGTAATAGCCGTTGACGCTGTGCTGTTATTATACTCTGTCCATTTTATTATTGTTTTTTTGACAGCTGACGCCCATAAAGTTTCGTATTATTAAAGTTACAAAAATGCAAAATTCACAGAAATAATATTGTACTTCATGGACGCGTACCGCACTTTAGTAAGTTGCCACACATATCGATTACTACGATGGTGCCACAGATTACAAATAATCGATAGAAATAAATGCGTTTTCATTACTTTCGTCTTGTTTACATTAACTTTCATTCATTTTATTTTGAGGGCCTCATGCATAATATAACAAAGAAAGACAACAAATTTTTAAGGTTGAAACATTAACATGAGTCGTCAGAATCAAAAAAAATATTTAATTGAATGTACATTTTTCGATATCTCGATTATTTCGTTTACTTACTATGTTCACGTTCCTGTAAACTTCAAACGTCGAGCTGTCAAAAAACCAATAATAAAATGGACAAAGTATAAATAGCTTTAACATTATGACGTCACGACTATGGTGACCATTGGTCACTGACCAATCATGGCGCGTTTATAGTCACGTGAAATTTCATCCATTTTTAACCGACTTCAAAAAAGGAGGAGGTTCTCAATTCGTCTGTATATATATATATATATTTTTTTATGTATGTTCGCGCATAACTCAGGCAATTATGAACCGATTTGAAAAAATCTTTCTTCCATCCATTCTTCAATCCATTGATTGGGTCCCATAAAAAAATGATTGCGTAGTAATAAGTAGTTCCTGAAAAACAAGAATGGTGACTGCGCACTGAGAGCTGCAGGAAAGCCTATATCGATGACTTTATGTCGCTTTTTAAGGACAAAAATGGTCATAACTCTTGTAAATATTTACCAATTTCAATGATTCTTTTTTTATTCGAAAGAAGAAACCACTGTATTAAATCTGTATGAATTTTATTACAACCGGATAAGAACTTCCTGGAGGAACATGAACGATGTGGAGGAATTTATCTGGTAAAAACCATAAAACTGATGTTCTCCATTACATTGCTCTAACAATTATGAACCGATTGCGATGATTCTTTTTTTATTCGAGAAAGTAAACTGCTACGATGATTCCATGCAAATTTCATTACGACCGGATATTTTTTTTCTGAAGAAACATGAATTATGTAAAACTATGAAGACGATAATGTGATCATAACCTATCTAGATAATTTTACGGTTTTCGATGGTTCAATCTTTATATATGAAAATATCACTAAAAAGTTTAAAATAAAATCTTTTTAAAAAAAAATTGAACCGACTTCAATATCACTGAAAAGTTTTATACTTTTCAGTGATATTGAAGTCGGTTCAATTTTTTACACAGCCGGTAAGCTAACACCAACTTCAATAATATTTAAATTATTTTATACTTTTCAGTGATATTGAAGTCGGTTCAATTTTTTTTTTAAAAGATTTTATTAATAATTGTTTATAATTAATTGAATTTTTTCTTTTTTTAGTTTTTTTTTTGTTTTATATAACAATATTATTAATAATAAAGTTTTAAAACACATTAATAAAGAAAAAAAAAATTTTTCTAATACCTAATTGTTTGAACAACGTTACGTGCGCTTTCCTCGTCCTCACGGCTTTCGGCCGCCTCGCGCAAGCGATTGTCGTCCTAAAGGTGATACACCGTTCGTGACCGCGAGAGTAAGAATAAGAATAATAAGAATAAATTTTATTTTACCAAGAAAAGTAAGTACGAACAAATCAGAAACACGATTATCATAAATCCCCACACTAGGTTTAGCCTGTATCGTGGGGATCAGAATTCGGTATAACAGCTGATTTAATACAGTGCAAAAATTTTATTCGAGTAATACATGATACAGTTTACTTAACCAATTATTATACTAATAACATATTTAGGTGGGGGCGGGAACGGAAAGAAACAATTAAGTGAAGTACATTTAGGAAGAACATTATGAAGAACATTTAAGTGTAGATTTCAATACATTTGTTGTTCAATAGTCAAGTCAGTGTCAGCTGCCATTTTGTATTTTTTTTTTATATTCCAAAAACATTAATATGGGTGTCAAATGAAACGTCTAAGGTAGGGCCAATTATATCTTCGTGGGGCCAATTCAATAGATCACAGTTGACACTGCATCAAAATTTAATAACGTAACCTTGTAACGGCGGGCATAAAATATTATTAATTTTTTCGAAGTTAAAACTGTACAATTGCTTAACTTTTTTCAATTACGATTACATATTTATTCTCAGAATGACAAAAGAAACAGACAGAACAAAACAACTGACAGATGTCAAATTTGATCTATTAAATTGGCTCTACATTAATCAAGACAAGTCGAAATATGTAAGTATTCTTTTATGTATGTATAAATAATGTAATTTAAGAAGAACGCGAAGAACCGATAACCGTTGAGGAAGAAAGGCTCTCGAGTGGCGACCACGAACCGGAAGACGCAGCGTAGGCAGGCCTCCCACTAGGTGGACAGACGACATTGTGCGCGTCGCAGGTAACCGGTGAATGCAAATAGCCAATTGTCGTTCATTGTGGCGTTCTAAGGCCTCCCCGCCTATGTTCAGCAGTGGACGTCTTCCGGCTGATGATGATGATGTAATGTACGCTCATTTTGTCCAAACAAAATGGGCGTGAGACCAGTGTCTGAGACCAATCTCAGTCGGGCTTTTTGTGCTTTTATAATTTAAATACTTGTTACCATTAGAAATGTAAACATTCTATTCTATTGTTGGTAGCTATGAATCGGCCCCGGTAACCACCGGGACGCACTTCGACCCAGTTGGTTCCATTGTGCATGCCCTAGCCCTTACTCTATTGTTGGCGTGTCGAAGAGTTCCCTCAGGTACGCAACGATTGCGCCAGCTTGGAGCTGTACATAATCATCTGGTGTAGGATAGGCTACTCCCAGATGACCCAACCTACGTCTCGCAAGAGCGTCGCAGCCACACAATATGTGTCGCATTAACTCTTTTTCACCTTAACAAAATCTGCAAGTATCAATAGTACTTAGCCTCATTCTGTGAAGGTGCTAATTGGTACCAAAATGTGCCGTGAGTGCATCTATTAGGTGCCTTATTTGTGATCTATTAAAATTCAATAATTTAACCCCACTGTCTACATAAAACATTAGCTACATTAGAATTCACAAATGGACATTTCAATCATAATTATTAAACTGGAAATGAGTACGGAGACCATACGTAGTTTCTTAATTGAATAACAAATTCATTGGCTAATTAATGTGGACTGCGTCTGAATGCTGATTATTTAATGCATGGCAAGCAATCGGTTTTAATTAGCGATTTAGCTCATTGCACGCATAATACGTTGGTAATATGTGTTCTGTTGATATTTGACCAGTGTATACATCGATATACTATACCAACAAGATTTGCTGTCACGACCCGAAAAGTGGTCACGAAAATAAGAGCTAAATAAGAGCTACGGAGACGGCTGTCGCTCAATTGTCTGCAATTATTATTGAACCTTATTTTATAGTATGTAAGTTATCTTTTTAAATGAACATATTATTGTTTTGCGTGTACGTGTATAGTTGTAACCGCGACCACATTTTCGATGTCATTTTGTTCGTGACAGCTAATCTTGTTGGTATAGTATATCGATGAGTGTATACTACTAGAACAGAGGGGTTTTGATAGTTTACGAGCTTGAAACTGTCGGTTTTCTCCCGTACATTTCGCTAGTTTTTCATAGTTACCGCTAGGGGCGCTGGTGTGGGTAACTACTAAAGCAGTCTTATATAAATTACAAGTGATATCAGAAAAGAAGGATAGTAGGAGTAACACTAATTTCCGCACTCACAAACGTCAATTAGCGTTAATTCTGACTATCCATTTTTATTATACTTACAGATTATTTCGATTGTTGCAGCCGTTTAAGACTAGGTATGTACCGTTATTGAGTCAGAGACAATCCATATTTCTACTAATTAACAGAGTATCAAGTATTCATTGGCTTTGAATCTTAAAATAATCTAGTTTCAAGAACTGAATTAATGAGACTTAACTTTAATTGTCATGTGTGTGTTGTCTAATTGTAAGAGACAGAAAGACCTTAGATGAATTGATGACAGTTAAGTAATTCATCTAAGAGAAAGACCAATATACTTACGGCTGCAGAAACAAGAGCTAGAATATTTTAGAGAGATTATCAATGTTGAAATGGAAGTGGGCTGAACATGTGGCCAGAAAATACAGCCCATGGTACAAAAGAGACTTTGACTGGAGACTATAGAGCCAGAAAAACCGAAAAGATGGCCACAAATGCGTCTCAAAGACGTCATAGAGGGTGGAGGGCAGCAAATTAACAGACACTCACACACCCAAGACAGAATAAAATGGAGACTTGTATTTGCATGCAATGTTTGAGTAACAATAAAAAACATTTTGATTTTGATTTTTGACTAAAGAGGCCTACAACAAGTATTCGGTCGAAAATGGCTAAAGAAGAAGTGTTCTGTTTAATGTACCCTTGACCACTGTACAACGTTTCAAAAAGCCATAAATATGCACTAAAAGCAATTTAACTGTTTCGTAGATTGTTGCCAGTGATGTATTGCACACTCCAGCATTCATAGCGGAAAGATATCGCAATTATATTGATGCGTCTGTTTATACCGACCACTCGATGTAGCCATTGCGAATTTTCGAGCATATTGCTCGGATGGAAGCTATTTTGGTGCGGTAATACAATACCATTTACTTTCGCATTTTCTCTGAACAGTAGTGCTCAGTGTTCAGATGTTTCAGACGAATAAGAAGTGGATACAAGATGTCCCCAGGGGAAGGGTAGCATCCTGGCAGGTCGCCATCTAATAAGGTGTCTCTTGGTGGGTGATGGAGATAAATAAGAAACGTCTATCACGTGTCAGTATCCATAGTTTAATGAATCTTTTATTATAAAAATGCACATTAACTTATTAAACTATAACGCTATTGTCAGCAATCTTATGTCGCAGTTAAAGTATTAATTCATACATTACAGCCCAGAGGGTCAGAGCCAGAGCCTGAGATAGGTACAGATACCCTGGTTGTTATGTTACTCAGAAGCCGTGCGTCCTACAATATTATTGTTCCTAATATCCATTTTGCACTTCTTCTTCTTTTGTTATGGTTAATGTCCAACCTGGTATCAGGGTTGTTCAAACTGTCCTTAGATCGCTGACTAAACTGCCCTTAGATCGCTGACTAAACTGCCCATAGATCGCTTCCTAAACTGCCCTTAGATCGCTGACTAAACTGCCCTTAGATCGCTGACTAAACTGCCCTTAGATCGCTGACTAAACTGCCCTTAGATCGCTGACTAAACTGCCCTTAGATCGCTGACTAAACTGCCCTTAGATCGCTGACTAAACTGCCCTTAGATCGCTGACTTGGCTAAACGACTGCTGTCTAGATGACAACAACTGGGACGGTACGTGCCCTCCATAGCACAGAGAAGCTCCGTTCAAATGCCACTAAGCGGTCACCCATCTAAAAACTGACCTTGCCTGACGTTGCTTAACCTTCTGATCGATTACCGAACAGTGATTGCAACGGGCTATGAGCACCTGACCAACCAGTTCATTCAACAAGTGTAGCTAAGCAATCCCTAAAACAAAATTATTATTGTCTGTTGCAAAAATTCTGTCCTATTAAATGGATTTATGTGGTCAATAAAACATGTTCGTAGCAATTACGTTGCTCCACATCTATTTGTTGGATAGTCTGGCGGATTATTGCGTAATTACAGAGCGGTGGCGCGACCCAGACGGACAATTAACATTTGGACCCTAGGGTCATTTGCGGAACTATGAAATTGGGTTACTACCATCATCATAGATCTTCGTGTCAAATTTTTTTTGGCCAAATGTCGATGAGGCTTAATTTGTTGAAGCGATTTCGTATTCTGTTCGAATTCCATGAAAGTTACTAAGCCACATTTTAGGGTTAGAATAGAAAAAACATCCTAAAAAGTACCATGACTTGACCATAGTGCCAGAATGAAGCAAATGATAATACTAGCATAAATAAGTCTTTGCAATAAACTACGATCCATCTTATCGCTATTACCGAACATTAAACTTTTTACTTTCAGAATAAACCATTATCGCAGCTGTTAATCAAAATCTACCGTAACGCCTGCCTTTGTTACACTTTTTTCTAAATTTAATAATCGAGGTAAAAAAAAATATGTGGTGAAAAATTTCTAAATCTACGGTCACGGTCGATTTCTTTTAAAAATTTAAATTTAGAATTTGTCCAATCCAATCCAATGTGGCCAATCTTGTGTGGCCTTCTATTTTACGTGGCAGTTAACGTCTGATAGAGATAGATGTATAAGTAGATATAATGTGTGGGAACGTGATAGAGGTACATTTTATCTACGCGCGCAGGAAGTGAGACATCAAAGCGTTCCCGACTGACCGCGACAATTAGATAGGCCTCGATGGAGTACAGGATGTTGCTCAATTTCTTAGAAACGCGATGTTATGATGACGTATTGTTTAAAAATATCATCGAATGTGATAGTTTAATGGAAGGATGTACATTTTCTGTAGAAAATATAAAATAACCCATGCATGTTTTGTTTTATATCATTCAAATAACATTGTCGAACTCTGTCTATACTAGCCAGTAGTATGGATTCTAACCATTAGCTGCTACGTCCACCAGGTCTCGTCAACTGTATTCGTTAAATTTTGTTTTACAACATTCAAATATCGCTGTCGAACTCTTATCGGCTTGGAACTGTAAGTGCTACTGAAGTACTAGTAAAGTAGGGTCAATTGAATAGATCACATTTGATACCTAATCAATTTTTAACAACGTACTTAACCTTGTAATGGCGGGCATAAAATATTATTAATTATTTCGAAGCTAGAACTGCCCAATTGCTTAATTTTGTTCAATTACGATTACGTATTTATTGTAATAATGACAAAAGAAACAGACAAAACAAAGAACTGATTGATGACAAATGTGTTCTATTATGGCCATACATTAGCAGATACGTTACCTACTAAGCAATCGGCTATTACAAGTGGCACATCATTAACTTAAACTAACGTATGAAATGTGATTTATTGCTTTCTAGACAATGATATAATAGTAAAATATCATTGTTTCTAGAACATTTCTTTGTGTATTTGTATAACATATTAGTACTTATTTAAAATTAAAACGAAGTGACACTGTCAATGCTTCCGTGGATGGTGTGCTACTGATTCAAGTTGTGCAGTTGTGCTAATTAGTTCACCTTTTGCCGCCACTTGCGGATCGCCTTTAACCTATTTACCTAACTTACCCTTCCCCATTATTGTAACTTAACAGATCACAGATAAGGCACCTGATATGTGCACTCACGTGACATTTTGGTACCAATGAGCACCTTCACAGAATGAGGCTAAGTACTACTGATACTTGCAGATTTTGTAAAGGTGAAAAAGAGTCGATGCGACACATTTTGTGTGGCTGCGACGCTCTTGCGAGACGTAGGCTGAGTCATCTGGGAGTAGCTTATCCTACACCAGATGATTATGCACAGCTCCAAGCTGGCGCAATCGTTGCGTACCTGAGGGAACTCTTCGACACGCCAGAAACAGAGTAATGGCTAGGGCATGCACAATGGATCCAACTGGATTGAAGTGCGTTCCGGTGGTTACCGGGCCCGATTTATAGCCACCAATAGAATAGAATACCCTTCCTCACCTAGTATATAAGACAACAGTGAACAATTTAATAAAAACAATATACCTACAATTCATCTGGTGAAAACAGTGTACAATTTAATAAAAACAATATACAATTCATCTGGCAAGCGACAATGTTACATACTCATACACCACATTGTGCTGCGCACCTTTCTCGGAACTATAATAATAATAGCCGCAACTACACTCAATGGGAAATAAATTACACACGCCGTGGCTAGTGATGTGCGTGTTTCAATTTATTATTTTATCTACTTATTAAATTTACAGGTTCCGGGGTCAGTACTTCAATGAATCATTAAGGGACGGGGAGAGGGGAAGAAAGGCCTCCCCCTTTGTAGGAAGAGGTTGCAATATTCCCACGCTTAGCAGGCGTCTTGGGATCACAGTACAGGCAAGTGATCCAATAGAAAGACGCTGCTGCCCGTCTTCTTGTTTTCTCTTAGTCACCTCTTACGACTCTGGGAATGGGAGGAGATGGGCGGGTGCTATTCTTACCCGGACACACCACTGGCACGTGTTACATAACATCTCATTGCAATGAATGATTAAGTACTCATTAAGCTTTATGCTAATAAAGAAAAATTAATTTTATGAGTGGAGATAGTGAAATCCTTTACCTTTCCGGCAGCTAAATTCATTAAGCTGCATTTTAACATTACCTGCTTACATTAGTTTGACAAATCTGTGTATCGTACTAGACATGGACACTACATACGAGACGTGTCTAGTATTTCCTTTTAGTATTACATGCATGGGCATGGACACTACATACGAGACGTGTCTAGTATTTCCTTTTAGTATTACATGCATGGGCATGTAATACTAAAAGGAAATACTAGACACGTCTCGTCACGTCGTAAAAAAAAAGGATTTTTTTTAATTGGCCGCACATGTCTAACGACTTTCGAGTGACAATCAAATTATGAAACCATTTCAAGTTTATTCAATATGTAGTGCGTGAACACGTTCAAAATTGAACTCACCAGTATCTTAGATATGGGAAACCACAAATCCTCCAAACATCAACCGCATAATGAACAATGATTTTTACCAAGCATACCTTAATTATACGGAAGATGACTGGATAATTTATTGGGATTATGAGATAGATGTTATTTAATACAATACCTCGAGATATTTGTAGATGGGATCAGCAATAATAATATGAAGGCTAAGAATGCTTGAGGGTAAGATACCTTACTACAGTGGGTTTATGATATAAGAAAATTCCAACCTTAGGTCCAGTAACGACCTAATACCGAAAAACATTTGAAACGCCGGGAATGCACCTAACAGTAAAATAAATCGCGATAAAATCTATGTGGGAAAGATGCAGATTTTTCCCATCCCTAAGATAGCCAGAGGCGCTGCGTGGCGCTGCGCGTACGCACCGAGGCGCGCAATTTTGCCGAGTGCTGCGCCGCGCCGCGCCGCGGCCGTCCCGCTTGCTTATTAAATCCTTCCGCCCCGCCTTAATGGCGAACATTACAGGTAATATAATAAATAGCTGCTCGATCGATACGTCTGTCCCGTGCCATTATGGCGACATTAACTTCAACTATTTATTTTATGGTGCCGATGTTTAATGTACTGAATTATTCATGTGGTTTTATAAACCGGATAAGTTAACTTGATACCCACACTGTATCGGCTTACTACTGAGCTAGTAATTAACTAAATTTCTGCATATTACATACTGAAGAAAGTACCAAGTATGTTACCTAATATTTAGTTAGTATCCATAATAAATACCTTACACAATTTGTCATTCTTACTATACATTTTTATAATAATAATATTCTACGACAATCTACACACGGTCATCTGATTCCCAACTAAGCAGAGCCTGTACTATGGAAACCAGACCACTGATACTGATACGTAATTACTGTTTTTTTGTAAATAGATACAAGATTCAAAGATTCAACATTTTTATTTCAAATAGGCTTAACGCTAGCACTTTTGAACGGTAATTTTTTTAAAAGCTACCACCGGATCACAACGCGGCCTCAACTGAGAAGATCCGGCAAGAAACTCAGCGGGCTTGTCATTTTTTCACATTTTTTTTTTAAACAAAGTTTGTCTTTTTACAATTAAATCAGCACCAGCGACAGTGTGTCCTGCCGTTCAAAATATCAAATAAAAATAAAAAATACGACGAAAATACAACAAACTAAAAACTAAAATGCCAAAGGGATAGTAGTCGGACCAGTCCCCCCAAGCAGCACCCGCGCACGAGTTGACTCGAGCAGCAGCCATCACTCCCCTCAACCATATTGGAGGGAAGGGGGTGACCCGCCACACGAAGCCGCCACTAGCAAAGACTTTTCGATGGCGAGCATGACCGAACCAAAATCACAGTGGCTCACGTTTAACATTTACCTTCTGCTGTTAAGCAGTGCCTCGTCAGGCAAGACACAAAGCACTTTATATATATATATATATATATATATATAGATAAAACACACAGACATTTGATGGGAATCGAACCTACGACCCATTGGGTAGCGGCTAAGGTGTCTAATCACTAGACCAGCAGACCCGTCCAATAAAAACTTACATCTGTCATCAATTTTTACAACTGCTACAAAAGCTGTATTGATGCGTACTGCATTTTATTGTTCAGTAAATATACAAAATAAATAAAATAAACTGCGTACTTACTGCCGAACTTACAAACGTCAATTAAAGCTAATGATGATTAATACATTCTTTGAAATCGGATTATTTCGATACTTGAAACCAACTAGATAGTGAGTAGAGATATCAATTATCTCGTGTTTAATAATCGGATTAAATCATAAATGGCTCCGAAAGTCGTGAATAAATAGATTTTATAAAGTGACTTAATTTGAATTAAAGTTAATTGGCTTTTGTGAGTGCGGCAGTTCGCCCATTAAGTCATTTTATTTGCAACTAGTTGACCCACGCAGCTCCGCCCGCGCTCTTTTTTACGTTAACTAAATTTCACGTGCAATAAGTTCTCGATTAAACTTTGCTCGCTATAGGCCGGTGTATTCCTAAGTACTTCAATCATCATCATCGTCATCACCAACCGGAAGACGTCCACTGCTGAACATAGGCCTCCCCTTCGAACGCCACACTGAACGACAATTGGCTATTTGCATTTACCGGTTACCTGCGACGCGCAGAATATCGTCTGTCCACCTTTAGTAGGTGAAGATAGGGCTGAAGATGCTTTGTCAGCTCCCCTGACCGGTCAATTATTTAGTCTTTGAGCTCCACGCGAATTTATGCAGATACATGAAGACATCGAAGTTATAACCAGTCTTACGGCTAGTTTATGACTAGCGGTCTACCTTTGTGGTAAGGGTTTTGGCATATTGACAAACGATAAGCGGAGTTAAATATTGTATAAGGTAATGCTTGGGGAATTGTGAGATCAACGGACCTGTTGGTCTAGTGGTTAGACGCCCTGGCTGCTACCCAATAGGTCGTGGGTTCGATTCCCTGTGTGTCTGTGTGTCATTTATCTATCTAGGTCATCGATATACTATACCAACAAGATTAGCTGTCACGAACAAAATTACATCGAAAATGTGGTCGCGGTTACAACTATACACGTACACGCAAAACAATAATATGTTCATTTAAAAAGATAACTTACATACTATAAAATAAGGTTCAATAATAATTGCAGACAATTGAGCGACAGCCGTCTCCGTAGCTCTTATTTAGCTCTTAATTTCGTGACCACTTTTCGGGTCGTGACAGCAAATCTTGTTGGTATAGTATATCGATGATCTAGGTAGATCTATGTTTACAATAAAGTATATAAGTATCAGTCGTCTGGTTTCATTATGACAGGATCTGTCTAGTTTGGGTTTGGATGACCGTGTGTGGATTGTCGTAGAATAGTATTATTATTAAAAATTAATAGACTTCCATTTTATTTCAATGTGTAATATTTGCGGAAATATTAGAAATCTTTACCTAACTAACTATACAAAGTCCATCCACGCAGGATTCGAATCCGAAAGCCACTAGACTTTTTTATTTAGATAAAGGAGTGAAATCAATAGTGAAATACATAATATAGTTTTCTGCTAATGGAGAATTTATCAAAAAAAAATATATCTTCATCCGCCGATAGACGTCCACCGCTGAACAAAGGTCTCCCCGTTAGAAGGGAGGCCATTATTTCAGGGGTGAACGTCTTGAGCCTAACCGCTCCACTTGTTACTTTGTCCGCAGCCGCGCGCCGCCTCCGCGAGAAAACAGCAAATGAAATATTGCTATTCTGGGCACGCGCACTCGATATAAGCGAACTACACTATACACCACGATGCATGGCAGTCGCTCCGCCTTTCATGGATTATACTCATATTCCCATAGTCCCATAGGATCCCGTATGTAATACACCAAACAATCTTACTGGCCAGGGGCTGAATCTAATTAATTTATTTCTGGTGGTACCACGGACAACAAACGTGAGAAACCGGGCATCGTCCCTTTTAATTTATTTCTGGTGGTACCACGGACAACAAACGTGAGAAACCGGGCATCGTCCCTTTTAATTTATTTCTGGTGGTACCACGGACAACAAACGTGAGAAACCGGGCATTGTCCCTTTTTAATTTATTTCTGGTGGTACCACGGACAACAAACGTGAGAAACCGGGCATCGTCCCTTTTAATTTATTTCTGGTGGTACCACGGACAACAAACGTGAGAAACCGGGCATTGTCCCTTTTTAATTTATTTCTGGTGGTACCACGGACAACAAACGTGAGAAACCGGGCATCGTCCCTTTTAATTTATTTCTGGTGGTACCACGGACAACAAACGTGAGAAACCGGGCATCGTCCCTTTTAATTTATTTCTGGTGGTACCACGCACAACAAACGTGAGAAACCGGGCATCGTCCCTTTCGCGGCCATCGCGATTGCACTGACTGATTCGCCTTTATCATCAACAGCCGGAAAACGCCCACTGCTGAACAAATGCCTCCCCCTTATAAGGGAGGGGTTGCCATAATCCCCACGCTTGGCAGGCGTACTGGAGATCGCAGTAAAGGTGGGTAATCTAATAGAAAGACACTATTGCCCGTCTTCTTGTTTTCCCTTAGTCGCCTCTTACGTACACGGTAGGTACACCCAACGGGAGGAGGTGGGAGGGTGCTATTCATTCTTACATCGATATACTACGGACACCACACGAGATCGCGTTACTTTATGCGGATTCTATGACTATATCACTTCTTACCATCCAGTGGAATGGCAGTGTGTCGCTACGAAATATAACATTATTTTATTTATTGTTTGTCTACTTTGTATTATTACTGTGCACTATACAGCAGTTTTATTTTAGTATAGCTCCTTTTACAAAGGTTGTCTGGAAGAGATCGCTTTGAGCGATAAGACCGCCTTTGCTCACATTAAGATATGTAACTGTCTCATGTATTGTTCAACAAAATGTGTGCAATAAAGTATTAATCTATCTATCTATTTTCTTTATCTCGACAGAGCGGGGCAATGACATTATTTTACTTAAAATATCATTGGAAAGGGATTATTCGTTTATGTACCTAGTGGCGATGTGCCTCGCGATATTTCGCCAACTCTCCCTTTTTGTTGTTTTTGGGAATAATAGTGGCTATTGGCCGCAGATGGTCATTAGTCGGAGGTTACACGGTCAATCTAGCATCAATCCGATGCGTGATTGATAGCAGATTGATCGTGTAATATCAATCTGGATCATCAATTAGCAGATTGATGGATTTTTAAATATTTTAATATTTTTCGTCAATCCACACCAGATTGATGCCAGATTGAACGTGTGTAGTGACGCATCAATCTCGCGTCAGTTATTGTCTTGTTTAGACAGCGACCGATACGCGCGTATGAACATAGATGAAAATAAGATGGTGTGTATTTTAGTTAAGCACGATCGTGGATAATGACTTCCAGCTCTGACTCTGACTTACAGCTTCACCGGACAAGAGGAGGAAAGTGCTCGTAGCACTCCAGCCTTGAGGGCAGGGGAGCGACAATCAGAGATCGGCTTACATTGGCCTAGCCGGTAAGGATCATCTACACAAAGTTATTGGTTCCCACGGGATTCGACCTCCGCTTTGAAAAGGCAAGCGGATTCCCGCTACGCCACGGAAGTTACAAGTCAGATAACATTTTATTAATTTGGCTAGGAATGTATCGAGGGCTGATCTACTTCGTAGAATCCTGCAAAGTGCAAGTTATTAAATTTACAACCGCTAGGTATTACATTATATAAATAAAAGTAATTTTCAATAAATACAAGTTTAATGCCAATAAATAACTTTTATAACGGCTATTAAAATTAGATACAATATTTTACATAATATACAAGTAATCACAATCGTGTATCACCTAGTGGTTAGTCTGATGGAATGAATAGTGTCACCAATCAGACCTTTATTGCTTTTACAATAAGTGCGTAAATCGCATAGTTCAAGATGACAATAAATTACTTATTCAACAATACTAGCTAGCACGACGGAACGCTAAGCTAATGTCTGACAACACTCATAAACGGTATTTAAAAAAGGATTAACTAGGTCCAGGACCTTAGGCACGCCCCAATAAATATATTGTTATAAAAAAAAAGTCTTAATTTATAGGAAACCCAACCATATTCATTTACAGAAAGCAGGTGCAGAAGTATAACTAAGTACACAATGACAATATTTGCTTTGTAATGCCAATCAACTTACTTGATGTAACATATACCTTCGCACTTACAAATACCAATTAGAGTTGATTTTCCTTAATCATTATCAGAGATATACGTCCAATGCTGAAATAGGCCTCCCCCTTAGAAGGGAGTCGCTGGACGTTCGGGATGTGGGCCCTTAGAACGTCCATTAAGTACGGCGGCGACTCCGAGGAGGAAGGCGGCGGGGTTGCGACCCCCGTCCCAGTGAGCACCTTGTCAGGTTCCCGGGGGGCTACAATGCGTCCCCGGCGGCGGGCTCAAAGGCAAGGCACTCAGGGTGGTGCAAATCCCACCGGAGACCTGGGTCTCATGTGCCGATGCGACAGCCGCGGGAGTTTTAGTGGGTAAGTATCCCACATACTCGGGTCTGAGACCCCACAGATCCCGGGGATTTTTTGAAGATTTCCCCCGCGTCTAAAAAAAGTATAGGTAGGCGTCTTTCTATTGGATTACCTATCAAGGTAATCCAATACGCTGCTGCCAGTCTTCTTGTTTTCCCTTAGTCGCCTCTTACGCACACCCAACGGGAGGAGATGGGAGGGTGCTATTCTAAACCAAATCAGATTATCGGAAACTATGTATGCAAATCACTTAAATCATCAAGTTGAAATTACGATACAGTTGAAAGTGTTTTCATTGGTTTTAATCATCGATATACTATACCAACTAGATTAGCTGTCACGACCCGAAAAGTGGTCACGAAAATAGAGCTACGGAGACGGCTGTCGCTCTATTTCAAATTAGTACGAGCCGACAACAGCTAGCGTAAGGACGTATCGAAATTCCTTATTGCGCGTTTATAAACTGTCCAAATACTTATCATAATACTAAAATTGCAGATTGAGATTTTTTTTTTCGTTTCGTGTTCTTATTACTACTAGTTTAAATAATAAATATAAGTAAGATATCATTATAATACGAAATAAAAATTATTTATTTGATATTTTCTCCGCTAGTAGTTCGCAACTGCCATGCCGAGACTGACAAAATTAATGTTGCCGATAGGCGTGTCGCCACTGTCTATACGAAACTGTTAAACTACACGTCATTACCATACTAAAAAAGTTAGTTCTCATTTTTGCCACCAGCACGGATAAGTTTGTAAGTCAGTACACACACAATGGAAACACACCTGTTTTGAACCTTATTTTATAGTGGTTAAGATTTTCTTTTAAATGAGTACATTTTTGTTTAAGTCAAAACAACTACTTTTTTTCGTATAGCTTTGGCGATTTTATTGATTTTTCTTTGTCTCCGATGTAAAGGTTTTATGTGCCAACCATAGATATAATTTTTTTCACTACGTGTGCCAACATTACTGCATACAGAATTAGACTTTATTACTACATGTGAAGGCTTCTATTAGTCCGACGTTCCGAATTATTTAAAACTATTTTCTACAATTTCTAGCTACGTGTATAGTTGTGTAAGTATATGTAACCGCGACCACATTTTCGATGTCATTTTGTTCGTGACAGCTAATCTAGTTGGTATAGATATCGATGGGTTTAATAATAATAAATAATAATATTCTGGGACCATCCACACATGCTTATCTGATCGTAAACTAGGCAGAGCCTGTACTATAGTAACCAGACAGTTGATACCAATACTTATAAAACTTATTTTTTGTAAATACATATCTAAGTAGATAAACAGCACCCAGACGCAAAATGGGAATCGAAGCCATGACCTATGTGGTAGCGGCCAGTGTGTCTGATAGCTCTAGTTTTATCTAGTACTAGTTTGAATCGCACACTTAGTTTTAGTTAGGAGAAAATCAAATGAGTGAAGTAAAATGGGGGTTAACAATGGGGTTTAACCCACTTGTGAGTTGCCATAGGTGTGCCGCTTGCCACCAGGCGAACGTCTTGCTCGTCACTAATTTAAATAAATAGAAAATCTCTGTAAAATAAGTATTATCTTTACTGCCTCTTAACCCTTCTGGTAAGCGTACTCTAGATATGTAATGGAGTGTAATGGGGTATATTGGGTGTGTTTGTTAATGATGTATTATTGAAATAAGTATTAGGTATCTACACTGCCTCTCGACCAGTCTGGCAAGTGTACTCTAGATATGTAATGGAGTGGTATGGAGTGTAATGAGGATAAAGCTGCGTGAACTGCTAAACTCATGCAAGCTTAGAAGTTTAAGGCTGACATAAGTAAAATTTGTAAAACTCTTTTTTTTTTAAATAATGACTAAAAAAGACAAGCCCGCTGAGTTTCTTGCCGGATCTTCTCAGTAGCGGCCGCGTTACGATCCGGTGGTAGTTTGTAAAAATGATTTTTGTGTAAGTGTCTCCGTGGGGCCTATACATAATAAAGATATTTTGACTTTGACTTTGACTTTTGAATGGGGTGTATTGGGTGTGTTTGTTAATTATGTATTATTGAAATAAGTATTAGGTATCTACGCTGCCTCTCAACCAGTCTGGCAAGTGTGCTCTAGATATGTAATGGAGTGGTATGGGGTGTAATGGGATGTATTGGGTGTGTTTGTTAATTATGTATTATTGAAATAAGTATTAGGTATCTACGCTGCTTCTCAACCAGTCTGGCAAGTGTACTCAAGATATGTAATGGAGTGTTATGGGGTGTAACGGGGTGTATTGGGTGTGTTTGTTAATTATGTATTATTGAAATAAGTATTAGGTATCTACGCTGCTTCTCAACCAGTCTGGCAAGTGTACTCAAGATATGTAATGGAGTGTTATGGGGTGTAACGGGGTGTATTGGGTGTGTTTGTTAATTATGTATTATTGAAATAAGTATTAGGTATCTACACTGCCTCTCAACCAGTCTGGCAAGTGTACTCTAGATATGTAATGGAGTGGTATGGAGTGTAATGGGGTGTATTGGGTGTGTTTGTTAATTATGTATTATCGTAATAAGTATTATCTTCACTGCGTCTCAAACAGTCTGGAAAGTGTACTCTAGATATGTAATGGAGTGGTATGGGGTGTAATGGGGTGTAATTGTTGATTATGAGGGCATCATCCCCTGGCTGCGCTTCCACTGCGCCCCCTGTCGCCGGTTGTGGTTGCCCCGGGACGACTTGTGCTTCTCTTTCCTGTCTCTGTTGTGGAGTACCTCCTTCTCTTGACCTTGACCTTTTGGCTTACCGACCACGTCGGTTTGTCTGTAATAACAACACGCATAAATTATAAAAAAGGACTGAAAACCAGGCCTGCGTATGAATAATTACATTATACGTACGTACTATATGTGAATGAATAAAAATGAATCCCTATTTCCACTGGTAACTGCATCACGCGTGGACTATATTAACAATTTCGCTAATAATTTTTTTGCTGTGTTTGTTATTGTGAGAAGGTTCTCACGGAAAGAAATAAGATAGTTGCGCAGAAAAAAAAAATACGCAGACTGAGCTTCGCGGGACCGCTAGTAAAACATAACATACACATTCCGCTTTGTTAGGACTCTTTTATTGATACCCATATCAATGTTATTGGCAGTAAGACAAATACAAAATGGGGGACTACTATCGCCACATTAAATGATTTAAAAAAATATAATGCAGATGGCAAATCTATGAAGATATAGGGGTAATAGTGGAGACAACACTCCAAATACATATTCGAAGCCAACGCATAGCGATATTATATCCCATTCTCTGTGTTCTAAACTCTCTTTCTAATACAGCCCATGTATTTAGTTGCTTAAAATTACATATACGACAGTGGAGTTTATACCTGGGTTGTGGGGTAGGCCGAGTACCGCCCCGTCCCCTCCGAGCCTGGAAGTTGGCCTCCCTGCGCGCGCGCATCTCTTCTGGATTCACGCAGAAGTCCATTCTGGTTCGACTGCCGCTCGGCCTCTCTTCTTCGTTCGCTTCTAATTCTTCTTCAGATTCCTGAACATATGCGATGTGCTTTATCTTTTGAACAAATCAATAGGCCTTTATAAATAATAAATAAATCGCTATATAAAAGTGGATCAATAAATGTCTGTATCGAGAAGACCTAATGCGGCTTGAGGGGGTCACAAGGGTCATAAGAGCGTCCCCAAACTAGAAATTGGGATACAAAAAAGCTGCTAAAGAAATTTAAGATTTGTTTATTATAGTATCTACACATACATAATAAGTTCATAATATATTAATAAGAATAAGATGTCCTTCTATCAATTACACTCTTGGCGATTAAACAGATATCGTCAGGTGCGGAGGGTCATGTTCCCGAAAATCACAAATTAAGATTTATAAAAAAATACTGAAAGGTTTTATAAATGTATACGTAAATATACTATCGGTGACAAAGACCCTTCCCCATTTATTTGTACCTAATCTCTCCATTGGATGCGTGGTGACCAAAAGAGACTCGCGCAATGTTGTTAATATAATTTTTTTTAGTGACCCCCAACCCAAAATCCTAGAGACCCCTTTTCTGTATTTATAATGAGCCCTTTTGTCTAAATCCCCGAAATCCGAGCCCTTCTGTCCCGTAATATTGGCGAGCTCTCTCTCGAACTCGGTGAACGTTCAGTGAACTAAAATGGATTTTTACACGTTCGAAAATTCGGTAACTTCCATCAACCCAAATACATGTGAAATATTTGAAACCCTGCACCAATTATCAGTAAACTTTTTACTGAAATAGTTGTAACCCCCACCACTTATAAAAATCCTAGTGACCCCTTTCAATCAAAATCTTAATGACCCCCTCTACCTAACGACCGATGACCCCCTTCTCTTCACAAATCCTCTAGTAACAGCTACATACCTGCGCATCAGTAGTCTCCCTCGTCTGCAGCACCCGCGGTGTGACGAGCGGTCTCCGCGGGTCGTCGGGCGCGTCTGCGGCGGGCGCTACTCCGTCCGAGTCGTATGTATCATCGTACTCGTCGGAGTACATAGCTGCCTCGTCGCACACCAGACTGCGGGTACATTTATAGTTCGTTTATACAGGTGAATTTTTCCAGTGGGCATGGATGGCAAAATACGAAACTATTAGGGTTAGCAAAAAATACTTAAAGGGAGTCACGGAACCGATTTTGATGATAACTAAAAAGTTATCATCAAAATCGGTTCCGTGACTCCTCATTATTGCAGCATCATTACTGCCGTTTTCTGCATCATTGCAATTTTGAAGTATCAATATTCTTAGTCACGAACTGGTTGGATTGAAAGGTATCAAATTATTAAATTAAAAGCAAAGGTCACAATCGGGCCCGTGAACTCCTTTGACAATTTTGCGCTACTCCTTATGGTTTTGGATTTGGCCATCTACGACCATTTGAAAAATTCGCCTTATTTAAGTGTCCTTTTGTCTATGTCCATATAAATTATTCGACTGGAACGGAGAATAGAAAACAGGAACGGAGCTACGTAACTTTTAACGAATAGGACCGGATGAAGACCAAACTCCGCTCCGCTAATTTCAGTAGTCATGGTTTCTTGAAGTATTACATTAGTAAAGGTCGCCCATTGTTACATTTAACTCGTCTGAAGTTATCTACTTGTTGTCTACCTTAAGTCAGTCTAATATTATTTTACTACGCAAACACGTACTCGGGCTTAGAATATGAATCAGTAAAAGTACTATAGAATGCTTAATTCAAGTAAGGGCAAAAGAAAAATTACAAGACAATTATTACAGTTATAATATAACTTCACTTCACCTGCTTCTTAGAGGAAAATCTGCCTACGCTTTGTTCAAGGGGACCATAGACAAATGCGTACTCTATTCTTAGAGTACCGCGAGTACATACTCGGGGTACATAATTATTATAGAAAATTTTATGTAATATGGAATTCTTAAAGCCTCAATACTCACTTATATTTACTGTAAATATCCGTCATCTTTTTAACATCAGTCTTATCGTCCAACAGTTGGTTGATGTCGCGATACTTGTCGCGTCGCTTGCCGACGTGGATCTTGCTGACGTCGACGTCGTCCCGCGTCATGATGTCGAACTGGTCGCCGTCGAACACGTTCAGCCTCTGAATGCCAGTTTCTAGGAACTTTGTGTCTAATATATCCTCAGGGATTATCGGTAGAGATTGGTCGAGACCTAGAGGGAGAGAGAATAGTTATTATTTCATTTTATTATTTTATTGGTGTGTGGAATTAATCTCCTCGATAAGAATTATAAAGATCGAATCGAGATCGAGGAGATTCGCCGAAGATCTAGCTGATTGCCCATCTACCACGACATAAATAACCTCATACTGTTAAAAAAGAAAAGCCGTTCGCTAGCGGAATACCAAAAAAATAGAACAGTACATTGATTGGAAATCTCTCAGAATCTGCAAGTTGAAGTGGCACGGGCAGGCCACATCGCTCGAAGAACGCTCGATGGGGAGGAAAGGTTCTCTCTTGGCGACCACGAACCGGAAGACGCAGCGTAGGCAGGCCTCTCACTAGGTGGACAGACAACATTGTGCGCGTCACAGGCAACCGGTGGATGCAAATAGCTAATTGTCGTTCATTTTGACCTTCTAAGGGCTAGGCCTATGTTCAGCAGTGGACGTCTTCCGGCTATTACCAGACGGTATGTGGATGATGACATTGATTTGAAACATGAATACATCGCAAAAATCTCACACCGGCATGACGGTCTTTTACGTGCCTACCAGCAACAAGTACAGTTGAGACTCTGTTTTATAAAGGTAGCAACTTCTGTCTGCGGCATGGAAGCTACAAGAATACAAGAAATATTTTTAAAGTTGACACGATTCTATGCCGATTTACAAATAAGGCTAACATATCTAGATCAAACAAAAACACCTTTTTGAGGAAAAAAATAATTTTCCAGACAAGCTTTTGTAAAATACGTCAGTGGTACTGTAAGCTGATAAAAATGAGTCCAAACATCATCAATCTACTGTAAGTTACTGAGGAGTTCCGTTGCCTACCTTCCGTCTCCATCATCAGATCAGCTTGCTGTCACCATAATATTGTATTGTCATCGAAGCTTGACAGGCATGCAAAATTTCAGCTCAATCACACATCGGGAAGTGGGTTAAATTTAACTTGCGAGATTTGATTACAGACGAGACAGGTGAAAGTAAATAAAAGCTTGTAATATATACATACCTCTCAAAGACTCAGCCAAATTATCCTCCAATATACTATTAATAACCCTTTCTGAATTAAATCCGTAGTGTTTCAAACATTTCAATATGAATCCATCACCCAAATGCGGCAAAATATCTTTCACTTCGCTTATTAGAGACTCCTCTTTGATATTGTCTGGTATTTCATTGTCTCTGGTCGGCTGTTCTGTGTTGTCTGTGGATTCAAGATGGCCGTTCGTGATCGGTGGTCCCGGTTGCGTGATATCCGGCACCGGCTCGTCGAGATTCGAGTATATAGCTTGTAATATGAAGTCAGTCTTTACAGTGTCTCTGTCATACGTTCAGGATATTTTGTAGTAATAAAAACTTTTGAAAATTCCCAGCTAGGAATCGAACCCAATGATTTTGGAAAAAAAAACACCCTGCAATATTCAACAACAGACAACAACACAACACAACACAACAACAATCAAACAACATACAACAACCATAGGTTTATTATACAACATCCGATAGTGTCAGAAATAGGGATCAAATTCTGGGAAGTAATAACAGATGGGAAACTACAGGAAAGATACTCTTAGAAATTAATAATTAATTTTATGTATTTTTAGTTTGATCAATGATAATAATAATATGTACCTATTAAGTTAAGTATCAGTGCTTGCATTTTTATGTGGATTCTACAAACACAACTTCTTTTTTTATGCATGCTTCGTCACGTCACTCGACAAAACTATGTATCTTTTTTAATCTGTTATCATATAAGCGAACTGTAATTGTTCTTTGAGAATAAATATTCTTTAACCCTAAAGATCATTTTTAACCAAATGCCATTTTATTTTTCTTTCGTTACCCTACCTCCCTATTAAACCTTATCCATACAGACGCGAGTGAAACTTCTCCCGTTGAATGATAGGATTTTACCGATTTCATCCATATTTTTTTAAGTTTTCTAATACTTTATAGAAGGTACGTACGGAAAAAAGTTAAGAATGTTGCTTAGAAAATTAAAAAAATACGCGGACGGAACTGCGCGGGACAGCTAGTACTTTATACAATTGGATTATCACGTTCTCAAAAACGGTTCAAAAAGATCGAGAGTCGAAATTATTATTTCGACTCTCGATGTTTTTGAACCAAGGTATAAAAAGTTTCCTAATTAGAATTAATCCTAATTGAATGTTAATTCCCATACTAGGTAATCCCTGTACTATGGGATCCAGAAAACGAATATTTATGTCCTTTTTTCGTAAATACATACTTATATAGATAAAACACCCAGACACTGTGGGAATCGAACCCACGACCTATAGGGTAACGGCCAGGGTATCTGACTGAACAGGCCCGTCAAATATCACCAGCTACAGTACCCTTCAACAGCGTCTGACACTGCAATGGTTCCACCTCAAGTGTCTTTCACGAGGAGCAGCCAGTAACACAAAGGATACATATCAGGGTACGCCTGGCGCAGCATCTCCAGGTCCTCGTGGACCGGGTAGCACGCGTGGTAGTCCTTGATGAGGAGCCGCTCCGATAGCCCGTCCATCATCACAGCCAGGTAATCCTCCACGTGGCTCGCTATACTACCCCTGTGGATGTACAGCTTCCCATTAATCATCGATACAATATATAAACTAGATTTGGTGTCACGGTTCAAGTGGTAGCGAGAAATAGCGCCCTTGTGTCGCTATTTCTTTACAAGCCACAGGCTGATAAATTTATTTTTGCCGATAAGAGTGTCGCTACTGTCTATATGAAACTGTCAAACTACAAGTCATTATCATTATAAAATCGTTAGTTCACATTTCCGCCACCAGCACAGATAAATTTGCAACCTCCTCGACCACATTTTAGATGTCATTTTGTTCGTGAATGTTTATCTAGTTTGTATATTATATCGATGCCATTAATACTCCACTTTTGGACGAGGATTTCCTCTTATAATGACAGGATGCAAGGGACCACCACAGTGTCAGATATTTTAGCAGAAATATATAAACTTGCTACGTTCCGCTGTAAAGGGAACTGTAGCTGATGAAATTATTAAAAGACTTAGAAGAATATTTAAAATGTCTCTGGGGTGACGACTGTCTATAAGAAAATGTACCCTTTACCAACAGACGGACAGTCCCTTCTAAGAACCCAAAAAAAAACAGTCAAAGCGGCCAAATTTAAATAGATGAGGCTAGAGATAGTGCCTAAAGGTGAAGGTTTTTTTAACCAGTGTGTGTTGCCAGTGATGACATATTATTATGATACTGAGAAGTGGTCCTTAACTGCTGGCCTTATAGAGAAGCTCAGAGTCATACAACGAGCTATAGTTTCTTTGAGCGACAAAATCCGGAATGAGAACTGGAACAGATGGCCGATGGGGTCGAAAGGTTCTCGAGTGGCGACCACGAACCGAAAGACGCAGCGTAGGCAGGCCTCCCACTAGGTGGACAGACGACATTGTGCGCGTCGCAGGTAGCCGGTGGATGCAAATTGCCAATTGTCGTTCATTGTGGTGTTTGAAAGGAAGGCCTATGTTCAGCAGTGGACGTCTTCCGGCTGGTGATGATGATGATGATGAGGCTAGAGACAAAGAAAACACTCACTCGCCACTAAATATAGCGCTTTTGTACGCAGCTAGCACTTCTCTAAATATATCGATAAGTTCCGCTCTAGCGGAGTCGATGTACGTCTCCAGTTCGACGGTGGCCACAGTAGTCTCGTCGCCAGTCTCCTGCAGCGCCTCGTATAGCTGTGGGATACCGTACTCGTAGAGTTGGACTATACTGAAACAAAACACGAAACTTAAAGATGTTTATGACATATGGTACTGAGATGTGGTCTCTAACTGACCTTTTAGAGAAGCTCAGAGTCAGAGCTATGGACAGAGCTATGCTCGAAGTTTCTTTGCGCAATAAACTCTGGAATGACGAGATTCGCCGAAGAACTAAGGTCACCGTCATAGCTCTCAAAATCTGCAAGTTGAAGTGGCAATGGGCAGGCCACATCGCTCGAAGAACCGATAACCGATGGGGAAGAAAGGTTCTCGAGTTGCGACCACTAACCGGAAGCGTACAGGCCTCCCACTAGGTGACAGACGACATTGTGTGCGTCGCAGGTAACGGGTGGATGCCTATGGCCAATTGTTGTTCATTGTAGCGTTCGAAGGGGGAGGCCTATGTTCAGCAGCGGGCGTCTTCCGGCTGGTGATGATGATGATTTATTTATTTATTATTATAATACCAGCCCTTGTTTATGTCCCACTGTTGGGCACGGGCCTCCCCTCAAGTTGAGGGGGCTTAGGCCATAGTCCACCACGCTGGCCAAGTGCGGGTTGGCGGACTTCACACGTCATTCGAAAGCTAGTTAGGCATTCTCAGACATGCAGGTTTCCTCACGATGTTTTCCTTCACCGAAAGCTAGTAACAATCGCACAGTGACGATTCGCACATGATTCATTAAATAAATCAGAGGTGCGAGCCGGGGTTCGAACCTGCGCACCTTGTTTCCAAGGCAAGCGCTCGCCCACTGAGCTGTTACCGCTTATTATTTATTATTAATGATGATGAAATATGTTTCAAGAAAACAAAATACATGCTTAATTTTAATGTTTCCTTACGCGAATACTACATATACTACATAATAATTAATTAAATTAATAATAAATAATAATATCAGTAGCCGAAAGTCAACACGAAATGGTTTAGCATCGCGGATTGATTATCTAATATTGTAAGTCCACCACTCACCTAATAATGAAATTGGTTTTTCTCAACATCTTAACCGATTTCGGGTAAGCTTCAACGAATATCCTCAAAGTCATTGACGTGTCCAGCAGATGGATAACCAAGTCCTTAAGCAAGGGAAAGGTCAACTTATCCTGGTTCTTGCTGGTGGAAGGTCTGCGGATTTCGCTGAAGCCCTTAAAGGTCTCTGGCAAGTTTGGAGGCTCTTCACTGTCATAGTCTTTGTTTACTTGTAGGATTATGTATTTGAAAGCCTGTGGATAAAAATGTTTTACAGCCGCTCTAGTAAGCTTCAAGGTCTCGAAGCTAGACCAATGGTAAGGACAGATATTTCTATCTTTGTTTATTGAAACAGAGATATGTCATAAAGCTATCCATGGTAACTATTTTAACTTATAGTAAGAGATAGATAGGATATTGGGCCCGGCAGTTAGTGGTCGCCAATCAAACCTTCACCCTATGTGCTCATAGTTTATGGACTGACCGCATACTAAAAAAAATGGTCGCATATGTAGCTGATTCTTAATACCGGAATAAAAAACGGTGTTTTAATTTTGATGCCTATATTAGAGTCTGCGTCTGTCTCACGAGCAAGCACGTACTCACAGACTTTGTTTAAGAATACCAGGGAGAAGAAAAAAATCCTGAGTTTGTCCCTATTCACCCCCGCGTCACTATTGACCCCATTTTACCCGGTATGAAACATCCGGTTACTCCTGCTGCTTTTTCTATGAGATGAGGGAGCCCGTGAGATGTCTTGAGTAAGCACCCACCCTTCTCCTCCTGTTGAGTGTTTTAAGACGACTAAGGGAAATAAGAAGACGGGCAGCAGCGTCTCTTCTATTGGAGTACCTAGCATCTAAGTATACTGCGATCCTCAAGACTGCCAAGCCTTCCGCCTAAAGGGGAGGGAGGGGAGAGGGGAGCCATTGTTCAGTAATGGAAAAAAAATAGAAGAGGGAGTTCACTGACCTCTTTCACAAAGGCGATAGCAGCGGTAGCGTCGCCTTCGTACCGTGGTTGCAATGTGAACACAGATTCCAACAATCTCCCCACGTGTCTTGTGTTATCTACACCATAAGCCAAACATATATCCCATATTATTGGTATTGTGAATATAAATTTGTCGTACAGTAAATCCGCCATATACTCTTTGGTCATCCATTGAGACTGAAATTTTGAATACAAATTTGCATTTACATATAATGTTTAAAAAATCTGTCAAATCTGAAAGAGGCATAATAATATTCACATTTTATGTCTGTACATACAATGAGAGACATTTAAGATTGATCACCTTTACGACGCTCATAGCCAGTTGTAACCACTGTTCCGTAAAATGATCAGTTGGGTAAGCAACGTCAGGCAATGTCAATCCTTAGATGGGTGACCGTTTAGTGGCTTTTGAAATGAGCGTCTCCGTGTTTCGGAGGGCACGTAAAAGGTCCCGGCTATTGTCATCTAGAGAGCAGTCATTAAGCTAAGTCAGAGGCCTAAGGACAGCTCGAAAACTGTGTCCAGGTTCGCCACTAACCATACGACCAGGGGCGTAGCTACCGCCGTATCAAATATACGGGGCCCCCGGGCTACAGGGACCCCGAACGGTTGTAAGCAAAAGTTCGTAAAATGTTATCCTCGTCTCCGTCTCATTTAAACAATTAGGCCTTATCTTCATTTGGGCCCCCCAACAAATTTTGATACAGGGCCCGTGTCGGACAAGCTACGCCACTGCATACGACAAAAAAAAAGAACCTTTCCGACGATAATTGCTTCATGAGCCGGCCCAAAATACATGTGGGCGAGGTGGGTACACTACATAAATACGAAATACTTTATTCTGACAGTCATAGTACCTTGCTTTCTTTATTAGTGACCAGTCTACTAAACACGACAAGAACTAGTCTTCTAATCTCTTCATACAGTCTTTGTATATCTCTACTCTCGTGCAGAGGCAGGTATGGTGGGTTGGCTTCTTGCAGGAACGAGACAAGCGCGTCCATGCATTGTGGGTGGTATATTACTGAGCTCCAAAACCTGCAAAAACAATTATTTTCTCAAAAAAAAAAATTAAAAAATTACAAGCCTGCTGAGTTTCTTGCTGGATCTTTTCAGTTGAGGATGCATTGTA
The DNA here is from genome assembly GCA_911728495.1 of Furcula furcula. NCBI lineage: Eukaryota > Metazoa > Arthropoda > Insecta > Lepidoptera > Notodontidae > Furcula > Furcula furcula. The sequence goes on along the minus strand of OU452259.1, from coordinate 20,804,886 downwards.
AACCAGTGACAGCTTTTAAAAAAAAAATTACATATGCCTTGAAATAAATAATTTTAAATTGAAATTAATGCAATGCAATGAATTTGAATGCTTGCAATAGAATACTTTATTACTAATTACTAAGTATAAATATAAATAAATACTTCAGCACCAAATTATACAATTTCTATTAGTTAAATGGATGAAGTAAATTACCTATGATGTTCAAGACCCAATAGCCACTTGACATCTTCAAGATAGGCCTCCATCCTCATCTTCCAAGTGTCGATGGCTCCCAGGACAAGGGCACTACCTGATGGGGGCCGCTCGTACAATGTCAACTGCCTCTTCTCAACCCAGTATGGATCCTAGAACCAGTTAAAAAAAAGTTCGATGAATCAACATTTACAAAGGGCTCACTCTGTATAATTCTTATTTCAATATAGTGGCAAGACAAGTAACATACTTCCTTGATGGCAAGTGTAAGGCACTGTCCTATTGCCATCACTTGTGCGATGATGTGTTGCGTCCGACGAAAATGTTTGTGCAACCGTGTGTTCAATCATACTGGTAACAAATGAATGTCCTATTGACGGTCATGCGATTATACGATGGAGCCGTATGCGGTGTCATTGTACGATTAAATCAAATCGCATCATCGCATGAGCGATGGCAACAGGACAGCGCTGAAGTCACTTGAGTCCAGTAATTTCACCAGCTATACGCACAAGACGACTGCCAAGTGTGGGGATTATGGCAACCCCACCCTCCTAAGGGAGGATAGAAGGAGGAGCTGGGCTAACCAGGATCTCTTACTAGTCTTTTAATGCAGATTTTTATATGAACATGCAATCAAGGTATCACTAATTTCATAATATTATTCAAACCAATTGTGTCAACAAAGTACCAACTCACCAACGCTTTGATTTGCTGCACAACTCCAGCATTTGTCACTGCTATTGTTAGCTTCTCCGCCGGTAAATTTTCTGGGTTCTGCAAAGTAAATTCATTCAGCAAAACAAAAGTTTTGATTACCTACATGTGATCGGCTTAAAAAATTTAATACAAAAACACATACGGTAAATTCAATACATTTGCTGTTGGGCATATCTTCAATTTGAGTTTTCTTATAAATATGATCAGATTTTTACTATGTCTTATAGAGTAATTGTTTATTTATTTTAATACTTCAGAAAGTACAAATAGTCATTCGATTCGAAGATAAAAAATAAAAACTTCCTGCGAACAACCCAATCACCTCTTTGCCAATCGCCACCGAATCTAAAGTAAATTTTGACATTGACAGCTGTAAACGTAAACAATTGTTGGGCCGAGTCTATTTTTATGATTGAACCATAGAGTAAAGCAAGGTGTTGCAACTACTTGAAAATTTTCCTTGTAAACTGAAGTCAGAATCAGACAGAATACCCCTAAAAGCTCACAAAAACACGGAGAAGCTGGGAGACGCGATAATGAATAGGTCCTAGCGTCAAGGCCAATCCTGAATACTGGCACGGCAGGCAATGTCTTTCTTTCGCAATTTTCCATTTTATATTGTCGTATCTTCTGTCTCCGTCGTCTCCTCAGCCTCCGTATGGCCTCCGTCGTTTCAGCCAAAGAGAATGTAACCACTAACGTTTAGTCTCTAACTGCCACACTTATAAAGTCGTTTAGTTATATTTTTTTTTGGAAAATCGGGAGCTGTTTATGTTTTTGTAACGAATAAGAGACAATCTGAATCTCTTCTACTGGACAACCCGCACTCGGTCATCTGATCCCAAACTAGGCAGAGCCTATACTAGGGAAACCAGACAACTTCTATTAATATACTATGTTTTTTGTAATACATACTTATATAGATAAGACCCAGACACTTGGTGGGAATCGAACCCACGACCTATTGCGTAGCGGCCAGGGCACAGAGTACTTTTGTAGCTAGCTGTTTTATCTTACTTAACCACTAGACCAACAGGCCAGTCAAAAATTAACTAGCTTCGATTATAAAATTACACTTTAATTAACGTTTTTAGGTGAGACACGCAGTTTAGTCTCAGTTTGTAATTACAATAAAACTATCTAATCTGTGGTCTCAGCATTTGTTTGTAGCCACGTACATACACACCGAGCCAACGAAGGCGACGAACCGTTTCGTTTTGGTCCTGGGGCCTAATACACAGGTTGTAATAATTAGCGAACTCGAATAACTGTGTGGCACTTTCTGGCAGGGCCACGGTGACTGATCTTAATTCTGATTGAACAGGGATTTAGTCGCTAATTAGTCGTAAAATTTGAGAATTAGTCGGTCCGTGGTTTAAAAGTTATATGGGTACCCCGGTGGCTCTGCCAGGGAGGACTCTTTCTGGCAGGGTCACCGCTAGATCTCGACAACCAAAGCACCCCACGAAAATCTAACGACGCTCAGATTTAGTCGTTAATTAGTCGAAATTAGTCGTAAAGTATTGGAATTAGTCGGTCAGTGGTATAAAAGTTATAGGGTGGCCCTGCCAGAGAGGACTCTTTCTGGCAGGGCCACCACTATATCTCGACAATCAAAGCACCTTGCGGAAATCTGCCGGCACGTAGATTTAGTCGTTAATTAGTCGAAATTAGTCGCAAAGTTACAGAATTAGTCGGCAAGTAAATAAAAAGATATTGATGAATACTTTTTCTCCATACATTGGGTACAGGCGAGTAGAAAATACTTTTGTATAACCTACTAAGTATGTGATGAAATTAAATATACTTCCTCTGGCGCCTCCGTGGCGCAGTGAGAAACCGCTTGCTTTGCAAAGAGGAGGTCGCGGGTTGGAACCCCGCGGGGGGCTGGGCAACAAATTTGTGTAGTTGGTCCTTACCGACTTGGATAATGCAGTCCGATCACCTGATTGTAAGGTAAGTTGATCCCGGGGTCGGATAGGCATGTAAAAAGTTGGTCCTGCGCTTGACCTCACCCCGGTCGTGCCGGTCTTCAGTCCCTTCAGATTGTGAGAGGTAAAAGGAAGAGACTGCACTCGTGTCTATGCAAGCACTTGTGCAATATTATATTTCCTGCGTATATGGCTGATCTTGTTAAAGATTGGTCGTTGTGGAAGTGTCGGCCAGGAGGACATTATTATTATTTTAAAGAGGTCTCCGTGGTCCGGCGCAGCGGGAAACCGCTTGCTTTGTTCACAGATTACAATCCCGCGGCAAGCAACTACTTTGTGTAGTTGTCCCTTACTAACTAGGACAATGCTGGCCCATCACCGGATTGTCTGGAGTTTATTTTTATTTGGGACAATACACACCCGGTTATCTGATCCCAAACTAGGCAGAGCCGGTACTATGGAAACCAGATAACTAATACTAATACTTTCCCACCAAGTGTCTGGGTGTTTTATCTATAAGTAAGTATTTACAAAAAAATATAAGCATTAGAATCAGTTGTCTGGTTTCCATGATACAGGTTCTGTCTAGTTTAGGATCAGATGCCCGTGTCTAGATTGTCCCAGAATACTATCGTTATATTATTACTATCATTACCAACGTATATACTTTTTTGTAAATAAATACTCAAATAGATAAATAGCACCCAAACACAGGGTGGGAATCGAACCCACGATCTATTAGGTAGCGTCCAGGATGTCTAACCACTAGACGAACAGATCCTTCAACTTAAATGATTCATCTGATGGACATGTAAAAAGCCCCACTTGGTTATGTGAGTAAAGGACTCTTCCTTTACTCACATATCCAAGTGACAACTGAATTAGACAGAAATAGGTACATCTCTATGTACTTCTGTCTACGAAAGCTCTTGTGCAATATAATGTTTCTCGCGTAGATGGTTGATATTTTGCAGCTGTGGTCGTATTGGCCAGGAGAACTTTACTTTTTAAGGTAAATAAGTAAGTATTAAAGTACTACGCATACTTTACCGCATAACCAGTAAGTAAAAAACCTGTCAAGTGTGAGTCGGAGTCGTGCACTGTTCCGTACCATGTTGACATTATAAAAGTTACTTTGTTATTCATCTAACACCCCCAGATATGAAAATATTAAAACCGCACAACTATTTGTATTTTTTCTAAAGTAAGTTTTTAGAATTTAGATTACATTCCCTTTACTCCTTGACATTAAAAAAAATGGCATTAATTTTTTTAAGGAAATATATTTACAGTGATTAACGTAATGACAGTATCATTTTATTTGCTATCCTATATTTCTGATACACAATTGCACGCGACTGTGCGTTTAAAGAAGATGGCGGCGAATAGTCTAGGAGTGGGAATAAATTAACTAACGGCAAAAATTTTATCACTTTCGCTTGACTCTAAAATACAATAATGTCAAGTTCAACGGTCTATTTATAGCCGGTTTGTATTTCTTTGACAGTGACGCTTTAAAATTGTAGCCACCAGGATATTAAAATTACTTTTTCGTGTTTATGCATTCTTTCGAAAAGTAATCCACTCTGGCTCTTCGACTACTCCTAATAAAAAACAATGCTTTATATCTTTTTACCCAAGATACGACCAAATCTGTAATTTCACGACTAATTTCGACTAATTAACGACTAAATCTACGTGCTGGCAGATTTCCGCAAGGTGCTTTGATTGTCGAAATTAGTGGTGGCCCTGCCAGAAAGAGTCCTCTCTGACAGGGCCACCGGGGTACCCCTATAACTTTTAAACCACTGACCGACTAATTCCAATACTTTACGACTAATTTCGACTAATTAACGACAAAATCTGAGCGTCGTTAGATTTTCGTGGGGTGCTTTGGTTGTCGAGATCTAGCGGTGGCCCTGCCAGAAAGAGTCCTCCCTGGCATGGCCACCGGGGTACCCCTATAACTTTTAAACCACGGACCGACTAATTCTCAAATTTTACGACTAATTTCGACTAATTAGCGACTAAATCCCTGTTCAATCAGAATTAAGATCAGTCACCGTGGCCCTGCCAGAAAGTGCCACACCGAATAACTCGATCAAACTGTCAATTTTCTTCATACATTTCACACCAACGCCCCTAGTGGTAACTATCAAAAGCTAGCCCTCTCCTCCCCTTTTCCAGGATAAAACGAGAAACGGTCTTGTCCACTGATGTTATAAAACAGAGATGTAGGTACCTACCTATAATTAAAAAATGTACGAAGTATGTTCAATACATACATTTTTCGGTACGATTCGTTACATATATGAAAACAAGAAGAGAATTAGTAGGTACCATAAATTGGATAATGGTTGTCTGAAAAAAAAAATATAATTACATAAAACCACCAGTTGTACTTTATTTAAGTTTATCAATTATCAATGAATTTTATGTATTTTTAGGTCTAGAATAAACCTTATTTTAAGTAATGACTAATGAAATACAATAATAAAACTTAAATAACTTCTACATCTAAGATATTAACTGCCGCACTTACAAATGTCAATTAAAATTAATGTTCTTTAATACAGTTTTCGAAATCGGGTTATTTCGACACTTGCAGTCTATTATGTACGGATATTAAGTGAAACACATTATTAATCGTAGGAACGATATATTGAGCTAAGGAGCCATTACAATGTGTTCGTGTCATACACATAATCTACCTACCTACATTCATTCACTTTATTAAACAACAAAGCAGATGTACCCACATACTATTATCATGATCTGTGTATATGACACAGTCAAATAATATTTACATACATACATCAGCAGCCAAAACGTCCACTGCTGAACAAAGGCCACCCCCTCAGAAGGGATGGGTTGCCATAATCCCCACGCTTGGTAGGTGGCCTGGGGATTGCAGTATAGGTGGTAGGTAATCCAATAAAAAGACGCTGCTGCCTATCTTCTAGTTTTCCCTTAGTCGCCTTTTACGGACACCCAACGGGAGGAGATGGGTGGGTGCTATACCTACTTACCCGGGCACCCCACGGGGGATACTAATAAATAATTAATACTTACTCTGATAATAATTATTATTAGAGACGTCGATCATCTCTGATCAATACTGAGAAATAATCATAAACCACTCTGTGAGCCGAAACAAATAGAATTTTAAAAATAACTGACGTTTGTAAGTGCAACGGTAAAATAAAGACGTATGAACAAAACATTTTAAAATATAAATGAAAATATATCTAACATGAATGTTAACAGTTTTCCAGGTATGCGACTCTGACTTAAAATATTCCGGCAATGATAAAGCAACCATGACTCATTTGTGTGGAACCATCATCCACTCAAGGCCCACTTACACCAATCTGAAAATAAAACAGAATGGTTTTTAAGTCAGAGTATTTTACCGAAATAAGGAATATAATTTGTGAGTTTAATTTTGAGTATTTTAACAGACTGTTTCAGGTGATTTAGGCATATGCTTGTGATTTATCCATTACACCACCCACCTACGGTGGAGACCAAGTGGAACACCCCTCTATAGTACTACACTGAGTTGCACTGTAGGGCTCGTAACACTGACTGATGGTGTACTGGGGTGCCGAAGTCTCCTGGCGATGTTGTTGGTTGACCGCTAATTGCATTACCATCCCAGAACAGCTGGTTTCATAACTAAAGCCTGTGTGTCATTGCACAACATCGTCTGAACTAATACCAGAGGAAGAGCTAAATGGAACGAACATTAGTGTTTGAAGCTAGATGAGGCATCCTCTCCATCCAGCTCCGAACTACCCATGCCATGGAGCACCTCCACACTAGCAGGTGGCACTCCTTGACTAGGCCCTTGTTCTGAGCAGGATGTTTCCCTCACTAACGGCTCCTCGAATGTCTCCGGTGATTTGTCTTCCACTGTTAATCGGTTCTTGAACTGGCTGTCTGTGGAACCGGGTGGCGTGTCAATATATCTCCCGTTTGCTCCCCGGAACTTAACGTACACCGCCCCAAGCCTAAAGCTAAGGCGGCGTCCTCTCCTAAGGATATCCGGGACGATATTTTCCGGTACGCTTATCACTACGAATGTGGAACCGGTGTTTTCTTGCGGCTGAATAGCATGAACCAGCCACCGCTCCACACTTGCCCAGGGGTTTGACATTAGCAGGTGCCTTCCAATCATCTTTGTGTCTTCATTAAATATATGTGGGATCAGGATCCCGCACCTGACTCTCTTAGGGATATCCCAAGAGTGAAGTACAACAAGGTTGCCAGTTTCCGGAATGCTTAACTCTGTCACTGCCGTCCTCGTCCAGTCCACTGTCGCCTGATCCGCACAGAGCAGGCGAAGTGTCCCTTCAGAGTATTTCGGTTTACCCAAAAAGGCAGGTCCTTGTACGTTGAGGTCACCGCTCGCCAGACTGTCTAGTATCGCGTTGAGTCCCTCCTGGATATGGTCTGATACCTTCTGCGTTATATAACCCCTCTTTGCAGATGTTATAAAAATAGGGATGTCATTTTTTGCAATTGTAGGTACCCGAGATTGCGTGAGCTTGCGCTCCTTCACTTCCACTTTTGGAGTCGTTTCATCCAGCACTGGCATAAAATATCTTTCGGCGGCATCAGCAAGCCGGCCAAGGTTCTGTGCAATCCGGTCGAGAGCACGAGCACTGGCAGCATCAGCTGCAGCTCGCTGCATCACAACCTGAGAAAGAGTCCTGCGAGCCTCATCTAACGGAGCCAGTGGGCGACCTATAACAAAGTATTCATATAAGTACATACAATTTACCATAGCAAGACAGTACAGTTCACACACAGCTTCACTTCTACTTACTGCGGAATCGGGCTCGACGAGCTCGCCGTGTTATTCTTGGCGACTTCGTACCCTCACTGTTGCTAGATGCTGCTGGAGTATCAATAATTGATAGCTCAGCAACGACAGGGCTATCACTTGTTGGAGCTATGGGAAGTTCACCAAATGCAGTCTCATCTTGTCTAAAAGAAGATTTAGGAAATTAAAATCATATAAATTTATATCAAGGGTAAATTTTGTGTAAATGTGAGCACTACCCAGTGAGTAATCATCATCACATTCACTGATTTTATTATTTTACTTACTGCATATCTTCTGTGCTGTTAAGATCAAGTGCCTGAGACATGGCTGTAGATGATGGTTGCAAGGCCTAAAAAGGATAATTAAGTATTTAATATGATTATTTAAAAATTAGGAAAATCATTATATAAAACTAGCTGATCCGCAAAGCTCTACCAGCAATTTTATAGCTATTTTTCTTCTGAATAGTTTATTTCGATAAGGATTAATAAGGTGTTCTTCAAAAACCATTCTATCCATCCATCTATCCTATGATTTTAATTAAATTTTAATTCATAAGAATTATTTGTGGGTAGTTTTTGGTCGACTTGTGTTACAAACATTGTAATTTCGTACTAAAAAACCCTTTTATCATAATACAAAATAGCCTATAGCTATTCCGGAATAATGTAGCTTCCTACTGGTAAAAGAATTTTCTAAATTGGATCAGTAGTTCCAAAGACAATTATCATTACAAACTTTACCTCTTTATAATATTAGTATATATTTATTAGAAACTCCCACATCAGGAAAAACAATTAACACATACTTGTGGAGCTGCTTCTGACCCCATGATGGCAAGGAACCGTTGCTCCACATCTGACAGGGAGCTTGCTCGAGGGGGTTCCCTGCCAGTTGATATGGCTTCAGCATTTATGTCAGCAATTGTTTTATTCAGTTTGCTTTTGTAGTTGCTGACATACTAAAAACAAAATGTAAATATTAAATTAAGCAGTGGGTATTATAAGAGTTACCTGTGGGGGTGCCAGGTTAGAATTGTATCCCCCTATCTCCTCTCGTTGGGTGTCGTAAGAAGTGACTAAGCGAGAACAGGTAACAGTCTTTCTTTTCTTTTGTACTAAGCTAGTTACTATACAAGATGTTGTTGAATAAATGTTTTTTCATTCTTTCTTTTCTTTCTCTCTTTTGGAACTATCTTTCAGTTATACTGAGATCCTCAAGGCGGCTGCCAAGCGTAGGGATTATGGCACCCCTATCTTATAAGGGGGAGGCCTTAGTTCAGCAGTGGACGTCTATCGGCTGCTAATGATGATTATGATTTTAACAGTAGGTATTTGCACTAGTACTTAACATAATTATGTACTTACAGTGGCCCAATCCCTTGGTGTTTTTCTGGTGCCTGACCTCTCTGAATTGAGCAAGCCAGCCACCTCTTGCCAAAGCCGTAAAGACACAGCCCTTCCTCGAGCACTGTTATTATAACGCCGAGACCTGGCTAAACAGGGATTGCGTTCAAGGAACTCGAGTATTATATCCCACTGAGCCTCCGACACTCTCGCTACTCGCCTTTCCATTGCTACAAAATATTATTTAATTAATATATTTTTGCAGAAAGACTAAGATGTAGGAGTACCTACATCTCATAATGTGAGAAAAGTTTGGCTCATAATCTTAATTTACCATAAAATTAAACGATCTATTTCGTCGTCACAAATACACAACACAAATCAACACCATGGATTAGTTTAAAATGTATGATCAACACAAATGATGGAACAAAACAAATAATAATAAATACACATGTGATAGTGTTCGTTCTGCAGATCTGCAGATGTTCTTAATGTTCTGTGGATGATCTGCTCACAGAACAAAATTCTAGCGAGGTTCTGCTATTCTGCACGTACGCACAGATCAAGCACAGGTGAATCCAGGTGAATCACAGACTGTGATTTTACTCTTTGGTTCCAAATTTGGTTCTGCGGGTCTAACCAAAAAAAAGGCCACTTTTGGTGAGTGAATCATTTTATAGGTGACTCATAATATGAGTAAGTTACTTTAACACCAAGCAGCATGAATTAACACCAATTAGGGCCTCCGCCCACTAGCGTTTTCTAGCTGCAACGACTGGCAACTTTGCGACTGCATCGCGTTTTAGCAACTCATTAGCGACCATTGAGCTACTCCTTGCGCTCGGTCGCTGTATCGGAGTCGCGCGTTTTAGCAACCGCATCAATGCTGCACCGCGTTTTAGCGACTGCTGTCATCGATGCACAGTGGGCCAAAAATAAGGTTCACTAGCTTAATTTTTTTGAAAAATGAAATATATTTTATGTAGTTCAAATACACGGATTTGTTAAAATTACCATAATATCGAATTACTTAGTAATCACAAGTTTTATTTTTAACTTAACAACATTAAATGTTGTAACAACATTCCAAATGTATCAAAATATAATTTGTTTCCCCTTTTTTTTGTGTTTGAATTGTAAAGCTGAATCTTTTTGGTCACGTTACGGTTATGGTAACAAAACCGTCTGAGTTTCAACCTTAACCCTTTTACAAATATCACATGCTGCTATTGCGGTATTATAGATGTCGTTGTTATTATGTTGATATACATATAAGTATGTATAAACTAATACCCAGTAGGTACTTTATAAAAAAACAATTTCGCTTTGCATCTAAGTCACCAGGATTGACTAATCCTTCTGAATAATGGTAAAATCGCTTAAGAACTTTGAAATGCAAATACATAATCAAGAAGTTGAATGAAATATAAAAAAAATGATATTATATACTTCACCCAAAACAATTTTCAGGTATTATTTAATTATATAATCTTTACGATAAACAAGCACAATAAGAACAATTTAGACAAAAAAAAACTACAAATGCGTAGTTTTTTTTTATAAAAAGAGAATTTCATCTGCCTTTTAATTAAACCAATGTATTTAATAATAATATACGTTTATTTCAGACTCTTGATCCATACAAAAAAAATACAAAGACACATTGACAAAAAAAAGGAAGAAACCAAACAGAATAAATAAATAATACCCAAACTAAACAAAAAAAACAGACATTCCAGTAAAAAAAAAGAATTTTAAGCAGCTATTTCACGCCAACGTCTACACATGTTCGTTATAGACCAACGGTCCGCGATTTCTTTAATAATACCGTTTCTACACTGACCAACCCTGGCCATATATGAAGCAATTCAGCTTCTCTGAATGGCATTGAACGTGTTCAGACGCGCCTCCGTAAACTTGCTAGAGGCACTACAGTACCTATTTAAAACCCATGAGGTGTCTGAAAATGTTATTATATTGTACACGAATACCATCCAATGACCTCCTTTTATAATTTGTCCAGAGTTGGCAAGTGTAGAAGTTTTTACAGTATGATTCAAATAAATGCACTTAAGTTTGAACATTAGCTTTAAAAAAATTGATCTTCTCTCACTTTCTTGGTAATAGATATGTATTAGTCTATCATAATATATTATAATATGTAGTTTATGTATTATTATTTTTTTTTTTTTAAATATATATATAATTTTTTAATCCACTTAATTTATTTATATAACTGCACCTGCCCATAAGAATGCTCTGTCCTGTACCCCAAGGTTGACTGGAAGAGATCGCTTTAGCGATAAGTCCACCTTGTTGTTCACTGTTTTTAATTGTTTTAATTTCAAATGTATATTTCTTTTGTGTGCAATAAAGAGTATTTGTATTGTATTGTATATTATGTACTAGCTTTATCCTGCAGCATCGCTTGCACATATTTAGTTAATATCCTGGGACAATTCACACACGGTCATCTGATTCAAACTAGGCAGAGCCTGTACTATGGAACCAGACAACTGATACTAATACATATATACTTTTTTTTGTAAATACATACTTATATAGATAAACACCCAGACACTTGGTGGGAATCGAACCCACGACCTGTTGGGTAGGAGACAGGGTTACTAACCACTAGACCAACGGGCCCGTCATCAGTTAGTACTTAGGTATAGATTGTTTATAGGTTTTAAACAATCAGTAACAACGCATATTGTATAATAATTTCATGCAAGAAAACTTCGTCCTTTACACATCGTCATTTCATTTTCATCTTATTTTCAATCGGCCTGTATTGTCCAAACCAATAATAAATAACTTACTTCGCACGTTTCGCGTTTCGTCGCATTTAGCAAAGTGTAAAGAAGAGCCCGGAACTCTTCAGTTTCTAAAGCAAGCGGTTTCCCTGCGCTTCCGAAGCAACAAAGTAAGTTACATAAATGGAAAACGGCCAGTTCATGAAACCTTGATTGAACTGCGGGATAAAATTTTCTCCATTTTCATAACCCCTAGTGCATCTTTAAAATCACTTAAAGCTTGCGAAATATTTATTTATTTATTTTATTTTAAAAGTCTTTTCAGTACCTACGTATTGTGGTAATCGAACGCAATGATCTTATATCGTTATGATTATGAATACGGTTGTTTGTATTTAAAAACCACAAGAAATACATTATCAAAAATCTTATGAAAGAGAAGCTTGTTTTAACGCCCACTGTGCGCTGTAACGTGTGAATCCAATACACTGTAACTACGAAAAGCTGATTTTGAGAAAATGAGCAAAATAGATTTTTTTAGTTTTTTCAAGATTACTCCAAAATTTTCGTTAGAAAGTTTTTAGTGTTTGCTGCCAATTTAAAAATAATGTTATAAGTTATCCAGCCTATTAAGTTTTATATATATTTAGAGTATACATAATGAATTATCGTCGATAACTTGTGTTGCTCTAATAGTTGTCAGAAGCTAAGGAAGATATTGTTAATACATACAATACACTGTATCATATAGTTACAGTGTATTGACTTGGGAAAACAGGGCCTAAAAGTGTATTGGTAGGTATAAGTTGGAGAACCATAATACTGCACAGACGTGGCAGTTCTTGATATATTTTGGTATTTTCTATTGAGAATGCTCCATATTTAGATCTTGATTTCAATTAATGCACATTTTTAGAAGTCACTTGTTACTCTTGATAATGTTAAGTTGTCCACTTTAAATTGTCTCTCTTAGCTATCTTTGCCTTTATCTTCTCCTTTCTCTTTGAGTTCGGTTACTGAGGGGGTTGGGAATTATATCATCATGGTCTTCAGTTAAAATTGTTGTTACCTAACCTTGAAGTAACCTTGACCAATCCTGGTCCAATAATCACTCGTTTCTTAAACTTTTAAATTGAATCCTGTTCTTTCCCGTCTTGGGAAGAACGCTTGTCATTGTCATTCCTTTTCCCAAACAGCCAAATTTTTCTGTTACAAATTTTAGTCCTATATCTACACTCCTTGTTCTGTTCTGGAAGTCCTGGAAGGTATTTATTGTTTACAAACAAATGACAGACTATTTTACACCTAATTGTCTTTTGGTCCTTAGTTTTAGTAAAAATAAGTGATGTTTGACGCTTGGTTATAGAAAGCAAACAACTGATTATTCTGGTATTATTGGATCTTGGTAGTGACTTCAATTCTGTTTATTTTGACATACTTCTAGGCATTCTTTCCTCTCTCTATGTCGCTTTTTCAGCTATCAATTGCTTTGATCATATTCATATCATCGTGGGCGCTCCCAGTCTGTCCGCTTTGAGGAGACATCATCTGTGTAGTGTGAGCTTGAGGCGGGTGTTCCACTGGGTGGCGTAATCTCTCCTCTTTTCAGTTTTCATGAATGTTATCGCGAGGGTTTTCTAACTATCATCTCTATGCATGATCATCCTTAGCTTTATCGTCATGCCAATATTGATAAGCTTCGGTAAGCGATATATACGCTTAATAAAGATTTAGATAGCATAAGTCAGTGGGCAAAATCAATTGGCTTGTTAGTGAACTCTACTAATTCTCAGGCTATCATATTTGGTGGCGGATACGTGATAAATCTGGTTGACATTAACTCACTCTCCAGTTTAGTTTTCGATTCCGTACCAATTGCATACTCAAATAAAGTTAAAATTCTTAGAGTTCTGTTTGATTATAATATTTCTTGGGAATCTCATGTTGGAGATAGGTATAAGTAAGAAGATCTTTTACTCTTATCAGTCTCACAAGCGTCTCCAAAAATTTCTTCTGCGTCAGACAAAAATCTTTTTTGCTTGATCTTTAGCTCTTTTCGATTATGCTGATGTATGTTTCTAGATGCAACTGAGGAGCTTCTTAATAAACTGGAGCAATTGTAAAATTTGTGTATTCATTTCATCTTTGGTCTGCGGAAATATGATCGTGTCGGAATTTCGGGCTCAACTAGAATGTCTGCCAATCCGTCAGCGGCGGAACTGGTACATTTTTTATTTTCTAAATTGTATACTTAACAATCCTTAATCTCCTCTTTATCTTTGTGAGCGTTATTCCTTGCTCGTGTCTTGTGACAAGCCTTGACTTTCCAGTATATCTCTGCATTTTGAAGTTCCTCCTCATTATTATAGTAGCTATAATGTTTTTTTTTACCATGCAAACAGTGCGGCTATGGAATTCGCTTCCACATTCCTTGCGTAGTAGCTGTAATTTAGTCATATTTAAAAAACAACATTTCCTCTCCAGATAGATTTATTTTAATATTTAGTGTATTTATAATACTATATTTATTTTTAAATTTCAGTACGTATTAGTTCATCAGCTCATACTTTCCAGCCACTGCGCCGCCGTCGCTCTCGCCCAGATCGACCAATAATAATTGAAATCGATAGCCCAGCCTCAATCTGATTGGCGCAGCCGCGTCGCGATAGCCCTTCTACTTTGTTTTGACAAAACACTGTATCTTGCAATCCGCGAAGATTATTTGGACAATGCACTGCATCATCAATTGCCGTGTTTTACTATTTCAGGCCTGTAGTTTTTAGTAAAAACAGTGTAATTTGCATTGCAATATCTCAGTATTTTTCATACAAAGTAAAAAAAACTATGAATGCTATAACATCAAACAGGTTAAAAGAAATCGAATGAACGTTGTTAATTCAAAACACTGTATCTGAAGTTACAGTGATTGGATTCACACGGTACCGCTGGTGTGACATGTTTTGACTTAGGGGGGTTACCAACTTTTTCTGGTATTCTAGATTATTTTCGGGGTCGATTTAAGTTATCACTTTTTAAGGAATATTGCTGCTTTGGTTTTTAATTTCAAAGAAAGCACGTATTGCAAAAATATATATTTCACCTTCTACATGATTTTTAACACAAATCTACATGAATGATTGAATGATAATGTTTGCTTCAACACATAGGTTTTTGAAAACTGGTAATTGGATGTAGCCAGTACCACCTTCACCGTGATTTATATTTTCACTTTATTAGTAAAGCAAGAAGCAGTGCAGCTTTATAAGAGTCCATGGTAACGTTTAGCATCGTCAATATTTATTATTACACTGAACACATATTGCACGAGTCTCGTTCCGCACCGGGCCGACTACTACTCTTAAAAAATATTTTTTACAAAAAAAAGAACCGCCTTCAAAATGCAACTAAAAGGCCTGAAATAATTTCTAAGAATTAGTGGTTTTTACATATACTTTGTTGGACTTGGGCTACAACATATTATAAATACATATTACTATCAAAGATGGCGCCAAACTGGAAAACAGTTAGGTACCTACTGCCCTTGTAAGTATTTGCTAGACGTTAGGCACCGACTTCGATAGTAATATGTATTTATAATATGTTGTAGCCCAAGTCCAACAATGTATTATGTATATGTAAAAACCACTAATACTTAGAATTCTTTTAGTTGCATTTTGAAGGCGGTTCTTTTTTTTGTAAAAAATATTTTTATTTTATTCTTTTTAGTGGTTCCCTTGGTGTATTATTTGCGCCGAGAACCCGTGTCCACCTTCTTGCTCCGTTGTCAGACCCTGATCACCATTTTTCTAGCAACTACTCGTCGAGACCTATCCAACGAGTCCAAATTCGGTAGGTCTACGTTTGTTGGTGCCGAGATCCCGTGACGACCTTCTTGCTCCATCATCAGACCCTGATCTCCATTTTTCTAGCAACTACTCGTCGAGACCTGTCCATCGAGTCCAAATTCGGTAGATCTACGTTTGTTGGTGCCGAGATACCGTGACGACCTTCCTGCTCCATTATCAGACCTTGATCACCATTGTTCTAGCAACTAGTCGTCGAGAGCTACCCAACGAACCCAAACTCGTGGGTCTATGTTTATTGGTGCAGAGATCCCGTGACAACCTTCCTGCTCAACCATCAAACCCTGATCTCCATTTTTCTAGCAACTACTCGTCGAGAACTATCCATCGAGTCCAAATTCGGTAGTTCTACGTTTAGTAGGCACGGCTAGGATAGGATGGATTGTTAATTTTATTACAAAGTTCCGGTGGCCGTCTATGGCCTTCTTCATCAAATCCACTTCACCAAATGATACTTTCTGAATGAAAATGCTTGACTAGTTTCTAAAAATACCAAAAACGCTATATGTCTGCCTATAATATTTAAGGAGTTCCCTCAGTTACTCATGGTTCCCATCATCAGAAGCTGTTTTTGAAAAAAATGGGACCAATCTGGAAGCATATCCTTTCAATAAAAAAAATAATTTTCCAAATCGGTTCGTAAACGACAGAGTTCTGAGGTAACAAACATAAAAAAAAAACATACAACCGAATTGATAACCTCCTCCTTTTTTTTAAAGTCGGTTAAAAATGTTTCCTCCCTAAATCAAATCAAGTGATCCCCAATTATACTTTATTTTTTTAGCCGTCTTAAAAAAGGAGGTTCTGTATTCGACGCGTATACATATTATAATAATTGACATATGTTAGACTATATATGGGCATCTAAGCACTTGGAGGAAGTGTCTAAGCATATGTATATCCGAGTAACCCCTTCGGCTATTGTTAGTCTCCCTTCCCATTACAATTTGTGAAAACGATACTTCTACCTTCCATTTAAGACACAACAAGACATTGACCTTTACTTGTCAAATAACAACCCAAACACGATCTTGTTGTACATGCTACGCGTCTCCACCGAACAGGCAAATCGTTTATGAGCCAAAGTATACACTTTTATAACAAACTGCCACAGGATATCCGAGATCTTCCAATGAAGAAATTTAAACTTTTTGAAGCCGATTGTCAAAAAAGGCTTATTATAAAATCTCGATTTACCTGGAGGATAAAACTGCGTGGGCTTGAACTGCTCAAATCATGTAAGCTTAGAATTTTAAGGCTACCTATACATAATTTGTAAAACTGTTTACACAATTGTTTAAAAAAAAATTACAAAATAGGACATGCCCGCTGAGTGTCTTCCAAGATTAACGCGTTTTTTGCATGCTGTGGCGACCTATAATTAAGCTTGCACTTAGTTTTAAGTTCACCAATGTAAAAAATGCAATGTATTAGTGTAAGTCTTGTTGGTTGTCCTTAAATAAATAAAATAAAAAAAAAATTAAAAGATCTTCTCAGTAGCGGCCGCGTAAAAATTATTTTTGTGTAAGCCTCCGTGGGACCTATACATAATAATGTTATTTTGACTTTGACTTTGATACTATTGACCTCATACCCTACATTTTAGAATTAACAGGACATTTAGTATTAATTGATAGCCTATACTAATGACCCGGCTGCGACATATATACATACATATATGTGTGTCTGTGTGTGTATGTATATATGTTTATTCCCATACTTCTCAGAAGCTAGAAATCCGATTGCGGTAATTCTTGTTGTAATAGCTTCATCAAAATTAGTTCGGTACTTTAGTATATAATGCACTGTTTTGTTCCTAGTAAAGTCTAGCATAGTTGTTCTAGTTGCGTGGTAGTTTCATGCATTCAGAGCGTTATAATAGGTAAAGTCAATAAAAAGATTAAATAAAATATTTCTAGTATATTAAAATCCGACTTTAACGATATTATTATGATCTAAAAAGTACTATATAACGAAAATGTATTGAAGTCGGTGCTTAACATAACATATTAACTGACATCAGTTTCCCTCGCCGGAGTTTTAAACCTTATAATTATACATTATAATTATACCTACGTATAATATTAAAACGTACCGAAACCCTCAAAATGATTGTAGAATTTGAGTCAAAATTCAATGTTTAGTTTAGATTAAGGAAACAAACAAACAGGAGCGACTATACGTATAACACGGATAGTGACTGATTTTATATCTAATAAGTATCTAGGTATCTACTTATTTAGATTGTTTTAAATTTCATACACTACAAGCGGCTTTGCACGGTACGAAAAAATATTTCAACGAATAAAATTTTAACAAAATTAATCAAACTCAATATATTTTCGTCGAAGCAAGTTTTTTACACTAAGATCTTAACTACAAGTCGGTTTTAAGATTAATAACATTGCCTATTAATAAATGTTACGTAATCAGAATACAAATAGTTCAATGTATTATGCTCCATTTATTTAGGGAGAAATCCTTAAAGTTGGGAACCCCTGAACTACCAAAGTCGCGGCGACTGGCATCTGTAGTGTGCGTGGTGTAGCGCGCGGTTGCTGCATCCAGCGACCGGAAAGCGTCGAAATCGCTGGTCGCTATCTGCTAGTAGTGTGCGGGGGTTCGCGATCGGCTGCGGTATCAAGCTTCCGAAAAGCAACAGAGTTGCCGAACGCGGATGCAAAAAGTATCGTGTCGGCGGAGGCCCTTAGGCATCTGCTAATAAATACATTCAGTATGATTCACCTAAAATGTGTGCCCATTTTACAAAATTAGAGGAATTGTGAAGGATCTGCTGGGAATGCAGAATACGAATTTTAGATGAAATGCTTTTAAGTACTCTGTGCTTTTATTAAAGTGCTGATATAGTTATGGTCCCCCTCGTCACAGATTAGATACTAGTAGTCGTAGGCCCGCTTTGCTACTAGGTACTAACTGCCACACTCACATACGTCAATTATCTTTAATTTAGTACTTTTTTTATCATTATTTCGACTCTTGGAGCCGATTATTCGATTATTGAGTAAAGAGATATTTGAAATAATTGACATCTCTACTGTACCTGGAGCAGATATCATTGCACTGCTCCAGGTACTCTAAGGCCTCATTTACGGAGACGCGGGGCGTCGCGCGTCGCGTGCGGCGTGGCGTCTCGCGGTGCGTCGGACGTTTTTATTGTTTACGTAGCGGCGGCGCGTGAAGCGGCACGTATCATCGCACGCGTAAACACTGACTTATAGAAATATATAATGCTGTTTATAGAGACGCGGGGCGGGAAGAGTGGCGATGCCCGTCGCTGCGCGGCGGTGCAACTCACTTTTTGACAAACAATTTTCTTCTAAAAAAAAATCGATCATATCATACTCCATTGCGGTGGTGACTACGTCTGTGTTGCACGAATACCATATAGACTGGCAGATGGTTCAGCCACAGGCATCGCTTCATCGAGAATCGCCGCTGCGTGCGCCGCCTCGATCAACGCCGCGTGGGACGTGACGATGCCATCCGCGGGCTCCGCCGTAAAACACGCTCCATTTCAAGCAAACGCGTGTAAAATCGCATCTCCGTAAACGCACTCATACAACGCTCTACATTTGAATTTAGTGCGGGCCGCGCCGCCACACGCGACGCGCGACGCTCCGCGTCTCCGTAAATGAGGCCTAATTCGTGCGCTAGCTAATGGCATGCTTAACTATTGTATAAAATAGCATTTCTCTTCTTCTTCTTTTTGTTTGGCAATTACGCCCTTCCTCCAAGCCAAGTCCTACCACCTCTGAGCCTACCACCACCTCTTTTAGCAGTATTATTATTTATTATCTACACCATTCTTATTTGACTTGACATGAGATAGAGACCTACTATACGTAGTTTCATTTGGATATTTCACTGGTACAGGCATTACATTGATTGGTAAAGGGAGTTAAGGCTGCTGCTTGAGTCAACTCGTGCGTGGGTGCTGTTTGGGTTGGGACTTAGAGAAAGAAAACAATAGAGAGCTGGCACTTTCTTTCTCATTCGCTCAAGAAAAGGATGCATTTATATATATTATATGTGATAGAAAGAAACAGAGCATATGATTTTTTGTCCCTTAGCGTGTGTTCAAAATCTGGCGCACCTACGGTGCGTTTTCTTCGAGTACTCATGAAATTTTCTAGTTCACGACCTAGCTTTGGAGTTTTAAATTGAATTGCGTTATGAAATATCGTTTATACTACATAATAGGCGCATTTGAATAAATATCCATAACATGTGTTAAGTGTACGAATGATTATTTTCCGTTATTTTCTGTCCTTATCGGCGGCACGCTAGCTAGATGTCTTGTTATATTCTGTCTACGGGTTGGGAGGACTGGTCCGACCGACGACGGTAGTGACTCAGTATGTAGTATCTTTAGACCGACTACTATCCCTTTGGCCTTTTAGTTTGTTGTAATTTTGTCGAAAGGAGTTGTTGCAAAATGGGCTAGGAATATGTACACCACCTCAAAAAATCGAGAAAAATCCATAGAATCCGGGAAAAATATAAATATTTCGTTTAAATTACTATTATTGTTGTAATTATAATTATCATTTATTTTATATCTATATTCAACATGGCGTCCTAAGATCTTAGAGGAGATACCACTGGAGATAAAAGCCCTACACACGGCACTAAAATCAGTGGCAATATCGGGACAGTGGTGGGGAGGACCCTAAATCGTCCCTCCTGTATAGGCAAATCGTATCCAATTTTTATTGTTTAGAAATCGGGTCTGAAATCGCTTCGGGCGAGCTCCCGATTTAGGGGTGATTATCGTCTAGGGAGCGTTGTCGGCTCGTGTGTAGCGAAATCGGGACTGATTTCTACGCAGTATGCGCTCGAGTGCTGCGGCGATACGACGTGCAGGCGCTCCGCTCTGTGCGAAGAATGAACGAATGAATGGGTATAATAAGGTATAATATAATATAATAACCTGGGCCAATTCACACACGGTCATCTGATCCCAAACTAGACAGAGCCTGTACTATGGAAACCAGACAACTGATACTAATACATTTATATACTTTTTTTTTGTGATTACATACTTATATCAAATCAAATCATATTTTATTGGAACTAAAACATATGTTAACATTTACATAAGTACGATAATAGCTAAATTAGTTAAAAACTGTGTCGCAGCTATTAACGCCCACCTCAAAAGGATAGATAGATAGAACACCCGACCAACAGAAGAAAATATAGATAAAATACCCAGACACTTGGTGGGAATCGAACCCACGCCTGTTGGCACCATAGTAAGTGCCAAGGCAATGCCTTTTTTTGCTGTTTTGATAGTGTCGGCGGCATCTCGGATCAACGAGCAGTCTGTTGCACGGTCGGTTCTGTACTAACTGGTTGGGTCGTGTGTAGAGGTAGTAGCCGATTTCATCCCCACCACCGCTGTCCCGATATCGCCACTGATTTAAGGGCCGTCTGTAGGCCGTTATAGTTTGATGCGCTAACCCCTCTGCCAAATTTTGTTTATATGGTCAGGTCATTTTTTATTTATGTGCGTATCTTTTTGAATGTGCTGTGAGTTTATTATAGTGTGGGTATGCGTAAAATTGTATCTGTGTGTGTTTACTTCGCCTCCCGCACCCCGCAAAACTGCCACGAAAAATTTGTACGGCGAATCGACGCAATACTAGCTCCATTCTAATTACTCTGAGCCTAAGATGGCCTCTCACCTCAGAGTAATTAGAATGGAGCTAGTATCGCGTCGATTCCCCGAATAAAATTGTTTTCTTCTTTTCTCCCTTGTTTGTTTCGAACGGCGCGGCGGCAGGACACACTATCGCTAATGTTGATCCAAAAAGTGAAAAAACTATTTACATAAAAATAAAAACCGACTTCAAAGTAAATTATCTAAAAAGCATAAAATAACGAAAATATATTGAAGTCGGTGCTAGCACATGTATCATGTTAACTAACACTAGCACCAGCTGACACCGACTTCAATATATTTTCGTTATTTTATGCTTTTTAGATAATTTACTTTGAAGTCGGTTTTTATTTTTTTTTAAATAGTTTATTTAACATTTTAAAGTGACTTATTTTACCAAAACAGGTATCAGTACTATCACGCAACTCGAACGTCTACGTTACAATAACTTACTGAAGACATAAAAAGTGTATATCTCTTAAACTACTGGACCGATTTTTATGAAACTTGTACTCTACCCTAAGTTGAATAATACTCTAATTATTGCAAATACTAATTTTTAAAATCGGACTTGTAGTTTCTGAGAAATCCGTGGACAAACCTACATACATACATACTCATAAAATTTGGTAAATTTGTTTAGAAGCCCACATAGACTAACATATATTAATATTACGCATTTTTATCAATATTACATACATATGCGTCGAATAGAGAACCTTCTTTTTGAAGCCGGTTAAAAATGACAAGCCCGCTGAGTTTCTTGCCGGATCTTCTCAGTTGAGGCGACGTTGTCATCCGGTGGTAGCTTTTAAAAAATTGACCATTCAAAAGCTAGCGTTAAGCTTATTTGAAATAAATATTTTTGACTTTGACTTTGTACCTCAGCTTTGTACATTATTGTAAATAATTTTTGTCAGAGATTTTTTTACACTCTATGATTAAAAATATTGCGCTGGCAGCCTTAAACTAAATGTCAAATTATCGGCGAGGTTTTGAATTTAATGTAAACAAACCGTTTATTTACAGAATTAAATATTCAAACATGAATAAACTTGGTTCGGACCCGAAAGTTAAGAAAACATTAATTAGAAATTACGAACAAAAAGTTAAACCATCAGCTCGTAAGCCGGTGGTGCGGGATGTAGCGTGTTCAGCAAAAAATACGTCTGATGAATCGCGTTTAGCACAAAAAGAGAATGAGTTGAGCCAACCAACACTATGTTCAAGCGAGGCTTTGGCGAATTATTTATGTGATGTAAAAAAATCGGTGCCTTCACCTTCTGTGGAAGATTTAGTAGAAGATAAAGGGCAGCTATGCACTAAAGTAAGCGTTTATTTAATAGATCGCAGAGTACCTATGTAATATAAACAATAGTTTGTTCAGAGTTCAGATCCAGGCGGATTTTTTTTGGGTAGTTAACTAGTTTATAGCTTGGTTGCAAATTATTTTCACATCATACAGTACCGTCTCCATCCATGTATAGGGATATTCCTCAATATATAGGAATGTTATTTGAATGGAATACAGCAGCTAGGGTAGCTGCCTAGATAACCATGAATACTGGTTTCTCCCAAAAGTAGCAATGCAGAATACTTAAGTATATTCTTTAAATGCCTTACTTTTGGTGAACCTAAACTGTGATGGTGAACTGAAAAATTGTGATGAAACCCAGGCATGCCCACAGAAGATTTAAAAGGTGTACATGTTCCTGGCTTACAGGAGTCACAGTGGTGGGAATGAGTGGTGGGATTAGTCCTCAGAGAAAGTACCAAAGGAGTTAGTATTGCGTCAATTCCCCGAACAAATTTTTCGTGGCACTTTTGCGGGGTGCGGGAGGCGAAGTAAACACACACAGATACACTTTCACGCATACCCACACTATAATAAACTCGCAACACATTAAAAAATACACGCACACAAATAAAGAATGACCTGACCATATGACCAAAAATTTGGCAGAGGGGGTTAGCGCATCTTGCTCTCTCCAGTGGTATCTCCTCTAAGGATTAGTCCCATATAAAAAAAAAGACTATATCTTCTTATTATGTCCAATAAAACACGGTTATTAAGTAAATACGTGTATTGTGCTAAGTAGCAAAACAATGACTTAACTAATATTATTTTATCCAATAATATTTAGCAAGTACCCACATATTTATACACAACATACCTTTCCCCCAAGTATGTATAACACTTAACTTTACACAACTAATATAAACATCTAACAAATAAAAACAAAAACAAACAGTAACTCAATAACTCCTACTATGTAATAAGTACAACAAAGAACCGTTAATCAGTACACATATATTTAACAACAATACAAACAATGTAATAGTAGAAATTAGGCCATGAAATTATTATTACCATAAGGTCGGTCATATGGTGTCTTGGTATGTATATTCAGTCTATTCTTAAGTTTCCCCCCGGAAAAGCTTACTACTGAATTAGTGGGAATCCCTAGCATTTCAGCCCATTTTTCTTGACTAGGTATTTCTATTACCTCTTGACTATCACTATCCTTCATTACCTCCTTATTTCCACTTTCATCACATTCTTCAATCTCAGATCTCACTCTTTCCTCCCTTTGTATTTCTTTCCCTTCATCGGTCTGTTTTTTCTTAATAATTTGATCAATATGTCTATGTACAATGTTACCATCTCCTGTAGACACTTCATAATTGGATGGCCCATTTCTTTGGACCACTGTACCTGGCAGCCACCGAGATCCACTACCATAGTTTCTATACATCACAGACTCACCTACATTTGTATTCCTATTTACTTTTTGAGAGTTTGTTGTAATTTGTTTAGCCTTTCTGTCTTGTTGCCGTCTATCTGGATGAATAGTATCTAAAAGAGTATGTAACCTCCTGTTCATTAGCAGTTCAGCAGGACTCTTATTTGTTGCTGCGCAAGGAGTTGTCCGAAGACCTAGTAGCATGTTAGGAATCTTAATATCCCAAGGAATATCATCTAGTTTGCGCAACTTATCTTTAACAGTCTGCACCATCCTTTCCGCTAAGCCATTAGTGGCTGGATGATATGGTGCAGTGGTGACATGTTTTATTTTATTTGCCTCAAGAAATTGTTTCATTTCTGTTGACACAAATGGTGTTCCATTGTCTGAGACCAATGTCTCGCACAGTCCATGCGTAGCGAATATACTTCTAAGATGCCGTATTACTGTAGTAGAAGTCATATTATTTACAAGAAATACTTCAGGCCACCTTGAAAAGGCATCTACCACAATTAAAAAGGTTTTATTTTGATACGGACCAGCAAAATCTATATTTAAACGAGACCATGGCTTGGTAGGCGTGATCCACTCACAGCTTGTCCTTGGAGGCATGTGTCTATTCTGTAAACATTTGTCGCATCCGCCTACTAATGTTTCTATGTCCTCGTTTAATTGTGGCCACCAAACATAGCTTCTGGCAAGTGCTTTTGTCTGCACAATACCACTGTGAGTCTTATGTAAAGCTCTAAGAATGGGTTCACGCAGCGACGGTGGCACGACTACACGACATCCGAGTAGAATACAATCCTCGTGCATAGAAAGTTCTGACCGGTGAAGCCAGTAAGAACGCAGCTCATTATCTGTCACTTTAGTGGGCCAGCCGCTTAATATATAAGCACTCACCCGTGATAAAATCCTATCCTTCTTTGTAGTTGTGGCCATCAGGTCAATGTCAACCGGAAAATCAGTAGGTGTCTCAGCCATGAGCAAAACGTCGCATAGTTGTTGTTCCGGCTCATTTGGTACTGGCTGCGGCCATCGACTCAAACTATCCGCGTGTCCAATCTGCCGTCCTGGCTTGTACATAATGCTGTAACTGTGTGAAGTAAGTACTAATGCAATTCTGGTCAATCGAGGAGATAAAACGGCAGGAATCGGACGTTTAGGGTCAAAAATTCCGAGAAGGGGCTTATGATCGGTCACTATCGTGAACGATCTGCCCATTAAATAGTTATGAAATTTAACTACCCCAAAAATTATGGCAGCCGCTTCTTTGTCTAGTTGAGAGTAGCGCCTTTCATGAATGTGTAACGTTCTGGAGCTCATAGCGATAGGTCGCTCTGAGCCGTCCTCCATGACGTGTGATAATACGGCGCCGACACCATACTCTGAACTATCGCAGGTAAGTACCAACGGCTTCTTCAAATCATAATGAACCAGTGTCAACTCAGATGACAGCAAGCGCTTAGCTGTATCAAAGCTACTTTGCTCACGATCAGTCCATTGCCAAGATCGCGACTTGTCAAGAAGTCTGTGTAGAGGCTCAAGTATAGTTGCTTTGTGAGGTATGAACCTCTCATAAAAGTTATACAAACCAAGAAATGCCTGCAACTGTTGAACATTTTTAGGCTCAGGCGTATTAAGTATCGATTCAACCTTGCTAGGGGCAGGATGAATACCATCAGCGTCGATAACGAATCCTACAAATTCTACACGTTCTTTAGCAATTTTGCACTTACTTTTGTTCAGACGCAAACCTGCTTTTTTAATTCGTTCCAACACGATGTCAAGACGCTGTGCCATCTCAGTCATGGTGCGGCCGCTGATGATGACGTCATCAATCAGGACTGCGACGCCCTGCACGCCAGCTAGGAGCGCTGTCATCAGTCGCTGAAAGATTCCTGGGCACGCCTTTACACCGAACGCTAATCTGTGCACAGAATACAAGCCTTTGCACGTATTTAAGGTCAATAACCTAGCAGTATCATCTGTAACCACAACTTGTGTATAGGCTCTGTCAAGGTCAAGCGTTGTGTAAAATTGACCACCTGCAATCAGGGCGAAGATTTCACTGGCTGTAGGCATCGGATATGTGTCCGACTCTGTAGCCTGATTAACAGTACTGCGGTAGTCACCGCACAAACGTATGTCACCGTTTCGCTTAACAATAGGGACCACTGGTGTAGCCCACTCCGAAAAAGATACTGAGCGAAGAACTCCTTCCTCAACCAAACGATCAATTTCCTTTTCTACTCTCTCTTTTATTGCGTATGGAACTGGTCTGGCTTTTAAAAATTTAGGCGAAACATTTTCTTTCAGTGTTATCGCGACAGGATCCCCTCTATATGTACCTAGGCCCTCTTTAAATACCTCACCGTGTTTCTCCACTACCCTGTCCAGCATTGTCATGTCTGTGTCAGTAATCAAGTTAACATTTAATAATATGCCGAGTGCTTCAAACCAATTACGTCCTAACAAATTAGGTCCTGAGCCTCTAGCTACTACGACAGCTAAATTACACTTAATGTCTTTATACTGAACTCGCACGGTTGCCTGTCCCAGTACTTGCACCGGCGAGTCGTTCCATGTACGAAGCCTGTTGCGTAACGTATCGAGGGCGCTGTGACCGCGTATCTGCGTCCAGGTGCGCTCGTTCACGAGAGAGAACACGGCGCCAGAGTCCACCTCCATCATCACTGGTACGTCGTTCAGCATCAGTTTGACTTTGTACGCTGGCACACGTATTGTTGAATTTTCCATGTTATAAATACCGTTAAGCTGTATATCCGAATCGCCTTCTGCGTAATTCACCTTTCCTGTCCGGTTTCTTTTTTTAGCGGTACATATTTTTTCTATGTGTCCTTTTTTCTTACAAAAATTACAAATTGCGTTGATGAACCGACACTCGCCTCCGTGACGATCACCACATCTATAGCACAACCGAACCCCGGTTTTAGATTGCACGGCGTTAATGTCCATCGGTTCATGGGCAGGTGCCGTTACCGACGAACCAGATGGTGACGCTCCGTTATAGGTATTAGCAGCAGCATAGGACGCGCCCTGCATCATTCGGGCATCCCTCCCCGCACTTTCCGAAGACATCATAGCGTCCACGACATCTGTATACACTAACGTGTCTCTTTTCAACAGTTCGTACTGTAACTTGTGATCGTTCATGCCGCACACGAGTCGGTCGCGTAACATACGCTCTAAGTCCGTAAAGTTACAACCGGCACTTATTTTTCTGAGTTCCGCGATATACTCTGATGCTGATTCACCTTCCCTTTGATTACGTTTGTAGAATTTATATGACACCGAAATCTCATTAGGTTTAGGACTGTAGTGTTTGGTTAGGATTGTCACGATTTCATTGAAAGTCACATCACATGATTTTCTAGGTGTGATTAACGCCAATAATGTCTCAAACACTTGTGCACCACAAATTGTATAAAAGTTCGCCCTTTTGACGGCGTCCACGACGATTCCATTCGCCTCGAAACAGTATTTTAATCGGTCAATATAATTGTCCCAATTGTCACTTTGCGGATTGAATTCATGAAATTTCACTGATTTACGCTCCATTGTTTATAATTTACGCACGTCGCCACTATTATGTCCAATAAAACACGGTTATTAAGTAAATACGTGTATTGTGCTAAGTAGCAAAACAATGACTTAACTAATATTATTTTATCCAATAATATTTAGCAAGTACCCACATATTTATACACAACACTTCTCAATACTAGTGATAAGAAGTAATCTTTGCTTACCAGTGAGACTTTTTGAAACTATTTTTAGTTTGTAAATCAGTCATTGTTTTTTTATAATTAAATCACAAATTATCCAAAGGTTGCCTGGTAGAGATCACTTTTAGTGATAAGAACACCCATTGTTTCATTATATTTTACTGTTTTTTTTTCTTGTATTTTTGTTTTTTTTTTAATAATGGTGGAAAAATAAAGTATTATCTATCTCTATCTATCATTACTAATATATTTTAATAAATTATATGTACCCACACTCCATCGCTGAGGCAGAGCCAATTTATAGATAATATATTGAATTTTTAGTAGTTTACAAAACATGTTCTTAAACAGGAATGGTCACTTCTAATGTGGTAGGTATATACCAATTGGAGAGAAATAACATTTAATAATCTTAGTAACAGTTGTTTAGGGGTCGTGCATTAATCACGTGATGTTTTTTAGCAACTTTTTAACCCCTCCCCCCCTCCTGGTGATATGTGATGAGGTTTTTAAACTACCCCCCCCCCCTATCCAAAATCACGTGTATTTTTTTGTACAAAATTTCAATATACTTTATATTGAAATTTTCGGAATATTATCTTTAAATACACGTAAGTACTTAACTGATTAAATTTTGAAGGGGAAGTCGTTGCCGGCAACGGTGAGTCAAGGCCACGTGCCGCTGTTTGGTTTAGAAATCGTGCGTTCAACGAAAAATAAATACACGTGATGTCTCATTATACCCCTCCCCCCTCCTGGTGATATTTCGTGATTTTTTCAGAACCCCTCCCCCCCCCCCCTTTCGAGCCTCACGTGATTAATGGACGACCCCTTATTAAAATCCAAATTCACTGATTGTTGATTATTTGTTCTGTGACTATACATGATCATCACCTATCATATCAGACACATGCATATACTATGTGCATAGGCAAGTATATACTATGTGCATATTATGTGCATATGCATGTACATACTATGTGTGTATGGCTCCCAATATACACTCAGGGGCACAATGAAGTGGCCACTAATTATAATAATGTCAATTACCTAAAAAATCTTTTGTATTTTAACTGACATTAATGAACTGGGTAAATAAATCTCTACAAAAATAAACGAAACAGGAGTCAGGTGTGAAATGTTTAATTTACGAAAAAAAATGAAATGCACATTATCATAAAAAACAGTATGTAGATTTAGTGTGTGGTCGGTAAACTGGTTGGTTAAATGTGCCTCTGTCTGAGTATATATTAGTCTTTGTGCTATAGATAATAGTTTAATTCTCATTCTCTTTACAGATGACAAAAAAGCTAAATTTCCACTTCAATGATAAAATATATAAAAACCTAATAGAGTTAAATGCAAATATGGTAGATGTGAAAAACAGAAAAACTAGTCGTCCTCCAAGCAGCACCACATCAGTGAAGCGGGATTTGGAACCAAATATTGAAAACTTTTATGAAGACGAAAAAGAACCTGACTCCCCGCCCAGCATTCCTGTTATTAAACCGAAATATAGACCAATTAAGAAAGTTGAAGAAGGCCATTTACACAAATTAGTTGCTTCTTTGGAATATTTATGACAGTTTATTTTTTTATTAATATTGTATTTAAATTTTGTTAAAAAAAGTATTCTCTATTCCATATTTCTTGCAGGATAGGCCATATTTGTCTTATTTTTTATTTGTTTTTTAGTTTTTAATAAAGAGTTCAACATTCATATATAATGTGTGGTGTGGTTTAATGTGTGCTGTTAATGCAGTGCTGTGCCATACCTGTTAATGAATATCACTGTAGAAATTAATTACTTACCTAATTATAGTCACTCTTACTGTGGATAGGAAATCTCTAGTATGTCTGTGGGAGGAATATTGTGGATTGAGGTCGAGTTGAATCAAAATAGGAACATATTAGTAACATCTATGATATGATTATTATTATTATTTATATTGACGGATTTGCATACAAATTCAGAACCAAAGAAATTGACATCTAAAATATTTTATATGAACATTAGTTTTTTTTTACTTCCTTGCTATTATTACATTTTATTTAACCCAATTTTAAGTAGTTTGTACTTTGTTTGTTTGTAGTACTATAGAGCGTCCAACCGTTTATTTTCTTTTTGACAGCACCAATAGAACGTAACTGCGTCATGTTACGCAAAAGTTCACTTTTAAAAGTTAATTTTAAGTGAAGTTCACTTTAAAAAGTTCACTTTAAGTGAACTTTTAAAAAAGAACTTTTGCGTAACATGACGCATTTACGTTCTATTGGTGCTGTCAAAAAGAAAATAAACGGTTGGACGCTCTATAACATCCTTCAAACTCCAATACAAGGTAATGAAGTACAAAAGTAACATGAAAATAACCGTCAACCATACTTTTTGAAGGAGTAAAGAAATTGAGTCTAGGCCAAGAAGCTTTATAAGTTTCTTGGTCTAGGCCTTAGATAGAGAGATGACTCTTTCTTTCTCATTCGCGCAAGAAAATAATGCATTTATAAAAGTTTTTTTTTCATCGATTGCTATTTGCTATCGTATTATGTCCAGTGAATTAATAATTCTACTTAAATTTAGATCGATAGATCGTGTCCGTTTCGACTGCTCGGCCACAGTGTCGTAGAAAAAAAAGGACTACGTCAATATTACGAAGGAATTCGAAGAAAACGAACAATGAAGGTCGCAAATTCGAAGACCCAATATTCAGAGAGTTATGAAGGGATAACCATAGATTTAAGATTTTTTTCACTACGTTCAAAGATAACCGTGGCCGCGCAGTCGACCGTTGGAGAACCGCGCGGCCACGCCGTTCTCATAAACGGGGTTTAGTATAGTTCTCATTCTTTATGCTAATCGCTGATATGATTTCGAAGAAAATGCAGACAGTATAAAAAACCACCAAATGTTTGTACTTTACGACCTACGGTACTTAAATCTCTTCGTGTTAAAACGCCTATAATTTAAGAAATGGCAATTATCCAGTCCTTGACTCCAAGATATTCCATCACTAGTAGTAGTACCTCGTGGGTACGATCCGAAGATATCGCACAAGTTTCAGAGGTTAGAAAGAGAAAACAACTCTTTCGTATCCACCCCGCCTCAGCCGAGCGACAGCCACCTCATTCTTGTCCGTGCGATCACGGCGTTCGCACGAGTTCAAATACAAGGGATCTTTGAAATCATGAAAAATCGAAAATAAAGAAGACATCAAATTAAAAGTGGAACATTGTTCGTGTCGCTGTTAACGAAGATGTATACTCTCGAGCTAAAGTGTACCCTTTGAATTCATTGGGAATCACTACTGTTTAATCCGTAGAATTCTACGGATATTATTGTGCCTAAATATTATTCTGCCTGCCTGCTGCTGTACCTGCGAAGATTTATACGCTCGAGCTGAGTTTGTGTACCCTTTGCATTCATTGGGAAGCACTAATTTTTATTATCCGTTGTATTCTTCGGATATTATTTGGCCTAATTATCACAATGTCCTAAATACGACAGTTGCATTCATCGGAAATCATACAGCTTATCTGTTGTATTCTTCAGATATTGCATTTTTTTTCTTGGCCTAACTACCCGCATTATTTACTACTACAGGTGAGTTCGTCTATTTTTAGATAAAAGCGAATAAATATTCGCTGTTGTTGTACCTTCAATTATAATCGAAAGAAAATTTCTATATCTATGCATAGATACCTAATGGTAATCATCAGTCAAATGCAAACTTCGCGTGGTATCGGAATTTGTGCTCGAAGGTGCGGAGGCAACAAATCACGGTTACAAATGTTGCCACAGAATAGTCCCTGATCAGTTTTGTTGGTGTGGTGGAAGGAATCTCTAACGAAGTTGATTCACTTAGTTTTATGAATCTTCATTCCTAAATTTGTAATAGCTACTCTGAACCTGGAGTTTGGCACCATGCTGATCGATAGTTATAAGGCTATTAGTCAGTAAAGCATAATTGGCTTCATGAAAGGTGGACAAGCCTCTTAAATCTTAAAAAAAAAAAAAATATGATATGCCGGATAATATCCGTACTCTAAACGAAGGGGCCACCAGGGCTGCCAGATCAGGCGATTTATCGCCATTTAGGCTACCTTGGGGGGTCAAATGGCGACCAAAAAATCCAATCGGCTACCAGTAGCCATTTAGGCTACCTAGAAAAAAAGGAACGGGCGCTTTAGGCTACTTCAGGATTACCTCAAAATTAAATAATTTCTTGTTCATCGTATACTTCGACGAAACGTAATATTTTATGCACATCCAACGTTCTTTCGTCACTGAGGAAAGAAGTCGGAGGAATCCTCAGGTTCCTTCCATGCTACTTGCTATCTTCTATGCAACTGACAGGCCTGTTGGTCTAGTGGTTAGACAGCCTGGCCGCTAGCCAGTCTGGGTATTTTATGTATACGTATAATATAAGTAAGTATGTATTCACAAAAAAAGTATATAAGTATTATAATCAGTTGTCTGGTTTCCGTAGTACAGGCTAAGCCTAGTTTGTGATTAGATGACCGTGTGTGGATTGTCCTTAAAAATACCTATCCTTGCCTAGAACTGCCGCAATGAGACGTCACGAATCTAGGGTCTGTATTCACAAACCTCGAAAATTTTCCGATCCCGAAAATATCTACTACCCCTTGCGGCGAACATGTTCTAAACTAGCGAGGTGCAAAGTTCTCGAAAAGCGAGCTTGTGACAATTTAAGTTACTCATTCCAACTCGCTGTATGACAGAGACGGTTACATATTTTTTTAACGTGTTCTCTATTTTTGGCTAACTATACATACTTAACTCAAAATTTTAGGCGAATTAGGCTAATTGTCAAGAAAAAATATATTAGGCGATTTAGGCTACTCGGTAGGCAATATTAGGCGAATTGAGTTAGCAGATATCTGGCAACCCTGGGGGCCACTCTTGGCTTATTCTCACTATGCCGAAACTGATACCTGTCAGTCGGTATCATTCTACTGATCGATCAAACCTTAGAGGAAGAAAACAATAGAGGGCTGGACACTTTCTTTCTCATTCACGCAAGAAAAGAATGCGTTTATGTAGGTTACGTGTGATAGAAAGAAACAGTGTATATGATTTTTTGTCCCTCACCATGTGTTCAATTTTTCCGCGCCGTGGGTGCGAAACAAATTTGACGTTTGCTCCCACTTTGCTCCGTGACAATTTTATCGTGGTTTTAATATTAAATAAATAACTTAAAATTCAATAAAAAACTAACTGTGACATTACTGTGTGTTGTGGAAATCCTATAAGAATCGTGCAGTGTAGTATTATAGGCTGTAAAAGTGACAGTGAACGTAAAATTAGTGGAGTATCGTTTCACAGGTAAACGTGAATTATTATGGCCAATTTAGAGATTACATTTAGAAACTAATACATGTAAACGACTTATTTAGATCTTATTGCTCTAAATTAGTTACTATTATACTTGAAAGTTACGTGTAAGATCGATAAATTCTTGTTTTTCATCCATAACCTAAAATTTTCAGTTTATTGATCGCCATTATCAGTGTTGCCAGTGTATAAAAGAGAGACTACCATAAATAAGTGGTAAATTATTATTAAGTGCATCATACACGATCCCACATGCTGAGTGTGTTAGCGTCGGTGATATTTTATATAAATATGTATAGCAAATATTGTTATAAAGTAATTTATTTGGTTCATTTATGTTTCGTCAGCGACGATTGAGGGTAGTAGATATTGATTATGCTTTGAAAATGTGTAGTATTAATTAAATATCTTGTTAGTTGTTGATATTTAACTATTAATTAACAGCTATAAAATTATTATGTAACGCCCTATGCAATTCAAATAATTTATTATTGAAATTGTATAAAATATTGTATAAAACGAGTAATGAAACTGACAGTGTCACCCCCACTACTTCAGTGGATTGGGATTGCTATAAATACGTTGTAACCGTTTAGAACGGACAGTATTGAACAGTATTTCATAGTCGACGGTCGTGTACAATCTTCAGTTGGTGACGGATCACTAGAAAGCTAAGTATATTTAGTATTGTTTCATTTACATTGTTATGATGATATTGTGTTATAATGTTATTATGTTGTATTTATGATAAGTCATATAATATGATATATGACTTGGAGCTGGTGCTGGAAGTTGTTGTAGGGGCTGGCGGAGACCACTTGGGGAGTCCCATATATTTTTATATATGGTTCTCACGTCATTTACAGTATTATGAAATAATTACTTTATGTTCCGAGATAGCAAATGTGTCATAATCGACATTGTTAATTAATAAATATTATATACTGATATTTGAGACTTTTGTGTTAAGGTACCTACCTCCAAACCAGTAATAAATATCCGATAATTTGATAAAGAATACTTTTCATAAAGTATTACCCTACATTATTCAGAACTAAGGTTATAAAATGATTTAGCCTATTTAATAGTCGGCTATACATCCTGATAGATTAATACAGATATATCTACTTAATTTAACAAGTGCATCGAAGAATTGTATATTGGAGAAATTTACTAAAACTTACCCGGTAAATGGCCATAGTATGTATTATATTAAGTTATAAGAAAGCCAATTTTTGCCTACGTCTCTGGGAAATAGCATATTATTGTTTTTATCTCTTAACTTTTTTGTATGAGGCTAATAATTATCTACAGCTCTTAGCCACTTTAATCACCACGTGATATCACCCAGGTGAACAATGTGGAATAGAACTTAGCTACAGCATATATGATATTAAGTGTACATTCACTTTGTAGCCTCCGTCGTGGGTTCGAATCCTGCGAAGGGCAACAAATTTGAGTAGTTGTTCCTTACTGGCTAGGACAATGCAGGCCGATGACCTGATTGTCTGTAAAGTAAGATGATCCATGTGTCGGGATTTGCGATAGGACGTATGCCCGAAGCCGGTGAAAACACCGAGCTTTGGTAATAAACACTTATAATCAAATTGAGAGAGAACAACTTATAATACAGTGGAGTAATCGTATGTAATACTTCAGGTAATCAGGATGGTCACAATAATCAACACATAAGCATTTGACGGTCAATTATATTTTGTAAACAATCGTGCAGTTTCCACTTACAACTGTTCTCAATGACGGTGACAGAATGACTGACTCGAACGTTGTGACACCGGTATATATAGGCAAACAGATAAGCTAATCAAGAGTCATACATATACAAAAACTATTACATATTTAACATTAATTAATACTATTTAGATTGGAGATTTAATTAGGAGAATTATCAATCAATAATACATATAAACCACAACTAATGTAAATATTACTCATAATCAGTATTTTGTTACGCCGGAAGCTGTCAAGCGCACGGCGACATAATTATATTTCATTTAGTAGGTAGTTACAAACAAGTATTTAAACACAAATCAAAATAATGTCATGCTATAGAACAAATTAAATCACAAATATAATCAATATATAATTATCTAGGTGCACAAAGTTGAGCAGGGACCGGAAGTCTGTAACACGTAATAATTAAAACATGTCTCTGCCATAGATACTAGCGCGCTGTCATCTTTTTGACAGCCCCTTTGGCGTTCCGAAACCGTGATCCGAGATACGCCACACATGCATCGGATGGCCGTGTAAAAATTCGGTCCTGCGCTTAACTTCTCCCCAGTCGTGTCGGTCTTCCGTCCCATCGGATTATGAGAGGTACCTATTATATAAAGGAAGAGAGAGTGCACTTGTGTCTACGCAAGCACTTGTGCACTATAATATCTCCTGCGTACATGGCTGATCTTGTGAAAGATTGGCCGCTGTGGTCGTTTCGGCTAGGAGGACATTATTATAACAATCACTTTCGTACTTTTTGCAGACTGTCATAGATTAAGACGATATAATGTAAGAAAAGTAAATGTTGTGTCAAAAAAGTGGTTTTTGGTTAGGAAAGAAAATATAATTTACAACAACCTCCGTATTTGCTTTACACAAAGGGTAAAATTTCCCTTACGTGGCAACTCTAAATTTAGTATGTACTTATTTTTCTGTCCTTATCGGCGGCACGCTTGGTATATGTCTGTATTATATTCTGTCTACGGATCAAACCTTGACAGATCCTTTTAAGATTGTAAAACAGATTTCTTTTTTTTTTTTTTAGAACAAGTAAGTAGGTAGGCGATTTTGTAAAAAAAAAAATTGCCCACATTTCATACTTATTGGAAATTTAAACGGGAAAGGCTCCGAAAAACTATTTTTCGATTCTAGCACCAGCGCGATGAACGACAAAGTCAGTGGTCTGAAACCAGTGAAGTTTTTAATGTGCACTCTAACCGCCACCAGCGCGGCGTCGAGGACTGTAATCATCGCCTCCGCTTGACTGATTGCCGACCGTGTCCGCCACGAGTCCAAGCGTCGCAACAATTCAATGAACCTCTCAGTTTCATCATTAATTACCAGTATAATGTTTGATTCAAAAACTTCTAGTAAAGTAAGTTTTATGTTGGGTCCATACTTTTGCTTGATTTGGCGCGCAACAGATATTCTAAAAATATATATATATATATACTATATATATAATTATTACTTTCATTACGACTTATAACTATTAGCAGCCGAAAGACGTCCACTGCTGAACAAAGGCCTCCCCCTTAGAAGGGAGGGGTTGCCATAATCCCCACGCTTGGCTTGGCTTGGCTTGGGGATTTGGGGAATGTTGTTATAACTATTAACTACAATTAGTATGTAATTGTACTATGTCGCTTTAGCAAAATAGATACTAAGCTCCTGCTTATATGAATGATAACTGTAATATCATTATGACGTTGACAGTGTTGACACATAGTTTACGTTTACTTTAATCGTTAATTTGATATCAAGATAAATATTTTCATCAGATTTTCACGGACGCATTTCTAACGAGTAGCGTGCTCCTCTGTAGTCAAACTCTAAAGTTAGAGCGTAGCAAGTGGTTCGTAAAAACTGGTGAGCATTGGTCTACATACAGTAATGGTAATCCATTGTTATATTGATTAAGTCTCTGGAGACAAAAAAAAAAAAAAGTGACTTTCGTGTGTATACCTAATGCCGCTGCCTTTTCTTATTCACACAGAATGGGTGGAGTTTGTTGCCCTGGCTAATATTGGGATAGGCTAACGTTTGGAATTGGGGGGCACATATTAACAAATTCATATTTGCATCATATATATGTTCGTTCTTTGTTGTATTATTGAGGCTGATATGATATAATAATAATAGGAAAAATATTTTTAAAAAAATATAAACCGACTTCAAAGTAAATTATCTAAAAAGCATAAAATAACGAAAATATTATTGAAGTTGGTGTTAGCGTACCTGCTGTGTATATTCTGCACCAACTTCAATAATATTTTCGTTATTTTATGCTTTTTAGATAATTTACTTTGAAGTCGGTTTATATTTTTTTAAAAATATTTTATTTAACACTTTTTAGTGACTTATTTTACCAAAATAGGTATCAGCACTATCACGCAACTCGAACGTCTACGTTACAATAACTTACTGAAAACATAAAAAGTTTATATCTCTTAAACTACTGGACCGATTTCGATGAAACTTGTACTCTACCCTAAGTTGACAAATACTCTAACTATTGCAAAAAGAATTTTCAAAATCGGACTTGTAGTTTCTGAGAAATCCGTGGACAAACCTACATACATACATACATACATACATACATACATACATACATACATACATACATACATACATACATACACTCATAAAATTTGGTAAATTTGTTTAGAAGCCCACATAGACTAACATATATTAATATTACGCATTTTTATCAATATTACATACATACGCGTCGAATACAGAACCTCCTTTTTTGAAGTCGGTTAATAAATGCAGACACGGAACGAGGGATCGTGTGTGGGGAATAAATATTTATACATAATTAATATATATATATTTATGTATAATACAATTAAAATACAATACAATAATATTAAACCAAAAAACATTGTGAATATTCGACTTAATTAGGGGGGTACCCTCATACTAAAAAAAAAAAAATAATAACCTAATGCAAGGGTAAGAAACTAAAAATGTAATTTTTTCCAAGACTATTCTTTAGCATACGAAATGAGGCATGTATTAAAATTTAATCTTTATGAAAGGGGAAAGATTTACCTAGCCATATTCATGATTCTCTAAGTGAGTTGGAGATGGAGATTATACAAAGAAAAGGCGAGCAAGCGTCATAACCACTACCAAAATTACTACAAAAGGCGGTCTTTATTAAAAATTGACCTCAAAGAGGCCTTTATTTTATTTTCTATTTATGAATCTTATTGTAGCCTCTGTAGCGCAGCGGTAAACCGCTTGCTTTGCAAACCGGAGGTCGCGGGTTGAAATCCCGTGGAGAGCAACTACTTTGTGTAGTTGTTCCTTGCTGGCTATGACAATGCAGGCAAGATGATTCATGCGTCGCATGGGCATGTAAAAACTCTGTCCTGCGCCAGACCTCACCCCAGTCGTGTCGATCTTCCGTCTTAACGAATTGTGAGAGTAAAGGAAGATAGAGTGCACTTGTTTCTACGCAAGCACTTGTGCACTATAATATCTCTCGTGTAGTAGGCTGATTTGATGAAAGATCGGCCGCTGTGGTCCTATCAGCCAGGGGGACATTTATTTATTTATTTTATCATTTATGTACACACTAACAATAAAAGATAGAAGGAATAAAGGCAAGATACTATTCTTAATACAAAGGCACAGCTTATTTCTAAAGAAAGTTATTCCAGCAGGCCTTACATTATTATTATTATAGACATTATTATGAGTCACAATTGTAATATTTCCGCTTGTGTTCGGTTCCTATTACAAAAATATTGCAACCTTTTGTATATTGTCTGCAGTCTCAGGGTTTTTTCTTTTTATACTCTGCCGGGCAGAGTATGTTATTCCATGACACTAAATGTCATGGAAAAATCTTTCAATGCTGTGAATATTTTATAAACGCTAATAAACCTTTATTAACCTGTAGATAACGTGATTAGGAGTTATCCTATTATAGCTGTCTTAACCTTCACACTTTACATCTCTCGAGACAATTCAGTAATCCTTCGAATTCATATCTTCTTTCTTCCTCAAAATCCAACGCATTCAAGTAGTGAATGTATTGGATTCACTACATCGACATGTTTCCCTAGCAGGATGTTTGTTAGTCTGGTACATTTTCGTAGACAACACATACAACAATCAGCTTTTGAAGTTATTCTCTCCTAATTCACCCATTACTGGTAACATAAGTCTAGTTTCAAACAAACAACATTGATTTGATGATGACAATTACGTTATTTCTTTAGCAAGTTCTGGACTAGATTGTTTTTTGAATATTGTATGGTTATTTACAACCAGCTATTTCTTTGATATCCACAAATAAAATTGGCAATATTATTAGAAGCAAAAACGGTAATTTCAAGGAACCTGTAAATTGAAACCAATCTTTCCTCGCTATGTTCTACATTGCATAGGATCTAATTACTAGATTACCGAGTCACAATAACTTTAGTTACTTAAAATACATTACATAAAGTTACTGATTTTATTAGTTTAGAAAATATTATTCAAACCAAAAAATTACATATTTATACCTTTAATTCTTTGCCTAAAGAGTAAACAAAATATGGAAATAATTGTCATTAACTAAACTATTAGAATTTACCAAATGTGTTGTAAGGTTTACACAGACTAAAAACCTTAGATACGGAATTTGTAGATGTTAACCCATTTTAAATCTGCATCAATTCATTCAAAGACCTATTGATTTCCCACTTGTCTGGTAACAACATTAACTTTTCAGTTTTATTCTCCATGACATGGCTCACATCTTGACACCCTGTCCGCTGCCCGATGTGTGGTGGGTTCGATTCCCACCTTGTCTGGGTGTAGTTTGTCTGTTTGGGTTGATATATTTTGCAGGAGGGAAAGGTATTTAAGGTATAAGTACCTATTGATATCGTTTGTCTGGTTGTCGTGGTGCAGGCTCTGCCTGATTTGGGGACGAATGCCCGCGTGTGGATTGTCCCAAATATGGTATATTATTTGCTATACAGCAAACAAAATAAATGGTATATTATTATAAGTATATGTCTTCTCAAGCCATGGGACGATGTATTAAAGAGATATTATTTAACAACACAATCGACACTTCTATCTTATTACTTACAATACGAGACGAGCCCTGGCTTCAGCAGCTGTCCAGAACGCCTTTATTATTAAAACTATTAGAAAATTGGTCGCAAGATAGTCTGCACGATTAGCAGGCTATGCTATTTGGGATTACATGTTCAATAATGTTAATGTAAAATTTTAAATCATTGTATATTAAATAAGTTTAATTCATCAAATAATATGTATAAAAACATAATTACTTATATCAAATTAATTAATACGTACCTAGTAGGTACGTATACCTACGTGTTTATGTATTCTGCAAAAAATTGCAAAATATATTTGGCTTTATTATAACTAATAGTTTAAGCAACAAGTTAAGTTAACTTTGTTTTATTCTCGAATCTCTTTAATTGCAACATTGATTTTGTATCTCTAAACATCTACTACTAGTGATGGAATATCTTGGAGTCAAGGACTGGATAATTGAATGATCAAACGAACTTACCCTAAGTGAAGTTCGATCTTAATTATCCAGTCCTTGACGAGAAGATATAAGGTCCCTCCCTACCCATTAATGACCCTGTTAAATCAATGTTGCAGCTGTATTTAATTTTACTCTAAAGAGAATGAGGTGGCTGTCGCTCGGCTGAGGCGGGGTGGATACGAAAGAGTTGTTTTCTCTTTCTAACCTCTGAAACTTGTGCGATATCTTCGGATCGTACCCACGAGGTACTACTACTAGTGATGGAATATCTTCTCGTCAAGGACTGGATAATTAAGATCGAACTTCACTTAGGGTAAGTTCGTTTGATCATTCAATAAATGCATGATCCTGCAGTGATTGCTTACCTCAGTTTCATCAGCACTGAGATAACTAAGTTACTTTTGCCAATACAATAGGTACCTACTTACATACGTAACTGGTACATAAGATCTTTAGTTCTCTAATATTCAACTTGATATCATGGTGTGTAATAATCAAGTCTTTGCATCCAAACTCCTTTTTATACAAGTTTTAAACAAAACACTACCAAAAAATCGAAATGAACTCAATTTTTTTTTAAAATGACGTCTCTGCGCGATATGACGTCATGGTATGCAAAATTTTCCATAGTTAGATTCAGTTAGATTGGATTTTATGACTTTATCTTAGAGTTATTATCGTTATGATGTAATTACGATGTATTTACAACAATTACATTACAAATAATAACGAAAATATACCAAAAGTAAACAAACAAACAAATCACCGGTTTTTTTGTTTGTTGGTTTATCGAAAATCAGTTTTTTTTGTTTTTTTTTTTTCAGTTCGAAAATATCCAATATTTTGACAAAATACGCACTAACTACCCTCTACACAGCTTTATTATTACGTTATAATAAAAAAATAAAACATTTCACCTGAAATAAAAGAATACTTACGATTTAAAACTAAAATTCCGTGACCACAACTTTTAGTCATTTAGTCTGATTTAGTCCTACCTTGGTTCGACCGGCCAATTTTCGTAACAATTTTTTTTATTTGGGAATGATAGACGCTGTTTATTTATTTTATTTATTTTATTTATTTATTAAACAGAATTCTTACCACTAACAGAAAAGCTGTTGGCCGCAGATGGCCATTACAGCTTCACCGGACAATAGGAGGCGAGCGCTTAAAGCGCTCTAGCCTTAACGGCAGAAGTAGCGACGAGCTCAAGGGCACCTCAGGGAGGCACGGCCTCGGCTTGGCCTGTCGCTTAAGAGAGGGCTGAGTTTACCACCGGTTCACAACGCGCC
This sequence comes from Furcula furcula, assembly GCA_911728495.1. Classification (NCBI taxonomy): domain Eukaryota; kingdom Metazoa; phylum Arthropoda; class Insecta; order Lepidoptera; family Notodontidae; genus Furcula; species Furcula furcula. The sequence continues at coordinate 20,763,153 of OU452259.1, read as the reverse complement.
CCCACTGAGAAGAACCGGCAAGAAACTCAGTGGGGTGATGCACGTCGTTGAGGTCGCATGACTCGCATGCGTACGACCCTTCGGCCTCGCCGGCGAGACCGGTGTCTGATAGCTAGTGTAGCATACGGTTGTCGGAGAGGGTTCGGCGCATCCCGGTCCAATAGGACCTTCATGGGGTCAGGAGGGTCGAGCTGTACGTGCCGTGGTCTGCGGCGCGAGTCAGAAGGACTAGGGGCGTAATCGGTGGCGGCGCGGATTAAACTGTTCGCGTGACGGGACGCGGATTCAAAGTAGCGTTTCGACGCTTCTTTGAGGAACTTACGAAGGGGATCTAACTTGAAATCGGAATGCAGATCTACATTCCGCTTGTACCACGGGGCACCGACGGCACCTCGGAGGAAACGATTTTGGATAACCTGGAGGCTATCGATACGGGTGCGGGCGGCGTGCGCGAAAACTACACTCGCGTAAGTCATAATTGGGCGAATGCAAGCTTTGTATAATGTCAACTTATTTCTAAGCGACATTTTACTCCGCTTGCAGAGAAGGGGATACAGACAGGCGACCTAATACGAAAGCCGCTCGATTGCGAACGGACCGAATGTGCGGGCCGAAAGTCATGGCGGAGTCCAAGGTGACTCCGAGGTACTTAACCTTCCTAGTCCAGGGGATAGGGCGATTGAATAGGGATATTGGGGCCAGTCGTTTGCTGGGCCGAAGGCTCCGCGCGGAGAACATATTGGCGGGTCCCCGGTAGAAGACCATCGCGGCACTCTTCTCCGGGTTCACCTGTATGCGCCACGTACGAAACCATTGGCCCAGGGCGTCGACTCCGGCTTGAAGAGCACGCGTCAAATAGGACATGTTCCTATGGGAATAATAGAGAGCGGTGTCATCCGCGTAAAGGGTGAGTTGGACTCTGTTCGAACGAGGAATGTCGTTCGTGAACAGGCTGAACAAGAGGGGAGAGAGCACAGAGCCCTGGGGGACTCCGGCCTGGTATAGATAGATAGATAATACTTTATTGTTCCACCATTATTAAAAACACAAAAATACAAGAGAAAAAAAAAAAACAGTAAAATAGAATGAAACAATGGGCGGCCTTATCACTAAAAGTGATCTCTACCAGGCAACCTTTGGATGGAGAGGAACTATGAACTGCAAGGCGGGGTTGTTTATACAAACCAATTAGAAAAGAGAAAAAAAAAACAAAAAAATACATAACTATAAACAATAACATACGTAACAGCAAAATAATATATATATACATATATATATATATATATATATATATATATATATATAAATATTATAATACAATACATAATAAAATATATAATACATAATTAAATAACCAACAATAATAAATAAGTAAATGCAGCCGGCTAATATCAACATAAAATTCATAGGGACAAAAAAGGGTATAGGATGGGGAGAAGAAAACGTACCTTCGACCCGGTATCGAAAGGTACGATTCGAGAGAAAGTCTCGTATGATGAGTACGAGCCTATCGGGGACACCTAACTGGAAGACCTTGTATATCAAGCCGTTGTGCCAGACCTTGTCGAAGGCCTTGGCAACAACGAAGAATAGGGCGCCTGTGTAGACGGGCTTGGGCTGGTTGAGCCCGGTCAGGATGTGCTCCGTGAGGCGGTGCACCTGGTGGACGCAAGAGGTTCGAAAGCCAAACTGCTCGTCGATGAGGATATTATTGGAAGTGACAAACTCTCTGAGTCTCGCCAGCAGCAAGCGCTCATAGAGTTTACCGAGAGACTTGAGAAGACTGATAGGCCGGTAGCTCGCAGGGCTGCTGCGAGGCTTACCCCGCTTGGGGATACCTACTACATCCGCGTCTTTCCACTCGGCAGGAAAGACGCAGTGGGACATGGCAGCGTTGAAGATAGTCACTAAAAGACATATCAGATGGACAGGGAGAAGGACGCGATTGGAGATGCCGTCGGAGCCCGGTGCTTTCTTCGGCTTAAGGCCTTTGATTAGGTCTTCCACTTCGGTCTGCATGACCGGGGAGAGGGATTCGGTGGGAGGGAGTGAGGACCTGCGCTCTACTTCCCTATCCACAAGATCGAGGTGCATTTGATCGACGGGAGCAGAGCTCGGTGTGCACGCACTGACTCTCTAGAGAGTCAGCGAGAACCTCAGCCTTCTCGTCGTCCTCGAACGCGGGCGGGTCGCCTGAAGGGCGGGTCAAGGGGGGCATGGTTGCTACCGTGTCGGTTTTGAGGGATCTCGCGAGCCGCCAGTAAGCCTGGTGTGACGGCGAGATCTCCTCGAGAAACCCTCCCCATCGAGCCTCCCTGAGTTCCGCGATGCTTCGCTTCACGTCCCTCTGCAAAGCATGCATGCGGGCCCGGTTGGCATCGGTGGGGTAGGAGTCGTACGCGCGAATAGCCGCGTTTTTAGCGCGGACTAATTCCTTAATGTCATCGGGCCGCTTGAAGCGGACAGCGTAAAAGTTGTCCTTTTCAACCTGCCGAGAAGACTGGATGATGGCCTATTTAAGATGATCGGTGAAAGCGCCGATCGCTTGGTCGGTGTCCTGAGGGGACGAGATTTGCGCCGGGAAGCGGGCAAGATTGGGAGAGTCGGCATCGGCTAAACAAGTGTTTAGTTGCTGCCAGTCCAGAACGGTCCTAGTGACCGGCTGGGAAGTGGGCGGGGGACCTAGTTCCATAGGACCCATAGATAATACACTATTGATAGGACCGGTCGGTGGTCAGAGTCTAGCTCATGGAGAACCTCTAAAGAGCGCAACCTCAAACTCAAAACTCAAAAATAGTTTATTTCAAATAGGCATAACGCTAGCACTTTTGAAAGGTCATGAAGGTTTTTTTTAAAAGAAGCTACCCCCGGATCACAACGCGGCCTCAACTGAGAAGATCCGGCAAGAAACTCAGCGGGCTTGTCATTTTATCACTTTTTTTTAAACAGTGTGTCATGTTACAATTAGATCAGAGCGACAGGTATCTTCCGGAGGGTCACACCCTTCAGGAGGGCCATGTCTAAGACATCGGGGCGGTGATTTATACTATTGGGATAAATAAAATAATAATAATGTCCTCCTGGCTGAAACGACCACAGCGGCCAATCTTTCACAAGATCAGCCATGTACGCAGGAGATATTATAGTGTACAAGCGCTTGCGTATACACAAGTGCACTCTCTCTTTCTTTATATAATACCTCTCATAATCCGATGGGACGGAAGACCGACACGACCGGGGAGAGGTTAGGCGCAGGACCGACTTTTTACATGCCCATCCGACGCATGGATCATCTTACTTTACAGACAATCAGGTGATCGGCCTGCATTGTCCTAGCCAGTAAGGAACAACTACTCAAATTTGTTGCCCCCCGCAGGATTCGAACCCGCAACCTCCGGTTTACAAAGCAAGCGGTATTATTGGGATAATGGGTCGGGCGCATAGGTGCGATGACGTCAAAGTCGATAACGTCGACCAAGGCGTCGAGGCACCTACCGTTGGCGGAGGTGACGTTACAATTCCACCTGACATGCTTGCAGTTGTAGTCGCCGGCCAGAATGACCGCGCTGTCCAGGTCAAGGAGTGACTCGATATCACTCCTGAGGAGCCGCTTATCAGGTGGAAGATAGATAGAGGCGATAGTGACAGCCGAATGGCCGGAAAGAGAGAGGCGACAGACCAAGTCCTCTATATTAGTGAGCGCAGGGGGATCGATAGGGATGCAGTGCAGGGCCCTTCTGTAATAAATGGCAGTGCCACCTCCGAGGGAGGTGTCACGGTCATTTCGCACAAGATGGTAGTTGGCGATATTCGGACTCCTATGAGAGGGTTTCAGGAGGGTCTCCTGCACCAGAAACTGCAAGACATCAACTTGGTGACTTCGCAGGAAGTCAGCAACCTGATCTCTTTGTCGGGAGAGGCCATGCGCATTGAAAAATGCGAGGGAAAGGGAGTGGGGTTTTTGCCTACTATGGTGTAAATCCATTTACGGGCCTACGTTTGTGTTTACGGGGGACAGGGCGTAATAAACGTCCTCGAAATCGGCGATAGCTATAATCCTATCGGTAGCGGTCTGTGCGCACCGAAGGCGATTCGCGAAAATGCGGATTCTGTCGATGTTAATACCATCGATAGAGCGTCGGACCAATTCAAAGTCCGAAGCGAGGCTGGACGTGTGCGCTGAAGGCGCAGGCTCGGCCGGTTGCTTGGCGGGGGCGCTCGTTGCTTTAGGAGCAGCGGCGGGGCGGACGTACGGCAGCGTCTTATTCCACGCGTTCGGTAGACGCACTGCGGGCTGGGACGCTGAGAGCGGTTGCGATCGCGGCGCTGAGGGCGCGGGGACGCGGGGGGCCGGAAGCGGCTGCGTAAGAGGCGCTGAGGGCGCCGGGGGCTGAGTCGCTGAAGGCGTGGGGGGGTAAGACTCCAAGGGTGGAGGGGCGGAGGCCCTTGGTGCAGAGGGGTGGGGGGGAGCGCGGAGATGGTTGCGCCTCGCCACCCGGCGGTTTCTCTTTGGAACCCTCGGGCATCCGCGATAGTTCGCGGTGTGCCCGACGGTCTTGCAGAGGAGACAAAAGAACTAATGAATAACGGGTCTATTATAGCGGGGCTACATCTGTGCGCTTCGGCGAAGATTCGCGTTGTCGCGACAAGTGTGACCAAACACCGATGTATTCGGGCGAACACAAATGCCTTCGCGGTGTTGTCGGTAAATTGACACGCATCAAAGGATTTTATCGCGAGAAACTTCGCCGAACTGGCTACACTTCGGCTTGCAGTTGTAGCAGCGTTGCCATATATAAGATTTCTTATTCCGTAGTAAATTATAATAATCTTAAATGTTGTCCCCCTGTTGTTTCCTTTGGTCACGGCAACATGCCTGAACGGCTAGGCCAATTTCGCAATTTCTTTTTTTGTTTGTGTTTGTTATTGTCAAGAGAAGGTTCATATGAAAGAAACACTAGAAAATTACGAGGGCAGAGCTGCGCGGGACATCTAGTGGTTAATACAAACGTCGTTATTATTTTTTATCCTCGACTATCAAACTGAGTTTTCCGGTTTAGTTTATGAGGTATTAGACGAATAGTAAAATAACTATACGTCCAATCAAAAGTATGCCCTAGAACCCTGGATGCGCGAGTCCAACTTACAGTTGACTGTTTTTTTTTTATTTAAGCCTACCTAACCAATTCACTTATTTTAGCTCTTTTGTCCATACATATTTTATACAGATTTCATGATAATAAGGCATAGGTAGGTACAGATTTATATACAGATTATAAAACGCTCAATGCATCTGGCAACACTGATTCCGACGAATATTCGCCCGAATACCACGTGCTTTTGCTAGGACGATAGTGTAGCCAGCAAATTCGCCGTTGGGCGAAGACGAAGTTTTATCGACAGGGCGACACGAATATTCGCGTGCAGATGTAGCCGCGGGGTAAGATTCCCACACAACAAAAAATGTGCAAAAAAATATACGTTGACAGGACATCTCATGCTTGCCAGTAAGTAAAAACTATTTTTAAAAAAATAAAAACCGACTTCAAAGTAAATTATCTAAAAAGCATAAAATAAAGAAAATATATTGAAGTCGGTGCTAGCACATCATGTTAACTAACACTAGCACCAGCTGACACCGACTTCAATATATTTTCGTTATTTTATGCTTTTTAGATAATTTACTTTGAAGTCGGTTTTTATTTTTTTTAAAATAGTTTATTTAACACTTTTTAGTGACTTATTTTACCAAAATAGGTATCAGCACTATCACGCAACTCGAACGTCTACGTTACAGTAACTTACTGAAAACATAAAAAGTTTATATCTCTTAAACTCCTGGACCGATTTTGATAAAACTTGTACTCTACCCTAAGTTGAAAAATACTCTAACTATTGCAAAAAGAATTTTCAAAATCGGACTTGTAGTTTCTGAGAAATCCGTGGACAAACCTACATACATACATACATACATACATACCTACATACATACATACATACACTCATAAAATTTGGTAAATTTGTTTAGAAGCCCACATAGACTAACATATATTAATATTACGCATTTTTATCAATATTACATACATACGCGTCGAATAGAGAACCTTCTTTTTGAAGCCGGTTAATGAAGCCGGTTAATGAAGCCGGTTAAAAATAAATACCCAAAAGATAAAAAGTTGCCAGAAAAAAAATCTAAAATTGGTGGCAATGTAGCGGCCACTGCCAAAGTGCTACGATGGCAATACTAATAATGTAGTGATAAGAAGGTGTATTTATAATCTGTCTGCGTTATAATAATTTTTTATTTTGTTTCTGAACGCACGCGCGCCGGTTTGCTTGCTCTGATAGAGAGATCATAATCTTCTCTCTTCTCTCACTCGCGTTTTGCCAATAATTTTGTTTCATTCATTCATTCTACATCTTCCTTCTTTCCTTCAGTCAATTTCCGACGTCTATTCGTTAAACTTGTGTGTAGAGTTTTCAGTGGAATAATTTAATAAATTTGACCGCATACCTTCCAATAAAACGAAATTGCAATGGCTGAGAAGGAGATAATATCTAATAGTGAAAATAATGATCAATTCTTTGAAGGTGTCGAAAAGCTAATCGAAATTTGGTTTACGCCGGCAAAAAATGCGGATTTAAGAAAAATTACTCGGTGGGTACATTACATTTTTATATTTATGTGTTATTAATACATAATTAAGTAACTTAAAAAATGCTTCTTGTTACGTAATTAATTATACTGTTTCAATAAGGTTACCGGCGGAATCTGGAAAATCTATAACCTGCATATTTAAGTCGCTTAGATTTAAAAAATGTTCTCCTACAAGTAAGTCGCGTTAAAATGATTTGTAAAATTATTTGTGGGAGAAAATCACGTTTGATGTGTTATTTTAACACGTTGTTTGTTATGGAAAGTTCTGGAGTCAGCTGTTTAATGATTTCGATCAGCAATTGGGTGTCCCGGTGAACGACTGTGGTTGGTCTGCGGTCCCGTATAAGCCCGAGCTAGACCGCGCGTAATTTGAAAAAAAATTACTGAATTGCATCATTGTACATTACTTATAATTTTCCTGTAACTATCGGTTTATACCTATTAATGTCTTTATTCTTGATAATATTAACATTAATACTGCAATGGAATAATCATAATTTTTCAATATGTGGTAAAACATTTATTTATGTAGGTAGCTCTTTAATTCTTTTGAATGTATTTCAGACATATCTTTTTAAAAGCTAATGCCATACTCCATAAAGAATAACTGACATGCCTGTTGGTCTAGAATCTAGTGGGTATACACCCTGGGCACTACCCAATAGGTCAGGGGTTCAGTTCCCACCTTATGTCTTGCTGTTATTTATCTATAAAAAGTATGTACATTTAAGAGCTAAGTATTTAAGTACATATTTGTGTCAGTTGTCGTCTAGTTACCATAGTACAGGCTCAGCCTAGTTTGGGATTAAAGGTCCGTGTGTGGATTGTCCCAGAATATTTGTATCATTACATTCTTTATTTATATTCTTCTGATGTTGCTAGCAACCATGGGCTGTATTGACTGATTACCATCAGGTAGGCCGCAAGCTTGCTTGCCACTTTTGTTGTATAAAAAAAATAGTATTACTAGATAATAAATAAAAAAAAAATGTAATAAGCATTACCTATAGTGAGCAAATAAAGATTTCATTTGATTTAATAGTCAACATCTGCTTAATGCCCGGTACACACGACATAGATATAACGTAGCAATTTGACTGCGCAGACCATTTGTGCAGTATTATCGATCATGTGTACGAAAATTGTCTCAGATTTTTCTGGTCGGAACCAGATCAATTTGAGACAAAGTTATATAAAAAAGAATATTTTGTGTATTTGTCATATACAGGTCACCTGTGCACTATGCAATAGATGTGACATAAGGATGTGTTCTCTGTCTCGTTTTACTATTAAGGTCTCAATGACCAGTGACTCCGGTCTGCACCATGTTTAACACGCAAACTGCATAAGCGTGATCATGCATCGACCCCTGATGGATTAATATATATTAATTATAATATATTATTTTGTATTGAAACCTTTACTACCTGTGTCTCTTACAAATGTCTGTTATTGTTGTTTTTTTTAAATCTTATTATTTCTACTTGGTGCCGGTTATGCTGGTTTTCCATTACTGCATACAATATAATCCACATCTCTTCTCACTATCAGAGTATTGATTGGCTGCTAGAGTCAAAATAACCCAATTTGAAAAGCTGGATCATTAACTTTTATTGACGTTTGTAGGTGCAGCTGTAATTGATGAAATTATTCATTATTCATTACTGGAACAGTCCAGTAATTAATAATTCCTTAATATTCCTCCTTTTTTATATTACCAAGGTGGTAAAGCAGTTACCGCAGCCTGTAGACTCTAGCAACACCAGAAGAATCACTAGCGCATTGCCGATCCTTAAAACATTAGATATTAAGTCTATTATGCCTTGTAATTTCACCAGCTACATACTGCTGTTAGTAAATTCCTCTAACCACCTAATAGTCCTCTAGTATTCTTAATATATACATTTCTTGCAGTCAACAATGGGAGAATGTATTGAAGATTGTGCGTTGTGAGATCATTTCTTTCACCCAGAGCGAGCAAGTCGACGCATATGTACTTAGGTAAGTTAATTTCTACACGTACAATTATTCCCCAAATGATTATTTAAAAAACTATGGTGCAATGTCTCCATACTAAAACCCGTTACACACCTAGACCTAGCTATAGTATATATTAATATACCGTACTGATATACATATATTAGGGAAGGGCCGAATATTCGTTTTAAATTCGGTATTCGGCAAAGTGGTAGTACTTGAGCCGTGTATGGTTGTTATAGTAAAATAACGTTATTATAATCAGGTCTTTTTTGTTAGTAATTAAGCAAGTTTATTCAATATTAACTGTACGAAAGAGTTGCATGATTAATTTACTACCAATTATGCCGAATATTCGGCAGTAAAGATATTCAAGGTAGTCCAATAACAACATTTTGTTATGTTTTTTACTAACCTACCTTATTATAAAAAGTCTGCACGCCACTCAGACACAAATTAAGCTTTTATCACTACTTACATTGTATGTAAAACTAGTTTCAGTAGAATTTAATTTATTCTACTTCTATTCTACTTTTACCCCTTATCTCTGTTGCAACAGAATTCCACATGGTTTATAACAGCAACGTCTCGAAAAACAAACTATCGAAGGTATATAAAAATAAGGCATCAATATTGGCTCACAGTTTTTAGGGTTCCATACCTAAAAGGTAATAAACTATTTAAAAAAAATAAAAACCGACTTCAAAGTAAATTATCTAAAAAGTATAAAATAACGAATATATATTGAAGTCGGTGCTAGCACATCATGTTAACTAAGACTAGCACGAGCTGACACCGACTTCAATATATTTTCGTTATTTTGTACTTTTTAGATAATTTACTTTGAAGTCGGTTTTTTTTTTTTAATAGTTTATTTAACACTTTTTAGTGACTTTTATTTTACCAAGATAGGTTTCATCACTATCACACAACTAGAACGTTTACGTTACAGTAACTTACTGAAAACATAAAAAGTTTATATCTCTTAAACTACTGGACCGATTATGATGAAACTTGTACTCTACCCTGCAAAAAGAATTATTGAAATCGGACTTGTAGTTTCTGAGAAATCTGCGGACAAAACTACAAAAATACATATATACATACACTCATACAATTTGGTAAATTTGTTTAGAAGCCCACATAGACTAACATATAGTAATATTACGCATTTTTATTAATATTACATACATACGCGTCGAATAGAGAACCTTCTTTTTGAAGTCTGTTAAAAAGGAACCCTTATGGCACAGTATATAAACTAATACAGTAGTTCGGCGCCTTTGATGTTTGAGTAAAAGCCGACACCGCATGGCGTACTCCGTAGCACGTAGGGTTGTCTCAGTTTGTTTTTATAATTTACTTAAAATATTATATTATACTAAAATACTAAATAAAGTATATTTCTATTAGCGCACGGGATGGTAATGATTTCTTTGTTTATAATTATTTACTTTATTTATTGAAGTTCTTCATAGTAAGAAATACAAAAAGGTATTTCGTGGAGACAAATACAAATAGAGTTTTACAATGTTATGTAATATATTGTAATTTATTATTAAATTTCCAAATCGTTTATTATAAATAGCCAACTGAAAAATATTTTCGGTTTGTATATTTACTGGATTTGAAATTTCTGTTAATGAAATGTATAAAATATGTCAGTAATTTTCGATTTGAAAATGAATGTCATTTTCGTAATCAGCACCCCGAGAAACTTCAAAATGAAAACAATATTTTTTTTACGAAAAAAGAAATTATGCGTCGTTTTGGATTTCAAAATGGATGCCATTTTCGCAATCAGCACTCCGAGAAACCTCAAAAATGACACCAACATTTAAAAAAAAATTCGCCATTTTGGATATGAAAATGGATGCCATTTTCGTAATCAGCACCCCCAGAAACCTCAAAAATGACACCAATAACATTTTTTTGAAAAAAGAAAATATCCGCCATTTTGGATTTGAAAATGGATGCCATTTTCGTAATCAGCACCCCGAGAAACTTCAAAATGAAAACAAATTTCTTTTTACGAAAAAAGAAATTATGCGTCATTTTGGATTTCAAAATGGATGCCATTTTCGTAATCAGCACTCCGAGGAACCTCAAAAATGACACCAACAACATTTAAAAAACAAAAAATCGCCATTTTGGATATGAAAATGGATGCCATTTTCGTAATCAGCACCCCGAGAAACCTTGAAAATGACACAAATAACATTTTTTAGAAAAAAAAAATATCCGCCATTTTGGATTTGAAAATGGATGCCATTTTCGTAATCAGCACCCCGAGAAACCTCGAAAATGATACCAATAATTTTTTTTTTAAAAAGAAAAAATCCGCCATTTTGGATTTGAAAATGGATGCCATTTTCGTAAGAAACCTCGAAAATGACACAAATAACATTTTTTTGAAAAAAAAAAAAGAAATATCCGTCGTTTTGGAATTGAAAATGTGTAAAATAATATCTCACACACAGCACAGGTAGTATAAACCATTATAACTGCTTACAAAAAAAAATACATACATGACGAATTCCTTTTTTGAAGTCGGTTAATTAAAACAAATACGAGTCAGCCCTGAAAGTTATGTCCCGAGCTACTAACTAATTCGGGCGGCAGCAGCGTACGCAGTTCGGGCGCACCTACCCGCGTCTCACCCCTCACACCCCGCACGATTGCCCTGTCTAGACGGCTTCGTTGGACGACTGTATTGGTTTATAGACTGTGCTTATGGTCTGACTTCGTCTGTCTGTCTGTCACACCTAGATATATTTCAGGAACCACTGATGCTATCTATTTGAAACTTGGAATGGTTTTAGATCTTACTTACCCAACTTCATCACAAACGAAAAAAAAAATTTTCTTACTTTTTTTAAAATGGATCCTTAAAATTTCAAAGTGATACTACTATATCGAGTGGGGTATCATATGAAAGGGCTTAATTTGCACATCTCAAAATAGATTTTTATTTTGGCTTATGTAACGTAGTTTTTGGCTGATAATTAAATATGTCAAAAAAAATTACCGCCCCCCCCCCCCCCCTCTTTATCTCCGAAGTTTGTGGAGGGAAAAATCTGAAATAATTATGGGTAATACATGTCTATCTATATTTTACAAGAAAAATAAAATGATCTTTCTAAATAGTACAGTTTTTTAGTAAACCTAAAAAAACCTTTTTGCGGTTTGGTTTTTTCACTATCTGAGGTGTTACATGAATAGTAAAATAACATTAAGTCCGAAGATGGTATTTAGCCCACGGCGCGCGAGTCCGACTCGCACTTGACCGGTATTTTTTAAGAACGACCCGCTTATTGTCCCTGTGTCGTAGTGGATGCAATGGTCAATCAGCAAGGTCTTCCAAGGCTGAATGACCAGGGTGTTATATATATTGTAAAGTTAAAAAAAGAGGTAGATTAAATAGGTTATACCCAGTGGGGTGTTCGGGTAAGAATAGCACCCACCCATCTCCTCCCATTGGGTGTCCCATGTGGGTGGGGAGGCGACTAAGGGAAAACAAGAAGATGGACAGCAGCGTCTTACTATTGGATTAACCTACCACCTATACTGCGATCCCCAAGCCGCCTGCCAAGCGTGGGGATTATGGCAACCCCTCCCTCCTAAGGGGGGGGGGGGGCTATGTTCAGCAGTGGACGCATATAGGCGATCCGATTAAGATTAGTTCATCATAAGTTGTTACATCATTCATAGTGCTAAACTATGTACTAGCTTTAATACCAAAGGCTCTCAAACTTTTTCGAAGACTGCCCCTTTTGAGTCTCATATATTTTCTAATCCATACACTCTTAAAACAATATTATTGGTCTTTATTTTTTCAAATCACCAATCGCCCTGGTATCAGGTGCGGCCACAGCCAACGATTTTGGGGGGGGGGGGGGGGGTCATAGTTGACGGGCCCGTTGGTCTATTGGGCAACAACAGTGCCTTTCTCTAACCTTCTCTACCTCTAGGGGATTATCGTCGGCACTTTGAGAAAGACTGCTTTACACCGTTTAGTTAGCTCGAATGCAAATTGCCGCCCCAACGAGCATCTGACAAATGATGCCTCTGCATTACTCGCATCGTTGTCCGGTGTTTATTGGCATGATTTATGGTCTAAGTGACCGCAGGAGACGTGTGAACTGTTTGTTCTTGACCTTGGATAGTCCACTGTTACCATGTTCTAGATCTCGCAAGTTTCAACCTTATTAACTCTCCACGCTTATCTACTGGGTGTTGTAAGTTGTTTGTAAATGACACGTAGCTCCCAAACGAATTGACAAATTTGAATGCGGTTTTGAAATCAGGATTAATCGGGATCGTTTTTTAGTTTATGAAAATCTATTCAGCAGTTATGAAATAGTTTTCTTTTGTTGAAGTTTTTTATACTTTGATATTTTTGTAGTTTACTCGGCTGTCGGAATATTATTTAGGTTGTGCTTGCATCGACCAACCTGGGATCGCAATCTATTTAAACTTTCCCAGGTTGGCCATGGTTCGTTGAAATCTGGTGGTATATCTTCTGAAATCTGGTGGTATATCTTCTAAAGGACACATAAAGCTGTTGTGGGTACCTTTCCTTATATTTGTAGGGCTTTGTAGGGCAGAGAAGCAGAGAGCCAGTACGGTGTACCTATTTAAAAGGGCTGCAATTAAAATAAAGATATGATTGATGTTGAATACCATCGATATAATATATAAACTAGATAAACGTTCACTAACAAAATGACATCTAAAATGTGGTCACGGGGGTCGCGGACTATCTGTGCTGGTGGCCGAAACGTGAACTAACGGTTTTATTATGATAATTACGTGTAGTTTGACAGTTTCATATAGACAGTAGCGACACTCCTATCGGCAAAAATAATTTTGTCTGCCTGTGCCTTGAAAAGAAATAGCGACACAAGGGCGTTATTTCTATGTGCCACTTTTTGGACCGTAACATCTAATCTATTGAATACTAATTAATGTATTAAATGACGCTTGAGGTTTCTTTATAAATACGTATTAGCCTGTGAGTGTACATGTTTAGCTAGCTATAAATACTGGTCTTCTTAAATAAAAGTATTAGTACGTTGTGTACTCACTGGTGCGATAATTAGATCGGTACGCGCCCACCCGATACGCGCTATTTGCTGTTGCCTCTATGGAGCCACGGAGGACTCAATTGTAAATTTTACCTTATTGCAGTACACAACGATTCTGTACTACAGATATGTATTAGGTATTTTTACTAGAGATAAAATTATCAATATCACTTCAACATTTGACCTTATAAACGGCGCAGTTTAAATCGCAAATTTACAATATACTCTTTGTCTAAACATTGTTATCATATCCGTGTTCTCTGTATTGTATGTATTGTGTAGTTTACTCATACATATAAGTATACCTAAGGGTTGTCTTCTCACGGCTCTTATCGATTGAGGGATTTACGGTGCACTATTAAAAAAATTAACCGACCTCCTCCGTGCTCTCTGGTGAGTCGGTGACGAGTAGCTATGCAGGTGTCTTCAGGCGGGCGTGTAGCTTACCATAAGGCGAACGTCCTGACCGTCTTGACACTATCTCATCATCATCATTATCAGCTTGCAGTAGTCCACTGCTGGATATAAGTCTCCCCCATCGATATAAAATTTAAACTAGATTTGGTGTCACGGTTCAAAAAGTGGTAGCGAGAAATAGCGCCCTTGTGTCGCTATTTATTTACAAGCCACCTCCTGACAAATTTATTTTTGCCGATAGGAGTGTCGCTACTGTCTATATGAAACTGTCAAACTACAAGTCATTATCATTATAAAATCGTTAGTTCACGTTTCCGCCACCAGCACAGATAAGTTTGCAACCTCCGCGACCACATTTTAGATGCCATTTTGTTCGTGAATGTTTATCTAGTTTATATATTATATCGATGGCCTCCCCCAATACACGTTATTGGGCCAGGTCTTCGGCTCTCCTTGTCCCACCCACACACACACACTATATCTACGGCACGCTATTAACGTGCCGCTCTTATTCCCATCTCTCCCTAGCTGTTCCATTCTTCACATGCTACGGCTACATTATCGTCGTCTCTACAACGCAACCTTCGCCGAATCCCGACAATGTAGCCGCACGGTAAGTGCTCCGTAAAAACTGCAACTTCCACAAAACATCTGCGAAGATGTTCCATCAATTACATAACTCGTTATCTCTGACGCGTTAACACGGATGACGAAACGCGCCACGCGTGCTCCACGTTCAGTGTTTTACTCCAATGATTGTACTTTTTACCCCGCGTCACCCGGCCCCTGACCCCAGGCTATCGAGACGACGTGGCGAGGTTATCTCGCGTAGACCACAGATGATAAGTTGTTGCTAACTTAGCCAGGGCTCTGGGGCCTCGGATAGGTTGCAGTCATTAGACAATGTTTATGGGTTTCCTCATCTGTCCCCTCTTTGTTTTTATAACCTAGTTTACTTGTGTTAGCGATGATATCATACTCTCCCTTTCCACGTCTTCATATACAAAGTAATATAAGGTTAGACTTAGACCGTTAGACTAAAAACAGCCCGATTAGGGTTATCAGTGGCGTGCACTCCATACTGGCAAAAATACTTTGACTACCATTTTACATCATATATCATTGTTGCCTATGACTTCTCTGAATGGACATAGTAAATAATCTAAGAAATTGGGTTTTCTGCCTACCCTGCCATAACAATTTTCTGCAGGCAGGCAAGCTAAAACAACTCCGTCTTTCTCATATATGACTTCGGGGTTAAGATAAGTCTTCGCAATTTCCTTCGGAGTCGCTGGACGGTCGGGGTGTGGGCTCTAGGACGTCCATTGAGTACGGCGGCAACTCCTAGGAGGACGGCGGCGAGGTTGCAACCCCCCTTTCCCCGTGAGCACCGTGACGGGTGGCTACAATGCGCCCCCCGGCGGCGGGCTCAAAGGCAAGGCACTGAGGGGCCCCTGGTGCAGATCTTACCGGAGAGCCCTCTCATGTGCCAATGCGACAGCCGTGGGGGTTTTAGTGGCTAAGAAACCCACATACCCCGGTCGACCCCCACATACCCCGGTCGAGCCCCACATACCCCGGTCGAGCCCCACAGCTCCCGGGGACCATTTGAAGGTTTCCCCTGCGAAAAAAAAAGTCTTCGCAATTTATAAACAAGGCTTCTGAAGAGTTATTTTAAATAATACATTTTTGTATTGAAATGAAACTACTTTCAGATAGGTAGATAGAAGAAAATACTTCCACTTTATAATCTATTTCCAGTTCTCGCAAACTTTATAACCTTTAACACCCAACTTCTTGTTAATTCTCCTCCTCCTGTTATTGATTGATTTCAAAATAAATATATTGTAAATGGTCCAATAATAATGACGCCTTTATCATCAAATCGACTTTATTTTATGTATACTTGAAACTTACAATACACATATACGCAAAAGTTCTATAGAGAGTAAAGCCAAACAAAGAATTGGTTGATGATTACTATCAGTGTTGGATTGGTTGAACGATCATGTGCCCGCGACATGACAACAAAGTGATATTACCAATCAATCAATCCCAATAGAACATAAATTAATAATATCGACGCTAACAATACTACTGCAGATCCTGCAGATCTTAGCTATACTCTTATAGCTGTATGGTTGACAATCATTTTAATAACACGTCTTAAATCTTACAATAAGCTTTTCAAATATTTGGTAATCTGGTCCAGTCTAGTCCCTTTCACATAATAAACATAACACTCTGTATTCACTCACCACAAGAAACAACAAATACATGACAAATTCTTAACTTAACAATTATGGTGGTCTGGTGCCTGAACTGAGAAGAAAACCTGTATTTCAGGCCATCAGGCCTCCACCCCTCTAGTGCATCATGCTGTATGCCATAAATTATAAAGTTCAAAATTCATGCTCTTATAGCTATAAATTTGTTCGTTGTTATCCAGTCTAGCCGGTATTACATCAAATACTACTATCATAGAAGCATCAACACATGCACTATTTTCGTAATAACGTAAGCGAACTATAAACATTCTATCATCTGTTTGGCATTTCTTACCTTCCACGATGTCTAGCTATACATAGCGGTTTGGTTACGTTGCTTGAGCTACGTAGTGGTACGTGGACACGGACGTACATCGCGTGTCTGTGACGCGCACCCCTAGGCAATCAGCCAACTATCTGTACTGTGATAGTGAAAGCTAAGCCACCGTGCTATACAGTCTGGATATGGCTTATCTTCAGATTTTGTTGTTGTTTGATAGTCGTCCAAAAAATCTACTTCGTCTTTTATCATATTTACGTTGCACTTCATCGTGTCTCTGTTTATACAGTCTTAAGTTCAAAAATATAATAATTCTGTAACCTTTATTGCGTACCGGTACGTCTTAATTGTTCCTTGCTATAGGAGTCTGGCTTAGGGAAATCTCAAATCAGTTCTTTCATTCTATTTGACTATTGTCTTACCATACCTCTGCTCATTTTTTATTCTGTACACGAAAGCTCGAATTTAAGTGACACTCCAATAAATTGTTACGTTTGATAGATATCTTCAAATCATAAATCAAGAATAGGTCTTTATAACGTATATCTTGTCTGCATCACATTAATTAATACCACAGTAAACAAATGGCTAATTGCTAGAATCATTAATTCCATTTAGTGCAAGTGTCCACTGTGCTACGTTGCGTATATTTCATCATATATTTAGATCAGCTCATTTGTTTGAAATTAATAATCTTTTACGATTATAAGATATCGAATATTATCCCAGTACATTACATTTGCTAATTCTATTGTCTGAAAAATTTCCTAATGGATTTTCAAAATATTATCGCTTCTTGCTGCGCTTTACCATCGCGTTGCATCATTTCTTACCATCAGGTGGAATTATGGTCAAGACCTAGCTTATAATAAAAAAAATGTAAACCACACTGCAAAGCCAAAACAACCTTATTTTTAAGAACGCGGTGCAGTCACTGTGGCTTTAATGGCTCTCGTGTTTATTTCTCTTGCATCAAAACGTTCTCTTTGACGCATTTCCATGAAAATGTACTCCCGCTTCTTTCGTCCACAAACGAACGGAAAGTTCCATGGATGTAAGTAAACATCCTCGCGTGTTTGATGGTGTAAACTTAGCTATGAATAAGTACGTACGATAAATTAGACCAAATGTTGACTCTGTCTGATGCAACAAAGTAGTTTAAAAGCTTTTAAACTGGAATACTTGTCACAGTTTATGGCTCATAAGCGATTAACGACCCATAAACAAACGAAAGTTTAATACATAATTCGTGGATCCTCCTTCTGTCTGATTAATGGTTGTTTTGTCCTTGACTGTGACTGCTAATGTTATCGAATTTGATGACTAATATCAGGAGTGCATTCACTTTTTATCAGTCATCGATCACATAGCTGTAACCAGGTGATCAGTTGTTCTAGAAACATATGGTATAACATTATTACTTAAAATAAGCAAGTTATGATAAACCAAGATATACTATATATTCAATACAATTGTCTTGATTTTAAACTACTCTAAAATTGTTGAAACTAAAATAAAAGACTACGTACTAATTTCAATATCAGGTAAACTATAGTATAACCTGGCGATGTCTGCATCCTTGCAATAGACGTGGTATATTGTTATAGCCCAATTATTATACTTATCTTTTATTGACCCTTTTTTTTGCGTCTACCAACAAGCAAAAATTAATTCTTTAAAAATTAGTCAGGGTCAGCTTCCCTGACTGTGTGTGCATAAATTATAAAATAAAATAAATAATAAATAAACATTCCGGCTGCGTTTAAGATATACGAGTGTGGATTAACATCGAGCATGAACTAGTATTTGAGCTACTCCACAATTATTACAGAACCACATATTTTTTAATTGACTGGACCACGTTTCCACCTAATTGTAAACGGTGATCCAGCCGTAGTAGATAGAATCGGGTTAGACTTTTTATCAACAGATGGAAAAGGATTATGTGTTAAAGGTTACGGTGTGCCGGCAGCACAAGATTAAAATGATGGTCCTTCAGCCACTAGCTCAGTGACTCATCCCTCATAAGACCAGCAACAGCAAATGGTACGGTACTTGACGTGACTTGACTATGATCTTCTATACTATAATAAAACTCAAAGAGCACTTTTTCTGTACATTGAATATTTTTCCAAAATTTCTATGTGGGGATACTATACTATCGACATAGAGGCCAAAACAATTTTTTTTGGAATTATTGTCTGTCTGTCTGTCGTTCTGTTCGTCCAGGTATCATTTGAAAACCCGTGGATGGATTCTGATAGGACTTTCACTGATGTGTTCTGTAGAAGTAGGGGTATAAATTGGTATATAAACCATCACGCTATGTTTCATAGGGGCTAAGCAGTGAAACATTACTTGCACATATTACCACGTAATTTCCTTTGTATGTGAATAGGGTAATTATAGACTGATCAGTTAATCATTAAGATATGTATTATTACGCTATATACAATAGGGACTGAGCAGACATTTAGTTTGCATAAGATACGGCAGTGGCGAAAGGTCAATTTTTGTAAGAGGTAAGCCGGTCCGGTACACCCAGGACATTTTCATTAGATTTCTGTATAGTTCTAAGTACTTTGCTGATAGCAATATGACATTATCTATATCTTTGAAAAGTTAAAATCTGTAAATCCCGAGCGAGTCCAAACTAGATTAGGAAAGAAATAGGCAAGGGAAAAATACCATTTCATTTAAAAGCCAGCGGTTAGGTCCGCTGCACCACCAAGGCCACATTTGTACAGGTAGGTAGAAATTGAGAATACGAAATTGCTAAATTTTTACTTAGGTAAAAGACCTAAAATGACTCGAAATGATTCTAACGCAATAAAATGTACAACTACAATTCACACTACACACAATGAACAGCGCTCCCAAAAAACGCTTCAAGGTCAGGGCTCAGGGGGGGGGGGGGGGGGGGGGGTTCATGAAATTTTAATGAAACTCCCCAAGTCCAGGTAGTGTATAGGTATTGTATTACAGTCGCAATAATAAAAGATACACTTTCATTAGGTATCGAATAACATTAGACAGTGATTTACGATGTTAGCGTGATTTACATTATGAACAGCGCCATCTATCGGTGAAATTTAACATACAATCACTAAAGAACTAATATTTTTACATAATTATAAAAAAAAGTCTTGTTAGTTACACTATTTATAACTCAAGAACGGCTGAACCGATTTGGCTGAAAACTGGTGGGGAGGTAGCTTAGAACCAAGAAACGTACATAGGATACTTTTTATCTCGGTAAGTTAAGGTTAAGCAACATAAGGCAAGGTCATTAAATAGATGGGTGAACCGATTTGTATGAAATTTTGTGTGCATATCGGGTAGGTCTGAGAATAGGTCGTAAAGTATATTTCATGTTGATAGGTTAAGGTTAAGCAACATAAGACAAGTTCATTAACTAGATGGGTGAACCGATCGATATGTATGAAATTTTGTGTGCATATCGGGTAGGTCTGAGAATAGGTCATAAAGTATATTTTATGCCGCTGATAACATGATTGACGAGGATATATACAACGAGAGGACATGAGAGGAGGAGGAGAGACTGAGAGGGGATTTGAGGAGGGGGTGAGGGATCGGGGGAGTTAGGTGGAGCAAGTTGGGAGAAGAGGGAGAGGGTTCAGAGAAGGGACAACGGGGAGAGGAAGAGGGGAGTGTGACGAGGACCGAAGTGGGAGGGAAAGAGCAAAACGTAATAAAAGCGCGGGCGGAGCTGCCGGGTCAGCTAGTCTTCTCTAAGGCGGAGTTCTTCCCCAATCGGGCTACTACAATTTTTTGCGCAATTCTTACCTCTCAAGTTTACTAAACGAATTACTTGATAATCTGATCTGGGAACATTATCTAATACGATTTTGCTAAAAGCTGCAATTGGTTTTTAGGGCATGTTGTTTGATGATATTGTTTGTTCATTAGTACTGTAACCAAAATTTATGTGCGATCATAACGCTATAAACCTGTTATTTAATATAACCCTGCTTTTAAAATATTATCTTGATCATACATTCAGATCTTAGTTCTTGGCTCAGGGTTTCCGGTGTGTTCCGGTACGTTTTCTGCAAAGTTAGTTGCTTTGTATGCTTATACGGAACTACGGCAGCCTATTGGCATCTTTTTAGATTACATAAATATTCAAGGCAAAAGTGTCCTCCATTCGTACGTTATGACTAATAGTAGACGCTCTAGATCTCAGGTACCCAGGAAAACTGACAATATAATACAAGAGTTACTGCAACGAAAATAAAGCTATTATCATGCAGCTGTAGTCAAAACTAGGTCAACTCACCACGCAATCGAAAGATGGAAATTGTAGGACTGGCGATCGAGATTCTGTATACAAATGCTGTTCAATTATATCTGAATTACGACTCTGCATGAGAAATTAACGATGATTTGTCCGCCGCATCAGTTTTGATGAGAAAGCAAGAATTGTAGAAATACTTTCAAACTTTCAGTTTTCCAATATTTCCCCAAACATCTTAGACAGACGTCCTTGCGAATGTCTCTTGCCATCGATTTGTTTACCTCGTTCGTTGCTACGAATGAGGCGACAGCGTCGGATCGGGTGGGCGTAAATAGCGTCTATTTTCGGATTGCTGTGCCTAGTAATTTGGATAAAGTTGGAGTTTTACAAAATGGTTACGATATAAACAGACATTTGTTTACTTTTTCAACTATTATTTTTCTTCTTCTATTGAAATTTTATTTACTGAAAAGGTCTGTTTATTTTACGCTCGACTTTACATTCAACATTCTCTTCCCTTTCAATTTTATAGAATTCGTACAACTATTTTGCATGCATTGCATATTATGCAAAATATTCAATGTCTTATTACCAAACTGCCCCATAAGTCGTTTTTCGAGTATGCATGTCTTATTTTTAAAGCACTTTGTGGTCTAAAGGGCATGACTATGGATTTGAAGTCGTTAGACTGATCTTAATCGTATCTTAATACTTGTATGTGCTGCCTCAAAATATGTTTTAATCGGAAGAAATATAGTACAAGTCCAATGCTTTTTGTATAATGTTTTAGTTCCATTTGGAACTAGAACAAAGAAATCTATGCTATTTACTGTTGCTATGTGAGTCACTGCTCGCTACAGCAAGCACCCTTCACTTGCCACATAAACGTTTCTCGAGGAAGGTGGGTGGCGATGTGTTAGGGGTTAGGAAAGGGTAAGGTCAAGGTAGTGGCTGGCACGCGTGCGCAGTGCACTCTAAAAGGCTGATGCAGCGACACGCCACTCGATGGGAATGCAAGTGCTCGCTTCTATTTTGCTATGTCGTCAGGTTTGTTAAAGAGGCTTTCAAGATTTCGAGAGCATTGTTTTTTTCCATCATTCAAGGAATATTTTTTTATGCTTGATTTTCCTCTCTCCTGGAAAATCCCAAGCCATGCGGTTATGTATGACACATTGCAATCCCAACTTAGTAGCAGTTAGTAGCTTCATCGGTTTAGGTTTTACGTTGGTTAATTCAACATCATTTGGTTTGTTTTATGAAAAAAATATTTTTATTTTCAGCATTTCGATTTTAGCAAGTGCTGCAAGTCGATTGATCTCTATCACTTTAACCTAATAAAAACAAATAGGTCCAGTCTTCACGGATGATATCACGTCTACGGTTCATTGGCCAAATTGTGTAACAAAAACATGATTATTTGAATGGTAAAAAATTGGCTTGATTGAACGAGGAGTGGAGTAACGAACATAAGTCTTGGGTTCCGGTCGAGGCCAGTTTCAAATCATCTCCAAGGTCGACGTTGATCTGCCTAATGTTTTGTTCTACATAATCTTTTACTATGATTTACAAAATTTACAGAACCTATCGGTCGAGTAATCAGAAGTTACCTAAAATGTTTGTTAAATTTATTTTAACTAGATGGTTGGTCCATTTTATAAGAAACCGTCCAGGTTCGTCTGAAATGCCAATTAGGTCAAGTTTGCGTCGCTGTTTCGGTGGGGAAGGCACTGTAGCTGGTGAAATTACCAGGTTTCAGAGACTTCAATGCCTTAAGTGACAAGCGGCAGTGCAGCGCAGTTATATGTGATTAAATATTTCTTATAAATGAGTTTATTTTTGATGGGAGAGTGATTTTAGGTTAACTTGTGGTGGCAATATTAATCGAAAGAAGAATTGAAATCGGCTTTACTAACCAAACTTACGAAGGAATTGTTCCCGATCCTTTTTAACGATGCATAAAGTCGCAGCGGTAATGACAAGGTAAACAAGTCTTACCAGTTTACCTTGCTGTTGAAGGTCATCTTCGCCAAATTTGTTACTATGCGTGTCGCATCATGGGTCTATGTTTACATTTATTAATGTAAGTTTCTCATCTGATTGTAATGCAACAGCGACATTAAAATAAATATTATGGGCGTTTGCCAAATTCAGGTTATTTTGCTATAAATATGTTAAACCCCATCCATATCTCTAAAGATGTTCGCTCATTTTGACTATATTTAAAGTATATTTAGTCCATAAGTGTATCCGGATAAAAATATTTTGACTGCCTTATGACGAAGTTAACCTACAGAAATAGGTTAACTTCTTAAGTTTGACGTGTGATAGACCATTTCTTCCCTTTTACGAATCTGACATAATAAAATAAGTAGGTCAGTGGCCTGATTTCCTGCTGTATTGACAGCCAATGATGGTATTACTCATTCTGAATTAAGATTACGTACTGTTACCACTTTCCACCCTAGTTTTATTATAAAAGTCATTAATCCCTTAGTTCTTTAATATCTTTGGATCGTTAATTGACATTCGTAATTCAGCCATGTTCTTTATGACGACACATGATTCTGCAATCTATATAAATTACCATGCGCATAGGGCACGTGTTGGTCTATTTATAGAACTACAGAAGTTCTATTTGTGATTTTTGAAAAGCGTCGCATTTGATATTATTCCAATAATGAACATTGCTGTTTTCTCGGTATTTTATTATGAAAATAGGATTTTGGAAGATCTCTACATCCTCTGCTTTATGAATCAGAAGATTTGTCGTTAATTTTAAAAGTAACTGCATTGCTTCTAACGCAATTATTCGCCAAGCTTGATTATGATGATATGATGATTTTAATGACTTTGTAATGTCCGTTTACATTCAGATTAATAAATCTTATCCATTAATTTTAAGCAAACCTTTTCAACCTTTAAAGTCTTATCAAGACTTTAATTACTGTACGTGTAATTGCATGGTTTAAACCCCCTTCCACGTAGAACACGTTTCTAGAACATCAAAAGCAGTGCATATAACTGTTGTAGTAGCATCCCTGTCGGTCCAGCGGTGGGTATCGATCGGGACCTGCGCGCTCCAGGCTGCAAGCAACAGGCTGTGACGCAGTTACACCGCCGTGCCAATTCAGCGTGTGTTCTTGTTTATTTGGATGTTGGTACTCAGCTATATTTGCAAGGGGGAGTACCAACGTGAGTTGGGAAGTATCAAGAATTTGTTGGCAGTCTATTTTACTTCTTTGTTACATACGTCAACTTAATAATAACTTCACGAACCTGACTTACTTTTTGCGTTTAGGCGCTGTTCATTCAAATCAAAACAACGAGAATAGAATTATTCAATCTGTCAATGCATAAAGTATACGAACAATATTTACTTTGGTTTTATTGCATTGATAAGTTTTTTGATTTAGCTTTATGGGTATTGCTTATCGTGTTTTGCTTTTTGCGAATGAATCTAAACTAACATGAATAGACGCCCAATATTTTTTCCTCTTTATATTTAAGACTCAATCATTTATCTTGTCAAATTTTATGCTATGTGCGTAATCACTATGATAGTGGTTATGTTTTTGGCTAAATAAAATACGTAATATTATGTATGTCTAGTTTGATTGTAGATTTATAAAATTCATCTATCTTATGCACTCTGTAATTAAATACCGATAAGATGATTATGTGAAACTCGAAGCCAATAGTATGCAATTTGAGAAGCTTACGTCCCTAGTGAGTGCTATAAGCGAACATAGGCCTTCCGCTTTGAACGCCACAATGAACGACAATTGGTTATTTGCATCCACCGGTTACCTGCGACGCGCACAATGTCTGTCCACCTAGTGGGAGGCCTACCTACGCTGCGTCTTCCGGTTCGTGGTCGCCACATGAGAACCTTTCTTCCCCAACGGTTAACGGTTCTTTGAGCGATATGGCCTGCCCATTGCCACTTCAACTTGCAGATCTTGAGAGCTATGTCGGTGACCTTGGTTCTTCGGCGAATCTCCCCATTGCGGCAAAAGCGAAGCTGATGATGATGACTGATGAAAAAATCTAGTTCCTCACGAATGAAGTATTGAACAGAACATATCAGTAAACTGATAATTTCGGCTACTCGTAGGGCAAAGAACGATAAGTGATAGATTGGTTTGGACGTGCGTGTGGTACGAATACCTGTTCAAAGATTAGTGAATCGGAACATAATGCGATTGGTTGGACTTAGAAGGGTATCGATGGAGAGCAAGACTAACATATCATCATGAAACTAAGTACTTTGTCTTGTTATGTCCGAAGGTGTCCGAAGTTTCCTAAATCAGTCGGTAGGCATGAATGACGACGAGACGTAACATGAATGTTGAGGTAGCAACAGATGCATATAAGGACGTAGTTTATTTGCACCCGATTCTCTATTCTTTCTTCAGCGTCTGTTTTGTTTGTCCAATGTGTAAGTAGACAATTATATTCAAGACGACATCAATCTAGACACTTGACGATTTGTGGGTTAACTAGCTAAGGTCAACAACACGGGTTTATTGACATGTTGTTTGGAACTTTCGACCCATCTAGTGATATAGCCAACATTATCATGTTGTTCCCTATCGTTCGCGGTAGTTGTCAGATATCAATTAGACAATTTTAAACGAATCTTCTATGTGTCGTTCAGTTTTCGAATTATGAACCAATGCTTCAATGCGCTGCCATTATAGTGTGCATGATATATTATACAATGCATGGAAATCATTAAATTTGTCATCATCATTATGTTTTTGTCTTTCTGTCTCTATGTTCACGCGTTATCTCTTTCAATAAGTCATATGTTGCCATGGAATTCCGCAGAGTATAGTATCTCTCGGTTGCGACATCATGGCTTAAAAGGCCTAAAAGACTGAAGTAATATCAAATATCTTCTTGAAGCCAAAGTCCTTGTGTAACCTAAATCTTCGACCACCAAGGACATTATGACGTAGCCATCGCAGCCTTTGGTTATAAATAAAACGGCGTTTATATTTTAGCAGTATTCGTCAATTTCTACAAGGTCAACCGAGATGACTAATCAGAGTTGCCAAGTAACGTTATCTTATTACGTAATGGTAATATATGGTCATGCGGTGTTGTGATCTATGAATAACTTTCCAAATTACTTAGTTTCTCAGTTTTTCATTGTTCCGGAAACCAAGGATCGTGTCTGTTTCTTCTGCAACTGTTTCTACCTATTAGTAAATGGTTTGGTGGCTTTTGTAATTTTACAGGTATCTCTTTATCGGTCTAACGTTTTGTCAGATTGTAGCCTCTCGGTCTTCTGCACTCTTGTTTTACGGCTACAAAATTATTTGAAACCAAGCGCTGATTTCAGTGTTCTCTAGGTTAAACTCCTGTTTGGATTGAAACCATGGTATCCTTAACGGCTGACAACTCTTTTTCAATGATATTCTGTTCTGAGGTAACACTTCATACCAACAAATATCTAAGAACTGATTTTGCTGTGGTTGCGTTATTTATAGTTTCTATGCGGTTGGCAATTTCCGTAGCCTCACTCTTGGTTGTGTACATCGCACGGAGTATTAGGTACTGATAACTGTCGTTAAATATCTTGTGAATATAATTGGTTTTCGGTTACTTTATGTTTGTGCCGATGGTAATATTTTATTAACTATGAAAAGTGATGTGATTCATATCCATTTCCAAAAGAAGAAGTAATACACCCACTATTTATCAACATATTTTGGCTCAAATGGTTCAGGTGATATTGTCATTTCTAGAAAACTGTTGTCTTTTGATTGTCGATTAAAAGTTTTCAGCAATGTTGGTCATTATCAGTACCGTTTATTTCTAAATGTCAACTACTCACCACGTCAGGTTTGAAAATACCTAAAGAAAATATATTACGCGGTCGCGAACTGCTCATCAATATTATCTTGTTTTAGCGGAAAATTAGACGCTTGGTCAGACGATTAGAACTTCCATCCAAAATAAGAAATGTCGAATATTCTCAACTTCAAATTCTCACCGTTGTTGCTGATAAGACTGATAACTGATACGTAGATTTGTACTGTGTTGCACATAAATTGAACACTCATTTTAAACCCTATGTGCTTGAGATAAGCATCATATACCGTCATCATTTCTTATGTAATACCAAATAGTGTTTTGTTTATTTACGTATTTACTAACAAGTCGAGGACGCGACGAGTGAGACTCGACGGAAAGCGACTTGTACTGCCGGTCACTTAACCATGAACATTTGATGCTAGTAGGTAATTTCTTCGACTGCAGTGATCATCACACCAGAATGACAACGTTTACATACTTTTGATTTTCAGCAGAATATCTGACACTGGTATTGTTGGGTAATCCACCTGGTACACACGAAAGGGTTCAAACTCATTATCACCCATTTTACCTCATCCACTGGATGGTTATTCATCTTGGATGGAACGCTAACTAACTTTTATACTTCCAAAGAGGATACGGAGCTTGACCGGTTGTATTGACTTAACAATATGTACAAGATATTATATGATCTAGCCAAACTGATTTAGGCGAAAAGAAAAGAAGAATCTTCTATACTATAATAAAACTCAAAGATCACTTTTTCTGTACATTGAATATTTTTCCAAAATTTCTATGGGGGGGTACTATACTATCGACATAGAGGCCAAAACAATTTTTTTTGGAATTATTGTCTGTCTGTCTGTCTGTCTGTCTGTCTGTCTGTCGTTCTGTTCGTCCAGGTATCATTTGAAAACCCGTGGATGGATTTTGATAGGACTTTCACTGATGTGTTGTGTAGAAGTCAAGGTATAAGTTGGTATATAAAACATCACGCTATGTTTCATAGGGGCTAAGAAGTGAAACATTACTTGCACATATTACCACGTAATTTCCTTTGTATGTGAATAGGGTAATTATAGACTGATCAGTTAATCATTAAGATATGTATTATTACGCTATATACAATAGGGACTGAGCAGACATTTAGTTTGCATAAGATATAGCATTGGCGAAGGGTCAATTTTTGTAAGGGGTAAGCCGGTCCGGTACACCCAGGACATTTTCATTAGATTTCTGTTCATGAAATTTTAATGAAACTCCCCAAGTCCAGGTAGTGTATAGATAGGTGTTGTAGTAATCCAATACCTATCCGACTGTAAAGTCGCAACAATAAAAGATGCGAGCCGAAAAGCTTAGAACTTTCATTATCGAATATCATTAGACAGTAATTTACGATGTTAGCGTGATTTACATTATGAACAGCGCCATCTATCGGTGAAATTGAACATACAATCACATAGAACTTTAATCTATTATATCAAAGAAAGTCGTGTTAGTTACACTATTTATAACTCAAGAACGGCCTAACCGATTCGGCTGAAAATTGGTGGGGAGGTAGCTTAGAACCAGGAAACGGACATAGGATACTTTTTATCCCGGTAGGTTAAGGTTAAGCAACGTTAGGTAAGGTTATTAAATAGATGGGTGAACCGATTTGTATGAAAGTGTGCATATCGGGTAGGTCTGAGAATAGTTCATACAGTTTATTTCATACCGCTAGTTTAAGGTTAAGCTACATGAGGCAAGGTCATTAAATAGATGGGTGAACCGATTTGTATGAAATTTTGTGTGCATATCGGGTAGGTCTGAGAATAGGCCATAAAGTATATTTCATGCCACTAGGTTAAGGTTAAGCAATATAAGGAAAGGTCATTAACTAGAGGGGTGAACCGATATGTATGAAATTTTGTGTGCATATCGGGGAGGTCGGAGAATAGGTCATAAAGTATATTTAATGCCGCTGATACCATGATTGACGAGGATATATAGAACGAGAGGAGGGTGCAAGAGCGGAGAAAGAGGGAGAGGGGATTCGAGGAGGGGGTGATGGGGAGATGGATCGGGAGAGTTAGGTGGAGTAAGGGGGGAGTGAGAAGGAGCAAGTTCGTAGAAGAGAGAGGGGGAGAGGGGATAACAGGGAGAGGAAGAGGGGGAGTGTGACGGAAACCGAAGCGGGAGGGGGAAAGAGAGAGGAGAGAAATAGCATATAATTAGATTTTTTTAGATTTTATAAGAGAGAGAGATATGGAGAGAGATAAATTTAGGGAGGAGGGAGAAAAGGGGAGCAAAACGTAATAAAAGCTCGGGCGGAGCTGCACGGGTCAGCTAGTCTATAATATAAAAGAAAGTCGTGTTAGTTACACTATTTATAACTCAAGAACGGCTCAATCGATTTGACTGAAAATTTGTAGGGAAGTAGCTTAGGACCAGGAGACGGACATAGGATACTTTTTATACCGGTAGGTAAAGGTTAAGCAACATAAGGCAAGGTAATTAAATAGATGGGTGAACGGATATGTATGAAATTTTGTATAGGTCTGAGAATAAGTCGTAAAGTATATTTCATGCCGCTGATACCATGATTGACGAGGATATATAGAATGAGAGGAGGGTGCAAGAGAGGACAGAGAGGGAGAGGGGATTCGAGGAGGGGGTGAGGGATCGGGGGAGTTAGGTGGAGCAAGGGGGGGGGGATGGAGCAAGTTGGGAAAGAGAGAGGGGGGGGATAGGGTTCAGAGAGGGGACAACAGGGAGGAAGAGGGGGAATGTGACGGGGACCGATGCGGGTGGGGGAAAGAGAGAGGAGAGAAAGAGCATAGAATTAGATTTTTCTTATAATAGAGAGAGAGAGAGATGTAGAGAAATAAATCAAGGGAGAAGGGTGAAAAGGGGAGCAAAATGTAATAAAAGCGCGGGCGGTGTGGAAGCAAAGATTGGCCGCTGTGGTCGTATCCGTTTGTTGTCCGTGGTACCCCCAGTGGTTCCACGGACAATTTTTTTTGTCTGTGGTACCACTGGGGTACTACGGACAACTCCGTGGTACCACCAGAGATAAATTAATTAGATTTAAATAATATTTCATTATTTTCGTTCATTTTGTAATCGTTTACTTGTTACCTTAGTTGGACTGTTTGTATTGCACAACATTACACATATACTAGAATCAAAATTACACTAGAGATATGGTATTGAGTAATAAAAGTAAGTAGAATTACCAGGTTAGCATAAGACTTTTGGAGGAGTCTTCACGTTTTGTGATATCCAGAGTATGTCTGGCTTACTAGTTTTGATTGGTGTCGCGAATCAAGAGGTGAGGGCCGGGAGGGTAACGGATGTATCAAGAGGCGAGATATCCTTGTATCTTGTGCTTCCCTGGTACTTCTGCAATATATATGTTAGCTACTACTCAATAGGTACCACATCCTCAGTAAGTACATCCTGGACGTAGTTAAAAATTATATTGGATATTGGATTGGAGGTGGACTTGAGGACTCTTCCTTAGGTCCTATACTTCCCTGGTACTTCTAGTATAAACATGCTAGCTCTAAACCACATTCATAAGGCACAAGATTATGCACCTTCTAAGTATTTTATGCTACCCGTACTTCCGGTAATAATTTGTCGATTTTATTACTCAGTACCTACCACATCTCTACTAAGTACTAAGTAAACAATTAGAAAATGAATGAAAATAATGAAATACTATTCAAATCTAATTATTTTATCTCTGGCGGTACCACGGAGTTGTCCGTAGTACCCCCAGTGGTACCACGGACAAAAAGAATTGTCCGTGGTACCACGGACAACAAACGGTCGTATAGATAGGCCAGGACGACATTATTTTTATTTATGTGACTGGGACATACTTGCACACAGAACTGACGGACCGCTATTCGCGACTGTGATTTTTTAAAGGTGAATACGGGGATAGTACAATAAATTCAGTGCCGTTAGCTTACTATAACGACCCGAGACTGCGATGTGACACGTTTACAGAAAAAAAATATTATACTCATTCGCAAATTGTTCCTACACCCGATGATTTTTTTTTTGTTATTTACCTACGCTTATCGTAAGTACTTTGTTTCGTATACATCTATTTGCTACCCTTTTTACAGAAATATATTCATTTTTGTAAAAATATGGACTTATCTTTGAAATACGCCAAAATATGGAAAATAAGAATTGCATTTTCTCATTCCAAATATCATGATTCGTGAAGAAAACAACATACTGAGCAAAAACTATTGAAATTAAAAATATGTATTTACATATAAATCCGGTTCCTAGTAATCATAGTCTGTGAACATTTCGTTCGCTTTGTGTTTAATCATTAAGTACCTAGATAATACAATATACAATTAATCATTTAAACGTCTACATTTATGTATGTATGAGTTTTTGTAATATTATAATTGTATTTATGTGTGAAATTAATGTAATTAAATACAATGAATTTAGACGTTTATTTTCTTTTAAAATATTGGTTTCAATAGAATGTTATGCAGTGGGAATACCGATGGAATAATAAACCTTAGAAATATTACTACGTATTTGTTCTTTGTCTATTATAATAAACTTCATTTTGGCTCTTTATACATATTATTCTATCACAATCTTCGTGTTTTTATAATCTTATTTCTCAAGTTTTATCTACCTCTACTGTTCCATAGCTATTAGGTATATACGTAATATATTCATAATCTATTGGTGGTGGTTAAGAATCGGGCCCGGTAAATCACCGGAACGCACTTCGACCCAGTTGGATCCATTGTGCATGCCCTGGCCCTTACTCTGTTGCTGGCGCACAGTGTTTCATGGGACCAAAAAAATTTCCCTCTCCTGTTTATTGCTTTAATCGATCAAGGTATGCATTTAAAATGCACGAGTAAAACACCCAGGTGTCAAATTCAAATACTTTTTTTTATAAAAAATATAGAAAATTACGTGAGCGTTAACTTATAAAAAATAAATTTAATTCTGAAAACGTAACTATCCAAGATATTTATTTTAAATAAATATTGTCTAATAAAACGTCATTGGACGCATGTTTTCCCTTTTTTATTTTTGGAAAAACCCTTCTGGATTTTGAGTTATTAATTCTTTTCATATTTTCGTAATTATTTTTTTTCTTCCTAAAAACGGAAAAGTGGGACTTGTGACTAGCACAGGAAGATAGCTCTTAAAAAGGCCTATCGATAATAAAAATACCATGTTCCACTTCCGCGGCCTTTGGAAGATATAGACCATTCTGTTCTAAGGTCAAATTATACAGTATAGGGTTGTCGCAAAAGGTCACTCAATTTCTTAAAAAAGAAATAAGTAGGCGTAAGTACTTCCGTTTAAGTAATAAAAAAATGTCACTGACATAGTTATCGTGTAGTACGCCTGAAATTATAGTCAAGATGACAAAGAAAAGCATTCAAAAAATATGTAATCACGATATTTCAGGCATTTGACAAGTACAGTCAGTACAGGTGGTGCAGTCCTCATCATCATTTCTCAATCGTGTACCAACATGAGGGTGGCGCTCTCGAGTCCCCTTTCCATTAAGGTCTCCAGTTGGGGCTTGGATGAACAGCCTCCAGCAAAAATGGTAAGCCCCTGCTGAGGCAAAGAAGTATCACGGGACTTATTCAACTCCATGATAACAAATAAATTCTGCGTTACCGGGTAAGCTATCGTGCCACCAAATAATAAAAATACGTAATAGATAGCTAGAACAACATAAGCCCGAAGGCATTTATGCGTATGGAAGTACGCAGGTTAAGTTATTATGTATATTTGTGGAGTTTTAGGCAGTGAAAACTGTTCCCGCCTTCACCACGTGGAGGTAATCCCCCAGCTTATGTAGGAACCTATCACAAAAAACGGCCTGCCAAGCAAGCAATTTAATTTAACATATTAATGTAAAAAACTATTGTTGAAAACAAAATTAATTAAGGTCAAACAGTATGACAACCCTAACACAATTTTTAAAAATTAAATTTCTCCCAAAGGCCGCAGAAGTGGAACATGGTTTTTTTATTATTGGTAGACCTTTTTAAGAGCTATCTTTCTGTGCTAGTCACAAGTCCCACTTTTGAGTTTCTAAGGAGAAAAAAAGGAGAAAAAATAATAACGAAAATCTGAAAATAATTAATAACTAAATATCCAGAAGTGATTTTCCGAAAATAAAAATAGAAAAACATGCACTTTAGGATGTTTTATCAGGCTATATTTTTTTAAAATAACCAACTTGGATAGTTACGTTTTCAGAATTAATTTTATTTTTTATATGTTAAAGGTCATGTAAAGTTCAATAATTTTTATAAAAAAAAGTATTTGAATTTGACACCTGGGTGTTTTACTCGTGCATTTTAAATGAATACCTTGATCGATTAAAGCTATAAACAGCAGAGGGAAATTTTTTGTTCCCATGAAACACTGTGTGGCGTGTCGAAAAGTTCCCTCAGGTACGCAACGATTGCGCCAGCCGGGAGCTGTACATAATCATCTGGTGTAGGTTGGGCTACCCCCAGATGACCCAATCTACGTCTCGCAAGAGCGTCGTACCTACTTAATATATTACAACGTAACATGCGGTAACAGCACAGTGGGCTAGCGCTTGCCTTGGAAACAAGGTGCGCAGGTTCGAACCGCGGCTCGCACCTATGATTTCTTTAATGAATCATGTGCGAATCATCTTTGTGCGATTGTTACTAGCTTTCGGTGAAGTAAAACATCGTGAGGAAACCCGCATCTCTGAGAAAGCCTAACTGCCTAATTAGCTCTCGAGTGACGTGTGAAGTCCGCCAACCCGCAGTTGGCCAGCGTGGTGGACTGTGGCCTAAGCCCCCTCATCTTGAGGGGAGGCCCGTGCCCAACAGTTGGACATAAAAAAGGGCTGGTATAAAAAATAATTATTAATTAATTATAATAAATAACGTAAATAGTATAATATATTATTAACAAATTGAAAAATGTGTGTAGTTTGTCTATCTAATGGCGTCACCATTCAAGCAGACGCGTGCGAGATACGGCACCGAAGTGTATAGCATTATATATACCCTTGTGTATAACGTGTATAACGTTATATATACCATTTGGGTTATCATCCGTGTTAGAGGTTTCAGACGAATTTCCTTAATATACTACTTACTATTTATAATTCGCTCATCCGTCGTTCTCTGAAATCTTAACAAACATATCTGAACAAACCCGATTCCTAGAATAAAAAAAAACAAGTAAACATGTACTGGTCCATGCTTTGTCTGGACGCGCCACGCTTGCTACACATGATGCGTACACAGGACTGTCACGAACTTCAAGTAATTTTGTGGTGAATAGGCTAAGCAGGGACAGCTCAGTGGGCGAGCGCTTGCCTTGGAAAACAACGTGCGCAAGTTCGAACCCTACGCCTCTGATTTCTTTAATGTGCAAGGTTAAGCTGCGATATTCTGTAAGGTCGAATTATTTTCAAAAAACATACATTGCCCTTGACATTGAAATAGAATACCGTTTTACTACCCTTGAATGATTGAAACGACTTGATGCGACCATGATACGGTCTGCGAATGTGGCGAAAAACTTAAACTTTTGCGTGTCGACATCTCGAAACCAGATGAACCGGAATGCTTCTGACTGAAACCTAATTAGGAGGAGTATCGACCGGATCAAAGGGGCTGTTATGTTTTTATGTGCATGCACATAATGGTCGACTACTAAACTCGGCAGCCTTGGACGCAAAAATAACTAAGATTGACGTGCATGCACTATTAATTAATCTTTGCACTTTATAATGTCTTCAAAGCTGAAAATATTTTATGAAAAAAAGAGGAAGGTACTTAGTCGCATACGTAGATTAAAATTTAAATCTGACGTCATCGATATATAATAAGTAACTAAGTCTAAATAATATATCGATGTCCGACGTAAACGAGGCGTTAGAAGTTTGACACACACTATGTCAATCTGTCTATTTGGTTATTTATTCACTAGCTGACCCGCGCAGCTCCGCCCGCGCTTTAATTACATTTTGCTCCCCTTTTCTCCCTACTCCCTTGATTTATCTCTCTCCATCTCTCCCTCTTATAATAAAAATCTAATTCTATGCTATTTCTCTCCCCTCCCGCTTCGGTCCCCGTCGCACTTCCTCTGCCCGTTGTCCTCTCTGAACCCTCTTCCTCCTCTCTCTTCTCCGAACTTGCTCCCTCTCACTCCCCCCCCTGCCTTGCTCCACCTAACTCCTCCGATCACTCACTCCATCACCCTCCTCTCGTTCTATATATCCTCGTCAATCATGGTATCAGCAGCATAAAATATACTTTATAACCTGTTCTCAGACCTATCCGCAAAATTTCATACATATCGGTTCACCCGACTTTCATGCACGTAACTCAGAGGTTCTCAGATTTTGTTTTGCAAGGCGTTGCGAACGTTCGACACTCGACTCTCGTGCGCGTACCTGAGAGTTTCTCTGATTTTGTTCAACAAGGCGTTGTGAACGTTCAGGTGAAGATTCTCCCATACGACGTATTCTTGCTGCCCGTGCTTGAGAACTATGTTTAGAAAGTTGAGACCTGGCTCTCTTAGACATTTTCAAATGTTTAAGAAAATGCTAACAGCGTGTAATATTCTAGCCCTGAAAAGAACTGTTGTTTAGCCCTGAAAAGAACTGTTGTTTAGCCATGAAAAGAACAGTTGGTTAGCCCTGAAAAGAACTGTTGGTTACCCCTGAAAAAATCTGTTGTTTAGCCCTGAAAAGAACTGTTGATTAGCTCTGAGAAGAACTTTTGCGTAGGTGTAGTTTTAAGAAAGAAATCTAAAAAAAATCGAGAGGGAGCCGACCTCGCGTCTGAGCCGCGCGGGTTACCTACTCATAGATCTAAACTCCCGCATGCGCACCCCCGCCTTGGTGACGCTCACTTCGCAACGGGCCGTGCAGCAGAAATCGTAATATTTTAATTTCGCCATAACATCAAAACCAAATGTCCAATTTTAATCATTCAAAGACCAAATATTATCTACATAAACTGTACTTAATGATGAAATAATTTATTTCGATAAGGATAAATGCGCGAAGGTAAAATAAATGCGTTTAAATGTAGTCCAAACAAAATTCAAGATTTTTAAATAAAAAAATGGTTGTTGGGCCTCGACATTGATAGTGTGCCGCGGACTTTTTTGTAGATATTTATAAGATCTACAATTAATTAGAACATTTTATGGTCCTATCTCTTATAGTTTAGGCAGCGTACGCAAAAAAAGTAACTTTTCTGGTTGATTTTTTACACCTTGTGTCCGAAAAATCCCAAATATCTTACGGAACCCTATTTTTTTCCAAAATAAAATTTGGCCTATGTTACTCGTGGATAATGTAGCTTTCGAATGGTGAAAGAATTTTTAAAAACGGTCCAGTAGTTTTTGAGCCTATTCATTACAACCAAACAAACAAAGTTTTCCTCTTTATAATATTATTATTATTTGGCCTATGTTACTCGTGGATAATGTAGCTTACGAATGGTGAAAGAATTTTTAAAAACGGTCCAGTAGTTTTTGAGCCTATTCATTACAACCAAACAAACAAAGTTTTCCTCTTTATAATATTAGTGTAGATTATAATATTTTTTGGTATATTTATTTATTATTGTTGTTTGGTCCAGCCACATCACTGTGATTCATCATCATCATTGTGACATCATTTCGTAAATGTTTCTATAATAGGTAAGTATATGTTATTTGATTTGTACCTACTGCGCATTGAAATGAAACTATTTTTAACCGGCTTCAAAAAGAAGGTTCTCTATTCGACGCGTATGTATGTAATATTAATAATAATGCGTAATATTAATATATGTTAGTCTATGTGGGCTTCTAAACAAATTTACTTATATTTATTTAGCAAGTATGTATATCTTATGTATGTATGTATGTTTGTCCGCGGATTTCTCAGAAACTACAAGTCCGATTTCGAAAATTATTTTTGCAATAGTATTATTCAACTTAGGGTAGAGTACAAGTTTCATCAAAATCGGTCCAGTAGTTTAAGAGATGTAAACTTTTTATGTTTTCAGTAAGTTACTGTAACATAGAGGTTCGAGTTGCGTGATAGTTAGTGCTGATACCTATCTTGATAAAATAAAAGTCACTAAAAAGTGTTAAATAAACTATTTAAAATAAAAATAAAAACCGACTTCAAAGTAAATTATCTAAAAAGCATAAAATAACGAAAATATATTGAAGTCGGTGTCAGCTGGTGCTAGTGTTAGTTAACATGATGTGCTAGCACCGACTTCAATATATTTTCGTTATTTTATGCTTTTTAGATAATTTACTTTGAAGTCGTTTTTTTTAAATAGTTTATTACGGATTGTATGGCGATATAATCCAGAAAAATGGTTTCATTTCAACTACCTACGCGCCATCATGTAGCAAAAGAAATATTTGTCAATCGGTAAGATCTTATTCGGTGAAGAAGCTATTGTATACTTAAGTACCCTGTTTTTCTTAACATAATCAAAATCGGAACAAATATATGAACACATGAGTGATGATGGCTGACTGTTGACCAGGCGAATACAATTGGTAGGGTTGAATAAGACATTGAATATGAATACTGATGTTCTAGTACGGGTTAGTGAAATCGACCAAATTGTCAGTTTGCTCCATACATTTCACACCAGCGCCTCTACCGGTAACTATTAAAAACTAGTATAAATAACCGTAGAGAAGCGTACCATTACAATCGTAATTTTATTAATGTGACAGTATTTATTTAGCCATTGACCCGGTAAACGTAGCACGGACAGACTATAAATACGAGTGCGTTACCGGCGTCATCTATTTGTGTACAACGCGAGATAACAATATTAACATTCATAATAAAATAACATCAGATTGACTCACTGAACTGATTGCTCATAGGGTTTTTTTTAATAAGTCCAAACATAATGCAGCAATTATGTATACGCGACACCAGCTCGAGCAAACAGCTTTAAATTCCAAACTTCATATTTTTCAAAAGATCTGGGTATAATAATAAGATATCCTCTTTATTATCGACTATCTTATAACTGGGGTCCTAGTTATTATACTATGTTACATAAGTTATCGAATATTGTCGCGGGGTCACAGATTAATCGTTGGCACTGCGTGCGTTGTGCCCTTCTGGCACGGGTCGTGATAGTATCTTATCTTCTTCAGCCATATCTTGGTACATCTGTGGACATAGGCCTGTTCAAACCTCTACAAAATCAGCAAGATCTTCTGGAATTCGTTCCGTAGATCCTGCGTCTTCGTCATCCATTCGTTTTTCGCTTATTCGTACTCTCAGTTCATCAACTCATCGTTTTCGTGTGACCACGGGGTCTCGTGCTGTTTTTGTTCGCAAACATTACTTCCGCTCCACAATTTCCTGCACCATTCATTTCTTTTCTTATGGTGAAAGGATATTCTAAGCTCATAGCCCCTTTTCGTGACTGAAATCTCTAAAAACTTCCCAAGAAGTTCAGAGTTCTTCATTCAGTAAGAACTTTACTACTTAGTCTAGATAGTATAGTAACCGTTCAAATAATTGAATTTCCAACATTTTATTTCAACGAAACTTCGATAAGACATAATTAATAGTCTATTGGTGATGATAACTTCGATGGTGTACAGTTCAACGGCCGTACACTTTCTTCGACGTTGCGACCTGACTGCTGTAAATGCATTAATTATTGTAATAAGATAGAAAAGAGCCTTAATCAGCAGGTTGAATAGAATAAGCAGCCCGAAATGGTAATATGGCTTGAGTCGTCGAAGAGCTAAAAGATAAACTCACTGTTTTGTTCTAAAAACCTACATACTGTATCCTTCACGGAGACCCCCGAATTCGGGTCGTCACGATAATCAACCGTCAACCGTCATTGCCACGAAACCCTTATTATCGTCAGCCTTATTGAACTTTTAACTATAATTTTATACATAGTCAAATATTTGATGGACGTACTGAAGACTATTAATAGTTTAATTAAAGAGTGGTTTATCACAATTGATTAGCAGTGTCACATGAGCAAAGGTTAAAATATCGACTCGAGATAACTTGCAAATATGTGTTGGTTGTGTATGCGGTACCGGAGGAAGCTTCCACTTGGTATAATACTCCAGCTTCAACAGTCTGTCATAACTTGCAAACGCTAGTACTTAGCAGGCTTAAGTGCTATGTTAATACAAGTAATAATCGTATATTTTATGACATCCCAAATGAAATAGAGGAATATGCTTCTTCGCGCCATATTAAAGGGTATTTGTTGTCAAAGCTTTTTTCTATCATGCAAATATTCAATTTTTTATGATGTATTATGAATACTTGAATAGTGGTAGGTACTACAAATGTGGTGTAGTATCGTGTATGTCAGTGGCGTGCAGAAAATACAAGACTGTCTACCCTCCAACTTATCTGAATGAATTTCCGTCCCTAATAAAAATATTTGAGTATGCACATTAAAACATCATATAGCTTAAGAACTCGCGGACATTTTGGCAATTAGCATTTTAGCCTACCCTCCTGACATAAATGTGTGTGGACTCTGCTAATGTGGTAGTATGGGCTCCCACACATAACTGCGATGCGATGCGATGCGGCGCCGCATCGTAGGAACTTGTATCGAAAATTCATTTGTTTCTCGCAGATATTTGCGATGCGATGCGAATTCGCAGTTATGTGTGGGAGCCCTATGGTAATTTGGTAGTTTTGGTAGTATAAGAGACGTGTTCCTTAACAGCTGGCCTTTTAGGAAAGCTAAGAGTCACACAACGAGCTATGGAGAGCTATGCTCGGAGTTTCTTTGCGCGACTGAATCCGTAATAAGGAGATTTACCGAAGAACTATAGTCACCAACATAGCTCTCAGAATCTGCAAGTTAAACTGGAAATGTGCAGGTCACATCGCTCGTTGAACCGATAACCGATGGGGAAGAAAGGTTCCACCTAGTGGCGACGCAGGTTTCCCACTAGGTGGACTGACTACATTGTGTGCGTCGCAGGCAACCGGTGGATGCAAATAGCCAATTGTCGTTCATTGTCGCGTTCCAAGGGGGGAGGCCTATGTTCCGCAGTGATGTCTTCCGTCTGGTGATGTGATGTGGTAGTAACCCTTGCAATGGTGTGTTTATCTGCAGTGAGAGCAGCATGTTCGTGTCCCGTCGCCGCTGGATCCTGAAGACGTGCGGCACTACGACGCCGCTGCGCTGCGTGCGCGCGGTGCTCTCGTTGGCGCGCGACGTGGCGGGCCACTCGCGCGTCCACAACGTGTTCTACTCGCGGCGAGAGTTCGCCCGCCCCGCCGCACAACTCCAGCCGCACGATAACTTCGACTCTGAGGTTAGTCTGTACAGGTTTCCCATGGGGGTTTTTCCCTCTATATTTAGGAGAAAATAACATTTGTCGGGATTTCTTAGAGGTATACTATTTATGAACCCTGCGTCCGGGGCTCTAAATAATGGGCGACTAGGTAGTTTTCTTTCTTTTATTTCTTTGCGTGACAGAATCCGTAATGAGGAGATTTGCCGAAGAACCAAGGTAACCGTTGGGGAAGTAAGTTTTTGAGTGGCGACCGGAAGAAGCAGCGTAGGCAGGCCTCCCCTTAGGTGGACCGTAAACATTGTGCGCGTCGAGGCAACTGATGGATGCAAATGGCTAACTCATCAATCATTCAATATGGTGTGAAGGGCACTTTAGCTGGTGAAATTACCGGCTGCGGTGACTGCTTACCACCCGGTGGGCTGCATGCATACCGCCTTCCTTGGTAGTAGGTAATAAAAACCGGTCTCCGACGGTGTATTGAAAAGCAAGCTCCTCCAAGATAGCCCCCCACTCAACCCAACGGAGAACCCACGTTCCCCTCTCATTTGCGACAGCCGTGGGGGTTGTAAATTGACAAGAATCCCACATACCCCGGCTGACCCCACATGGTCCCGGGGACCTTTTGAAGGTCTTTCCGCGAAAAAACAAGAAAGGACATTCCATATTAAGTTGTTCTCATTGAGGCTCTTATCATTTCGACCTTAGAAGTTGTCACATCTATCTGTCAACGCGGCCATTATACCGCGCCAAGTACCTAAAATAAACTTATACAGGGTGTAAGGGACCACGTACCGAACGTTTATATAAGATTTCAAATAAGTTACAACATTACAGAAACCATTTATATGGAAAATGACAAATGACTAACTTTTCGAGCATGTAATGAATGCGTGCGGAATAATGTTTATTTTTTAAATTACATTGCTAATTTTGCACAATTAAGTAATTTATTGTTTTTAAATTGAAATTAGACCTTTATTATTATACCAATAACGATGTTATACAAATTTTATTTAAAACAAGCGGCATTATTTTTTTGGAAATTCATGAATAAGCCGATGAAAATTTCATCACAAGAATGTTCAGTATCATGTACTGGATCCCTGCAGGATTAGCACGATTTGCCAAGACTTCGTAATCTTGACAGTTCGGTGTGGAGTATGACGTAGTTATCGACCCAGCTAATACCGAAAATGACGTTTCTACATCGATAACTACGTCATACTCCACACCGAACTGTCAAGATTACGAAGTCTTGGCGAATCGTGCTAGGACTGCTGGTATCGGTTGTAGGTACGATGTCCCTTACACCCAGTATACTTACAATATAATTGTTTTATCAAACTGAGTCAGTGGACATGAACACTGCTTTCATTATAATGTAGTCTATCAACGCGAAACAATTGACTTTTGAACTCGAACGTTCCTGGAATAAACGTATCGAGCTGTTCGTGTTAACATTGTATCTATTCGGTGAATTGATATTGATATACGCAGATAAAAGCTTTGATGTCATGTTATGAATAAGAGCTGTGCCGTTCCGCGCACACCATAATAATGGTAACACTGCTGACTTCCTGCCACCAATGATATTATAAACCATAGATATTTTGTATCCATACTAATCCACGCCAAAAAATATGCCCATGTAATTAAAATATTTTTCCATATGATCCTTTTTTTTTTCTTTTTCTAATTATATTATCCCACTGCTGGGCAAAGGTCTCCCCATGACCATCCATGAGGTGAGTCATTTCACACCAAACCTTCTTAAATGCGTCTAAGTCCTCACGCCAACGTTTTTTTGGCCTGCCCCGACGGCGACGTCCATCCTTCGGCACCCATTGCGTGACAACTTGGGCCCATCTATCCGCCTTTATCTGACAAATATGTCCCACCCAATCCCACTTCAGTCTGTCAGCTATTTTCCCTACATCGGCAATTCCTGTTTGGGAACGTATACGCTACGTTCCATCACCCTTTGGCAGACCTTGAGCATGATATTCCTTCCCTAATATTTACCTTGTGCAGTAAGGTCAAGGTGGGGAAGTCCGCAGTGTGACCAGATTAAAATTGATCATTATGCTAGCCACCATGCCAAATTCTGCTAAATTCTGCTAAACATTTTGAAAAAATGCTAAGATCCTGCTAATTCATGTTTATTGCCTACATTACCCATCGAAAATCAATAAAAACACTAAAATGTATAAAAAATATTAAATAATTTTATAAGAGCAGGATTATTAACTGACTGGTGACTGTCCAGAATGTCCAATAATACTTTTTTTGTGCTATTATAGGAATATATGTATCTTCTAAAACCTTTATAACTAAAAGACA
Source organism: Furcula furcula (assembly GCA_911728495.1). Taxonomy (NCBI): domain Eukaryota; kingdom Metazoa; phylum Arthropoda; class Insecta; order Lepidoptera; family Notodontidae; genus Furcula; species Furcula furcula. The sequence continues at coordinate 20,720,717 of OU452259.1, read as the reverse complement.
TGTCAAACTTGAACCTTATTTGATATCACATGCTTTATAAAAAGCAGTATTTATCACGTGGTTTGTGGAACTATCCAAGTAAAATTCTGCTAAAATTCTGCTAAGCCCCAAAATGAGGGCTCAATTCTGCTAAAATAGCAGAATTCTGCTAAATATGGTCACACTGGAAGTCCGTCGATGGGGAAAGTTCGTACACCGACTCGTAAGACTCTTTTTTGAATTGCTAGGAAGACGAGAGGCCAGTCGGTAAAGCGATGTTACCATATAGTTCTATGATTAAATTGTAGATGGCATTATGTTACAATCAAAGCAAAAAACACGGCCATTTTATTTTTTGTAGTCGACAAGTTAAAACCCGAGTGAGTTGTGCCGTGATTTTAAATTCAGTTACATGTGAATTATAACGGATTTTAATGGTTTTTATTGGTAAGTGGCCAGCTTTTATTACGTTTTATCGCTACATTAGATTAAAATGTGACATAAAGCTACGTATACGGCATTATTTGTTGTTATGCAATTCTAACCTCTAAATTAAATATTGGGGTAAGATCGTCTAGAATTGAAGGGAAAGTTCGTCACATGCCGATCTTGCCCCAAAGCAGAAATTGTAAACATTTTTATTTAAAAGTTTGTAAGATAAAAACTTAGTATTAAGTAGTAAGTAAGTAGGTATATAAGTATTTATATGTATGTTTTATATATTGCTTATAAAAACTACTTTTGGTGAATTGTAATTCATCTAATAAGGCTACTTCGTTAAATATATATTATGATATAGTAAAAAAGTCATAGATCTGATTTAAACAGTTAGTTTTATTTTTCAGGTACTTTAGGTATTTTCTCATAAAATGACTCGAAACTACAAAAGAAAAACAAACAAATCATCGTACACCAAAGAAAAGTATTTATAACATACCAAGAATGACAATCATGGATCATGTCATGAATAAAAGGTGCAAGTCAACTACACTTGGAAGTCGTTGTGTTGTTTTGAATAAGAAAAATATTTTTTTTAAGTAGGTATTTACTTATATGGTACAATTCCTTGCGCATTTATGTAACATAAATAAGTTTATAATTCATTATGTAACAATTTATGCATAATCCATATTAAACTACATGTTTAGTAACCGTTTACTTGTTTTGTTTATTGTAAAAAAATATATATCCTCCTTTTTTAAAGTCGGTTAAAAACAAAGTTGCAGTTGACTACCCCTTCCCTTGCAAATATGACGGACTTAGCCTCCTGTTTGGTTTTATTGCAATAAATTATGACTGCTACCTTCTATCCTAATGTTTAAAGCATATATTTGTCTAACATTCATTTTTAAATATTTATTGAATACGGGTTGCTCAGAAATCTCTCAAATTACATAAAATTATTGCTCGTGACGGAGTTTTCCCCAAATTTAGGGAAAGTCCGTCAACTTACTTCGTTTTAAAAAACATGTTTATTTTCAGTCTGTTAACAGTTACATGGGGGTTTGAAGAAGTAAATGATTAAAAATTAATTTGCAGTCATCATTAATAATTAATACATTTAATTAAGATAAAAAATCAGTCCTAGGGTGTTTATCAAATCGAGCTCACTATAAAATATGCCGGACTTCGCCACCTTGACCTTACCTACTTTGTGTTTTTTCTAAATACGCATGACGGCATTATACTTGATTTTCAAAGGCACACGTTACGTTAGTTACATTTTACCGACGCGGGACTGCTAGCTCACCCAATTCGGTGAATTTCGTGTCGATCACTTTTCGTTCATTAATGTCATATTTATCGTATAAACTATCGTTAGTTATAGCCAAAATCATTATTTAATTCTATTACAGGTAAAACTATTGGATTCGTTCTTTGGCGACGGGCGAGCTTACATTATGGGGCCAGACAACGATTGCTGGTACCTCTACACACTGCTGCCGCTGGAAGGTAAGTTCACAAACAAAATAACAATACATTGACGCACACGTAGCTGCCCACGGAACCCGTGGGGTGTCCGGGTAAGAATAGCGCCCTCCTATCTCCTGTTGGGTGTCCGTAAGAGGCGACTGAAGGAAATATTGGATTACCTATCACCTATTCTGCGATCCCCAAGACGCCTGCCAAGCGTGGGCGTTATGGCAAGGTTATGGTAGGTAGGCTTTCCGCTCTTCGGAGTTCGCTGGACGTTCGGGGTGTGGGCTATTAGAACGTCCATTGAGTACGGCGGCGACTCCGAGGAGGACGGCGGCGGGGTTGCGACCCCCGTCCCCGTGAGCACCGTGACTGGTTCCCGGGGGGCTACAATGCGCCCCCCGGCGGCGGGCTCAAAGGCAAGGCACTGAGGGGGTCAGTTCTCACCGGAGAGCCCTGGAGTCCCCCCTCTCATGTGCCGATGCGACAGCCGCGGGGGTTTTAGTGGGTAAGAATCCCACATACCCCGGTCGAGCCCCACAGCTCCCGGGGATCTTTTGAAGATTTCCCCCGCGTCAAAACATAAAAAATACCGGTCAAGTGCGAGTCGGACTCGCGCACCGAGGGTTCCACACCATCTTTGGACGTATTAAAGTAATTTAACTATTCATGTAACACCTCAGGTAGCAAAAGAACAAACCGCAAAACTAAGTTTGTTTTTCGAGGTTTTTTTAGGATTACTAAAAAACTGTACAACTTAGAAAGATCATTTTATTTTTCCTGTAAAATATAGATAAACATTTATTATTCATAATTATTTCAGATTTTTCCTCCACAAACTTCGGAGATAAGGGGGGGGGGGGGGGGAACGGTACTTTTTTTGTCATTTTTGATCATCAGCCAAAAAGTACGTGACATAAACCAAAATAAAAATCAGTTTTGCGATGTGCAAATGAAGTCCTTTCATATGATACCCCACTCGATATAGTAGTGTCACTTTGAAATTTTGATGACCCATTTCGACCCCCATTATAAAAAAAGTAAAAGAAAAATTATATATTTTTTATTTGCGATGGGGTTGGGTAAGTAAGATCTAAAACTATTCCAAGTTTCAAATCGATAGCATCAGTGGTTCCTGAAATATATAGGTGTGACAGACAGACAGACAGACGAAGTCAGACCATAAGGGTTCCTTTTTTACCTTTTAGGTATGGAACCCTAAAAAGGTAGGCTTTCCGCTAGATAGGCCGACGACATTGTAAAAGTTGCGCGTAACCGATGGATGCAGATAGCTGTCGTTCATTCTGGCGTTCTAAGGGGGAGGGATTTGTTGTTCAGCAGTGGACGTCTTCCTGCTGATGCTTTGAAATCCAAACTACTTTTACGGATTTTATCGTGGTTTATTTTAGATTTTACTATCCCGACGTTTCGAATGATTTGCAGCACCCATGGTTACGGGAGGACTGAGATGTTGAATGTTATGTCACAATCATGCCAGTGTACCCTCAGGTCTTCTTGGTTATTATTGTTGGTCCGATCTACGCAGTAAGAGCTTACAGTATCTTGAGGCCGTGCAGTGTTTTGCTTGGTTTTGGATTTAATTATATTAACACAGGATCCCAAGCCGGTGGTAACACCCAACCATCTTCTATAATGAAATTAGGATGTTTATTGATTTCAATACCCTCACGAATCATCCTTGGTAGTAATCAGGTTTTTCAAATCTGATATAATGGCGATAAAATCCCTAAAAGTAGTTTAATTATATAATAAATAATATTCTGGGAGAATCCACACACGCTCATCTGATCCCAATCTAGGCAGAGCCTGTACTATAGAAACCAGATAACTAATACTTATTTTTTTTTTGTTGTAAATACCTACTTAAAATAAAAATATAAAAAATAAAGATAGCCATAATTCCCTCTAAAATTACAGACAATTCAAAACAAAAATATAAAGATACTGTAGCGATTATGGAATCGTCCAATTTAGGATGTAGCCCTCCTCCATCTCTCTCCATTTTTCTCTGTTTTGAGCGAGAGTCCATAGTCTCCCTGCCGTCAGCTCAATGTCGTCTCTCCATCTATGAAGAAATACATACTTAATATAGATAAAACACCTAGACAATTGGTGGGAATCGAACCCATGACCTATTGGGTAGCGGCCAGGGTGACCAACCACTAGACCAACAGGCCCGTTAGTTTGAATGTGTAGTATTCGCAAGACAACATGACGATGATGATGTTTCTTTCGCAGGCACAGTGGACGCGCTAGAGAAGGAACAGAGCGACGCGAGAGAAGGCTGCGGGCTGAACGAGCCCGATCAGACTATAGAGATACTGATGTCGGACCTGGATCCAGCTGTCATGGACATCTTCACGCGACAGCACTCCGCCGACGCAGCGCAAGCAACCAGGGTAAGTGTACTTACAGCATTCACAACGGATCTTTGAGTGTCTGAAGTTGGCTGCAAGACGCTGCGCAGTAGCTATTTTTGTGTTTATGTATTGACATCTCACGACTGTAGTTGCGCAATGGTTTGCCAAACCTAACTTCACACAAGGATCCGCTGTGATTTCTGTCCGGGTCCCGGGTATGACATGCTATCTGCTGTGCCTAATGTGGTAGGTTCAAGCCCTATTTTTTTTTTTTTCGCGGATAAAACCTTCGGTGAGCCCCGGGACCAGGGTCAAGTGGGGTGTGTGGGATTCATACCCACTAAAACCCCGTGACTGTCGGGTCGGCACATGAAAGTGGAGACCTGAGGTCTCCGGTGGGATCTGCACCAGGAGTCCCTAAGTGCATTGTAGCCCCCCCCCCCGCGGGAACCAGTCACGGTGCTCTCGGGGACGGGGGTCGCAACCCCGCCGTCGTCCTCCTCGGAGTCGCCGTATTCAATGGACGTCCTAGGGCCCACATAACGAAGGTTGAAGGTTCAAACCATATTTAGAAAAAAATATTTGCGTCCATTTGTTTTTCTTGTGTCTGGGTAAGTTTATATTTTGTATATTGTGTATGCGTGATCTAAGAGCCATACTTTATTGATAACTATTCGTCCCTCTTTGATGACACAATTATTATTCTAAACCATAGCGTAATATCTGTTTTCATTTTACAACTGAGTTATTAACCGATCATTGATATTATTACCGCAGTGTCAGTCTGTAGAACAGCAGTTAGCATTTTGTAAACATTCATGTGTTCCCTTATAATGGACACTGTAGCCGATGAAAGTTCCAGACTCAAACGACTATAACTATGCCTAATGACGATCGTACCGCAAGAATCCATGGGTCAGCGTGTCACTTACCATCCGGTGAATCTGTCGGCATTCAGTCAAAATCAAAAGTACACTAATTTGCAGTTTTGTTTTTTTTTGTTGTTCACAGGAATCAGGCATAGACAAGATAATTCCAGGGATGGTCATAGACGATTTCCTATTCGATCCATGCGGGTACTCTATGAATGGAGTCGCTAAAGATGTAAGTACAGTTATTATTATCTATGTATAAGTAAAACTTTTTTAAGGGATTATTAAAGTTCTACGAGAGATCTTTAGTTATTATTGCCACGAACGAAAATATCAAATAAAACGATGTATATTTTTATTTTATGCCGCTAAAGGGAGATGAAGATTTACCCAATGTAAGTTTTATTTTGTTCAAAGTAATACCGAATGAATTATTTGTCAGTTATTTGATGGTCACTTTGTTATAGTAGGTTGCTGGTTTGCAAAGCAAGAGGCTTCGTGACCGTGCGAATGTTCAGCTCGCGTTTCGCCACTGAAATCATATCATTGTATTGTCGGTCAGGGTTGCTACATGACGATCCACATCACCCCGGAGCGGTCATGCTCGTACGTGTCGTTCGAGTCCAACGTGCCGGTGGCGAGCTACGACGAGCTGCTCGCGCGCGTGCTGCGAGCATTCCGGCCCGCCAAGTTCGTGCTCACCGTGTTCGCCACGCCGGTATGTCTGCACACACCTTTATCACAATATCTTTGGTAGTTCCGGCCCGCCGAGTTCGGCCTAAGGCCCACATCCCGAACGTCCAGCGACTCTGAATTTGTCTAATTTTAACGATTACGAGCTCGTTACTCGATAATCGACATTTATTTACATCAATTATAACTACAACACTATTTGTGTCAAAGTGACATGCGTCACCGAGTTATAAAAGGGGCTGGATTTGGTTCGCGGCCGCCATCTTGGTGATAGCGACCGCGACCACACATTCCAATTTTTGTTTTCTCATTATATACAGGGTGTGGTACTGCATTCTTGCCATATTTACGGAGGTTGATATATACCTTTTAACGAACATAAATCAATCATTAAATGATAGACGTAAAATTATAAATCATTTTTTATGTTTGGTACGAAAAGAAGTTTAAAACCTCACCACATATCACCAGGAGGGGTAAGGGGTAACATAGTAGCTAAAAAACATTACGTGATTAATGGACGACCCCAAAGGGGCTGTAATAAAGATATTTTGTGTTACGACACTGACCTCGAGGTCATGTTCAGTTGTGTGTCGTGCAGGAGTCCCCGGGCGCCGCCGCCGCGCAGGCGGGCAAGCTGCTCGCGCCGCGCGAGTACTCCGCGCTGGAGGCGTCCGCCTGCAAGTTCAGCGGGTACGCGCTCCACCACGCGCTGTACGCCAAGTTCCCGAGCTGAGGGGGCGCCGCCGGCGACCTGGCCGCGCTGCTAGCCCGCCTGCTGCGCGCCTGCTGCCGCGCCTAGCCGCGCCCGGCCGCGGGTGCCACGCACCCGCCCACTGTACCACTAGCGCCCCGCGCCGACCGCCGCCCGCCGCCCGCCGCCCGCTCGCCGGGTTACATTCCGACCCACACTCGAATAAACGTTTCCTCACTCACGTAGCGTTTCATTTACCACATCTGGTGACCTGATTCTCATTTAGATGGTGTCATGGTGCTGGTGACAGATATATTACAACACTAATAAAAGGTTCTCTATAACGTACTATTGTTTTATTTAATACCTCCCCCTCCTCCAAACTAGTACCTACCACCAGCTGTGCGGGTGTCGTGCACCCGATGCAATATCGCAGTCGACCGATTGAGAACCGCGCCGCCTCGCAGCTCTCATAAACGGTGCTCAGTAAAGGTCGAATTAGGTTCTTTTTGGTAATCGTTGATACGATTTCGAAGAAAATGCAGAAAGTATAAAAAACCCCTAAATGTTTGAACTTTACGATCTACGGTACTTAAATGGCATTTAAGCCCCGTAGGCATAATCCGTGATGCCTTATGAGTGGACTAGCCTTCGTTGGTCCGCCTGTAAGTCTTCTTTTTAAGGTTGTATCGATCGTTTGTTAATTATTTACTTTTTTTTTTTTTGGGGGAATGATAGACTGTTGGCCGCAGATGGCCATTACAGCTTCACCGGACAATAGGAGGCGAGCGCTTAAAGCGCTCTAACCTTTACGGCAGAAGTAGCGACGAGCTCAAGGGCACCTCAGGGAGGCACGGTCTCGGCTTGGACTGTCGCTTAAGAGAGGGCTGAGTTTACCACCGGTTCACAACGCGCCCCCACTGAGAAGAAACTCAGTGGGGTGATGCACGTCGTTGAGGTCGCATAGGTACGACCCTTCGGCCTCGCCGGCGAGACCGGTGTCTGATAGCTAGTGTAGCATACGGTTGTCGGGGAGGGGTCGGCGCATCCCGGTCCAATAGGACCGTCATGGGGTCAGGAGGGTCGAGCAGTACGTGCCGTGGTCTGCGGCGCGAGTCAGAAGGACTAGGGGCGTAATCGGCGGTGGCGCGGATTAAACTGTTCGCGTGACGGGACGCGGATTCAAAGTAGCGTTTCGACGCTTCTTTGAAGAACTTACGAAGGGGATCTAATTTGAAATCGGAATGCAGATCTACGTTCCGCATGTACCACGGGGCACCGACGGCACGTCGGAGGAAACGATTCTGGATAACCTGGAGGCTATCGATATGGGTGCGGGCGGCGTGCGCGAAAACTACACTCGCGTAAGTCATGATATGCAGGCTTTGTATAATGTCAACTTATTTCTAAGCGAAATTTTACTCCGCTTGCAAAGAAGGGGATACAGGCGACCTAATACGAAAGCCGCTCGATTGCGGACGGACCTAATGTGCGGGCCGAAAGTCATGGCGGAGTCCAAGGTGACTCCGAGGTACTTAACCTTCCTAGTCCAGGGGATAGGGCGATTGAATAGGGATATTGGGGCTAGTCGTCTGTTGGGCCGGAGGCTCCGCGCGGAGAACATATTGGCGAGTCCCCGGGAGAAGACCACCGCGGCACTCTTCTCCGGGTTCACCTCTATACGCCACGTACGGAACCATTGACCCAGGGCGTCGACTGCGGCTTGAAGAGCACGCGTTAAATAGGACATGTTCCTATGGGAATAATAGAGAGCGGTTTCATCCGCGTAAAGGGCGAGTTGGACTCTGCTCGAACGAGGAATGTCGTTCGTGAACAGGCTGAACAAGAGGGGAGAGAGCACGGAGCCCTGAGGGACACCGGCCTGTATAGGATGGGGCGAAGAGAACGTACCTTCGATCCGGTATCGAAAGGTACGATTCGAGAGAAAGTCTCGTATGATGAGTACGAGCCTATCGGGGACTCCTAACTGGAAGAGCTTGTATATCAAGCCGTTGTGCCAGACCTTGTCGAAGGCCTTGGCAACATCGAAGAATAGGGCGCCTGTGTAGACGGGCTTGGGCTGGTTGAGCCCGGTCAGGATTTGCTCCGTGAGGCGGTGCACCTGGTGGAAATTATTTGCTTGTCTCCCGCTTTGCAAAGGAGGGAAGTGGAATATATGTATTTCCAACTCCTCCTATCTACCTTTTTAATTAAATTTGTTGCGGGTTCCAAGACAATTTAGCGTTCCCCTGGGTCTTGCCGAGGGTCAAACCTCGGTGTCTTCAGTGGTGACCACTGTAGATCCTGGCTTACAGGAGTCACAGTGGTGGGATTAGTCCCAATTAAAAAATGCTACGGACCCCGTGCCTTAGGGGGCCTCGCACGTAGGTGCGTACCCTAGGAATTAGCATGTGCCTTACTTTATACCGCTTAACTTTAATACCAAATGATTTGCTACGGGCCCCGCGCTGGCTTAATCTGGCACTGGGGAGGCCTACCTACGCTGCGTCTTCCGGTTCGTGATCGACACTCGAGAACCTTTCTTCCCCAACGATTATCGGTTGTCCGAGCGATGTGGCCTGCCCATTGCCACTTCAACTTGCAGATTTTAAGAGCTATGTCCTTGGTTTTTCGGCGAATCTCCTCATTGCGGATTCTGTCGCGCAAAGAAACTCCAAGCATAGCTCGTTCTCTCCATAGCTTGTTGTGTGACTCTTAGCTTCTCTAGAAGGCCAGTTAACAGGTAGAGACCACATCTCAGTACCATATGTCATCTCTGGCAACTTACACTGGTTAAAAACCTTCGTCTTCAGGCACTGCGGTATTTCGGGCGAAATCTTCCATTTGGATTCTTCGGGCGCGACCTCTTTGTCCAAGTTTGACCTACCTAACTAGATAGTTTTTCCTAGGTATACGACGTAGTGATCAACAATTTCGAATTTATCGTTTTCAATAACTACCGGTACGGGTGTAACATTTCCATTAGACATGATCTTCGCCTTGTCCATGTTCATTTTAAGACCCATCTGTTGGGAAACGCTACTGATGTCACTAAGCATCGTATTGCGGTCCTCCAGCGACTCTGCCATAATGGCTAGGTATATCATTGGCAAAATGAAGGTGAGTGATGTATTCGCCATTAAAGTTGATGCCGAATCCGTTCCAGTCTAAGAGCACGAAAACGCCCTCCAATGCGTTTGTGAACAGTTTCGGAGAAATGACGTCTCCGTGTCTCACACCTCGCTGCAATGGGATTGGTTTCGTGCTCTCGTCCTGTAGTCGGATCGACATGGTGGCGTTACTGTACAAACACTTCGATGTACATATAGTCAATGTGGCACCCATCGATATACTATACCAACTAGATTAGCTGTCACGAACAAAATGACATCGAAAATGTGGTCGCGGTTACATATACTTACACAACTATACACGTACACGCAAAACAATAATATGTTCATATAAAAAGATAACTTACATACTATAAAATAAGGTTCAATAATAATTGCAGACAATTGAACGACAGCCGTCTCCGTAGCTCTTATTTTCGTGACCACTTATCGGGTCGTGACAGCAAATCTAGTTGGTATAGTATATCGATGGTGGCACCGCTTGAAAGACTGCAATACTGTCCAGGTCTCGATTGAATCAAAGGCTTTCTCGTAGTCCACAAACGCTAGACATAATGGCCGAATATACCTACTCCGGTCACCCTTCTTTTAACTTGCATTATAAATAATATTTAACACGAAACGTCTCATCTAAATGATTTTATTACACACCATGATATCAAGTTGAATATTAGAGAACTAAAGATCTTAGGTACCAGTTACGTATGTAGGTACCTATTGTATTGGCAAAAGTAACTTAGTTATCTCAGTGCTGATGAAACTGAGGTAAGCAATCACTGCAGGATCATGCATTTATTGCCATTTCTTAAAATATAGGCGTTTTAACACTCCATCCAAAGGTTGCCTGGAAGAGATCGCTTTTAGCGATAAGGCCGCCCATTGTTGCATGTTTTATTAATTTGTGTCTTATTCTTTTTGTATCTGTTTGTTTGTGCGCAATAAAGAATTGTCTATCTATCTATCTATATTTTGATTAAACTTGATATTTTTTTAATATCACTAACTTAACTATTATAACTATGACTCTTCATCATTTTCCTCAATTAAGGAAGTAATCTTGTTGCCGTGTGGTTTAAAAAATCTTCAAGTTTCACTTGAGCTAATATTTCAGTGATGAAACGAATCCTCAGGCGCATAGCAAGCTTTTTTTCTTTTTGTAAGAGACTGTACCTGGGGTATATCTTCTTAGAGGCACTTCTAATAATTTCATATTGGCAGCGAGAGAAGTCAGCTTCTACAAAAATAGCAAGTGCACACAACAGGGTCAGATTCGCATTCTGAACTATTTCATAAGCTTTCTTAAGCTTTGAAGCTCTCGTTGGAGATTCGGTTATACTATGCCTTAATATATATGAAGCATATTTGTGTCCAGATGTATATAGTTTTATTGATGCAGCGTGCATTACACGCCTTCACCTATCACGCTCCGTAATTCAGTCATAACTCTTCTTTCACTTAATCGATGGTCGACCAGATCTCTGTTGTTGCACTATGAGTATTACGAATGTTTTTTTCAACCATTCGTCATTACTTTGAAGAAAATGATTCTTTTCCGTTTGCTTTTTTCCATCTTTGCCTCAATTCTGAATTAATATACGATTTTTTTTTTAATTCTTCATCAAAATGTCTTCGCAAGACAGCGAGTAATTTTCCAAATATGAAACTTTGTTTTAAATTTCTTAATTCTTCATAGAAAAGTCTCCGCAAGACAACAAGTAATTTTCCAAATATTCAAAATTGGGCAATTTTTGCTCTTGCATTTTGTCGTGTAGGTATTTGCGGATTACTACTTTGAACACTGGAGCCACTAGACGAACCTAAAACCAAATAAAACGTGGTAAAGTGACATACAAAAAAAGGTTACTTTTTTCTTTCGTTAGTTTTTTAATCTTAACTCAAAAAACCGCAAATATGCGCAAGGTTTTTTGCCATTAATTTGTTGTAAGAACTATCAGCTAGCTAAAAAACATAAAAAAGTAACTCGGACGGACCCTGAAGTACAACAAAACCCTTTTAATGTTTCAAAAAATGATCAAAAATTTATTAAATTTAAGCCACTTTTAGAAAAAATAAAAATCAATGTTTTAGTAATGCCTAATACAGTTCAATATAATAAAAATACGGGCCCTTACCTGCTTTATCTAAAACCATGACTAACTACAAAACATTCACTTGAAAAAATAATATTTGAAATTGAACTGACAAACTGGGACCGTCGAGAAAAATACGTGCACTTGAGCGATGGTAAAGTTCAGACTAAAATCACGGTACAGGCGCAACTGATAAGAAAAAGGGGAGGGTGGCCCAATAAGTATCATCTATGGGGTGGCCTATTGTTCTCTAGTTATCTGTCAATAATAATAACTAGTGCGCCGGCAGCGTTGTGTGCCTCTTCTGCTGGCCGCTGACATCTTGGTATGAATTGAGCCTTCTTCATTAGATCCACTTCACTAAATTATACTTTCTAAATGTCTTGACTTGTATCTAAAAATACCAAAAATGCTATAATATATACAACGTGTTACAAAATAACCCGTAAAAAAAAATGTGCGTGCGTGGAGTCCCTCCGCGCGGAAGAAGTGAAACTTCATTCTCGCTCAGTCGATCGGTCGGTCGGTCCCTCACTCACTGACACGCACACACACACACACACACACACACACACACACACACACACACACACACACTAACTCACCCCAGCTCACTCCAACTCACCCCAACTCACCCACTCACCCACTCACTCCGTGACGGCGTCACATGAGCGCTTTCATAACCTTAACAAATTTACGCCTATCGCCTATCGTTTAACACCTATCACTTAACGCCTATCACCTATCATTTAACGCTTAACGCGTTATTTGATAAAATTTTTGGAAGTCGCATAAGAAGTTTCATTTCAAAAATATAATTAATTATCAAAGCCAAAAATGTTGTCAACCCTAGTAAGGTTAGGTCTTTTAAAATTTTTGTCGTTCCGCGAATTAGGTAGATTCTGCGTAGTTTAATTTTACTGAAATAGGGTTTGCACATCAGTGGAAATAATAATATTTTTTAATTTATTTTTTACGGGGTATTTTGTAACACGTTGTATCGCCTATGTCACTCGTACAACTGAGAGAAATCTAAAGACATATTATAACTCAAAATCCATCAAGCCGTTTAGGCTGTAGGCCGTGCCAAAGAAACAAATTTACATACTCTCTAAAAACATAACCCTCCTTCTGTCCGGGGCAGTCGGGTACAAAAACAACTGAATTCGAATTGAGAGAGAAAATAGAGAAATCGTTCTTTTTTTGAAATCAAAGAAAATATTAGAAGTAGATCTTAGAAAATGCATTGTTTCAGTATGTAAATAAATTGTTTAAAAAATGACAGGCTATGGAGTATTAGCTCCGCTGGCCTCGCAAAAAATAGCGATCAGTCTAAACCAATCGCGAGGTGTTAAATGAATAGTAAAATTAACGACTTTCGTCTGTTCTGTCTGTAACAAACGAATAGAAATAAACTGATATTATAATACATGAAAACGAAACCATAGCGTGTTCTAAAAACTTCACAGCGACATCTAGTACAGTACTGAGAACTATTTGCTAGTTTTAGGCACGAATTTATATTTACTTCGTAAAAACTGGATAGATCACTTAAATATATTAATATCACTAATTTAAACTTTATACTACATTCTTAAAGTTTGTTTTTCATTGACACAAGTCGAAGTAGAAAAACAAGCCGAGTGAGATAGCTCAAAAGTAGACGTGTGTCCTTGTCTGCCCCTTTGTCAAGTAAGTTGCCAACGCAAAATATGATTCTTTTTAGTAGTGTTAGGTAGATTTCTTAAAAGATACATTTGCTTGATCACATTTGCTTATAAGTTTTTCGTGTAATAAAACATCGAAATATAATACTACTAGGACGATGAAATGTAATATTATAAATTAGCACACGAACAACATGCAATACTTTTAATTAGTAACAATTTATCATTATGAAGGTAGCAGCACTGAGCTGTTGTGTGATTGTCGACATTGTCGTAGTAAGTAAACCGGTGTCGCTGTGTACTGTTAGAGTAGGGTGACCATTGTTATGTATGGCGTCGCGTCGGTCGTCTCGGATGATGGTTTCCATACAAACTATATCCGGAAGAAAACGATAGCTAGGTATTACCACAAATTCAAATAATTTACTGTCTTAATTGTGGTAAGTACAGCGGATCTTATATGTAATGACTGCGGACTTCCATTAAATTCCATCCAATTATACAATACAAATAATAATTATAATTAGTATTATGTCACCAAAACTACGATTTGAACGCAAAAATCGTCTCATGCGGTGCGCCTCGCAACATTCAGATTGACGGAGGTCACGCAGGAGCACCGATGTGGCACCACCCGTTGTGACCCGATCCGCCGCCAAAAGACCTTAGAAGTGAGAAAAAGAATCCTTCCACATAGTAATGCGTGGATACCGTATTAGACAGAGATACACTACTACTTTCGGACCTCTCATTCGGCTCGTGATCTTTAGTAGACTGCGCTGTCCAGTTATTTTAGGCCATAGATAAGAATATGTTTTACTGCCAAACCTACAAACGTCAATTAAAGTTAATGATGATTAATGCAATTTTTGAAATCGGATTATTTCGACACTCGAAGCCCTTTGAATGATGAATACTTAATACGCAGACAGTGAGTAAAGGTATCAATTATCTCGTGTTCAATAATCTAAATTAATCATAAATGGCACCGACAGTCGAATTAAATAGATTTCAAAAAGTGACTTAATTACAATTAAAGTTAATTGGCGTTTGTGAGGCAATGCGTAAGTGGCACGCTTGAAGATTAGCTTGGTAGGTCGAGCGGGGGCTTTCTATCGAAGCGCCAAGCGTCCTCGCACTAAGCAAGCGAGCGGTGGGGCCGTGCTTATTACATTACATGTAATGTGTTGGTTTACTAGGATCTAGCCAAGCGTGCTACTTGCGGTGAGGCCGACGCCTTAGTCAATACACAACTTGCCATAGCCAACTCTTTAACTAGCATTTGCAAATGAGAATTATTTATAATTATTATCTATTTATTTAATCTAGTGCAGCCTCGCCTGATGGTAAACGACACGGCTTCCTATAGACTGCTGCACTTGCATTACCGCTCGTCACCCAACCAAATCATTAGATAAGGAAAAAAATCACATTGCGGCTTGGCGGTAGATAGTTGGCCGCACCTCAATCTAAGGACCTTTCCACATGCATACGGTTGCTGTCTAAACGGCGCGGCGCACGCCAATAAACGTTTCCCCTTTCTCACATCCCGTAGTTTTATTCACCCTGGTGGTATCCAACACCCCTAGTATGAGTTATTACGGTAATAAATACGCTGTACTATTTTGTCGTATGGTTATTGGCCAAAGTTGTTCAAGCTTTCCCTTAGGTTAGGTTAGCCTTTTTTTTTTTGACGCGGGGGAAATCTTCCAAAGATCCCCGGGAGCTGTGGGGCTCGACCGGGATATGTGGGATTCTTACCCACTAAAACCCCCGCGGCTGTCGCATCGGCACATGAGAGGGGGGGACCCCAGGGCTCTCCACCACTCAGTGCCTTGCCTTTGAGCCCGCCGCCGGGAGGCGCATTGTAGCCCCCCGGGAACCTGACACGGTACTCACGGGGACGGGGGTCGCAACCCCACCGCCGGCCTCCTCGGAGTCGCCGCCGTGCTCAATGGACGTTCAAAGGGCCCACACTCCGAACGTCCAGCGACCGCTAAAGCAGCCTAGGAGTGGCTGGACGTCCATTGAGTACGGCGGCGGGGTTACGACCCCTGGTCACGGGGAGCACAGTGTCAGGTTACCGGGGGGCTATAACGCGCTCCCCGGCGGCGGTCTTAAAAGCAAGGCACTGAGGGGTTTCTTGTGCAGATTCCACCACGTCTATCCTCTCATGTGCCGATGCGACGGGCGCGGGGGTTTTGGTGGGTAAGAGTTCCACATACCCCGGGTGACCACCACAGGTCCTGGGGATATATTCAAGGTTCCCCATCGGTTATCGGTTCTTTAAGCGATGTGGCCTGCCCATTCAGGTTTTCTTCTGGCTTGCAAAAGCAATTTTAAGAGTAAAACAACAGAAATACCATTTCATATAATTTATTTATAACCCTTTACCTTACTACTAAATGTAATGCACATCAGTCTTACTCATAATTAAGAAATGCTTAGAAATAATTTATACAAATGCAATACTTACCAAAATTCAAAACATACCCGCAACTGGGTTGCCAACAATAATACGATTCATTTTGCATTTATAATAAAACAGTGTATTTAAAATACATGTTATAATTTTCTATAAGCTTTTTTGAGTTTCCTATTTGGCATAATATGCACCACCATTACCACAATAATATACTAATAAAAATAATAGCATAAAAGATACTAGATAAAGTAATTTATACAGTCTCACTGGTTTTATTCGAAGGCACCTTTATACTCCTATAATAATACGTGAAAACGAAAACAAAACAAACATTAAAAAAAATCACAAGTAGCATCAGTCAATTTAAAAAAAAATTTGGGAAAAAAACATTGTATAATAACCCGAATTGTACAAATTGTACATTAAATTTTCAACAAAATAAAATATTTACTATTATATTTTATTTTCTCGCAATCGCAGTGAGGTTTCTATTTACTCCCTCGCTAAAGCCTGGGAGTAAAACTACCTATGTAGTATATAATGGGTCATTTTTGTGTCTAACAATCTACATGTAACGTCGCGTGTTGCGAAAAAAATAAAATATATTATCTCTCTTTCATACAGCACTAATAATGCTATAAGGCACTATGTACTCTCGCGGTCACAAACTGTATACCACCTTTAGGACGACAATCGCTTGCACGAGTCGGCCCATAATACGTGCAGGCGGCGTAAGCGCACGTAACGTTGTTAAAACGATTTTGATTGAAAACTGGTACACCGTTCGTGTCCTCGATAGTACATCGCGGGAGTGCGATTCCCAACACTTGTGTATTTTATATTAATGCACAATACGGACTAGAAGTCTCGTAGTCTCCATTCGACGCTGTTAACGTAGACTCTAATTGACGAATCTAATTTTAGGAATCGGATTATATACTTAATACTCAAATAGAGATATCAATATATCAATCTCGTATTCAATAATCGAAAATAATCATATACAGTAGAATTAAATTAATTGGCGTTTGTGAGTGCGGCTGTAAGAGTCAGTCGCCCACTCCACCCCTGCGTCGTCCGTCCCCTCTAAAGGTGCTAGGTGCTAGTCGTTCACTGGTGGACCTTGCAAGGGGGGATGAACCCCCCGAAGGTTTTACCGAGGTGGTCGGCTACGGCCGCGCATAACGCGTCCCTGTTAGGTGCGGCCACCACCTGTATGCCCAAAGGGAGACCCTCGGAGTTGAGCCCGAGCGGGACCTGCGACAAATTCATACTAAGATATATGATTGTATTAAAACTATGGTACGAGATGATGTAATTCTTGAAGGCTTATTGTATTGTCTCGGCAGTTACAGGGGGCGCCGAAATCGTAATTTCATATGATTAAAAATAAAAAACTTGCTCCACAACCGTAAGTAACTGATATTAAGTACAAATTTATTAAAGGATTCATAATGACGAAAAATGACAGCCATTATACTACCTATATTTATGAGTTTTTTTAAGTAATTTATTTTAAACGCTATCAAGTTTTTACCCCGGTTCGAAAAAATCGTAGACCCAGGGCTGACACAAGGTGGTGTAACTTGCCACCGATTCTTACGGCTGCCACGTAAATAAATATATTGACTAGTGGTACTGACCTGTGCGGCGGGCATGTGCTGAGTGTTCAGGACGCCCCAGTACGAGAAGTTGCACTGACCTGTGCGGCGGGCATGTGCAGAGTGTTCAGGACGCCCCAGTACGAGAAGTTGCACTGACCTGTGCGGCGGGCATGTGCAGAGTGTTCAGGACGCCCCAGTACGAGAAGTTGCACTGACCTGTGCGGCGGGCATGTGCAGAGTGTTCAGGACGCCCCAGTACGAGAAGTTGCACTGACCTGTGCGGCGGGCATGTGCAGAGTGTTCAGGACGCCCCAGTACGAGAAGTTGCACTGACCTGTGCGGCGGGCATGTGCAGAGTGTTCAGGACGCCCCAGTACGAGAAGTTGCACTGACCTGTGCGGCGGGCATGTGCAGAGTGTTCAGGACGCCCCAGTACGAGAAGTTGCACTGACCTGTGCGGCGGGCATGTGCAGAGTGTTCAGGACGCCCCAGTACGAGAAGTTGCACTGACCTGTGCGGCGGGCATGTGCAGAGTGTTCAGGACGCCCCAGTACGAGAAGTTGCACTGACCTGTGCGGCGGGCATGTGCAGAGTGTTCAGGACGCCCCAGTACGAGAAGTTGCACTGACCTGTGCGGCGGGCATGTGCAGAGTGTTCAGGACGCCCCAGTACGAGAAGTTGCACTGACCTGTGCGGCGGGCATGTGCAGAGTGTTCAGGACGCCCCAGTACGAGAAGTTGCACTGACCTGTGCGGCGGGCATGTGCAGAGTGTTCAGGACGCCCCAGTACGAGAAGTTGCACTGACCTGTGCGGCGGGCATGTGCAGTGTGTTCAGGACGCCCCAGTACGAGAAGTTGTACGGCCGCAACAGTGCCGAGTAGTGGTAGGGCGCCGGCGCAGGCGCACTCGGGAACAGAAGCACAGTATCGTCGCCCAGTACACTCTACACAATAAAATTAATAGTCAAAATTATATACATACACGCTTCTTTACATCGTATTAAACGAAGTTTCTTTTACCAGTTATAAATAGTCATTATAAACTGGCTTGAAAAATAAAAACATGTTTTATATTATAGCGTAGAGAACCATGCGTCATTTTGGGCACATTTTTATTTAAAAGAGTAGGCCCAGTGTTTATGCTAAAGTGCCCATGGTCCTCTAGTGTTACTCAGTGGGGAAATTTTAATATTTAATTCTCAAACAAAACTACGAATGACTGACCTTGCCACGCTATTACAATAGGCATGATGACTGTAACTCAGTACCAATTAAACTGTGGTTTTAAGTATTAGAACAGATTGCACTGATTCCAAAAATGAATCTCATTTACATAATAATAGAGAGATTTTCGTGATTTTTATATAAATAAATTAGTAAAATTCAGCTAATCACCATTTTTTATTAAATACCAATCAGAGTGAATGACGTCATAACGGTGGTGTATAACAAACAACTGTCAAACTGTAACAAACTGTAATGTCTGTTACCTTGTATACGATAAAAAATCTAACCCCAACAATTATAGTTTCTTACACCCAATATTATTTAGTAGGTTTACATCTTACTAATAATAGTATATTAGTAACTAAATAACTTACATCAAAACCTAAATAATACGGTTTCACGGAGCAGTCAAGCACAATCTCTGCCATCCACGTTGCAATAGAAATAATAAAATCCGCCAAAAGCCGAAAACAGGAGACCATCGCCGTTTCACTGGACATCAAAGCGGCATTCCATAATGCGTGGTGGCCGGCCATGTTCGACCGCCTCCGACATATACAATGCCCCAAAAACATCTTTGGGCTGATACGCAGCCACACGCAGAATCGCTCAGTTATTCTAGACTATGCTGGACAGCGGGTAACAAAGGCAATGAGCAAAGGATGCATCCAGGGATCTAGCTGCGGCCCCACTCTGTGTTTCATCATCCTCGATGAGCTGTTGGACGCCCAACTTCCAGAAAGGTGTCACATTCAAGCCTTCGCGGATGATGTTCTGCTTGTGGTAACAGCCCCCAACCCTCGGGAATTGGAACACACAGCCAACGAGGCGCTCAGGAAGATTTCCGCGTGGGGCAGAAGCGTAAAACTCACCTTTAGCCCCCTCAAAACTGCCAAAATCCCTTTTACAGCTAAAGCTAAAACGGCGAAAATCATAATTGAAGGAAACACCATCCCGCACCCAAGCGAAATCAAGCTACTTGGGGTCACTCTCGACTCAAAACTGCTTTTTAACGCCCACGTCCGTCAAGTGATTATAAAAGCCACCAAGATCTTTTTAAAACTATGCATGTTTACCAGACCAACCTGGGGTGCCCACCCTGATAACATTCCTGCAATCTATCTGCAGGTTATCGAGCCAATTATTACTTACGCGGCAGGCATATGGGGTCACGTGACCCATAAGAAGGGAGTTAGTACGCAACTTCAGTCACTGCAAAGAGGGTTTGCACTCAAAATAACCAAAGCTTTCCGAACCACCTCTACCTGCGCTGCATTAGCCCTTGCACAGATTGCGCCCCTCGACCTCAAAGTCATAGAAGCAGCAACAAGGGAAAAGATCAAGCTCACCAAGCAAACAGACTTGCTTCCCTCTGATATCACTCTAGAAACTCTCACCCCTCCCCACAAACTTCCACACCCAGCCACAATCCCTATTATTCGCGCGTATAACCAGGAAGAGATTGACGCTCATATCCTCCCTAACACTTCAACAATCTACACGGACGGTAGCAAGCAAGAAGATGGTGCTGTCGGCGCAGCCTTCGTTTGCTGCCATCCCGAACGAGTACCTCCCGTCACCACAAAGAAAATCAAGCTGCACCCAACCTGCACAGTTTTCCAGGCCGAACTTCTGGCCATGCTGCTAGATTCGCCTTCACCAACCGCTTTCCCCACACACTGATTCTCACCGACTCCCTTTCATCCATTTATGCACTTCACAATCGCTCTAACACACATCCCATTGTCTCACAAATCCATCGAATCATATATGAAAATCCAAACCCAACCAAAATCATATGGATAAAAAGCCACTCAGGTATATTGGGCAATGAAGCTGCTGACAAGGCAGCAAACGCGGCAGCAAATGCACATAGGGCTCCCGATTACTCCAAAATTCCAATATCGTATGCGATCGTGGAAATCAGGAGGAAACACAACAACATCTGGTCTTCCAGATATCAAAGCGCACCCCAAGGTTCACATACCAAACAATTATTGCCTACCATAGCTGACGCTCAAAAACTGTTCGAATGTACCAAAATAACCTTCCAGCTCACACAATTCCTTACTGGCCACGGCTATAATAAAGCATATCTAAATAGATTTCATATTACCGAGAATCCAGATTGTCCCTGCGGGGCTACTCCACAAACCTTCCAACACCTCCTACAAGAATGCCTAGAATTCTCAGAAGATCTTCTGAGAATTCTGCGACACATATCAGCATGCGAACAAAACCTTGTCCAGCCCTTCTGCTTGAATGAACTTATAAATCTCCCCCAGGCCTTGAATTCCTTCATCCGGTTCAACAGCTCAATAGTGGATCGGCTTAAGGAATTCAATGGAACATAACACACTTTACCACTAACGCGAAGCAAAACTTCTATCCGGGAGAACAGGTGCAACGTATCAAATCGCGTTTTCACCTGTTACATCCTTAGTAAACTAAACATAAATCAAATCTAGCGAAACAACGAAAACAGGGAAAAAAAACTTACATCAAAATGATCTTCACAGAAATAAATCGACGAATTTAGACTATTTAGACTTATGGCAGAAGGGTCCCGTCATGCAAGAGTTAGCCACTTAACTCATATTGTTTTCGTGTTTGAAACATAAACATGTAACTTATCAGGGGTTTTTATTGACGTGCTTTTACACAGAGGCACACCACAATACTTGTATTTAGAATTCATTTTCAGGTTCTTGTAAAAATTGAATAAAACAATTCTATTTCTCTAATAAAGCCCACAGATAGACAGATGTTTACACCGGACTGACGTCACAAAATGGCGGCATGCACCAGCCTTCGTTTTGGAACTAAATTCAAACTGTAATTTTATAATTGAAAATAATGCTATTAATTGTAAGTTTAATACAAAAATATGATTATTTTCGGCAATCGGTAAAATTAGTCATCATGCTTATTACAACAATTAATTAATTACAATTACAATTTCTACTCACAATTAAATCGTCTTTAAGTTCCTTGGTGAGTTTCTCGGCCCACTCGGGGTTCACTGCGGGCATTACTTGATCATCAAACAGCTTGAATATCCCGGCTATGGTGTACTGCGACAACCCCAATAACTATAAATAAATTAAAACAAAAAAAAAACATTATACTGAGAATGAAAAACTTGCATGAAAAATGAGAAATTATGATATTTTAATACGCAAGTTCTTACTGTATGGTATGACTGAAAAGTTCGTTTAAACATTATTATGTTTTTCAGTCTTTTATTTACGCGTATACTTGACACATTGAAATAAAACTACTACCTAAGATGATTGGTGAGGCTATTGAAATAAAAAAACATCCTAATTTCAATGGCTTGGGATCCTGTGATAAATATAATTAAATCCAATATCAAAACACTGCACGGCCTCAAGATACTGTAAGCTCTTACTGCGTAGATCGGACCAACAATAATAACTAAGAAGACCTGAGGGTACACCGGCATAATTGTCACATAAGGACTTTCATCATCTCAGTACTACAGATAGACTTGCCTTTTTAGGCAGTTCCACAAATGCCTTTGCCTCTCCGTGGTTGTTGGTGAGAAGTTTGGCGAAGCTGCCGACCTCTTTGGTCATCCCATGTCGCCACAACGATAGCATATAGTTGAAACCTTCGTGGTAATACGGTTTCGGTACATTGTCTGATGTGGCAGATTGCTCAGTTAACTTGGTTATCACCCTGAAATGAACGAGCGAAATGATAAAAAATGGGCACAGATTAATAATATAATAATAACCTGGGACATTCCAAATATTCCTAAACTAGGCAGAACCTGTATTATGGTAACTAGATAACAGTTTTTAATATATTTATTTTGCAAATGCATACTTAGTTATAATAAACAAGTATATACATTAACTTTCAAGCGATTTTGTAGAGTATTTATAATTTTTATACTTATAAGTATGTAATTGTATAGGCCACTTTCTTGACATTGTTCACAAAAATATATCTCTAATTTTTATTAAGTATATACTTTATTTTAGTTTATTATCTAATAATTCGTGTAAACTGAAAATAATAAATGTATGGACAATTATTAAGTTAAATTTTGGATATAATCTGATACTTCTCTATAATTCTCTGTATATCGTAATACTGACTTTTTCATTGCCTTCCTTTGATCCGGACAGATTGGGCTGACTCGCAAGTCCTGTGATGTCTCCACGTAATAGTATTTGATTTGCTGCAAATATAACGAATAAACTCTGACAAAAATAAATAAATATGTTGGGCTATAGGTGTGTATCCTCCAGGTAGGTTAAGCTAACCTGCTGAATATCCTTCGGAGTCGCTGGACGTTCGGGGTGTGGGCCCTAGGGTCGTCCATTGAGTACGGCGGCGGGGTTGTACCCCCCGTCCCCGTGAGCACCGTGACTGGTTCTCGGGAGGCTACAATGCGTCCCCCGGCGGCGTGCTCAAAGGCATGGCACTGAGGGGCTCCTGGCACAGATCCCACCGGAGAACCCTAGTGTCCTAGTCTCATGTACCGATGCGACAGCCGCAGGAGTTTTAGTGGGTAAGAATCTCACGTACCCGTCGAGCCCCACAGTTCCCGGGGAACATTTTGAAGGTTTCCCCGCGAAAAAAAGTTACCTGAATATCTGACACCGACGGTGGTGTCAGTTATTCAGCCGCCAAGCCGCAGTGTGTAAACATTTCTGTGTTCCGGTGAGAACTTAATAACTAACCGGGAACTTAATAACTAATGTCTCGGGTTACATTACATGGGAGGCAAGGCTTTCACCTGGTGGTGAGCGACACACCTGCCCAA
Source organism: Furcula furcula (assembly GCA_911728495.1). Taxonomy (NCBI): domain Eukaryota; kingdom Metazoa; phylum Arthropoda; class Insecta; order Lepidoptera; family Notodontidae; genus Furcula; species Furcula furcula. The sequence goes on along the minus strand of OU452259.1, from coordinate 20,697,239 downwards.
ACACATGGAAAGACTGAGACGGGCAAATTAAAAACGATGAATGCTTTACTAAGTTTTAAGTACCTTAAGGTCCACGGGTCTGTCAAGGTTAAGGTCGGCTGCCTTGTCAGCGGCCACGACCTTGGTGAGAGGCACGAGGTCCGAGCAGTGCCGGCTCACAAAGCTTATAGAAGCCATGGTCGGGTCCAGCCCCGAGCGCAGTGCGGAACCTGTAAGTCGGGTGTTTTGTGTATATTATATCTAAACCGATATGTAGATACATTTTTATACAGTTTGAAAGCGATGTTATCCAACCCTATACAGAATGCGGGCAGTTATGAATCAAAATGATAGAATCTACACATAATAACAAATAATGTATAATGTCCTCCTGGCCGATACGACCGGCCAATCTTTCTTTAAGATCAGCCATCTACGCGGTAGATATTATAGTGCAGAAGTGCCTTTGTAGACATAAGTGCACTCTCTCTTCCTTTATATCTCTCACAATCCGATGGGACGGAAGACATGCCCATCCGACGCATGGATGATCTTACTTTACAGATTAAGTGACCTGCCTGCATTGTCCTAGCCTGTAAGGAACGATTACACAAAGTTGTTGCCTCCCGTGGGATTCGAATCTGCGACTTCCTGTTTGCAAAACAAGCGGATTTCCACTGCGCCACGGAGGCTATACATAATAGATGTAGGTTATATGGAGTCAAGCCATATCTATGTAGTAGGAGTGGGCGTTGGATGAACGAACTGTTTTTTTGCTTTAACGAATAAACCAGTTTACAGTCCACCGATAAACTAGTCTAACATTTAATAACAGGTTTATCGCTGACCCACCACTACTATCTCTATCTAGGTAGGCTATGGAGTGTAAACTACCATTGCCTCTCAAAAAGTATAGGTTTAATAAAAAACCACGGGTGTTATAAGTTTTTAGACGCCTATTGTCTGTCTGTGTGGCTAACGTAGAAAATGAAAATTAACATTGTAATACAGTAAAACGAAACCATTGCGCGATCTAAAATGTATACAGCGACATCTAGTTCAATGTTGAGAACTATTTGTTATGACGTGTTACGAGCCAGCATGCCTCGTCAGCATATACGTAGACCGTGGGACATTTGCCGCGCATCGGACACCGAGCTCATGACATCACGGCTTGGTGGGAACGCTTTCCTTACCTAACATCGGTGGGAACAGACGCTTAGACATTAAGATTAGATATTAAGTAATATATTAAATTAACATATAACTTGTAGAAGATTGATTATACAATTTTATTCATTTTATCAATTATTTTATTGGAGTTCCTGTGTTCGGCGCCCCCCAAACCCGTAATTGACGCGAAAACACTAATGTTTGTTTATTTATTTATTAACAAGTAATAATAAGTAGTATAAAGTAATAAGTTTATAAGTATATCATCATCATGAACAACTGACAGACGTCCACCGCTGAACAAAGGTCTCCACCTTAAAAGGAAGGAGTTGCCATAATCCCCAAGCTTGGCAGGTGTCTTAGGCTGCCTGTCCACCGGAGCGGAGCGAGGCAGTGGAGCGGAGAAACGGAGAAATATTAACCAATAAGATTGCACACTAAAGAGGAGCGGAGATTTTGTGCAATCTTATTGCTTAATATTTCTCCGTTTCTCCGCTCCACTGCCTCGCTCCGCTCCGGTGGACAGGCAGCCTTAGGGAGTAATTAATCCAATAGAAATACGCTGCTGGCCGTCTTCTTGTTTGCCTTTACTCAACTCTTATGGCCACCCAATTGGCTATTCTTACTAGGACACCCCACAGTACGGTATAAAAGTATACAGACTTTTTTTCAGTGCGTTTATTTTTAACACGTAATAAGTATCGTTAGTAGCTCATATTTGGACAATATTTATTTTAAGCATTTATTAAAATTATTCAGCATAAAATTACGAAAAATGTATTCACCATGCGCACGGCAGTAATATTTATTTATTTATTTATAAATTTATGTACACACAAACATGGTTAGAGAAGTATTAGGAGAATACAGGTACAAAGGCAGAGCTTATTTCTATAGAAATCTCTTCCAGCACGCCCAGGAGAGAAACGGTGAAAGAAAGAGACAGGGCTCAGTGTGTATAAAAATACATATTTATATAACAAGATGAAAAAAAACAGAGCTACAATCAATATAATAAATACATAATTAAATTTAAATAAATACCTATATATATATATAAATAACTAAATATAATAATAATAATAATAATAATAATAGCCTTTTTATTCCTGAACATAGGGTTACAAGAGGTCCCTAAGTTCGGTTTGCCTTCTGGCATAGGCCTCCTCCAGTTCCTTCCAATGGGTCCTATCCCTTGCCACTCTCAACCAGAGTGGTCCCGCTGTCTGTTTCAAGCCATCTTCCCATCTCCTGACTTGACGACCTCTACTTCTTTTGCCAACTCTTGGTTGCCAGAGGGTAACTTGTTTGCTCCATTTGTCGATGGGGTGGCGCAGCATGTGTCCAGTCCATCTCCATTTTTGGACATCTATCCGGGTAAGGATATCTGTGAGTTTCGTTCTTGTTCTTATGTCTATGTTCCTGACTCTGTCTTTGATTTTTAACCCTAGCATGCTTCTTTCCATGGCACGTTGACACTTTGCTAGCCTTTCCCTGTGATGAAGTGTTAACGACCAAGTTTCACAGCCGTAAGTAAGAGCTGGTAGAATACAGGTCTCAAATGTTTTCTTTTTTATGTGATTACCTAAATCCTTACTTTTCATAATTTCTTTCAGTGACCAGTATTTTCTCCAACCTTGGGCTATTCGCCTGTTTATTTCCTGAGTCATTTTATTTGAAGGTGATATTATCTGTCCTAAGTAAATATATTCTTTGACATACTCGATCTTGTTACCATCTACCATAATGTCTGCTTCCCTTGAATTTGTTATTAATTTTGTTTTACTGGCATTGATTTCCAGACCAACTTCTCTACTTTTACTTGCTAGGCTCTGCATCATTTGTTCTATTGCTGCTGGGTCCTCTTCAAGAAGCACCAAATCATCGGCAAATCTTAAATGGTTTAGGCGGGCTCCATTAATGTTCAGACCTAAGTGGTCCCAGTTCAATTGTCTAAAAATGTGCTCGAGTACGGTGTTAAATAGCGTAGGAGAGAGAGGATCGCCTTGGCGTACACCCTTTTTGATTGGGAATGATTCTCCTGTTGTTTCAATTTTGATACTGGCCTTGCTGGACTTGTATATACTTTTAAGTATTTCTATGTAGTTGCTCTGGACCCCCTGTCGTTCAAGACTCCACCATATGTGTTGGTGCCTGAGACTGTCGAATGCCTTTGAGTAATCGATAAACGCCAAGTAGATTTGTTTATTGTATTCGTTATATTTCTGCAACAACTGTTTTATTGTATGAATATGATCTATTGTGCTGAAGCCTTTTCTGAATCCTGCCTGTTCTATGGGTTGGTTTTCGTTTAGTACTAGTGATATTCTTTCCAGGATCACTTTAGCGAATACTTTGTATATGTTTGATATTAAAGAAATTGGCCTATAGTTCCCAATCTCGTCTCTAGGGCCTTTTTTGTGCAGTAGAATTATGTGGCACTCTGTCCATTCTTCTGGAATTTGCCTTGTTTGTAAAATTTCGTTGAAAAGTTTTGCTAGCACAGGGCTGATTTCCTCTATGGTTCCCTTGAGCATTTCATTAGGTATCTTGTCCGGCCCTGGGGCCTTCTCAAGTTTTTGAGATTTTATTGCCTTGAATACCTCTGAGGCGAGGATTTCTGGCACCTCATCTACTTTGTTGTCTATTGCTTTGGTTTCTTCCTGAATTGGGGCCAGCCCTGAGTCGAATTTATCAGAGTACAGTAAGCGGTAATAGTCCGTAGCTAGTTTTTGTATTGAGAGACGATTCGTTAGGTAAGATTCGCGTTGCTTTAGTTTCGGTATCCATTCTTTGCCATGTTCGCTTAGTTGTTTCATAGCCTTTTTTGTTCCTCCTGTTCTTGTTATATTTTCTTCCAAAACTCTATTTCTTTTCTCCTTACGGTCTTTCCTCATATTTTCTTTGATTTTCTTGCTAAGGTTTGTAATTTTTTGCCGTCTTTCTTTGTCCCCTTTATTTGATATTAGTGTTCTTCTTTCCTCTAGTAGTTCTAGTGTTTCTTTGCTTATATAGCTCTCTTTACTTCTAGGTTTGCTGACTAACATCTCTTTCAATTTGTTTTGTAGTCTCCTGTATTTAGTCCCAGTTTCTACGTCAGAGGTAATAATTTCGGTGAGTGATTCTATTTTGCGGGGTTCAGTGGGATGATTGTGTTCTGATATTTGATGCAGCTTCTTATTGTTTAGGTTTTTCCTGGATCTTTTGGCTTGATTTAAGCTTAGGCAGCTTCTTACCATGCGGTGGTCTGTGTTAAAGTTGAGATTTTTAACTATGTTAGTATCTGTGAACGCGCTTGCTTTGTTGGTTATAATAAAGTCAATTTCAGTTTTGTATTTTGCACCTGGGGAGGACCACGTCCATTTGCTTTTAGGGTTTTTGTAAAAACAGGAGTTCATTAAAATAAGGTTATTTTCCATCATGAATTCTACTAGTTTCTGTCCATTTTGGCTTCTTTTTCCATGCCCGAACTTCCCTATTGTGGGTTCTTCTCCTATTTGCCTTTCTCCAACCTGTGCGTTGAAGTCGCCCATGATTATTATGTTGCTGCTGTATATACCAATAATATAAACAACTAAATATATACCAATAATATAAACAAATATGAAAGCATTGTATTTATAGGAAAATAGACAGAGACTACAAAACAGAGGAACGATAGTGCTCTTTAACGCGATTCTTAAATATGGATAAAGATTGACAGCGTATATCATGAGGCAAAGAGTTCCACAGTCTAACTGCATGCACGGTGAAGGAGTTAGAGTAGAAGCCAGTGCGATGCTGAGGAACTTTTAAAAGGGTACGAAGATGGTATCTACAAAGAACGTCAGGTGAATAAGCAAAGGAGAAACGTTCTTGTAGATAGGAAGGGGATTTGGGATTATGTAAAATGTTGAAGAGAAGACAAAGTATGCGAGTGTTCCTGCGAAGACGAATTGGGAGTATAGTAGTGGGTATGTTATCATCAGTGGCGCAGCTTGCCTTAGATGGGCCCCGTATCAAATTTTTTCGGGGGGCCCAAATGATGGTACGGCCTAAGAGATTATGTGAGGACACGGATTTTACGAATTGTTGTTTACACATGTTCGGGGCCCCTGTAGCTCGAGGGCACCGTATCTTCGATACGGCTGATACGGCGGTAGCTACGCCCCTGCCCCTATCATGATCATATCAGTCGGTGACCATGATCATTGCGCTAGTTGTTAGTAGGTACTTTCAGTGAAGTTATTATGATATTTTTGTACCAAGGTGGATAAAACAATAAAAAACGCATCTTTCGTTTTCAACAATCTGCGTACAAAACTTACGATTTACAAAAAAAAACTGTATATATATTAGTCATTAAAAAAAAGTATACCTTTTAAACTGGTATGATCAGCAGTGGGGTTCAGTGCGAAAAGTCCACAGTAGAACGCAGGCATGCGCGTAGAGCCACCGATGTCAGAACCTAGAAAAAAACTACAACATTTTACATTTACTGTGCGATAACCTCCGAGTCACACAACGAGCTATGGAGAGAGCTATGCTCGGAGTTTCTTTGCGCGACAGAATCCGGAATGAGGAGATTCGTCGAAGAACAAAGGTCGCAGACATAGCTCTTAAAATCTGCAAGTTGAAGTGACAATGGGCAGGCCACATCGCTCGGCGAACCGATAACTGTTGGGGAAGAAAGGTTCTCGAGTGGAGACCACGAGCCGGAAGACTCCGCGTAGGCAGGCCTCCCACTAGGTGGACAGACGACATTGTGCGCGTCGCAGGTAACCGGTGGATGCAAATAGCCAATTGTCGTTCATTGTGGCGTTCGAAGGGGGAGGCCTATGTTCAGCAGTGGACGTCTTCCGGCTGGTGATGATGTGCGGTAGTTCGTACCTCAATCTTCGGAGTCGCTGGACGGTTGGGGTGTGGGCCCTAGACGTCCAACGAGTACGATGGCGACTCCGAGGATGGCGGCGAGGGGTTACGACCCCCGTCCCCGTGAGAACTGTGACAGGTTCCCGAGGGCCTCTAATGCCCCCGGTGACGGTGGCGGACTTAATAATAATAATATCTTGGGACAATCCACACACGGTCATCTGATCCCAAACTAGGCAGAGCCTGTACTATGGAAACCAGACCACTGATACTAATACATATATATATTTTTTTGTAAATACTTAAATAGATAAATAACACCCAGACACTTGGTGGGAATCGAACCCACAACCCATTGGTTAGCGGACAGGGTGTCTAACCACTAGACCAACGGGCCCGTCTATGGCAAGGCACTGAGCGCCTGGTGCAGATCCGTGCGTTCAGCTCTGGAATGACTGTGGCGTGGTTTGATCGGTGGGGTCGGAATCCCTTCATAGTGCCGTTGGAGACCACTGGGGAGGGTCTCAGTGGGTATAGATTCCCGGGCCCTCGATCGTACGGAGACCGGGTACTTCAGACGGCAAAAACGAAATTTGGACACTCACAATGGGCATGATGACTGCAAGTTTTAAATATTAGAACAGATTGCAGTGATTCCAAAAATGAATCTCATTTTCATAATAATACAGATATTTACGTGATTTTTAAATAAATAAATTACTAAAATACAGCTACTCGCTATTTTGTAATAAAGACAGATCAGAGTGAATAACGTCATCCGGGTATAAATAAACAACTGTCATCTGAACTTTTCTTTCATCAATAAATTCCATAAATTTAGCATTTTTCACGAATAAATTCACTTTTATACCTACAGACAGCTGTTTATTTATACCGTGGTGACGTCGCAAAATGGCGCCATGCACCAGCCTTCGTTTTGGAACGAAATTCAAAGTCTATTTTAAAAATTGAAAATATTGCTATTAATTGTAAATTTGATACAAAAATATGAATATTTTCGGCAATAGTAGACCCGTAAGTACATTATAGAATGTTTTTTTCAAAATAACAAGTTACAAGTTTTGAAAACTAAAACCCGACTACGGATAAAATCGCAGTCTAATATTGGGATATCATATAGCCTATAACCAGCGGACAATCAAGACGCTTCCAACGACACCCTACTTGTCAAATAATGTTAATAAGATTAGAAGATATGCGGGAACAGATGAACATACATATATACATACATTCTTGTTAAAATCATAACCCTCCTTCCGTTCCGTAGTCGGGTAATTAGTCATCATGCCTATTACAATCCTCTTGTATTTAGATTTCTGTGTAACGTTTATTTTTCTACCACAATATAGTAAAAACTTACATTTTTATATTGTTGCTAATGGTGTTACAATGGGTTGTGGGATTCAGGAACCCAAACTAGGTTACCCTGTGCTATGAACTCCTAAGAGAAACAATTGTGGTACATTTTACAACTAACATAGATAGGAACAGTAGGTAGGGTGTCTTACACAGCGATATAGGAGTGGCGAGTGCGGCGGCAAGGGCCGCCTCCCCCCCGCTGGAGCCGCCGGGGGTCCTCCCCGTGTGGTAAGGGTTGTTGGTCTGGCCGAACACCAGGTTGCGGGTCTCCTGCCTGGGGGACCACACAAGGTTTCCTCATACAGGCTGCACAGGTTTGAAACGGCTATGGTTACGTTAAGGGGTTCTCGACTAATAGTCAGAATAATGTAGAATGACGAATAATACCAGAGTAGTGTCACAGTGTACAAACTAATACCACAGTGTACAAACTAATACCACAGTGTATAAACTAATACAGTGGGTCGACGCCTTTGATGTTTGAGTAAAAGCCGACACCGCATGGCGTACTCAGTAGCACGTAGGGTTGTCACAGTTTGTTTTTACAATTTACTTTAAATATTATATTACTAGCAGTAGCCCGCGGCTTCGCCCGCGTTTGCTTTCGTTCGTAATAAACTGTTACTTACCAATCTATCGTCCATGTATTTGTGAATTTCCATTAATCCTTTAAGCATTGATAATCTTTTTGATGTCATGCATTCCCAGTTTTCCAGGACAACATTTACCGTTTCTGTATTTTGAAGCCAGCTTCATAATAAATTATAAGCTTATTGTGTTTTACTTACGCGAATATTACACATTGAAATCAAACAATTTTTTACGGATTTTATCGCGGTTTATTTTAGCTTTTACTATCCCGACGTTTCGAATGCTTTGCAGCACCCATGGTCACGGAAGAACTAAGATGTTGAACGTCTGTATGTCACAATTATGCCGGTGTACCCTCAGGTCTTCTTAGTTATTATTGTTGGTCCGATCTTCGGACGATCGATTTCAATATTTTCACACTTTTATTAACCCTGATCTAATCAAGTATGTAGCCTGTATTTTTGTGTAAGCTATCATAGCTCCAATTTCAATTACTTCTTTATTTAAAAAGACACTGTACTTATTTTACAATTCCATTAAAAAACATATGAGGGTATTGGGGAAACCATTTGGTAACCCCGTTGGTAGATGCCCTTAGCGGTTGATTTTCGAAAAATGTTGGAAATAAGTTTATTCAACAGTTTTGTTTAGTTCATTCACTGAGTTTCGTTACCATAGTTGCATTAAAGCATTAAATGGAGATCCTTATTCACGCAAACTTTGCAACCTCTTAAAATGACCTTAGGGATTGTTTTTTGAAGAATGCCTGAAATAAGTTTCTTAGATTATTGTGTGCAATGCATAAAATAAGTCCTATGACTGTAGGACAAAAAAAAAATTTTTTGGACCCAATTATACCCTTTTAGGGGTTGATTTTCAAAGTAATTAAATTGCTTTAACTTGTTCAATTTATTCACAAAGTTTCATCAGTGCAGCATGATTTTCTTTTCGCGCTTGATTCTCAAAAACCACGCTAAAACCCCTTCAAGGGTTGATTTAAAAAAATAATGTGATACACGTGTTTTTTATCAGTACACTGACAAAGTTTCGTGTCCATGCGATGAATATTTTTTTTCCATGGTAACTTTGATACCCCATTTGATCCACTTAGGGGTTGATATTTGAAAAATGGTGAAAATAAGTTTGTTAAATTGTTTTTTTGAGTTTATGTACCGAGTTTCGTTAATCTAGCTGCATTATAACATTCAATGGAATCGTTTTACGTGTAAACTTTCCAACTCCATTACATGACCTTAGGGGTTGTTTTTTGTTAAATGCCGGAAATGAGTTTCTTTGATTCTTGCGTGCAATACATAAATTAAGTCTTATGACTTCAGATCGAAAAACATTTTTGGACCCCAATTGAACCCCTTTAGGAGTTAATTTTCAAAAACTATTTACACATGGATTGCTTTAGTTTGATTAATGTACTCGCAAAGTTTCATCAATGCAGCATAATATTTTTCCGTGGTTCACACTTAAAAACCATACTAAAACCTCTTTAAGGGTAGATTTTCAAAAAGTTGTGATACACGTATTTCTTCATTTCTTTTGTTTAGTACGTTGACAAAATTTCGTAAAAAAATGTTTTCCATACAAACTTTGAGACCCCATTTGACGCACTTAGGGGTTGATTATCGGGGCTGATTATAGGGGCTGAATTATGTACCGAGTTTCGTTACTCTAGATTTTAATAGCATTAAATGGAAATCGTTCTACGTGTAAACTTTACAACCCCATTAAATGATCATAGGGGTTGTTTTGTGCAAAATGCCGGATATAGGTTTCTTAGATTCTTGTGTGCAATACATAAATTAAGTCTTATGACTGTATGACTCTAAAATCATTATTGGACCCACAATGAACCCTAAGAAGAGTTGATTTAAAAAAAAAAAATTATTCATACAATCATTGCTTCAGTTTGATAAATGTATTCACAAAGTTTCATCAATGCAGCATGATATTTTTTTTCCGCGTTTTATACTCAAAAACCATGCTAACACCCCTTTACGGGTCGAATTTGAAAAAGATGTGATACACATGTTACTATATTTCTCTGGCTTAGTTCATTGACTAAATTTCATATCCGTGTGATGAATATTTTTTTTTGCCATACTAACTTTGGGAGCCCATTTGACCCACTTAAGGGTTGATTTTACAAAAATGCTCAAAATACGTTTGTTTAATTGTTGTGTTTAGTTTATTTACTGAGTTTCGTTACTCTAGCTGCATCATAGCATTAAATGGAAATCCTTCTTTGTGCAAACTTTGCAACATCTTGATATGACCTTAGGGGTTGTTTTTCGAAAAATTCCGGAAATAGGTTTCTTAGATTCTTGTTTACAACATATAAACTAAGTCTTATGACTATAGGTAAAAAAAACATTTTTTGGACCCCAATTGGACCCATTTCAAAGTTGATTCTCAACACATGATTATTTACACATAAATTGCTATAATTTGATAAATATATTCGCAAAGTTTCATCAATGCAGTAAGTATGTATTTTTTTTTATATTGTATACTCAAAACCATGTTAAAACCCCTTTAAGGGTCGATTTTCAAAAAGTTGTAATATACGTGTTTCTTTATTTCTTTTGTTCAGTACTGTAACAAAGTTTCATTTCCGTGTGACGAAAAAAAATATTTTTTCATACAAACTTTGGGAGCCCATTTGACCCACTTAGGGGTTGAATTTACAAAAATGCTCAAAATTAGTTTTTTCAATTAATATGTTGAGTTTATTTACCGAGTTTCATTACTCTAGCTGCATCATAAGATGAAATGGAAATCCTTCTTTGTGCAAACTTTGAAACCCCATTAAATGACCTTAGGGGTAGTTTTTCGAAAAATGCCGGGAATAGGCTTTTTAGATTCTTGTGTACAATATATAAACTAAGTCTTATGATTGTAGGTCGAGAAACAGTTTTTGGACCCCAATTGGACCCCTTTAGGAGTTGATTTTCAAAAAATTATTATTTGCACTTGGATTGCTATAATTTGATTAATATATTCACAAAGTTTCAGCAATGCAGTATGAAATTTTTTTTCCGCGTTGAATACTAAAAAACTATGCTAAAATCCCTATAAGGGTCGATTTTCAAAAAGTGTGATACACGTGTTTCTTTATTTCTTTTGTTTAGTACACTGACAAAGTTTCATGTCCGTGTGACGAAAAAAATATTTTTTTCCATACAAACTTTGGGAGCCCATTTGACCCCCTTAGGTATGGAATTTCGAAAAATCCGTTCTTATTGTTCACCTAGACTATTTGAATGATGTTGGTTCCAAATTTCAAGATTGTACGTTATATGGTTTTTGCTGTATCGTGATTCCTAGAAAACACCCTGCTCTTTTATTAATATAGATTACTTATTTGGTCATAGTAAAATACTAAGTAAAGTAAATTTCTATTAGTGCACGGGATGGTAATGATTTCTTTGTTTACATTTACTTTATTTATTGTAAGAAGAAGTAAGAAATACAAAAAGGCATTTCGTGGAGACAAATTCAAATAGAGTTTTACAATGTTATGTAATATATTGTAATTAATAAATTTCCAAATCGTTCATTATAAATGGCCAACTGAAAAATATTTTCGGTTTGTATATTTACTGGATTTGAAATTTCTGTTAATGAAATGTATAAAATATGTCAGGCATTTTCGATTTCAAAATGGATGTCATTTTCGTAATCAGCACCCCGAGAAACCTCGAAAATGACACCAACATTTTTTTGAAAAAAAAAAAAGAAAGTATCCGCCGTTTTGGAATTGAAAATGTGTAAAAAATAATATCTCTCTCACACAGCACAGGTAGTATAAACCATTATAACTGCTTACAAAAAAAAAATACATACACGACGAATTGAGAACCTCCTCCTTTTTTGAAGCCGGTTAATTAAAACAAATACGCGTCAGCCCTGAAAGTTATGTCCCGAGCTACTAACTAATTCGGGCGGCAGCAGCGTACGCAGCTCGGGCGCGCCTACCCGCGTCTCACCTCTCACACCCCGCACGATTGACCTGTCTAGACGGCTTCGTTGGACGACTGTATTGGTTTATAGACTGTGGTAGTGTCTTGGTTGAGAATAGAAAGTTCAAGGTTCATGCTCTACGGTTTATATAACTTAACTGACAATGGCATTCTTATTATTAAATCTAATCTAGCGCAGAAGTCATAAATCTAATGTTAAATGATAATTACCTACTTACAAATGCATACAAATATTTCAACACTAAATAATTCTTAACCAGTGAGCTCTAATTTTTAACCCCCGACCAAAAACGAGTTATGGGGAGTTATAAGTTTGACGCCTATGTCCGGAAGTCTGTCTGTCTGTCTGTATGTATATCTGTCTGTGGCATCGTAGCGGTCCAACCAGTGAATGAATTTGAATGCGGTTTTTTTTATTTCAAATTAGCTATGTTTTATGCAAATCGGTCCACCCGTATGAAGACCATCAGCTCTTTTCCGTGTCAAGGTCAAGGGATATTTTGTATACAATTGACATTTTTCATTACTTCTATTAGCCCGAAAGATCTGAATTTTTTTTTTTTTTTTTTTTTTTTTTATACAACCAAGGTGGCAAGCAAGCGTGCGGCCCGCCTGATGGTAAGCAGTCACCGCAGCCTATAGACGCTAGCAATACTAGAAGAATCACTAGCGCGTTGCCGACCCTTAAGACATTAGATATTAAGTCTTTGTGTCCAGTAATTTCACCAGCTACAGTGCCCTTCACGCCGGAACACAGCAATGCTTACAAAATAAATCTTCGAAATCTTCTATACTTATAATAAAACTGTAACAGGTCCAATTCTGTACATTGAAGATATTTTGAAAATTATGTTTGGAGGGCATTCTATAACCGATACTAAAGCCAAAAATGTATTTTTTTTTATTTTTGTCTGTCTGTCTGTATCTCGGCTGCGCATCACGCCGAAACTACTGGATGGATTGATACCAAATTTGGCATGATTTGAGTTAATACTACGAGGTAAGACATAGGATACTTTTTATCCCGACATTCGGCACGGTTCCCTTGGGAGAGGGGACTAAAGTCAAAATGTGTACTTGGTTATACGCTTGCTCCGATTTTAACAATTTTTCATCATAATTATAATAAATATTTGTAAGGGAACACTCATAGACAGTTGTTAACAATGTTTGGAAATCGATCAGGTTAAGCAACGTTAGGTAAGGTCATTAAATAGATGGGTGACCGTTTAACGCCATTTGAACTAAACGTCTCCTTGCTTCGGAGGGCAAGTACAAAGTGGGTCTAAGTTTTTAACCGACTTTAAAAAAGGAGGTTTTGTATTCTATGCGAATGTATATTATTGAAAGTTTAGTTAACGTAAACAAAGCGCGGGCGGAGCTGCGTGGGTCAGCTAGTTTAGAATATATGTAAATCCGATGTTACTAAATAAAATGGTAACCTTCACCAGGGTCTGATGATGATCAGCAAGAAGGTGTTAACAGGATCTCGGCCCCAATAAACCAAGACCCGTCGAGTTTGGGCTCGTTGGATAGGTCTCGACGAGTAGTTGCTAGAAAAATAGTGATCAGGGTGATGGAGCAGGAAGGTGGTCACGGGATCTCCGCACCAATAAAGGTAGACCCACCGAGTTTGGGCTCGTTGGATAGTTTGCTGCGATTAGTAGCTAGAAAATTGTTGATCAGAGTCTGGTGATGGGAGCAAGCAGGAAGGTGGTAACAAAAACTCGGCTCCATTAAATGTAGGGCCCCCCGAATTAAAAATCTATGGTAAAATCTTGACGAGTAGTTAGACAGATACTGAAGGCAATTCACTTGAGCTTGTAAATGATTCTTGGTGTGTATCTAAATTAGACGACTTGTGATAAAAGTTGGTAATATGTTAAAGTGCTTTGTGTCTTGCCTGACGAGGCACTGCTTAACAGCAGAAGGTAAATGTTAAACGTGAGCCACTGAGATTTTGGATCGAACATGCTCGCCATCGAAAAGTCTTTGCTTGTGGCGGCTTCGTGTGGTGGGTCACCCCCTTCCCTCCAATATGGTTGAGGGGAGTGATGGCTGCTGCTCGAGTCAACTCGTGCGCGGGTGCTGCTTGGGGGGACTGGTCCGACTACTATCCCTTTGGCATTTTAGTTGTTGTATTTTCGTCGTATTTTTATTTTATTTGATATTTTGAACGGCAGGAACGCGGGTAACGAAGGAAAAGTACGTAATTTCGAGATGAATACATTGTATAGAATCTGCCATTTAGAGAAGAAGGCGTTTATAGAATCTGCCATTTTGAGAATGTGGCATTTGTAGACTCATCTGCCATTTTGAGAAACCGCCATTATACGCCTAAACCGGTTTTTTTTTTTTCACGCGTTCTATTTTTTGGTTTGGATATGGAATACAATGTGAAGTAGAATCCAGAGACTATATTGTTATTCTCGTTGATACATGAAAGCCCCGCAATTAGGGATGCTACCTAAAATGAAAATAAAATATACAATTCGGATGCACTCGGAAGGAGATATTTAAAAAACGTTGTTCACTGAACAAGTCGCAGCGGACAGGAAATGTTCAATGTATAATGTTCACTGAACAATGATCTGTTCAAAAATTGTCGCAGCAGACCCGGCTTTAGTGTAAAACTCACCATTTATTAATCTCCGGTACATTGGTGACCGCGACGGGAATGGCGCCGGCGGCTTTTAGCAATCTCACACATTCCGCGTCTTCGTGAGCTCGGACATGTTTGCGAGACACGAGCCCTAATGTGTGCAGCATACCACATACTGCGTGGCTCTCTTTTGCCGTAAATGGGACGCCTGATACAAAAATACCCGACTGTTTCAGGAGTGTGAGTGTATACACTTACAAAAGTAATAATAATATTCTGAGACAAATCCACACACGGTCATCTGATCCGAAACTAGGCAGAGCCTGTACTATGGAAACCCGAAAACCGATACTAATACTTATATACATTTTTTTTGTATACAGAATGTTAAAAAACACGTGTCCGATCCGTGAGGGTCTTATTCAGTGTATCAGTACAAACAAAAGTAAACTCATTTGTTAATTAAATCAAAATATGGGCACGGGCCTCCCTTCAAGTTGAAGGGGCTTAGGCCATAGTCCACCACGCTGGCCAAGTGCGGATTGGCGGACTTCACACGTCTTTCGAAAGCTAGTTAGGCTTTCTCAGACATGCAGGTTTCATCACGATATTTTCCTTCACCGCATCGATATCTATACATATTATAAAACAAAGTCGCTCGCGCTGTCTGTCTGTCCCTATGTATGCTTAGATCTTTAAAACTACGCAACGGATTTTGATGCGGTTTCTCTTAATAGATAGAGTGTTTCATAAGGAAGGTTTATATGTATAATACATGCATAATATAGTAGAGAAACACTGATAATTTTAGAGGTTTCTAATGTGATGTCGTAAAAAAACACACTTTTTTGCGCTTACATTGCAAACGCTGGCTGAACCCTACGAGATAGATCAAAAGAATGTACTACAAGATTGTAAACTTTAACAAGGTCTACAAAAAAATCCGCGATGGTATATGTTTATCTCAAGGGTAACCCACAATAACCATTTTTTATCCTTTACTTTTTAAGAGACTTACTTACTATTAATAAATTCTTGTCAGTGGTCGGCCACACTGCAGGCCTAGCGCGGCGGCGACGGCGGGCGCGAAATATCAAACATATGAAAACGCCGCTTGCGGCCACACTGAAGTGACTTAGGCGGGAGCCTAGCGCGACCGGCTTGCGCGAGTTTGCGGGCGTACTTTTCAAACGTTCCTATCCGCTCGTTCTGGCCACACTGCGGGCCTAGTCAACAAGCGACCGATCGCGCGGCTGGCGGGGTATCAAACCATTTCGGTCTTGTCGCTCGTTTTAAGTATTTTTTTATTATTAAATAACTTTAAATACATGTATAAAAAAGGTTTTTTTGGACATTTGAAATTGTAAGTGTATAATATGTTTATTGTTAATGTTCCTTAATAAATAAAATAAACTTTTTTGACTACAATTACAATTCTTAATAATTTTTTTTTAAAAATCTGTATTCATTTAACTGTTTTTAGTTATTTCGTGCGCACCCAGCACACCATCTCTTATGATCAACGCCTCCCATCTCAGGATTGGCCTATCCAGTAAAAAATACAGAATCCTCATAAAAGGTTTGCGACACCTGCAATAAGTGTTATCGCCACAACAGCCCGCGCGTCACTGTGGCCACCCGGCGCGCCCGCCGCCGCGCCCGCCCCGCGCTAGGCTCAAGTCACCGCGCGTTCACTGTGGCCAACCACTCAGTATGAATTTGTCCCCTCTTCGATGTAACGTAAACTTCAATAATATTTACACTAATGACAAAAAAGCTGTGAACGTTGTTCATACTGCTAGGTTAAGGTTAAGCAACGTAAGGCAAGGTCATTAAATAGATGCGTGAACTGATTTGTATGAAATTTTGTGTGCATATCGGGTGGAATCTAAGAATAGGTTGTAAAGTATATTTCATGCCGCTAGGTTAAGCGGCAAGGTCATTACATAGATGGGTTAAATGGGTGACGGTGGCGACTCCAAGGAGGACGGTGACGGGGTTTCGAGCCCCATCCCCGTGATAACGATGCCAGGTTTCCGGGGGCTATAATGCGCACTGAGGGGTATTTGGTGCAGATCCCGCTGGAGGGCCCAAGTCCCTCTTCTTATGTGCCGATGCGACAGCCGCAGGGGTTTAAGTGGGTAAGAATCCCAGATACCATGATTGACGAGGTTATAAGTAAAGAACGAGAGGAAGGTGTAAGAGAGGAGAGAGAGGGGGACGAGGGGGTGACGGGGTGAGGGATAGGGGGATTAAGGAGGATCAAAGGGGGAGTGATTGGGAGCAAGGTGGGAAAGAGAGAGGTTCAGAGAGGGGACAACGGGGAGAGGAAGAGGGGGAGTGTGACGGGTACCAAAGCGGGGGAGGGGGAGAGAGAGGAGAGAGAGAGAGAGAGCATAGAATTAGACTTTTTTAAAGAGAGGTGGAGAGAGAAATAAATCAAGGGAAGGAGAAAAGGGTAGCAAAATAATAAAAGCGCGGGCGGAGCTGCGCGGGTCAGCTAGTCTATATTATAAAACAAAGTCGCTCCCGCTGTCTGTCTGTCCCTATGTATGCTTAGATCTTTAAAACTACGCAACGGATTATGATGCGGTTTTTCTTAATAGATAGAGTGATTCAAGAGGAAGGTTTTTTATGTATAATACATGCATAATATAGTAGAGAAACACTGATAATTTTAGAGGTTTCTAATATGATGTCGTAAATAAACAATTTTTTTTGCGCTTACATTGCAAACGCTGACTGAACCCTACGAGATAGATCAAAATAATGTAGGTTAGTATTGTAAACTTTAACAAGGTCTACAAAAAAGTCGTCGATATCTATTTTTCATACCGCTAGGTTAAGGTTAAGCAACGTTAGGTAAGGTTATTAAATAGATAGAATAGCCGGGGGGCTACAATGCGCCCCCCAGCGGCGAGCTCAAAGGCAAGGCACTGAGGGGCCCCTGGTGCAGATCCCACCGGAGAGCCCTGGGGTTCCCCCTCTCATGTGCCGATGCGACAGCCGCGGGGGTTTTAGTGGGTAAGAATCCCACATACCCCGGTTGAGCCCCACAGCTCCCGGGGATCTTTCGAAGATTTCCCCGCGTCAAAAAAAAAAAAAAAAGGTTATTAAATAGATGGGTAAACTGATTTGTATGAAATTTTGTGTGCATATCGGGTTAGGTCTGAGAATAGGTCACAAAGTACATTTCATATCGCTAGGTTAAGGTTAAGCAACGTTAAGTAAGGTCATTAAATAGATGGGTAAACCAATTTGTATGAAGTTTTGTGTGCATATGGGATAGGTCTGAGAATAGGTCATAAAGTATATTTCATGCCGCTGATACCTTGATTGACGAGGATATAGTATAGAACGAGAGGAGGGTGCAAGAGAGGAGAGAGAGTGGGGAGGGGATTTGAGGAGGGGGTGTTGAGGTGAGGGATAGGGGGAGTTATGTGGAGCAAGGGGGGAGTGAAGGAAGGTGGGAGAAGAGGCAGGGGGGAGGTGGTTTAGGGAGAGGACAACGGGGAGAAGAAGAGGGGGAGTGTGACGTGGACCAAAGCGGGAGGGGAAAGATAGAGAGCATACAATTAGATTTTTCTCATAAGAGAGAGAGAGAGAGAGAGAGAGAGATGGAGAGAGAAATAAATCAAGGAGGAAGGAGAAAAGGGGAGCAAAATGTAATAAAAGCGCGGGCGAAGCTGCGCGGGTCAGCTAGTAATATATAAACTAGATTTGGTGTCACGGTTCAAAAAGTGGTAGCGAGAAATAGCGCCCTTGTGTCGCTATTTCTTTACAAGCCACATCCTGACAAATTCATTTTTGCCGATAGGAGTGTCGCTACTGTCTATATGAAACTGTCAAACTACAAGTCATTATCATTATAAAATCGTTAGTTCACGTTTCCGCCACCAGCACAGATAAGTTTGCAACCTCCGCGACCACATTTTAGATATCATTTTGTTCGTTAATGTTTATCTAGTTTATATATTATTAGAAATCCTAAATAAGATTATTTAAAAAAAAGAGAATCTGTCCAGAAACCATTGTCTCTGGACCACCTTAGTAAAATAAAAACTGAACATACCGCTGAAGAATTATTACCACACTCCTGCAGCAGGAATACATTGTAATCACCATGAGACGCAGCAACTTCACTGAGACTTCCGCACTGTACGAGAACTGAGAAACGAATGACTGCGGTACCTGCTAGAGCTGTGACTTATATACGCGTTCGCTGAGCGCGTTCGGCTATCCTACCCACAATTAATTTTATACCAGTTTTGGAGTCTAACAATATTATATCGATGCTTCACCGAAAGCTAGTAACAATCGCACAAAGACGATTCGCACATGATTAATTAAATAAATCAGAGGTGCGAGCCGGGGTTCGATCCTGCGCACCTTGTTTCCAAGGCAAGCGCTCGCCCACTGAGCTGTTACAGCTTGAAACACTAGATTGGATTCGTTTTTCTGAAACAAAGTAGGAAAAAAAATAGGAGATATTCAACAAATGAGTTACGTACTTGTATTGATACACTGAATAATACCCTCACGGATCGGACACGTGTTTTTTTACACTCTGTATACACACTTATATAGATAAAATACCCAGACACTTGGTGGGAATCAAACCCACAAACTATTGGTCAGGGAACAGGGTGTCTAACCACTAGACCAACAGGCCCGACAAAAACACACTGCTGCTTGGTGGCACAATATCTAGCATTACGGTGGTCAACTACCCTGGACAGTCCCTTGCAGAAGCTAGCCCCTACTATTAGACACATTTATATTACCTAAAAACGGTTTGCTTATGAAGAATTCTTCAGGCAGGCCTGTTTCTATCATCTTATCTATTTCAGCAGCATCCTTCAATGCATCTTCATATCTTTCATCGGTCACTGCATTGAGTATTGGGTTCACCTGAAAAATTGTAATTAGAAAAGAAAATTAAACTTTAAACTTTAAGCTGGCCATACACGTTCAGGTATACCTGACAGATTATCTGTCAGCTATACGTGAAAGTGTATGGCCAGCTTTAGTCAACTCAACTGCAGCCATACATGAGTCCAAACTCAAAACTTTTTACTTAAAATCAAAACTATTCAAGGTCTATAAGCTCCGTCATCCAATGAATACAAGCCATTTTTTTTGTTGTTGTCCATTGCAACAGTGAATCAAATTACTCTAATTCAAATATTACTAGAGAAACATTGGTACCACTGCAGTGTCAGCTATTCTGACCAAAATTAGTGTGTCTCAGTCAACTCAGCCTTGAACCGTTAGAGCAGTTATACATGTTCAGCCTTTCTAAAATCTATTTATTTCGACTGTCGGAGTCGTTTATGATTAATTTAGATTATTGAACATGTAATAATTGTTATATCTACTCACTATCAGCGTATTAAGTAATAATGGGCAGCGAGTGACGAAATAATCCGATTTCAAAAAAGGAATTAATCATCATTAACTTTAATTGACGTTTGTAGGTTCAGCAGTTAGACATTTCCAAACTGGTACACATGGTAATCTGATCCCAGACGAGGCTCAGTCTGGGGGTGAGATTACGGAAATGATCAAACTGTCAGTTTTATCCTGTTCATTTTTGATAGTTACTGCTAGAGGCATGGGTTTAAAATCTATGGCGGATCTTTTTTTCGTTAACTATCAAACCAGACTACACATGTACAATTGTACTTGTTTGTTGTTGACTAGACTTGTCTAGTTTAATAACTAAATAATACTTACAGCTTGAATTCTCTCGATACAAGCTCTGACTAACTGTTCAGACTTCAATTCTTTGTTCCTGATCTTTGCAGCTAAAGTAACTGCACTATCTGCTAGCATACTATGTTTCTTGTCCAAGTCCGGTATGCGTTTCTCCTGGCCCTCCCAGAAGAATGAAAAGATCCAATCGATGAACATATCCAGGTACGCTCGGAGTATGAAGAATACATGTTTGACTGTGTTGCACGCCATACCTTGGAAAATCTTATCCGGTTTATTGCTGGTATGCTGGAATACACAATATTAAATTTATATTATTATATTAATATTCTGGGACAATCCACACATGGTTATCTGATCCCAAACTAGGCAGAGCCTGTAGACAACTGATACTAATAGTTATATACTTTTTTTTGTAAATACATCTATATCTATAAAAATCAATGCCACTTTTCGTTGTAATTTTATAACTCAAGAACGGGCTCACCTATCCAAACCAAATGTTTAGGCTTTGTTCGGACTATTTAGTAGATGGTTTATGTGAAATTTGCACAAAATCGGTAGAGCGGTTCTTTATTTATCACATTTTTTGTAACGAATGAATTCAATAAATGGCGGATCATTTTGTAAATGGGGATTTTGCTGTCAAATTGAACCTATTTTCAGAATTAAAACTTTTTTCTTGTAACTTTTTGTTGACAGTAAAAGCATGTTGTTATGTCATTCATGCGGTCATTTCATTTTGGACGTGCTTCGATTAAAGCAAATTGTCAGCAATAATTATTGCGTTTATATTTTTTGTTTTGAATTTGATGTTCCAATATATTTTTTTTATATCACTTTATACGTAGCGAAGCACGTACCGGGCAGCTAATACTTATATAGGTAAAAAACCCAGACCCTTGGTGGGAATCGAACTCACAACCTATTGGTCAGCGAACAGCCATAGTTATGACGCGGGCAGATAGGGAGAGTATAATATTGTTTTTTTTTAAACTGCATTATGAATGATAGGTAAGTTTATAAATTCAATCAAAGAAGTAATAGTTCTAAACAAAGAGTGAACACAGAAAATCCTTTAGTTAAACAATAATAGTATCTTGTATGGTGTTAAATGTATTAAATTGATATCCATAAGTTTGTGGTTGATGGATAGTATCATAATGAAAATAATTAAATACTTACCTCAACTTTCAACTCGTTTTCAGTGACCATTACAGACAGATAGCGCCCTGCCAGCACTATAATAATAAAACAATAAATGATAAGAAATCAACCTTCACTAATGCAATTTTTTTTTCAATGGCTACAGACCACTGAAGGTGATACTATATTAAATTTTATACTATTTAATTTAGGAATAATATAGCCTGGAATCTATTTTCCCCCAGATTCTCTTAATACTTTTAGTAAATTGGTATCTGGTTAGGAAAACGTAGGGAAAACTACAATAAATACCTTAGAAAATACAACAAAACAAAACTACCAAAAACTTTTTTGAGTTGAGTGAGGCTTTTGTTTTGAGTTTTGTTTGAAGTTTGATGATTGAGCACCTGACTTAACAGCATCTTACTGAGTAGTCTGTGCTTAACAGCTAAAGTTTGAGTCAATGTTTGAGTTGAGCACGTAGGTAGGGTAGACATTTGAGCAATATTGAGTGAAAGAGAGCGACTGACGGATGACGTTGACGTGGCGTGCGTATATGGGTGCGTTCCACTAAACGCCTACAACGATCAAAATGCTCATAGAGTCGTTCCACATAACAACCGCGGTCGTTGTGGTCGCGGTGAAAACGTCACTCATGACGTCATGACTTACGCTCACGACTAGAGGTGTAATAAACGGCTTATAATTGACAACGCGTTTCAACGTTATGCTTATTTTTGTAAGCGCGTTTTTAAAAGAGCTTTTTGCTTAAAACGCTTTTTTTAAAAAAAGCTTTTACTCGTTGAAGAAAACGTTACTACGTCTTTTAAACGCGGATGTCTGGTATTGAAAAAGCGTACCAATGCAGATATTCATACCGTCACAACTCACTGTTTATTATACCGATGATATTTAATACAATAGATAAGATATGCCATTAGCGCACGAAAAGTGAAACATCGAAATTCACACAAATTGGGTGAACTAACAGTAAGTCACGCGTCGATAAAAATGTAACGAATGTGACGTGTGCCTTTGAAAATCAAGTAACATGCCTTCATGCGTATTTAGAAAATACACAAAGTACTGTACAAAAAAAAAGGACCATACCCTATCATACCCTTACTATATATGTATAAGAAAATATTTTAATTACGGTTCCTACCTATGATTTTTAATATCATTGATTCACGCAATATTTATTCCCCAACAACGCAACGCAACACCCAACGTAGGATCGCGCGCGAAAATATTTACAACAAATGAGGACGCTTACACGTTGACAGCGCAAAGCATACTAACGTTGTAAGTTTATCTAAAAAAGCGTGCTTAAAAACGTATTATAAATTGTCCAACGTAATTTTGCCGCTTATTATTGTGTTTATTCTTTGTCGTTTTTAGATTGAGTCTTATATCTATTACAATAAGGTTGTTTTTCAATCATAGTAAGGCCAACGGATTAGTTTGTTGCAACATAGTTGCTATCAACTTAAAACGAAATCGACTTATACTTGTAAGCGTGCTTATGCGCTTTTTTTGAATAGCAGACTTTTTAAATAGCTTTTCGTTGAAACGACCACCTCTACTCACGACGACCCATCTAAAAAGGTGGGTCGAAGTGATCGTTGAGAAAATTAACGGCATTTTCAAAACTCAAAGCATCAAAGATGGCGACGGTGAAACTTACGTTATTTCATGCGGAAAGAGATATTTTAGTAGAAGTGAATGTTTCTGCAGTTTTAATTACATTTGAACGTAAAATAATTAAATACACCAATAATAAAAAATTAAATTACTTATATTTTTTTCAATATAAATCGATACAATAATTATTTGGTTTATTTTCAAGGTTTACAGATTATAACCCAACCTCTTAAATCTTTTGCTTTCTTTTTACTAACTCGCCGATTTCATTTTTTACCTCCACGCTCAAAACGCTCTATAATCCATTCCACTTGAGTATATGACAGTAACGCTCACAAACAAGTGGAACGGGAAAAACTGCGGTCGTGACCGTGAGTGTGATCGTTGTGAACGCTTAGTGGAACGTACCGTATGACTGACGTGAACTTCACGTGAAGACGGTAGGTACCTATATAGTTTTATATACATTAAATCGTGAAGAATATCATGCCCTCAGAGATCATGCCACGTTTCAATAGGTGCTAGGTTCCTTCTGCAAGTAACCGCAAAGGAACCACCACAGTGTCAGATATTCTGCTGCCAAGCAGCAGCTGTAAGTATTGTTGTGTTCCGGCGTTAAGGGGACTGAAGCTGGTCAAATTACTGGACACAATGTCATAAGGGTCGGCAACGCGCTAGTGATTCTTCTGGTGTTGCTAGCGTCTATAGGCTGCAGTGATTGCTTACCATCAGGCGGGGCGCACGCTTGTTTGCTTGCCACCTTAGTAGAATAAAAAAAAAACGTCATGAGGTGGTCCACATTTCGCAATTGATATTTGTACACTATACTATCTTATCAATATTATATTATTACTAGCTGACCCACGCAGCTCCGCCAGCGCTGTGTTATACATTCGCATAGAATACAAAACCTCCTTTTTTAAAGTCGGTTAAAAACTTGGACCCACTTTGTACTTGCCCTCCGAAGCACGGAGACGTTTAGTTCAAATGGCGTTAAACGGTCACCCATCTATTTAATGACCTTACCTAACGTTGCTTAACCTGATCGATTTCCAAACATTGTTAACAACTGTCTATGTGTGTTCCCTTACAAATATTTATTATAATTATAATGAAAAATTATTAAAATCGGAGCAAGCGTATAACCAAGTACACATTTTGACTTTAGTCCCCTCTCCCAAGGGAACCGTGCCGAATGTCGGGATAAAAAGTATCCTATGTCCTACCTCCATGCCAAGTTTCCTTTCAATCCATCCAGTAGTTTCGGCGTGATGCTCAGCCGAGATACAGACAAAAATAAAAAACAATACATTTTTGGCTTTAGTATCGGTTATAGAATGCCCTCCAAACATAATTTTCAAAATATCTTCAATGTACAGAATTGAACCAGTTACAGTTTTATTATAAGTATAGATTTGAATGAATAAAGTCATACTTATCGCCCTCGACTTGTGGTCAAGGTTATACCTTCCTATCGTAAAAGTTGAGCAATCCAGAGCATTATAATTTTTTATAATCCACAGACTTGAGCACACGTATCACGCTATAAATATAAGCCTTGTAGGCATCGATATAATATATAAACTAGATATATTCAAAAAGTTATAGCGAGAAATAGCGCCCTTGTGTCGCTATTTCTTTACAAGCCACATCCTGACAAATTTATTTTTGCCGCTAGGAGTGTCGCTACTGTCTCTAGAAAACTGTCAAACTCTTAGAGGAAAAACTACACGTAATATAGAAATGTTAGTTCACGTTTCCGC
The DNA here is from genome assembly GCA_911728495.1 of Furcula furcula. Lineage (NCBI taxonomy): Eukaryota > Metazoa > Arthropoda > Insecta > Lepidoptera > Notodontidae > Furcula > Furcula furcula. The sequence continues at coordinate 20,672,400 of OU452259.1, read as the reverse complement.
CACCAGCACAGATAAGTTTGCAACCTCCGCGACCACATTTTAGATGTCATTTTGTTCGTATCTAGTTTATATATTATATCGATGCTTGTAGGCTACAAGTTGTACCCTCCGTGGCGCAGTGGGAAACCGTTTGCTTAGCAAACCGGAGGTCGCTACCTCCGGTTTGCTCCGGTTCGATTCCCGCAGGGAGCTACAACGTTGTGTAGTTGTTCCTTACTGGCTAGGACAATGCAGTTCGATCACCTGATTGTCTGTAAAGTAAGATAATCCATGCGTCGGATGGGCATGTTAAAAGTCGGTCCTGCGCCTGATCTCTCGCCGGTCGTGTCGGTCTTCCGTCCCATCGGATTGAGGTAAAAGGAAAAGAGAGACCCGAGGCCTGTATACATGTCATTTCTTTTGTATTATCTTGTGTATAATTTGTTTCTTTTTATGTACAATCAATACATATAAAATTACTTCTCCTGACTGACTGACTGATTCATCAACGCACAGGCCAAACCGCTGGACCTAGGAAGCTGAAATTTGGACAGTAGGTTCTTCTTATGACATAAGCATCCACTAAGAAAGGGTTTTTGGAAATTCCAATCCTAATGGGGTTAAATGGGGTGTTTCCATCATTTGAATGAAACTTTTTATTTTATGGTTCGATTGAGTTGAAATTTTCTGAAAAGTTTCTCTAAATAAAATAAATCAATACGTGTTTCGCGAATTTTCAAAAACAACCTTTGGGGGTTATGGGTTAACTTTGTAAAAAAAAAATAGCGGGCGAAGCCGCAGGGAATTGCTAGTAAAGAATAAGAATGACAGAGTGCAGTTGCGTCTACGCAGGCCTTTGAGTATTAATACTCAAATACGCAGGCACTTGTGCACTATAATATCTCTCCCACGTAGATGGCTGATCGTGCAAAAGATTGGCCACCGTAGTCGGGAAAAGTGGAATAAGCCGTCGTATCGCCCAGGAGCACATTATTTTTTTTTTAACACGCTTTTTTTATTTACAAACATAAACCAATGCTTTAATTTCCATCGTGCCAAGATCGTACTTATCATAGGTAATGTCCTAGTCGTAGCCAATGATATTAGTAAAATATCATAAATGATCGTATAGTAGCTTAGGGCTCTCACACATCCACGGTCCGCTGCCTACCTTGTTCCGCGGCTAATTAACCAACTACCCTCCGATCTTCGCGATAGCATAAATCCTAAGAATATTAAAGATAAACTTGAAGTTTACTATCTAAATAATTTAAACAATAATTGATATTGAGTTCACAAATGCTTCCCTTCAATCCTTTAACCCTGCAACTTCATCTATTTTTGTAACCTGTTAGTTAACCTAGATTAATACCTACTTATATTAACTAATAAATGTTGATTAAGTCTCAATGTAAGCCGTTATAGCATAGCCTGTATGCCTCCGTGGTTTTTTAATGCTATAATAAGCTAACAGCATATTATATGTATTCTTTAAACGATAAATAAATGAAAAAAAAAAACATAACTGCGATGCGATGCGATGCGGCGAGAAACAAATGGATTTTCGATACAAGTTCCTGCAACTTATGTCGCCTCGCCCTAATGTCAATACGTGGGGTATTTGCACATTTTTTGTTGGAAGAGAAACGATATAAACCAACCAATGGTTCCACAGACTGTCCAGTTTCTTTATCAGCCCTTGTTTTTATCCCACTGTTGGGAACGGTGTTTAGGCCATGGCCCACCACGCTGGCTAAGTGCGGGTTGGCGGACTCACACGTCATTCGAAAGTTAGGCTTTCTCAGACATGCAGGTTTTCTCACGATGTTTTCCTTCACCGAACAAAAACGACAGTTACAATCGCACAAAGGCGATTCGCACATGATTGATTAAAGAAATCAGAGGTGCTGGGGTTCGAACCTGCGCACCTTTTTTACCAAGGCAAGCGCTCTCCCGCTTAGCTGTCACTGCTTACACCGTCCGTCCCTTCAGGGGTCGGCTTGATCGAGCTCGTAAACTATCGGAACTCGTACTAGACCCCCAGTTATACGGTCAAATATTGGGTGAGACGCACGGATGAGCTATTTCGGTCTTCGTAAATCTTGACTACAAATTATTTCAGTTTCACTCCCGTGCCGTTCTCGCTTTCCTAGGGTTGACGCTACAGTGACGGCTCTAGCTCCTAGAGCCCGTCTCCCGAAAGAAGTCCAGTGGCAATAAGTTTCAATAACTAAAACCCGACTACGGATAAAATCACAGTGTAATAATTATATAGCCTATAACCAGCGGACAATCAAGACGCTTCTAACGACACCCTACTTGTCAAATTATGTTAAGTAGATTAGAAGATATGGGGGAACAGATGAACATACATACACTCTTGTTAAAATCATAACCCTCCCTCCGTTTCGTAGTCGTGTAAAAAGTGGAATTAATCATGGATAAATAATACTATGTGTACAATGTACTGATTTTTAATGTGTAGCAACTTAATTTAAGAATTAATTAATTCAATAATTTTACATAAGTATAATATATATCCTCCAGCGGTGCCACATTGACTATAGGTACATCGAAGTGTTGAAGTGTTTGTACAGCAACGCCACCATGTCGATCCGACTACAGGAAGAGAGCACGAAACCAATCCCATTGCAGCGAGGTGTGAGACAGGGAGACGTTATTTCTCCGAAACTGTTCTCAAACGCATTGGAGGACGTTTTCAAGCTCTTGGACTGGTACGGATTCGGCATCAACATCAATGGCGAATACATCACTCACCTTCGTTTTGCCGACGATATAGTCATTATGGCAGAGTCGCTGGAGGACCTCAATACGATGCTCAGCGACCTCAGTAGCGTTTCCCAACAGGTGGGTCTTAAAATGAACATGGACAAGACGAAGATCATGTCTAATGTCCATGTTGCACCCGTACCGGTAGTTGTTGGGAACGATACACTCGAAGTTGTTGACCACTACGTATACCTAGGACAAACTGTCCAGTTAGGTCGGTCCAACTTTGACAAAGAGGTCGCCCGAAGAATCCAACTCGGATGGGCAGCGTTCGGGAAACTACGCGATATCTTCTCATCCAAAATACCGCAGTGCCTGAAGACGAAGGTTTTTAACCAGTGTGTGTTGCCAGTGATGACATATGGTACTGAGACGTGGTCTCTAACGGCTGGCCTTTTAGAAAAGTTCAGAGTCACACAACGAGCCATGGAGAGAGCTATGCTCGGAGTTTCTTTGCGCGACAGAATCCGAAATGTGGAGATTCGCCGAAGAACTAAGGTCACCGACATAGCTCTCAGAATCTGCAAGTTGAAGTGGCAATGGGCAGGCCACATCGCTCGAAGAACCGATAACCGTTGGGGAAGAAAGGTTCTCGAGTGGCGACCACGAACCGGAAGACGCAGCGTTGGCAGGCCTCCCACTAGGTGGACAGACGACATTGTGCGCGTCGCAGGTAACCGGTGGATGCAAATAGCCAATTGTCGTTCATTGTGGCGTTCTAAGGGGGAGGCCTATGTTCAGCAGTGGACGTCTTCCGGCTGATGATGATGATGATGATGAATATATATAAATTTTAGTAGAGTATAAAACTATAGGTTCAAGAAACATTTCGTTGTGTGGCTGTAGCGACGCGTCTACGTCTGCAAGACATTTTTCGTGCGACGGGCTCTACATCGATTTATTACTTTTTAATCCCAACGAGAGATGTTATAACTTTGAGGAAATATCTGATATCTCCTCTAATTAGTGTTATCTATCTGTGTGTCTGTCTATGCCAGCGTAGCGCTCCAACGTGTGGACGGATTTAAATGCGTTTTTTTTTATTTGAAAGCTGGTCTAATCAAGAACACAAAATAATGATAGCATTTTTTTTATACTACCAAGGTGGCAAGCAAACATGCACCCCGCCTGATCGTAAGCAGTCACCGCAGGCTATAGACGCTAGCAACACCAGAAGAATCTCTAGCGCGTTGCCGACCCTTAAGACATTAGATGTTAAGTCTTTGTGTTCTGTAATTTCACCAGCCCTTGCCCTGCCCTTCACGCCAGAACACAGCAATGCTTACACACTGCTTGGCGGCAGAATATCTGACACTGCGGTGGTACCTACCTGGACGCAGGGCCGGATCTCGGGGCGGGGGGGGGGGTTTTCAAACCGGGGCACCGGCCCCGGGCGCCAGCTTCAGGGGGCGCCAAAATCATATCAAACCAAAGCATTTATTTTTGCAGAAAGCACTATTACAATTTTGGTAGGTAATAATATACTTAGTATGATTAAAAATAAAATAAATTAATAGTTTAAAAAACTAAAAATACAAGCTTTTTTAGGGTATACTGCATTAAAAAGTAATAAATAAATTATCGAACCAGTTCTTTTTTTTCCTACCCCTTGTTTGTAATTAAGCATTATATTTAAGTGAAAAAGCATGGGGCGCTTTTGCATTGTAAATGATTACAAATTATTTTCATGTAAATAAAAATACCTTGTCTACTTGAAATTTGACACAGTAAACTATGCTGTTATTCGGAAAAAAAACTAGGCATTTTTCATTTATTCGTAGCTTTAGCGTAGCTAGGCAGCTTGTTGCTTAAATGAGTATGCGAAGTTTAAGAAAGCACTACGTATTTATTTATTTATTTACTTAGATAAGAGAAACAAACAGCATAAATAGTTCATAATATGGAACATACAATTAAAACGTCTAGCCAACAAAGTTTCTACTGATGATTGAATTAAGGTACATGGAGTGAACATATTTATACTTAGTGCTAATCAAACATTTGAAAAATTTAGAAAAAAAAAACTAAAGAAGTTAAATACCCTTACCCTTTAAATGGTCAAAAGTAAGCTAAAACCAATAGCTTCACAAGTAATATTCAAAGGTTCCGTTATCAACCTTCCAGGTCAATCAACAGGTCCATGTTATAAGGCAAAGTGAATAGAACTCGAAACATTAGACGATCTCAAACTAGATGGATTTACTAGTAGCAATTCCAGGGTCCCGTCACCCACCTTCCAGCTCCATCATCAGGTCCTCATAATTGGAAAAAGTCAGCAGAACTCTTTAAAACAAATCAGACAAGCCCAAACACGGTAGGTTTACTAGTAGCCATTCCATAGAGTTCCGTCACCTGCCTTTCAGCTACATTATCAGGTCCTAATAATTGGGAAAAGTCAAAAGGACTCTTTAAAACAAGCCAAACGAGCCCAAACTTGACAGGTTTACCAATAGCCGTTCCAGGTTCCATCTTCCACCTTCCAGTTCCATCATCAGGTCCTCAATCATGGTCAAAGTGAATATAACTTTTTAAAACAAATCAAATGAGACCAAACTCGATGTGTTTACTAGTAGCCATTTCATGGTTCCTTTGAGGTCCATCATCAGATCAGCTCGATGATACCATATTGGTATGGTCACCGGTTCTTGACATATGTGCAAAATTTCAAACGATTCGAACGTGTAGAACTGGGTGAAATTGCGTCTCAAGATTCCATTACATTCCATACATACATACAGGTGAAGCTAATAAAAGCGTGTTAAAAACCTGCTCCACAAAGCGCTTAGCATACGGAAGCCTGGTTGGCTCACATTCGTCTTATTATTTATTATTTATTTATTAATTTTAAACAATGTAAGCTTACAGTTTAAACTGTGAAAACGTATATAACTAGGTACATTTATAGAATGCCAGCTTTAATAATAAGTTCGAATATAATGTTATAGGAATCATTAAATATGTCAGCGTCTGGATTGTTCTCAAGAAAAATATTTATTAGTTTAATTGCTTTGGCGGTTGGACATTTCCATGATTGTGGTGCGCGCCATGATACCGGCCAAGTCAGGAGTCGATGTCGCCTTTTTCCCGCTCCTCGCATATACTGATCAGGTACGTATAGGGGAATATTATCACGCACAGGAGGATTATCTATCTTGTGATGCAATAACAAATAGTAATGTAGAATATGATTCAATTTACGCCTCAGTTGCAAAGTATCATAACCGACCATCCCCGACACAAACAAAGAAGGATATAAATATGGATAATACCCGTACATTCTCTTATATAAATGACGCGCAAACTTTTTCTGTACCTTTTCTATCATAAGAGTATAATTATTTTCTTGCTGATCCCAAACTATTGAGTTATACTCTAATCTACTGCGGACAAACGCGTTATAAAGCAATTTTAAGACTCTATTATCTTGAAATTGATTTGACGTCCTTATAATAAACCCTAAAGATTTATTTGCGTCTTTACAAATTTTTTTAATATGGTCACGGAAGCTAAATTTCTTATCCATTATGACTCCTAGATCACTTATCGTATCTACACGCTCGAGTACGTTGTCTGCAACTTTGTACGTCGCTTTTATTGGCATATGAGATCGTGAGAAGGTTATGGTTTTGCACTTTGATGTGTTCAATGGTAAATTGTTTCTCGCACTCCAATCAACAACTCTGTCAATGTCCCGTTGCAGCACCATACAGCCTCCTGCGCCGCGGACCGAGAGAAAAACTTTTAAATCATCGGCAAACTACAGACACTGCGAGCTATCGAACACATTTGGCAGGTCATTTACCATGATCAGAAATAGGGTTGGTCCTAGGATGCTGCCCTGGCTAACACCTGACCGTGTATAATATTCATCGGATTGGTAACTTTCTATTCTAACGTATTGTTTGCGATCTTTTAGGTAGTCAGCCAATAATGCAAGAAGCCGGGGAGAGAACCCGAAAGAAGAACACTTCATCAGCAGGATATCATTGTCTACAAGATCGAATGCTTTTTTAAAGTCAAAATAGGCTACGTCAACTTGACAGCCCGAAGTCACGTTGGAGGTCACATAATCAGCAAAAACAATATGGTTAGTTAGTGTGGAGCGCGCAGAACGAAATCCATGCTGTGAATTGTCTAGGCGGCCATTAATCTGCCGGGAGATTAATGGCCTAATAGAGTTATTTATGATTGACTCAAACACCTTACCCAACGCAGATTGCACCGTAATAGGTCTGAAATCAGTTATGCTATTGGACGATCCGTTTTTTGGGACTGGCGTAAACCCTCGAAATTTTCCATCTACTTGGATAAACACCAGTGGCGTGCATAGACTTTTTGATCAGGATAGGCAAAAAATCTTTTTAAAAAAAAAGTTGAACCGACTTCAATATCACTAAAAATTATAAAATAATTTAAATATTATTGAAGTTGGTGTTAGCTTACCGGCTGTGTATATTTGGCACCAACTTCAATAATATTTAAATTATTTTATACTTTTCAGTGATATTGAAGTCGGTTCAACTTTTTTTTTAAAAAGATTTTATTTTAAACTTTTTAGTGATATTTTCATATATAAAGATTGAACCATCGAAAACCGTAAAATTATCTAGATAGGTTATGATCACATTATCGTCTACATAGTTTTACATAATTCATGTTTCTTCAGAAAAAAATATCCGGTCGTAATGAAATTTGCATGGAATCATCATAGCAGTTTACTCTCTCGAATAAAAAAAGAATCATCGCAATCGGTTCATAATTGTCAGAGCAATGTAATGGAGAACATCAGTTTTATGGTTTTTACCAGATAAATTCCTCCACATCGTTCATGGTCCTCCAGGAAGTTCTTATCCGGTTGTAATAAAATTCATACAGATTTAATACAATGGTTTCTTCTTTCGAATAAAAAAAGAATCATTGAAATTGGTAAATATTTGCCAGAGTTATGACCATTTTTGTCCTTAAAAAGCGACATAAAGTCATCGATATAGGCTTTCCTGCAGCTCTCAGTGCGCAGTCACCATTCTTGTTTTTTAGGAACTACTTATTACTACGCAATAATTTTTTTATGGGACCCAATCAATGGATTGAAGAATGGATGGAAGAAAGATTTTTTCAAATCGGTTCATAATTGACAGAGTTATGCGCGAACATACATAAAAAATATATATATATATATATGCCGGGGTGGAGACGTTTCGGCCTCCTTGTTTAGTCATTCTTGTTGGGGTTTAAGTTGTCATTGTTCAAATTGTTCTTGTGATTAAATTGTTTGTAAAATTCATAATAATTATTGAGGGTAGTTTTACACAAAAGTGAATTTGGATTTACTATAAATAAAACGCAACGGCCGCATTCGTGGCAGAGTCGCTCGGATCGTCGGACCGTTCGGACTTGTCTCGTTTCGTTGAAAATATTAATGTGTGTTTTAAGTTATATTCGCAGATTTTCCTGGCTGCTGCATTTATTCCTCTGGATTGGATGTGTCCGATTCGGCTTCTAAAGGTTTGGCGTATTACGGTCGGTGAGTCGGACCAGCAAAGTCCGTTTGAATTCCTAATATGAATTAATCAGAGTTCTTGTACAACTATAATTAAAAATTACAAGGGATGGTGATCCCACTGATGGTTAAGAGATGGTGTTGGTGTGGTTGTAGGGGCCGGTGGAGACCACTTGGGGGAGTCCCCATATTTTTATAATAATTAACTGTCAAAATCTTATATCAAGAGTAACTTTTGTGTCAGTAACGTCGGTATTGCTGACATCCCGTTATTATTATGGTGCCCTCAGAGTTTTTACTGTGACATATATATATACAGACGAATTGAGAACCTCCTCCTTTTTTGAAGTCGGTTAAAAAAGCAAATTTCTTAGATCTCTAGAGTCGTAACAGTCTTTTTGTTTGTATGTATTGCCACTGTAACATAAGTAAGTATATTTATTTGTACATATTGATGTTTTTTTGAATAAATGAGCACTGTTTGACTGTTATGCAATAATGTCAATCCACAAAAATATAAATAATTCTGTGTTAACGCCATCTATCTCTTGTTATAGGCCTAGGCGACAAACAGCAAACTGCATTAAGATTTTTTTTTTGTTAGATGGAGCTTTAATAAATTTACTACATACTATCGACATTGGCATTTTTTTAAACGTCGCCTGGGCCTATAACGAGAGATAGATGGCGTTAACACAGAATTATTTGTAGTTTTTGTTTTTATATTAAGTGTGGACGCCAGGAGTTTTTTTTATTGTTTGAACTCTTCCAAAACCAAAATTCCGGCCAGCTAGGTCTCTCAGGATATAAGATAACTTTCTCTTTTAGACAAATTCAAAAAGGGGCATATCCTTAGTCTGGAAGACAAAGGAAAAGCAAATGAGTATATTTTATTGACTAAATGCTAAATGATTATTATTACGACTTGTTTGTTTTGAATCAATACAACTCACCCCCTTTGTGCACTATAGCTATATAAATAGCTAAATTATTATCTCTCGCAAAGTACGACCTACGTGCTCACACGTCTTTTTAACCGGCTTCAAAAAGAAGGTTCTCTATTCGACGCGTATGTATGTAATATTGATAAAAATGCGTAATATTAATATATGTTAGTCTATGTGGGCTTCTAAACAAATTTACCAAATTTTATGAGTGTATGTATGTATGTATGTAGGTATGTAGGTATGTATGTATGTATGTATGTATGTATGTAGGTTTGTCCACGGATTTCTCAGAAACTACAAGTCCGATTTTGAAAATTCTTTTTGCAATAGTTAGAGTATTTTTCAACTTAAGGTAGAGTACAAGTTTTATCAAAATCGGTCCAGTAGTTTAAGAGATATAAACTTTTTATGTTTTCAGTAAGTTACTGTAACGTAGACGTTCGAGTTGCGTGATAGTGCTGATACCTATTTTGGTAAAATAAGTCACTAAAAAGTGTTAAATAAACTATTTTAAAAAAAATAAAAACCGACTTCAAAGTAAATTATCTAAAAAGCATAAAATAACGAAAATATATCGAAGTCGGTGTCAGCTGGTGCTAGTGTTAGTTAACATGATGTGCTAGCACCGACTTCAATATATTTTCGTTATTTTATGCTTTTTAGATAATTTACTTTGAAGTCGGTTTTTTTTTTTTTTAAATAGTTTTCTTTTTAACCGGCTTCAAAAAGAAGGTTCTCTATTCGACGCGTATGTATGTGATATTAATAAAAATGCGAATTATTAATATATGTTAGTCTATGTGGGCTTCTAAACAAATTTACCAAATTTTATGAGTGTATGTATGTATGTATGTATGTATGTATGTATGTATGTAGGTTTGTCCACGGATTTCTCAGAAACTACAAGTCCGATTTCGAAAATTCTTTTTGCAATAGTTAGAATATTTTTCAACTTAGGGTAGAGTATAAGTTTCATCAAAATCGGTCCAGTAGTTTAAGAGATATAAACTTTTTATGTTTTCAGTAAGTTACTGTAACGTAGACGTTCGAGTTGCGTGATATTGCTGATACCTATTTTGGTAAATAAGTCACTAAAAAGTGTATAATAAACTATTTTCAAAAAAAAAACCGGCTTCAAAGTAAATTATCTAAAAAGCATAAAATAACGAAAATATATTGAAGTCGGTGTCAGCTCGTGCTAGTCTTAGTTAACATGATGTGCTAGCACCGACACCGACAAGTAATTTCTTAAAACGCTGACGGGAGGGGCGCCACTATCAAGTTTCTGCCCCGGTTCGAAAAAGTCGTAGATCCGGGGCTGCCTGGACGGTTCCTTGCACAAGGAAACTACCCCCAATTATCGAGATGATTTGGTATATTCTAAGAAAATATTGGCATTGTAGACTCCGGGAACCTGTCACGGCGCTCACGGAGACGGGGGTCGCCACTCACAACCCCGCCCTCTCTCTCTAGAGCGTTTGAGATAAATTACAAAAAAGCACACTTATATAGGTAGTATAACGTTTGGGACATACAGAACCCTTTAATAAATGTACTCCTCATTATCTATTACGCTTTGTGGAGCAATTTTTTTTATTTTTAATCATATGAAATTACGTTTTTGTTGCCCCCTGAGACTGCCGCCCGGGGCCAGTGCCCTTGTGTTCCCCTCCCCTAGATCCGGGGCTGACTGTAATGTAATCTAAATAGATAGAGGCACTTACCATTAGAACTTCCCGCTGATCACGTCACTGAGTATTTATTAAAAGATCTTTTTGCCGCTATGTGAACGTGGATGCTATGTTTTTTTGCCGTACGATTCGCCGGCCGGCAAGTTACAAAATGATCGCAACGCCAACGTATTGTACATACATACCTACTTATTTATTCGGTTTTGTCTGAAGGTCGTAACAAACATAATGTATTAAGTCGAGCATCATGTTGTACCACACACCAGTACCAGTTCCAACGCTCAAAGAGTATCATATAATTGCTCGCTTTTTATATAATAACATCCAGTTATTTATGAAACAAAGTGTCGAGTGCACGTCTACATATTATATAATTAATTAATTACAATACACTGATTATACGCGTGTGATAAAAAAACCTGTTTATTGTCTGTATCTGTGAACTTTTTGAAATAAGTGAGTACTAAATTCAAAGTATTATTATTTTCAAAGGTACTTTATACCTAAGTATATATGTTTGTTTATATAAGTACATATTTATTTTTTACACAACCGGCTCCATTAAAATATTTGTATGAATATGCAAATGATTGAGATGGCAGTATCAGCCTTATACCTATAAATAGTCGAAGGACTCTACCTATTGTTGAGGTTTTTAGGTAAGGTACCAACCTACCTAGTTTCAATTTATATACATAAGTATAGTAGGTACTTACCTACTACATACATACATTTTTCCTGCTTTTGTATTTACCCGGAGATTTATTATAGTAAGAAAAGGTTGTTCATTACAACCTTTTCTTACTATAATAAATCTCCGACAACGACTGTCGTCGTAAGCGTTAGTTACTATAAATGTATTTTACAAATTGTAGTGAATTTTGCACATAAATTACAGAATTAGTCAAGTAAATAACAAGATATGGATGAATATAGGTAAGTACCTACTATATATTATGAATATTATATTATTATTTACAAAATATCCCTTTTTGAGGATGTTGCCGCCCGCCTCGGGGGTCACATTTAGTAGAGACGGATCTTGAAGGATAGGTCCATAAAATTTCTATTGGGCCCCTGACGATAAGGCCAGAGGGCCGGAGTTAGTAGCACTGCCACCCAGATAATGATACTGGTCATAAATTCTTTTTTGTTCTTGCGGGGATCCTTCAAAAGGTATCCAACTTCAAAGGCACCCTGGCCTTGATTCAAAATTAAAAAAATATGATTTTTTTTATTTCAAATAGGCTTAACGCTAGCACTTTTGAAGTCGATCTATTTTTTAAAAGCTACCACCGGATCACAACGCGGCCTCAACTGAGCCGGCAAGAAACTCAGGGGGCTTGTCTTTTTTTCACTTTTTTTTTTAAACAAAGTTTGTATTGTTGCAATTAGATCAGCACCAACGACATTGTGTCCTGCCGTTCAAAAGATCAAATAAAATAAAAAATACGACGAAAATACACCTGGTTATTTGGGAATCGTTACATCACTAAAACTCTGGGCGGCTGTGGATCCACACTAGGTTCTCCTCCGTGTTCTACCTTTGAGCCGCTGTCAGGGGACGCGTTGTCCCCCGCACCCTCGGAGTTAAAGCCGTGCATAGATCGATGGCCGTGCTCAATAAACCGTCAAGGGCCCATACCCAAACTTCCAAGTACTCCGAAGGAAGCTAAGGGTTACACCAACTCATTCGCGTCACATCACGTCACCAGTTAAATATAATAACCAGTTAATTATATGTTCATCCATAAAAACTACTTACTTACCTATATTTAAATTAAAGTAGTTTACCTTGACTAAATTTCTAAGATTTGAGAATTTCTTAGAGATCTGCGTATCATGTGCGTAGGTATAGATTGCCGTAATTATTTTAAGCATGATACATGAATAAATCGTATGGTTAAAATGATTTACTTTAAGTACTAAATAAAATTAAGTACTTAAAGTAAATCATATTAAAGTAAATAAGTTTAAATATTAAAAAAATGAGAGGTGTTTTATGGACACCCGCTTAGAACCAAGTTCCTTTTTACTTCTGCCTCTCTCACACCCTCCCTGCATACATTAGAGAAGTAGGCCCCTGCACTGTTTTCTTGAGTGAATACTACTCTACCGCAGTGTTCTACTTCTCTTGAAATCACCTTGCAATCTTGCTTTCAATTTTGTGAGCCTTCTTTATCCAAATATGCTATCTCCCTCAACATGCGTGGACATTTTTTTTGTAAGCAAAATTGTGTACAGATTGTTTTACTATAAGCCGATGTTTGCCTGTAATTAGGGAAAGCGACTGTATAATCAAAATCGCAGCTAAATAACGGTGCGGTGTCTGAGGGATTATATATAGGGGTGTTCGGGTAAGAAAAGTACCTTTCATCTCCTCCCGTTACCCAACGGGAGGAGATGAAAGGTACTTTTCTTACGGATACCCATCCGTAAGAGGCGACTAAGGGAAAACAAGAAGGCGGGCAGTAGGTAGTGTCTTTCTATTGGATTACCTACCACCTAAGTATACTGCGATCCCCAGGACGCCTGCCATGCGTGGGGATTACGGCAACTCCTCCTTTCTCAAGAGGAGGCCTTTGTTTAGGAGTTGACGACTTTCGGCTCGATTATACATTGAGGTATTATGTATGTACGAAATACATATTATCACAAGGTTAGTTATTATTTCTTGGGTTGTTAATATGCTAGAGACCATTTCTATTTACGGCTGCACCCCCATTTAACATCAGGACGGGTCGCGGCTAACAACTAAAAAGTGATATTGAATAAACAATCTTACTAATGGTTTACCTTGCCCCGCTTGCACAATTTTCTGTGCCGCTGCCGTAGTTTTTAGGGTTCCGTACCTAAAAAGCAAAAGATCTTCGTCTGTCTGTCACACCTTTATAATTTAGGAACTACCAATGGTAGCAATTTTAAATTTGGAATAGTTTTATATATTGCTTACACAACCTAATCGGAAAGAAACAAAAAATGCTTTTATTTACTGTACATTAAGGTCGAAATGGGTCGTTTTCAAAGTCTGACTAATATATCAAGTTGGATATCATTATGATAGGATTTCATTTGCACATTTGACAACATTTAATGTTTGAATTTAATTTTTATGCAATACTAGCTGACCCGCGCAGCTTCGCCCGCGCTTTTATTACATTTTGCTCCCCTTTTCTCCCTCCTCCCTAGATTTATCTCTCTCCATATCTCTCTCTCTTATAAAAAAAATCTAATTATATGCTCTTTCTCTCCTCTCTCTTTCCCCCTCCCGCTTCTGTTTCCGTCACACTCCCCCTCTTCCTACCCTGTTATCCCCTCTCTGAACCCTCTCCCCCTCTCTCTTCTACGAACTTGCTCCTTCTCACTCCCCCCTTACTCCACCTAACTCCCCCGATCCCTCACCCCATCGCCTCCTTCTCGAATGCCCTCTCCCTCTTTCTCCTCTCGTGCACCCTCCTCTCGTTCTATATATCCTCGTCAATCATGGTATCAGCGGCATTAATATACTTTATAAATATACTTTACGACCTATTCTCAGACCTCCCCGATATGCACACATAATTTCATACATATCGGTTCACCCATCTATTTAATGACCTTGCCTTATGTAGCTTAACCTTAACCTAGCGGTATGAAATATACTGTATGACCTATTCTCAGACCTACCCGATATGCACACTTTCATACAAATCGGTTCACCCATCTATTTAATGACCTTACCTAACGTTGCTTAACCTTAACCTACCGGGATAAAAAGTATCCTATGTCCGCTCAGAGTAATTAGAATGGAGCTAGTATCGCGTCGATTCCCCGAACAAATTTTTCGTGGCACTTTTGCGGGGTGCGGGAGGCGAAGTAAACACACACAGATACAATTTCACGCATACCCACACTATAATAAACTTGCAACACATTCAAAAAGATACGCACACAAATAAAGAATGGCCTGAACATATGAACAAAATTTGGCAGAGGGGTTAGCGCATCATGATCTCTCCAGTGGTATCTCCTCTAAGTATGTCCGTTTACTGGTTCTAAGCTACCTCCCCACCAATTTTCAGCCGAATCGGTTGGGCCGTTCTTGAGTTATAAATAGTGTAACTAACACGACTTTCTTTGATATAATATATAGATTAAAGTTCTATAGTTATTGTATGTTCAATTTCACCGATAGATGGCGCTGTTCATAATGTAAATCACGCTAACATCGTAAATTACTGTCTAATGATATTCGATAATTAAAATTTTAAGTTTTCCGCATCTTTTATTGTTGCGACTGTAATACATACATAATCTAGTTTGGATCCGCTCGGGATTTAGAGATTTTAACTTTTCAAAGATATAATGTCATATTGCTATCAGCAAAGTATTTAGAACAATACAGAAATCTAATGAAAATGTCCTGGGTGTACCGGACCGGCTTACCCCTTACAAAAATTGACCCTTCGCCAATGCCATATCTTATGCAAACTAAATGTCTGCTCAGTCCCTATTATATATAGCGTAATAATACATATCTTAATGATTAACTGATCAGTCTATAATTAGCCTATTCACATACAAAGGAAATTACGTGGTAATATGTTTTTTTTTTTTTTTTAACACTTATAAGCTAGTGCTTGACTGCAGTCCCCCATATGTGCAAGTAATGTTTCACTGCTTAGCCCCTATGAAACATAGCGTGATGTTTTATATACCAACTTACACCTTGACTTCTACACAACACATCAGTGAAAGTCCTATCCACGGGTTTTCAAATGATACCTGGACGAACAGAACGACAGACAGACAGACAGACAGACAGACAGACAGACAGACAGACAGACAGACAGACAGACAGACAGACAGACAGACAATAATTCCAAAAAAAATTGTTTTGGCCTCTATGTCGATAGTATAGCACCCCCACATAGACATTTTGGAAAAATATTCAATGTACAGAAAAAGTGCTCTTTGAGTTTTATTATTTATGCAATGCAATGCAATATAAATTTAATGCCATAATGGAAATCGTCGAAAAAATACTCCAAAGTCTGTGGAGAGTAAAACGGTGAATAATGATACATAGATAATAATGTTTGCGTAAGTTTAACAGGCAAAAAACAAAATAAGACAATGTTTCTAAGTAGCACAGTTTTTTAGAAATCATCAAAAGAATTTGGACAAACAAGGATTAGCTATGCGGTTTGGTCTTTTTGCTATCTGAGGTTAGCTAAAAAGCTAACCGCAGATAGCAAATAATAATATAAAAACCGGTCAAGTGCGAGTCGGACTCGCGCACCGAGGGTTCCATACCATCCTTGGACGTATTAAAGTTATTTTACAATTAATCTAATACCCCAGATAGCAAAAGTATTAAGATTTGATAATTTTATTATAACTTTACATGTTCGAACTTTTTATAGAGCATAGCGTAAGATTTGTATTTATATCTAGAAGGTCTTGTCAGTACATTTTGTCATTGTTAAAAATAAAGAGACGTGTCTATCCTAACTTGCTATTACTAATTAAAATAATTATATAGAATATGCGTATCTACTGAATTTTGTTAGATTTCCAAAAAAAATAACTAGCTTGGTCGCTTTTGGTCGTATAAAAAAAACAATAACTACATACTTACCAAAATAAAATTTAAAATGTGCAAATAAAGTCCTTTCATGATACCCCACTCGATATAGTAGCCTCACTTTGATATTTTGAGACCACATTTCAGCCCCTATTAAAAAATAACCATGGCATGTTTTTCAAAATAAATATTTGTTAAGGTTGCTAGGCAACCATAAAGGTGTTTGGAAGATGGTTCTTGTAATTTGACTCAATATAGAACACAATTATTACGGTATGCTTTACTTTTATTTGTACTTTAGTAACTGTACTAAAAGTATAAATTTAATAGGTAAACGAACTCTTAAAATAACTTTCCTGTGCTATTATCAGACCCTGATCAGTATCTGTCCTATGTGACTACTCGTCAAGATTTAACCATAGATTTATAATTCGGTGGGTCCTATATTTAATGGAGCCGAATTCCTGTTGCCACCTTCCTGCTTGCTCCTATCACCAGACTCTGATCAAAGTTTTCTACCTACTTCTCGCAGCAACCTATCCAACGAATCCAAATTCGGTGGGTCTACGTTTATTAGTGCAGAGATCCCATGACCACCTTCCTGGTCTATCATCATACTGATAACCATTTGTTTAGCGACTACTCGTTGAGACCTACCTAACGAGCCCAAACTCGGTGGGTCTACGTTTATTGGTGCAGAGATCCCGTGACCACCATCCTGCTCCACCATCAGACCCTGATCACCAATTTTCTAGCAACTACTCGTCGAGACCTATCCAACGAGTCTAAACTCGATGGGTCTACGTTTATTTGGGCCGAGATCCTGTTACCACCTTCTTCTTGATCACCATCAGACCCTGGCGAAGGTCACCATTATATTTAGTATCATCGGATTTACATATGTTCTAAATTTCAGATCATTCAGACTAATAGAAGTAATGAAAAATGTCTATTGTATACAAAATATCCCTACCTCGACTCATTGGCGAATTGCGATGTAAATGTGGCAAAAATAAACAAGGCTGTATGGTATGAGTACCTTTGCCTGTCTTTCGGCGAGGTGAAATAAAAATACCATATTGCCAGTCTCGAGGGCCGTCTGCCGTAAAGTATCGCTTAATGACGTGTAACGAGCATGGTCTCCGCCATAGAAGTCGTATGTACATGAAAAAAGAAGCAGGCAAAAGTTTGGATCGAAAATTGGTAGTTCCGTAGAAAAGAGCGTAAATATAAAGTGTTGCAACAGTTTTGTAGGTTATTAATTTACGGTAGTAAGAAGCCTATTTGGTGCAGCGAGAAACCACTACTTTACAAACCGGAAGTCTAATAGGTTTCAATTCTTCTGCGTAAATACTTATAGCTACAGATTTACCTCCAAAGATCTTAGAATGCGCGCTTGAGCGAAATAATTTTTAAGTTTCGGTCGCGATGACAATTGGCATCTGAAAAGATGACGATGACGATGGGTCAATCTTGCTGATTCCACTAAAACTAAGACAAGATTCACCGTTAAATTTTCATGATGACACGAAAAAAGACTTCCAGATATCATTATGTTGTGTAGGTATAATTCAAACTATATTTTAAAGACGTGAGGAATTTTAATCAACGATAAGTTTATATTTGGCTTCGATTGGTATTTTACCTTTGGGTATTATCTATACTTATAATAAAACTGTAACAGGTCCAGTTGTACATTGAAGATATTTTGAAAATTATATTTGGAGGGCATTCTATAACCGATACTGAGGCCGAAAATGTATTTTTTTTATTTTTGTCTGTCCGTCTGTCTGTCTGTCTGTATCTCGGCTGAGCATCACGCCGAAACTACTAATGGATTCAAATGAAACTTGGCATGATTTGAGATCTTACTACGAGGTAGGACATAGGATACTTTTTATCCCGTAATCTAGCACGGTTCTTTTGGGAGAGGGGATTAAAGTCAAAATGGGTACTTGGTTTTACGCTTGGTCCGATTTTATCATTTTTTCTTTATAATATAATAAATATTAGTAAGGGAACACTCATAGAGAGTTGTTATCAAGGTTTTGTAATCGATCGGGTTAAGCAACGTTAGGTAAGGTCATTAAATAGATGGGTGACCGTTTAACGCCATTTGAACTAAACGGGTCCGTGCTTCGGAGAGCAAGTAAAAAGTGGGTCCCAGTTTTTAACCGACTATAAAAAAGAGGTTATGTATTCGAATGTCTGTTATTAAAAATTTAGTTAACGTAAAAATAGCGCATGCCGAGCAGCGTGGGTCAGCTAGTTAATAATAATAAATCCGTTATTTCAGGCTACTATGGCCCATTCGACAAATACCGTACAGACTAACATACATAATTACATACCTAATACTATTTTAATATACTACACATTAATTGACACGTAAATCTATATATTATTCGTTATTTCCTGTAATTTATAGAATACTGACTAGTATTGCTTGATAAACAACCATACGAGTATTTCTCCAATAATAATATTAATTTAAACGATATCGGAGCTTAAAATAATTACACTATTTTTACATGCGGTATCCCAAATTTTTGCGACTAGTACCAAAATGAAAGGGACCTCTAACGCGGCGATTTGTTTGCGACATTTTAAGAGCGATTTTTTCGTATAACATGTAGATGGACGACGTTACTCGTGTTGTTTTTGTATACACTTGTTACGTTACTAACAACATAACCCTCAGGTTTGCATAAACACCAAGAAAAATATAGTGTATTTTATTTAAAACATTTACTAGAACGTAAGCGTTGTGGGGTGTCTGGGTAAGCATGGTCTATTCCCACTTGTCACCACTGGCTTTGTCACCACTGGTCATAAATGGGGAAAATAATCCCAGCTGTTACCAGTGGCGGTGTATCATATGATACACACTTTCCCAGCTGTTGCCACTAGCTTTGTTGCCACTGGTGATAACCCATCATCTCCTCCCGTTGTTTGTTTTGTTTAATGTTTTATTGTTAATTAAAACGATAGTTACATCAGTTACATTAATTAATTAACATAAATTCAGAAATATACAATCTATACTTATAATAAAACTGTAACAGGTCCAATTCTGTACATTGAAGATATTTTGAAAATTATGTTTGGAGGGCATTCTATAAGCGATACTAAAGCCAAAAATGTATTTTTTTTTATTTTTGTCTGTCTGTCTGTATCTCGGCTGAGCATCACGACGAAACTACTGGATGGATTGAAACGAAACTTGGCATGATTTGAGTTAATACTCCGAGGTAGGACATAGGATAGTTTTTATCCCGAAATTCGGCACGGTTCCCTTGGGAGAGGGGACTAAACAGAATATAGGATTACGTAATATTTACGATTTTGTTTGCAGCAAAGTTTGTAGTATGCGCGAAAGGTTATAAAAGTTAAATTTTATTGTTGTCCGTATTTTTAAAGTTGTTTATGTGATGTTGAGATATACTATCTTGTCGGCATAGTGATTTTATCCCAATTGGTTGTTGATCGTAGTATCTCTTAGTTCGGTTGTTATTGATTGTTTGTGTGTTAATGAAGTTAAAGTGCGAGGACTTCGTAAAGTGTATTATACTTTAAAAACTAGTCAAGTGCTAGTCGGGCTCCCGCAACAAGGATTTCATATCATCTTTGGACGTATTAAAGTTATTTTACTATTCGTCTAACGCCTCAGACAGCAAAAAACCAAACCGCAAAACTAAGTTTGTTTGTCGAGGTTTTTTTAGGATTACTAAAAAACTGTACTATTTAGAAAGATCATTTTATTTTTCCTGTAAAATATAGACAGACATGTATTACCCATAATTATTTCAGATTTTTCCCTCCACAAACTTCGGAGATAAGGGGGGGGGAACGGTATTTTTTTTGACATTTTTGATTATCAGCCAAAAACTGCGTGACATAAATCAAAATAAAAATCTGTTTTGAGATGTGCAAATGAAGCCCTTTCATATGATACCCCACTCAATATAGTAGTCTCACTTTGAAATTTTGATGACCCATTTCGACCCCCATTATAAAAAAAGTAAAAGAAAAAATATATTTTTTCCATTTGCAATGGGGTTGGGTAATTAAGATCTAAAACTATTCCAAGTTTCAAATTGATAGCATCAGTGGTTCCTGAAATATATAGGTTTGTGACAGACAGACAGACAGACGAAGTCAGACCATAAGGGTTCCTTTTTTACCTTTTAGGTATGGAACCCTAATAATAATATAATATAATAATAATAACAATAATCGGTTTGCTTTTGCAAACCGATTATTCCCAGTCGTCACCACTGGCAACGTCCCCACTGGTGACAAACGGGAAAAAAAATCCCATTTGTCGCCAGTGGTGACGAAACTAACTTTATTATCCATCAGTGGCGGTCTGAGAGAGGGGCGTTGGGGTCATGACCCCCCCTAAATCCACATTCGTACACGGCAAAACTGGGTAGCGGCTAGGTTGTTGGTCTTGTACATAGTACAAGATCAACGGGACCGTCACACATGACCCCCCAAAATCGTTGGCTGAGACCGTACCTGTTATCCATACCTAAATACAAGAAGGAACGAAACCCGCGTGCGCAAGTCCGACTCCCACATGACCGGTTATTTATTTTTTAATATTGACCAGTTTACCTTGTTAAAATGTTAATATTGCAATGTCGAGTTGACTCGAACGTTGAACCAAAATACCATGGCGAAAGCGATTAATAATATAACTACAAGACGTTTTGGTTGAATACATTTGCATCTTTGACTTCGGGTATACATATTTACCTATAGTCCAAGATTTGCATGTTGAAATAAAACGACTTTTACGGATTTTATCGCGGTTATTTTTGATTTACTTATACTTTCCCGACTGACGGGGCACTCAAATCCAGTTTTGTTTAAAGACTGTTCGGTAACCGATCGATGATCATTTAACGGCATTTGATCAGCTTTGCAGGGCATGCCAAAAGTGCGTCCCGATTGCAGTCATGTAGATGGGTAGCTGTGTCTAACCCCTTTTTTTTCGCTGGGGAAACCTTCAAAAGGTGCTGTGGGGCTCGACCGGGGTATGTAGGATTCTTACCCACTAACACTCTCGCGGCTGTCGCATCGGCACATGAGAGGGGACCCAGGTCTCTGCGGTGGGATCTGCACCAGGGGCACCTCTGTGCCTTGCCTTCAAGCCCGCTGCCGGAGGGCGCATTGTAACCCCTCCGGGACCTAGTAGCGGTGCTCACGGGGACAGGGGTCGCAACTCCGCCGCCGTCCTCCTCGGAGTCGCCACGGTACTCAACGGACGTCCTGGGGCCTACACCCCGAAAGTCCAGCCACTAGACTAACAGGCCCGCCAAAGAGAAAGGAATTAACACTCTTACAGATTGACCAACGATATAGGGCTCCCACACATAACTGCGAACTCGCATCGCATCGCAAATATCTGCGAGAAACAAATGAATTTTCAATACAAAAATTCATTTGTTTCTCGCAGATATTTGTTATGTGTGGGAGCCCTTAGCCCACCTGCAAGGCACCGCCAATTGTACTAAACTCAAGGGACCTAATCTAATCATATTATATCGATGGACCTAATTCAGCTTAATACTTGGTTACGATAATAGGTATGGCAGAATTGCTTGAAAGCACGGAAATCCTTATAAATTTTCCATTGAAAAAATCAGTTTGTATAATAAGTAGGTATATTGCGTAGCCTCCGTGGCGCAGCGGGAAACCGCTTGCTTTAAAAACTAGAGGTCTCGTGTTCGTAACTCGCAGGGAGAAACAATTTTGTGTGGTTGTTCCTTACCGGCTAATCATCTGGTTGTTTATAAAGTAAGATGACCATGCGTCGGAATGGCATGTAAAAATCGATCCTGAGCCTGACCTGTCTAAATAAGTTATTTCGGTTCTCTGTCCCCCATCAGATTGTGAGAGTAAAGAGAGAGAGAGAGAGAGAGAGAGAGAGAGAGAGAGAGAGAGCACTCGTATCTACGCAATATGGGTGATCTTGTAAAAGATTGGTTGCTGTAGTCGTGGACCAGAATGACATCATTAATATGTATTGAGTAAAAAAATAAGAAACCGTTTGCGACATTTCGAGTCGACACGAATATGTAGGTACGGCTATAAACATGACGGAAATTTGGTCAATCAGCTGGCAAGGTCTTTGAACGCTGATTTTCCGTCCCGGGTGCGCCATGTTTCATACGTTAAGAAAACTTTTAATTTCACGTAAAATAATTTGTGCACCAATCATCTAATCTACATATCAACAAACAACGGTGGCGCTTTCACAATTTGCGCGGTCAATGACCCGGCCTGGTATACATAACTATGTAATATAAGTACCTACGCAGGTATTCTAGAAACGCTTGGTAATTGCGCAAATTCATGCACCACGGAACCGCAGCTACGTAATAGTGATGATAATGATGATTCGGTGGTATTTTCGGTACATTGACGCGTAGTTACAGTAGATACTCGACGTTGTAGCTAGACTTAGCTTTAAGTACTTTAATGATAAAGTTAGTGTTAAAGTTGTTTACGTTAGCTTGTTGCTTGTAGTCGCATAAAAAGGCTTGATTATTGTGAATAATAGCAGGTGTTATATTTCAAACAGGAAGGACTTGTATTGTATAGCACACAGAGTCATTATTATCATGTTAATAAAATACAGATTTCAATCTATAAAGAGTTCTGCTTATGCGCAAAATGTAAGAGTATGCATGTACTTACTTTGTAAAAACAAGAACAGGGAACAATTATCGAAAAATTAAAACTTAATGATTTACACGAAACGCTAAAACTTACAAATAGATACGAGTATTTCCTTAGAGTTGTTGTTAAGTACATTTTTGTCAGAACGATTCTTCTATAGCTGGGTCTACACTAGTACACCGGCCGCACTGGCTCGTGCGGCAGCCTCGCGAGCCAAATGTGTGGTTGGTTGAGCTACGCTCAGCCGAGGCAACGACCCGGAGACGCAGTCTATGCCTTTCCTTTCTGAAATCTATGAAACTTGAGAGGCCGTTACGAGAAAACAGTTCTGAATTTAGGTAGTCAATCAGGCTTCGACGCCTTCCGAATCTTCTACAACAGCTAGATGTGTCCAAGAATCTTCAGATATTGCAAAAGCAGCCGCATTATGTTGCCGATCATTATTTTATATTTTATTAGAGTTGTGAGCGTTAGTTGAGATTGTGGGAAGATATTATAATTGAGGCCAAAGCAAAAAGTTATGATTATTATAGGAATATAGAATTACAGAACAAGGCCAGGAACTCTCCCATGAGCTCTTATGGCAGTGCTAAACAAATCTCACTTATATATATATACACACACGTTCATAGCTGCGTTCCTTCCTCTTGCGAAAATCACATTATAATAATACTGCTCGACCATATGGTGGCACACCCACTGACCACCATGACAACAACCAGGCTATCACCAAAAATCCATAAATTTATACTTACTTAAAACAATTTTTTCCACAGATTTAATTTCGAAGATATCATCAAGAATGGGATTTTGGAAGACAGCATTCTTGTATGCACGATTGCTATTCGATTTAACAGTCGACTTCTTTTTCTCACTCTATTGGGACAGAAGAAAACGGCCTATTCCCGACTTGGAGAAGAAACATGCTCTTCTGGCCGAGAGCGCCGTCACTCTGGCGAGAAAGATAAGAAACAAAGAACTGAAATCAGAAGAGTTAGTTAGAGCTGTTATTGAGAGAATAAAACAGGTAATTCTATTCTATTCTATTGTTGGTGGCTAAGAATCGGGCCCGGTAAACCACCGGAACGCACTTCGACCCAGTTGGATCCATTGTGCATGCCCTAGCCCTTACTCTGTCGCTGGCGTGTCGAAGAGTTCCCTCAGGTACGCAACGATTGCACCAGCCTGGAGCTGTACATAATCATCTGGTGTAGGATATGCTATCGCAGCGTGCGTCGCAGCCACACAATATGTGTCGCATTGACTCTTTTCCACCTTTACAAAATCTGCAAGTATCAATAGTACTTAGCCTCATTCTGTGAAGGTGCTCATTGGTACCAAAATGTCCCGTGAGTGCACCTATTAGGTGCCTTATTTGTGATCTGCTTAGGTTTAATAATTTAACCCCACAGTCCACCCTTGTGCTAGAGAACGCTTTGGAGTGGTTTAGGCCTGACGCTGCCCTCCATTCCGTCATGTGTTCGTTCCTAGCATGTGCATACAATGCTTGGTGATATGTTCCATACGGAATCCCTACAAATGGCTCGGTGGGTAATCAACAAAAAAAAAACAGGTAATCTTTGATATATTGGTTAAGAACTAGTAACAATAGCGGTATCCTTAGACGCTAGATTGGCCTTATCTTGGCCTTATCAATATGCGTAGCCCGATCATAGTCAAAAGTCAGTCAAAATATCTTTATTATGTTTATAAGAACCAATATGTGTATGGTGGGGCCTATAACAAGCAGCGTATAAGCTTCTTGCAACATAGATTATAGTTTGTGTTCTTTAGTCCTTCCTCCAAGGTAATTTGTAAAAATGAGTTTTGTGTAAGTGCCTCCATGGGGTTAGTATACTATCCCCGTCATAGACTTCAAACACTTTTTAACTGTTTTGCAATAATTTTAACTTTATCTTTCACCTTTGGAATGTCAGTCTTAATCTAATTGTATATAATATAACTGCTTCAGCATTGTACTAAGTAAGCATATAAAATGTTTCATATTTTTTCATGCTCCAAAACGCTTATTACAAAATAGATTTCTAGATTTTTTTGTCTATTAGTACTTTCTATTTACTTTACACTTTCTAATTCCATCGTTCTTTTTTTACAAAAAATACTTGCATAACTATTATATTATTCTTAATTATAAGCGCATTTTTATAATTTCTCTAGACTGTGCATGACAAGTCAGAATTTTTTTTTGTTTTCGCGGGGGAAAATTTTCGTAAGGTCCCCGGGACATGTGGGGGTCAACTGAAGTATGTACGACTCTCAGCCAATAAAACTCCCGCGGCTGTCACATCGGCCCATGAGACGGGAAACTGGGTTCTCCGGTGGGATCTGTACCAGTAACCCCTCAGTGGTTTGCCTTTGAGCCCGGTACTGAGGGGCGGGGGGCGCACTGTAGCCCCCTGGGAACCGGACACGGTGCTCACGAAGACGGGGGTCGCAACCAGGTCGCCCCTTTTGGAGTCACCGCGTCTAGGGCCCCACACCCGATCAGCGACTCTGAAGGAAGGGCCAAAAACCTAGTTTATTAATTCCAGAAAAGTCGTAGCTCAGATTTGCCTCTCTTGACTTACCGAGAAAATAGGTTAAAGACGTTTACATCCAACTCAATATGATACAAATAAAGAAGTGGAACACAGCTTGCACTCAGTATGCTCATTCTGTAACTGCTGTAACTGCGAAAGTATCAGGTATCAAAAAATTGGTCACCTTCAATTTGCATTGTGTTACCTGCGATGAGTAAGATTGCTTCATTATTTCCTGCAAGGTAGCAATCGGTCCCCGCCCGCTTATTCAATTTTTCTTCCGGCGAAGCCAAAGTTCTGACTGGGCTTTATTCATCCTCGTGTTAAATAATCTCCCTCCTCAGTCGGTCCCCCATTGCTGAGGATCGTGACTCCTACCGACTGCTGTCTCTGTCGAGGTCCTCCACTGTTGTCGGTCTTCGGCTGTGTGGATCGCCGTACTCAAGGGAATGTCCAGATGTTCGGGCACTTGATCTGTCCATCTCATAGGATTTCTACCCCTCGATCTCTTCCCCTCTACCTTTCCGGTAACTAGCAGCTTCTCCAGATTGCCAGGCTGCCTTCGGGCTATGGGGCCGAAGTATTGGAGAATCCGCTTCGTGCATATCCTTGAGAGACGAGGTTTTTTGTCTAGTCCCAGCTCTTTCAATATGGACATGTTTGTGCGTCGACCAGTCCAGGGTATCCGCAGCATACGTCGCCAGCACCATATCTCAAACGCGTCAACGCGACGTCTATCAGCGGCTTTCAGGACCCAAGTTTCCGAGCCATAAAGGAATATGGTGAATACAAGTGCGTGGACAATGTGCATTTTTGAATAATCTAGTCAGTCCACTTCACTTCTTTTTACCTTCCATGAAAGCTTTGACCTAATGTGGGTTCAATTGGACCACGACATTGCGCCAACTTGACTTGATGACCATGGGATAACCTGGGAAGTGACTCCAAACAAAAGAAGAATTTTCCAAATCGGTCAAGAGCCTTGACTTAAGACGTCTGAGTATAATTTGGGAAATCCATAAAAAAAATCCAAGGAATTGAGAACTTCCTCCTATTTTTAAGTCTGCTAATGAATATATTTTAATCTAATCTGTGTCTAATTTTAGGTAGATCCGGTCATAAATGCCATTGCTGTGGAGAGGTATGAGAAAGCAATCGAAGAAGCGAAAAAGGTTGACGAGCTTATTGCAAAGGGACTACCAGATAACGTGGCACAGAGGAAGCCTTTCTTAGGTACCTACATTGTTTCAAATATTTACTGCCGCACTCACAGACGTCAAATAGAGCCTATTATTTTTGATTATTATCACGAGATATGAGTGGGGATTATGGCAACCCCTTGCTTCTAAGGCTGCTGCTGAATTGATATAAATACATATATCTACTCACTATCAGCGTCATCGGCTGCCGAAAAACGTCCACTGCTGAACAAATGCTACCCCCTTAGAAGGGGGTGGTGGTCCCTACGCATGGCAGGCGGCTTGGGAACTATTTATTCCCTTCGAGAGTCAAAATAGTCTGATTTCAAAAAAGTCTTAATAATATTATGGACTAGCTGACCCACGCAGCTCCGCCTGCGCTATTTTTACGTTAACTAAACTTTTAATAACAGACATTCGCATTGAATACATAACCTCCTTTTTTATAGTCGGCTAAAAACTGGGACCCACTTTTTACTTGCTCTCCGAAGCATGGACCCGTTTAGTTCAAATGGCGTCAAATGGCGTTAAACGGTCACCCATCTATTTATTGACCTTACCTAACGTTGCTTAACCCGATCGATTACAAAACCTTGATAACAACTCTCTATGAGTGTTCCCTTACTAATATTTATTATATTATAAAGAAAAAAATTGATAAAATCGGACCAAGCGTATAACCAATTTAATTAGGTACCCATTTTGACTTTAATCCTCTCTCCCAAAAGAACCGTGCTAGATTACGGGATAAAAAGTATCCTATGTCCTACCTCGTAGTAAGATTTCAAATCATGCCAAGTTTCATTTGAATCCATTCAGTAGTTTCGGCGTGATGCTCAGCCGTGATACAGACAGACAGACAGACAGACAGCCAGACAGACAAAAATTAAAAAAAATACATTTTCGGCCTCAGTATCGGTTATAGAATGCCCTCCAAATATAATTTTCAAAATATCTTCAATGTACAGAATTGGACCTGTTACAGTTTTATTATAAGTACTAGCTGACCCACGCAGCTCCGCCTGCGCTATTTTTACGTTAACTAAACTTTGAATAACAGACATTCGCATCGAATACATAACCTCATTTTTTATAGTCGGTTAAAAACTGGGACCCACTTTTTACTTGCTCTCCGAAGCACGGGCCCGTTTAGTTCAAATGGCGTTAAACGGTCACCCATCTATTTAATGACCTTACCTAACGTTGCTTAACCCGATCGATTACAAAACCTTGATAACAACTCTCTATGACTGTTCCCTTACTAATATTTATTATATTTTATAGAAAAATTGTTAAAATCGGACCAAGCGTATAACCAAGTACCCGTTTTGACTTTAATCCCCTCTCCCAAGGGAACCGTGCTAATTACGGGACAAAAAGTATCCTATGTCCTACCTCGTAGTAAGATCTCAAATCATGCCAAGTTTCATTTGAATCCATTCAGTAGTTACGGCGTGATGCTCAGCCGTGATACAGACAGACAGACAGACAGACAGACAGACAAAAATTAAAAAAATTACATTTTCGGCCTCAGTAAAAAATTCAAAATTCAAAATTCAAAAATTTTTATTTCAAATAGGCTTAACGCTAGCACTTTTGAACGGTCATTTTTTTTTTAAAAGCTACCACCGGATCACAACGCGGCCTCAACTGAGAAGATCCGGCAAGAAACTCAGCGGGCTTGTCATTTTTTCACATTTTTTTTTAAAACAAAGTTTGTCTTTTTACAATTAGATCAGCACCAGCGACAGTGTGTCCTGCCGTTCAAAATATCAAATAAAATAAAAAATACGACGAAAATACAACAAACTAAAATGCCAAAGGGATAGTAGTCTGATATAGAATGCCCTCCAAATATAATTTTCAAAATATCTTCAATGTACAGAATTGGACCTGTTACAGTTTTATTATACTTCGTTTATTTCACGAAGACAAGGTTGATTTACAAGCAGCAGACGAGATATTATGCTGCCCAAGTCACATATTTAAAGATATAAATACATATTTTTAAAAATAAAATTCACTATCTTGACTCATTTCCCGGCAACGGCACGCAACCAGTCGCCATCTTCATTACGTGATTTTGTGATGCCCGAGTCACACGTAAATTTACCTCCGCAAATCAAATAAGATTGGATTTAAAGAAAATTTCCGCTAGTGAACATATTGTATCGTCATAAGATGTGTCAGCATAATATTGGTAAATTCTTTACTTGTTGTAGTTGTCATAAAACTACAAGGTGAGTACAAAATTATATCTCAAAGTACAGACTAATATTTTTCCTTTCGGCAACTACCCACTTATTATATTTTTATATTAATTAAATAATCTACATTGTGATTAAAACATCTCAATCATAAATACGCCAAGGTATGTCGTACGTAAATGCTCAGTATCACAAAACGTGTATTGTATGTGTGTCCCAACATAGTTTCTTAAGGGCGTTTGCGCGCTTTTGTGTACTTTGGCATTTGGAAAAAACATAAATAATTAAGGTAGGTACCTATCATGAACTATACTCTATTCGATGCTCATCGTATGATGTACTCGTGATATCCCAACGTATTTATTTTGCACGGGGATGACGTGATATAGGATATTTACCTATTTGAACTCACAAATTAATCATAGATCAGATATACCATTTCGATATCACAATTTCAATGTTACGAAAATATTACTACTATAATATACACTACCTACTTTGTGTTATGAAAACGTGTTACCTACGTGAATACACGTATATAGTGTACGGAAGGTGCCATGAAATAAATAAATGTAATTATAACCATACTTTTCTGTGATGTCTTTTTGCTGTGGTGTTTGTGAATAGCTAGGAGCTGTCATCGTCTTCGGAGTTGGTCAAGAGGCGTTAGTCGTATTGTCCTCATGTAAACCGTGTATGGATCATATGACATATGTATACAATGTTACCTATGATGTGTATTCATTGTAATCCTCGCGCTAGTCGTGTAAGGATCATTTGACGTCTATCTACACTGCGAGGCGCATCCATCATTTAATCCTCGCGCTAGTCGTGTAAGGATCATTTGACGCCTATCTACACTGCGAGGCGCATTCATCGTTTAATCCTCGCGCTAGTCGTGTAAGGATCATTTGACGCCTATCTACACTGCGAGGCGCATCCATCGTTTAATCCTCGCGCTAGTCGTGTAAGGATCATTTGACGTCTATCTACACTGCGAGGCGCATTCATCGTTTAATCCTCGCGCTAGTCGTGTAAGGATCATTTGACGTCTATCTACACTGCGAGGCGCATTCATCGTTTAATCCTCACGTTAATCATGTATGGATCATATGACGTCCAACCACACTATAATGTGCATTCATTGGTTAATCCTCATGGGCATCGTGTAAGTATCCCGTGTAAGTATCAGATATCCAACTACGTCGCAATGTGTTCTCACTTGATCCTCATGTGAATCGTGTATGGGTCCTGTGACAAAATGCACAATATGTGTTTATTGATTGATCCTCACGTAAACCGTGTATGGGTCCTATGGCGTGTAACTATCTTACAACGTGTATTTATTGTTCGATCCTCACGTACACTGTGTAGGGTGCCTGTCACATCAAAATATGTACCTTACAAAGTGTATTTATTGTTTGATCTTTACGTAAACTGGTTATGGGTCTTATGACATCGAACTACCTTACAATATGTATTATTGTCGGATTCCCCCGTATACCGTGTATAGCTCCGATGGCATCAAGCTAATACATAAAACAATCTTTAATGCTTTGTATAGTACCAGACATAATATCAAATTGTCAGGCACATACTGCTAGATATGGATTTTATGAACCCCAGCTAGGTATGCGCCACCTGAGGAGGTAGCGCATAGACCGAGTTATAGCAAAGTATGTCTCCCAGTAAGTGTAAATCAAGTAAAAAGGTATAAATAATAATACTGATTGTGACTACTGGTTGTGAATAATAATATTGCGCATAACATGCGTATACAAAACATAATCTTGTAAATTATGAGATCCTAATAATCAATCAGATTTACCACTTTCAAGGACATATATACTAAGCAATTATTGGGCCAAGGCCCTGCGTAAAATAAATCATTTATAGAATGCTTAAATTCAGTACTAGTAGTAGTATTAACTCCAGTACGGCGGAAGCTTGCTTAAACTTATATTTCAATTTCCATTTATTTACTCGTAAAACCTTAGAACAACCTATATTATACCTATATTATTTACTCTTATAACCTTGGAACAACCTTAATAAAATTGTGACAACAGAAGTAATCAACTTACAAAATTTTAACAGTTGGTTGTTTGATTAAGGATCACACTGTCCTCCGTACTAGTAAAAACTGTCTCACGGTAAATTATGACATATTTGTACCTATAGGTAGTAACAATATCAGTTTTGTAAATTTGGCAAGGCAGGGAAATCAAGAAGGTCCAACAGCGTTGCCTGCACAGCTCGAATACTTTAAATTCGTATCAAGTAATTGCATACCGCAAAGTCAAATATGATGGTACTTTATTTGTATAACACCTGAAATTAACTAGGTACTCATATTTTGCAATACATGAATTGAATTGAAAAATGTTACTAACCACAGCGTATGCGGTAATCAACTGAAAAAAAAAAAAAAAAAAAATAAGAAACATTAGTTATACGTAATTTAATTTCGCACCGCATTTTTCAGAAGATTTTAACGTATGGGGGGTGGACAGCCTAGAAGCCGTAAGTTTATCCCTACCACAGGCCTGTGCTGTGTTCATCATGCCTGCAGTCCAGTAACTACGCAGAAAAACACTACGAGCTGAATATGCTACAGGTATGCTTTGGAATACTATATTGGTAGCTGTGTGTATTGACAATTTATAAAAAAAAAAACCCCTAAGCCACACACTGCAAACATTGAGCAATGTCTGTGCTACGGCGGCACCCGGCCGCCGGCGAACATACAATGACATGTGTATGTACAAATATGAATACATAATTTATTGTAACAACCTCATGCTGGATGTGTACATGCCAAACAGTTTTTATCCTGGCTGGGAGTCAGCCCTCGACTTTGGGGTGGTGGTTGAGGTTTCTAGTCACCGCATTATCCGTCCCGTCAAACATTAGTTTTATATAATAAGTTACAAGATCATTTGATTGATCGATCATAGACGGTAATACATTATAACATGATAAACTCTAGATGCCTATGTCCACTATCTTAATAATTACTCACATCAATTATTGGTTTATGTAATTTTGACTTATTAGCATCGATGTACCTACTTATATTACTCGTATTATAATCGAATTTTATTATTTCTTGCAAAATACCTAGCGTTTCTTCTCACATTTTAACTGCAGTACATACTGTAGTCTAATGGTAAAAGAAAATAAAGTCTTTATATACACATGAAATACACTAAAAATTAATATCAATTAGGTCTAAAAATAGAGTTAAAAGATGTTAATACAGACTTAGAATCTTCAATTTTATGTGAATCGCCTAATGATAATTGGGCATATTATAGCCTTATCGATAGGATACCGCTATCCCTTGATAATTGCTATGCTATCATTTATTTTACAAGACATTATTCTGGTTACACTCGCATTACTTTAACTGAAATCAGAATCTATCATTGTTACCCTAATCGACAACAACGATAACAGTAATATTATAATAATGAACTTATACTCGTATACCCAACGAAATAAGGTTCTTCAAAGTATTACAGTAAAACATTTTTACTATTGCACCAAATATGAAAATTTATTTGGAATACAAGTTGGCTATTAAATTATCTTAGAAAATGAGTGCTCGTAACTGTGCAACATTACAACTTTTTCAGCTGCTTATTATGTTTATTTATGTGCTGTAGTTTGTATACATGTTCACACCAGATTAATCTTAATCTAAAAAAAAAAAAAAAAAAAAAAAAAAAAAAAAAAAAAAAAAAAAAATTGCGCCCTAATCGAATGTTAACCTCTACGTTCCACACTATTTAACAGAAAATATGAATTGTTTCCCACTCATCTATCTTCAATTACTATACCTACTTATAATTAAACATAACTATATGTATACGAAAGTGGGAAGACTCTCTTCTTACAGGTCTGCTGGAAGAGATTTCATATGAAATAAGCAGCACTTTTGTACATTTTTTCCTATTAATTTTATGTAATTGTTTCCTTCTGTGTGCATAAATTGAAAAATAAATAATGAACCTTGCAGGGCAGGTTCTTTGAATGGGGTTGGAGATCGCTTTCTATATTGTTAGAAAATTGAAAACTAGAGATACCGCAGAGAGATGTATATCTCTGCCATTACAGAACCGAAAGTCATTGTCGCGGTATTTAGTATACCTACTTGTATATCTTGCATGAAAAGTAAACAAGAAATTTATTAAGTATATAGATAGGCAATATGCCTTAATAACTTTAATTAATTTTTTTCGATGCTCTAAACATCCTGCTTGTAAATCAACCTTGTCTTCGTGAAATAAACGAAGTATAATTGAGAATCAAACGAACTTACCTTGTGAAGTTTGATGTCTAATTATATGAGTTTATTGAACGAAGACAAGATACTCCCGCCCTCCCTCAATACTCCCGAAAAGTATCGAAAAAAATTGGCTCTAAAAGTAATGAAGATGGCGACTGGTTGCGTGCCGTTGCCGGGAAATGAGTCAAGATAGTGAATTTTATTTTTAAAAATATGTATTTTTATCTTTAAATATGTGACTTGGGCAGCATAATATCTCGTCTGCTGCTTGTAAATCAACCTTGTCTTCGTTCAATAAACTCATATAATTAGACATCAAACTTCACAAGGTAAGTTCGTTTGATTCTCAATTATAAGTATAGATAGATAGATGATTAAATATAAATTCCCATTGTAGGTGCGGCATTTAATCATTAAATTTGTAGTTAAACTTATTACATTTCAAGGACATTTTGTAATAAATTCGCTCATAATTGGAGTAGTCATGAGATTGCTTTATGTTTTTGTTACCTACATTATTATTCCGTGGTTTGACTCATGTATTTTTATATCCTTCTAAAATAAAGTGCCTGACAAACTTACTCAGTACCTATAGAGAATAAAAATTGTGCAGTCTATTGAATCAGCGGCTGTAATACGAGTTGACCGAATTCTGATCCCCACGATACAGGCTAAGCCTAGCCTAGGGATTTTGGTGATTTACTTGGTAGTAGGTTCCTTGCGCAAGGAACCGTACAGGTAGGTACCATCGCAGTGTCATATATTCTGCCGCCAAGCAGCAGTGTGTGAGCATTGCTGTGTTCCGGAGTGAAGGGCACTGTAGCTCGTGAAATTACCGGATACAACTTCTGGTGATGCTAGCATCTATATGCTGTGGTGTCTGCTTACCATCAGGCGGGCCGCATGCTTGCTTGCCACCTTGGTAGTATAAAAAAAAATCTGTTCTTGTTTGTACCTTTCTTGGTAAAATAAATTTATTCTTATTTCATTCCAAAAAGACCTCCAAAATCTACCATTACAAATCTCCTAACTAATTCTAGGTCTCGAAATCGATTCGTACTTATTTTGTTTTATAGGAGTCCCTTTCACTACTAAAGAGAGTCAACCAGTGCAGGGCTTGCCCCTCACATTGGGCCTGAGGTCCCGACGCAAGGTGGTGGCTTCAGAGGACTGCGAGGCGGTGGTCAGACTGAAACAAGCCGGAGCTATTCCTGTAGCAGCCACAAATCTACCGGAACTTCTTGTTTGGTATGTAAAATATAATATACACGTCTTGATGAGACGTGTATATTATATTCCCTACGCTTAGTATAGACGATGCTGCCCTTCCTTTTATTTTATCTTAGTCGGCTCTTACGGACACACAACGGGAGGAGATGGGTGGTTGCTATTCTTACCGGACAGGGGTGCCGTCACTAGGTTGCATAAAAAAAGTCTTAAGTCTTAGTTCATTTCAACGAGGACGTCTTTCTATTTTCCAGGCAAGAGACCCGTAACCCGGTGTATGGCATGACATTGAATCCTCACCACACCGGCAGAACTCCTGGAGGCTCCAGCGGCGCTGAGGCTTCGCTGACCGCGTCCTATGCTACTCCCATCAGCTTGTGTGAGTACCATAGGACGGACTAACTTATTGACAAGCCGGGCAAGAGGTTTGCCTGATGATAAGCGACCCATGGGAAGTCGGCTGTTCCCTATAAGCGTCAATTCTAAGAATTCAGTAACATATTGTTTTTTTACATCGATATAATATATAAACTAGATTTGGTGTCACGATTCGAAAAGTGTTAGCGGGAAATAGCGCCCTTGTGTCGCTATTT
The DNA here is from genome assembly GCA_911728495.1 of Furcula furcula. NCBI lineage: Eukaryota > Metazoa > Arthropoda > Insecta > Lepidoptera > Notodontidae > Furcula > Furcula furcula. Next base: position 20,637,180 of record OU452259.1, on the reverse strand, counting down.
CTTTACAAGCCACATCCTGACAAATATATTTTTGCCGATAGGGGTGTCGCTACTGTCTATGTGAAACTGTCAAACTACAAGTCATTATCATTATAAAATCGTTAGTTCACGTTTCCGCCACCAGCACAGATAAGTTTGCAACCTCCGCGACCACATTTTAGATATCATTTTGCTCGTGAATGTTTATCTAGTATAAATATTATATCAATGGTTTTTTAGGTTAATAACCCACTTTAGTTGTATCATCATCATCATCACGAGCCGGAAAACGTCCACTACTGAACATAGGCCTCCCCTTGGATCACCACAATGAATGACAATTGGCTATTTGCACCTACCGGTTACCTGCGACGCGCACAATGTCGTCTGTCCACCTAGTGGGAGGCCTGCCTACGCTGCGTCTTCCGGTTCGTGGTCGCCACTCGAGAACCTTTCTTCCCTATCGGTTCTTCGAACAATGTATCATAGTTAAGTTAAAACGGGGTTTGGATTCTTAATCGTATCTTGGCCATATATTGCCCGGACTCGTGGAAAGAGAAATGGTGAGACTTGTCGTCAGGACATTAAAAAGCGATTATTCCCAGTCGTCACCACTGGTTGGCTACGTTCCCACTGGTGACAAATGGGAAAATTATTCCCATTTGTCGCCAGTGGTGACGAATGGGATAATGAAACCCCAGTTGTCACCAGTGGTGACAATCGGCTATAAGAAAACCTACTTTTATATGATTGTAGTAGTTGATTCTAGTTTCCTTTTGACCTTTCAGTTACAGATAACGTAACTGGAAGGTAGTCCGCACACGGTCAATATTGTCAATATTGTGCAACGTACAACCCGCCCGACTTAACTGTGCACCTGTGACCTCGCATTCTAGCGAGGTGCGCAGTTAAGTTGGGCGGGTTGTACAATATTATTGACAGTGTCTAGCCTATGAACGAAATTGCTCTTGTCCCCGATTTAAATCATAGATAAAGTTTAAGCAAGGACTTTCGTTAGTCATCATCCAAAAATAGCATTAAGGGAATAGGGTATTTAATACAACAGAATACTTGGTTTACTAACAGGTTCAGACCTCGGTGGGTCTACTCGAATGCCCGCCTTCTACTGCGGCATGTTCGGCCATCACCCAACACCGGGCGTTACAAATTTGAGAGGTAAAATAGCATCCAATAAAAAATAGAATTTCACAAATATCGCACTTTATCTGTAAGAAATTAGGATTGTCATAGCAGATATTTCTAAGCGCCTGTATTTCTAAGGTGCGCAGGTTCAAACCTCGGCTCGCACCTCTGATTTCTTTGTGCGATTGTTACCAGCTTTCAGTGAAGGAAAACATCGTGAGGAAACCTGCTCATGTCTGAGAGAGAGCCTAATTAGCTTTCGAATGACGTGTGAAGTCCGCCAACCCGCACTTGGCCAGCGTGGTGGACTATGGCCTAAGCCCCTTCATCTTGAATGGAGGCCAATGCCCAACAGTGGGACATAAACAAGGGCTGGTATTATTATGAGAAATAACACAGAATGGAGGTTTAGGATAGTTATCGACCTACTGTCTGTTTTCTCCATACATTTCACACCAGCGCCTCTAGCGGTAACCAACAAAAACTAGTAAAGTACGGGATAATGCTGACAGGTTGATCGATTTCGTTAGCGATATACTCCTGGGGGTATCGTATCTAAGCAATTTTTTTCGTAAACAGTGAGAGCTTTTTACAAAGTACAAGAGTAAGTCCCTTGTGTAAGGGACCACCGCAGTGTGAGATATTATGCTACCAAACAGCAATATGTAAACATTGCTGCGAGAGACATTGTAGTTGCTGAAATTGTCGGGTTCATTAAAATTCTTACCAACAGACGAACGACCCAACATGCTCGATACGAAACCGAGTTGCATAAAAAAATCTTTAGTAAATACTGTTTTCATTATCAGTGATTTTGAGGTCTCGAATTCGATCCCAAGGACGATCTGTCATGAAATTACCAGAAGTTCTGTGATTTAGAACTGTGCCTGGTAAATGGATGGCAATAATAGGAAAGTGATGGCTAAACTTACCTCTCTGTCTCTCTCACTGCATCTTCGTGTGCAAGACAAGGATTACTCATCATTATCATGTCACCAGCCGGAAGACGTCCACTGCTGAACTGGCCTCCCCCTTAGAACGCCACAATGAAAGACAATTGTCTATTTGCATCCACCGGTTACCTGCGACGCGCAAAATGTTGGCTGTCCCCTAGTGGGAGGCCTACCTACGCTGCTTCTTCCGGTTCGTGGTCGCCAAGAGAGAACCTTACGACCCCATCGGCCATCTCTTCTTCGAACGATGTGGCCTGCCCATTGTCACTTCAACTTGCAGATTCTGAGAGCTATGTCGGTGACCTTAGTTCTTCGGCGAATCTCCTCATTACGGATTCTGTCGCGCAAAGAAACTCCGAGCATAGCTCGTTGTGTGACTCTGAGCTTCTCTAAAAGGCCAGCTTTTGATTAATTTAAATAAGGATGACTATAGTCATGCATATGTCATATTAAATGCATATATGCGTTTGATTAATTTTTGGCACCTTCAGGAGTGTTCTTGCGGACTGGTGAAGAGAAAGATAGCATGCTTTCTTTGGGCTTCATATCCAAGCACGTGGAAGACTTAGCCCCGCTCACGACTATCGTCGCTGGCGACAAAGCTGATCTCCTGAAGTTGGACAGGGATGTCAACATTAAGGTAAATTAGCTTTTAACTGTAGTGTTTTAAGGTTACAATTAATTAATGCGATACATTTATTCTCATAAGAAATGTTTTTCATTTCTCATTGCAGGACATTAGGTTTTACTACATGGAGACGAGTAAGGATATTATGATGAGCACCGTGCGGGCCGATCTTCGAGGAGCTATGAAGAGGTAAATTCCGCACCGCAAACATTGCAGTGTTTTTGTTAAGGGTACACACGGCGACAGCTCAACCTAGACTGTTTGGACTTTGAACTATTAGAAGTTAAATGCTGCGAATCATGCGAGGGGGTGCGATATGTTGTTGTTATTTCGTCCCGCTCGGCGCGTGCGGCCGCATGCCCCGTCCCTTTCCAACAATTATCTGTGTTGTATGTAGCGTAGTCGTCGTTATACAGGGTGGAATTTTGTAATGCCACCTGAAGGGGAAGTACTCTTAATACTGTAGATAGAAAATTTTATTCTTATTCTCTATTGCACACAATAATATTACACATTAGTATAAAATAAAGAAAATTAATGCACAAAGGCGTGCTTAACCCAAACATTGAGTTTTCTGACAGCTAACCTTTGAGTGATGGAGAATTTGGAGAAAAATTTAAATACTGTTGAGGATACAAACAAGTGTACAACAAATTACTACATACAAAAATACAAAGTAAATTATGTAATAAATCTATACTTATAATAAAACTGTAACAGGTCCAATTCTGTACATTGAAAATATTTTGAAAATTATGTTTGGACGTATGTATGTTATTCTATAACCGATACTAAAGCCAAAACTGTATTTTTTTTTTGTCCGTCTGTTTGTCTGTATCTCGGCTGAGCATCACGCCGAAACTACTGGATGGATTGAAACGAAACTTGGCATGATTTGAGTTAATACTCCGAGGTAGGACATAGGATACTTTTTATCCCGACATTCGGCACGGTTCCCTTGGGAGAGGGGACTAAAGTCAAAATGTGTACTTGGTTATACGCTTGCTCCGATTTTAACAATTTTTCATTATAATTGTAATAAATATTTGTAAGGAAACACTCATATACAGTTGTTCACAATGTTTGGAAATCGATCAGATTAAGCAACGTTAGGTAAGGCCATTAAATAGATGGGTAACCGTTTAACGCTATTTGAACTAAACGTCTCCGTGCTTCGGAGGGCAAGTACAAAGTGGGTCTAAGTGTTTAACCAACTTTAAAAAAGGAGGTTTTGTATTCTATTCGAATGTATATACTTGAAAGTTTAGTTAACGTAAACACAGCGCGGGCGGAGCTGCGTGGGTCAGCTAGTATTATATATAATACAATAACAAACATACACATATATAAAATATAAGTACATATAATGTTGTATTTGATAATATATATATATATAAATACATGGATAAATACATAGGTACAGGGTTTGTCACTGGGGGCGAGATATTCAAAGCGTTGCCGAAGATATGTTGGAGACTTAGGATTGTGAAGGACCGAAAAAAGAAGAGTAAGAACATGAGAATCTCGACGCTGCCGAATAGGTAACCATTTAAGACGCTGTCGGAATTCCGACACGTGATCATACTTTCGAAGGCCGTAAATAAAACGAATGCATAAATTTTGCAAGCGTTCTAGTTTATTGAGAAGGTCCTCCGTTGCGTCAAGAAAACAGACATCAGCGTAGTCTAAAAGCGGCAGAAGGAGAGACTGGGCAAGAGTTAAACGATCGATGCAATAAAAGTGCAGGGTGTAACTTTTAGAGATTTTAGTCGGTTCGATTACCGGGTGCGGCAAGCGAATTTTTAAAAATCTTCGAATGCAGTTTTCTTTCTTTTAAAAATAAAGGAATGTTTTATTTGAGTAAAATTTTCTATCTACAGTATTAAGAGTACTTTCCCTTCAGGTGGCATTACAAAATTCCACCCTGTATAAGGTGTCCCACTTGATGTGTAGTGTAGCCGTGTGTACTATAAATAGTTATGCCTCACGAGTTTAGAATATGTTTATGTAGGATAGCTATGCTCAAGTGATAGAAATACTGGTTTTACAATTCTGCAATCACTTTCAGAATTCTTTACCAAAAATGTCAAAAACATAGATTTATAATTTTTTCACTACACAGTCAAAACGGAACCCCTGCCGGGTACGATAAAGTGGCGCTAAAATATGACTGTAGCTGATCCTTCACGTAATCAAAGTTGGTTAGTTATAGATAGTCGCGTAGATAAGTTTGTAATTTTCTAGAGAGTCATATCTCGTCGCGTTTTTCGTAGCTCACCAATCACACCAGTTTTTAAGACTTTGGTATTCTGTCAATCTATCAGCGCGTCTCATAATAATAATGCTTTATCCATTATCAGGGTTGTCGCAAGACTCAGCCAAGACGCTGCATCGTCAGCGAATGCACCACAGCCCTACTACCACGACGGGTTCAACCACACTTACAGTCTGTGGAAGCACTTGATGACGAAGGAGCCTGATCATCTCGCGTCCCTCTGCACGAATGGGAACGGCGAGGCTAATGGCATTATAGAACTCATTAAAAAGGTACGCTGTCTGACATATATTATGTGCTTATTAAACTATTCTTGGTTATAATCTTCTTTTTTTCGTACCAAAAATAGACCCAATCAGACCCTGCCTGACCAGTACTTTACAAGACTACATCATAGGTGGTGAAGCGGGTTGCACTCGGAGGGCAGTGGCTCCCGCTGATTATTAGTGGTTTTAGTGGTTAGTTAATTTAGGAGAGATTTATTGGTTCATAATAGTATAATATGGTCTAAAAATACAATGGTTCTTAACGGTAACACACACTTATCACTATGCAGCTAAAAATTATTATTATATGGTAATGGTTTATGCACTGTTTGCAATGGTTTATAATGGTTGGTTTGGTGGTACGCAGATGGTTATTAGTTAGTGTCGCTTGCTTAGTAGTTGATTGCGTACTGCCTTAAAACAGGCAAGGAAAACTGTCGTGCGCGAAATAGTGCAGAAATTAAGCAGCTTAGCTGTTCGGTTGCGTAGCTCCGAACACACTCCGGATGCTGATGTGAAGCGTGGGGATGTATGGTTGGTTTTTGGTTCACAGGCTCCTGTTTGCGCCGCGAAGCCTCTAATGTGGTAAATTTACTTTCTAAGAATCCTCTCATCTCGTGCTCGGGAGTATGTTCGGAGCTACGCAACCGAACAGCTAAGCAGTTTAATTTCTGCACTTTTAGCATATTTCGCGCACGACAGTTTTCCTTGCCTGTTTTAAGGCAGTACGCGATCAACTACCAAGCAAGCGACACTAACTAATAACCATCCGCGTACCACCAAACCAACCATTATAGACCATTGCAAACAGTGCATAAACCATTACCATATAATAACCATTTTTAGCTGCATAGTGATAAGTGTGTGTTACCTTTAAGAACCATTGTATTTTTAGACCATATTATACTATTATTAACTAGTAAATCTCTCTTATAACAATTAACCATAAAACCATTAATAATCAGCGGGAACCACTGCCCTCCGAGTGCAATCCGCTTCAGGTGGCCAGAATTGTGCAGGTATCTGTGCACGCTGGAAAGGACCTGCCTATCCGTGGAAAGATAAAATTGCCCTGCCGCTCGTTACCCAAGACAATAGTCATTAGGTCTATTTAGATTTAGCCTAGTTATATCATCAGTTACAGTGTTCCTCACACGGGAACACAGCAGTGAGGTGCTACCATCTAGGTATCTGGACAGTCCAATGCACAAAAGATCTGATTTTATTTCTGATCCATAAACCCCACTTACTGCCTCATGCATAAGCCCACATACATAGGTACCAACCCAGCTAAATGTCAAACAAATCATTGTATACTTACTTACTATATTGCCTTAATTCAGGCCGTGGGGTTAAGTAATCACTGTCTGTTCACCGTGGTGCGGCTGTTTGAAGAACAATATATGCCGAAGGTAGATGCTGAGTGGGCAGAAAAGCTGCACAAAGAATTTAAAGAAGACTTGATTGTGAGTATTCGCGTAAAACTGAAATTAACAGACAGTGTCAGTACAAACACGGTCTCAAAAATGCATTAAAGAACTTTTTCACACCACCTGCTCGATAATGTCGCATTATATGTCATATAAAGATGACATAAAGTACCTCATTATATCCCTATAGTCAAGCCGGGTAATAATGTTGTACTAAACTCCCTTGGGTAATAATGTGATTTGAATTTCGAACGTCAAACGAAAATTCCTCAACACTTTTACCAGAGGTACAATACTACTCTAAGCGGAGACCTGCACGAAAACCAAACATTTGAAAATAGAACCGAGCGCGACGAGCACAACCCAGAGTTCTAGACGCAGAGTACTTTTGGTTCTAGAAAAGAAAATGAAATAGATGTTAACGCGTTAACGCGGCAAATCACTATGTTGATATTATTGATGGTCTCGTTGGTCTAGTGGTTAGACATCCTGGCCGCTGGCCGCAGTCGTGGGTTCAATTCCCACCAAGTGTTTAATTAATTTAATTAATATTAGTTATCTGGTTTCCATAGTACAGGCTCTGCCTAGTTTGGGATCAGATTACCGTGTGTGGATTGTCCCAAAATATTGTTATTATTTTAATTCTAGCAATATTTGTATTTTATTACCTCGCAGTAGGTGTGAAAAGTAGAGTATTCACCTCGTGGATAAAGGTGTCTTTGTCTTGGGCGAGCTTAAATCCACCGCTGTAGCCAGGATTCTAGTATTAACTCCCTCGCTACGCTCGGGAGTTAACGCTATGCTCCCTCGCTGTGCTCGGGAGTTGCTAGAATCCTTCGTTATGCTCGCGATTCAATTTAACGCCCGCGAGATAAGACTACTTTATCTTATACACTACTTTATCCCCTTGGTGCATAAACTACTATTAAGTTTTTTCCATAACAATATAAGAAGCCCACATCACCAGGCGTAAATCCAGGTGGCACCTGGGCGGGTGGTCAATTTTATTTTGTCTAGAGATGTAGGGATTATGTAAGGAAGCCCCTAAATGTTAGTACGATTATTTTTGATAGAACTCTGAATCTACCAGACTCGCTTACGGTCGCTTGTGGAAAGAGCTAAGATTTTACTAGACTCAAGGAGGGCGGGATGGTTACCAAATACCAACGACTGCACTTCTCCTATAATATCCACGTCTCTATATCACTATCCACCAATGGGGTGTCCGGGTAAGAATAGCACCCTCCCATCTCATCCCGTTGGGTATCCGTAAGAGGCGATTATGGATAAACAAGAATACGGGCGTCTCGGGGACGGCTGCTGATTATGATGATGATACCACTATCAACCCAGCCCAACAAGTAATTCTGAATCTACTCAATCCAATCTACATGCAAAACATAACGTTGACGCTGCGAGAATGAAGGAGAAACCAATGCTTTTTCGCATTTATAATAATCCTAAGTTATATTTTCAGAGTAAATTAGGTGACAATGGCGTCCTCCTAATGCCGAGTGCTCCTCAGCCGGCGCCGTATCACTACTCTTGTTTCCTGAGGCCTTACAATTTCTCCTACTGGGCCATTGTCAACGCACTTAAATTTCCAGCCACTCAGGTAAGTACATACATCGATATGTAACCACATATCGAGTTCGACACCCTATATATCGATAACTACGCTAGATACAACACAGAAAATGGTAGGAAAGGGACGGGATGGCGCAGACCGCGATTGGGACGAAGTAACAACAAAATTCGCACCCTCTCGCACGATTCGCAGCGTTCAACTTCAAATAGTTCAGAGTCCAAACAGTCTAGGTTAAGGTATCGCCGTGTGTACCTTACATTTTTAGACCGTTAAAGTGCTTCAATGCTTCCACTTCACACCAAAAATAATACATAAAAAATAAAATAAAAATGGAAGTTTTGGTCTTTTTATTAACACGCTTTTATGCTAGTGTTTGATTCCTATCTGATGAAAAGCGGCGATACAGTAGCTAGAAATCAGACGACAATGCAAATTATCTGTCACTCGAATCTCTGTCAAAATCTAAACGTTTATGTTTTTATAAGATAAATAAGCTGTAAGGGCAACTAATGATACTTCTTCACAATGGAAAACAGCAATGATTACACAGTGCTGCTTAGCGACAGAACATCTGACACTGCGGTGGTTACATGCAGTGACAGGGCTCATTATGGCAAAGCTAAGTATGCACCCTGCTTTTCCTTGTATTTTCACCAATCCAATTTACTAGGTGGTAGACTTAGACTATTATATGATCGAAGGTGGTAGATTCCTTGTGCAAGGAACCGTCCAGGTCAGGTAGGTACCACCGCACGGCAGTGTCAGTTATTCTGCCGCCAAGCAGCAGTGTGTAAAATTGATGTGTTCCGATGTGGAGGGCATTAAAGCTGGTGAAATTACCGAACTTAAGAGACTTAATATTTTATGTGTCTGGTGACTAGCTGCAGCTCGATGTTTCCGTTTTAAGGCAGGCATATCGCATACCAACAGGCAAACATATTTTGTCTAGTCACTAAATCAAATAAAAAAGAGTCAAGCTATTTTTTTTATCAAATAAACATACTTACCTTTGATTTGTTTATTTACCCTCAGGTACCACTTGGGGTGAATACCCAAGGATTGCCTCTTGGCATACAAGTTGTGGCCGCGCCGCACAACGACGCACTTTGCTTGACCGTCGCCAAATACTTGGAGGAAGAATTCGGGGGCTCCGTAAAAGCTTGCAAGCTTAAATAAACTCTATGATTAATATATAATTTAATTAAGAAAAAAATATTGTGATATGTCGTCAGATTGACCAGTTTTTTTTTATAATAATACGGTGATGCGTAATAAAATATTAAAACAAAGGTATATACTTAATTGGTTTTATTTTAAATATGACATGGTAAGTGGTGGTGGGTGTCCGTAAGAGGCGACTAAAGAAAAACAAGAAGACGGGCAGCAGCGTCTTTCCATTGGATTAAATTCCTACCACATATACTGCGGTCCCCAAGACGCCTACAAAGCATGGGGATTATGACAACCCCTCCTTTCTAAGGGGCCTCCCCCTTTTGTTCAGCAGTGGACGTCGTTCGGCTGCTGGCGATGATGATGATGGTATGTAAACAAAATAGGTGTAAGTATGGTATTTTTACCTAAAAGGTAAAAAAGGAACACTTATGGTCTGACTTCGTCTGTCTGTCTGTCACACTTATATATTTCAGGAACCACTGATGCTATCGATTTGAAACTTGGTATAGTTTTAGATATTATTTACCCAACCTCATCGCAAATAAAAAAAATATATTTTTTCTTTTACTTTTTTTATAATGGGGCTCGAAATAGGTCATCAAAATTTTAAAGTGAGACTACTATATCAAACGGGGTATCATATAAAAAGGCTTCATTTGCACATCTCAAAACAGATTTTTATTTTGGCTTATGTGATGTAGTTTTTGGCTGATAACCAAAAATGTCAAAAAAATACCGTCCCCCCCCCCTTATCTCTGAAGTTTGTGGAGGGAAAAATCTATCTATACTTATAATAAAACTGTAACAGGTCCAATTCTGTACATTGAAGATATTTTGAAAATTATATTTGGAGGGCATTCTATAACCAATACTGAGGCCGAAAATGTAATTTTTTTTAATTTTTGTCTGTCTGTCTGTCTGTCTGTATCACGGCTGAGCATCACGCCGAAACTACTGAATAGATTCAATTTAAACTTGGCATGATTTGAGATCTTACTACGAGGTAGGACATAGGATACTTTTTATCCCGTAATCTAGCACGGTTCTTTTGGGAGAAGGGATTAAAGTCAAAACGGGTAGTTGGTTATACTTTTGGTCCGATTATATCAATTTTTCTTTATAATATAATAAATATTAATAAGGGACACTCATAGAGAGTTGTTATCAAGGTTTTGTAATCGTTCGGGTTAAGCAACATTAGGTAAGGTCATTAAATAGATGGGTGACCGTTTAAGGCCATTTGAACTAAACGGGTCTGTGCTTCGGAGAGCAAGTAAAAAGTGGGTCCCAGTTTTTAACCGACTATAAAAAATGAGGTTATTTATTCGATGCAAATGTCTGTTATTCAAAGTTTAGTTAACTTAAAAATAGCGCAGGCGGAGCTGCGTGGGTCAGCTAGTACTAAAACTCAAAGAGCACTTTTTCTGTACATTGAATATTTTTCCAAAATTTCTATGTGGGGATACTATACTATCGACATAGAGGCCAAAACAATTTTTTTTGGAATTATTGTCTGTCTGTCTGTCTGTCGTTCTGTTTGTCCAGGTATCATTTGAAAACCCGTGGATGGATGTTGATAGGACTTTCACTGATATGTTGTGTAGAAGTCAAGGTATAAATTGGTATATAAAACATCACGCTATGTTTCATAGGGGCTAAGCAGTGAAACATTAAGTGCACATATTACCACGTAATTTCCTTTGTATGTGAATAGGGTAATTATAGACTGATCAGTTAATCATTAAGATATGTATTATTACGCTATATACAATAGGGGCTGAGCAGACATTTAGTTTGCATAAGATATGGCAGTGGCGAAGAGTCAATATTTTTAAGGGGTAAGCCGGTCCGGTACACCCAGGACATTTTCATTAGATTTCTGTATTATTCTAAGTACTTTGCTGATAGCAATATGACATTATATCTTTGAAAAGTTAAAATCTGTAAATCCCGAGCGAGTCCAAACTAGATTAGGAAAGAAATAGGCAAGGGAAAAATACCATTTCATTTCATTTAAAAGCCAGCGGTTAGGTCCGCTGCACCACCAAGGCTACATTTGTATAGGTAGGTAGAAATTAGGAGTGGGCGATACAAAACGTATATAGTTATTGAAACTATATATCGTTTCAATATCGTAAATCCGATATCGGCTTGGGCTAAAACTATATATTTGACGAAACACTATATTGTCAAATATCGAACGAATCGCGCAACGAATCGATCCGAATAGACACGAACAATGATATAGCAAAATATCATTGGATACGAACACGATACCGATACCGATGAGTGTGAGTGAGTGCGCGAGTAAACTGAAATAGCTATATTATCGGATGGTTACTAGTACTACGATTCCAAACCTTAACGCCCAAGGAGTAAAGATTATGATTATTGAATGAAATAGATTTTTTTGTACTTTGGTGAAATTGTTAGGTAAAATTTCAACTTTCGACTTTATATTATAGTAAAATTGGGTACATTATGCAAAGATATTTTGAACTTTGGCCTTGAACTAGAGTGCGAAAAAAGAATTTGGGTATTACTATTATGTATTGTTTACATTACATACATAGTATGTACTTACTATATGCTAATTTTGTTAATAGTATAAAATTATAGGTACCTACTTAACGGCTACTTTAATTTAAGTATGTACAGGTATCTAATATTTATAAATAGTAAGTACTTCATTAAATCATGCTAAGTAGGTATGTCGTAAAATAATTTGTTACAAAACGATCATAATGCAGTCAGTCCTAAGCCTGGTAAAAGTATGAAGGGCGGTTTATTGATTTCATACTATCTCTCTAGTCAATACAACTAAAATCGTATAAGGTATGACGATTTTCTTTGCGATATGTTTATAGAATCTGTCAGTATCCATCAATATATAGTTTCACAAAATATAGTGTTTCGATATCCGATATCAAATATCGATATATAGTTTCGATTTGATATTCATAAATAGCGATATTACCCACTCCTAGTAGAAATTGAGAATACGAAATTGCTAAATTTTTACTTAGTTAAAAGACCTAAAATAAAATGACTCGAAATGATCTTAACACAATAAAATGTACAACTACAATTACACACAATGAACAGCGCTCCCAAAAAACTTAGAGCTTTCATTATCGAATATCATTAGACAGTAATTTACGATGTTAGCGTGATTTACATTATGAACAGCGCCATCTATCGGTGAAATTGAACATACAATCACTATAGAACTTTAATCTATATGTTTATAAGAAAGTCGTGTTAGATAAACTATTTATAACTTAAGAACGGCCTAACCGATTCGGCTGAAAATTGGTGGGGAGGTAGCTTAGAACCAGGAAACGGACATAGGATACTTTTTATCCCGGTACGTTAAGGTTAAGCAACGTTAGGTAAGGTCATTAAATAGATGAGTGAACCGATTTGTATGAAAGTGTGCTTATCAGGTAGGTCTGAGAATAGGCCGTAAAGTATATTTCATGCCACTAGGTTAAGGTTAAGCAACATAAGAAAAGGTCATTAAATAGATGGGTGAACCGATATGTATGAAATGTTGAGTGCATATCGGGGAGGTCTGAGAATAGCTCATAAAGTATATTTAATGTCGGTGATACCATGATTGACGAGAGGGGATTTGAGGAGGGGTGAGGGATCGGGGGAGTTAGGTGGAGTAAGGGGGGAGTGAGAAGGAGCAAGTTCGTAGAAGAGAGAGGGGGAGAGGGTTCAGAGAGGGGACAACAGGGAGAGGAAAAAGGGGAGTGTGATGGAAACCGAAGCGGGAGGGGGAAAGAGAGAGGAGAGAAAGTGCATATAATTCGATTTTTTTTATAAGAGAGAGAGAGATGGAGAGAGATAAATCTAGGGAGGAGGGAGAAAAGGGGAGCAAAATGTAATAAAAGCGCGGGCGGAGCTGCACGGGTCAGCTAGTCTGAAATAATTATGGATAATGCATGTCTATCTATATTTTACAGGAAAAACAAAATGATCTATCTAAGTAGTACAGTTTTTTAGTAATCCTAAAAAAACCTCGTCAAAGAAACTTAGTTTTGCGGTTTGGTTTTTTTGCTGTCTTAGGTGTTACATCAATAGTAAAATTACTTTAATACGTCCAAAATGTATGGAACCCTCGGTGCGCGAGTCTGACTCACACTTGACCGGTATTTTTTTTTAAATAGTTTATTTATTCTATAGTATGGTTTGTGGCCAACCTTGTTTGTCAGAGTTATTCAAGCTGCCCTTAGTTGGGCTTAACGACTTACTTAACAACAACTTAGTAGGGCTTGCTATCGATCTGACAAACCGGGACCGACCTTTTACGTGGCTGCTGCTTAAGTCAACTCGTGCGCGTGCTGCTTGAGGGGACTACTACTACGACCTTTGGCCGCCTAGTTTGTTGCAATTTTGTCGTATTTTTAGGGTTCCATACCTAAAAGGTAAAAAAGGAACCCTTATGGTGAGACTTCGTCTGTCTGTCTGTCTGTCACAAACATATATATTTCAGGAACCGCTAACGCTATCGATTTGAAACTTGAAATAATTTTAGATCTTTTTTACCTGCATACATCGCAAATGAAAAAAAAATACTTTTACTTTTTTTATAATGAGGGTCGAAATAGGTCATAAAAATTTCAAAGTGAGACTACTATTTTGAATGGGGTATCATACGAAAGGGCTACAGTTTTTGGCTGATAGGTCCAATGAAGGATTGCAACCCTCGGTGCGCGAGTCCAACTCGCACTTGACATGTGTTTTTAGTTAAATTAAAGCAATGCAGCAATATTTAAGAAACCCATTCAGGCACTAAAATAAGAGCTATGGTGTCTTACACAAAAATACAGGCTATGTATATTTGATGACATGATACTTATTAGGTCCAGGTTTAATAAAAGTGTTAACAATATTTTTAAAAACCTTCATCCTTAATTTAAAACGCGTTTTACTTACAAAGCCAGCGCGGGCGAAGCCGCGGGCTACAGCTAGTAGATCAATATACTACTAGAATTGAGGCCATCAATCGAATTTACTGGCTGTAGAGAAACTTTGCGCATGATATTATTAAACATTACAACAATAGTAGGTAGTCATTTTAAATTCTTGGAATTAAATAAAAATATTTTACAAATACTATCTATTCATAATTTGTATTGTCCTTGAGTAGTTCCAGAGATCTCTAGATATTCTTAATGGTTTTTCCTGTAGTCAGGCTCGACGTGCTTATTATAAATGTTCTACCTCCATAACTAGCAAACCTGTTAATCCATTCGCTGCCACCAAACTGGAAACATCAACAGTCCATATCTTAAAAACTACTAAACTGATTTTGATGAAACTTGTACTCTTCCCTAAGTTGAAAGGTACTAAAACTATTGCAAAAAAAGTACCGCAATAGGATTTATAGTTTCTGAGAAATCGTTGGACAAACCTACATACATAGACATACTCATATGAGATTTGGTACATTTGTTTAGAAGCCCACATAGACTAACATAATATGTTAATATTACGCATTTTTATTAATATTACATACCTACATACGCGTTGAATACAGAACCTGCTTTTTGCAGCCTGAAAAGTATCAAATCGTTATAACGCTCAGTTATAACGCAGGCACGAACCTGTATTATAACTGGACAGCGCAGTCTACTAAAGATCACGAGCCGAATGAGAGGTCCCAAAGTAGTAGTGTATCTCTGTCTAATACGGTGTCCACGCATTACTATGTGGAAGGATTCTTTTTCTCACTTCTTCTGGCGGCGGATCGGGTCACAACGGGCGGTGCCACATCGATGCTCCTGCGTGACCTCCGTCAATCTGAATGCTGCGAGGCGCACCGCATGAGACGATTTTTGCGTTCAAATCGTAGTTTTGGTGACATAATACTAATTATAATTATTATTTGTATTGTATAATTGGATGGAATTTAATGGAAGTCCGCAGTCATTACATATAAGATCTGCTGTACTTACCACAATTAAGACAGTAAATTATTTGAATTTGTTACCACAAATTCAAATAATTTACTGTCTTAATTAAATTAATTTACCTAGCTATCGTTTTCTTCCGGATATAGTTTGTGTGGAAACCATCATCCGAGACGACCGACGCGACGCCATACATAACAATGGTCACCCTACTCTAACAGTACACAGCGACACCGGTTTACTTACTACGACAATGTCGACAATCACACAACAGCTCAGTGCTGCTACCTAGTTATGTTACCTCCAGACTGTAGAGTCATACTATAAAGTGCAAGCTTGCAGCTTGGGTGGTACCTCTGAGGGTGGCATGACTTCTTATTATAGATAAGAGACTTTTATACATTAGGAATAAGCAAAATTCAATCTTAGCCATACGAGTTGTATTTTAATTAGAATAAATTGGACGCTCTTCAAGCTCAGACGTCTTTTAAGTTAATTAGTTTTATTTTTAAAAACCTTATTTAAAGCTCCCGAATCTTGAGTGGCGCAGCCGGTAGGATCGTTGTCAGGCTGTGCCGTCATCCGTGAACCGAAGGGTATCAAAATTTACCCCATTTCGCGAGTTATCGACGGCTTAACGCGACGCGATCCGCGAACCAACAAATAAATAACTCATTATTCCGGGTAAAACCAGTGAAAAGTGCGAGTATGCGAGTAGCGGTTGGTTGGTGAGTAAAACTTTTCGCCATTCCCTCCTATACCCTCCTGTATTTTTATGCACATAACCATTGGTAGCAATACACCATTTGTTATTCTTGAGATAAGAACTCGCTCATTATAACGCATAGATTAGTTTAAGTTCAGAGACTCTATATTAATGTGAAACATACATATGAGGTATTTAATTTTAAAATAAATATAACTATCTTACATGAATAACTTATATTATTTTACAAAATATAATTATTAATTACAAGATTTATAATTATTAATTTCAATTTATACAAATTTATATAAGAAAGAAAAATTTTATACTTTTTACATTTTTATTTTTGTACAGACATTTTTATACAATTTTACTCTTATATTACCCATTTTGCTTTTACTTTGTTACTTTATATTGCATTGTGTTTTTTGTGATATTGTGAAGTTGCATTCTCTGAATTAAATAATTTATCTCTACCAAGATGGCTCCAGAATCGCCAATTGTCGCGATTCCCGCGGAAATGATTAAGCTTATACCTTATTTTGGCGGAGATAAACGCCATTTAAATTTATTTATTCGCAAAAGTGAATATGTTATAAGCAAATACAGAGGTGGAGACCAACAGAATTTATACGTTTATCACTCTATAACGAGTAGGCTTACAGATAATGCAGCTGCACTCTTATCTGAACGTGAGGATGTTATGTCTTGGGCCGCCTTGAAAGAATTGCTACAACAGCATTTTGGAGATCCTCGTAGCGAGGAATGTATCAGTATAGAGTTGGAATCATTAAAAATTAAATCCGGCGAAAGTTATTTGGACTTTTGTAACCGTATACAGAGTGTTCGATCTTTGTTAGTTTCGAAGGTTAATACTATATCAGACGAAAATATTAGGCGGGCAAAATTCATTATATATAATAACATGTCATTAAACGTTTTTCTCTATAATCTCCCAGAAAATATGGTCCGTTTGGTCAGATTAAAGCAGCCAGACACTTTAGAAAGTGCTTTGAGCACTGTCCTAGAGGAAGTCAATTTTCACGAGCAGTATACAATGCGAAATCGTATGCACGGCAGTAATAGTTCAGCTCTGAGGCCACCCGCTATATTAGGACAAGGCTTTAAATTCGGCAACAACCCTCAGGTTGTGATGTCACAACCTTCGATGGGCCCGAGGCCGAACAATAATGGTTTTACGCCAAAATTCCAATTTGGAATTCCGGGAAATACTCAGAATATTAGACCCCAATTCGGCCAACAAAATTTCGGTTATAAACCACAACTAGGTTATCGGCCCCCACAATTTGGTTATCGCCCTCAACTGGCTCCCCAGCCACAGTTCGGTTATAGGCCGCCACAATTCGGTTACAGACCACCACAATTTGGTTATAAACCCCCACAATTCGGCTATAAACATCCACAAAACCAAACTTTTGGAATGACCCCGCAGCAATTCGGCTACAATCCACCCCAGGTTCAAAAGCCGCAAATGCAGCTCACTGACGTGTCTATGAGAACAGCGCCGCCTAGACCGCAGCAGGGATTTAGATTGAACGAATTGGAGTTGGTTGACAATGATGGGATGTATTACGGTGACGAGTATTCTTATGACGGACAGTACTACGACCATGAATCTAACGATGAGAATTATAGTTACAACTATGACCACATCGACTCTGAAGAGACTGACGTACCACCTGCTCAGGATTTTTACGAGACAGCCTCGAACCCCGAAAAGAAATAATAGAGTTAAATTGTGACCCCAATTTAAAACTCCCATATATATACTTAGAAGAAATCGATGCAAAAATGATGATTGATACGGGCAGTACTCGATCCTTTATTAGCCCTCGTTTGGCTTACTATTATTTTGGCAATTATATCCAACAAGAGCTGTTTGAAGTGGTTAGCACACATGCCTCAAGTAGACACAGTGAGGTAATTTACATTCCATTGATGCCAACATTTAACAGCTGTGACTGGCATAAATTCTACCTGTACGAAGTAGACTCGCGATATGATGGTCTTATTGGAAACGATCTTTTGCAGCAATTAGGTGCTATTATTGACCTCAAACGTCAAATATTAGAAACTAAAACGACTAGTATACCCATAATTAACAATAACTTAAATTACATAATTGATTTACCCCCACGTTCAGAGCAACGAGTAAAATTACCTATAGACCAGCATTCGGGTGATGCTATTCTCGACTTTAAAATGTTCACCAGTGACGTACGTATGCCTAGTGCAATAGTGAATTGCGTTAACGGATACGCCTCAACAGTCATTCAGAACGCTTCTGACAAAAAATTTCAACTAACTGTGACGCAACCCTTTACTGTGACAAAATTTTATAAACCTGAACCTGACCTTCATTTCACTGAAAATAGTACAGACATAAAAACCGAAAGAATACTCGAAGCGAACTTACAAAAGATTAGACTTGACCATACAAATGACGAAGAGCGTGAGAAAGTTTTTCGTCTTTGTAAAGAGTACAAGGACATATTTTATTGCGACCAATTACCCTTGAGCTTTACTAATGAAGTCAAACATAGTATCCGTACTAAAAATGAAGACCCGATATATATAAAACCATATAGACAGGCACCCATACTTTTAGATGAAATTAACAGACAAGTTGACAAACTTTTAAATGACAATGTGATTCAAGAGTCTCACTCTCCGTGGAGTGCACCGGTACACTTGGTGCCCAAGAAGGCAGACGCATCCGGAGAAGTGAAGTACCGGATGGTAATTGACTATAGAAGACTTAATGAGATTACAATCGACGATAAGTACCCTCTGCCTAATATCACAGATCTTTTTGATAAATTAGGTAAAAGCACGTATTTTAGCACGATAGATTTAGCTAGTGGCTACCATCAGATTGAGGTAGAAGAGCAGGATAGACAGAAGACAGCCTTCAGCACGCAAAATGGTCATTATGAATTTTTGAGGATGCCATTTGGACTGAAAACAGCTCCGGCAACATTTCAACGTACAATGGATTCTGTCCTGAGAGGACTGCAAGGAATACACTGTATGGTTTATTTAGATGACGTCATCATATTTTCTAACAGCTTAGACGATCACATCCAAAAACTCCGTTTAATTTTTGATAGACTCAGAGCAACTAATTTAAAGGTACAGTTAGATAAATCGGAATTTTTACGCAGAGAGGTGTTGTACTTAGGACATACTATAACTAAGGACGGGTTAAGACCCAATAATGACAAAATTGAAGCCGTGTTAAACTACCCAATACCTAAGACTACGACTGAGATTAAGAGTTTCCTTGGACTTGTTGGATACTATCGACGATTCATTAAAGACTTCGCGAAAGTGACACAACCACTGACAGCCTGCTTGAAAAAGCGAAATAAACTTATAATTGACCAAAACTACATAGACGCCTTCAACAAATGTAAGGAACTCTTAACACATGCCCCACTCTTACAGTACCCCGACTATAATAAACCATTTATACTGACTACTGATGCATCTAACGTTGCGCTGGGTGCAGTACTGTCTCAGGGACAAATTGGCAGTGACAAACCGGTCGCATACGCAAGCCGTACATTAAGCGACACTGAAGCACGTTATAGTACGATCGAACGTGAACTACTTGCTATTATCTGGGCTACAAAACACTTTAGGCCATATTTATACGGCCGAAAGTTCTTTATATATACAGATCATAGACCTTTGGCTTGGTTACACTCTTTAAAAGATCCAAGTAGCAAACTGACTAGATGGAGGCTACGTTTACAAGATTATGACTTTGATATAATTTATAAGAAAGGCAAGCAAAATACTAATGCCGATGCCTTGTCAAGGATTAAACTTAATGCTCTTGGCTCTGACGATGAATTATCGATGGTGGTGAATGTTGACGATAAGGAACAAAGACTTAGAGAACATCTAGATAATGTCGTGAAAGACATAGAACAGCTTTCAACCCAAAAGAAGGAACGTAATGATTCCTCAACCATAACCATATCAGACTCTAGTGCCACGGCTTCCGTTACCCCAATAAGCGATTCAGAAACGTTATCGATCCCAAGTGTAGATAATGAATATCCTGTTCGCTCTGAATCGAGTACACCTCAAACAATCCATTCCGCTATTCACCTAGAATCGACTGGAATACCAATTTTACATGAGGCTATCGACACCAAGCCAAATCAAATTTTGGTGTTCTCATGGTTTAAAAACGAAGCTCAAGTCAAGGATTTATCCCGCGATAAGCAGAAGGTTTTAGAAGTCTTTTTACCAATTAATAATGAAATGTTAGTAAAACAATTTTTGAAAGAATATGTAAAGCCTAAAACTAAATATTTTATCTATTTTGAAGAAGAAGAACATAGGAAAATGTTTAGCCAGATAATCATTCAGTTATTTAAAAAGGATATGGTTCAGTTCTACGAATGCACAGAGCGAGTAGTCTATATAGAGGATGAAGGCGAGCAGAAGGCAGTTGTATTGAAACATCATGAAGGGAAAACGTGTCATCGTGGCATAAAGGAAACACTGGTTAGGATACGAAGGAATTACTTTTGGGATAAGATGCAGGAAACAGTTTCAGCCATTATCAATGCATGCGAAGCATGCCGTAAGATGAAATACGACAGGAAGCCCATTAAACCCGTCATTCAATTAACTCAAACTCAAGATGCCCCATTTCAAGAGTTATTTATAGATCTGTTTACCATTGAAAGCAAATACTACCTAACACTGATTGATGCCTTTAGTAAATTAGGGCAGGCAATCGAAATCTCTAATAAATCAACTCCAGAAGTAGTTCGCGCATTAACAAAATACTTTTCCTTTTATGGCATTCCCAAAAGAATAAGCTCTGATCCAGGAACCGAATTTAACAATGAGCTGTTAAAAGAATTTTTAAGCCTTCATAAAGTTGATCTTCACATTGGTACCCCTAATAACCCATCATCTATGGGTTTAATTGAACGGTTCCATTCTACTATTATCGAGATTTATAGGCTAGCAAAATATGAAAAGAAATGTACAGATGCCGCATCAGTCATGACTTATTCAGTTATGGCATACAACCATACTATACATTCAGTCACAGGTCTAACGCCTTTTGAGGTAGTCTTCGGCCATACCGATTCAGGTAACCCTTATGGTATTGAATTAGAAAAGCAATATATACAGCAATTAGTTAGGGACCATGCCAAGCGGACCAAATTTTTATACGAACATATAGCGCAAAAGATGTTAACAGGAAAAGAAAGGATAAGAGAAAAGAAAGGTGGTGAGTCAGATATAGATATTCCGCAGGGGAAAATTATTTTTGCTAAAGACGTCAACAAAAGAAAAAGCAAAGACAAAGCACGGTATGTAAAGGCTACGACTACGGGAAAGGCAGTTAGAAATATTATTCCTATTAGGGTAGGACAAAGGGAAACTAAGGTCCCCATTAAAAACGTAAAACGCCCTCCACAGGTGGTGCATAGCGACGATAGTGATCGCGATGCCGGTGCTGGGCCTTCATCTGCGTTCACTTGAAGAGAACCCAGGAATACTTCCAATCAAAATAGGTGAAGCTCATATCCAAACCGATTATTGGACTATAATTAAAGTTATTAGTTTAGAAAAGATTTACGAAGACCTTAACTTTATAAATTTAAATTATATGGAATTTACCAATTTGGTGGGAAATAGTAACCCAAAAGATTTTGCCAATATACAAATTCATACCGATTATATACGCGATACTACCTTATATAAATATCAACAATTAGTCCCACAGCAGCGTTTCAAGAGAGGAATCCTCAACCCATTAGGATCTATTATAAAGGTTATCACGGGTAACCTGGATCATAATGATGCACTTAAATATGACCAATTAACATCTCAGTTACAAAAAGATCAAATACTTACCTCTAAAAAGTTAACGATAATCTCCAAAATGTTGGATAGCTTCATTAATGTCACTAGAGTTGTAAGTACAAATACTGCTATTATAGAAAACCGTTTATCAAAGATTGAGACTATGTTAAATGATTTGGCAACAAAAGGGGATAATTGGGTTTTCTCCACACATATTTTAGGATTATTCAACATATTTATAAGCAGTTTTCGAACAATCTTTATCAAATTGAGTGAAATCGAAACTGCCTTAGCATTGAGCAAAGTCTCTATCTTACATCAGTCGATAATAAACTCTACTGAATTATTATATCACTTAAAATTAATATCACATACTGAATATTTACTGTATCCACCTTTGGAAGAAAACTTATTTAAAATAGAAGGAGTTATAAGCGTTAAATCTTATCTCAAGAAAAACCAGGTGATCTTTGTAATGGAAATACCATTGGTTGATAACTGTACTTACAACTATTATAAACTTTATTCCATTCCGATTTTCCATGAATCCATTAATAAAACCTTTGCCATTTTTCCCAAATATCCATACCTATTGGCGAAAGGGATGAAATTCTTACCGATCGTGAAAGCGTGCCGCTCATCAGATATCAGCGACCATTTCCTGTGTACTGAGGCCGACCGAGCCCAGTATCCGGAGCCTACATGTGTGGAACAACTGATGAAGTTCGACACCAACACTACGAGTTGCATACAACGTGAAATCCAACTCGAAGATGTTAAGGTCCAACGTATCAATGAGGACAATTGGATCCTGTATACTAGAGTTAAGACCACTCTTGCAAAGAATTGCAACAAGGAGGTCAGTAAGCAGCCTATCCTGGGGACCTATCTCGTGACCCTCGATGAAAACTGCGACTTAGAAGTACAAGGGATTCAGATGTGTCACCATTACACGACTCAGGCGAACGATGATGTCACGCCAATACCTGTCGTGACTCTACCGCAGATACGGACGAATGCAAGCACCTTAACAAGTGCACGTGCACTCGATATGAACGGAGTCAACTTAGACGAACTCACTTACATGTCCCACGCGCTCAAGAATAGTGAAGTGATTCAAAGTGTTCTTGATACCAAAGATATTAGCTTCAGTGGGTGTTTAGGATATATTAGTTTTAGTCTAATAGTTTTAAGCATTTTTGTATTTCTTTTTTACTTAATATTTAAAAATAGAATTACTCAATTTCTGCAAAATTATCGCAATAACAGCCAAAACGGTAATTCCGATAATTTTGCTCTTGGGGATGGAGGAGTTATGTTACCTCCAGACTGTAGAGTCATACTATAAAGTGCAAGCTTGCAGCTTGGGTGGTACCTCTGAGGGTGGCATGACTTCTTATTATAGATAAGAGACTTTTATACATTAGGAATAAGCAAAATTCAATCTTAGCCATACGAGTTGTATTTTAATTAGAATAAATTGGACGCTCTTCAAGCTCAGACGTCTTTTAAGTTAATTAGTTTTATTTTTAAAAACCTTATTTAAAGCTCCCGAATCTTGAGTACCTTCATAATGATAAATTGTTACTAATATTATTGTTAATAAAAGTATTGCATGTTGTTCGTGTGCTAATTTATAATATTACATTTCATCGTCCTAGTAGTATTATATTTCGATGTTTTATTACACGAAAAACTTATAAGCAAATGTAATCAAGCAAATGTATCTTTTAAGAAATCTACCTAACACTACTAAAAAGAATCATATTTTGCGTTGGCAACTTACTTGACAAAGGGGCAGACAAGGACACACGTCTACTTTTGAGCTATCTCACTCGGCTCGTTTTTCTACTTCGACTTGTGTCAATGAAAAACAAACCTTAAGAATGTAATATAAAGTTTAAATTAGTTATATTAATATATTTAAGTGATCTATCCAGTTTTTACGAAGTAAATATAAATTCGTGAACGCAGGCAGTACAGACGGTGTTTCTATGTATTGATTTTTGAAATTCTACCATTTTCTGACTTCTGCAGAGTTAGCGTGGCCAGACCTTTGAGTATTAATTCTCTAAGGGCTGGCCCTTAGAGAATTAATACTCAAAGGTCTGGCCACGCAATACTACTAATTACATCGATATACTATACTAACTAGATTAGCTGTCACGACCCGAAAAGTGGTCACGAAAATAGAGCTACGGAGACGGCTGCATAGATAAGAGTATATTACTTGACGGCTGTCGCTCTATTTCAAATTAGTACGAGCCGACAACAGGACGTAAGGACGTATCGAAATTCCTTATTGCGCGTTTATAAAATGTCCAAATACTTATCGTAATACTAAAATTGCAGATGGAGAATTTTTTTTTCGTTTCGTGTTCTTATTACTACTAGTTTAAATAATAAATATAAGTAAGATATCATTATAATACGAAATAAAAATTATTTAATTGATATTTTCTCCGCTAGTAGTTCGCAACTGCCATGCCGAGACTGACAAAATTAATGTTGCCGATAGGCGTGTCGCCACTGTCTATACGAAACTGTCAACTACACGTCATTACCATAATAAAAAAGTTAGTTCTCATTTTTGCCACCAGCACGGATAAGTTTGTAAGTCAGTACACACACAATGGAAACACACCTGTTTTGAACCTTATTTTATAGTGGTTAAGATTTTCTTTTAAATGAGTACATTTTTGTACACAACTACTTTTTTTTGGCGAATTTATTGATTTTTCTTTGTCTCCGATGTAAAGGTTTTATGTGCCAACAGTACTGCATACAGAATTAGACTTTATTACTACATGTGAAGGCTTCTATTAGTCCGACGTTCCGAATTATTTAAAACTATTTTCTACAATTTCTAGCTACGTGTATAGTTGTGTAAGTATATGTAACCGCGACCACATTTTCGATGTCATTTTGTTCGTGACAGCTAATCTGGTTAGTATAGTATATCGATGACTAATTATATAATACTTTAAAAAATCTATTAAATAAATGTCACTTATTTATGTAAAGTTTTTTAATCTTAACCCATTAACGCCCTCTGTACTCGCGCGGGTACAGCAACAAAATGCATGATTTAGTTATATTTATTTGTGGATTGTATAAAAGTAATTAGATATATAGTAACTAAATGGTATAACTAGTGTATGAAAAAAATAAGTTTGGCTGCGGCGCGAAAACAAATGCAATTTTTTTTAGTGACAAATTGCGATTGAGGCCCAAGGTCTTTAGGTAAAATGAAAAAAAATATTTTTACTATAAAATAAATAGTAATTTGATATTTTCTTTATTAAAAACTATTGTACATCTATATAGAAAGATATGATACCATTTTAGTAACAATTACTTTCAGTACGCCCATATCAGAGTCCATTTATGTCACTGTACCCGGATGGGTACAATGGGCACTTATGGACTAATATTTTCAGACATTTTGATAAGTTTACAAGGGCGTCTTTACAAGCCAAAATTGCTTTTCAGGATTAGAAAAAGCCCTCAATAATAATAATCTTCATCATCTTCATCAGCTGCAAGACCACTGCTGAACATAGATCCCCCCCCCCTCTTGCCAATTGCCAATTGGCGTACATCCACCGGTTACAACTCGCACAATATCATGGGTTCACCCAGTAAGAGATCTGCCTACGCTGCATCTTCCGGTTCGTGGTCGCCATTCGAGAATTCTTCTTCGCCATCGTTTATCGATTCTTTGAGCGCTAGGGCTTACCCACCCATTGGCATTACAAATTGCAGATTCTGAGAGCTATATTGATGACTGATTCTTTGGCGAATGTATTGATTTTATGGCGTAATCAAACTCTGAACATTGCTCTCTCTATAGCCCTTCGTGAGACATTAGACCTTCTCTGAAAGACTAGCAGTCGGGAACCACGTCTTATTGGCACTGGTGGCAACACACTTGATTTGAAGACCCTTATCTTTAGGCTTTACGGTATTTTGAGCGAGAAGATACCACGTATCCGAGTTGAATTCTTCGGAAGAATTCTTTATCGACGTTGGACTGAAATCCGAAACTGGACAGTCTCTCCAATTGGTGGACTTTAGACGCCTTTATCTTATTCATGTTCATTTGCTGAGCATAGTATTGAGGTCCTCCAGCGACTCTGCTAGTGTCTGTATCATTTTAGTCCAAGAGCTCACACGTCCAATGCATTCGTGACCAACTTCGAAAAGATAACGTCAGTCTGCCTCAATTATGATGGGGGGTGGGGGGAGGTAGATATGGGGAATGTTGCCGAAGCATTGGGGATCGCAGTATACGTGAAGATAGATATTTCAACAGAAGACACTGCTGTCCGTGTTCTGATTCTACTTTTGTCGCCTCCTGCGTCACTCAACGGAAGAACCTTGGAGGTTGCTATTTTTACCTATACTTGCTCAAAACCCAAGGGAGTATCTCATGCTGGTCACAATCCCGAGCGCATTAACAATTATTAGTTGCAATGTGTTATTCCTTACAATCGCGTTGGTTGGCGTTGCGAACTTTGCAGGAAAATTCTATGTGTTGAACTACTTTGCTTTAGGCAATTATATTCTTAATCCGCCCGTTGTACTCGTCCAGGTACACCCTTATAATTTCTGCGTTGGATAAATTTTTAAATTTTTTTGCTTATATACCATTTATTTACTTTATAATGATACAATAAATATTATAAAAATATAATTTTTAAAAGCAGTTTTATTTTGGGCGTTAATGGGTTAATTGAAGTGAATGCATGCATCTTTAAATTTTATATTGTAGAACGTTTCAGAACGTCCCATTTACTCGACGACCTTCTTACGACATTGGTTTGACGTTTGTCATTTGACAGTTCTTATAAAAATACACTTGCGATCTGTTTGACCCTATATATTGCGATATTATCATGTTATTTCTATAAAACGACGCATACAGATAACTCGTATCACTCGGTAGAACGTTCTCTCATTCATAAAATATGCCTAGCGTTGTCACTGTTAACACAAAACCTTACGATGGTCAAAAGCCGGGCACAAGTGGTTTGCGTAAGAAAGTTAAAGTTTTTCAACAAGAAAACTACACGGAAAACTTTATTCAGAGTATCCTAGACGCGAATAAGGATGTGGTGGGGTCTACCCTGGTGGTCGGTGGCGATGGCCGGTACCTCGTGAAGGATGTGGTCGATAAAATAATAAAAATATCCGCTGGTAATGGGGTAAGTTATTACTGAGATTAGTGCATATATTCCTTGTTAAATAAATCAATTTGATGTCTTTATTTATGTAGATATGTCACTTGTATTTGATCATATGAATATAATTATATTAGAGGTGAATAGTACAAGACAACCACCTTTAAAATATAAAAAAACAAGTTCCCAACTGCAAACAAAATTAACTCAAATTTAATCATGTATATAATCCTCGGCACGTAAGTTGGCAAGATTTTGGCGTACCTAGTGGGGGAAACTTCGCGCAAGTGCACTTAGTTGCAACAAAACATGGTCAATATAATATATTGTAGTTATATTATTTATTTTTAGTCATGTCATAAAAATAAGGAAAACAGAGGAATGTATGAAATATAATGAGGTGTAATAAATGAAATTCATAAGGTTAAACTTACATAAGAAATGTATTTTAAAATAAAATATTGTGATAATGTAATTACTGATTTAATGCTTGGCGGCTGGCGGGTTGCAGGATGAAAAGTTGGAATCTACTTAGAGTGACAAAATAACATTTTCAAAAACTTGTAACAAATACTTAACAAAAACAAACTAAACTATTTTAGTGCACGCAAGTTTACTCGGGAGTGAACGGGACGTACACGATTTGCGGGGAGCAAGACTCGACCGGCTAACCAATAGCGCGCCCGGAACGATGTTACCTTGTTCCCCGCGCTTGATAACCAAAGAGACCTAAAAAATGACTTCTGCGCATCTAACGAATCTTGCCAAGTTACGTGCCGATTGCTATACCTACATGAAAATATTCTACATGTAATAAAGTAACATACAGTTTAGGCTAAACAGATGTACATACAATTGAAAATCAATATTCTTTTTCTGGACCATGGTTTAAAACAAGTTATCCCTTTTGTAATGTAATGTAACTGTTGTGTTGTTACTTGTCATTGCCATACAATCTGTTGGCCTTCAAACAGTGCAACTAAATAGCAGTAATTATTATAATTTAGATCATAACTGCACAGGTATCTGCAAGACATTCACAGTTAGTCATACATAGTAACATGTTAATTTATGTTCAAGTTTGTTTTCTATATTAGGGTAAAGATTATCTAAAATGTAAACATTTCATGTTTATGTTGAAGATATGAGCAGGTGACTGCTTCCATTCTTGTTATCGTCTACACATGCATCAACCAACCAAAATTAAATAAAAATATTCTGGGACAATTTCACACACGGTCATCTGATCCCAAACTAGGCAGAGCCTGTACTATGGAAACCTGATAACTGATACCAATACTTAAAAAAAATTTTTTGTAAATTCATTCTTAAATAGATAAATAATACCCTGATGCTCGACGGGAATCAAACCCACGGCCTATCGGGTAGCAGCCAGTGTGTCTAACCACTAGACCAGTGATTCCCAAAGTGGTCTATATCGACCCCTAGGGGTCTATGACAACCTGCAAGGGGTCTACGTTAGTGAGAAAAAAAGGGTTCCGTGTAAGGTAGGGGGTCTACCCAACACGGAAAAACATGGCAAGTGGTCTACGACACAAAAAAGTTTGGGGAACTCTGCACTAGACCAACAGGCCCGTCATCATCAGGCATATTATGTATGATTTATTACTTACATTTTTAGGCACTCAAGAAATAGTGCAAAAAGGTCTTGCTAATTGAATTATAGTGCTATTGAAGTAGGTACACAAAAAGAAAGAATGATCACAATCCATACAGCATGGAGGTGAAGCTAAAGACATACCTATATTTTATATATTATACCGTCTTACTTTTAGGTGTCAAAACTATTGGTTGGTCAGAATGGTATATTGTCGACACCAGCCGTGTCCTGTATCATTAGGAAATACAAAACTCTTGGTAAGTTAAAATGTAATTTATTATTATAGTAATTTAGGAAGGTGGTATCACCCTTGAAAACATCCAGCTAAAAGCACTTCAGTGTGTCAACAGCAGCGGCAAAATAGTAGCATGTAAACATGCTGTCTTTTGGTGTAAAGGGCACAATAGCTATCAATATATCTATTACTAATCATCGGACCATACAAGTTGCCTTGAATAAATTGAAATAAATAAATAGCTCGATAAATTATTGCATTTAAGAAACTTGCAGCAATCCATGGGTAGGTGTATCATCCATCAGGTGAATGTCTGAACAGTCACCAGCCGGAAGACATCCACTGATGAAAATAGGCCTCCCGAAGGCCTGCTGAGATACAATTGGCTTTTTGCATCCATTGGTTGCCTGCGACGCGCACGATGTCGTCAGTCCATCTAGTGGGAGATCTGCCTATGCTGTGTCTTCTGGTTCGTGGTCGCCACTCGAGAACCTGTCTTTCCCATCGGTTATCGGTTCTTCGAACAACGTGGCCTACCTATTGCCACTTCAGTTTGCATATTTTGAAAGCTATGTCGGTAACTTGGTTCTACGGCGAATTTTCTTTTTCCGGATTCTGTCGCGCAAAACACATACGACACATTAAGTTACATAATGAAAAATACAGAAGCAGTGAGTACAAATTTATCCCTCACAATTCAGATAGTACTTCGTATTTTATTTTATTAACATTTAAACTCGTAATACAGGGGGGGGGGGGGGGGGGCGACTAATGTAAACGACCCGTTATCTATCATCGTGTGTAACTTTCGTTTATCGCAGATGTGTAACTACCTAGTTATCTTCAGTATTTATAAGTGTAAATAATAATAATATTCCAAAACAATCTACACACGGCTCGGTCATCCGATGCCAAACTAGGCAGAGCGTGTATTCCTTCGGAGTCGCTGGACGCTCGGGGTGTGGGCCCCTTGAGCGTCCATTGAGTACGGCGGCGACTCCGAGGAGGACGGCGGCGGGGTTGCGACCCCCGTCCCCGTGAGCACCGTGACAGGTTCCCGGGGGGCTACAATGCGCCCCCCGGCGGCGGGCTCAAAGGCAAGGCACTGAGGGGCCCCTGGTGCAGATCCCACCGGAGAGCCCTGGGGTCTCCCCTCTCATGTGCCGATGCGACAGCCGCGGGGGTTTTAGTGGGTAAAAATCCCACATACCCCGGTCGAGCCCCACAGCTCCCGGGGATCTTTGGAAGATTTCCCCCGCGTCAAAAAAAAAAAAAAAGGCAGAGCGTGTACTGTGGAAACCAGATAAATGATACTCATATACTTTTTACTACTTTTTGATTTATTTACTTTTTTTTTGTAAATAAATAGGAACTTAGATAGATAAAACACCCAGACACTTGGTGGGAATCAAATCTACGACATATTAGTTACACGTGACACCCGACCCCAAGGTGTCACGTGTAACCAATAATTAATTATTTTCCTTGTTCATCATGACTCATCTCTTTGCGTGAATATAATAAAAATAGATAAAATATCAGCCTTTGTTCAGCAGTGGACGTCTTCCGGCTGGTGATGATGAGATAAAATATCATTATTATATGGTAGTTCTACCAAGCATCATGACATTGCATGAAAATGTAAAATCGTCATTTAATGATTTTGATCTTAGATGTAATGATTGTAATGTAATTTGTTCTTTAGTTATTTTTTTATCAAGCAAGCTTGGTAACCTTGTAGCTAGGCCGAGCTCCGGTACAGGTTCAATTCCCAGTCTGGCAAGTATCAATATGTGTTCAATCAGGTTTTAGTATTATGTAGCTAGCTAACGGGCTAGGGGTGTCAAAAAATATCGTGAAATTCAGGTATGCCCGAGAACTGTACAGTCTGATCAACTGGCTTGTCAGGTTCTTGAAATTTTCGTAGTGCCGAGTTAAGTGGATCGTTCGCACGATGGTAAACTATACACCCGCCCATGGGCACCTGCATTCGTCTGCCGCGCTTCACCCATCATCATCTTCATGTCCTCCTGGTCGATACGACCACAGCGGCCAATCTTTCGCAAGGTCAGCCATCTACGCGGGAGATATTATGGTGCACAAGTGCTTGCGTAAACACAAGTGCACTTTCTCTTCATTTTACTTCTCACAATTCGATGGTACGGATGACCGACACGACCGGGGGAACGTAGGCCAGGCGCAAGACCGAATATTAACATGTCCATCTGACGCATGGATCATCTTACTTTACATACAATCATGTGATCGGCCTGCATTATCCTAGCCAGTACATAATGTTGTTACTCTCCGCGGGATTCGAAACCGCGATCTTCGGTTTGCAAAGCAAGCGGTTTCTGGTATCAATCTTTTCCCGTTGGGTGTCTGTTAGAGGCGACTAAGGGAAAACAAGAAGACGAGCAGCAGCGTCTTTCTATTGGATTACCTACTACTTAAACTGCAATCTAGTAGTAGTTACTCGTTTTAATTAGGTAGTGCTTAAGATATAGTTTGCTTCTTTCTTAGTATTGGTTGCAAAATACGTGTGTGCGGCGAAGTATCCATGCAGTCACCGGGGGTTCCAACGGAAGACCAGCGCGGCCTGCTTGCAAGCCGCCTTATGCTGAGTTGGAACCCTTTCGTTGCAAGCTTACTACTTATACTGTTTTCTTTTGTTTTGAACTATGTATGTAACCTGTTTGCTTCGAATAAAAAGTTTTCTTCTTCTTCTTCTTCTTCAATCCCCAAGACGCCTGCCAAGCGTATAGGGATTATGGCTAGCCGTTCCCAAGGGGAAGGCCTTCAGCAATGGACGTCTTTCGATTGCAGCTGATGATGATGATTTATGGTTACTTGGTTACAGGCGGTATCGTCCTCACCGCTTCCCACAACCCTGGCGGCGTGGACAACGACTTCGGGATCAAGTTCAACTGTGCGAACGGCGGCCCCGCGCCGGACAACACGACCAACCAGATATACGCGATCACAACCACCATACAACAGTACCGGATAGTTCCGGATATCAGTTGCGATATCAGCAAGATCGGTGTGCAGGAGTTTGATGTAAGATTTTTTAACTTTTATGTAACAATTTAAGTGTTTTTTTTTTAATTAACGTAGCGAGACACGCAAGACGTTTGCCCGATGATAATGATATTAGTCACGCTTGCCTATACATGATGATAAAAACCCCCTTCCGATTTGCATGGGGAGTATTCGCATTGCTGGTATAAATCAGAAAAAAAAAACAGTTTTGAGATATCCAACAAAAAACATTATTATTTGTATGTTTGCATTGTGGAAACATTAGTTAAGTCTCTTGTGTCCAGTAATTTCACAGCAGTGATTACACATTACTGCTTGGCGGCAGGCTATCTGAAACTGCGGCGGTTCCCACCTGGACTTACGCATGCATGTGACCTACCGCCTAGTTAAGCTTGACAGTTACTTGATGGGGATATGATGAAGCAACCATGAATAGGCAAGGAGTGGTAGAGGTTTGGCTGTGATGGCACCAAACGAACTTTTTTTTTTTTTTTTTTGGAATGATAGACGCTGTTGGCCGCAGATGGCCATTGCAGCTTCACCGGACAATAGGAGGCGAGCGCTTAAAGCGCTCTAGCCTTTACGGCAGAAGTAGCGACGAGCTCAAGGGCACCTCAGGGAGGCACGGCCTCGGCTTGGGCTGTCGCTTAAGAGAGGGCTGAGTTTACCACCGGTTCACAACGCGCCCCCACTGAGAAGAACCGGCATGAAACTCAGTGGGGTAACCAAACGAACTATGGTCCCTCAGCTGCCAGTACAGCGACTCATTGCAAAGGTTTAATCGTTAGCCTGTGAGGTAACCGGGTAAGAATAGCACCCAGCGATCACCGTCCGTTGGGTGTTGTATGAGGCGACTAATTAGGCGTCTTAGGTACATAATTAAACAGTTTTTTTGTTTGATTTCACTCTAAGGTACTTTTAATGTTCATTCTGGGGCATAGGCACATACAATTTAAGTCAATAACGTTTTATTTTTTTTTCAGGTGGACGGTCGCAAATTCACTGTGCAAGTAATAAATTCAGTGAACGATTACGTCGCCTATATGAAGGAGATATTCGACTTTGCACAGATCAAAACTCTTATACAGGGTACCGCGCAAAGGAAGCCTTTCAACGTTCTTATTGATTCTATGAATGGAGGTAGGATTATGTCGCATTGGGCTAGTTACTAATGGTTGAACTTATTGGACCGCGTAGTCAGTTGATGATCAGTAACGTAAGGCAAGACATTACTTAATGTAGGGTCAAATTAGTAATATCACATTTGACATCTGTCAGTTTCTTTGTCATGTCTGTTTCTTTTGTCATTATTACAATAAATAGGTAATCTTAATTGAAAAAAGTTAAGCAATAGGCATGATGACTGCAACACGATACCAATAAACCTGTGGTTTTAAATATTAGAACAGATTGCACTGATTCCAAAAATGCATCTCATTTTCATAATAATAGAGAGATTTTCGTGATATTGAAGCAAATAAATTACTCAAATACAGCTAATCGCCATTTTGTAATAAACGCTGATCAGAGTGAATGACGTCAATCCTGTGTAAATAAACAACTGTCAAACAGTCATCTCAACTTTTTCTTTCATACAATGGTTCACTTTTATACCTAGAGAGATGTTTATTTACACCTTAGTGACGTCACAAAATGGCGCCATGCACCGGCCATCGTTTTGGAATGAAATTCAAACTCTATTTTAAAAATTGAAAATATTGCTATTAATTGAAAATTTAATACAAAAATATTATTATTTTCGGCAATAGTAGACCCGTAAGTACATTATAGAGCATTTTTTCAAAATTAGTCATCATGCCTATTGTGCAGTTCTAACTTTGAAAATATTAATAATATTTTATTCTTATGCTTTCATGCACACAATAATATTAGACAATATTATAAAAATACAGAAAATTTGTGCACAAAGGCCTAGGAAATGTTTATGCCCGCCGTTACAAGGTTACGTTGTTAAATTTTGGTAAAGTGTCAAATGTGATGTATTAATTTGCCCCTTCTTTGCATCTAATACTGTTTCGTGCGGTGTTCGGAAATTTTATTTACTTGGTGGTAGGTTTCTCGTGCAAGGAACCGTCCAGGTAGGTACCACCGAAGTGTCAGGTAATTTGCTGCCAAGCAGCAGTGTGTAAACATAAACATTGCTGTGTTCCGGTGTGAAGGGCACTGTAGTTGGTGAAATTACCGGACACAAAATACTTAATATTTATTGTCTTAAGGGTTGGCAACGCGCTAGTGATTCTTCTGTTGTTGCTAGCGTCTGTAGGCTGTGGTGACTGCTTACCATCAGGCGGACCGCACGCTTGCTTGCCACCTTGGTATTATTCAAAAAGGACTTACAAATAAGTTATTTCAACTACATATTTTTAAAATTCCATCACAGACCTGTAAATCCGCACTGTTATAAATAGACTATTATGTTGCGTTTTATAGGTGAAATTTGTGAACCGAAATTGTCGTTGGTGTGGCTTAAATCAATACATATTATAAAACAAAGTCTTCCGCCGCGTCTATCTGTCTGTTCGCGAAAAACTCAAAAACTATTGAATGGATTTTCATGCGTTTTTCACCAATAGATTCATAAGAAAGTTTTAGAATCTAAACCTTTCGTTTCTTTTCAACCCATTTACACCAAACCACAACACATTGACAAATGATATATCTATAGTTTAGATATATCATTTGTTGTTGGAAGCGTCGGCAAAAAGGCGAAACTGCGTGGGACAGCTAGTAAATAAATAAAATAAGTAATTGTTAAATGAAGCTTCGCACTCGATATTAATTAAATTCCATCACAGTGACTGGGCCGTACGTAAAACGAATCTTCATTGACGAGTTGGGAGCGAGCGAGAACAATGTACGTCGGATAATTCCCCTGGAGGACTTCGGCGGCGCCCATCCTGACCCGAACCTCACGTATGCCGCCGACCTTGTGAACGCTGTTAAGAACGGAGACTATGACTTTGGTGCGGCTTTCGATGGCGACGGTAGGTTTTGTAACAGTTTTTTTTTAATATTCTAGGACAATTTCCACACTGCCATCTTATCTCAAACTAAGCGGAGCTTGTTAGTATGGTAACCAAAAAATTAGACTAAGGGTCCGTTCACACAGACCGGCTCGGAGAGCAGAGCAGATTTTGATCGTAATTAAAATAGAGCTTTGGATAATTGTAATAAGGTTTATTTTTACATTTTTTTTTTTTTTTTTTTTGACCCTTATTCATTACAATCTGTCGCTATGTAGGACATTCAGTAATATGTGTGACAAGTCAATTTTTACATTTCACTTCTTTTGTTAGGTTGGCGCGTAAGCATCCTCAATCACAAAATAAGTTAAAGCACATGAGGAGGTCCGGTGGGATCTGCACCAAATGCCCCTCAGTGCAATGCCTTCGGAGCCCAAACCATGTGGGGTTTATAATAGCCTCCCGGGAACCACGTTTAGGGTCTCAAAATCCCATTTCAAGAGATCCCCAGATAGTCATCGTTGTGCCAAAAACGTCCACTGCTGAACAGCCTCCCCCTTAGAAGGCAGCCATCATTCTCGCGATTGGCAGGCGTCTCGGCGGTCACACTATAGGCAGTGGCGTGCACAGAAAGCAGGCAAAAATACCTTCGAGTTGTTTATGCTTTATGCTAATTGTTCGTGTTTCAGCACAAATATCCTTAAATTAATCAACATTACCAACATATCCATTTACATAAAAAAAACGATAATTCATGTCCGAAATAAGATTTTTTTAAATTAAGATTATTTAGAGAAATCCTAGGGTAGGCAAAGTATTTTTGTCAGTATGGAGCCGCTTAATGAATTTATTAATGTTTTGAAATGCAAATTAATATGTCTATAGTATTTGCTTGCTTAATTAAGGATATTTGAAATGGTATACTGATATACTTAAAATAGGTTAAACAAGCCGAATACATTTTTTTGCCTACCCTCTGTGCACGCCACTGTATAGGTGGCAGGTAATCCAATAAAAAGTCGCTGCTGCCCGTCTTCTAGTTTTCCCTTAGAGAAAGAAAACAATAGAGAGCTGGCACTTTCTTTCTCATTCGCGCAAGAAAAGGATGCATTTATATATATTATATGTGATCGAAAGAAACAGAGCATATGATTTTTTGTCCCTTAGCGTGTGGTCAAAATCTGACGCACCTACGGTGCGTTTTCTTCGAGTACTCATGAAATTTTCTAGTTCACGACCTAGCTTTGGAGTTTTAAATTGAATTGCGTTATGAAATATCGTTTACACTACATAATAGGCGCATTTGAATAAATATCCATAACGTGTGTTAAGTGTACGAATGATTATTTTCCGTGTCCTTATCGGTGGTACGCTAGCTAGATGTCTTGTTATATTCTGTCTACGAGTTTTCCCTTAGTCACCTCTTACGACGCCCATCAGGAGATATTCATTTATATGGCCTAGAGATATTCATTTATAAAACAAATACCCTCGTCTCCAGGCGACCGGAACATGGTGATAGGTCGCGACGCGTTCTTCGTGACTCCATCAGACTCCCTGGCCGTGCTGGCCAACAACTTGCAGCACATACCGTACTTCCAGCGATCTGGGGTGCGGGGCCTCGCCCGGAGCATGCCCACGGCTGCGGCCGTCGACAGGGTCGCCGCCGCCGCCGGCAAGGAGATGTTCGAAGTACCCACTGGTAAGGACCTCAAGCACAAATACATACAGGTTAATTTATTTTGAAGTGCGTATATTTTTAACACGTAATCAGTATCGTTAGTAGAGGCAAGGAGGTTGTTAAGATATAACGGTACGATATGGTGTGTTGCCAGTGATGACATATGTCATACCACACACACAACACCATACCATGTCTTAGTACCATATGGTACTGAGACGTGGTCCTTGATAGCTGACCTTTTAGAGAAACTCAGAGTCACATATCGAGCTATGGAGAGAGCTGTGCTCGGAGTTAATTTGCGCGATAAACTCTAGAATGAGAAGATTTGCCGAAGATCTAAAGTCACCGACATAGCTCTCAGAATCTGCTAGTTGAAGTGGCAATGGGCAGGCAACATCGCGCGAAGAACCGATAACCGATGGGGAACAAAGGTTCTCGAGTAGCGGCCACGAACCGGAAGACGCAACGTTGGCAGACCTCCATTAGGTGGACAGACGACATTGTGCGCGTCGCAGGTAACCGGTGGATGCAAATAGCCCATTGTGGCGTTCCGAGCCCTATGTTCAGCAGGAGACGTCTTCTGGCTGGTGATGATGATTTGTGCCATCAGGTTGGAAGTACTTCGGTAACCTGATGGACGTGGGCCGCCTCTCCCTGTGCGGGGAGGAGAGTTTCGGCACCGGCTCCGACCACGTGCGCGAGAAGGATGGCCTGTGGGCCGCCCTCGCCTGGCTGTCCGTCCTCGCAGCCACCAACAAGTCCGTAGAAGATATACTCAAGTCGCATTGGGAACAGTTCGGGAGGAACTACTTTACTAGGTAACATCATTTTTTTATATAGAAAATAAACCGACTTCAATAAACACTACTACTATTACTATTGAAGTTGGTGCTAGACAGTCGATTCTGGTGGTTGTGTAACAACTGTGTTTATTAATTTATTGCTAAATTACATTACTAAAAATACAAACACTATGGATTAATAACCGCCTCCTTTTTGAAATCTGTTAATAATAATATCCTCGCATACACACGTTAGTTAATCTGATATTAAACTAGGTAGATCTTGTACAATGGTAATCCAACAACTGAAATATGTACATACTTTGTTTTATTTTTTATTTTTGTAGACAAATATTCAGGCACACAAATGTTCGTCCAGTCTGAGAATCGAACCCATGATCTATTGGATAACGGCCAGGGTGGTTGGCAAGTAGATCGATGATTCAAAAGAATAATCTATAACGTCCTAAAACGTAAAGGGGGGGGGGGGGGGCATGACACCTTCATTTGTGGTCCATGATGT
This sequence comes from Furcula furcula, assembly GCA_911728495.1. Classification (NCBI taxonomy): domain Eukaryota; kingdom Metazoa; phylum Arthropoda; class Insecta; order Lepidoptera; family Notodontidae; genus Furcula; species Furcula furcula. The sequence continues at coordinate 20,599,202 of OU452259.1, read as the reverse complement.
AAAAAAGGCTGGGAACCCCTGCTCTACCTATTCCCATCTCTGATTATTAGATACGATTACGAGGAGTGCGCCAGTGAGCCATGCAACGAGATGATGCAAGCCTTGGAGACGAAGATCACGGCTGCAGAGTTCGTGGGGACCACCCACTCGAGCAGTGGCAAGGTGTACGTCGTGAAGAAAGCAGATAACTTCTCTTACGTCGACCCCATCGACCAGAGCATCGCCACGAAGCAGGTTAGTGATCTAAGATAGACTTCCTATTTTTAGGTTCATATGTAATGTAATGACACACAACATCGATATACTATACCAACTAGATTAGCTGTCACGAACAAAATGACATCGAAAATGTGGTCGCGGTTACATATACTTACACAACTATACACGTAGCTAGAAATTGTAGAAAATAGTTTTAAATAATTCGGAACGTCGGACTAGTAGAAGCCTTCACATGTAGTAATAAAGTCTAATTCTGTATGCAGTAATGTTGGCACATAAAACCTTTACATCGGAGACAAAGAAAAATCAATAAAACCGCCAAAGCTATACGAAAAAAAGTAGTTGTTTTGACTTAAACAAAAATGTACTCATTTAAAAGAAAATCTTAACCACTATAAAATAAGGTTCAAAACAGGTGTGTTTCCATTGTGTGTGTACTGACTTACAAACTTATCCGTGCTGGTAGCAAAAATGGGAACTAACTTTTTTATTATGGTAATGACGTGTAGTTTAACAGTTTCGTATAGACAGTGGCGACACGCCTATCGGCAACATTAATTTTGTCAGTCTCTAGCGGAGAAAATATCAAATAAATAATTTTTATTTCGTATTATAATGATATCTTACTTATATTTATTATTTAAACTAGTAGTAATAAGAACACGAAACGAAAAAAAAATTCTCCATCTGCAATTTTAGTATTACGATAAGTATTATATTATTTGGACAGTTTATAAACGCGCAATAAGGAATTTCGACACATCCTGTTGTCGGCTCGTACTAATTTGAAATAGCGACACAACCGTCTCCGTAGCTCTATTTTCGTGACCACTTTTCGGGTCGTGACAGCTAATCTAGTTGGTATAGTATATCGATGACACACAACACTAAAACTATGGTGTGGCGTGTAAATAGTCACATGGCTGTGTAAGCTGACTTACTAGAAATAGGTTATTTCTATACCAAAAAACCACTCACCTTTAGCACTCGTTCAGTTGTATGGGCCTCGGGACTCCGAAGGCTGATCAGTTTGTGACACTCTGCAGGCAGCTTGGCGACACTTGGCACTTCCGAAGGCCGGCCGGTCGAATATAATTACACGAATATATATAGAATATCCAAATATGTGCTATTATATCAGTATTAGCAAAGAACCAAAGAACGCTCAAATGCAATGAGTTGCACAACGGAAGGTTAACGGAAAAAAAGTGTTCATATGGATGGCTTATAAGGCAAGCGACTATTCGCTGTTCCAAGGGTGATATAGAAGAATTGATGTTTAGAGTTGTATGGTATTGCTCATTTTATAAAATTAATTGTATTCAGGGTCTCCGCATCATCTTCGAAGATGGTTCCAGGATCGTGATGCGTCTCAGCGGTACCGGGAGCTCCGGAGCTACCGTCAGGTACGTTGGGCGAGGGATAGTAAGCTTCTTATTTGATTCTGTGGAAGCGAAGGCGGCTACTAAAGGGAAGATCCGAGGATCCTCCGGCCGAACGAGGTACGATGCTCGATCAGGGCCGATATAGTGAATGTATTTTGAAACTTCGCTTGCACGATTCAGAAATAGGAGGTGGCGCCATCTGTCTTCTTTTATGCGGTACTACTTCGCTTCACCGCACCGCTACTATTCGACATGGGCCCTAATCCTCTATGACCGTTTTCAGCAGTGGCGGATTTTCCAATAAGTTAGCTAGCCTAACTGCCGAACCTACAAACGTCAATTATAGTTAATAATCATTAATCCATTTTTTGAAAACGGACTATTTCGACACTCGAAGTTAATTAATATTTAATACGTAGATAGTGAGTAGGTAGAGATATCAATTATCTCGTGTTAAATAATCGAAAATAATCATAAACGGCTACCAACAGTCAACATAAAGAGTTTTTAAAAAGTGACTTAATTAGAATTGAAGTTAATTGGCGTTTGTGAGTGCGGCAGTAAGAGTCGCTGGACGTTTGAGGTGTGGGCCCTAGACGTCCAGGGAGTACGGCGGCGGGGTTGCGACCCCCGTCCCCGTGAGCACCGTGACTGGTTCCCAGGGGGCTATAATGCGCCCCCCGGTGGCGGGCTCAAAGGCAAGGCTCTGAGGGGTCCCTGGTGTAGATCCCACCGGAGAGCCCTGGTTTCCCTCACACGTGCCGACAACCGCAGGGTTTCAGTGGGAAACTATCTCGTTTATCCTGGTTGACCCTCACAGAGAACTGGGGACCTTTTTTACCCCCGCGAGAACAAAAAAATACCGCCGCCGTCCTCCTCGGAGTCGCCACCGTACTCACTGGACGTCTAGGGCCCAAACCTCAAAAGTCCAGCGACTCTTACTGCCGCACTCACAAACGCCAATTAACTTCAATTCTAATTAAGACACTTTTTAAAAACTCTTTATTTTACTGTTGGTAGCCGTTTATGATTATTTACGATTATTTTACACGAGATAATTGATATCTCTACCTACTCACTATCTACGTATTAAATATTAATTAACTTCGAGTGTCGAAATAGTCTCACGGGGACGGGGGTCGCAACCCCGCCGCCGTTCTCCTCGGAGTCGCCACCGTACTCACTGGACGTCTAGGGCCCACCCCCGAACGCTGGACTTTTGGGGTGACGACTCCGAAGGAAGGTGGATTATTGGCCTAACCCCACTCATCACGAAAGGAGATACTTGCCCATTAATGGGCATTACGGGTTTATACTATATTGTTATTAAAACCCGTTACCAGTGGGGTGTCCGGGTAATAATATCACCCTCCCATCTCTTACCGTTGGGTGTCTGTAAGAGGCGAGTAACGGAAAACAAGACGACGGGCAGCAGTGTCTTTCTATTGGATTACCCTTAGAGGAGATACCACTGGAGATAGCATGATGCGCTAACCCCTCTGCCAAATTTTGTTCATATGGTCAGGTCATTCTTTATATTTTGTGTGCGTAACTTTTTGAATGTGTTGCGAGTTTATTATAGTGTGGGTATACGTGAAATTGTATCTGTGTGTGTTTACTTCGCCTCCCGCACCCCGCAAAACTGCCACGAAAAATTTGTTCGGCGAATCGACGCGATACTAGCTCCATTCTAATTACTCTGAGGGATTACCCAAACTCAAACTCAAAAATAGTTTATTTCAAATAAGCTTAACGCTAGCACTTTTGAAAGGTCATGTACTTTTTTTTAAAAGAAGCTGCCACCGGATCACAACGCGGCCTCAACTGAGAACATCCGGCAAGAAACTCAGCGGGCTTGTCATTTTATCACTTTTTTTTAACAGTGTGTCATGTTACAATTGGATCAGAGCGACAGTGTGTCTTGCCGTTCAAAGGATCAAATAAGATAGAAAAAAAAAGAAAATACGACGAATGTACAACAAAGTAAAAAGCCAAAGGGATAGTAGTACCTACCACCTATACTGCGATTCCCAAGACGCCTCCCTTCTAGAGGGCCTTTGTTCAGCAGTGGACGTCCGTCGACTGCTCCTGATGACGATGATTCTTAGAACAGCAATTATGTTCGCCAGATTGTACATAGACTCGTACGAGGCTAAGGACGTGTTAGGGGACGCGCAGGTGATGCTGCGCCCGCTCATTGACGTCGCTCTGAACATCTCGCAGCTACAGCAGTACACCGGCAGGGATGCACCCACCGTCATCACATAAACAGATATTTTGTCCACATGATCCATTGATATAATATTTAAACTATATTAGGTGTGACGAAATAGCGCCACCCAAACTTTTGTGGTTGTGTCGCTATTTCTTTTCAAGCCGCAGGATGTCAAAATTATTTTTGCCGATAGGAGTGTCGCTACTGTCTATATGAAACTGTCAAACTAGTGACGATCCGAGAGGGGGGACGTAGGGGGTCATGACCCCCTCCAAAATCCCAAACTCATTCACGTCTGATTGACAAACTTAACTTCTTGCTTTAAAAATTCTAAACAATTTTAGCCAAAATAGGTTACGCACTTGAAACACTCACATGCAGGGTGGAAATCGAACCCACGACCTATTGGCTAGGGGCCAGGGCACTAGACCAACGGGCCCGTCAACTATGATCCACCCCCCACCCCCCCAAATCGTTGGCTCTGAACGCACCTGTGTCAAACTACACGTCATTATTTTAATGAAACCGTTAGTTCATGTTTCCGCCACAGATAAGTCTGCGACCACATTTTAGATGTCATTTTGTTAATGAATATTTATCTAGTTTAAATATTATATCGATCACATGATTACTTAATTACTTATTATACAGGTTATTTTTTTTTTCAATTCGTATATTTTTATCACATAATCAGTAACGTTAATAGATCATATTGAAACAATAACATTTGTTTTTATTTATTAAATTAACCACCACAAAATTGCGGAAAATGTATTAACCGCATGGTGAATACACGGCACGACACGGCAGTGATAGGGTGCAGGTGAGGTCGACAAGCGGCGAACGCCCGTGACCATGATCATTGCGTTTGTTGTGGATACTTTCAAGTGAAGTTATTTTAATATTTTTATACCAAGATGGGTAAAATAAAAAATGACGCTTTTTATTTTTTCAACACGCCGAGATGGGAGCCCTGCCCGACTCTCTGGAGCACTCGGCTCCGTGGTAGCGGTCGTAACGCACCAACTTAAAATATGCAAAACTAACTCTTTAAAAAATATATAAGTAATGGAATAATTAAATGTCGTCAGACGGGGTGTGTCTATTAGAATATTGTAAACATGGCGATAATCTAAACATAATAAACATTAGTTTCAAGATATGGTTTTTTATTATTTTAAGTAGGTACATATGTTTATCTTGTACCCAACTACAATAACTTAATTAGCAATGATAGGAATAGATAAAGCAGTTTGGGGTTATCGACCAACATTATAAAACTATGGATACGACATCGCTATTACGGGATTGTTCTCTATTTTTTCTGATTCATAATCTAGATGTTACTTAGTACTAACTTAGTAAAGTATATTGCGATATAGCAGTATATGAATAAGCAGTAATTTTTAATATTGCAACAAAAAAATCATATTCTTCCCAAAATCCTCTTGTGTTGGTCGGTATTCGAATTATGGTTACTTATTGCTTTTTTTTTTTTTTTGTATGAGTAGTACTGTTGGCCGCAGATGGCCATTACAGCTTCACCGGACAAGTTTACTTATTGCATATCCATATTAAAATATCGTTATGAAACTCCGTGAAATTGCACTACCCATTTAATACCTATTCCTATCACTGTTGATAATCAGTCTTGCTGTATTACTGTGATACTCGGTATTGTCTCGTATCACACAACACTCTTAATATGACCGTTTACCATCGATATAATAGCTACAAACATTATTTATAAAGAAATTCTATATTCAAGGCAGTAACTTTAAATTTTCACTATTTTTTTCTAAATTACACCCATGCGAAGCCGGGGCGGGCCGCTTGTAGTTATTATATATCGATGCCCTTAAAATTACGTAAACCGCTGTTATGTACGCCGAGATGATCATGATGTAACAATTCAAATAATATTCGCCTTGTTTTGGTTTAGCTACAATTTAAGATGATTAAAGTTTATTTTTTATTAATTTTGTAATCATGTAATAGTGTGTTGATTAATTCATAAAGATTTACAGCCATATTATTGTTATTAATTTATTTTAAAAATGGTTTCACTGTATTTATAAGTATACTTTTATTAATATATTAATATAAAATATAAAAGAAATAATAAATACCGAATTGAGAAATGAATTTATTTTGTAAAAATCATCAAATACTAAATTATTATAAATATTACATAAACCTTAATATTAGTTTTGATTGAAACATGATTTAAATATGTATATTTCATTGTAATAGTGTAAATGAGATTGGAAAAACAATAATAGATTATATTTATTACTTTCATAAAATATGGCCAAAGACGGCTTTTTGTCCTATATTTTTGTAGACCACACAATTACTGTAAGCTTATAAATAAATGTTACATATAAAACTTATTTTATTTATCCCTATGTATAATTAGTGACTAGATACAACTTTAGTACTAAATCTATGAGAAATGGTATTCAAACAGTCAAATAATACCAGCGCGGAGTCCCGCTCTTGTGCTAATAGTTAAGGGGTCGTTCATTAATCACGTGATGTTTTTTAGCAACTTTTTAACCCCGCCCCCCGTCCTGGTGATATATGGTGAGGTTTTAAACTACCCCCCCTCCCCCTATCCAAAATCACGTGTATTTTTTTTACAAACTATATTGACATTTTCGGAATATTATCTTTAAATACAGGTAACTGATCAAATGTTGAAGGGGAAGTCGTTGTCGTCAACTGTGAGTCAAGGCCACGTGCCCGCTGTTTGGTTTAGAAATCGTGCATTCAACAAAAAATAAATACACGTGATGTCTCATTATACCCCTCCCCCCCTCCTGGTGATATTTCATGATTTTTTCGGAACCCCTCCCCCCCCCCCCCCCCCTTTCGAGCCTCACGTGATTAATGGACGGCCCCTAACCAATATTTTAAGCTCATCCAATGTCAGCAACATTGGCGGCAGAATATCTGATAGCATCGATATACTATCGTATATACCAGTAGTGTAGTAGATACCAGGGACCTTTGAACCGTGAGCAACTTTACCGGTCTTTTTTTGCCGATAAAAAATACATTAACTTAGTAATAACATCAGTGGCGTAGCTTGCCTTAGATGGGCCCCGTATCAAAATTTGTTGGGGGGCCCAAATTATGGTACGGCCTAAGAGATTATGTGGATTTTACGAATTGTTGCTTACACATGTTCGGGGCCCCTGTAGCCCGCGGGCCCCGTATCACTGATACGGCGGTAGCTACGCCCCTGAATAACATGTTGTTTTAAAAACCCTGCAAGATCGGATTCGTATTGCTGGTAATAATTAGGAAAAATAAAGAGATATCAACAAATGGGTTACATAAATACAGGTTATTTTATGAAGTGCGTAGGTATATACATTTTTGTTGCATCTATTTAAATTACCCACCATAAAATTACGGAAAATGTATTGTACTTACCATGCATACGGCACTTATAGGGGGCAGGTGAGGTCATGCGCGGGGTAACCGCGCGTGACCTTGACAAGCGGTGAACGCCCGTGACCGTGATCATTGCGCTTGTTGTGAAGAACTTCACTTTCAAGTGAAGTTATTTTGATATTTTTGTACTTACGAAGGTGGGTCAAACCAAAAATAGAGGCATTTATTTTTCAACAATCTATAAGTATAACGCGAAATATACGCAATACAAAAAAGAACTGTATAATATTGTATTGATACCCTCACAGATCGAACAGCGGTTTATTTAAAACTGTATACGACTTGTTACACACTGCTACTCCTTTATAAAGAACTGCATGACTAAATTGATAACACCGAATAGTATAATGAGGACGTAAAACAGTGCTTTCCACCAGGTCAGCTTGCCTCTCAGCTGTAGGGAACGGATCTGTAGTAGGGATGGGAGCGCAAATATGTGCACTAGGCCACTCACTGCGCCTGTATACCTGTGGACAACATATTTTGCAATAATAGCATTGCTCCTTAACATTGAAAAAAAAAACATCAGTAGGTATGTACAAATGATTGAAAATAAACAATTTTGAATTTTTTTTTGATTATAGCCCTAAGACTGGCACACCGGAAATTTCCGTGATTGTACCTAGGTAGCTACTTAGAATTAATAAAATGTTTTAAAAAAAAATTGAACCGACTTCAATAACACTAAAAAGTATAAAATAATTTAAATATTAAAGGAGTTGGTGTTAGCGTACCTGCTGTGTATATTTAGCACCAACTTCAATAATATTTAAATTATTTTATATCAATATTTTTTTTATGGGACCCAATTAACGGATTAAAGAATGGATGGAAGAAAGATTTTTTCAAATCGGTTCATAATTGCCAGAGTTATGCGCGAACATACATAGAAAAAAAAATATATATATATACAGACGAATTGAGAACCTCCTCCTTTTTTGAAGTCTGTTAAAAATAAAGGCATCAATTAGGTAGGTACCCTCAGTCCCAAAAAAATGGGGGCATAAAACAAACCCGTCTATTCCTCATCATCATCAACCGAAAGACCTCCACTTAGAAGGTAGGGGTTAGCAAAATCCCCACGACTTTAGGGCGTCTTGAGATCGCAGTATAAGTGCTAGGTAAGTAATCCATAGAAAGACGCCGATGCCCGTCTTCTTGTTTTCCCTTAGTCACGTCTTACAACAACGGGAGGAGATTGGTAGATATTATTCTTACACGGGTACCGACCGATGGTCTATTCTTACGTACCTACTTAAATATTTTTGAGTAGCTGCCCGCGCAGCTCCACCCACGTTTCTTTTATCGTAAGTGTTTTTTATTTATCCCAATTATTTTCTTTGAAAACTACCCCTGTTGGATTAGAGCAAACAAAACTAAATACATAGTATATTCAAATCGGTCAAGCTGTTTCTGAGTTTTATCGAGAATATTAAGATAATAATAACTAATAAGATTCATCCTCATTAGCAGCCGATAGGCTCAATTCACATCAAGATGGTAGCGGCTGGCATCGCACTTTAAGTGTGAAAGAATTTTAAACTTTATCTACAATACGTAAAATACCAGTATCGCTTGAAAAACGCGACGCCGCTCGAGGCCGCCCGCGCGCCTAGATATACGGAAGATAAATCCAAAAGAAAGACGCTGCTGCTTCTTCCTGTTATCGCTTAGTCGCCTCTTACGACACCCAACGAGGGGAGATGGGGGGATGCAATTCTAACCCTACGGGCTATTACGGGATATTAAAATTACGACTAGAGAAATGGTGCTAGCGTACCTGATGATGGTCCCGATGTTGGGACAGAGGCAGGCGACGAGGATGCACAGCGCCACGATGGTCGCGTTGATGGCGAGGGTGAGCCGCCGCGACTCTTTGAGCCGCAGCAGCAGGACGGCTTCCGTACGCAGCATGAACGCCACCAGCGGGTACACTGTTATCACCTGGAGGGTTGAGGAGTTGTCGTCACTCTTAGAATATAAATCAGTACAAGTACTATAGAATTGCTTAGTTCAAGTAAGAACATGTAGCCACGAGTAACAACAGCAAAATACATAAATATCAGGTACACGACAACAGGTAATATACCGTCAGCTGTATTTATCGACATTTGCGCTTGTGACAGATCAAACCTATCACTACTTATCACTTAGATAGATATCAATATAACTCTTATAATATAACTTTAAATAGTTCAATTCACCTGCCTCTTGGAGGAAAATCTGCCTACGCTTTGTTTAAAGTGGCCATAGACAAACGCGTACTCTATTCTTAATATATAAACTCTATGTTGTCACTAATTTTGCTAGATGGTAGGTATTTTGTGCAAATGACCGCCTAGCCCAAGCAGCCATGTCTGAATGTTGTTTACCCGGACAAACTATCAATCAGGCATCGATCTCGCCGGTGAGGCCGAAGGGTCGTACACATGCGACCTTAACGACGGGCATCACACTGAGTTTCTTGCCGGATCTTCTAAGTGGTAGCGCGTTGTGATGTTGTACAAGGGTGGTGGGAACCACGGCGGATGACTCCGATCCGCATCACATTAACACGCCAACCGCGAACGCGCGATTTCGCGTCCACCGCCGAGGGGTTAAAAGACTCCCTTGCCCTTTAAGCTAGCTGGAGTGCTATAAACGCTCGCCTCCTCTTACCCGGTGAAGCTGTAATAGCCGTCTGCGGCCAACAGACAACTGACTATCATTCCCAAAAAAAAAACAGTCTAAACGTTGGTGTCTTCTTGGTGAAATTATCGTGCTCAAGAGACTGATCAAAAATGCGCTAGGCGAGGCAAAGGCGCAACTAACCTACAGAATAACATTTGAAGATGATAGTTTTGCCAATACAGAATATCGCGATAGATACTTACTTGAAATAATAACAATATCCTGGCGACTGCAGTCATGGTGTCGTGCATTTCAAAATTATTTAATAAATTCTGAAAACAGACCAAGAACAACAACTGTATAAAACTAACTGTGTAACTGTATGTGTATTCGAGTAATGAAATTCTAGTGAATACAACCTACCTAGGGAGGGAGAGTTGGTAAGGGCACAGAGTGAATTTCCAATCAGAATTGAAGCAGCATCAATAATCAATGTGAAGCAGCCTTACCTTTCCTACCTTACCTAAGTACAGGCAATGGTAGTAGCCACTTACTACCAATGCAGTTTCGCTGTATAGCTGTATTCCGGTAGCGGGTGAAATTACCAAGCTCAAACAGTATTTATACTTAGAGCCTAAGGTTTTAACTTGCACATTTTTTACCCAACAGTAAGTCCACAATGAGCCTCCTGAAACAAAAACTAAATAATAAGAGAAAGTTTCTCTTTGATATTTAAGTATTCCTACCTAAAGAACAATATTAATAAGGTAGCAAATTAAAGTGTATACTTACATCCTCAATACAAGATTTCGCGAGCGGAAAACATATGTAAAACACGACTCCTACTAATGTGTATGTGATGGTGACTAACACGAACGCTATGGTTAGGTCTCTTCCCTGAAACAAACAAAATATATTGTGTAAATTACCAGCGCAATAGAAGGTTTGACAGTAGAAATTGTTGAAAATAATAAACTGATCAAGTGCAAATTGGACTCGCGAACCAAGGGTTCCGTCCCTTTTTTGGACGTATTAAAGTTGTTTTACTATTTGTCTAACACCTCAGTTATCAAAAAAAAATCTATTTCGAAATAATAATAATAAAAAAATTATAAAATGTTTATTTATTGAAAAAGAAAAATTGTACATTGAACAGCATGCTCGATAACGTCTACATTAGTATACACTGTGTCGTAGACGCTAACATCAAATGAATAGTAGCAATATTTTCATTTAGTAACAATAAATTATACTGAAACAGAATGTTGTTTTCATCTTTAATTAAACAAAAAATACAAAAAAAAATTAACTATTGAAAAAATTAATGTTATTATAATACCAAAGTAGAAAGGTATGTTCCTGGTGAATGTGTGTTTGTGTGTGTGTTTGAAGGTGTGTGCGTGTGTGAGGGTGTGTTCATGGTGTGGTGTGTATGCATTCTTGCTTGTATGTGGTAGATGAATTTATTCGCAAGTCCATTAGTTATCTAATAATTTTAAGAAAAGTTTCGGTGTCATCATATGTGAGACTTAATAACCATTTGGTAATTATTATTTTGCATTCACGTAGGGTATGGGAATAAATATTCAGTATTTTGTTTGCTTTATTGTAAATTCTGGGTGCAAGGCAGTAAAAGTGTTGATTAGAGAGAATTGTTCTACTAGTTTCTGTTTTACAAACTAAATCGGCTCGTCGTTTGTTAGTAATGTGAAGGAAAGGCAATTGTGAATGTTTTCGAAGAATTAGATGCATTATAAAAAGTTGTCTTACAGTTAATACATTTGCTATATTGAAGAGTTCTGTAGTAGGGAATAATATAGGTTTAAAATAAATGATTTTTAATACTGCTCTTTGGGCTCTTTCTAAACTTAATATTTTGTTTTACCTGTGCTACCCCAAACAGTGATACAATATGATATGACTGATTGTACTAATGTAAAATAAACTGTTTTAAGAGTTTTTTGGTCAAGAATAGGTCTAAGCTTTTTAAAAACATACATTAATTTTCTGGTCCTAGTTGTAGTTACTTTTAGTTGTTCATGCCACATTAAATGATTATCAATCCATACTCCCAGATATTTGATTTTCATAGTAGGTAGAATTTGTGAACATTTACAGATTGAGCTTGAGTTACAATTTTCATAAGCAATTAGCATAAACGTAGTAGGCAGTGTTGAAGATTTAGGTGCAAAAGACATGTATTTAGTTTTGGATAAGTTTAAGGTCAGTAAGTTGTTTGATAACCATTTTAGGACTATTGAAAGAGCTAATTCAGCATTTGTTTGAGTTTCTTGCCAGTTCTTTCCATGAACTAGTAAAACTGTATCATCAGCATATGTTATGATTTTACAATGGGGTAAAGATAGTTGGCAGAGATCGTTTATATAGATATTAAATAAGGTCGGACCAAGTACACTGCCTTGAGGGATTCCAAAAACTATTGACTCATCTTGACTAATGTGCAAATGAAGCCCTTTCATATTATATCCCACCCGATACAGCAGTCTTGCTTTGAAATTTTGACGCCTCGTTTCGACCCCCATTCAAAGAAAATACTTAAAAGAAAAAAGAACATTCGCGACGAGGTTGGATGAGTAAGATCTAAAACTATTCCAGGTTTCAAAAAGATAGCATCAGTGGTTCCTGAAATATATAGGTGTGACAGACAGACAGACGAAATCGTACCATAAGGTTTCCTTTTTTACCTTTTAAGTATCGAACCCTAAAAATAAAACATATTTCATACTCACATTCTTATCCTGCCTAGCATTATTGCCCATAATAGTGATGATTATGTTGTGAATATAGAACGACAAAGCGAGCATGCCACTCAGAACGGCCGCGTTCTGCAGCCCCCGGGGCTCGCCCCCGATCGAGCTGATGTTAATACCCCACTTGTACCCCTTCACCAGAACGAATACCAGCAGGTAGAATACTGATAGGGTTCCTGGAAAGAAGATATCCCATTTTAGTGCTAATTTTTTGAGATAGCAACAGAATTTTGTAGCAATATTATAAACCATAGATATTTTTTTTATACTACCAAGGAGGCAAGCAAGCGTAGGGCCCTGATGGTAAGCAGTCACCGCAGCCTATAGACGCTAGCAACACCTGAAGAATCACTTATAGCGCGTTGCAGACCCTTAAGACATTAGATATTCACCAGCTACAGTGCCCTTCACGCCGGGATACAGCAATGTTTACACAGATATCATCATTATCAGCCTACATCAGTCCACTGCTGGACATAGGCCTCCCCCAATACACGCCATTGAGCCCGGTCTTCGGCTCTCCTCATCCAGTCACTGCCAACTGCTTTGCGTAAATCGTCACTCCACCGGGTCACAGGGCGTCCTACGCTACGTTTTCCAGTTCGTGGTCTGCACTCCAGAACCAGTCTTCCCCAACGATCGTCGGTTCTGCGGCAAATATGAGATGTTAGAAGTTATATCCCTACTAATGCACGCCAAAAATTGTGACCTATGTAATTAAAAAAAAACATGTAAGTAGTAGTTAAGGTATGATATCCCTTCCTTATTATTTACTTTTGTGCAGTAGTTTGTGAATTTTCTAAATACACATGACGGCATTTTACTGACTTGATTATCAAAAGCACATGTGAGTTACTGCCAGGTTCATACAATTGGATAAATGTTGTGTCCTCACTGTTCATGCCCTAATGGCTAGTCTAGCGGTATCATTGTAAAGTCAGATATAATTATTTGCTTGGTACAGATATTGCTGTGTTCCAGTGTGAAGGGCACTGTAGCTGGTTTACCGGCCTTCTTGAGTCTGGAGATGTTGACAACTTCTTCTTGATAATAATAATAATAATATCCTGGGACAATTCACACACGGTCATCTGATCCCAAACTAGGCAGAGCCTGTACTATGGAAACCAGACAACTGATACTAATACATATATAGGTACTTTTTTTTTTTGTAAATACATACTTATATAGATAAAACCACCCAGACACTTGGTGGGAATCGAACCCACGACCTGTTGGGTAGCAGACAGGGTCACTAACCACTAGACCAACAGGCCCGTCAGGATAACTAATATCTCGGTGGTCAAGCGGCAATGCCCAATATCCAATAGCCAAAAGGCTATAGGGTTGCATTGCCACTTACGTAAAGATGTTTTTGTCGTGTGGTTAGTGGCCAACCTGGTGCTCTGGTGTCAGCTTCCCTTAGGCCTCTGATTAGGCTTAATAACTGCTTTCTAGATGACAACAGCCGGGACCGACTTTTTACGTATCCTTCAGAGCACGGAGTCGCTAATGCCACTAAAACGGTCACTCATCCAAGGACTGACCTTGCCTGATCGTTTACCGAACTTTGGTTGTAACTGGCTAAGAGCGCCTCGTGAACGTCCAAATTGTCTTGTCATTAAATGAAAAATCCCATCAGTATACTAAGTGCTTTAAAAAACTTGCCCAAAGAATTGAACTTTGTGAAGAAGGACACATTCTTGAAGTTCAATAACGGGAAGACCAAGAACGCAACGTATATCGGCACGGTGGTGTGCAGCCCCCAGTACGGGGGGTCGTCCGCCACTTCCGGTATCATGAGCGAGAGGTTCACGTGACTCGGACAGAGTATACTCGTATTGTATTCTGTTGTGTTCGACGAGTGGAGATCTTAAAAAAAAAGTAGGTACATGGTATAAAAGTCTCGCCCAATACGACAGAGACCAACAGTCTGTGGTCGATAGGTTTACCAACATTTTACATGCTTCTGTTACCTATTGGTATGTCTTTATTACCCCGGGGGGTGTCCGGGTACAAATAGCACCCGCCCATCTCATTCCCGTTGGGTGTCCGTTGGAGGCGACTAAGGGAAAGCAAGAAGACGGGCAGCAGTGTATTTTTATTGGATTACCTACCACCTATACTGCGATCCCCAAGCCGCCTGCCAAGCGTGGGGATTATGGCAACCCCTCCCTTTTAAAGGGGAGGCCTTTGTTCAACAGTGGATGTTTATCGGCTGTTGATGATGATGGTGATGTCTTTATGGCAAAACATAGGTCACCACGTGTTTTTATCTATGGACCCTCATGTGTTTAACTAATAAAAACATTATTTATTCGGTAACGCTTGTTTTTAATTTGAAATAAACTATTTTTCAAAAAATAAAAACCGACTTCAAAGTAAATTATCTAAAAAGCATAAAATAACGAAAATATATAGAAGTCGGTGCTAGCACATCATGTTAACTAACACTAGCACCAGCTGACACCGACTTCAATATATTTTCGTTATTTTATGCTTTTTATATAATTTACTTTGAAGTCGGTTTTTATTTTTTGAAAAATAGTTTATTTAACACTTTTTAGTGACTTTTATTTTAACAAAATAGGTATCCAGCACTATCACGCAACTCGAACGTCTACGTTAAAGTAACTTACTGAAAACATAAAAAGTTTATATCTCTTAAACTACTGGACCGATTTTGATGAAACTTGTATTCTACCCTAAGTTGAAAAATACACAAACGATTGCAAAAAGAATTTTCGAAATCGGACCTGTAGTTTCTGAGAAATCCGCGGACAAACCTACATACATACATACATACTTACATACATACATACATACTTACATACATACATATATACATACATCCATAAAATTTGGTAAATTTGCTTAGAAGCCCACATAGACTAACATATATTAATATTACGCATTTTTATTAATATTACATACATACGCGTCGAATAGAGAACCTTCTTTGTAAAGCTTAGGGTACAATAATCTGGCTAAATACATAGTTTCTACTTCTACCCGAATCGAAATATTATACAAAGAAAATCATCATCATTTAGGATTCAACGATCAAAGATGGATCATGAAGAAAAAATGGACATGTGAAATAGGGGGTGCAGGGGGAATACTCCATTAGGTCTACAACACCTCATCGATGATGGTAAAAACCTAACAAAACACTTAAAAGTAGAGTGGAGCGTTCTTACCGACGAAGTAATTGAGGGTGAAGTATAGGAAGTTGGTGATGAGTATCCAGTAGACGAGGTTAGCACCGAGAAGCACCAGCAGGCTGAACAGATGCGCCACCGCAGCAGCAGACCCCCCCAGCAGCGTGCCACACAGCGCTGGCACCTCGCATCCTGACTTGCCTACACCAGGAAACGGTGGACTTTATTAGCTTCTTGATATTTTCCCACTGATAGGACGGGCTGGATGTTAGCCTGGTGGTGAGCGACGCGAATGTCCATGGGAAGGCCATGGACATTGGTTTTAAGTCTCTGGAGCCACATTTTACCAGCTAAGTGCCCTTCACAAGGGACCAGCAATGTATGCTTGACGGTATAATATGTGGCACTGTGGTTGTACTCTCTTGCTAGATGGATTTTAAAGAAAGTCATTGGACCCCGTGGGGTGTTTGGGTAAGAAGCACCCACCCATTTTCTTCTATTGGGTGTCGTAAGAGCGACTAAGGGAAAACAAGAAGACGGACTGCAGTCTTACTCAGAGTCTACTAGTCAGATTACCGGAGGGCTATAATGCAACCCCCGGCGGCGAGCTCAAGGGCAAGGAACTGAGGGGTTCCGAGTGCAGATCCCTTCGGAAGCCCAGGTCCCCCCTCTCATGTCCCGATGCGACAGCCACGGGGTTTTAGTGGGTAAGAATCTCACAATCGACCGGGTAGGTCGACCACTACAGGTCTCGGGGGACCTTGAAATCTTCCCCGCTGAAGCAAAAAAAAGGTACCACTAGCAATTTTTCTTAGAGCTGGTTTCCACTAGTCGGGTGTCGGATCAGTGTGTTGATCAGAATCAAAATCGGTTTCCGATAGATAAGTGTGAATAGTTTCATATAAAATGCTCTGCCTTCGATATTAATGTACGGATCCGACATCCGACAAGTGGGAACCGCAGCTCTTATTGGATTTGAAAATGGTAATTTCCAACAGAACTTGCTTTGTGCAGTTGTTGGCAAAAGATGACAGTTTCAAGACCAGACTGGGCAAAAAGGTTCGTCGGTCCAGTTACCAGCGGGTCTAAAAATTCACCTAAAAGCAATTCATGTTTTGAATTTCAAGCATATCCTTAAAAATTCAACTAGTTTTTGAAAAATGGTCACAGATTTTATTCATGTATTAGCACTAATTAGCAGATTCATATTTGGTGTTTAAACCATAACTTATTCATATTGATTCACAGAAAATGACCTTTTTAGAGTCGCAGTTGGGTTCACCCAAAAAAAGGTCATTTTCTGTGGCACCATGGTCACCTAAAAACCAACAAGAAAATAAATTATCTACCAACTAAACAGCCGTCTTGCTTGCCCTATAGAGCTGAAATAGAGTATCAATATTATATTGTTTATAGTGAATCATTGCCACCCACCATGGCGTTTATTAACCCTGAGCAGCACGTAAGCCGTGTAGAGGCACAGAGCCGCCATGAATGCGACCAGCACCAGTGCGGCCGGCAGACCAGCCCGCTCCACGCCCCAAGCCATCGTCAGCAGCGAGGATCCCATAATCGTGTTCCATACTGAGAAACTGGGTACAAGAAATCATCATCATCACCAGCCGGAAGACGTCCACTGCTGGACATAAACCTCCCTTCGAACGCCACAATTAACGTCAATTAGCTATTTGCATCCACTAGATATTCTCCGTGGGGTGCCAGGTTAGAATTGCATTCCCCTCTCATCTCGTTGGGTGTCGTAAGATGCGACTACGCGAGAACAAGAGCGTCAAGCCAGACCCCCTCTTTTCTTTCTTTCTTCTTCACCTATACTGAGACCGCCAACACGCCCGCCAAGCGTCGGGATTATGGCAACCCCTCCCTTCTAAGGAGGAAGCCTTTTGTTCAGCAATGGACTTTTTCGGATGATCCACTAGATACCTGCAAAGCGCAGAATGTTCGTCCGCCTACTGGGAGGCCTACCTACACTGCGTCTTCCGTTTCGTAGTCGCCACTCCAGAATCTTTCTTCCCCATCGGTTATCGGTTCTTCGAGCGGTGTGGCCTACCCATTGCTAATTCAACTTGCAGATTCTGAAAGCTATGTCGGTGTCGGTTAGTTCTTCGGCGAATCGTTAGATGGATGGCACTGCTCGTGACCTGAGATGTTAGCCCAGTAACAGTGGTGGTTTTCCGGCTACCGTTATAAACCGACCAAACCATTCCATATGAAAGGCATCGTTGTTACAACAGGGGGTCGAGTTCCGATAGTTTAGGAGCTCGATCAAACTGACAGTTTTTGCCCGTACATTTTACAAGTTGTTGATAGTTACCGCTAGGGGGCGCTGGTGTGAAATACCTGGCGTAAACTATCAGAACTCATACTAGACCCCCAGAAATTAAAATAGATATATCAGCCCTTGTTTATGTCCCACTGCTGGGCACGGGCCTCCCCTCAAGATGAGGGGGCTTAGGCCATAGTCCACCACGCTGGCCAAGTGCGGGTTGGCGGACTTCACACGTCATTCCAGAGCTAGTTAGGCTTTCTCAGACATGCAGGTTTCCTCACGATGTTTTCCTTCACCGAAAGCTAGTAACAATCGCACAAAGACGATTCGCACATGATTCATTGAAGAAATCAGAGGTGCGAGCCGGGGTTCGAACCTGCGCACCTTGTTTCCAAGGCAAGCGCTCGCCCACTGAGCTGTTACCGCATAAATTACAATGCTACGTAACTAATCATTGGCAGGAGGATCGCTTACCTGAAGCCTAATGTCTCTCTGATATCCTCACTAACACTACTTACATAAAAACATCAAAAGTGGGGGTCTGTAGTTGCGGGAAATTTGAATAACTATTTAAGTATAAGTAAGTACTTATAATAAATAAAATTATAAGTACTTATACTTAACGTACCTAGTTATTAAGTATAAGTACTTACATTGAAATAAATACTTTAATATAGAGCAAAAGTCTAAATTAGTAGGTATCGCATTCATCAAATCCTTTAAAAATATTAAGCATCTACTTAACATTTATTTATTTATTTTTCTTTTCTATTTAATATTATTTTTCTCTTTTTAAGTAAATAGGGTAAGAAATAGTAAGTCCCCCCGTCCCGTCGTCCTCCCGTGACCATGGGTGCTGCAAAGCATTCGAAACGTCGGGCTAGTAAAACCTAAAATAAACCGCTATAAAATCCGTAAAAGTAGTTTGATTTCAATGTGTAATATTCGCTTAAGTAAAAGACAACATTAAATAGGGTAAGCTACGTAGGCATGTAAATTTTACGTTATGACTATTTAATAAACAAATCTCTATCGAGTGCGAGTCGGACTCGCGCACCGAGGCTTCCATACCTTCTTTGGACCTATTAAAGTTATTTGTTTTATTTGCCATGGGGTTGGGTAAATAAGATCTAATTCTATTCCAAGTTTCGATCGATAGCGTCAGTGGTTCCTGAAATATATAGGTGTGACAGACAGACAGACAGTTTTGTGTTTGTTACTGTCAGGAAAAGGTTATTAGGGTAACAAAAAATACGTGGGCAGAGGTGTGCGAAACAGGTAGTTGTTTTATAAAGTCCACAGCAAATCGTGATATCTTCGAAGGCATTTCCGACGTAAAACTACTTACATGGTGACAAGGGAACTCTGCATCTTGCTCTCATCTTTGACAGGCTTCTGTAGACCTTTGGTGTATGTTGCAAGAATTGCAACCGCTGAAAGCTCCCCTGGGCCCTGTTGACAATGTTTCTATTAAATTTTTAACTTTAGGTTTAGTCCTTTGTGGTTGTCAAACTAATTATACCTAATTAAGTACCTATTATACCTACTGATAACCCTTCGAGAACAAGTTTTTTTTTAATTAACACATCTTCCCCGCGACTGATTGAGACACTAAGATTTGATCCTTACAGAGTCCCTGGTTCCGGAGAAACGCAAATTCTAAGAACACCATCGCTCTTATATCTCAATCGATCTAAGTATCGATATAAAGGATTGGAAAGTATTCATGAGATTCGAATGAATAAATATTTTGAGAGCGGCATTAAATAAAAAAAATACCGGTCAAGTGCGAGTCGGACTCGCGCACCGAGGGTTCCATACCATCTTTGGAAGTATTAAAGTAATTTTACTATTCATGTAACACCTCAGATAGCAAAAAAACCAAACCGCAAAACTAAGTTTGTTTGTCGAGGTTTTTTTAGGATTACTAAAAAACTGTACTGTTTAGAAAGATCATTTTATTTTTCCTGTAAAATATAGATAGACATGTATAATCCATAATTATTTCAGATTTTTCCCTCCACAAACTTCGGAGATAAGGTGGGGGAACGGTATTTTTATTACACATTTTTGATTATCAGCCAAAAACTACGTCACATAAGCCAAAATAAAAATCTATTTTGAGATGTGCATATGAAGCCCTTTCATATGATACCCCACTCAAAATAGTAGTCTTACTTTGAAATTTTTATGACCTATTTCGACCCCCATTATATATATTTTTTTCATTTGCGATGTATGCGGGTAAAAAAGATCTAAAAATATTCCAGGTTTCAAATTGATAGCGTTAGCGGTTCCTGAAATATATATGTTTGTGACAGACAGACAGACAAAGTCTCACCATAAGGGTTCCTTTTTTACCTTTTAGGTATGGAACCCTAATAAAAACGAGTTCAGTTGTTTGTACATATTCTTTGCATTAATTATTGACAAATATGTAGGTATTACAGCTTCAGAAGAAAATCTGAAATTCTGCCACCAAGCCGCTATATGTTGCTAGACTAAGAGACTAGATTCCTATATATGCTGAGTCAGGACCACGGAGGGATCTTTTTTGGCGCATTAATTATTTTGTTATGTCTTGTAGTATTTGTCACAAATAAACATTTTCTTCTTCTATCGAAGACTATGTATAAAGTTTCGATTGCCAAGCACCACTGCAGTAGTCAATGGGCAGGCATACCCACGGCGTGTCTGGCGTGTCACCCACGGAATAATAAATGTAGGTGTCACCTACCATACGCTTATAGCCAGTAACCACTGTTCGGTAAACGATCAGTTGGGTAAGCAACGTCAGGCAAGGTCAGTCCTTAGATGGGTGAAGACGTTGAAAACTCGCTGGAGTCAGAACACCAGCCCCCTATTACGTATCTCGTTTGACAACTAAAGTGATGATCACTATAGCAAAGTGATCATCAAATAACTGTCAAATGATTCATTTGGTATTGCCTAACTTGAATCTATACTTATAATAAAACTGTAACAGGTCCAATTCTGTACATTGAAGATATTTTGAAAATGATATTTGGAGGGCATTCTATACTGATTCTATATTCGATACTGAGGCCGAAAATGTATTTTTTTTTAATTTTTGTCTGTCTGTCTGTCTGTCTGTCTGTCTGTATCACGGCTGAGCATCACGCCGAAACTACTGAATGGATTCAATTGAAACTTGGCATGATTTGAGATCTTACTACGAGGTAGGACATAGGATACTTTTTATCCCGTAATCTAGCACGGTTCTTTTGGGAGAAGAGATTAAAGTCAAAACGGGTAGTTGGTTATACGCTTGGTCCGATTTTATCAATTTTTCTTTATAATATAATAAATATTAGTAAGGGACACTCATAGAGAGTTGTTATCAAGGATTTGTAATCGATCGGGTTAAGCAACGTTAGGTAAGGTCATTAAATAGATGCGTGACCGTTTAAGGCCATTTGAACTAAACAGTCCCGTTTAGTGCTTCGGAGAGCAAGTAAAAAGTAAGTCCCAGTTTTTAACCGACTATAAAAAATGAGGTTATGTATTCGATGCAAATGTCTGTTATTCAAAGTTTAGTTAACGTAAAAATAGCGCAGGCGGAGCTGCGTGGGTCAGCTAGTGAGCAATAAATACCAATGCTAACATACTTTTAGTTGACATCAAAGTTTGGTGGACAACAAGCTTGATAGTCACTTGGGTGGCTAAAGATACACAATAGCCCTGCCGGTTGGCAGTGGGCAACCTGGTGTCTTTTAGTCGTATGGTTAGTGAACGATACAACTAAAAAAAACCTACCATAGGCCAGCGTACTGCTTGTCTCAACATCGTCGATATAATATATACTAGAATAGATATTATATCGATACTCAGCACACAGCAGGAATTTTGGACATTTAAATAACCCCTGCGTTGCTAAATAATCTTAAACAATAGCCTCTAACCTCCCGATATTAAAACAAAACATGCGTCCCAACTCGTTGCTATAGTGACACTACACAAAGAACGTGGGTTGGCAACTAGACCGATAATTGGCAACAGTAATAATTTATAATAATAATATTAAGTATACTAGGACAATCCACACACGGTCATCTGATCCCAAACTAGGCAGAGCCTGTACTATGGAAACCAGACAATTGATACTAATACTTATAAGTATACTTATATTTTTTGTAAATACATACTTACTTATATACATAAAACACTCAGACACTTGGTGAGAATCGAACCCACGACCAGCGTCAGGTAGTAGTCAGCGGACAGGGTGTCTAACCACTAGACTGGACCAACAGGCCGGCCTAAAATAAGGCAATATCGATCAATAAGTATAGGTAATATCGATGTTACTTGTATATCTACTACCTTGGTAAATTTTGTGAGTTTGGAAATTCGGGATAATCTCCAGTAGGTAGGTACTAATAATCCGATTTTGAGAACTCTTTCACTTTTAGAAAGGTATGTTATCCCTGAGTGCTATAGCGTATAATTTTTATTTTGGTAAACGTAAAAAAGTGCGGGCGGAGCTGCGCGGGTCAGCTAGTTAAGTACTTAGTAATAATTATGATGATATTATTGTGACGTCACTCACAGTAGCGAAGTCTATATCTCCGGCAAGGCTAGGGACAAAGATTACGTTATCTTTAGTAGGAGGTGCGGACTGGATGCGTCAGCGCGGCGTCTTTCTTCATAATAGTATTAATAGGTACATATAGAGTAACATCTGAGCTGATATAGACTATTTTGGTGTGAGCACCGTGACAGGTTTCCGAGTAATTACAATGTACCTCGGTGGCGGGCCCGTAGGCAAGGCGCTGACACTGGCACCGGGTGCTGATTCCTCCGGAGAATCCAGGTCCCGCTATGACAGGCGCGGAGGATTCTACCGCGAGAACAATAAAAAATTTGGACATGTTATGGAAATATATTCCGACCATTTGTGTTTTTATGCTAAAACGCTGATACAAAGTTGTAACCACTGTTCCTCCAACAAACGTCAGACAAGATCACTCTATAGTCTATAGTTTATTTGCATCGATATCGCCATACTCAATGGGCGTACTAACGTCCCAAACGTCCAGCGACTCCGAAGTTAACGACCATAGATGATACTTATTATACTGAGATAGATGCGCAACTAAAGTTTTCAATTTTATAATTTGAAGGTCTGTTCTGTTTGCTAGATGGCGTTGCTTAGCGAGGTATACGTTTAGCATTTAGCTCGCTAGATGGCGCTGCATTGCTAAGAAAGAAATATTTACATTGAATCGTACATATCAAGTTTTCAAAACTTCTTAGAAAATACTAATATATACCCAATAACAAGAAAATTATTAAATAAATTTGAAAAAAAAAACCATAAATATTTGCAAATGTCCTCTGGATATAAACGCATCTACTGTTAAACTTTACTTGCGAGTTATAATTACACACTAGCTCCTTCTATCGGAGTTTAGATAAAACTATATTTTCGGACACCGTAACACAGATGGCAGTAGATTCTATTTACATTTTAATAACCACCAATGTATGGGAGTTGCACCCCCCTGTTAACGACTACTGTCTACAACAACAGGGAACAACATTTTACATGCCCTTCGAAGCACAGGGAATCTAGTTCAAATGTTCAAGAAAATCCGGACGTCAGCTATCTATGGATTGGCCTTGCTTGACGTTGCTTAACCAACGCTAGCTTATGCCATATACAAAATATTTAGCAAACTGTTCTTCTGCATCTCTTTCTGCCCGTTAAAATTGTATCATATCCAGGCCAGAGGGTGGTTTAAAATATAAAAATTGGGAAAATCCATAAAAACAGTTTAGAAAACAATCAAAGCGCTGGCTGAGCTGCGCGGGTCAGCTAGTAATATTATCGATGTTTATGTGATCATACATTTAGAAGCTAAAGGCAAGTTTTTTATCAACAAAAAACGTAACATCTGCTCTGCGCAATACACTAACTACGAAGATACATTACGTTTATAGATAATTATAATAATGTTTAATATTACTATCAGTATCCTTGACTCAATATAGATAGTCCGAGATTATATTTAGGTGCGCGTACGCATCTCAAAACATTTCGTGACAAGATAAGTACCCTCATTATTTTGTGATAAGGGGGTAGAGGGTCATTATACACCAAATGACGCGGAAATGTTACGTGTGTTTGTCACCCATTGATACCAGCGCCTGATATCGATTTGGTATTTGCATCGATCAAATAAAGAAATATTATATCGATGGTGTTTGTAGTAAAGATAATTATTACAAACACCATAAAGATATAGATAGTTGTAAAAATGAACTGGGATAATTCATAAAGAAAAAAATAACATTAGGTACTGTGTTCCGGTGTAGCTGGTGAAATTAATGGATTAATGAGGCTTTGACCCTGTGTTGTACCCGTGGGGTGTCCGTGTAGGAATAGGCCCAAGGGGGGTCTATTCACGTCTCGTTAAGTGTCCGTAAGAGCCGACTAAGGGAAAACAATAAGACGGGCAGTATTGTCTTTCTATTGGATTACCGACCACCTACTGCGATCCCCAAGATGTCTGACAAGCATGGGAATTATGGCAACCCCTCCATTCTAAGGGAGAGGCCTTTGTTCAGTAGCGGACGTCTTTCGGCTACTGATGATGATGATGAAATTTAACTTAGTAGTATGTACTAGACATATTGTAGTAAATAGTACATATTATGAATTGGGCAATAACTGTCTGATTTAAGTGAGCTCTTACCAATGAATCCGTGCTGCCCATACTGTTGTATTTATTGGGCGCTGCCGTCTGCAGGAGAGGGGCAGACTCCAGCCGACTCATGATGCTGCAGTAGCTGCCGAGCGTGCTAGGATAACACGATCTAGTGGAAGAATTATATATTGTTAGATAGACGTGGGACTACAGTGGCGTAGCTTGCCTTAGTTGGGCCCCGTATCAAAATTTGTTGGGGGGCCCAAATGATGGTACGGCCTAAGAGATTATGTGAGAACATGGATTTTACGAATTGTTGCTCACACATGTTCGGAGCCCCTGTGGCCCGGGGGCCCCGTATCATTGATACGGCGTAGCTACGCCCCTGCGTGGGAGTAACGCTGGCATTCCTGAGTGACGTGTATTGGCGTCGCGCAGTTTGATCTCGGTAGGCATCGAACCCACGAAAGGTAAATCACTTACTTTTTGTTTCTAGATCTCCGCCGCCGCTCATCACAATATTCGCAGTCCGAATAATCTGAACAGCCGCTACCGAACACTCTGTGAACAAATATATAAAATATTTAGAAATGCCTGCCCACAAAAATACCTATAGTCGTTATAAAAACAACTTCTTAAACCTAATTAAGTAGGTACGAAACTGAAGATTGGTGCTCCAAATTATAATCTACAACTTGATAAAAATATTGCAACAGAGTCGACCAACAGAATGTACCGCTCGAACGATAATAACTTACTTTACTAAATACGTAAGAAAAAAAAATTCTAGGTAGGTATACCTAAATATAACTGAGCCTCTATAACTGAGTTATTTATGTTGGTAGTGGTGAGTGATAGGGTAGGGTGTCCTGGTAAGAATAGCACCCTCCCATCTCCTCCCGTCGAGAGTCTGTAAGAGGCAAGAAGCCGGGCAGCAGCGTCTTTCTATTGGATTACCGACCACCTATACCTACTGCGATCCCGGGACGCCTGCCGAAAGTGGGGATTATGGCAACCCCTCCCTTCTAAGGGGGAGGCATCTGTTCAGCAGTGGACGTGTTTCGGTTGCTGATGATGATGGTGAGTGATACGGGCTGGTGATACGCACATCTCCCGACCACTGTCCTCAATTAAAAGGGAATTCGCAGTGCAGTTTCGTTTTTATCGCGATTCGCGACACGATCTCCTTGAGGTTGCTATATTTTATTTACAAGTTTATTTAATCTTTGTTTACCGCTGGCAACTGAGAGGCCATCATCTTTCGTCCTTTTCCCGTTGCTGGTACAACGATAGGTACCTTGGACATAGAGCGAGGACCTTCTGTTATTAATAAGTTGCCCTTCCATGTCTGTATTAACGTTCATGATCAAATGGAATCGCGGTCAAGCACTATCTTATAAGGCCTTATCAGGCAAGGTCAGGCCTTAGATGGGTGGCCGTTTAGTGACAAGTTACTAGTTTTTTATAGTTACCGCTAGGGGCGCTGGTGTGAAATGTATGGACAAAACTGATTGTTTGATCCACAGGTTTGATCGAGCTCCTAAACCTTCGTAAACTATCAGAACTCGTACTAGACCCCCTGAACGTCTCCGGGCACGGTAAAAGTAGTTCGTCGTCATCTAGACAGCAGTCTCTAAGTAGGTCAGAGGCAGCGTAAGGCCGGCTTGAACAACTCGACTTGACACCAGGGGCCTTAAATACCATGAACTCTTAAAGCAGGGCAGTTTAACTCGATGAGTGACCGTCTTTATATTCAACATAAACTAGTGCTTGACTGCAGACACACCTGATGGAAAGTGGCGACGCAATCGAAGATGGTAAAGCACACTAGCTTATTAAAAGCCTATCCACTCTAGCCTTGAAGACACCCACATTATTTGATTGCTCTCTGATTTGCTCGAAGCACGTGTGAAGTGAAACTGACACTATTCAAAGCTTATTGTCAGTCATTTTACACATGCAGTCTATGGACTTGTTGTACGCAGAGGGCCACTAGTGCTCTTCGTGTCCAGTATAATAATGTTTTCAGGATGCTGTTGGGACTGCCTCGTTTCTGTAGCGCTTCCGGAATGTTTGCGGCCGCTGCTACTGATTGTTTTGCGGCAATCAGGCGCAAACGTGCTGCGTCGCTGCTGCAGAGGGTGTGGTCTAGTTCCAACAGCCTCCTGAAGGTCATTGCAGATAAGTTCGACTGTCCCATAATGCACCATTTAAGTAGCTTACATTGTTTTAGAAAATAGTTATAAAATAGGTATAGTTTAAGTTTTGTATGTAATTTGTGTTTTACTATGGACAAAATGTCTGAAATAAAATGTTTATTATTATTATTATAATCGGGCGGGAAAACCAACACAGGCAAACTGTTCCAATCATAAGCTTTCCTTATTATAAACGTAGAGGCAAATCGTTTAGTCCGGAGTGAAGGCACTTTCACCACATAAGGGTATGTATGCGCAGTGCGTCGCGACGTCCGATGATAGAAGGGGGATGGTGAAATGCTGTCTTACAAATTTGTACCATGAGCGCACTAATTAGCGTGACAGTAATATTGTCACGTGACCACTCACCTGTTTGGGTGACGTAATAGCTGGGTGCCCTGCTAAATAGTGCACTCATGGTAACTATACAGGTAAATTTTCATGGTACGGCCCCAAGTTGGTTAGTACGACAGAAAATCTTATATTAGTGCCTCGTCACCAGAGACATAAGTTGTTAAGTCTCCTATGTACGTTTAATTTCACCCGCTACATTGCCCTTCCCACCAGAACACATAGGTAATGTTTGTTTACACATAACTGTCTTCCGGCGGAACTGCAATGGTATTAGGCCGGCCTGAAACCTATTTGCCACCGAGTAGATTATGTTACTTATTTATTTGATTTTGAAACAAAATCCACAGCTCATAAAATAACACAGTCAGAACATATTTCCTTCCAGTCAAAGTCAAAATAATTAAGTAATGTCCTCCTGGCCGAAACGACCACAGCGGCCAATCTTTCACAAGATCAGCCATGTACGCAGGAGATATTATAGTGCACAAGCGCTTGTGTAGACACAAGTGCACTCTCTCTTGCTTTATATAAATACCTCTCATAATCCGATGGTACGGAAAACCGACACGACCGGGGAGAGTTCAGGCGCAGGACCGACTTTTGACATGCCCATCCGACGCATGGATCATCTTACTTTACAGACAATCAGGTGATCGGCCTGCATTGTCCTAGCCAGTAAGGAACAGCAACTCAAATTTGTTGCCCCCCGCAGGATTCGAACCCGCGACCTCCGGTTTACAAAGCAAGCGGTTTCCCACGCCACGGAGGCTACAATAATTAAGTACTTAATGAACAAAAAGTAAAGGTAAGGTAAGGTGGGGTAAGACTAACATACTTTACTGTCGGACAGACAAACTGTCTTTTTGCGACTTACTTTTATGCCCTACCTTTAAGACAGTAACGCCACTGGTACATTATCACTATAAGCTTATATAAAACAATGTATACATTACCGTAATTGCATCTGGAACAAAAATTTTGAAGAAATTGTTGAATAGGTAAAACAGGTAGTCTTACCCCACCACACGGGGTAAGACTGTCAGTGACATATTTTATCCAAAATCGTTCACCAAATAGAATTTTTAAAAATAAATCGTGTTTATAACAAGTAAATCAAGTAAAAGATAACTCTATCGCAACGCTACAGCGTTCATTTTTGCGGCAATTCGTGTAAATAGTTATCCGGGGTAAGTCTAACATACAATCGAAAACAGGGATGTAAAACCTTTGACTTGTTTTTTTTATCGACATTTAAACCTCATTGTCACTATGAAATAGTTCAGCGATTAAAGTATGAAGAAGGAGCAAACACAAACACTCACAAACTTTCCTATAAACAATATAGAAGAATCTTTCCAAAGAATGCATATGCACATTTATAAATGCATATTTATCTCTGTCTCTCTGTTGTCATCAATTTTCTTAATTGTATTCGTGAGTAAAAGCGCGGGACGTCGCTAGTAGGGTTATTACAATTAGTTTTTCTAGGTAGCAACTAATAATTATTTTTAGCCGATTAAAGCCGATACCCGCTTTGAAAATGTTTACAGTGTCTGACTTGGGGGAAGACTAACATACGTTTGTCTTGCCCCTGTTAAACTGATAGTCTTCCCACACTGTGCCATTTTTATGTTATGGTTTAATTTGGTTAAATATTAAGGAAAGTTATTTGTTTTGTGTGATAATAACAAGATAATTTCAAACTCGATGTTAGTATGATGCTACTTACAGCAAAGATATCTCAATTTAACATTTAATATCACAAAATTTTTAATGATTTTTTCAGATCCACCAACTAGCCATTTTTTTTTACAGCTGACATTTTAATTGTGTGATATTGACCAAATAGTTCAGCAGAAGCAGAAGTGACAACTGTGTTTTGAGCCGAGAACCATTTCATGATACCTGTTTTATCGACAAGTTAAATTCGAAAAAAACGCAGAACTTTTCGAGTTATTTGAAAGTGACAGTCTTACCCCGTGGTTAGTCTTACCCCGCCTTACCTTCATTAAATAGTGTCTGTGTGTGTGTGTGTGTGTGTGTGTGTGCGTGTGTGCGTGTGTGTGTGTGTGTGTATGTAGAAGTTATTCTAGTGTTTGGCTGCAATATTTTGTACAGAAAGTACCTACTTATTTCCCTCCCTCCTCTTCCCACCTCAAGTATTGTACAATTCGAATTGCATAAAGCGCAAGTCCAATTGTGTGTGGAGTACTGAGTCATCTATATATTGCTGCTCAGTGGCGAGCGTTGGTGGCCCTGCGTTGGAGGTCAATTTACAAAGCCTCAAAGTTTCCAGCCTCTCGGTATATAGGATACATTTTGGAGAGTGTGCGCAGGAATTACATGACTAGATTCCACCATCCCCTTCTATCATCAATCAAACGACGACACGAACGGCTCATACAACCCCCCTTTGTAGTTAACGTGCCTTCAGTCCATACTAAACGGCTTTGCTGCTTAATACAAAGGACTGGAACATAGTGCCTGCGTCAGTTTTCCCTTCGGCTATAATGAAGGTGTCTTTAAGACTAAGAGTTAACTTTTACTAAGCTAGTATGCTTTACCAACCTCGATTGCGTCACCGCTTAACATCAGGTGGGACTGCAGATAAGTACTGGTTTATATTAAGTAAAAAAAAAAAAAACGTACTGTCTGTACCTATTTGATTGCAAAGGGTCAATGCGCTCGTTATCGCACCCACCAAGGCTGGCTCATCTGACTTGATCTCCGACTCACTATAACTACAATGGGTAGTAACTCCCAGCTCGGTAAATATCTGCAGTTATTTACGATATGGCAAAGTTTATTCATCACATTAACCTTTAGGACGATAATAGGTTTCAATAAAATTTATAGGCAAAGTTATTACTTTATACATGCACCCGATGTGGTTATTTTACCTATATACAAAAAGAACGGGTCATGTGCGAGTCGGACTCGTGCACCGCGGGTTCGTAACGCTATGAAGCGATTGCATCTTGTCTACCCTCAGGTAGCATAACCAATTTTGACGTTTTCTATAGTTGCACACACTAAAACAGTGTGTGCAACTTTTCCTTTTAAACTGTATCTTCCCCTTTGGTGTACTATAAAAAATACTCATTGTATTCTTGCACCTTATGGGTTCTTGTAAAAATATTTTTAAAATGAAGACACTGCGCGTCCTCTACCTGAACTGTCCCTTGCAAGGGACCTACCATGTAGAAAAACAGTGTTGCCCGACCTTTATAACAGGTACCTAAGTAGGTACCAACTTAATTTTGCTGAAGTAAGCCTCCGCAGTACCTATTCCAATACTAGTAGTTACTCTAAACCAATTTCAAATTATACCAAACAGCCGTTCGCCAGAAAGCAGCACCAATAGAATTAAACCACACAAAGATTTTTTTAAATTGGATTGAATTGAAATTTACATTGTCATCATTATCATTAGCAGCCTAATGAAGTCCACTGCTGAACAAAGGCCTCCCCCTTAGAAGGGAGGGATTTGCATAATCCCCACGCTTGGTAGGCATCTTGGGGATCGCAGTATAGGTGGTAGGTAATCCAATAAAAAGTCGCTGCTGCTCGTCTTTTAATCGCCTTTTACGGGCACCCAACGGCAGGAGATGGGTGGGTCCTTTTTTATTTGACGCGGCGGAAATCTTCAAAAGTCCCCGGGAGCTGTAGGGCTCAACCGGGGTATGTGGGATTCTTACCCACTAAAACCCCCGCGGCTGTCGCATCGGCACCCAGGTCTCTTCGGTGGGATCTGCACCAGGGGCCCCTCAGTGCCTTGCCTTTGAGCCCGCCGCCGAGGGGCGCATTGTAGCCCCCCGGGAACCAGTCACGGTGCTCACGGGGACGGGGGTCGCAACTCCGCCGCCGTCCTCCTCGCAGTCGCCGCCGTACTCAATGGACGTTCTAAGGACCCACACCCTGAACGTCCAGTGACTCCGAAGGAGATGTGTGGGTGCTATTCTAACCTGGACCCCCACGGCTACATGTCACCTAATCCCAAATCTTATGGTATTGGTATAATAGTTGCTATTAGTATTAGTAATTACTAGTGCACTTGTGCAGCTACGATATTGACTAGGGTCATGTAGGTATGTATGCGTCTGACGAAATATTTATCGAAATTTCGTCATTCAATTAACCGTAAATAATATTGTAATTAACTAACAACAAACAACAGGCGATGTAACAATAGTTTATCTTCTGAAGACTACCTACCAGTGTTAACCACATATTATTCCTCGTTGGTCTAGTGGTTAGACACCCTGGCTGCTACCCGATGGGTCGTGGGTTCGATTCCCACCAAGTGTCTTGGTGTTATTTATCTATTTAAGTATGTGTTTACAAAAAAAAGTATATACGTATTAGTATCAGTTGTCTGGTTTCCATAGTACAGGTTCTGCCTAGTTTGGGATCGGATGACCGTGTGTGGATTGTCCCAAAAATATTATTATTATTATGAAATAGATAGGGAAGTTATTTAATAGTTCCTTCGGAGTCGCTGAACGTACAGTGGGCCCTAGGACGCACACTATGATGTCCATTGAGTACGGCGGCGACTCCAAGGGAGACGGCGGTGGGCATCCATGTTTAGATAGCATCGTGTCTGGTTTCCGAGGGGCTCTTATGTGCTCCCCGGCAGCGGGCTCGAAGGCAAGGCAGGCACTGAGGGGAGTCTGGATCCCACCGGAGAGCTCAAGTCTCCCCTTCATGTGCCGATGGGACGCGACAGCCGCGGGGGTTTTAGTGAATAAGAATCCCACATACCCCAGTTGACTCCCACGGGTCCCGGGGAACTTTTCCCCGCGAAAAATAAAGGTAAAGGTTAGGTAAAACTATGAATACACATATTTTATGCAGTTTGAGTTTCGAATGTCATCGAAAACGCTATTAAGGATGCTTGTTATACTTAATTCATTAATTTATGCCCATAAAAGACTGACCATCCGTCCATCGTCGATCCACCTTGCAACATCTATGGTCCTCCCTCCCGATGCTCCCGTGAGCATAGATGGGGGTAAAATGTCCGAAACTACTAGCTAGTTAGGTCCTGTGTAAACCTTCGGAGTCGCTGGACGTTCGGAGTGTGGGCCCTTAGAACGCCCATGGAGCACGGCGGCGACTTCGAGGAGGACGGCAGCGGGGTTGTGACCCCCGTCCCCGTGACTGGCTTCCGGGGGGCTACAATGCGCCCCCCGGCGGCGGGCTCAAAGGCAAAGCACTGTGGTGCAGATCCCACCGGAGAGACCTGGGTCCCCCTCATGTGCCGATGTGACAGCCGCGGGGGTTTTAGTGGGTAAGAATCCCATATACCCCGGTCGAGCCCCAAAGCAACCGGGCACCTTTTGCCTTGGCCATGGTTTCCCTCGCGTCACAAAAAAAAATGTTGGTTAGGTCCTGTGTAAAGGACTGTCCAGATACTTTATAGTAATATCCTGCGCTCATGTGGAGCGTGTGAGGATTGTCCTAAACTAGACAGAGCCTGTACTGTGGTGATTAACTGGCCTTTTATTCCAGTGATTACCCTGGCCGCCGTTCCCCAATGGGTCATGGGTTCGATTCCCACCTTGCGCTTGGGTGCTATTTATCTACCTATATAAGAATGTATTTACAAAAAAAAAGTATAGGTAGGCGTTGCCTGGTTTATGCACACAAATGTTTCCCCTCGTGGGATGGCCAGGGTTTCTTACTACTATTAGACCGGCCTGTCAAAAAATTCTCGTGATTTGTTCTTTTCGCGTACCTACCAGGTTATAGAGGATAGTGAAGATGGGAATCACCCTATGCTAAGTACATTCTTAACACTAACAAAACATTGGTAAGTGCAGCATTAGGTAAGTGTTCCTATTTTTAACCGACTTCAAAAAAGGAGGAGGTTCTCAATTCATCGTGTATGTATTTTTTTTTTTTTTTTTTTTTAATGTATGTTCACTCATAATTCCGCCAAATATGTACCGATTTGGATGATTCTTTTTTGTACCTAATGGACATTCCATCAAGTTGGTCCCATAAATTTTTTATTCCTTATGAACCAGTAGTTCCTGAGAAAACATGAATGGAATGTTAGAATTATCTGGTAAAACGCCTAAAAATAGATGATGTTCTAATCAATAATGGTTATAACTCATACAAATATTTACCAATTTCAGTGATTCTTTTTTTATTCGAAAGCATGAACCATAAGGATGGTTCGGTATGAATTTCATCAAGACCGGATAAGAACTTTTTCGAAGAACATGAGTGATGGGAAGGAGATATAACTGGGAGAAACCGTAAAATAGATGATGTCTTCGTCTACAAAATGGTCATACGCCATCCAGATCATCGTACCGAATTCGATGGTTTCTTTTTGACCCCGACCAAAAACGAGGTGTTATTAGCTTGGGGGGGGGGGGGGGGTCGTGTCTGTCTGTCTGATAACTGTCTGTGGCATCGCAGCGCTCAAACGAGTGGACAGATTGGCGTATGCTGGTTTATTGTTCTTAGCGATGTTTCTTGAAAATCGGTTTAGCTTTGAAAACCATCAGCTCTTTTCCAAGTCGAGATAGGGATATTTCGTATACAATGGACATTTTTAATTACTTCTATTACTCCGAAAGATCTGAAATTTAGAACATATGTAAATCCGTTGATACTAAAAAACTGGTACTAAGAAAATGGTAACCTTCACCAGGGTCTGATGATGGAGCAGGAAGGTGGTCACAGGATTTCTGCACCAATAAACGTAGACCCACTGAGTTTGGGCTCGTTGTGTAGGTCTAGACGAGTATCTGCTAGAAAAATGATGTTCAGAGTCTGGTGATGGGAGCAAACAGTATGATGTTAACAGGAACTCTGTTCCATGAAATGTAGGACCCACCGAATTTTAGATCTGTGGTTGGGTTGGGAGATTTTAATTAAAATAAATTTATACCTGTTGGTATTAAAGTTTTATATCCAAATCGGTATATAGTTGAATAAAGACTTTTCAAGAGAATATGACTAAAAAGAATAAAATAAAACTTTTATAAAAAAAAAATAAACCGACTTCAATAGACACCACACTAAAAAGTGAAAAATAACTTCAATATTCTTGAAGTTGGTGCTAAAATAAACACGATACTTACCCCAACACCAGAATCAACTGACCAGCACCAACTTCAATAATATTGAAGTTATTTTTCACTTTTTAGTGTGGTGTCTATTGAAGTCGGTTTATTTATTTTTTATAAAAGTTTTATTTGTATTGGTAATTACTGTGTCTTCTATTCATTACATACTAAACAAGTAATAAGTTTTAAAAACTAAAACCCGACTACGGATAAAATCGCAGTCCAATAATGTGATATTATATAGCCTATAACCAGCGGACAATCAAGACGCTTCTAACGACACCCTACTTGTCAAATTATGTTAAGTAGATTAGAAGATATACGGGAACAGATGAACATACATACATACATTCTTGTTAAAATCATAACCCTCCCTCCGTTCCGTAGTCGGGTAAATAAGTTTTCATCATCATCATTAGCAGCCGATAGACGTCCACTTCTGAACAAAGGCCTGCCCCTTAGGAGGGAGGGGTTGCCATAATCCCCACGCTTGGCAGGCGGCTTGGGGATCGCAGCGATATTATTTTCCACCAGATTTGTCTTCCACCTATATGGAAGACAAATATGATGGAAAATAATAAAGTAAGACGCTGCTGCCCGTCTTCCTGTGCACGCTTAGTCGTCTCTTACGACACCCAACGAGAGGAGATGGGGTCTGCAATTCCCCAATAAAGTTTTATTATAGAGCGTCCAACCGTTTATTTCCTTTTTGACAGCACCAATAGAACGTAACTGCGTCATGTTACACAAAAGTTCACTTTTAAAAGTTCACTTAAAGTGAAGTTCACTTTTAAAAGTTCACATAAGTGAACTTTTGCGTAACATGACGCAGTTACGTTCTATTGGTGCTGTCAAAAAGAAAATAAACGGTTGGATCTATTATAATACTTAAAATACAATACTGATACTTACTACCATGGTTGTCCCGCACGTTATTAAATACATTTATTATTTATGTAACACAACAAAATTCAAAGCGTGAAACTCGTTGATGGGTAAGCAGGTGAAGTACTTATAGTTTTCATGACTTCATGCTATTCACTTTTTTTGTAATTTCAATAAAGGATACCTTTCAACGAGTTTCACGGTTTGAATTTCTTTGTGTCAAGACATACTGTATAAAAAATACGTGCACGTCTATAAAAAAAATCCTCCTTTTTATGTCCGATTAAAAAAATATTATTAAAACAATTTACTCACTCGTAACTGTCCACGGATTGCACCGACACGGAACTATGTACCGAATCTTCGCATTCCGATCTGTCTTCGCCAACAAAACGCATCACACAATTATTTTTTTAAATACCCACCGCGAGTTTTTTATAACTGACGGCACAGCCACTAGCACCAATGGTTGGACACAAATTGAGAGATAAGATATCAATCGTCTAAGGGGCCACTACAAGTTGCTATGACTATGCGTCGCTATAAATAAAATTACATATCTTTTTAAGCAATAGCCTAAAGCCCCCAATGGTAAACGTCACGCATACCCATAGGAGGCTGTGACTACACTGCCGCAATCAACGAGTCATTATTTTATCCCTAATTTAGATTTCGTTGACTTCAGGCAGACTGTCAGCAGTTTGACTTGTCAGTTGAAAGA
The DNA here is from genome assembly GCA_911728495.1 of Furcula furcula. Classification (NCBI taxonomy): domain Eukaryota; kingdom Metazoa; phylum Arthropoda; class Insecta; order Lepidoptera; family Notodontidae; genus Furcula; species Furcula furcula. The sequence continues at coordinate 20,563,175 of OU452259.1, read as the reverse complement.
CAGAGGATGCCAATGCGTTGACCAGACGCCTTCACGGCAGTTACTGGAGTGACGCAGCATGCGAGATTATTTAGAGCACTAGATAGATCGGTCTGGAGAACGAACGGTGCTGACAGAATACTGCAGAAGTCAGTCTGGTACTGCTACCAGTGTGGATTTAAAAAATACGAATATAAATAATTTTTAGAATGTATTTATTTATAGCTAAATTACAACTAAAATAAATAAAACATAAGTAGTTAACCCCAATACCTATTGGGATTAAGTAAGATAGGTAATGGCAATGAATAAATATATTTTTTATTCATTTACAGATAAAATGACTTTTTCTGTGGATCAGAGAAAATCAGACAGATCTTTTACACATTATTTTGATAATTAAGCCTAAAACGATATAAATATGAAATAGTTAGTACTTCTACCAGATTAAAAATAATCATGGATAGTACTTTTGAAAACTCACAATCAGCTGTTAAGAATACTGTAATAGGGATTATTGAAAAATCTTACCAAATATTTTTGTTACAATCATCCTGAACTTTGTTAATTAGGAGGAATGCCTAGATTTCACGAAAATATAAATAATTTATTAATACTTGACTGAAAAGCCCGAAAATTTAGTTACAATAAAATCTTTGGCAAATAAACTACTATATACTTAATTGAATTTTTTTTTTCCACAATTCCCAACTTCAAAACTAAGAATGTCGAGCCTTGTTTTTATGCCATCTTTTGAGAGGCATTATAATTTTGACCTGAAGGAACTAGCCTAATAAAAAATATCTACATTTATTATTATTTTTTTGATTTTGCTGTTATTTTTGCTAGTACTATCCATACATTCTCCATTCAACGTTTAAATACCATTCGGTTTAAATACATAGAGTATGTTAATAACAATAAGTGAGAATGGCTGTTTTACTGTGACATTAGTTTTACAAAGTCATAATATTGTTAGCTTGTTAGACTTAGCAGCCCAATAATGAAGATTATCTAATGAAACAAGTCACTCAGTTACATTATTTCTGTTACTTTGTTAACAAATTGAAAGACAACAATGATAAAACGGCTTTAATGGCATTGACATTACCATTTTAAACTTTCATTGCAATTGACAATCATGTCTTGACTCACAGGTTTACTGTCAGGACAATTAATTATTCCTGTCCGATATTTATCTATTCTGATATTTATTTATATATTTTTTTAATAAGTACACACCTATTATCTGTAACAGCTCAGTGGGCGAGCGCTTGCCTTGGAAACAAGATGCTAGCTTTCGGTGAAGGAAAACATCGTGAGTAATCCTGCATGTCTGAGAAAGCTTAACTAGCTTTCGAATAATGTGTGAAGTCCGCCAACCCGCACTTGGCCAGCGTGGTGGACTATAGCCTAAGCCCCTTCATCCTTCTGGGACATTAACAAGGGCTGGTATTATTATTATTTATTGTTTCTTTTTTTCTCGGCGATGCCGGTTACTGTGCTAGTACGGGCCTAAGCCAAGTACTAGTCAGAAATATGATCATACGGATTTCCTGGGGCTAGTTGTGAATTTAATGGTTGTGTGATAGATGGCTGTGCGAAGGATGATCGTGTAATGGATAATGCGAAATTTTCTGTATTGATATGTACGTCTTTATCTGTTTGTAAGAATTTACGGACTATTCTACATGTATGAAGTATGACTGTTTTCTGTAAGGTAAAGTATGTGTAGGGTGGAAGGTTCCTATTATCTTTTTTTTTTTGTTTGAAATATCAGAAAGAAATAAATCATACTGGCAGTAAACCCATGAGTCAAGACATGATTGATCATTACCATTGTAATTTCCTTTCATAAGCAGTGTTGCTGTTATGACACCAAAAAACTTGATAAATAAAAGTTATCATTTTGCTAAATAGCAATCACACTTCGCACTTTAGTCTCAAATAGTGTAGCATTCTATATATTGAAACCCATCTTCCTCATGCATGCTTTATGCTCTTCGATCAAATCGCCACAATTTTCTTCGCCCCTCTCGATGATGCTGAAAAATTAAATTTTGTCATTTTAGGTGACAAGTTTGATTTAACTCAAATTCTGGAACCGTAAAATCAGCGAATTTTTTAAAAATAATATCTTAAACAGGTAGGTACTTTAGATTACTTTGTATCTTTTGATAATAGTGCATACATTTTTGTGATAGCTTTGTTTGTTCTAAGATACATAAATGCATCATCATCATCAGCCCAAAGGCATCCACTGCTGAACAAATGCCCCCTTGGAATGGAGGGGTTGCCATAATCCCTACGCTTGGCAAGCATCTGGAGAGCAAAACAAATGCTACCAATATCAAATGTCAAAAAATAATCCTGATAATGAACCCTAAGCTCCACTTTGAAACCAGAGCTACAATCAATGTCATTGCAACACCAAGGCTATCAATATCAATACAAATTATGTAAATTACTGAATGAATAGGATATGTATTGAGTTGTAGTGCCTTGAGAGACAGTAAATAACAATTGTTAAAGTAAAAAAAAACTAAATAGTCCTAACTAAATCTTGGGTTCCTTCAGTGGCGTGCACAGAGGGTAGGCAAAAAAAAATATTCGGCTTGTTTAACCTATTTTAAGTATATTATTATACCATTTCAAATATCCAGAAGCAAGCAAATACTATAGACATGTTAATTTGCATTTCAAAACATTAATAAGTTCATTCAGCGGCTCCATACTGACAAAAATACTTTGCCTACCCTAGGATTTCTCTAAACAATATTAATTTTAAAAAATCTTAGTTTGGACATGTTTTAACGTATTTTTTTTTAATGTTATGGATATGTTTGTAATGTTGATTAATTTAAGGATATTTGCGCTGGAACACGAACAATTAGCATAAAGTATAAACAACTCGAAGGTATTTTTGCCTGCTTTCTGTGCACGCCACTGGGTTCTGTCACAGAAAACTATACCAAATAAGACAGCGGTTATGCAAAGGAAACCACTCTGTAGTATTAATAACAGTATCTTTTGGTTGCCGGAAAGATTTTACATTCTAGGACAATCTACACACAATCATCCAGTCCCAAAATAGGCAGAGCCTGTAATATGGAAATTAGACATCTGATTCTAATATTTATATACTTTTTTTTTGTAAATACATATAAATATATAAAATACTCAGACACTTTGTAGGTATCGAACCCATGCCCTATTGGGTAGCAGCCAGGGTGTCAAACCAATATATGTACCAACAAGCCCTTCGAATACGAAGATTGCGTAATATTACTGAGTTTTCCGTAATCTTACCATGCATCTCTGGCCCGTTTTGTTTCGGGACACGCGCAGCACGGCTTTAACTTAGGTTTTTCTCCATCGGCTGTCGCTGCGGCCTGGGGAGTTTTCACGTCGATGCTTTTTGCGTTTGCGTTGCCCATTTTTATGTAAAAGTGAAGATATGGAAAGAAATTATTTGAATAACACGCTCGCTCACAAAACCTTGCTGCTTCTTGACAGTTTTGACTTTTGATATATATACGTCAAAATCAGTCAAAATCATGTCAAAATGCAATTCACATGACAGATTGCATTCCGAGACACGCTGACAGATAACAGCGTTAAATTTCCGATTTTTATAGTTTATTTGATTTATTTACAATTGCTATTTACCTAACTACTTGACACTGGCGAAATCACCAATTTAGAAGCCATATTTTTGTAAAAGAAGAAGAACAATTCACCCTGTGACTTCACCACTTGTCAGTAAAGTGACCATGAAGCTAGGAGGTAAAAGGAAATTACCAAAGAACTTCCAAGATTATTTTGCGTTCAGCTGATTTCGATAAATGGTCAAAGACCGGTCAATGCATGAGGAAGTCGGGTTTACTGTATTTACAACGGATCTTTGTATCTGAAGTTGGCTGCAAGACGCTACGCAATTAGGGTTGCCAACCATACTTTATAATAACGTATCCTACTTTATTTTTGGTAATAAATTATACTTTATACTTTTGCATACAAATAAAGTATGTGAAAATACTTTATTTTCAACCTTTACTGTGATGCGTAAAACAAAATACCAACTCATTATGGGTAGTTAACTATTTAACGGTACACAGTGTACCGTTAAATAGTTAAGTAAGTAAGTAAGAGTTTTTTCAGTAATTAATCTAAAGTGGCGAGAATAGAGCGTCAATAAATTTAATTAAAAAGGAATTATTTATCTAAATATTAATTGTCAAACCAGCTTTGAATCATTTAAAGATAAAAAAAATTTGAAAAATACTTTTTTTCTTCCAAATACTTTATTTTTTTCCTATCCAAACCATTTTATACGTTATTTTTGTCAAAAAAAGTTGGCAACCCTATACGCAATAGCTATTTTTGTATTAACACTCACGACGAGTGCGGTTTTCGCAAACGAAGCGCATGCGCGTTGTTCAATTTTTAACCGACTTCAAAAAAGGAGGTTGTTATTTTTCACTTTTTAGTGTGGTGTCTGTTGAAGTCGGTTTTTTTTTATAAACATTTCATATTCGTTCCATTCGTTTGTACGCGTACCTACGATGCCGTCTGGTGCCTTATGTGCAGTAGACTGGTGCAAATCAAGTTAAAGAAGGGATAAACACCTAACATTTTTCCATGACCTCTATAATTATGTTTTAGATGTATTGCATAGTCAGCACCAATTTATAAAAAAAAAAAATTCACACCACCTGCTCAACATTTGAAAATCGAACACTGGGTTGGGAAAGGAAATCGCTGCAAATAGCTATGTTGATATTATTTTACTTCTAGCAGTATTTATATTTTATTGCCGCGCAGTTACTAGAATCCTTCGTTATGCTCGCGATTCAATTTCACGCCCGCGACATAAAACACTTCTTTATCCCCTTGTTGAATAAACTACTAACTCTAAGCTAATAAACGATACAATTTTAAATTACCACCTTTAGTCAAAACATATTCACAGTTCTCAATAAAATAGACACTATTGCGAATCGGACCTCTTTTGTATATTCTTTGTACATAGTTTTATACTTTTTAATATTTTATATTTATATTCCTTTGTTTTTGTATTATAGTGCCTGTTGTCAATAAACCATCCTAGCACTGATACACGTTCGTATATATTTCCCTATAATTCCCTAAAATTATCCCTAGTCTTCCCACCTGCTAGCTATCGTTATTTATATTTGGTCCTTCTCCTAAAAATTGAACTACAAAATTCCCCTAAAATTCTGTCCTTTTTTCTTTACTTTAATGGTGAAGACTAGGGCTCAAGTTGCTAAGCTTCGGGATACGGGAGACGATATCAGTGCTACAATGAGTGGACCTACAACCTCCAAGTCAGCGGCCGTTCCAATTTCAGGCGCAGCCTCTAATATTTCTGAAAGTTCCAGGTCAGCACGGTCGTCTGCTAGTGTTCGCGCTCAAAAGCTAGCTCTGCAAGCCGCACACGTACGAAAAGTAGCAGCAGCGGAAGCCGCAGCAGCCGAGGCTGCAGCAGCAGCACAAGCAGCAGCTACAGCAGCACACGCAGCGTCTATAACTGCCGCTGCTGAGCGCAAAGCTGCCCAGTTAGAATTAGAAGCACAGATTGCTACATTGGAGTCAGAACGTGGTAGGAGCAGCTCTCGTTCTTCAATTCACAGTTGGTTAGATACTATTAATAATCAAGACGTTATGGTAGAGCCTTCGGTGGAGCCTAACATTACTGGCCCTACCACCACTTTACACGAACGTGTTGAGGACGTAGGATGTCGCCAAATTGATAGTCCAAGTGGTGGAAGAAGCTCGCAAGAGCCATTTCATTCTACTGCCACAGCGAACATTCCTATTAAGGTATCAACCGGAATTCAACACAATACTACGGAATTGAAAACACAACAACCCACTGACATATCTTTATTAGCACAGGCAATAACTTCACTTGCTAACAGTCCGCCCAAGCACAGGTGTGGAGACAGCAGACTGCCTACGTTCGACGGTAGCCCTTTGGAGTGGCTGGCCTTCAAGCGGGTCTTCGAGGACACAAAGGCCAGCTTCTCAGCCACCGAGAACCTACAACGCATCAGCATGAGCCTCAGAGGAGCAGCCCGGGAGGCAGTTTCAGTGCTTGTTGTGTCGGCTCGTGATCCTGTGGATGTGATGGACGCTTTAGAGATGAGGTTTGGTAGGTCAGAATATATAGTTCTCAACGAAATTGCCTCGGTTCGCGCTTTACCTAAAATAATTTCAGATAGTTGCGACTTAAATAAATTCGCGTGTATAGTGCGGAACTGTATTGAAACAATGAGGCTTCTTGATCAGAGATGTTACTTGGAATCTCCGGAGCTTTTTCAAGCTATTCTAAGTAAATTGACACCTTTGTTGCGTAATAAATGGACCGAATATGGCATGAAACATTTCTTACCTCAGGGACAGACTAAACTTGAGATATTGGCGCATTTTTTATCTCGAGAGGTCGAGTTGCGGCTCAAGTTTGGTTTAATTCCAGATCCCTTACTTCTTCCAAAAAGGCTTGAAAAGGTTCATGCTGTATCATTTTCGGAAAGTTCTCAAAATTCTCCAGTAATAAGAACTCCCAATAAACACGCAACATCAGTAAATTCTGAAATTACCAAGCCTTGTCTTATTTGTAAACAAAGCCATCATTTATCAAAATGTGACAAGTTCTTGGCAATGTCTATTCTTGACAGGTGGCAAATCGTAAAGGAAAATAAACTTTGTCATAAATGTTTGAAAAAAGGTTCTCATACTTACAAATATTGCAAGTTTTCCAAGGATATTTGCAACGTTACAAATTGCAAACCTCGGCATCACAAATTATTACACAACGCGGAGTATTTAGCTACGCATACGGTTGTTGAAAATGAACCCAACATTCATTATTCAGGTTCACAAAATCAAGTCTGTATTCGAGATGAACAATCTAACGAGTTAGTTGCACATACGACCTCTGTGCCCGAGTTGTTTGACGATAAACAATTTTACACTAGACCCTTATTAAAAATCATAGCTGTCACAGTTTCGGGGCCACTAGGCAGCGTCAATACGTATGCTTTATTGGACGATGGCTCAACAGCTACACTAATTGATTCCAAGTTATGTGAACAAATAGGTGTCACGGGACCTGAGTCAAATATTAATTTGGATTGTGTTGGTGGATTACGGAAAAAAGCCAAGGTTCAGTATGTCAACTTCCAAATTAAAGGTAGTCATTGTTCTGACTTATTTTCTATTCGCAATGCTCGTTCGATTGATAATCTAGGGTTGTCAAAACAAGCAGTTCATGTAAATAATATCACACAATATCAACACTTACGAGATTTAGTCAATGTATTATGTTACGAATCAGGTGAACCTAAATTAATAATTGGAACCGATAACTGGCATCTTTTGATTTCTAAAGAGACTCGGACTGGCACCAGGTCTCAGCCAGTTGCGATTAAAACTAACTTAGGTTGGGTATTATTTGGGTTCATTTCTAGCAAGACTAAACCTGTTGATTTTGTCAACCATATAAGTTATTCAGATAACAATGACACAAATAATTTAAATTTGCTTATTCAAAACTATTATAAATTAGATTCCTTAGGCATCACCAAAAAGGAACGTCTGAGTGATAACGATGCTAAAGCTGTAAACATTCTGGAACAAACTACACGTCGTCTACCAGATGGCAAGTTTGAGGTAGGACTTCCTTGGAAAGATTCTAATCTTAATATTCCAGACAGCTTTGGTCTTGCACTCTCCAGATTTAAAAGTTTAGAGAGAAAAATGAGCAAAGAGCCCTGCTATGCGAAACAATATAGGTTAAATATGCAGATCATGTTCGATAAGAATTACGCAGAAGGTCCCGTCAGTATAAAACACTATAACAATCGATGTTGGTACCTTCCGCATTTCGGTGTTACCAACCCTAACAAACCTGGTAAACTTCGTATTGTTCATGACGCGGCGGCCAAGTCTAATGGTGTAAGTTTAAACTCCATGCTGCTTACTGGACCTGACCTTCTCAACCCTATTTTAGATATACTTCTTCGTTTTCGCGAATTCAAAGTTGGACTCTCTGCCGACATTAGGGAAATGTTTCCTCAAGTCAAAATACGCGAAGATGACAGAGACGCCCAACGTTTTCTGTGGCGCAATTCTCCAAAAGAACCAATTCAAGTTTATAGAATGTCATCTATGATATTCGGTGCAGCTTCTAGTCCTTTTACTGCACAATTTATTAAAAATAAAAATGCTTTAGAATTTCAGACAAAATTCCCTGACGCTGTGGATGTTATCCTTAACGATCATTACATGGACGACTGCATAGTATCTACACCTTCAGTGGCTAAAGCAGCAAGGCTTGCTTCTGATATTGTAGCCGTTCACCAAAATGCTGGCTATGAGATGAGATCTTGGGTATCGAATGAACCTACTGCCCTATCTCTCATCCCAAAGGAACTTTTGCTTGATCCATCCTTAACTAACATCGATTTGGGTAAAGTAGCTAAATCCGTTAGAACATTAGGCTTAGTCTGGCAGCCTTCAGAAGACTGTCTTAGTTTTAACGCCAAAGGTTTCATAGAGAAAGCCATTTCTACTAAGTTTACAAAGCGCGAAGCGCTCTCTCTTATGATGTGCGTGTATGATCCATTAGGATTATTAGCGCCCCTTACTGTAAGAGCGAAGATTTTGTTTCAAAATGTTTGGCGTAAAGCTGTAGATTGGGACCATCAGCTCGCTGAGGATGATACCGCCGCGTGGAAGGAATGGCATGCAGTTTGCGGCAGTTCTCTTATTAATTTAAAAATTCCGCGTCGGTACAACCCTAGCGATTTTGATGACATAGTCGTAGATAGAGAGCTACATTTATTTTGCGACGCTAGTGAGTCTGCATATGCCGCTGTAGCGTATTGGCGATTACTCCTTCCCGATGGAACCTTTAAAGTAGCGCTAATAGGTAGCAAGGTTCGAGTAGCTCCATTAAAACCAGCCTCAATCCCACGCCTTGAGCTTCAAGGCGCACTAGTAGCTGCACGCCTAGCTGATACTCTTTGCAATGCTCATAAATTGAAACCACATAAACGCTTCTTTTGGTGTGACTCTATGAATGTTCTCGGATGGCTTCGCAATGACGCACGTAACTTTAAGCCCTTTGTCGCGAATCGCCTAGGTGAAATTTTAGAACTTTCCAACGTCCGCGAATGGCAATGGGTTCCATCTGAGTTAAACGTAGCTGATGATGCTACTCGCCTCGGTAAAGAGCCTTTAAATATAGAGTCACGCTGGTTCGTCGGTCCAGACTTTTTACATTCAGGCCAATGGCCAACTGAACCCACAAGTAGCATTGTAGATAATCAGTCTGAGCTGAAACCGAAGCATAAAATAATTTGTCATGCTATTGTTGATGAGCCTTTCCATCCTCTGGCTCCTATATCCGCTAGTGCCCATCGGATTAGTAGGTGGTTATGTTTAGTTCGCGCCACTGCATTAGCGCATTTTTTTGCTCGTAAACTTTTAAGTATGCGGCGTAGAGTAGATAGCTCCGGACTAACACCTTCTTATTTAACAGCTTCCGATTTAAAGACAGCCGAAAATCATATTTTATGGCAAAGTCAGTTAGACTGCTTTAAAGCAGAGATCACTTGCCTGAAAAATAACACACCGCTACCACGAAACAGCAAGTTGCTAAAACTAAATCCCACTTTGAGCGAAGACAACTTATTGCGCTTGTCCGGACGCATCACTGCCGTTAGCCACGTCAAGACGCCAACCATATCGCCAGTAATACTCGATGGAAGGCATCCAGCCGTCCGCCTCCTAGTTCTTCGCTACCACCAAAGAACCGCACATGCCAACACTGAGACAGTAGTAAACGAACTCCGCCAACATTACTGGATTATCAGTTTAAGAAGCACAGTTCGTTCCGTTGCTCACCATTGCTTATTTTGTAAACAGCAAAAGGCCAAACCATTCAATCCTCCAATGGGTCAACTTCCAGAGGCGAGACTTGCGCACCATGAAAGACCGTTCTCATATACAGGTTTGGATTACTTCGGGCCTATCCAAGTCACCGTGGGACGACGACATGAAAAGCGGTACGTCGCTCTATACACATGCTTGGTCACGAGAGCCGTTCACTTGGAAGTGGTTCACAGCCTCACTACGGACGCTGCTATGATGAGCCTGAGGAGATTTGTTGCTCGACGAGGATCACCACGCCAGATATTCTCCGACAATGGAACTGCTTTCGTCGGTTTGAGTAGAGAGCTCAGGAAGCTGTACGGGGAACAGATGTCAACTTTTGCCACGAACGAGATGATACAATGGAAGTTCATCCCACCCGCTGCTCCCTTTATGGGTGGGGCTTGGGAGCGCTTAGTTCGCAGTATTAAGACGGCGCTCAAAGTGACACTTAAAGACAAGTCACCCACAGACGAAGTGTTATCAACTCTCCTTTTGGAAGCGGAGGCCATTGTAAATAGCAGACCTCTTACACACGTTTTTCCTGATCCTGACTACCCTGAAGCCCTCACTCCTTTTCATTTTTTAATTGGTACATCATCAGCAAGTCATGGGCCATATGAAGCCGAGGAGAGTGACCTACACAGTAGAGTACGTTGGAAAAGAGCACAGAGAATGGCTGATCACTTTTGGCGTCGGTGGGTGGTGGAGTACCTGCCACTTTTGAACCCAACCGGAGACACAGGACAGCGACCAATCATAAAAGTGGGGGACGTGGTGTTAGTTGCTGACAACAATTTACCTCGTGGTGTGTGGCCAAAAGGGAGAATCGTTGCCCTATATTACGGGAAAGATAATATTCCCAGAGTGGCTGATGTCGCTACCTCCGCCGGTCAGTTGCGGAGGCCCCTCAAAAAGCTGATTCTGCAGTAGGTAGAATTAGACATTTTCTAAAAAAAAAGGGGAGAATATTGCGAATCGGACCTCTTTTGTATATTCTTTGTACATAGTTTTATACTTTTTAATATTTTATATTTATATTCCTTTGTTTTTGTATTATAGTGCCTGTTGTCAATAAACCATCCTAGCACTGATACACGTTCGTATATATTTCCCTATAATTCCCTAAAATTATCCCTAGTCTTCCCACCTGCTAGCTATCGTTATTTATAGACACAAATAGTTTATGTTTATGTTAATTTAATTTTTTCGAAGAGGCAGCCCTGCGATTGCTGTGGGATCGCGCGATACGAAGCAATCACAATTGTACGCACATTTTAGCATGCAGCGCTATAGTATTACTATGATCTGTGATGCAGCGGTTGCTGACATGACAGAGTAGGCTATTATAGCAGTAGGTATTGGTAATTTTCTTCCGAGTGAAGTATCTGTTCCTTATTAATCTGTGGTACTAGTGTGTTTAAGACATCATGGTAGGTAGTAAAAAGAAAACAACAACTTCATATCGAAACTTTTAATCAGACAAGCAAATCTTTAAAAAGGCAAGAAGACAAACGACTGCTCCCGGGGAATAAATAAAAAAAAAACAAATAACAAAACTGGATAAATGCATCTAACATAAAACTAAACTAAAGTATATAAACGCTAAGTATCAAATTAATTAACAATACTACATAATCTAAAAACTAACATTTCATAATCACACTTTAAAACATAACGATCGTAATCACAAGTTCATGATTAAAACAAATGAATACATTTTGTGATCTTAAAAAGTAACAGAGAGTAAACGGATTGCTACATAACTCTTTGGTAAAGAAAGTTATTAATTTCAACAGTTCCAAGTTCGCAATGGTTATGTATCAAAACGTCACAATAGTTAACCAAATAACTAAATATAAACGACTAAAACACAAACGCATTCACATTTAAATTAGCATGTTAATACGGTTAAAATCAAAATGCAGTAAAAAAAACTAAATTCATAAATCACAAACACACACATTGGGTGATAAATATAAAAAAAATGTTAACTGATTAAAATGTTGCCAGCTACGTGACGCACAATTATATAGTATTTCGGTCACATTTTTTTTCTTTAGCTGAATTGTTTAAAATAGTCTTATTTAAAATCAAGTCAATTTTTCCTGTCCAAATGTTTTGATGAGCGATTATGTTAATGGTCAATTAAAAACAGTTACAATATAATTGTGTCGAAATTTATAAATGCCGCTTCAAATATAGATTAACATTTTCGTGATCGATCCATGCGACATGGATAAAATAGTATAAGAAAAAAGCGAATTTATAAATTTCGACATCAATTGTTGTTTCCTTAGAAATCATATTTAACAAAATATGGAATTTAAAGGAACGCATCGCATCGGACCGATTAAAACACTGATAACATGATAAGCATGAATAATCAAACGTTAAAAACAAACCAGATAATGATAATCAAAAAAATACATAGTCCAAATGCTGTATATTATGAACAATGGGTTAAAAAATAAAACATGCTCTCCTAGAACTACGATTATACACTAATAGAACTTAAAAACTACATATTTACGGCGCTTGGCCCGTTTACTTCAACAATTGTCTATCGTAGAGATCAGAATCATCGTTACGCTTTCAGCTATCATAAAAAGAGAAGACTTAAAACTACATTTTATTTTATAAAAATCTCATAAAATCAACTTTATAAAGGAACAATATCATGAACACGATCATTTTACTTTGTAAAAGATATCTAAAATCCGTTATATTTAAAATAGTCTGCAATCTGTTCAGTAACGGTAAAAAGTACCTTCTAAAATATCAATATAAAGTGGCAACATCGAGATCATAATTATGCCTAAACTAATTTGTACTTGTAAATCACATGTTGCTAATTCAGTCTTGATCATTTACTCTCTAACATTTTGCTTTATTAAGATTTTTATCTTTTAACATTATACTGAAAATAATATTACTATGATCCCATAATGCATACAACCTTCCAATTTATTATTATTTTTACTCTTTTTTGTATTTTTCGTAAGTATTTTTTTATTTTTACCTACTAAAAGTTTTCTTTTATTAAGAAAAGTATGGCCACGTCTACCATTTGTCCTGGGATATTGTCGGAAACTGTGACGGGGACCCGACCAGCTTCCGGTCTACACCAGATCCAGTCGATCCTTGGTAAGCGCTCTGCTGGGCTTTCAGATCTAAAAAGGCCAATAAGCGAGTGACTTAAGAGAATGCCATTTAAACCAGAATTTGCACGTTTCAACAGGGGAAGCCAATAGCGCAGGTTATTAGAAAGTGTTCAGAATTAGCTTCTAGTCCTTGTATCAATCTATACTAATATTATAAGGACGTAAAGTTTGTGAGTTTGGGTGTTTGGGGTAATAACCGGTACTACTAATCCGATTTTGAAAATTCATTCACTGATAAAGTAGGGCCAATTTAATAGATCACATTTGACACTTCATCAAAATTTAACGTCACTTTGTAACGACGGGCATAAAATATTATAAATTACATAGGTATTTGTTTTATTAATGACAAAAGAAACAGACAGAACAAAGAAACTGACAGATGTCAAATGTGATCTATTAAATTGGCCCTACATTAGAAAGGTATAATAAATCACTGAGTCAATGATATTTTATACAGTAGATATGCCATTAGCGCACGAAAAGTGAAACAACGAAATTCACCCAAATTGGGTGAACTAGCAGTAAGTCACGAGACATAGTTATTATGTCTCTTGAGCCCGTTAATTTCACCAGCCACAGTGGCATATACACTAGAACCTGTATACACTGCTGTTTAGCGCCAGAATAACTGACACAGTGATACCTTACAGGGCCCTAATTCACTATGACCATTTTCAGATTCCAGCTCAAATCTTGTCAAAGTTATAAACAATGTTTTATGTAAAAAAAAATATAAACGACGGTTTGAGAGCTAGTATTTATAAATTCTTATCAATGTAACTTTATTTCAACGATATGAACGTGATTTATTGGACACAATTTGAGTTTGGAATCTGAAAATGGTCATAGAGATTTAGGGCCCTGGACTGTCCCTTGCAGAAGATACCACGGTGGTTTCAACCGGGCACCACATAAAATCCTATGTATTGTGTACCATCATGCTAACCTGCAATGAGCATCAGCATTTTCCTGCGTGCCCCGAACGCAGAGACGCCTATTTCAACCAAATCGGCTTCGTTGAGCGATGTGAATGTCGACATGTCTAACTCGTGCTTTTTGAACAAATCTGTTGGAGAGAAGAGAACATTGTAATTGTTGACATTTGCATGTTTTTTGAGATCTTTAATTCGATTCTCACTTTTGACTAGGTTTTACTGTTTTTACCCTTATGGTCTATTCGTCTGTCTGTCTGTCTGTCTGTCACACACCTATATATTTCAGTAACCACTGATGCTATCATTATGAAACTTGGAATAGTTATAGATCTTAATTACCCGACCCCATCGCAAATGAAAAAGAAACATTTTTTCTTTTACTTTTTTTTGTAATGGGGGTCGAAATGGGTCATCAAAATTTCAAAGTGAGACTACTATATTGAGAGGGGATATCATATGGAAGGGCTTAATTTGCACATCTCAAAACAGATTTTTATTTTGGTTTATGTCACGCAGTTTTTGGCTGATAATCAAAAATGTCAAAAAAATGCGTCCCCCCCCCCCTTATCTCCGAAGTTTGTGGAGGGAAAAACCTGAAATAATAATAATAATATCTTGGGACAATCTACACACGGTCATCCGATCCCAAACTAGGCAGAGCCTGTACTATGGAAACCAGACAACTGACACTAATACTTATATACTTTTTTTTTTGTAAATACATACTTAAATAGATAAACAACACCCAGACACTTGGCGGGAATCGAACCCACGACCCATCGTTTAGCAGGCAGGGTGTCTGACCACTAGACCAACGAGCCCGTCCACTAGAGCAACGAGCATAATGATGGGTAATACATATCTATCTATATTTTACAGGAAAAATTAAATGATCTTTCTATGTAGTACAATTTTTTAGTAATCCTAAAAAAACCTCGACAAACAAACTTAGTTATGCGGTTTTTTTGCTATCTGAGGTGTAAGACGACTAGTAAAATAACTTTAATACGTCCAATGATGGTATGGAACCCTCGGTGGGCGAGTCCGACTCGCACTTGACCGGTATTTTTTTTATATAGGATCTGTTTGAAGTACGGTGTTAAGGAAATGTGCCATGGTGAATTACCTTGCCGCCAATTAAAATATTAAATAAAATGATCGTCGATGTTGCCAGTGACGACATATGGAACTGAGATGTGGTCCCTAACTGCTGACCTTATAGAGAAGCTATGGAGAGTGCTATGCTCAGAGTTGCTTTCCGCGATAAAATCCGAAATGAGGATATTCGATATAAAGTTACCGATATTTGCAAGTTGAAATGGTAATGGCCAGGCAGGCCAAATCGCTAGAAGAACTGATAACCAATGGGGTCGACCGATAACCGATGGGAAAGAAAGATTCTCGGGTGGCGACCACGAACCGGAAGACGCAGGGTAAGCATGCCTACTACTGGATGCGCTGACGATTTGTGATTGTGCGGGTCGCAGTCATTAATAGCCAATTGTCGTTCATTGTGGTGTTTCTAAGGGTAGGCCGATATTCAGCAGTGATGATTATGAAGTTGATCCATAAAAGTAAATTCATTATCGAATCAAGATAACCAAGACTGCACGCAGTATGTCCTTTGGACTTGATACGTAACTCTTAAAACACTGGATACTGTATCGGTAACTATAATTTGTAAAGGTTTGGATTTTTCTTTTCAAAATTTCTTATTGTTAAAGAGGAGGTACTTTTAGAAAAAAAATGCAAGTTCCTTTAGAAAAATCTCATAAGCGAAATCGTAATAAAATCTAGTTATGACTTCGAATTAATAAGAAAAGTAAGAGAGGTGGTCCTTGCTAGCTAGAGATCAATAGGATTGAACAAAGTGTTTAGTTTTTGATATCAGATGGCCGTTGCTGTCTCAGGATGTACTCACCTATGTACTTGTGCAGTCCAACGTCGCGTAGGAAGGTGTACAGTTGTTGATACCGGCATGTCTTGTTGGCTGGGCTCTGGTTGCCTTGAGGACTTGGAGGGTCTATTATGTTTGGACGAACGAGGTTCGGACTGTTCCAACCTTTCTCGGGCTATAAGGGTAAATGGAAAGGCACACATATTATTTTCACAGACTGGTCTTATGGAAAGCAGTGAAGCATTCGATAATGGTAATAGAGGTAGCATCTTTAGCGCAGGAATTTTACTGTATCTAATTAGGTTTCGTGAAGTAATTAGGCTTCAAGTAGTTCTACAATTTACTACCAGATATGCTATTGCGTATCTTTAGCTACCCAAGTGACTATCAAGCTTCAGTTGTCCACCAAACTTTGATGTCAACTAAAAGTGTTTTAGTATTGGTTTAGTTTATGCATCCATGGTATTGGTATTTATTGTCATTGGTCACTCAAGTTAGGCAATACCGAATGAATAATTTGACAGTTATTTGATGGTCACTTGTTATAGTGATCATCACTTTAGTTGTCAAACGAGATACGTAATAGGGTTATATTAGATGGATATAACATGATGAGGCGGTAGAATGTAAGCGACTGGCGTGAGGAATAACCTAGAGCTCGGTCGCTTCACATCTTTACATCATACTGGATGAAGTTTCTTCTACAAATTTTAATTAATAAATAAGAAAGGTGGTGGTCACTGGCTTCTTGAATTACTCGATCGTTTTCTGTAGTCGGACGTTTAAATTGTTATGTGGTAATACGTACAGTATTGGTGGCGTCTGCGTTAGCATCGTTGAGATGCACATGTCCGGGCGAGGTGCGGCTGAAGTAGTACCCGGCCCATCGCGGCGTCGGCACGCGGTACCCACTACCTACTGCCTCCCGCATCGCCTGCGTATACAATTGGCATATATACAGATGGACAGAAGAAACAGTACAAAGCTCTGGGGGCTGCGGATACTACCATAAAGCTACTTGGGTAAAAGTGGAGAAAACACTGAATACTTAGATATAGCAAAGACAACCTAATATCGTTATCCCGTTCTCTGTGGTCCAAAGTCTCATTCTGATATCGGCAAGGTTTCCCTATTAGAAAGGGATTTCTGACTACAGAGAACAGCCTTTTTTAACCCCTACAGCGTCATGGACCCTACATGCTGTTTAATTATTTGTTGTTTAGTTAGTGGCCAATATGTCAGATTACGTTAAGCTGCGTACATTCCCGAATTTCGGGACATTCCCGAATTTTCTGATTAGCTGGAAACCCTATCTGTAATGCACACTCCAGTCCCGTCCCGCGCAGCTTCGCCCGCGTAATTTTCTAATATTTTGAGCAATGTTTTTAATTTTTTTCCGTAACAACCTTCTAATAAGTATAAGAAAACTTAAAAAAAGATGGATGAAATCGGTCAAGTTGCTCTTATGGCGTTGCCAAGGGAAATAGTGTCTCATTTTTATTGTATATGTAGTTATAGATAGAACCTAAACTTAGACAAAGATATAGCCCCAAAAGGAACCTTACCTTATTGGCTTCAGCTTTCATTTTCCTGTAGTCAGAGAGCGGAGACAGTTTGTTGAGCGTCTCCAAGGTTTTCTTTTCGCAGCCCACCGCGCGGCGTTCCGACAACGGCAAGTCGGATATTATATTTGCTAACTCTGTTTATCAACAATACAAAATATTATAAAGGGACGGTTTTGAACGCCTTAATAAATAAACAAATCTTCTGCAAACCTTTTTCTGTATTTTATTTAGAAGCAATTGCTATAAGCGCTCCTCTGGCTGTGACGCATTATCACAGACTAACTACCGCACTCACAGACGTCAATTAATGTTAATTTTCATTAATCCAGTCCTTGAAGTCGGATTATTTCGACACTCGAAGAAAATTAATACTTTGTAAGTCTGTTCTATTCTATTCTATTGATGGTGGCTATAAGATGGACCCGCAGAACGCACTTCGACTTAATCTGTTATAGCGAGCGTAGAGATATTGATTATCACTTACTCAATATTGGAACATACGTATAAACGACTCCGAGTCGAAATAATCAGACAAAAAAAGGCTTCATCATCATCAGCCGGAAGACGTCCACTGCTGAACATATGCCTCCCCCTTAGAACGCCACAATGAACAACAATTGGCTATTTGCATCCACCGGTTACCTGCGACGCGCACAATGTCGTCTGTCCACCTAGTGGGAGGCCTGCCTACGCTGCGTCTTCCGGTTCGTGGTCGCCACTCGAGAACCTTTCTTCCCCAACAGTTATCGGTTCTTCGAGCGATGTGGCCTGCCCATTGCCACTTCAACTTGCAGATCCTGAGAGCAATGTCGGTGACCTTGGTTCTTCGGCGAATCTCCACATTTCGGATTCTGTCGCGCAAAGAAACTCCGAGCATAGCTCTCTCCATGGCTCGTTGTGTGACTCTGAACTTCTCTAAAAGGCTTAGTTATAGGTAATCAACTAATCATGGATGAATAAACTAATATTCATCCGTGGTTATAATTAACACTAATATAATTGTCGTTTTAAGTGTGATAGTTAGTGACTTTTCCTGAAGGCAATTAGTTTATTTATCCATGGTGTTCGCTTTATAATTTAGTATGTAGGTAGAATATGCAACAGCTTGCCAGATAGTTTTCTCCGTACCCTCAAATACTCATATTTAACTGGTGTTGTACCCTTTGTCCCTTGCTCGAGTGTGTTGACCAGTATATTAAGTATCATCTATGGTGTTGACTGACCATTGCGTGGATCGGGCGTGTCCGCCGCGCCTTGATGGGTGAGGGCCTGTGCCTGTCTCCGAAGGGAATATAATGTCCCCGTGACGTTGTGAACGTTCCTAGTGGACAGAGCCTGCCATCCAGTGGAGAGGACTTCGCCTACACCACGTGCCGGTAATGTGCCACGCGTGGCATTGCCTTGACACCTTGTTTTCTGTTTCCCCTCTCGCAATTTTATTGAGTGTTTCCACCTTTTTTTTACGCCCGGCACACTTCCCCGTGACACATGGTAAGACCGAAGGCTTGAGCGATAGCCCAAGCCGAGGCCATGCATCCCTAAGGTTAAGCCCGTCTCTCCTCTGTCCTTTTGGCTGGAGTGCAAAAACGTCCGCCTCTGTCAAGTTGTTAGGGGCGTCAAGGCCAAAAGCGACATTCATTCCCAAAAAACCTATTAGGTAGGCACCTGGCAGCGTTACAATAAAGTCAACGTATGGTGTGTTACCTTGGTGCGATCGTTCAGCGTCGGAGGGCCCGGGGCTGTGCGTCTTACTGATGGGCGACACCGACGGAGACTCCACCACGTTACTGTTCTCGCCGCCTGCGCATAACGTCATTATACAACATTTATTTTATTTATTATATCGTTAATTTTATTTTTTGAAAGCTTTGAAATCTCCGATTGAACTGGACGTGGGGTTAAACTGCTCAATTTTAAGGCTTAGTTTGTAACATTGTTACAACAGATTTTTTAAAAAGAATTGAAAGAAAATACGATAAGCTCGCAGAATTTCTTGCTGGATCTTCGCAATGTAGCGTCCGCGTTACGATCAGGCGTTGGTTTGTTCACACTAATCCTGGGGTGGATTATAAGAAAAAAAAAATTGAGTGTCAAGAACGCAAAAAAACGCGAGTAGAAGACAATAAAGATATTATGACTCGACTTTAACTTTAACTGGCAGGTTTAAAAAAAATAACCCAATAATACCCACTTACCTTCCTGGTCGAAAGAGCCTTAATGGCTGATCTTAAAGTGGACCGAGGAGAGGTCAGGCGGAGAACGAGACGTTTTTAAATGCCCATCCGACGCATGCAACATCTTACTCTCCAGACATTTAAGTCGCATTTCCAAAGCCAATGAGGAACAAGTGCACAAAGTTTTTAACCCCGTAGGTATAGTTGCACTCACCAGACATGTTCTGCGCGTCGAGCGAGACGGAGCTGCCGGTGAAGTTGCTCTGGTAGCCGCTGCTAGGCTGAGTTCGGCGTCGTCTGTATCAATAACCCAGTATAGTTGCACTCACCAGACATGTTCTGCGCGTCGAGCGAGACGGAGCTGCCGGTGAAGTTGCTCTGGTAGCCGCTGCTAGGCTGAGTTCGGCGTCGTCTGTATCAATAACCCAGTATAGTTGCACTCACCAGACATGTTCTGCGCGTCGAGCGAGACGGAGCTGCCGGTGAAGTTGCTCTGGTAGCCGCTGCTAGGCTGAGTTCGGCGTCGTCTGTATCAATAACCCAGTATAGTTGCACTCACCAGACATGTTCTGCGCGTCGAGCGAGACGGAGCTGCCGGTGAAGTTGCTCTGGTAGCCGCTGCTAGGCTGAGTTCGGCGTCGTCTGTATCAATAACCCAGTATAGTTGCACTCACCAGACATGTTCTGCGCGTCGAGCGAGACGGAGCTGCCGGTGAAGTTGCTCTGGTAGCCGCTGCTAGGCTGAGTTCGGCGTCGTCTGTATCAATAACCCAGTATAGTTGCACTCACCAGACATGTTCTGCGCGTCGAGCGAGACGGAGCTGCCGGTGAAGTTGCTCTGGTAGCCGCTGCTAGGCTGAGTTCGGCGTCGTCTGTATCAATAACCCAGTATAGTTGCACTCACCAGACATGTTCTGCGCGTCGAGCGAGACGGAGCTGCCGGTGAAGTTGCTCTGGTAGCCGCTGCTAGGCTGAGTTCGGCGTCGTCTGTATCAATAACCCAGTATAGTTGCACTCACCAGACATGTTCTGCGCGTCGAGCGAGACGGAGCTGCCGGTGAAGTTGCTCTGGTAGCCGCTGCTAGGCTGAGTTCGGCGTCGTCTGTATCAATAACCCAGTATAGTTGCACTCACCAGACATGTTCTGCGCGTCGAGCGAGACGGAGCTGCCGGTGAAGTTGCTCTGGTAGCCGCTGCTAGGCTGAGTTCGGCGTCGTCTGTATCAATAACCCAGTATAGTTGCACTCACCAGACATGTTCTGCGCGTCGAGCGAGACGGAGCTGCCGGTGAAGTTGCTCTGGTAGCCGCTGCTAGGCTGAGTTCGGCGTCGTCTGTATCAATAACCCAGTATAGTTGCACTCACCAGACATGTTCTGCGCGTCGAGCGAGACGGAGCTGCCGGTGAAGTTGCTCTGGTAGCCGCTGCTAGGCTGAGTTCGGCGTCGTCTGTATCAATAACCCAGTATAGTTGCACTCACCAGACATGTTCTGCGCGTCGAGCGAGACGGAGCTGCCGGTGAAGTTGCTCTGGTAGCCGCTGCTAGGCTGAGTTCGGCGTCGTCTGTATCAATAACCCAGTATAGTTGCACTCACCAGACATGTTCTGCGCGTCGAGCGAGACGGAGCTGCCGGTGAAGTTGCTCTGGTAGCCGCTGCTAGGCTGAGTTCGGCGTCGTCTGTATCAATAACCCAGTATAGTTGCACTCACCAGACATGTTCTGCGCGTCGAGCGAGACGGAGCTGCCGGTGAAGTTGCTCTGGTAGCCGCTGCTAGGCTGAGTTCGGCGTCGTCTGTATCAATAACCCAGTATAGTTGCACTCACCAGACATGTTCTGCGCGTCGAGCGAGACGGAGCTGCCGGTGAAGTTGCTCTGGTAGCCGCTGCTAGGCTGAGTTCGGCGTCGTCTGTATCAATAACCCAGTATAGTTGCACTCACCAGACATGTTCTGCGCGTCGAGCGAGACGGAGCTGCCGGTGAAGTTGCTCTGGTAGCCGCTGCTAGGCTGAGTTCGGCGTCGTCTGTATCAATAACCCAGTATAGTTGCACTCACCAGACATGTTCTGCGCGTCGAGCGAGACGGAGCTGCCGGTGAAGTTGCTCTGGTAGCCGCTGCTAGGCTGAGTTCGGCGTCGTCTGTATCAATAACCCAGTATAGTTGCACTCACCAGACATGTTCTGCGCGTCGAGCGAGACGGAGCTGCCGGTGAAGTTGCTCTGGTAGCCGCTGCTAGGCTGAGTTCGGCGTCGTCTGTATCAATAACCCAGTATAGTTGCACTCACCAGACATGTTCTGCGCGTCGAGCGAGACGGAGCTGCCGGTGAAGTTGCTCTGGTAGCCGCTGCTAGGCTGAGTTCGGCGTCGTCTGTATCAATAACCCAGTATAGTTGCACTCACCAGACATGTTCTGCGCGTCGAGCGAGACGGAGCTGCCGGTGAAGTTGCTCTGGTAGCCGCTGCTAGGCTGAGTTCGGCGTCGTCTGTATCAATAACCCAGTATAGTTGCACTCACCAGACATGTTCTGCGCGTCGAGCGAGACGGAGCTGCCGGTGAAGTTGCTCTGGTAGCCGCTGCTAGGCTGAGTTCGGCGTCGTCTGTATCAATAACCCAGTATAGTTGCACTCACCAGACATGTTCTGCGCGTCGAGCGAGACGGAGCTGCCGGTGAAGTTGCTCTGGTAGCCGCTGCTAGGCTGAGTTCGGCGTCGTCTGTATCAATAACCCAGTATAGTTGCACTCACCAGACATGTTCTGCGCGTCGAGCGAGACGGAGCTGCCGGTGAAGTTGCTCTGGTAGCCGCTGCTCGCCTGCGAGCTCGAGTTCAGCAGTTGGCTCAGCGTTGTCTGCATATACAGGTACTGGCGTGTTAGCAACTTACAATTAATGGTAGCCGGGTAGGTGACTGATGTTTCCTTCGGAGTCGCTGGACGTTCGGAGTGTGGGTCCTTTGAACGTCCATTGAGTACGGCGGCGACTCCGAGGAGGACGGCGGCGGGGTTGCGACCCCCGTCCCTGTGAGTACCGTGATGGCACCCGGGGGACTACAATAAACGTCCCCCTGCGGCGGGCTCAAAGGCAAGGCACTGAGGGGCACCTGGTGTAGATCCCAACGGAGGCCCCAGGTTCGCCCCTCTTTATGTGCCGATGCGACAGCCGCGGGGGTTTTAGTGGGTAAGAATCCCACATACCCCGGTCGAGCCCCACAGCTCCCGGGGATCTTTGGAAGATTTCCCCCGCGTCAAAAAAAAAAAAAAAAAAGTGACGGATGTTTGGAGTCACTGGACATTTGGGGTGTGGCCTACACGTCCATCGAGTACGATTCTAACGGCGGCGGTGCTGCTACCCCCGTCCCTGTGAGCACTGTGACAGTAGCCGGGGGACTACAATGCGTCCCCCGGCGGTGAGCTCATAGGCAAGGCACTGAGGGGGTTTTAGTGCAGATCCCACCGGAGAGCCCAGGTCTATATTAGTGGGTATGAATCCCACTTACCACACTTGACCCCCCACAGGGTCCCGGGAATCTTGTAAAGCCTTTCCTCGCGCGAACAAAAAAAGTCGAAGACTGATTTTTTCAAGGTGGTAACTAGATGAAATATGTTTTTTATTGACTCAGCAATCATGACTTGAGTCTGGCGGTGAGCGATACGAATGCCTATAGACAGCTGTATGATGACTGCTACACTGCACTGCAGTCACCAGAGACATTAAATTATTCTCTTGAACCCGTTAAATATCACTAGCTACAGTGCCCTACATACCGGAACACAGCAATGTTTCTTTATACTTTGCTGCTTGGCAGCAGAATATCTAAAACCAATGTTTAACCTATACAAACAGATATATTTTTAAATTCAAACAAAATGACCTCCTTTCTCCTATTTTGCCGTCTCTGTAAACATATGGAGAAGTAAATGATAATTATGTAAAAGTAAGCCAATTTAACATAGCTGTAACAGCTCAGTGGGCGAGCGCTTGCCCTGGAAACGAGGTGCGCAGGTTCGATCCCCGGCTCGCACCTCTGATTTCTTTAATTAATCATGTGCGAATCGTCTTTGTGCGATTGTTACTAGCTTTCGGTGAAGGAAAACATCGTGAGGAAACCTGCATATCTGAGAAAGGCTAACTAGCTTTCTAATGACGTGTGAAGTCCACCAATCCGCACTTGGCCAGCGTGGTGGACTATGGCCTAAGCCCCTTCATCTTGAAGGGAGGCCCGTGCCCAGCAGTGGGACATAAATAAGGGCTGGTGTTAAGCCAATTTGTCTTACTATTTAGCGAGGAATCTAAGGCTAGCCAGACACTGTCCATAATATTGTCAATATTCCACAAGCCACCCGACTGTGTCACAGCGCCAGTTGCACACTTAAGTCACAGTGTATATGATTTACAGACTGTGCCTAATAAGTCGCACGGGTTGTAGAATATTAACATTATTATTGAAGGTATGCGGCTAGTCTAAGATATTTTTCTACTATTTTGGTTTATTACTCACGGGCCTGCCCTCTGGCATCTGTTGATATGGAGGCATCATCATGGGCTGTGGCATCCCAATCATCTCAGCACCGTTCGACATCGCTGCAATTGTTTCACAATTGACATTAATTCATCGAAGAGTATAAAATGAATACAATACATTATTAGAGGTTATTTAGCGACACATACTTTAGTAATCAAAATCAAAGAGATTATATGGGCCGAAGCCGCTAAATTAAAAATATCACCGTAGATATTTGGAAGTTAAAGTGGTAATGGGCAGGCCACATCGCTCGAAGAACCGATAACCATTGGGTAAGAAAGGTTCTCGAGTGGCGACTACGAACCGGAAGACGCAGCGTTGGCAGGCCTCCCACTAGGTGGACAGACGACATTGCCACTGAGTTTCTTGCCGGTTCTTCTCAGTGGGGGCGCGTTGTGAGCCGGTGGTAAACTCAGCCCTCTCTTAAGCGGCAGCCCAAGCCGAGGCCGTGCCTCCCTGAGGTGCTCTTGAGCTCGTCGCTACTGCCGTTAAGGCTAGAGTGCTAGGTATAAGCGCTCGCCTCCTATTGTCCGGTGAAGCTGTAATGGCAATCTGCGGCCATTTTGTGCGATTCTCAGGCAACCGGTGGAAGCAAATAGCCAATTGATCGTTCATTATGGCGTTCCAAGTGGGAGGCATAGGCCTCCAACTATGTTGATAAATGATCGCTGAACCAGTTTACCCCAACGATCATCGGTTCTGCAGCAAATATTGACCAGGCCATTGGCACTTCAGCTAGCTAATCCTTTGAGCTATGTCATACACACCGGGTCTCTGGAGAATTACTTTATTTCGTATTTGATCCCTTACTGACTTGTAATAAAAAAAACTTGACTTACGGTTCCACGACCCGCCGTTATTCTTATACATCACAGAATTATGCTTCGGTACGCCATTAGGGTAGTGGAACGGCCCATTTCTTGGCTGCGGAGACGGCACCAACCAGGTCGTTTGTGGAAACACCGGCGGAGTTAAAGCAACGGGCGACAAAGGGCTCGGATACCCTCCCGGCGTTGGTGGGTTGTGGCCAAACATTGGACTACCAATGTTGGCGAAGTTGGCCATATCTGACAACTGCACGTTGTACGGGGAGCACGGGGAGTTGGTCATGTTGGTCTGTGTTGGGGAGAATGGGTTGTATACGCCGAAGTTTGGCATGGCGTTCACGATCGCGGGTATGTTGTAGGACTCCGGTATTTCGGCGGTTATCACCGGTTCTTTGTCGCCCAGGAGCTCGCGGCGGGCTTCGTAGATATCGCCTGTGAACAGATACAATAAAAATTAATTATAATTACGTATACCAGTGTACCTGATTTCCGGCAGTCATCTCCTCCCATTAAGCGTCGTTAGACTTATAGTACCTGTCTCCTATACTGCGATCCCCAAGCCGCCTGCCAAGCGTGGGGATATTATAATCATAATGTTTATTAAGTGCCACAAAACTTAGTCTTACAAGTAATTTACAGAAACCGAAACACTTAAATAATTATTACTTACAGACATATGTATTGGTTTAACAGCGGCTACTGCACTAGACTCTAGGTCTGTATCGCAGCCACCAAAAAACAATTACATGAGATAATAAAATTGGCGACATGTTCAATGCGCAGAAAATATACACACTTTACTCAGTACCTTACATGTGTATGAGTGTGTGGGTGTGCAATAGTGTGAATGATTATGACAACCCTTCCCTTCTAATGGGGAGGCCTTTGTTTAGCAATGGACGCCTTTTGGCTGATGACGATGATGAATGCCCTTGTAGTGTATAGTCACCCTACCAATTGTTGACAGTATATAAGCTATGTAACGTCCGACAGAATTCAGTAATAAATTCATATCAGAACCTACAAGTATTTCTTAATTCGTCGCCCAACAACTCTCTTGCCACTGCACCCTTCATACCGGCAGAGCAAAAACCTTGCTCTATGGTGATATCTTTTTTCTGGAAACCTTCCAAAGGTACCCGGTCCCGAGACTTTAGGACTTTTACCCACTAAATTCTCTCCGGGGGCCTTTATCGACGCCGTGGAGAGACTCTGGACTCTCTTTTCGGACCTGGCCACAGTGACTCCAGCGCCAGATACTCGTTAGAACACATCCAGGGGGAGTTGCGCTCTCCTTCTCTTAGTAGGAACCCACAGAGAACCCACACTCTGTGAATCCACGAGCCCCCTTTAAGGGAGGGGTAACTCGTTACATTTCTATGGGGCCCCTGACCATGCGGCCGACGGTGGTACCTACCTGGACGGCAACTACACAAGAGGCTTTTTTTGTCGCGGGGAAACCTTCAAACGGGCCCCGGGACCTGTGGGTCTGGACCAGGGTATGTGGGATTCTTACCCACTAAAACCCCCGCGGCTGTCGCATCGGCAAATGGGAGGGGGAACCTGGAGGAACCTCTCAATACCTATCTTGCCTTTGAGCCCGCCACCGGAGGGCGCATTGTAGCTCCCCTAACACAGTGCTCACGGGGACGGAGAACGCAATCCCGCCCCCGTCTTCCACCTCCTTCGAGGAGAACTGACGATACGTACCTCTTGGTAAAAAGACAATGATTTTTGAAGAAAAAAAATATTCTTTTTGGTCTCGATTAGGTAGTTATTGAATGCATGTTTAGTACTGACTGGCGCATCTCTCGATGCCCTTGATGACGACAGAGGTGATCCCCTGCTTGGGCTTGCGTCGCACGTTGATGTACACGTTGTACTTCTGCGTCAGCTTGGCGGCCGCCTCGTTCTCGATGCGGCACGCCTCGTCCAGCACGTCGAATATCACCACCAGCGGCAAGCTGCCCTGTATTTATAAAGTGTGTTAAAAAACCTGTGTCCGATCGACCCCCTGAGTACGGTTCATCATCACCAGTAACCAAAATACGTCCACTACTGAACAAAAGGTAGGCCTTAAGAAGGGAGGGGGTCTCTTCCCCATGCCTGGCAGGCGGCTTGGGGATCGCAGTATATGTGGAAGATAAATCCAAAAGAAAAACGCTGCTGCCCGTCTTCCTGTTCTCGCTTAGTCGCCTCTTACGACACCCAACGAGAGGAGATGGGGGATGCAATTCTAACCCGGACGGGGAAATGTTATACGTATGTATTTTCTTATTTATATACTACCAAGGTGGCAAGCAAGAGTGCGACCCGCCTGTGGTAAGCAGTCACCGCAGCCTATAGACGCTAGCAACCATCGATATAATAAGATTATATCGCTGCCAGATGAATCACTAGCGCGTTGCCAACCCTTAAGACATTAAATATTAAGTCTGTGTGTTCGATAATTTCACCAGCTACAGTGCCCTTCACACCGGAACACAGCAATGCTTACACACTGCTGCTTGACGGCAGAATATCTGACACTGCGGTGGTATCTAACTTGCACAAGGAACCTACCAGCTATTAAGTAAGTAATTATCAGCAATACAAATCCGATCTTGTATTTTCGGTAGAAACTAGTGAAAAAAAAGAAGAGATACCTATTCAACAAAGAGTTACAGATTCTCATTTTTCGTAATGCGTAAATTTTGCATACTTATAGATTGTTGAAAAATAAGGATGCGTCTTTTTTTTTCGCTGGCAGTAAGAAGTAATATGTTGATTCGTAGGTTTGCTAAGTGTACTAGACAGGTTAAAATAACAATTTTCAGGGCATACTGCCAGACATTTGACACTTGTAGCTTATGGATCAACTATACGCAAAAAGCTTACAGCGCCTTACGGGTCCATTATAACAACGCGTTCAGGGCACTGCTGGGGCTGCCGCGATATTGTAGTGTGTCCGGGATGTTTGCGGAGGAGCGCGTAAACGACTTACTTTCACGCCATAATGCGGAAACGAGTCGCGTCACTAATGCGGAGAGTTCGCGGTAGCAACAACAGCCTCCTGAACGTAATCGCAGAGGGAATGGAGGGGCCATTCTTAAAACACTGGACCCTAACACATGTGTCGCCGAACGTGAAGTATAGAAAATAAGTTAATGTTGTGTTGTGTGTACCTAATTGTCAAATATTGTTTACTGTCTAAGATGTATGTGTAGTAAAAAAAAAAACCTAAATCTATGGGTATTGTTCTTGTGTAGTCCTTGCTTTTGTTTTGTTTTGTTTTATTTTCGTTTGTTTTGTGTCAATGTACTTACTAACAGTAGAATTTAAGATTTATGTTACTAACAAAATACGGAATTATCCGAAATAAATAATTAATTGAATTGAATTTTCTTGGTTTTACCCACCTCGGCAGCCCCTCGGATTTTTTTGAACCGGGGCAGAAACTTGATAGTGGCGCACCTCCCTTCAGCGTTTGAGAAACTACTTAAAAATACTCAAATTTCAAATAGTCATCACTTGTGGTGTGGGGCTGTGTGGCTTCTTTTTCCTACAAGTCGAAGGTGAGCCAACCAGGCTTCCGTATGCTAGGCGCTTTGTGGAGCGAGTTGTCGGAGACATTATAGCCCCCCGGGATCCTGACACAATGCTCACGGGGACGGGGGTCGAAACCCCGCTGATGACCCCCGGAGGCCTATGTTTAGCAGCTGGACATCTTCCGGCTGATGACAAATCACTATAGCTTATTACTGTTCATATCCAACTCACCACTAACTGCTGCCTAGCCGCGTAAACGTCTTTAATATTCCCCGTAATGGTGACACAACTCTTCCTTATAACGGGTATGTTAGGGTCGTCTGCGTCCGGGAACATGATCTGCGTGTTGGTTCCCTTCATGATGACCTTGAGTTGTTCGGCGGCCCGTCCCACCACCACCGGGTGGTGCATTGGTGATATTTCCAAAGACATCAGCACTTTGGTCTGGCTCTGTTGGGAGTTTGAAGCTTTGGTTTTTATTTTGTTTGGTACAACAAACGATTACATAAGGATAATCGTCAGCATCATCATCATCATCAGCCGGAAGACGTCCACTGCTGAACATAGGCCTCCCCCTTAGAACGCCACAATGAACGACAATTGGCTATTTGCATCCACCGGTTACCTGCGACGCGCACAATGTCGTCTGTCCACCTAGTGGGAGGCTTGCCTACGCTGCGTCTTAAGCTCGTGGTCGCTACTCGAGAACCTTGCTTCCCCATCGGTTATCGGTTCTTTGAGCGATATGGCCTGCCCATTGTCAGTTCAACTTGCAGATTTTGAGATCTATGTCGGTGACCTTAGTTATTTGGCGAATCTCCACATTTCAGATACTATCGCGCCAAGAAACTCCGAGCATAGCTCCCTCCATTGCTCGTTGTGTGACTGACTGAGCTTCTCTATGAATAATGTTAATGGATAATTATGCAACTTGCACCACTATCCACAGAATAAACTAAATTAAAGATCAGAGTTAGACTTATACAGAATTATGTTTTATTTTGTAATAAAAAGAAAATGAGTACTCACGGCATGCGGGCCACACATGTACTTCATGAGCAAGTTGGTGGCCTCCATGGTTGCTTGGACTTCCCATTGGACGCCCTTCACCACCAGCAGATTCGCGTGCAGCTTCGGACGGTTACGCAGCATCACCTGTGTGTAGGTAGGTAATGGACTCATAAGTATGTGCTAAAAAGCTTATTAGTGACTGATTAATCATCATCAGCAGCCGAACCGTCCACTGCTGAACAAAGGCCTCTCCCTTAGAAGGGAGGGGTTGGCATAATCCCCACGCTTGGCAGGCGGCTTGGGGATCGCAGTATAGGTGGTAGGTAATCCAATAAAAAGACGCTGCTGTCCGTCTTCTTGTTTTCCCTTAGTCGCCTTTTACGGACACCCAACGGGAGGAGATGGGTGGCTGCTATTCTTTCCCGGACATGGGGAATTGAGGACCGACGGGACCAATTTACAAAGCCTTCTACACAGGCGCAGAATAGCCGATCGGAGCGAAGGAATGGAATCAATTGTCCGCGTCGGTATTTCTATCAGACTACGTACGTAGTACGTAGATATCAAAACTAGAGTAATTTTACTAAGCCACGTAATGTCTGATCTTAAGCGACACATAGTGATTGACTGTCTTAAAAATATGGTACCTACGTTAGTGTAATCCAGGTCATTTAATTTTTCAAAGTATCTATATATATCTACTAGCTGACCCGCGCAGCTCCACCCGCGCTTTTATTACATTTTGCTCCCCTTTTCACCCTCCTCCCTTGATTTATTTCTCTCTCTCTCTCTATTATCCCCTCAAGCCCATGTGGTTCCAAAAGGAACAATGCGCGTTTTCTTTTAGGACCCAGCCGGGATTGAAGCCTTATAAGAAAAATGTAATTCTATGCTCTTTCTCTCCTCTCTCTTTCCCCCACCCGCATCGGTCCCCGTCACATTCCCCCTCTTCCTCTCCCCGTTGTCCCCTCTCTGAACCCTATCCCCCCCCATCTCTCTCTCCCAACTTGCTCCATCTCACATGATCTAGTTTGGACTCGCTTGGGATTTACAGATTTTAACTTTTCAAAGATATAATGTCATATCGCTATCAGCAACGTACTTAGAACAATACGGAAATCTAATGAAAATGTCCTGGGTGTACCGGACCGGCTTACCCCTTACAAAAATTGACCCTTCGCCACTGCCATATCTTATTCAAACTATATGTCTGCTCAGTCCCTATTGTATATAGCGTAATAATACATATCTTAATGATTAACTGATCAGTCTATAATTACCCTATTCTCATACAAAAGAAATTACGTGGTAATATGTGCAAGTAATGTTTCACTGCTCAGCCCCTATGATGTTTTATATACCAATTTATACCTTGACTTCTACACAACACATCAGTGAAAGTCCTATCAAAATCCATCCACGGGTTTTCAAATGATACCTGGACAAACAGAACGACAGACAGACAGACAGACAGACAGACAGACAATAATTCCAAAAAAAATTGTTTTGGCCTCTATGTCGATAGTATAGTATCCCCAGTAATCCCCACATAGAAATTTTGGAAAAATATTCAATGTACAGAAAAAGTGCTCTTTGAGTTTTATTATAGTAATAGATACTTATAATAAAACTGTAACAGGTCCAATTCAAGAAGATATTTTGAAAATTATGTTGGAGGGCATTCTATAATCGATACTAAAGCCAAATTATTTTTTTTGTCTGTCTGTCTGTCTGTCTGTCTGTCTGTCTGTCCGTCTGTATCTCGGCTGAGCATCACGCCGAAACTACTGGATGGATTGAAACGAAACTTGGCATGATTTGAGTTAATACTCCGAGGTAGGACATAGGATACTTTTTATCCCGACATTCGGCACGGTTCCCTTGGGAGAGGGGACTAGAGTCAAAATGTGTACTTGGTTATACGCTTGCTCCGATTTTAACAATTTTTCATTATAATTATAATAAATATTTGTAAGGGAACACTCATAGACAGTTGTTAACAATGCTTGGAAATCGATCAGGTTAAGCAACGTTAGGTAAGGTCATTAAATAGATGGGTGACCGTTTAACGCCATTTGAACTAAACGTCTCCGTGCTTCGGAGGGCAAGTACAAAGTAGGTCCAAGTTTTTAACCGACTTTAAAAAAGGAGGTTTTGTAATTGTTGTTATGCGAATGTATATTATTGAAAGTTTAGTTCACGTAAACACTGCGCGGGCGGAGCTGCGTGGGTCAGCTAGTTTTGTAATAAAATTAGCTGTTATGACTCCTGAGCCGGGTGATTTCAACAACTACAGTGTCGTTCATATCGGAACTGTTGTCTTCAAATGTAGAGTGAATAGATTCTAACAAGGTTAATATACACTGCAATCAGTGCCATCACCCACACCGCCTGCAACGGGTGGTATTGCACCCAAACACCATCTAGCTAATACTAGTAACTAAATAAAATTGTGTAGGCGCATAGCAGCACAAGATATCTCATTTCAGTAATTTTTGGTGGTCGTAGCTACCGGCCACAGGAGATCAGAAACCTTTGGAGGTTTAAAAGTCAAAGTCAAAAATATTTATTTCCAATAGGCTTAACACTTTTGAACGGTCAATTTTTAAAAAGCTACCACCGGATCACAACGCGGCCTCAACTGAGAAGATCCGGCAAGAAACTCAATTTATTCCCCGACGGTAAAAAATATAAACCAAAAAAAGAAAAGGTAATTCCAAACAGACATGCCTGATAGCAGATTTACTACATTTTGTCTAGCCTTAGTCCAGGCTACCAGAATTTAGTTATCTAGTTTTTATATTATTAGTATCGTCGTAAGCCGGTCAAAGTATTTCAGTACTTCATCAGCAACCGAAAAACGTCCACAGCTGAACAAAGGCCTCCCCCTTTGAATCGAGGGGGGGGGGGGGGGGGGTTTCCATAATCCCCACACTTGGCAGGCGTCTTAGGGTAAGTGGTAGATAATCAATAGAAAGTTGCTGCTGCCCGTCTTAATGTTTTCCTTTAGTCGGCTCTTACGGGCACCCAGCGGGAGGAGATGGGAGGGTGCCATTCTTACCCGGCCACCCCACGGGTAATTCAGTTTTTCAAACTCAAACTCAAAAATCTTTATTTCAAATAGGCTTTACGCTTTTGAATCGTCATTTTTTAAAAGCTACCACCGGATCACAACGCGGCCTCAACTGAGAAGATCCGGCAAGAAACTCAGCGGGCTTGTCATTTTTTCACTTCACTTCACTTCAGTTTACTTACCTGTACATTATACTGTTCCTGTATCTTCTGCACGTACGGCGAAGATATGTCTGGCAGTGGCTGGGACGTCGGTACGATGGGAAGCTCAAAGCAGAATACCAACGGAGTCAGCGCCTGGACATGACAAGTTGGGCATCATCATCACCAGCCGGAAGACGTCCACAGCTGAACATAGGCGTCCTTCGAAGGCCACAATGTAAGACAATTGGTTATTTGCATCCACCGGTTACCTGCGACGTGTACAATGTCGTCTGTCCACCTAGTGGGAGGCCTGCCAACGCGGAGTTTACCGGCTGGTCGTTGCAACTCGAGAACCTATCAGTTATCGATTCTTCGACCAAGATGTGGCAGGAGGCCTGCATACGCTGCGTCTTCTGGTTCGTGGTCGCCACTCGAGAACCTTTCTTT
Organism: Furcula furcula; assembly: GCA_911728495.1. Taxonomy (NCBI): domain Eukaryota; kingdom Metazoa; phylum Arthropoda; class Insecta; order Lepidoptera; family Notodontidae; genus Furcula; species Furcula furcula. Next base: position 20,529,949 of record OU452259.1, on the reverse strand, counting down.
CTTATCGATTATCGGTTCTTCGAGAAATGTGGCTTGCAAGTGCTTAGTTTCTCAATAATATATTATATATGGCCGTTGGGAACATTTCATACCAACAAAAACTGTTTCTCGCTTCCTTCGAATGCCACCTTTATTATATTTAGTAAATATAGTTTTCAGTTTATTTTAATTATGTACCCCAACCCTTATTTATGTCCCACTGGGGGCATTGGGCACGGGCCTCCTTTCAAAATGAAGGGGCTTAGGGTATAGTCCACCACGCTGGACATGTGCGGGTTGGCGGACTTCACACGTCATTCGAAAGCTAGATAGGCTTTCTCAGACATGCAAGTTTCGTCACAATGTTTTAATTCACCGAATGCTAGTAACAATCGCACAAACACGATTCGCACATGATTAATTAAAGAAACCAGAGGTGCGAGCCGGGGTACGAACCTGCGCACCTTGTTTCCAAAGGCAACCGCTCGCCCACTGAGCTGTTACTGCTCCATGCTGTTTCAATATATATTTTGTGTATTTAATGACGAATATAATAAATGTGGCGAAAGTATAATAATAATATCTTGGGACAATCCACACACGGTCATCTGATCCCAAACTAGGCAGAACCTGTACTATGGAAACCAGACAACTGATACTAATACTTATATAATTTTTTTTGGTAAATACATACTTAAATAGATAAATAACACCCAGACACTTGGTGGAAATCGAACCCACGACCCGTCGGTTAGCGGACAGGGTGTCTAACCACTAAACCAACGGGCCCGTCAAGACGTTGCAAGTGATGCATGGCTCTATAGCTTTATATTTAATCTTTTTGTCTCTCACAGATTAGAGACATCAATTATCCAATAATCTATCTAATAATTATATCCTCGATATTATTTAGATTTTAAAAGATACAATTAACGCTAATTGACTTTTGTGAGTGCGGCAGTTAGTGCTTTATGCACGTATCAAAACCGAATGACTTATCAGTGATAAGTTTTTGGCAGAGTCCATTCATCATCATCACCATTAGCAGCCAATAGACGTCCACTGCTGAACAAAGGTCTCCCCCTTAGAAGGGAGGACTTGCCATAATCCCCACGCTTGGCAGGCGGCTTGGGGATCGCAGTATAGGTGGAAGATAAATCCAAAAGAAAGACGCTGCTGCCCGTCTTCCTGTTCTCGCTTAGTCGCCTCTTACGACACCCAACGAGAGGAGATGGGGGATGCAATTCTAACCCGGTACCCCACTGGAGTCCTTTACTTCTTACTAATATTTTGACTAACTACGATTATTTGTATTCAAAAATTGCAAACAGTTGGCAATTAATGATTGCGTGACGTTATTTTTAGATGCTATCGATAATGATTTTAATAATATTTTGACGATTAACGAATGGTTTACGTCAGTCGATTTGTTCACAAAATATTAAAAGCATTGCGCAATAAGTGATGTAAAAACATATTCCGTCGATTGAAATACTTATACAGAATAATATAAGAATATAACTTATATAATTGACAGTTATGCATTTCAAACAAAGAACCAACTATAAAGACACATACACAGCACACACACACACACACACACACACACGCGCGCGCACACATATACAACCACACACACACCCCTAACACACATATAAACCTACAACATACACTTACAACATACTATCTCATTTAGCATTATATAATTAGTTTCTCTTATTTAGTTAAAAATATTTTGTAGCATTTAATTTTTCGTCTCATGATACAAAATGTGTTATATTTGTTAGAATAAGTTCTGAAGGAGGGCGCCGATGCCTGTAACACAGTTTTAAACTAGCACAGGCATTGACGTACAGTTTGTAAGTTTAAACGCATTTTTTGTGAAAATAAAAATTAATTTATTTATTTATTTAAAGAAGAATGATGAATGATAAAGAATGATAAAGAATGAATGTATGTATGAGTTATTTACTCAAGAACTAAAAACCAAATTTATTATGTACATTTTTACACTATTTAAAAAACTATGGTATGGACACATTACATGGAAGCATTAAAATCGGTCCATTCGTTTACGGGCTACGATACCACAGACGGGCATAGAAGGCAAACTCATAACATCCTCCCTTTTGCGTTGGGGGCTAAAAAGGTTACGGCGTTGATAAATGCTGACATGTATTTTTTTATATTCTGTGACAATCCACACATGGTCATCTAATCCCAAATTAGGTTAAGCCTATACTATGTTAGCCTGACAACTTAACATAAGTATATTTTTTAGCTTTATCAGTCATGCAGATTTCCTCACGATGTTTTCCGTCACCGAAAGCTAGTAACAATCGCACAAAGACGATTCGCACATGATTCATTGAAGAAATCAGAGGTGCGAGCCGGGGTTCGAACCTGCGCACCTTGTTTCCAAGGCAAGCGCTCGCCCATTGAGTTGTTACCACTAATGGAAGTTTAAGTGTTGGGTTCGAAAATAATATTTTACGCTACGGGACCACTTAGTAAATATTTTGGTCTCACCCTGACGCGAGCTCTGGCTCTTTCCACGCGCTCCATGTCCCCAGCGATGGACACCTGGTTGCTTTTCTCCACCGTGCTGGTGCGGTTCGAGTCCGGGAAGTGAATGTGGCAACCGGTCTCTTCCATCACGCGCTTTATCGTTAAGCCACCCTGGAAACATATTTTTTTTATATTGGTTTCTTTTTTACGTAAAGACGCCATAAAAGTTTTGGCCCTAGATGTTCGTAGAGTACGGCGGCGATTCTGAAGATGGCGACGGGGTTGCGACCCCCATGCCCGTGAAGCACGGGACAGTTACCCGGGGGCTATAATGCGCCCCGGGCGGCAGGCTGAAAAGCAATGGCTTGCAAGATAGGTAATCCCTACCTGGTGCAGTCCTGGTCCTGTCGCATCGGCACATGAGAGGGGGCCCCGCGGGCTCTCCGGTGGGATCTGCACCAGGAGCCCCTTAGTGCCTTGCCTTTGAGCCCGCCACTGCCCCCCCCCCCCGGGAAACAGACACGGTGCTCATGGGGACGGGGGTCGCAACCCCGCCGCCATTCTCCTCGGAGTCGCCGCTGTACTCGATGACCCCCGGAGGCCTGTGTTCAGCAAGCAGCTTAATGGTCGTCCTGGGGCCCACACTCCGAACGTCCAGCGACGCCGAAGGGCGAGAACAAACCGTAGCTGGTGAAATTATCGGGCACAAGACACCAAATAGTGTCACTTACCATCAGGCGAACGTCTGGCTTCTCTTGTCTCTAGATTGATTAAAAAAACCTGGTGCTCTCTTCGCTCTGTTTAGCTAATGTACGCGATATTTCGCCTACTCAAGATTTAGTTTGCCTTTTTCGAATGAGTACGCGATATGTCGTGTTCTCGAGATCTAGTTTGCGTGTCCAATAACATGTCAAAACTGACCTTCCCAATGATGTGCGAGTGGTCCGTGTAACTGACATCAATCTTCATCGTAACACGGTTATTCTGGAACAACATCAACTCGATATAATTGCGCATGATTGGACAAATCATGTCTAATGGGCGAACTGGCATGATTAAGATTTACAATCATCAGAGCCTGTACTATCACCTCTAATAGCAATATTATTTCCACCTTACTTTCTCGATAGAAAGTGACAGAGTTATAGACTAGGTATATTGATGTCTCTACCTCATGACAAGTAAGATGATAACAATCTGCTAATAGAGGTGGGCCCAGGACTTTTTTTTCCAATGGCAACATCATGTGGGTTCTTAACTACACCAACGTTTCTGTATTGTACGTTGTAGAGCCATTTACCGTAAACATTGTGTGCATAGAGTCCCTTGAGAAATAAGGTTTGGTAACTCTTAGTTAGTAGGGAAGCATCTTTGTATCACCTCGGAAGATTAATAATTGTCATAATAAATATGGTATGTTCTTACTACATAAACGTACAAACCTAGTAAGTATACTAAACATCGTTTTGATAGACTTCAATTAAAAAAATATGTATGTCGCGGTCCCACGACCTGTTTACCAGACAGGACACGACCGACGTTGCAAGTGTTGCAACGCCTGGCGCAGCCCGTGCTATGCGTTCCCACGGCGAGACGCGGCCTAGAGCGGCCTGTCGGCCGCTAACGACCCGTTTACCCGACAGGCCACGACGCCTGACGAAATTAATGAATGAATAGCGACGGTGGGCGGTCGGACTCATGCGCTTTCACTGGCCTCAACAGGCGCACACGCGCCACGCCGCACAGCTCCTCGAAACTTACCAACTCCCGATGGATCAGATAGGCGATGGGTCCCACGGCATATCGGCCCGTGGGACCGCGCCATTATGCGGCACCGAATGTGGGTTGTGCCTTATCATCATCACCAGCCGAAACACATACGTCCACTGCCGAACAAAGGTCTTCTCCTTAGATGGGAGGTAATGCCACAATCCCTACGCATGGCAGGCGTCTTGGGGATCGCTGTATAGTTGGTAGGTAATCCAATAGTAAGACGTTGCTGTTCGTCTTCTTATTTTCCTTTAGTCGCCTCTTACGGATAACGGGAGGAGATGGGAGGATGCTATTCTTACCTGGAGACCCCTCGCACGGGTGGTGCCTTATTACTAACTTATTAACTTATTTAGATGCGTAGGTAATTAGAATTGGTTCTACCCTTAGACTAGGTATATGTAAAGAAAAACATACTAAACTACATACCCTGGTATCCAATAACTGTATTATCTTCTCCCGAGCGAGCTTAACATCGTCAAGTCGACCAGCGACTCTCACATGCGGGTCTAAAATTAACACCACAATCACATAACAAAATCTATAAAATCCGTACTTTCAAAAATCATTGCTTCGTTGCACTTACCGTTTAAAAAATCTATAAATTTATTATTTCGAATTTTCCTAATTACATCATAAACCAAATCATCACAATTATCGTTAAATATCATGGTTTTCAATACGCACTTCATTCATATAATTTTAAAAACATTAATTGATCGTAAATAAATGTTAATTCATAACGGACACGCGCACGAATAAAGTAAAAATCACAAAATTTTGAACATCGCCAGACTGGCGCCCCTGCGCTAGTCTTATTGGCGCCATGCATACCGCCGAATACCGCGAAATAATACTAGATGCGTTCGTTAGCACGTGTACCGTTTATTTTTTAAAAATTCAAAAATAAAATGCGTTCATGTAATTTAAAAAAAATTGTAATTATTTTTTATTTTTATTTATTATACACTGCTGCAATTTTAAAATAGCTCTAACTAAACTTTTTAGGCACTAAAAATATTTACAAACACATTTTTGGAAAATCAATGAAAAATAAATTAACAAAAAAAATATATATTGTCTTTATTTCCTTACCTTTCTTAGAACGAGCACCAATTTTAAGGCGAGCAGGCCAACTTATTAAAGTATTAGTTTCATTCATGATCTGAAGAAATAAACAGCTTTAGAAATAAAACCCCGAAATCAACGATTATTCTGATTAATTAAAAATAATTTATTACGAACCCGATTGAAGAATGTGTTAGCAGAATGTGACTCGTCCAAGTTGTCTGTGAAAATTACTAAGTTTAGAATTTATGAAAGTGGTAGCGACAGACCTGTGGTTTTAGGGCTTAAAAATTATAAAGTTCATAGAAAGTATTGGCTCACCAGCCAGCATTGCTTCCAAACGACGTCTATCAACGCGAAATCTTTCTTGGTATACATCTTCACTATTTAACCCAAGGATTACTGCTAATTTTTGTATATCTTCTGCTGACGTCACCGAGTTACTAGTACCACTTTCTGATGCCTGCAATTAACGCCATTCATCATTATCATATAAAATACACCCAATCATTTTTGCAGACAATTTTCCAATCTTAGCTTTTCTTAAAATTGAAAAGTGTTGTTACCTATCTTATTTCATTATATTTTCCTCACGCAAATAATAACTAATACATAGGAACCCCAGTTTTCAATATGGCGGGTATACATTAACAATTATATCACATTGATGAGTTTTCCGAATTCAAATTTGTTTGGGAAATCTAGTAAATAATGTACTTACTTCACTTAGGGTGTCTCTATCCGAACTAGTTTTGAACTCCGATAAATGCGTTTTCACCGTTAACAGGTTCGTTGAAGCCATGACGATTTACAAGAATGTGAATATAATAATAGTATTATAGTCAATTATTACTAATCAATCATCAATAAATAAATAAAATAAATAATTTCATGTACATAATTATTAAAAACTTAATAAATTACAATGATTATACCAGAACAACTTCGCGTAATGATTGACCGGACTCGAGTAAGGGGTAATATTTCGTTGAGGAATATGACAAATCAATGTAGAAAAATGAGGGTAGTTTAACCTATCAATTAATCTAGTTTGCACCTTCAACGCAGATAAATTTATACATAATATGTACACACTAATGTTATGTTACTTGATGTAATGCAGGCCTTACACGATATAATAAAAAACTTAAATATTTGACGGGCCTGTTGGTCTAGTGGTTAGACACCCTAATAGGCCGTGGGTTCGATTCACACCAAGTTTCTAGGTGTTATTTATCTATTTAAGTATGTATTAACAAATTAGATCAGATGGCCGTGTGTAGATTGTCTCAAAATATTATTATTTTTATATTTTTTTATTTACTCACGGGTTAACCCGGTTTTTTATAGGCTTGCGTGAGGATGGATCCAACTTGTAGAGACCCGTTTTAAGAAGTGAAGTGTTTAAAAAAACCTACTGGGATCAACTGCCCTGCCACAGCTATAAAATTACAGCAGTTGATTGATGTTAAAAGAATATTTAATTACTAGGTTTCTTCGTTACGATTGAGTTGAGCATTTGGTGGACTGGTTGGTGCTGTCAACTTGCCATAATTTTATTATAAATTATTTTTCGCCAAGTGGTGACTTACCACCTACTAAATGGGCTCCCTAAATGATCGTCAGCGGACTACAGAGAGCAACACCGGTGTGAGTGGCTCAGGGGTGTCGAGAGGTGTGCTGCGCTTTCTCCGAAGTTACTCGCGTCTTTATGACTAAAATTTTGCCACCCCTGAAGCACAGCTCTAACAGCTCCTCTCTGGACGGTCAATTAAAGCAGAAGGCAGAGCTGGGAATCTTACCACTGTTTCCACTCGGCCGACGAGCCGACGTGGTGGTCGTGGTGTCGTTACGCACCACCAGCTCGCTACTAATTGCCCTGCGGGCTTATTTTTATGTTATTTATACAAACGCGTCAAATATAGAACCTCTTTTTTTTAATCGGTTAAATATGACCGAATGAGACCACAGACAGTTCATTTTCATTCCATAACTTCCTATTCAATTTCTCGCGCAAGAAGCTTAGATTAGATATCCTTGGTCTCACGTCACCACGTCGTCGTTGTATCAAAACAAAACATTTACAGTCGGCGCCAAAGTTAATTCTTCTATAAGTAAGTAAGTACATTTATTTTTTCTAAACTTGCGAAATTCAGAATGAAAGAAAATTGCTTGAAACTTAATTTTGTCATCGTAAAAGCGAGGAAATATGGTATCTCGGTATCTCTATTACTCTAAGCGGCTAGGTTCTTCATTATAAGCTGTTACTGTGCAAATAATATGTTAACCCCGGCATTTAAATTGAATACTCTGCGATACTATAATAATATAATCAAATTGTATTTGTGAATAAATGCAGTTTATGAATTTTATATAATTATTTCATGTTCAATGAATGAAACTAATATGAATGAAACGGAACGTTCCGTAAACATAATTTCAACACACTCCGCGCGAGGGCGCGTCGTCAGTCGGGTTTCTGCGCTTACCGGTGTAGGGTGTGTCACTCTCTCTCGACTCTTGAATTCGTGACATAGTTAATTTAAAGCTGTTAATTATAAATAAAAAATTGCGTTAGTTATAATTTTAATTCATTAGGAATACAGTGTAATATCATTTAAGTGCGTATATTGTATATTAAGTGTGCTTTAACGACTATTTATTTTAGTGTGTTTAAATTAAATTGGTGAGTTTCAAAGACTTAATTTATTTTAAAGAACTGCTCAATCCCACTCTCGAAATAAAACTTTTTGCTGTTTGTACCTTATTAGATGAAGTAAAAAATTATAAAAAACGTTCGCAGAAAATTAAAATTCGGTCAAACAGCTGTTCCGTACACCACGGCGGCATCGGCATTCGGCATTATGAAATCGCTACCTACGGTGCGAGCGTTTTATTTACTAGCCGCTCGCTTGTCTCGCTCAAACTCCCGTTGCCCGGCCCCCGTAGCGTTACCTGACACCGTTGCCCGGCAACAAACACTTATGCACCCCGCCGTTGTTTACAGCTGCGGCGCGCGAGTTGGATTTCACGCAATCGGTCCTTGTGAGTCAATTTGTTTAGAAAGATGGTCAAGTGTTATATTTTTTATGTTTACTATGAAACTACTTATACAATGTTATCTTTTGTTCCTCATATTACGACTCTGGTGCAGAGTTATGCTGTGTTGAAATTGTGATTGCGCGTTTTAAAGCTCGTCTTGTATTTAAAAGCTCATAACTCAAAAATTAAAGCGATGATACGTGGTTTTTAATCTTTGATTACGTTACTTATATAATAGATAATAGAATAAGAAATAAAAACGCATTCTTGTCCATACATATTTATTAATTTACAGGCCTCTGATCCCATACCATTATCTGGCGCCGCGCGGCGTAAAACTTGACAAGGCATATCATGCACAAATATCATTTTTGGGCATAGAATGAAAGTAACAGTAAATAAGTAGTTTTATATTCATTTAAAACAAACAAAAATCATTGGGATAGCATTCACCACTTCTGATAAATATGAACATTTCTGAAACAGTTCCCATGCTCTCAGTAAAATCACTTTAGTTTTTCGGATTTTTTTTATTCTACATACTTTTACTTTTCATGCTGGATTTTTATATCTACGTGTTAGTTATTTATACACCTTGATAAACACAATCGATCTTGAAGAACAAAACTAAATTTAACAAGAAAATCAGCAAAAATATCGCACACATCCCGCACCGAATCAACACTCAATGACAAGAAAGAGAAAGAACGTTTTATTTTTTTGTATTTTTTTTCTCTATGGCTTGGATATTCGACTGAGATTAATAGGACGGGAAATTTAACGGAGAAACGAGATAAATAATACAAACTAAGCTCTAGAGCGATAAAGACAAGTATATTTACTTTTTTTCAATCGCGGTAGCATGGCGGCGCCATGTTAACTACTAGTTGACACGGGCATAGTAGACTGAATCGCGATGTTAACTACCAGCTAACATGGACGTTTTAGCGAGTGCGTTTTGTTAACTACCCGTTAACACGGGCAAGCAAGCGGCTAGCAGTTATATCGTCAACTTAGACAATAAAATTATAGTCAAAGATCGTAAATTAAAACTTAATTTAGTGGTTAGAACAAAACTATACTAAAAAAAATACTGTGCCAATGTAGCATAATTTTAAAGTTTGGTGTCAAGTTTTTTGAAATTTGTGATATTTTTTATATTGGTTGGTCCTTGGAGGAAGGACTAAAGGGTTGGTCAGCAATATACTAGATAAACTAAAGTTTCTGATACAAAATTCCAGTCTTTACCTTGCCTTAAAAATTATTTTACATTAATATACTTACATAATAATTTATTGTTAAAAAAATATTACCCGATGCAACAAGAAGGGCTGTTCTAAGAATATAGTATATTATCTATGGTTCTAAGTGTCCAATGTAGTATCGTATTCGTAGCTTTTAAATTAATGGATGGATTTGAATTTGGTTTGTTTTTATTTTAATTAATAGTCTTATTCTAACTAAAGATTTATATGAATAAAATCTAAATCAATTTATAAATATATGGTTTTGACACCAACCAACTAGCTGGTGTTGTCACACTGTGTTGTCAGCTTAAACCTATTTTTATCCCCTAAGTTTGGAATATTAAATTAGGCTCTTTTAAAAACAGTAATGTATTCCAGCTAAATTCAGACTATCATATCATTGATGTTACGTATGTGGCGAGCAACAGCCATGTATAACAACTTGTCATTTGCATCTGATTAGCATTAACATTTGCTATCAACACATTGTTCTTAACCATTAGAGGACTTGGGTTGTGGGCTTAGACATACCTACTAGGTATGTCTATTACCTACTAGGGTCCCTTAATGTAGACAATACACAATTTATATACTAAGGCTGCTAATATCTTATTACCTGCAAAAGTGGCTAAAAGTAGCTAAAGATTAGTAAAGTACTTAATGTACCTACTTACTGGAAACAATTAAAAGGTAGTTTATACTTCTTTAGTTATTTTTCTACAAACTAAGCTAAAGATCAATAAAATTGAACAAATTATCCGTTTTAGCTCCTATATTTAACTGCCTACTATTTTTAGGGTTCCATACCTAAAAGGTAAAAAAGGAACTGATCTGACTTCGTCTGTCTGTCTGTCACACCTGTATATATTTCAGGAACCACTGATGCAATCGATTTGAAACTTGGAATAGTTTTAGATCTTACTTACCCAACCCCATTGCATATAAAATAAATATTATTTTTCTTTTACTTTTTTTTTATAATGGGGGTCGATATGGATCATCAAAATTTCAAAGTGAGACTACTATATCGAGTGGGGTATCATATGAAAGGGCTTCATTTGCACATCGCAAAACTGATTTTTATTTTGGTTTATGTCACGTAGTTTTTGGCTGATAATCAAAAATGACAAAAAAAAATACCGTTCCCCCCTTATCTGCGAAGTTTGTGGAGGGAAAAATCTGAAATAATTATGAATAATACATGTTTATCTATATTTTACGGGAAAAATAAAATGATCTTTCTAAGTTGTACAGTTTTTTAGTAATCCTAAACAAACTTAGTTTTGCGGTTTCTTTGTTTTTTGCTACCTGAGGCGTTACATGAATAGTAAAATTACTTTAATATGTCCAAATATGGTATGGAACCCTCGGTGCGCGAGTCCGACTCGCACTTGACCGGTATTTTTTTATATAGATTCCGCTAGAGGCGCTGCGCTGATGTGAATTGTATGGAAAAAAATGAATGTTTTCGTAACTTATCAAAACATGTACTTACTGGACCACCTGTTGATATCTAAGGTTCAGGTTGTGCATTCCGAAAAGTTCTCGTTGGCTCTTACCGATGCCGCCGAATTCACCTTACTTGCTAGAACTAAGTATTTGAAAACCACATCGAATGTAATATTATTCTATATCCATATTAATCTATTGCCAGTAGGTATTCTAGTAATTCAAACCATTCACACTCGAGCGCACAGATCAAGAAGATCGAGCGTATTTACAGGTAAAGTTCAAGCGCGGAGAGCTTGATTTTAAATTAGCTAGAAAAAGTAGCCAAGTTTTTATCTACCGATTTATTTTTTTGGTAGCTACCAATTCTCAAAAAGTTGCTAGATCTAGCTTAAAAGTGGCTAAAGTGGCAACATGGAGACTAAAATAAAAGCAGCAGAAAGCACGCACGGCACGATAATAATATTGTGATCTCGATTTATCGTATAAAGCTAGCCATACACGTTCGAGTATCCCTGACAGGTTTGCGTATACAGTTAAACTGCACAGGTAAACAGGAGCGTGTAAGGCCTGGAAACCCTGGAAACAATTCACTGCCGCTGTTTACCTAGACATCTTTGTAGCACAGTAATGTCTCCGGTCTTTTCAGTAACCATCAATATTTTATTCATATTTCTTTTTATAGCATAAATAATTAATAAATTAATTCACACAATTATTTAATTTGGGCAATTAAACTAGCACCCGGTTCGATAAATTAACGAATAAGATACAATAGCTTAATATTTCCTTCTATTTACTTACACGGACAATCGCTTTTTAAATCAAGATTAAAAATATTCTTGCTCATGTCGTGTAAGCGTGCGTCGTATTTTTAACAGACTTCAAAAAAGGAGGATATTCTCAATTCGACTGTAGTACTTTTTTTTTCTTAATTCAAGCAGCCAGCCTCCATGCGTGTGTCTTGGATAGATATTAATTCGTCATTTCAATGTCATAAGTAAATTATTTGCGGAAGGACTTCCACAAGGAAGTGACTTGACTGAGATAAGAAATCCGTTGTTTTTTTGCTATCATTGTAACAATAATTTAATCGCGATAAAACTACCAGTAGTTTAATTTTATCTTTTTGATCAACTAAAACTATGTATGTTATGCGATAAATTTACGATATTTACTATATTTATTTGGCAACTTTTACAATATACTTATTATGTAGATAGAATTCACCAAATGGTTCTTCGGCCATTCTCTAATAGTTGATGTACCTAGTTGATGAATTGCCATCATTGATGAGTAGGGACCGGATGTAAATACATATTTTTAGTTTCACTAGTTTTTGCTCAGTATGTTGTTTTCTTCACGAATCATGACATTTGGAATGAGAAAATGCAATTTTTACCCGACTACGGAACGGAGGGAGGGTTATGATTTTAACAAGAATGTATGTATGTAGGTATGTATGTATGTATGTATGTTCATCTGTTCCCGCATATCTTCTAATCTACTTAACATAATTTGACAAGTAGGGTGTCTTCAGAAGCGTCTTGATTGTCCGCTGGTTATAGGCTATATAATATCACATTATTAAACTGTGATTTTATCCGGAGTCGGGTTTTAGTTTTTAAAACTTATTACTTGTTATCTATCTGTCTATACGTATAAAATTACTTGTCCTGACTGACTGACTGATTCATCAACGCACAGGCCAAACCGCTGGACCTAGAAAGCTGAAATTTGGACAGTAGGTTCTTCTAAAGACGTAAGCATACACTAAGAAAGGATTTTTGAAAATTCGACTCCTGGTTAAATGGGGTGTTTTCTTTTGTATGAAACTTTTTATTGTATGGTTCGATTGACTTGAAATTTACTGAAAACATTCTCTAAATAAAATAAATCAATACGTGTTTCGCGAATTTTCAAATACAACCTTTGGGGGTGTGTTAGGGGTTGGTAAACTCTCTAAAAAAATTAGCGGGCGAAGCCGCAGGAAATTGCTAGTTTCCCATATTTTTCCATATTTTGGCATATTTCAAAGATAAGTCCATATTTTTATAAAAATGAATATATTTCTGTAAAAAGGGTAGCGAGATTAGAATGGCTCTCAAACAGCTCAAGAATAACAAGGCGCCGGGGAAGACGGATGGGCAGCGTTCGGGAAACTACGCGATATCTTCTCGTCCAAAATACCGCAGTGCCTGAAGACAAAGGTTTTTAACCAGTGTGTGTTGTCAGTGATGACATATGGTACTGAGACGTGGTTTCTAACGGCTGGCCTTTTGGAAAAGTTCAGAGTCACACAACGAGCCATGGAGAGAGCTATGCTCGGAGTTTCTTTGCGCGACAGAATCCGAAATGTGGAGATCCGCCGAAGAACTAAGGTCACCGACATAGCACTCAGAATCTGCAAGTTGAAGTGGCAATGGGCAGGCCACATCGCTCGAAGAACCGATAATCGCTGGGGAAGAAAGGTTCTCGAGTGGCGACCACGAACCGGAAGACGCAGCGTTGGCAGGCCTCCCACTAGGTGGACAGACGACATTGTGCGCGTCGCAGGTAACCGATGGATGCAAATAGCCAATTGTCGTTCATTGTGGCGTTCTAAGGGGGAGGCCTACGTTCAGCAGTGGACGTCTTCCGGCTGATGATGATGATGATGATGAAAAAGGGTAGCAAATAGATGTATACGAAACAAAGAAATTACGATAAGTGTAGGTAAATAACAAAAAAAAAAACATAGGAACAATTTGTGAATGAGCAAAATACTTATTTCATTTTCTGTAAACGTGACACATCGCAGTCACGGGTCGTTACAGTAAGCTATCAACACAAAGTATACTCTCTATATTTTGTGCTATCAAGCACTGAATTTATTTCCCCGTATTCATCATATCTATACACCTTTAAAAAAATCACTGTCGCGAATAGCGGTTCGTCAGTTCAGTGTGCAAGTATGTTCCAGTTACTTATATAAAAATAATGTCGTCCTTGCCGATACGACCACAGCGGCCAATCTTTCATAAGATCAACCATCTACGCGGGAGATATTATAGTGCACAAGCGCTTGTGTAGACGCAAGTGCACTTTCTCGTCCTTTATACCTCTCATAATCCGATCGGATGGAAGACTGACACGACCGGGGGAGAGGTTAGGTGCAGGAATGGCTTTTGACATGCCCATCCGACGCATGAATTATCTTTCTTTACAGACAATCAGGTGATCAGCCTGCATTGTCCTAGCCAATAAGGAAAAACTACACAAAGTTGCCCTCCGCAGGATTCGAACCCGCGACCTCCGGTTTGCAAAGCAAGCGGTTTCCCACTGCACCACGGATGCTACAACAGGAGGCCAGTCACACACTGTGATGTTGAAAGATTATTCAGCCAGTACAAAGCCTTATTTTTACCAAACAGAATACCTTGAACCTACCTACCTACCTTTTTACCTTTACCTTTACCTACCTACCTACCTTACCTACCTACCTACCTTTTTACCTTGAATTTTCATCCATCCATTTGTTAGGAGGCTACGATGCCACAGACAGACAGAGAGACACAAGCGTACAAACTTAAACATGCCTTTTCTGCATTGGGGTGCGGGTTACAAAACATGAGATCCGTGTACTGCAACAACTCAAATACTGAAAAGAACTGCCATATACCTGAAACTTATGGCTATTTATAACTCCATATTTTTCCATATTTTCGCTTTTTAGTCCATATTATCGTTTTTTTTAGTCCATATAAGTATATCTATTATATATTTACTTACATATTTTGGAATTTTAAATGCATATAAATCCGGTCCCTATTGATTAGTGGTTGAAATTTTTAAGTTTCTCATCAGTCATCTTGCTTACAGTATGTAAGTACTTACCTACCTCCTCCTTTGGTCGTTTTCTCCATTGATAGGTATATCATAGAATAATAACGCCGGCGTTATTATTCTAAGAGGTATATTATATCGAGGGGATTCGCAATGCAGACGTCCTGCATCTTCTGTTACGACGTCCTTCTGACATTAGGAAACACTGATTGTAGTGTACTTTTTTATGGGCATTCTTTACAAAAAAAGATAGCAAAATAAGACATTACAATAAATAATAAAAACGGGGCTGAATTTTTAATTTTGTGTTTACTCTGCTGGCGGTACAAAAATCGTAAAAAACGACTGAAGTTGCTACAGTCGCGATCATCATGGCGGACACATTCTTAGTTGAAACGCATAGTAGGTATATGAATATAATCAAGAGAATTTACTAACCATAAAACAATAAAACTGAATTCTTACTCAATGTAATATTAGTAAATTTATTACACTATTAAGCTACAATAAAAAACATAATGACAGTTATAGACCTAAAAGCAAACATTTCTACGATGCGAAATTCAATAAACATCCCGTTTAAGTAATCCTGCATGTAAGGGGGATATTTAATTTATTATACCTCGCGTAATGTGTAATTGGTTCTGAAAAGGTAAGATATAATACTAGCCTGCAATTCGCAGAGATTCTCAGACATCGATTTATCTCGTACAAATGCTAATTAAGGTCTTTTCACCACTGGACCGTAAAAAGCTGACATGATCCGTTACTGGCTGGCGCCAGTCGATCGTCGCGTACTCTTTAATTAGCTGTAAATCTTGAAATCCAAGCATATTTCAGAACATGACGGGGTGTCATTATGTCTTATGGACTATTACTTTTATCAAACAAAACGGGACAAAATGCTAAATTCTAAAGTATTTTTAAGCTTAGGTAAGTAGAATATATAAATAATATGAATCATTTTATGGTCGTTTAATCACTTAATGGTAAGATTAGTCGTTAGTGTCTGAATCAATGACAATTGTAACTAAGACTTGTATTGCAATTTACATAGGTATCTAGCGAGGAAAAGGAAATAGCGGTTGCAGTTCATTAAAGTTATATAAACTGTGCAGAAATATTTTTTGGACTAAACTTACCATCATCTTATAAGTAGTGAGTTTAAGAATTAGTGAACTACTATTGAAATGAAACTAATTTTACGGATTATATCGCGGTTTATTTATGATTTTAATGACCCGAGCGACGTTTCGAATACTTTACAGCATTCAATCAATTTCAATGTGTAGTATTCGCGTAAATATTAGAAATCATTAGTGAACTTCTATTTCTAAGAATGTTCTAAAAAGAATATCATCAAATTAATATAATGTGAATTAGCATCTAAGCTCAAAGTCGCATAAAGTTGTTTTTCAGAACGTAGAAATTTGCCAGTTAGCACAGCCTTTCTGCCGGAATGCAACGTCATCTATTTATTAGCTCGGTAGACCGCTTCAATATCGAAAAAAAAACTAGTAGATACATATGTAAATTTGGAACGGTCGGCCTCACGACAAGCCCGTATAATTTTGCTATCGCACATTACTTAGCTGTTGTTTATTTAACTTTCTCGTCTCTATTGCCTACATGTCGATTTCATTGAAGTGTGAAATACGAGCCCAAGTCTTCGCCTGTCTGATTAGTGGCAAAAAACTGTACGGAAATTTATTAGCACGTTGTGCGCGTCACACATATTTGATGAATAGGTCAAATAACTAGATAGCAGTGCGTAATGTTTGTATTGAGATTACTATGGTTTTTTTTTGCCATGTAGAAGTACATATAACACATCGCTGTTTGTCGACGAATGACTGTTTTACAGTGTTGTCACGTACTTATTATTGTGTGAACTTATTATTTATATCAGAAAAAGGATTGTTATCTTTTTTTAGCGTATGTTTGTACTTTCTTTCGCAGCCTGAATCCTTGGCGGCTTGCGGCTAATTATAACGTATCATGCAATTTAACTTAGTTTTTGTTGTGACTTATGAGACTACTATGCGTTTCAACTAAGAATGTGGCCGCCATCTTGCCATTTCAAATATTTAATTACTAAAAATGATGTTTTAACAAAAATAGATAGCAAAATAAGACAATAAAATAAATAATCAAAACCGGGGCGAATTTTTCATTTTGTGTTTACTCTGCTGCCGGTACAAAAATCGTAAAAAACGAGTGAAGTTCCGCAGTCGCGATAATCATGGCGGCCACATTCTTAGTTGAAACACATAGTAATTGTATAATTTTTCATGGCTTTCAGTTGGTATTTTGTATCTATTCCTGTGTTTCATATAAACACATTGATGTAATTACCTATACTTAGGTACTCATTACCTCAATGTTTGAACAATAAGAGGAGAGTTCGCTGTAATAATTTTTATCCGGTTATGTTTTTTTTTTATGAAGAAATCTTAGTCGACATAACTTTGTTATGGGGCCTAAGATTTCTTGTAAAATTTTAAATTTTTGAACTAAGTATATTTTTTTTCTTCCACAGAATTTTTAGTCATTCCAAAGGCACGCACCATGGCTAAAACAGAGAAGTCTTTTCCGAGAAATTTTACAGGTAAGAATCTCTTGCATGTAATAAACGAAAATTATTATTTTTGAAAATTTATTTATAACACGTCTACTACGTAGGTGTAGTTTGTCGGTTTTAATATTAAGTAATGCTTCAATAGCTAGGTTAAGAAACTTGTTACCGTTCAACTTCTAAAACTGCAACAATATACAATTTACTTAGTCGTTGTCTTGAAAATGTATGCACATTTTTTGTCTATAAATAAAATAATTCATGCACAGTTCTTTCGAAAAAAGTACCGCGTTAGTCAAACTGGCTCTTTAAAAACGTGGCTCTTTCATGCCACTCTCCCCCTAAACAGTAGAACACTGTGTTAAATGTAAGCAAACACAATCAATATAGGAGATAAGTAAGAAAACAACTCAAGTATATTCTAATCAGCTTTAAATTCAACCAATAATAGCGTAGTAGCAATTTTTTTTTGTAACGCTAGGGTGACCACATAATCGGGACCTAGCTTCTTTTTAGATACTCCGGTTGCGTGATAGTTTCGCGAGCATTCGGCAATTTATGATCATGATCATAATAATAGTGACTCACGCATTTTGCAATGTAAAATTTTGACTGATAACTAATGTCTCGGTTGACGAGGGGCAGTACATTGCAGCTGTCTATACGTGGGCATGTTGCTTACTATCAAGTGAACGGAGTATAAAATCATTGTAATAACAACGAGAGGTAAAACCTAGTACAAAACAATATTGTAAAAAACGTTGTAAAGACTGGAAGGTCGACGTTGATGATCTATGTTTAAATTTGCGGGGGTTTTGTATCTTTGGGTTGTTTACCTATGACGCAGACCCATCTCGCAGAATGCTGTCCTTTTTTTGTCCTACACAATTTTAATTACTGTTGTTAAACAATTCTGAGAATACAAAGTTCTGTAGAAGTGCATATTCGAAACACAAGGAACTAAAGATTTTTTGCTTAGGTAATTGATGGTATGGTAGACCACTTAGACTAATAATAACTATGCTATTACAACTTTTAATTAAGGATGCTAATCACAAAGAACCAAGAAACATCGCGGAATGGATAGTTTATGCCAATTAAAGTTATTCCTAACATGATTTAATCATTACGCACGTTTAGGTATCCTAACAATATTTCCACGAGGTGCTAAATCATATAATTTTATTAAATACAGTTTAATATTGTACTTTAGAGGCATAAAATTTAAAACGGATATTTATGCCACTATGAACGTAATAACATGGTTATTTTAAACCTTAAAGGGCAAATGCCCTTTAAGGTTTAAACTCTTCAGAATCTTAAACGAAAGGTGTGTACTTATGAAATTACAAGCATATTTCAAAAATATTTCTCACAAAAAACTAAGTTTTCCTTCTTGACGGATAAGAATATAGCCCCAAGTATACTAGAGGACGTTAACATTAAATACGTGGTTATCATAAACTTTTTTTAAATTAATTGCTTTGTATGTACGTTTACTATTAGATAATTACATAATTGTAATCACATATTCAACTAATAGCACAAAGCAATAAAAATACAAAAGGATTGCAGATATTGCATTTCCTTCTATCTGTCTTCAATGGATAGAAATCCGTCACTAAATCATGATTTTCAAACCAAATGCTCCAGGTATTCTGAAAAATAAACAACGACTTAAAAAACATAATATGATCATGGTCTGCAGGTCGGTGGACTAGACCATTGCAAAACCAACAGAACCTAACCAACCAACGCAAGTGTAGACATAAATTTTGTTCTGTTATTATCCAAATGATTTTTGGACACTTATACACTGCTACCATAATTTGTTGGCGAAAGGCGGTTGTATTCAGCAATAAGTAATGAGAGCAATATTTTATTATATCTCCTGGCGCCAGTAATAAAGATACAAATACGATTTTTTATTCGCAATCGATTACGAGTCAACGAAACACCCTCATTATGTTACGATGATGACGTTTAATTAAACGTTTCGATTCGTGGAAAGCAGTTACGCTTTATAATTTGGCGATGTCTCGATCGAGACTTAAAATTTAATCTGACTCTTCTAATTGCGATTATATTTTGAATCAATGGGTCAATTTAAACGCATGATTTGCGATGTAGGTGCAGAATTAATTGAAGATAAAAAAAAATGGCAGCGGTCGAGTTGTCAAACAAATAACAGTTATTTATTATTTTTTCAATTTAGTTTAGACTGACAGGAAAGTCGATAAGCTTGTCAATAAAACCGGAATTGGTTTGGCTTGGTATTTGCGGAGTATTTTGCACGATGGATGGTAGACTGGAATTTCATAGATTAATTTTTAATTATTTGACCTAATCTATAATATTAAATCAATGATTTATTGTTCTTGTAAGTGATTATAGTAACTGACTGCTGACGGTCATTAAGATTATATGATACGTAAATTGAGAAAACGCGTAAATGTCTATAGCATAGTAACTTCGAAAACACATTATAATATATATCCTAGGTTTATATGTTTCTATGAATACCTACACACTTACTAAATTAATACTCATTTTTTTAGTAAATAATAATCAGGTGAGTATCAGAATAAAAATAAATTATGGTCAATCTACATTAGAAATTCGTTGTGCTATAATTTATCAAGGTATATTTGTGAATACATACGAGTAAGTGAGTAATCGCGAAAAAGTTCAAGACGAGCTTTCGCAGCCTTAGAGTTTGCTATTATATCGTTCTTACCCTCCCTTTATCCTTTCAGACGCAGCGAAGCCAATACTCGCTATTTTTATTTCACATATAGAATATCAGAATATCACACATATTTTTGTGTCTAAAAGATAATAATTCTGTATATGTATTATGCAGTACAAAGTAGCCTGTTGAATCATAATGTTGTAATGAAATGATCATATGACTAAGTGCATCGCAGCGTGTGTCACGAAGATAATGCCTTCGAGCAGGCGCCATGTTGTATAATTAACCTATCTAAACGTCTACGTCTAGGACTTTCTATTCATTAGATGCCTATCGTGTCTTCATTAGTATGACCTCTTCGACAACGTTTAATTTAAGAAGTTTTTGCATTGACTAAATTTATAATTCGTCTATAGTCTCAGAGTTAGTTGGAAGTTTAAACTCAAGAGATTAAAATAGTGAACTAAAGATGGGTCGTGAATTGTGTAGTGTAGGGCAAAAACGCTTTAAGATAGGGCACCCCTATAAATAAAGGTACCCGGAGCCCTACCTTTATTTATAATAGTAGTGTTATAATATAACAATATTTCCATTAATGGTAATGGTAGGGTCCCAAGAAGACGTCATTGACAAGTAGGTATTGAGTACCAGTTGGGTAAGTACAGACAAAACATAAGTCTTTTCAATAAAAAGCATTACAAAAAATTTGACCAAATTTTTTTCTGATTCGTTTTAGCAATATAACAAATGTAAAAACCAAAGATTTTGGATAGAGTATATCTTTAGTAAGTTATATATGGAAGTACATATTAGGGTTTTATAACTACAACAAAATAAGAAATAAGATGTTTCAAATATCTACTCGACATTCCTTTTACCGTGAAAAAATCCCGTGCACACGAATTATGCTACTATAATACGTTCATGCGTGAAAAAAGGCTTATTAAAGGGCGCAGTTAAAAAATTGATCAGCTCATTCCCAGTAGCTTCATTGGCTGCAGATCTATAATTACGCAAAATATATTATAGTGCACAACTGCTTGCGCACACACATTCTTTTTGATCTCACAATCTAATGAAAAGGAACTCCTTAGTTACAATCAAAATGCTAATTATAAAGATTTATTCAGAAAATAATATTTATTTATTTTCTTATTTATTTTTAATTTAGAAGCTTATTTTTTTATTATTTAGGGATAGGTACTTTATTTTTCCTTAGTTTTCATTGAATTTCTTGATTACGTTTATTTATTATTTTTGCTTTTTGTAGTTGCTGTAATAAGTCGCATTGATTTCTTAGAGAATGTTGCTATACCTATTAGTGGCATATATATAAGAACGATTTATTGTGAATTTTTAAGAAAATGTTGTATAAGTATGACGTTGGCACCTTTTTAAATAAATAAACAAACGAAGAACGACACGACCGATAAGAGATCAGATAGTCCAAAAATACAGTAATTACTCATTTATATAGTGAAAAGTTTAACGGCGACAGAAACCCTCTTACTATTTTGTAATTTCAAATGAGGCTCTTCTGTTGAGTACCAGCTTAATGTATTATATGAATAGACATTTTAGTTAACAATTTGCACGTTTAAGCTGGTATAGCATTAACGCGTAAGACATCAACAACCTTCGGTTTCCAAGTAATTACAACCACTTAATGGCCCCATCTGTTCGTGCTAATGGACCTCTCTCGGAAGTGTCGGAAGTTGGAATTACCATATTTTATTTAAACTTAAAATTAGCGCCTGTCTTGAAGCTTACCATTAAAAGTAGTTTAACATCGGAGCTGCAGTTTGCTGAATCCCGTTAGTTCCCGTAATATGATATTTTAAGCACTGCGACAGGTGCACGTTTGATTTTTAGTTAGTGAAGAAAGATAATTAAATGTTTTACTTTTACAATTTATTCGCCACATCTCAAAAAGTATTTTTTTGTTAAGACTGTAGAAAGAAGTAAAAGTGTGAAGAGTATAAGGTTTAATTTAATATCCTATCCTTCAATATTGGCGACGTGAGTTTATGAGAGTGCAATATTGTTGCGAAGCATCAATTGCACTTGCACAAGGCATTATATTACATACTTCCTACATACCTACGTATCTGCCTATTAGGAAGTTATTAGTAGAAGTTAATAATATTTCCATGTATGTATCAATCTACTAATAGAAATATCACGACATAAAAAAAAATCTGAAAATTTTAAAAATTTGGTGTTCCTAGCAACAATGTGTATTGTAGTGGTATTGTACACTGCGATGATCTGTGACTGTATGCTGATTGCAGTCACATGAACAGTAACGGCACTCCTGGCTAGACGATATCATATTGTTGATAATCCAGACACAACGATATGTGTCCAGACTAGATACAATATCAAAAAACGTCTATGTTATACTTTAATTCGTTTCGTTTTGTATATGTAGCGTATATGGATACTTAGAAAACGGCTGGCCTTTTAGAAAAGTTCAGAGTCTCACAACGAGCCATGGAGAGAGCTATGCTCGGAGTTTCTTTGCGCGACAGAATCCGAAATTTGGAGATCCGCCGAAGAACTAAGGTCACCGACATAGCTCTCAGAATCTGCAAGTTGAAGTGGCAATGGGCAGGCCACATCGCTCGAAGAACCGATAACCGTTGGGGAAGAAAGGTTCTCGAGTGGCGACCACGAACCGGAAGACGCAGCGTTGGCAGGCCTCCCACTAGGTGGACAGACGACTAGTAACCAGTGGAAGCAAATAGCCAATTGTCGTTCATTGTGGCGTTTTAAGGGGGAGGCCTATGTTCAGCAGTGGACGTCTTCCGGCTGATGATGATGATGATGATGATGGATACTTATTTTCACTTCAAACAAAGTCAAGGGAGAAAATTTAGTCTAATTTGTTGAAACTGAGAATTAAATGACAGAATTATTTTACTTTATGATCGATGAATTTCTCTGCTCTGTCAAAAAAAAAAATAGCAAATGCAAAAGTAAAACAATAAAAATTAAGCAACCGAAAATTTGTTACAGATCGAGTACCACTATAAAAGCGTCTGCTAACCAAAATTTAAATTAAAAACAATAATAATAATTTAGAAATTAGTCACCAATTCGATAATCAAAACTCCATAAGCCAATCAGCGTTTGTATTGCTTAGTTGCAACGAGAATGTCCACCAATGTTCCAAAGTGTGAAGTGAAGTGGTCAACGGGACATTATTATTGACCGCGCACAAACATGACTTATGAACCGGTAGCTTTACATTTTAGTACCGTTTGTAAAGTAAGATGTAAGTTTGTATGGAGTTGTTGCTAAGGCGCGCGGGCGCCACAACCATAACTAAACTCAGACAATGTAAATAAAGTTTAGAACTGTAGGTTTTGCATAACAACTTGTGGTAACATTTCTTTACATTGAATGTTATTATATTCTTGTGTTTAATCACACGATATTCCTATTTTGCACGTACAGCATAAAAAATACTTAATAGAATCGTGATATTTTACACCTACATATATCTTTATTGTACTCTATAACGTTTACGCTTCACTATCACTATCACTACATATTATAAAACAAAGTCGCTTCCCGCTGTCTGTCTGTTCCTATGTATGCTTAGATCTTTAAAACTACGCAACGGATTTTGATGTGGTTTTTCTTAATAGATAGAGTGATTGAAGAGGAAGGTTTATTTGTATAATACATGTATAATATAGTAGAGAAACACTGATAATTTTAGAGGGTTCTAATGTGATGTCGTAAATAAACACATTTTTTTGCGCTTACATTGAAAACGCTGGCTGAACCCTACGAGATAGATCAAAATAATGTATATACTACCTTAGGTCTACAAAAAAGTCCGCGACGATAATGTTTATCTCTTAGGAATAACCCACAATAACAATTTTGTATCCTTTACTTTGCACCCTTGCGAAGCCGGGGCGGGTCGCTAGTACTACATATAGTCGTATACGTTTGTGTATTCTATTGCACCCAATGATATTTTACTAATTGAACCTGTTATTATTAGATTAATTTTCTTGTTGCCAGCGATTTTGTTGCTTGTCGCAGATTTATTATTTGAATTATCATTTAAAATCCAAAATGGCTAATGCTGTAGTGACGACCATAATATTTAGCTTCTATTTACATTTTTAAAACAATATAATGTATTACCATAAAATGTATCAAACTGTAAAAGAAGTACATAGAATATAAACAACTGACGTGTTTGTATGCTCATTACAGGTACACAAAAAATAATTTGTATGTAATCTCCATACACTGTGTCCAACCAAATCCAACCAAATTAGTGATACTTATTTATTTTGGGTTAGTGATCTCGCGTAGGAATGAGACGTAACGGTACTTTCTCTAAGGAAACAACTCGTGATTATCGTTATTTCCATTATTAAAATAACCTATCACTTTCGCGTACCCCCGATTTTAACTTTGTTATACAAGGGTACGCGATTAATGCGATTTACGCATCTATCTATTATATATCTATTTACAATATTTTTACCAAATTTGTTTAATGTTTTGGCAAGATTACACAAGCCACAAAAGATCCCTCGTAGGAATGCGACGTAACTCTCTAATATCGATATTATTACCAAAATTCTACACACTTACATTTTTACACTTGACGCGACCCATTGTATATTAAAAACAGAAATTGATGCGATTAACCTTTTAAATTCGATGGATCAGGGTTCCAAAAAATCTAAATCAGAATAGGCAAGGCATCAAAAATTTACTTATTTATTTTAATTCCCAAAATTAAAACTGGAAGAAGAAGATTCGTTGTCACCATATTTTTTTTGATACCACCAAGATAGCAATCAAGCATCCGACCCGCCTAATGGTAAGCAGTCGCCGCCGCCTATAGGCGCTAGTAATACCAGAAGAATCACTTGCGCGTTGCCGACCCTTCAGAAATTTGATATAAAGAAAGTCGTTTGTGTCCGGTAATTTCACCAGCTACAGTGCCCTTCACACCGGAACACAGGAATGTTCACACTGTGTTTATCTTACGTAGTCAACACTATTTGCGGTGCGGTGTGGCACAGTGTGGTTTAAAGCTGTCAGTATCACTGTTCAATTTTATTTGTAGACAATAACAACGTTTTTGCAGTAAAAAATATTCAATTTATTAATGATGCCGACGAACCTAATATATCAGTTGCACCCTAAATATCAGTCGTAAAATAAGGAAACTGTATTAAGGCCAAGATATTGGTTACAAATGAAATCGAATTGAACAGTGATATTGATGGCTATCATATCACCACCACCATGCAATTAGTACGAAAAACACTTTAGTACGATAATAATAATAATAATGACGTGCTGGATCAGAATCAATTATCATTAGCACTGTCTCGCACGGTCACGACTGACCGCGTGAAGAATCGTCGGTGACCGGATTTCGCGGAACAAGACAGAGCACAGCACCACCGTCTCGGATTAAGCATGACTAAAGTTTTTACTTAGTGTCCGGTTGTAAAGATCATTATCATCGTATTACAATAAATTTAAAGGTTTTTTCTGCCTGTTTAAATATGATTGAGTGGGCAATCCGTTTGTTTAGTGGTAGCTAGATCGATTGACGATCGTTTCAGAATGGTGATTTAGAAGTGTGGATTAGCTATGTTAGAAGATTAGCAAGCATTTTAGTAGAAGGTATAATTAATATACGGCCGAAATACCGATTGTACTCCGATAGTATAATCAGAGTTACTACTAAAATGTTAATTTCAAGAATAAAGTTAATTTTGATGTTAGTAAAAATCTTATTACAATCAGCTACATTTAACATTGCCTCAATTGCCTAATTTTCTAAAAAACAATCTCCATTTTACACGGTCTGCTTTTAATGTAAAAAAAATAAGGAAAAGATAAGTCCAGACAGAAGCCGAAGATAAATAACAAACAATTTAGAAAAGTATCATTGTCAAGTGGACCGATTAACTGTAAATTACGGTACCAACCCGGACGTACAGTTCGTTTGTTAAATACACAAGTACATAATATCAATGTAGATAAATAACTCCGACAACGACTTCACGAGCTGGCGAGGCCGAAGGGTCGTATATGAGACCTCGACAGGCATCTCCTCACTGAGTTTCTTGCCGACTTTTCTCAGTGAGGACACCTTGTGATCCGGTGGTAAATTCATTTTCTCTAAGCGGCAGTCCAAGTCGACGCCGTGCCTCCCTGAGGTCCTTTTGAGCTACTCGCTTTTTTTTTGACGCGGGGGAATCTTCGAAAGATCCGTGGGAACTGTGGGGTTCGACCGGGGTATTTGGGATTCTTACCCACTAAAACTCCCGCGGCTGTCGTATCGGCACATGAAAGGGGACCCAGGTCTCTCCGGTGGGATCTGCACCAGGGACCCCTCAGTGCCTTGCCTTTGATCCCGCCGCCGGGGGGCGCATTGTAGCCCCCCGGGAACCAGTCACGTTGCTCACGGGGACGGTGGTCGCAACCCCGCCGCCGTCCTCCTCGGAGTCGCAGCTGTACTCAATGGACGTTCTAAGGGCCCACACTTGAGCTAGTTGCTATCTCAACCCTTCTGGCTGGAGCGTTGTAGGCGCTCGCCCTCTTGCCCGGTGTGAAGCTATTAGAACCATCAGCGACCAAAATTACAACTCATACAAAAAAAAGATAAGTAATTAACTATTTACTGATGTTATATACGAAATATATTAATAGACTTTTTTACGCGGCAATCGTCATTGAAATGTTGTATTATGGGGAAATCCAGTCAGTTTACGATGGGGAAAACAAACACCTCGTGTTATTTTAATTAGATGGTAGGTACTTTATAGTTTTTGTGAAGCGCTACCTTGCTTTAAAACTCTATATTTATATGATTTTTATTCAATTTACTTAAGTACCCTTCCCTCCCAGTGCGGCGACAACTTCGAGGAAGTTTTTTACCTAGTTTAAGTGTACATATTTGTAAATAAACTGTAAATATTTTGTTTCAATAAAATTCATTTACTTAATAATTCATAATTGTTGAGTGAATTTATTATTGAAATCGTATCTTCTATATTATCAGATGTTTTTTCTTCATGAATACCGCGTCCCTATTAAGGCGAGACATGTGTTTGTTCCCGATAATGAAATTTCGTAATAACAGAACTGAGCTTCAAATAATGATACGAAGTTATTACATGGAACTGGTATGCCATGACCGTAATAGATAATAAGTTATAATTATACTACGGGTGCTAGCAAAGGTACTGTTTGCTAGCTATATTTCACAACTCGTGTATAAATACCGAAAATAATATCTCCACGCTGTTTAAAGGCTGGCTTTCAAATATATGGACAACGTAATTAATAACGACATTATGTAGTTTGACCTTATATGTACCCGAAGTAATCTAGGTGGCTGTTGAAAACATTTAAAAGGCCTAAAAACCATGAACTTTTAATTTCATGCTGGTCTGGTATGAATTAACTTCTAGTCTTTGGCTTTTTATTATGAATTTATTATCCATACAAGTCCTCATAGATTTTTTTTTTCTCTTAATCGTCTAATTATCTCTAAAATATATTGTGTGCGTCACTATTTGGTAAACCAAAAGTTGCCAGTAAAATAATGTGTGAATGTTTAAACTAAGTCTGTAGGAATCAAGAAGCTTCTAATAAGTTTCTTGTAATACACGCTTGACAATAATATAATTAGAAATAAAAAATAACGTTATATACTTGAAAACGTACAGCACCAAAATACATAAAATACCCCAAAATAACAACGACCTCGATCCCGGCAAAAATTCAAATCATCTTTCACATTGGTTTTTGCACAAAACAAAATATGTAACAAGACTAACGTAGTAAGTGTAGACTAGACGCCACAGATGTAGATATCTGTGCTAGACACTAATGTTGTTCAGAAATCGACAGACATCCAGCGTTTTATGAGCGCGTGGGAGTCGTCGGCGCTATTTTCGAAAATGTCAATTAACTTATTTCATGTATCGACCGTGGCACACTTATTTTGTTTTCATTAATATTGTCAATATGCTAAAAGTAACAGTATTGGGTAAAAAAATAATGTCCTCGTCACTTGTCGACGGAACATGTCGAGATTTTTTTTTTAATTTGGAGAAGGTACAAAATAAACTCTTTTTAAATGAAAGATTCATTCATTTCACGACTGATCGCTATTAGGGGTTTCCATTTCTACAAATGATGTTGAAAGCAGTATAATCACGCCATTTAGAGCCATATTGGGTAGGGCTGGGCTAGTAACGATTAGTGAAAGTGTATATTGGCTAGTGACGTCACACGGACCACCTCGGCTCCGTGGGTGGATGAAAGCGGTAAACGTAGAGTATTTATGCCTACTATGTAATTACCGATATTATACCGGTTAAAATTAATAGCTTACACAATCTATACTTATAATAAAACTGTAACAGGTCCAATTCTGTACATTGAAGATATTTTGAAAATTATATTTGGAGGGCATTCTATAACCGATACTGAGGCCGAAAATGTAATTTTTTTAATTTTTGTCTGTCTATCTGTCTGTCTGTCTGTCTGTCTGTATCACGGCTGAGCATCACGCCGAAACTACTGAATGGATTCAATTGAAACTTGGCATGATTTGAGATCTTACTACGAGGTAGGACATAGGATACTTTTATCCCGTAATCTAGCACGGTTCTTTTGGGAGAAGGGATTAAAGTCAAAACGGGTACTTGGTTATACGTTTGGTCCGATTTTATCAATTTTTCTTTATAATATAATTAATATTAGTAAGGGACACTCATAGAGAGCTGTTATCAAGGTTTTGTAATCGATCGGGTTAAGCAACGTTAGGTAAGGTTATTAAATAGATGGGTGACCGTTTAAGGCCATTTGAACTAAACGGGTCTGTGCTTCGGAGAGCAAGTAAAAAGTGGGTCCCAGTTTTTAACAGACTATAAAAAATGAGGTTATGTATTCGATGCAAATGTCTGGTATTCAAAGTTTAGTTAACGTAAAAATAGCGCAGGCGGAGCTGCGTGGGTCAGCTAGTCGTAGATAAAATTAAATCTCACTTAATAACATTGTTATGGAAAAAAATGGCAATTCACTAGAAGGAAGGTTCAGTGGTAGTGAAAATGAAAATAAGATAGTTTATTTTAAATAGGCCAAAATTAGTAAGTACCTTTGAATTGTCATATATTATCATAAAACTGCCAAAAAAACTAC
This sequence comes from Furcula furcula, assembly GCA_911728495.1. Lineage (NCBI taxonomy): Eukaryota > Metazoa > Arthropoda > Insecta > Lepidoptera > Notodontidae > Furcula > Furcula furcula. The sequence continues at coordinate 20,500,587 of OU452259.1, read as the reverse complement.
CCCCGGATCACAACGCGGCCTCAACTGAGAAGATCCGGCAAGAAACTCAGTGGGCTTGTCATATTTTACTCTATGTAAGATTTTTTCTTTCTTTTCAATATAGTATTATATCTGGTTTCAATCAAAATAGCTGCAAATAAAAGTTCGTGGACAATTCCAATCACAAATTTTTGATAAATCCATATAAGCAATGAATGATACTGTGATGATTCTTTTTTTTTCAATAGTAATCGAATGATAATAGGAGCACGGTCGCTCCACGTTCCCCTATTTTCATAACTACGCAAATTATAAAGAAATCTTGTACAAAGATATTGGACGAGTGGAAATACCAAGTATTAAGAAAGGGCCATGATTATTATAAGTTGTAATTTGAGATTATTGCAAATACACGTATCTTTAAAATATTTTATATCTTCTTTCGTATCTTTTTTTATATAAGTATATATATATATATATATATATATATATATATATATATTTATACATACAGTAGTATGCAGAGTCCGCATATTCCCACTCCGAATTTTTAATGTCTGCTACTTTATTTCCGTTAACTGCGCAAATCGGTACAACATTTGTAACGTTGCCAATTTTTTCAAACGTTTATTACTTTTTTATGTAACTAGAAATTTTGTGTTTACCTTGATCGATAGAAATTAACAAAAAAATTCGCAAACACGTGTTATTTGGTTTTGCCGCGCGGGGTATGTTTTGGAGGAGGCAGCCGATACCAGTGCCGATACTCAAATCAGATGCACCTAGAACTAAGTACCTAGTATGTACTAGGTTTTGTAGTTGTATTGACATAAGCTGGCTGTTCGGCTGTTAGACCCTTTGGAATTATATTAAGACAAAATATTTGAATAAAATTAAAGAAATAATTCTTAGGCGCTATTTCGGTGGTAGAAATATTTTGCTGGTAGACATTAAATAAGTTCCTTGCTTGTAGGTTGTTGGTCGTTTTGCATACTATTTGTCCTTTTGATATAGCGAGTCAAACCGCAACCGCGATATACATACTAGGTATTACAATACCTAATATCTATCTATTAAATATTTATATTGTCGGTTGATTAATAAGGGAACATAATTCCCGGCCAACTTTGAAAATAAAAGGCGATAGATAGGTAATTTGATTATTGCAAATTTTATGGTATCCGAATTGTCTGTGAAAAAAAAATACAACAACCTACAGTCAACCTACACTTGAATTGAGAACCTCCTCCTATTTTTAAAATCGTTTAAAAGAAGTAGTAGTATTTACTTAAAATACTACTTCTTTGAACTAAATATGTTCATAAAAAAGTTACTGCAAGTAATAATTTTGTTGTTTACTTTAAGTATAGTGTTTTATTCGGTAAACACAAAAAGATCATTCGTCCTTGTATCAGATATCGCTATCACAGAGACAGTTGTGCAATAAAATGCATGTTTTTATGTTAATACCTGACCGGTCGGATCTAGGTACTGACCTTGCTCGTAGTAAACACTTCTTAGATACCTCTTTAGCCCTAGGATAGTCAATTTCTAGGTGGTCTCTTGGGCGCAGCGCCCGAGGCTCTAAACAACAGGCAACCTTTGGAGTCGCTGGAAGTTTAGGGTGTGGACCGTGGACCCTAAACGTCAATCGAATACGGCAGTAACTCCGAGGAGTATTGAGACCTCCGTCCTCGTATAACACCGTATGAGGCTAGTAGGCAGGCCGTCATGTGCCGATGCGACAGCCGCGGGGACTTTAGTGCGTAAGAATCCCACATACCACGGTTTTTCAGGTCCCGGGGACCTATGAAGGTTTAACCAGCGAGGACAAGGAAATGGTAAACATTAATCTTTTCGTTGTCCCCGCGGACAGTCCTAGGTGGTATAGCTTCTTGGACCAAACCCGTGCAGGGAGGCACCATCGCATTGTCAGGTATTTTGCAGTGGAATACAGCTGTATTTCGCTCTATGATATTTTTTTGGGCCAGGGATTAAATAATCGATGTACGAAGTGACGTTGGTGACGACTGGCACGGCAGTGCAGTGGATTTGTTGAGCAAACCTGTCGATCATCATCAGGGGTCTAGTAGGCAGTGGCGTGCAATCTAAACAGGCAAAAAGACTTTGCCTACCCTGGAACTTCTCTGAACGACTATAAAGTCGTTTCTTGGCCTACCCTGGCATCAAAGTGTAAGCACGCCACTGATAGTAGATACGCCTTTGATCGGTAACGTTTTCTTTTTTATCTTCGTATCAAAGTGAGCAAAACGTAAGAAATATTAATCGTTTACCTATCAAAATTCTTACTAGACCCCAGGCAAACCTGGTCTCCGCCAAGTTTCATAAGAAAAATAATTATATCATAGCCAAGGCAAAACCAAGTAGTTTTGACATAAACCGGTCATTTTAGATGCGTCTAGCCTCGTATCTACTATCTACATAATTTATATTGGCGCCTGTTAACTGACAGGCATAATGACGAATTAATTAAATTGTTTCGCTAATTTTCGAGGCGTTGAAGACTGTCGATGTTATCGTGTGGGTGGACAATGTGTGCCTCTCAATTCGGGCTAATTAAGAAGCGCAAACTATTTGAGGTTTTTTTCTATACAAATGAGGTTAGATTCCCTGACCTTGGGTTTATTTTTTACAGACTTCAAAAAAGTAGGAGGTTCTCGATTCGTCGGAATCTGTTTTATTGACGTTTCCCAATTACTCAAAGACTCCTGGACCGATTTGGAAAATTCTTCTTTTGTTTGAAAGGGTTTACTTACCAGGTGCTCCCATGGTCAGGATCTGATGATGGTATCCTAAAGAAATAGAAGCAATCTCTTCAAATTTTACATGCGTACTTGAAACGATTTGGAAGATCCACAAAAGAACCAACCTTTCTATTACATGTATAGCCCCTTATAATCGTAGATTCAATTTGACAGGACCAGAAGAAGAGTGAAAATTTAACTCAAATCCGTTGTGCTTATCGTTTTTACAAGTAACTTTAAATAGTGCTTAAAAAGTAAGAGTTCTAATTTTGAGCAGTTGGTAGGGTTTTCTATGCAGAAATCTGTTCATCATCCTCAGTCCACATCAGCTAGTGATCGACACAGGCCAGATCTTCGGCTCTCCGTATCGAGTTTTTTGCTAACCGGTCTGTGAATATCGTCGCTCCACCTAGTCTCAGAGCGTCCTACGCTACGCTTCCCGATTCGCAAAAAGCTGTTGTTGTCAGGCGAACAATATCTAAAACTGACTTTCCCACAGCGATTGGCATCAGTTTACTAAATTCGATAGTTGGCAAAATGCCCGCGGAAACTAATCGGTGTGTTTATAAAAAAGCCGGACGCAATCATGTTACAATATAAGAACCGCTCGAGCGTGTGAATTTCGCGACTCATCATGGGGCAGGATTGCCTCTTCTTTCTGATCGGATATAACATGTATTGTTATGCCCCTTACATGCTCCAAAATGCAGATGGTTTCCTAAAAGGGATGCGTTAAAACCCTTAGCAATTTGCTATTGTCAATAATTCTGATTTGAATAAGGTGTGAATATTTTAGTGACGAGTTACTTGCTAATTCCTCAAATTCATATGGATCACTTTTTTATTTTGCTTCTCTATTGAGATAGGATTCTGATGATCTAAATAATAAGTTAAAATTCAGAAAAGGAAGGCTCATATGCGTTGTAGCCCCCGGGTAACTTCAAATTGGCAGTGCAACTGCGGCGCGGCAGCAAATTTAAAGTTTAATAATATTTTACTCGAGTCAACTCGTGCGCGGGTGCTGCTTGGGGGGACTGGTCCGACTACTATCCCTTTGGCCTTTTAGTTTGTTGTAATTTTTGTCGTAATTTATTGTTTTCTTATTTTCTCCCTTTCTTTATGTTTCGAACGGCAGGACACACTATCGCTAATGTCGATTCATTTGTAACAAAACAATGTTTAAAAAAAAGTGAAAAAATGACAAGCCCGCTGAGTTTCTTGCCGGATCTTCTCAGTTGAGGCCGCGTTGTGATCCGGTGGTAGCTTTTAAAAAATTACGATTCAAAAGTGCTAGCGTTAAGCCTATTTGAAATAAAGATTTTTGAGTTTGAGTTTAGATTATTTTTAAATTTTCATTTATTTGGTGGCCAAAATTTTTGCGTGGTTTTTGAACGATTTATAACACGTTTGTCGATGGTCGATGACTTAATGTTTTCTGGGTCAGTGTCGGTCACTATGCGCTTATAAATATGCGGCTTAGATAATTATCTAATGAATAAGTTGAATGCTTAAAGAATATTGATGACTGCCCATAAATTAATCAAGACTGCTGTATTAGTTATTTAATTAAATAATACGTCATGCCGAATTTTATCACTGAAGTCGTGTCGAATAGTTACATTACTCTTTTTCTTTATCTTTACTGACTGAATAATTTAATTAAACAGCAAACATATTTGCAATCATTTACACTTAAATAAAATCATTGATGTTGCCGCTGTATTGAGATGGTGGAGTACCGAAAAGATTGGCGTCATTTCCTGTATGGACAGCCAAGCTGACTAAGCTATCGGCCCGACTTTAATTATGTTGGTATTTAACAGACTTCTAAAAGGATATTATTTTTGTCAAGTGTAAGTTTATCAAGTGTTTCATGACGGATTTCAATCAATATTTTTTATTTTATTTGAAAGAGATATTTATTAAATACTTACCAAAACTGGTTCTTTTATAAATTTTCTCCTGATATGCTGCAAATTATTATACTTAGAAGTTAGAATTTGGACGATAGCCAGTTTTTTCCAAACTATTCATATCATAAATATGTATTGTCGCAGGTTGTCTAACATGCGTGCAAGTGCTGAATATCATGGTTCTCCTGGGCTTCATGTTGAACTACGCGCTCCGTGTGAACCTCACCATAGCCATCGTCAAGATGATCTACAGCGACCACAACAATCAAACCACAGTCGCCAACTTCACCCTGGGTACTCACAACGTTACAGAGGTAAGGGGAAAGAGTAGACTATTGGATTGGTTGCAACCGGGGGGTTACACCGCGGGTGTTTGGTTCCCGGGGGCTATAATGCGGTGGGTTCAAAAGCAAGGCACTGAGGGGTTCCTGATGCAGATTCCACCGGAGAGCCCAGGTCTCATGTGCCGATGCGACAGCCGCTGAGGTTTTAGTGGGTAAGAATCCCACATACCCCGGCTGACCCCCACAGGTCCAGGGGACATTTTGAAGGTTGCCCCATGAGAACAAAAAACTAGACCATTGATTCGTTTCGTCCTATGAAGGGTTTTAATCTAATTCCAGTAAAAAAGCACTGGCAAAATTATCGGGCTCAAGATGCTTAACTAACGTCTCAGATGACGAGCGACAGTGCAGGGCAGTTGTCGGTAGGCAGGCCTGTTGCTTACCGTCAGGTGAACGGTGAATAATCATATTTTTATAGACCGTTTCCAATATTTGACCCTCCAAAAGAGTAGAAAATTTTAAAATTTTTATGTCAGCACATTTATTTAAAAAAAAAAGACCGTGTGGTGAGTGTCGGGCACCGGATAGGAACGAAGTTCCTTATTATAAAAATATTAATTTTAAGTTCTATTCGAGGTATAAAGAAAATAATTATTCGGGTGGCACGGTGTGGCACGGTGTGGCATGGTGTGGCACGGTGTGGCACGGTGTGGTACGGTGTGGCACCCCGAACCACACCGAACGACACCGAACGACACTGGACGACACAGCACGACACGTGTAGCCGTTTAACTAAAGTAGTAATAATGATCGGACGGTTCCACATAAATAATAATATTCTTACGTTACGGACGTTTTTTCCCGGTTAGGGTACCCCTCCGCATCGTCCCATAAGGAACTTCGTTCCAAAAAGTTGGAAAGTTTAGTAATTTGCAGAGCAGTCGATATTGTTGATGTTCTTAATCAGTCACTTTGTTCTAGCACCCAGAACACATACAGCAAACACAGTACCACTGGAACACAAAACAGAAGAACAACCTTCTAGGTTCTTTCTTCTGGGGCTATGTGCTCACAGAACTGCCTGGCGGTCGACTAGCTGAAATTATCGGAGCCAGGTAAGTTACCAAGATCACCTAATCTAAAAACACTATTCTCTTTAACCGAACCGATAACCGATGGGGAAGAAAAGTGCAAGCAGTAGGCGGGCCTCCCACTAGGTAGACAGACGACATTGTGCGCGTCGCAGGTAACCGGTGGATGGTTCATTGTGGCGTTACAAGGCCTATGTTCAGTAGTGGACGTCTTCTGGCTGGTGATAACTCCATAAAAAACAATAGTTCAGGATCTGTAATTATATTATTGCTGCTATTGGTACCACATCCGACATAACTTGATCTTCTGATCAGGATATGAGCAAGATAAAAGCTTCTGTCTATTCTGTAGAGCGATTACTCCCTCTAGCTAGATAAATCTAATACCATTCTAATCTTGGCGGGGTATAGTTTATAGTAACTACATCTATGTTAGACATAATAATAATATGCAAATTCCTTATAGATAAAGACTTGATTACCGTGAAAACCACTAAAGAAAACTTCTCCTAAAACGTTTACGTTATTGATCAAGATAAAATATTAACCGTCGTTAAGCAAAATAATGACGTCATAAAACATTTTAATTATACGCTACCGACTCGCAAGTTAACCACGTTTTTATCATTGAGATAAGTCAATACCGATCTCCTCTTTGGAATGCTACATCAGTTTGTAAATAATAATAGCTACTTTGGTGTTGACAAAAACTTGGCCTCTGAATGATAAACAACAACACGTAACAATAATGGTGCTATTCATTACTGACGTCTGGCAACACCGCCCATACCTACTGCAGTGAGGAGCGGGCGAGAACTTTATAACTTGGCAAGGGGCAGTATTGTAAAAAAAAGTTGGGTTGCAAAGGGCGCTGACCGCTGAGAATAATCTTATATTTTTCGCCACTGGCTGAAATTAATAAACATTCTTCTTTTTTGAATTTCGAATTTGAAGTATGACCATACGATTTTCATTCACCGAAACTGGTCCTGTCCTTTTATATAATTTCAACTTATTCACAGCAGGCCACGAGTGTGTTTTATTCGCTGTGCTGAATCGAATTTCGCACCGAATTTTCTAGACGCCGTTAATTGAAGGGTCAGAAGTCAATTTAGTTGATTGCAGCGATATTTTTGGTCCTTGCCATCGATTTGAACTATGATAATTAGTCATGATAAAATTGACGGTAACAATGGTCTGAATTTGATGACAATGATTTCGCATCTGTAGGGAATTGAGTGAATATGTCGGTAATTTACTAAACAGTAAATTAAATACTCTATTCTATCTATAATTTGTGCTTTTTTTGTTGACGTTAGGCAGCTCGTATAAATTATGGCCACCAAATAAATGGATGCGGATCATATAATATAATAATATTCTGGGACAATCCACACACGATCATCTCATTCCAAACTAGGTAGATATATATATATATATTTACTTTATATGTTATTATCCTCATTTCGCTGAACTCTCTGAAACTGGGAAAAGTGCTTTACAAACAAATCAATGCCAGTTCAGTTTCAAGAAATTTATTAGTTTAGTTACCTAAGCAATGCGTAAGAGACTTGGTCTAATTATGCCCCAATATTTGATATCCGAGTAATTCTAAGCATGCTAATATTTTTCAGTACAAAACGTTGCACATTATGCAATGTACATGTTTGTTGCCATTAATAAAAAATGTACGATTAATCTTAATTTCAAAAATTGCAAGATACGAAAGCAATTCCAAATTCGAATTTTCGTGCGAACTCAATTACAATGATCGCTGCGTGGGCTTGAACTGCAGTACTCTTGCAAGCTTATGGTTTAAGATATATTTATTGTTAATTTGTTTAAAAAAAATCTTATATAATTGATAAAAGACAAGCCCGCTGAGTTTCTTGCCGGATCTTCTCAGTGGAGGCCGCGTTACGATCCGGTGGTAGTTGTAAAAAATGACAATATATAAGAGCCCCCGTGAGGCCTATGCATAATAAAGAATTTTGAATTTGAATTTGCATATTGAATTATGCCATGCGTTACTGTGCGCGTTCGCAGCGTGTGGGCCTTATCAGCCTTACCATGAAACCGGTTGGTGACTAATTGTGTGAATAACACTATATTGAGGACGCTCTGCTGAAATCAAGTTTAACTTGTTCGTTTACTATTTTATGTCAATCTTAGTTATCCCGTTGTGGTTTTATTTAGATGCGGTTACAAAGTTGCAATATAGCAGAAAAAATATCCTTTGCTTTATGCTTTATGTATTTGAGAAGATTGTAAGAAGAGATGTCGGGGAATGATTCACGTGAACGTTCTCGAGTAGAACACATAATATAGCATTCGCATGAGTGGCATCGAGTAACCGATCACTGTGTCCGATCAAACGTGAGTTTGCGTGTCCGCACGGGAGTTGGTGATGCGTATGATATGATTTTCTGACGTGGGATATCGGATAGCATGCTTAATGTTTTAGATACTTGGAACATAGTCATTGTGACAGCTCGAGTGACTTTCAGGTTGAGAATTGAAATCAGGATATATGCATCAGAAATTGAAAATAACTCGATTCTACTTTCGATTGTGCTACTACACCATGTCTTGGGTAATAAATGTATTTTCTCTTTCAGGCGGGTATTCGGCTACAGTACACTGTTAGCCAGTATCCTGACGCTGGTAACTCCTGGTGCAGCGGCCCTTGGCTACGGATGGGCGGTAGCCGTTCGAGTTCTTCTTGGCTTCATGCTTGGAGCAACATGGCCTGCTATACTTCCAGTGGCATCAAAATGGATCCCGCCAATGGATAGGTCCAAGTTCATGTCTAACATGATGGGTAAGTTAATTTTTGGACACTTGTTACTAAACTTTGAGGTAATGGAAAAATTATGTATCAGAATATGTAATAGACAAAGGAAGTATATAGTTACTGTAAATACCACGTGGATCAATATAGGGAAAATACTTCACCAAAAGGATTTAATAATAACACTATTGGAGTTTTAATAGAAGAAGATTTAGGAGCACTAAATCTGTGTCAAGTGTTAGAGACTTCTGGTCATCGAGATCTTCTGGTAGAAAACCATTCAAATGAAAAATTAATCTATACTTATTTATTACGTATCCGCTAATTCCGCAACTAATTGTGGCTAGACGAAAGCTTATATTGTTTCCTTGAGCGGTCACAATTATTTCTTTATCGTTAACTATCGTGGTTTGATATCAGCGTCACACGTTGAGGGCTCGGCGATATTATTGCGCGTGAACATTTCGCAGTGATGGGTGCATTTGAAAATAACATGGCGATCGGCGGGGGCGCGCGCAGGCGTGGTCGCTGACGTCACTGCATTGGCGCCAGCCTATTGGCCGCCTTTAGTTGACCGCGCGATTTAACCTTGCGCAACTGTTGCTATGCTGTAGTTATCCAGTTCTCAGAATTGAGGGGGCTTAGTATTATTTTTGTTCGGTGCGTGCAGTCACGTGGTATTTGTGGTGACTATACTTTGTGAACAAGGTTAGGAATGTCGGTTCCTATCCCTGTTTACTTTTTACGACGTCGACGGCCTTTCTGTGCCCACATAGACATGGATTTAAGATTAAAAGTTTATGATTCATTATTTACTCATATTGTGACCCTGTTTTGATAAAATCATGGCCGAACGAGATCATTATAATTTTATGAGGCTAAAAACATTCTACTATGAATTGGTGCGGGATTTTAATCCTTTTACAACAATACAAATTTTCTTAGCAGCGAGTTTTAGTTTGTTTGATTGGACAATTTTGGGAATCGTATTTTTTTCTCATAATATCACCCTTATGTGCTCATGTTAGATCTGATCTTATTTTCTATTCTATTTATCAGATTAAACTATCCACGGACATAAACCTTGGGAATAATGTAACAATGCATTTCCTACTTCGGAATAAATTATTCTTAGCAATCTCAGCGTAGTTATTACGGAATATTTACATAATAATAAAATAATAAACACGTTGTAGTAAGCTCAATTGCGCGAGTAGTGCTTATTTATGACTATTTCCTTGTAGGTAAATGATCTTTAATCATATTTTTTTCTATCGAAGTCTTGTTACACCTTTCACACGTGTCGAAAACTTGTCAGTTTTATATTCATTGAATATGTTTTGAGTTGTGATGTTATACTGCGTTGTATAATAGCCACAGCCCGTCGCCGTCGTCGTTAATCAGCTTCGAATGATTTATATGATACAGGGTACATTTATGTATAGTAATTAGTTCCTGTTAACAAGTTAACTAGTACGGTTTACTATTGAGAAGCTTCATAAATTGCATCACCGGATGTATAAAAAAAAGTTAAGTCCATAATAATGTCATCATCATTATTATTTTAAGTCCAATCTCTAATCGGTGTCTACTTTTCGGTCACTCTTTTACATCAATAAACTTAAGTTATCTTTTTGTCTGTATTTTACGACTGCCCTCGGATCTTAAATAGTGCATCCTTTTTACGTGATATATAATCCTACTCAACATGAATCAACCGAGCTATGAATTTATGCTTCATAATTATAATCCTTTTATGATCCATAACGGCTGATCTACGTAATACACCAGTATTAACGAACAATAAAGCACAGAATTGTGATCAGATGTTAGAGAAGATTTCACAAAATATTCCTCTGCCCTAAATTGCGATGTTCTCAGATTGCGTAGTAAAGTTAACAACGTATTATATGTCATCAATCAGAATGACGTCTTTATAATGTCTGGAATCGTATGAAGTAATAAACCTCTTATCGTGTGTATGATTTAATCAAAAGCTTCCTTTTACCGATAACCTATACTACACATGTAAATAGAATTGTTGTTTAATTTTGTACGCGTCTTTTTGATGTCGGAAACGTTCGATTGACCTTTGGGTCATGAAGAGACGAACTATGAATACCTAATAAATACTTAGTATTTCATTTGTTAAACATCTGACTAGTCCCATACGTTGTTGTAAAGTTTTAGATTTTTTCGCAGTAGAATAAATTGCTGTTAGATACGTAGGTATCTATGAAATTTTAAGATGTTCTTTTTTTATTTTTTGGGAAATTATTGTTGATGCCTGCACCTGTTGTCTTTATTTATGTATTTATTTTAATTGTTGGCATTACTTTGCTATTATACTCCCATGTTACGCCAGGTCAAGTACAGTCATTGTAAATAATCAGTTTCCACATAATAGATTTGTATACATGCTACATATATTTACTAGAATTTTCTCACGGAATGGAATAAAACGACGTAAAAGTTATGTAACAAATTCATCTGAATGGTAAAGCACTTAAACTACCTTTACATGAATGAATATGACTACTTTTTTTTTGGATATTATTACACTGTTAATAATATCCAAAAAGTAGTTTAAGTACTGACTTAACAGACCTAAGGGTGAGCTTGTGCTGTAAGCCAGTTTATCGAATCGATTTTTAAAATGATTTAAATTGTTACAAGATAAAAGATACTTAAGTAATAAAAAATAATAATAATACACAATGCTGGTGATAGCGAATAATTCATGTTAATTTCATTACTTACTTTAAATATAATGTGTCTTAGAATATAGTATATTTAATTGTTTTTATGTTAATTTATGTATTATATTTAAATTTTCCTATGCAAGGTGCTTTCCATAAGAATATATTACCTACTTATTACCCGTCTAACTGATTTTTATTGCTATACTTTTTTATACAGACGGTATCTTTTCCTATATTTACTTATACTTACATTTTTAAACAAGATTATTTTTGTGGTCCTAGACTAGACCAAAAATAATGGTCACCCTAGCAGTTCTTAACCGTGTTTGAAACAAAAGTGTCATAATGTGTTACTGTTAAAAATAAAAGTGAAACGGGACTTCGTGACATGTTTGTGAATCAGTTCCGTTATTATGTATCTGTGCCGTCGTCCCTACCACCTACCACCACGGTACGATACAATCTCTTTTGAAACTTCCCGAACACTGAAGTCCGCAGAAAGTTTACCTTTAGTTATATTGTATTACTAGCTGACCCGTGCAGCTCCGCCCGCGCTTTTATTACGTTTTGCTCCCCTTTTACTCCCTCCCCCCTAGATTTATCTCTCTCCATATCTCTCTCTCTTATAAAAAAAATCTAATTATATGCTCTTTCTCTCCTCTCTCTTTCCCCCTCCCGCTTCGGTTTCCGTCACACTCCCCCTCTTCCTCTCCCTGTTATCCCCTCTCTGAACCCTCTCCCCCTCTCTCTTCTACGAACTTGCTCCTTCTCACTCCCCCCTTACTCCACCTAACTCCCCCGATCCCTTACCCCATCACCCCCTCCTCGAATCCCCTCTCCCTCTTTCTCCTCTCTTGCACCCTCCTCTCGTTCTATATATCCTCGTCAATCATGGTATCAGCGGCATTAAATATACTTTATGACCTATTCTCAGACCTCCCCGATATGCACACAAAATTTTCATACAAATCGGGTCACTCATCTGTTTAATGACCTTGCCTTATGTTGCTTAACCTTAACCTAGCGGTATGAAATATACTGTATCACCTATTCTCAGACCTACCCGATATGCACACTTTCATACAAATCGGTTCACCCATCTATTTAATGACCTTACCTAACGTTGCTTAACCTCAACCTACCGGGATAAAAAGTATCCTATGTCCGTTTCCTGGTTCTAAGCTACCTCCCCACCAATTTTCAGCTGAATCGGTTAGGCCGTTCTTGAGTTATAAATAGTGTAACTAACACGACTTTCTTTGATAATATAATAGATTAAAGTTCTATAGTGATTGTATGTTCAATTTCACCGATAGATGGCGCTGTTCATAATGTAAATCACGCTAGCATCGTAAATTACTGTCTAATGATATTCGATAATGAAAGTTCTAAGCTTTTCGCATCTTTTATTGTTGCGACTTTACAGTCGGATAGGTATTGTATTACTACAATACCTATCTATACACTACCTGGACTTGGGGAGTTTCATTAAAATTTTATGAACAGAAATCTAATGAAAATGTCCTGGGTGTACCGGACCGGCTTACCCCTTACAAAAATTGACCCTTCGCCAATGCTATATCTTATGCAAACTAAATGTCTGCTCAGTCCCTATTGTATATAGCGTAATAATACATATCTTAATGATTAACTGATCAGTCTATAATTACCCTATTCACATACAAAGGAAATTACGTGGCAATATGTGCAAGTAATGTTTCACTGCTTAGCCCCTATGAAACATAGCGTGATGTTTTATATACCAACTTACACCTTGACTTCTACACAATACATCAGTGAAAGTCCTATCAAAATCCATCCACGGGTTTTCAAATGATACCTGGACGAACAGAACGACAGACAGACAGACAGACAATAATTCCAAAAAAATTGTATTCCAAGAAATTTTGGAAAAATATTCGATGTACAGAAAAAGTGCTCTTTGAGTTTTATTATAGTATAGACTAGCTGACCCACGCAGCTCCGCCCGCGCTGTGTTTACGTTAACTAAATTTTCAATAATATACATTCGCATATAATACAAAACCTCCTTTGTACTTGCCCTCCGAAGCACGGAGACGTTTAGTTCAAATGGCGTTAAACGGTCACCCATCTATTTAATGACCTTACCTAACGTTGCTTAACCTGATCGATCGTTCCAAACATTGTTAACAACTGTCTATGAGTGTTCCCTTACAAATATTTATTATAAAAATAATGAAAAATTGTTAAAATCGGAGCAAGCGTATAACTAAGTACACATTTTGACTTTAGTCCCCTCTCCCAAGGGAACCGTGCCGAATGTCGGGATAAAAAGTATCCTATGTCCTACCTCGGAGTATTAACTCAAATCTTGTCAAGTTTCGTTTCAATCCATCCAGTAGTTTCGGCGTGATGCTCAGCCGAGATACAGACAGACAGACAGACAGACAGACAAAAATTTAAAAAAATACGTTTTCGGCCTCAGTATCGGTTATAGAATGCCCTCCAAACATAATTTTCAAAATATCTTCAATGTACAGAATTGGACCTGTTACAGTTTTATTATAAGTATAGATAAAAAATAATCATTGTTCCTTAAATGATAATATTGGCCCACGTCACACAAGGCCAGTACATAGTGGGTGACCGATTCAATGATGTTATGTACCTAGTAGGTATATTATATCGATGAACCGTTTAGTGACGTTTGACCTGAGCATCTCTTTGGAGGGCACGTAAAAGTAGTTCCCAGTTGTTGTTGTCTGGACATACGACAAAAAATTATAACCAATTCGATTTTGGATTGACCAAATCGGCAAGGTTAACATATAAATAAATTACAAACTGCCGTGTAGGTAACGTAATATTTTCTTTTAATTATTTTTTTTCTATCAAGGTGGCAAGCAATCATGCGGCCCCCTGATGGTAGGCAGTCACCGCAACCTATAGTATAGACGCTAGCAACAATAGAAGAATCGCGAGCGCGTTGCCGACCATTAAGACATATAGGATATTAAGTCTTTTGTGTCTGGTAATTTCACCAGCTTTACAGTGGCCTATAAAAGACCCCGTGGGGTGCCGGGTGAGAATTGCATCCCCCCATCTCCTCTCGTTGGGTGTCGTAAGAGGCGACTAAGCGAGAACAGGAAGACGGGCAGCAGCGTTTTTCTTTTGTTGGATTTATCTTTCACCTATACTGCGATCCCCAAGCCGCCTGCCAAGCGTGGGGATTATGGCAACCCCTCCCTTCTAAGGGGGGCTTAGTTCAGCAGTGGACGTCTATCGGCTGCTAATGATACAGTAGCCTTCACACCGGACCACAACAATGTTTACACACTGTTGTTTGGCGGCAGAATATCCGACACTGCGGTGGAACCTACCTGTATGGTTCCTGAACAAGGAACCTACCACCTAACCCACCTAGTATTTCAGGTCAATATTTAATTTAAATGATGAACAGATGAATAATATAATACACAATATGCAAAACTAGTTAACTCGATATGGCAACTATATGCATTGTTCTTCAATACAAAGTTAAAAGGTTCCGTTTAAACAACTGTGCATACTCATTAGTGAATATTTGTAGTGAAAGAAGTTGGATTTGATGCCTATTATCTTTGATTTGATTGGATATTTTAGTCAGCCGCAATTACGTAAAGAGAGATCCAACAATAAGTACACTGCACGCACGAAAACGTGGTTATTTTCGCCTCAAAGATTCTTATACTAACTTGGTTAAAATCAAAATTCTATATTTGTAAACGATAGGCTTATTTAATTGTTTTTGTCTATACGTTAAATGCCGTTTTCCAAAAGGTAAATAAATAATAAAAAAACATAAGTAAATAACCCTTTTGGTTACCCACATTGTGAGATTCAGGCAAAAGGTTACTACTCTAATGTAAAGGCCTGCCATTGATTATTTGACGTATTAATCAAAGAGGCTTGCCTGTTTCAAATAATCAGTGTAGGTATGAGACGCTCATAGCCAGTTGTAACCACTGTTCGGTAAACGATCAGTTGGGTAAGAAACATCAGGCAAGGTCAGTCCTTAGATGGGTGACCGTTTAGTGGTATTTGCAATGAGCTGCACTGGCAGATTTAAAGTCTGTCCCTTCTATTATCCTCCAGACAGCAGTTATTAAGCTAAGTCAGAGGCCTAAGGGCAGCTTGGAAACTCTGACACCGGGTTGGCCACTAACCATACGACAAAGAAAATAGGCACCTACCGTAACGTATGAAAAATATGTATAACAATGATGCTAACATAAAATGGACAATCCATTCACTCATGATGACCATTCACATAATAGTTGAGACTTAAGAAGTAATAATTATGTTACTAAAGAGACAATGAATCAAATAATTCTACAAAAATGTCTCAATTTATAAAACGTTATTGCCTTCGTTTGTTTTGAGTGTCTCCATTATTTTACATAATAAAAGTAAATTAGGATACAAAAACATAATTGTCCTCACTCACAATTTCCTTGCGATTCACCATTAGGTTTACCAACTACGTCCGTTCACCTGTGTCAATATACCTACCATACAAGCAAATGATAAGTTAGGTACGCACCCCGTTGTATCTGCCAAAAACCGGACTATCTGAGAAATAATTTGAATTAAAAATAAAAACGGAAGTTTCCTGACAATGTTGACTAACCCTGACTTTCCACTTTTCCTGACATTTTGTATGTATGTGGTATGCACGAAGCTCATAAATATTTTGCTGTTGGTATGTGAAAGCATCGAGATTTTCTGAACATAATGCATGCCTTCCGCGTACCTACCTTGTTAATGCAAATATAAAAAAAAATCTTGACAGTGCGCCAAACTTACGATCATATCAGGAAATTTCCTGCCGTTCACCCTACGCCATAGGGTTATTCATAAAGTATGGAGAGTCCAGCGCTTCCCCCGATAATGATTGATGTTAAACCATTACCTATCCTGATAGACTTTTTCCTGGGCCCCGGCCCCATAATACACAGGGTCTCTTTAGCATTTTACTAACTCTTGCTACGTGACTTATCCGTTAACTGCATTAATGGGATTCACGCTGGACATCCTTCGTGGTGTCCTTTGACAATTGGGTCTAGGTATTTTCGAGGAAAACAACGGGCGTTGCGAATAATTATACATGATGTTTAAGTGCCTTGGACTTCTATTATTATTCAAACTTGTTGACGTTTCTCATGGCTCATGGTAAATCCATGTATTGCTATTATGGAATTTAACCCCAGTACTTGACCACCACGTTCCCGCTTGGTGGCTATGCAGTTAGGTGCGGATCCAGGTTTTCTCCAAGGGGATAATTATGCTTAGGTAATTTAGGACTGGTACGAGTATAAAGAAAATAACAATTATTTGTTCTGCTTTTCATATCTGATAGAATCCGTATCGCCCGAAGAACCGTTGCGGAAGGAAGGTTCTCAGGTGGCGACCATGAACCGGAAGACTCAACGTACGCCTGCCACTAGGTGGACGGACTGACGACATTGTGCGAGCCGCACAGGTGACTGGTGGATGCAAATAGCTAATTGTTGTTTATTGTGGCGTTCGAAGGGGAAGGTATGTTCAGCAGTGGGTGTCTGATGTGATAGAATCCTCAGACTACAAGTCCCAGTGGCGGGGAATACACCTGATTTGGGAAAGAAGCGTAGCCTTTGTTAGAGTCAATAAGAAATTGCACATTGTTTGGCAAATGATCAGTTGGTTATGTCACGCCAGGCATGGTGAGTGTCTTCGTGGTTCAAAGGACACGTAGAAAGTATGCTGGTTGTTGTCATCTTGACAGCAGTCGTTAAGTCAAGTTAAAACCTTAGGAACAGCTCGAAGAATTCTGGGTCCAGGTTACCAAAACAAGAAAACTGTAATTTAAATTAGGAACTAATTTTAAATCCAGTATACTTAATATGTGCTTACACAGTACAGTATCATATGTAGTACTTTACAAGTAGTCACAACGGATCTTTGTGTCTGAAGTTGGCTGCAAGACGCTGCGCAGTAGCAATTTTTGTGTTTTTGTATCCATAAGGGCTCCCACACATAACTGCGATGCGATGCGATGCGATTACTCACGACTGTACTTGCGCAATGGTTCGCCAAACCCAATTTCAGCCACACAAAGATCCTTTTTTTTTTTTTTGGGAATGATAGACGCTGTTGGCCGCAGATGGCCATTATGCCTGATTTACACGTATTAAGTTGCAAGTTGGTAACTAAATCTTTACTAAAGTTTAAGTAAATTATTGCGTGTAAACAAACACTTTAGTAGTAAGTTCCAAGTTAAAATTTAGTACACAAGTGAATAAGTAAAATTTTTCGTTTACACGTATTAAGTTGGTAACTAAATCTTTACTAAATTTTAGTAAATTATTACGTGTAAACAATCACTTTAGTAGAAAGTCCCAAGTTAAAATTTAGTACGCAAGTTATGAAGTAGAATAGAAACTTTTCTATTTTTCGGGTAAGTAGGTGGGCGTGGTTTATTCTTGATACGTTTGGACACACACATGTATAATGCACGTTTGCAGGTGTGCGTGCAAAGGTATAGCCATAGATCATACCATAGGTAATATACAAATATAATAGGAGCAAAGTCGTTTTCGTGACGTTTTCGTTGTACCAACGTATATTTAGGGTGGCCAGAAATAAGGGATTGTTCCAGAATTTGTATTGTAAATTAAATTAAATTAAATTAAATTAAATTAAATTAAATTAAATTAAATTAAATTAAATTAAATTAAATTAAATTAAATTAAATTAAATTAAATTAAATTAAATTAAATTAAATTAAATTAAATTAAATTAAATTAAATTAAATTAAATTAAATTAAATTAAATTAAATTAAATTAAATTAAATTAAATTAAATTAAATTAAATTAAATTAAATTAAATTAAATTAAATTAAATTAAATTAAATTAAATTAAATTAAATTAAATTATATTAAATTAAATTAAATTAAATTAAATTAAATTAAATTAAATTAAATTATAAAAAGGAAATTCTAATATAATAATCTGTATTAGTTGTCTATATAATTTAATCCTAAAAATAAATTAGTTGTCCGTCGCTACAAAGTACTATGACATCGTCACGGATCGTGCGACCGTCCATTGGGGCGAACTAAAGAACTAAAGATTTTAACTAAAATTTACTAAAAACGACGTGTAAACGCATACTTAAAATTAAGTCACTTAAAATTTAGTTACCTACTTGACAACTTAATACGTGTAAATCAGGCATTACAGCTTTACCGGACAATAGGAGGCGAGCGCTTGAAGCGCTCTAGCCTTTACGGCAGAAGTAGCGACGAGCTCAAGGGCACCTCAGGGAGGCACGGCCTCGGCTTGGGCTGTCGCTTAAGAGAGGGCTGAGTTTACCACCGGTTCACAACGCGCCTCCACTGAGAAGAACCGGCAAGAAACTCAGTGGGGTGATGCACGTCGTTGAGGTCGCATACGTACGACCCTTTGGCCTCGCCGGCGAGACCGGTGTCTGATAGACACACAAAGATCCGTTGTGACTACTGTACAGTATTTGTAGCCTCCGTGGCGCAGTGGGAAACCTCTTTCTTTGTAAACCGGAGGTCGCTGGTTCGAATTCCGCGCGGAGCAACAACTTTGTGTACCTAGTTGTTCCTCACTGGCTAGGACCATGCAGGCCGATCACCTGATTGTCCGTAAAGTAAGATGATCCGTGCATCGGATGGGCATGTAAAAAGTCAGTCCTGCGCCTGACCTATCACCGGTCGACTCGGTCTCTTCAGTCCCATCAGATTGTGAGAGGTAAAGGACTTGCTACGCAAGCACTTGTGTATAACATCTATCGCGTAGATGACTGATCTGACGCTGAAAGATTGGCCGCTGTGGTGGTATGGGCCAGGAGGACATTATTTCATTACTACAGTAGATTTACAGTTGACAAACCAATTAATGTTTCCAGTTCCACCCCGGGCCTGAATCACAGTTTTATCAATGTATCAGTCATTACAGCCCGGTCGGCTCCGTGACACGTAATTCAAATGCGTTGACCCCATGCGGAATTTTCCGACTCATTCAGTTAGTTCATCTATTCCGTGGTTAGTTCATTGCTTAATTGTTTGGAATCTTCGGAGAGGGAACCAATGTGTAGTAGTCCTTTATTGGTTAGGTTAAGTTATCAAAATAGGCTGATCACCTGATCGTCTGAAAAGAAATAGTTTTAGGTACTTAATGCATAGTAGAAATGCCCTTTCATAATAGAATGAGGATGTAATGTCGCGGCCAATGTTTTCAAAAATATTACCTGTTTGGGTAAACATTTCGGGCCGGCTCGTGCAGCCGATTATCGTCCGGTGTCGATGTGATCAACCGGAAATGGCTCTAACTGTTTGTTCACCTTACACGACGGCATTTTCAGGTACCGTTGTGGTCACTGGTTCATATCCTAGGAGGAGCAAAACTTTCTATCATAGTTCCTTATTAGCTAGAACAATACAAGCCAACCTGGGATCTATCACCATTTTTTGAGCATTTTATTGTCCGCGAGAGAAAGGAATAGATAAACTCCGTATATCTGCCTCTCTTTCCCACGTTAAAGTAAGCTTACTTTAACACTGCCACAAGAGATGGTGGTAGGGGCCTGTCGTCAAAAGTAAGATGATCCACTCGTCGGGTGGGTGTGCTTGAGTGTGCCTGATCTGTCCGCCAGTTTCGGCCCTCCGCCCTTTCCTTCCATCGACATATTAATTTCGTCTTGGTTACGTCCCATCGGATGGTGAAAGTATAAGAAGAGCGAATGCATCTACATATGTCTTCGCAGTGGCGTGTACAGAGTTATAAGACAGGGTAGTCAAATACCTACCGACTGCGGACTAAATTGACTCTAATTTAATAATATGAACTTATTAGTCTGCGGAACTATTCGAGCACTCGTGTATTCCAGTGTAGCTCTTGCGTAGTTGGCTGATCCTGGAAAAGCTTGGCCGCTGTGGCCGCACCAGACAGGAAGCGTGGCGTGTAGTCCATATTATAGACGAAATGATTTGCCTACCCTGCGACTTCTGCGATCCATACCGATTATTCGAAACAAGTTTAATAGTAGAAATCTAAATATAGGTCCCTTCAAATCTAGTAACTTCCGTGGTGTCTTACAGATTTACTAACTCTAGTTGGTGCACCTGTAAGAATCTTTCGTTCTGAGGTTAAGTATATAGACCTGTGTGATTTTTACTTGTCTCCCGCTTTGCAAAGAAAGGAAGTGGAATTTATATTTTTCTAACTCCTCCTATTTACTATTCTTATTTTTGTTGCGGGTTTCAAGACAATTTAGCGTTTCTCCGGGACTCGCTGAGGGTCAAGCCTCGGTGTCTTCACTGGTGACCACTGTAGATCCTGGCTGACAGGAGTCACAGTGGTGGGATTGGGTGATGGGATTAGGCCCATAAAAAAATACCCTGCGACATGTCTGAATGACCGTCCTACAGTAAATAATCTAAGAAATATCTGCATACTTGCCTCATCATCATCATCATCGGGCGAAAGATGTCCACAGCTGAACATAGGCCTTCCTCTTAAAAGGGAAGGGTGGCCATAATCGCCACGCTTGACAAACGTCTTGGTGATCGCAGTATAGGTGGTAGGTATTAATAGAGAGACGCTACTGCCCTCCTTCTTGTTTTCCCTTCGACATCCAACGGGAGGAGATGTGTGTTTATTATTCTTGCCTGGACACCCCACGGAATACTGTTTGCCTACCATGTCATATAAGCGTGTGCACGCCACTGTCAGGAAGTATTGTTGTTACTAGCATAAGTATAATATTTATATATGTTATATCGATGGTTACTTGTAATCGTTCGTCGTCATGTGATAGTCATCCCAACTTACCTGACCGGTACTTGTGGTATAGTATACGGGTATGCGACCCCGGCTTCCCTAGCTATTACTGTCCCATCCCTTGCACTCCTGGGCGGTAATATCCTACTTTTCCTATTTCCCACTCTAACTTGCCAATCTTCCTTTTCACAACACCTATCCTTCCCTTTCCCTCCTTATTCGTGAGAACGCAATGGTCAATCATATAAATAATTTAATTAACCAAAATGGCGGCGATATGGTTCGCCACCCATCACGTCTCGTTTCTCACGGAGGCGAAAAGCGGCCCTTGGGCTCTGCCTACCCCTACGGGAAAAAGGCGTGATCTTATATATGTATGTATTTTACTTGTAATCATTGAATGTGTTACTTAGAACATACGACAATTTACGACATAGGTATCACAGTTCCGGAACATGGGAGGTAATATAACACTGTAGAATATTATAATACAGTATGTATCTAGTAATTGTAAACTCCGTGGCGCAGTGGGTAACCGCTTGCTTTGCCATCCGGAGGTCGCGGGTTCGAAACAAGCGGGAATTAACAACTTTGTGTAGTTGTTCCTTACATGCTAGGATAATGCAGGCTGATCACCTGATTGTCTGTAAAGTAAGATGATCCATGCGTCGGATGGGCATGTTAATCGGCCTTGCGCCTGACCTCTCCCCGGTCGTGTCGGTCTTCCGTCCCATCGGATTGTGAGAGGCAAATTGAAGAGAAAGTGCTTTTGTGTCTACGCAAGCTCTTGTGCATAATAATCGCCCGCGTAGATGGCTGATCGTGGCAGTTGTTAGAAGCTAAGATAGTTATTGTATGACAAAATCCCAAAGGCCTATCTACGGCCTATATACTATTTAATCTCTTTGCTTGGAATCATTGAACGTAACATACTACCAAACAACGTTGCCGGAACATGACAATCACCGTATGGTATTATTAATCGGTATACAGTGCGTACATATTAATTGTTAGGTATTCATATAGGTATAATAACCAATACATGCAAATACATTATGTGTAATTTCCGCAACAAATCGTGATTTATCCATGGTCCTATTGCCAAGTTCACGGTACGTACCAATGTCGTCCATTTTATTTTCAATTATTATTTGCCATTCAATTGATACTCCCGATACTTCATAGGAAAACCTTTATCTCGCTAGGCAATGTATTCATTAGCTATGACTCCATTGAGGTTCACCAGGGTCGTAGGGTGTGGTCCTATCGATAAATCATCATTATTAAATGGTTTTAAGCATTACTTATAATAATAAAACTGTAAACAGTTGTGTCAAAATGTTTACTTGATTATACGCGTGGTCCGATTTTATCCATTTTTACACTAAGTTATAATAAAGGGTCACCCATAGACAGTTGCTATCAATATTTGGCAATCGATCAGGTTAAGCAACGCTAGGCAAGGTGGGTGACCGTCATTTGAATTAAGCGCCTCCGTGCTTCGGATTAAAAAGGGGGGGGGGGGAGGTCCCAGTTTTTAACCAACAAAGGAAGGTTTCATTCAATTCAAAAATTTACTAATATCGTATTTTTTTTTAAATATTATACAATCTACTAACAACATACCTACTTGGAGAAAGCTGTGTTGGTTTTTTTCCGAATAAGGAATGAACTGCTTCGCCAGAGAAGTAACAGTGGCCTGGTCATATGCCGCAGAACCAATGACCGTTGGGGTAAACTGGTTCTGGAGTGGAGACCGTGTATCGGAAAGCGTAGTGTAGGACGCCCTGTGACTAGGTGGAGCGACGATATTCGCAGAGCGATTGGCAGATACTGGATGAGGAGAGCCGAAGATCGGGGTCAGTGGCGTGCCTTGGGAGAGGCCTATAACCAGCAATGTACTGATGTAGGTTGCTGATGATACATACTTGTAGGGTCTCTTGCACAACTTTCTATAAGTATATTAGTTTGGTATAATCTTGTCTAAACCCTTTAATCTCCTATCAAAGAGGAAAGGCCCTTGCTCAGTGGGACACGCACGACTCATCACCTGTAGGACCCTCGCAACTAGCCCGTAGCACTAGAGCGGCTAAAGATGGTAATACTAATTCCCAATGTCTTTCACAGCGTCATCCCTGGGTGCCGCCATCACTATGCCGATCTGCGGCTTCCTAATCGCTCACTTCGGTTGGGAGTCGGCATTCTACTTCACTGGTAAGCCTTTATGTTAAGCTAGACTATTGATATCTTCGGAGTCGCTGGATGTTCGGGGTAGGGCCCTAGCCGTCCATTGAGTACAGCGGCCGTGGAACGTCAGTACCCGGGGGGCTATAATGCGCCTTCCGACGTCGGGGTCAAAGATCCCACCGGAGAGCACAACTCTCCCCTGTCACGTGCCCACATACTCTGGTTGACCACCACAGGTTCCGGGGACCTTTTGAAAGTTTCCCGCGCAATAAAGTAGGACAGGGTTAAGCCATGAAGCTCTGGGAATATAGAACTTCCCTTCTTGAAGTATCCTCCTTTTGTTGACTGCCGTTTCATCAGTATATTCGCCTCCAGGAATCATCGGAGTGATGTGGTCGGTGGCTTGGTTCGCCGTGGTATATGACAGTCCTGCGCAACACCCTCGGATCTCGGAGACCGAACGGAATTACCTGATGAAGGCACTGCCACAGGATGGCAATAAAGGGGTAAGTTTTAATGCTATTTTTTTTCTAGTTGGTAAGTTCCCTGTGCACTTCAGAGTCGCTGGACGTTCGGGGTGTGGGCCCTAGAACGTCCATTCAGTACGGCGCCCCCCGGAGGCGGAATCGAAGGCAAGGCACTGAGGGGCCCCTGGTGCAGAAACCACTGGAGAGCCCGGAGTCCTCTCTGGTGTGCCGAAGCGACATCCGTGGGGTTTTAGTGGGTAAGAATCCCACACACCCCGGTCGAGCCCCACAGCTCCCTGGGACCTAATGAGGGGTATCCACCGCGAAAAAAAAAAGGTTCCTTGTGCAAGAGAGCTTCCAGGTACCGCCGCAGTGTCAGATATTCAGCCGACAAACAGCTGTGTGTAAACATTACTTGTGTTCAGGTGCAAAAGGGCACTGTAGCTGGTGAAGTTACCGAACACAAAAGACTTCAGTGTCTGCAACGCGCTAGTGATTCCTTGGTGTGCTCACTAGTGCTAGCGTCTATACGCTGGGGTGACTGCTTACCGTCAGGCGGGCCGCATTTTTGCTTGCCACCATGTTAGTATATACAAATACATACACGACGAATTGAGAACATCCTCCTTTTTTTAAGTCGGTTAAAAAAGGTCTCAGTGATGAGAAAAACAAGACGTGAACTGGTAAGCGAGATGCCTGCCTATCCCACTTGTCGTTCGAGACATTTAGTTTAATATGACTCTTCAGCCCGGTAATCTCACCAACTACAGAGTCATTTACCGATGAAGAACACTTGGCGGAAGAGTCTTCCGGTGAACACAGTAATTACACACTGCTGCTTGGCTGTAGAGTGATCTGGCCACTGCGGTGGTATCTACATGGAAGGTCCCTTGCACAAGAACTATCACCTCCAACCCGAATAACGAGTTTCGTGGAGGGAAGAATTTTGTCGGATTTTAATGCGATTTTCTTTATTTGTGGATTGCGAGTGTTTCATGAAAATTTACTCAGCCGTTTATTATCAATTCTTTTCTTTTTTTTTCTGTTTAAAAATGTTAAAATGACATCCTAAAAATAATTTTAGCTGGTCTAAAAAGCAGTGGCGTGCACACACTGTTATGACAGGGTAGACAAAAAAAAGCAAATTTCTTAGAGTATTTAGTATATTTTTATCATTCAGAGGAGTTGTAGGGTAGGCAAAGTCTTTCTTTATGCCTCTATGGACTGCACGCCACTGCTAAAAAGCCTTCACGATTAACGCTGTACATATCGCTGAAACAATAGATCGTCTAAGTTTAAATTACATAACGATAATCCGTATTGTATATAATAAGTATAAGTTACATTGTGCACAGATAAATTACAATTCGCTACGTAATATGTACCGTGTACGCACGCCTTGTAAGGAGAAACATTTGTACAAACTAAATTCGTCACGGATGTCGCGAAATATCTTTGGATGTATTATGTACGCCATTTGTGTGCTAAAATTTTATAGGATGCGATAAATTACGGTGACTGGTATTTTGTGCTAGGTTAGGGCTGGCTGCCAGTGGATAATTGCGGCTTAAATTCCTATCAAACATATCTCAGAAGCTGTAACAGCTCAGTAAGCTGTAATTGGTAATAGCTCAGTGGGCGAGCGCTTGCCTTGGAAACGAGGTGCGCAGGTTCGATCCCCGGCTCGCACCTCTGATTTCTTTAATTAATCATGTGCGAATCGTCTTTGTGCGATTGTTACTAGCTTTCGGTGAAGGAAAACATCGTGAGGAAACCTGCATGTCTGAGAAAGCCTAACTAGCTTTCGAATGACGTGTGAAGTCCGCCAACCCGCACTTGGCCAGCGTGGTGGACTATAGCCTAAGCCCCTTCATCTTGAAGGGATGCCTGTGCCCAGCAGTGGGACATTAACAAGGGCTGGTATTATTATTATATCTCAGAAGGGAGTAAGTAAATATTGTATTATGAAACATTAGCATAAGAAAAGAGTTACAAGTTTATTAGTTAGTCTGCAGTTTAGTAGTTAGTAGGATGGTCTTATAGTAGTTTTTAGTAAAAAAAAAATATATATATACAGACGAATTGAGAACCTCCTCCTTTTTTGAAGTCGGTTAAAAATGGCAGCGCACTCAAAAACCTTTTAAAAATCTAGGCGTACGAACATGATTCGATATACCTATCGGACTAACTTACCCAGTGATGTTCGATCCTGAATTATGTAATGTAATCTCGCCCGCAGACCCTTTTTCTGAAAGTTTCATTATTTGCATTAGGTATAACTTTGTCCCAAGTCACGTAGAACCGATAACCGATAAGGAAGAAAGGTTATTCAGTGGCGATCACATCCTGAAAGATCCAGCGTAGGTAGACTCCTACAAAGTGGACTGACGACATTGTCAGTGTCGCACGCAACCGGTGGATGCAAATGTCAAATTATCGTTTACTGTGGCTTTAAGGGCTCCCACATATAACTGCGAACTCGCATCGCATCGCAGTTATGTGTCGGGAGTCTTATTGAAGTTGTTCAACAATTAACTTCTTCCGTTTGATGATGATGTTCAATGATATTATAAGTAGGGAATAGATACGTTACCTGCTAAAATCGACGAATCAAAGTGGCACAGAATTAATTCATACTAACGAATGAAATGTGATGTACCTATTGATTTCTAGACAATTTGTTTGTGTGTTTGGATAATTTAGATAATAGTATTTTCGATTGTTTTGATGCGATTATTTAATAAAATTCAAACGTAGTGACACTGTCAATGTTTCAGTGGGTGGTGTGCTACTGATTCAAGTTGTGTTAATTAGCTCAACTTTTCCCGTTTTCGGATCGCCTATAACCTATTTCCCTCCCTTCTAAGGGGGAGCCTTTGATAACCTATTTATCAATTTCTAACCGACTTATAAAAAAGGAGGAGGTTCTCAATTCGGATGTATTTTTTTTTACTTATAATATTTATGATGATGACCAAGTTATTATTAGATTTATTTTATCAACTGATCTGGCTCAAGGGGCCAGTAAGTACTATAGTAAATAAATCATGTCAGATTTATTTTATTTTATTTTATTGAATAAGTACAGTAACAAACAACCAGATTACACATTACAGAATTATCAATTCATAAAATCGTTAAAAATCCGACGTTCTATACAACTGCACACAACATTGAATACAAAGTTAATTTTAAATAAAAGTACCTAACAAAAATTAAGGATATAATACAATAAAATGAATAAAATGAGATTTGATTTTAATTATTTTTTAAATTGAATTAATGGACAGTGTGAGAGTATTAATGGAGAGTGCACCGCCGGTAGCTCGCTTTCTAACTGTTACTGGATTGACACTGGCCTTTGTATGTAAATATACAAAAGTATTTGTCAATATAAATTTTCCGTACAAAGTCCCGTCCTTACGCAAATTAAAACGCATTCCTCACGGTAAGTACACGACTTTACACGACCGCACTATTATATTTAAATTAGACGGGCCTTGAGTCCGTAAAGTTGGACAATGATTTGTTGTAAGATTTTAACTATGCACTGTGAATTCAAATTAAGAACCTTGGCGGTGCCGAAATGACACCCTTGAGTGTGATGAGGGTTAAACCTTTTCCTCAATTGACGTGGCTTCCGAGAAATCGGAAATCGTTAAGAATGCACAGTTAATATGTATCGTCGTTAATGATAAAGTAACATTTTTAGGGTTCGATACCTAAAACGTAAAAAAGGTGCGACTTCGTCTGTCTGTCTGTAACACCTATATATTTTAGGAACCACTGATGCTATCGATTTTAATCTTGAGATAGTTTTAGATCTTACTGACTTAACTTTATCGCAAATAAAAAAAATATATTTTCTTTTATTTCAATCGAAATCGAAAGGTCAAAATATCAAAGTGAGACTTACTACCTTTATAGAGTGGAGTGGGGTATCCTATGGAAGGGCTTCCTTTGCACACTTAAAAACAGATTTATATTTTGGTTTTTGTATTGAAGTTTTTGGCTTATAATAAAAAAATACAAAAAACCCTTATCTCTAAAGTTTGTGGAGGGGAAAATCTGAAAATAATATCTATACTTATAATAAAACTGTAAGAGGTCCAATTCTGTACATTGAAGATATTTTGAAAATTATATTTGGAGGGCATTCTATAACCGATACTGAGGCCGAAAATGTATTTTTTTAAATTTTTGTCTGTCTATCTGTCTGTCTGTATCACGGCTGAGCATCACGCCGAAACTACTGAACGGATTCAAATGAAACTTGGCATGATTTGAGATCTTACTACGAGGTAGGACATATAATACTTTTTATCCCGTAAATCTAGCACGGTTCTTTTGGAAGAGGGGATTAAAGTCAAAATGGGTACTTGGTTATACGCTTGGTCCGAGTTTATCAATTTTTCTTTATAATATAATAAATATTAGAAAGGGAACACTCATAGAGAGTTGTTATCAAGGTTTTGTAATCGACCGGGTTAAGCAACGTTAGGTAAGGTCAATAAATAGATGGGTGACCGTTTAACGCCATAACTAAACGGGTCGATCCGGCGGTAGTAGTAAAAAACCCGGTCAAGTGCGAGTCGGACTCTCTCACCGAGGGTTCCAGACCATCTTTGAATGTATTACAGTAATTTTACTGTTCATTTAACACCTCAGATAGTAAAGAAACCAAACCGCAAAACTAAGTTAGTTTGTCGAGGTAATAGTCTCACTTTGAAATTTTGATGACCCCTTTCGACCCCCATTATAAAAAAAATTAAAAGAATAAATCATTTTTTTTTTATTTGCGATGAGTTTGGGTAAGTAAGATCTAAAACTATTCCAAGTTTCAAATCGACAGCATCAGTGATTCCTGAATTATATAAGTGTGACAGACAGACAGACAGACGAAGTCAGACCATGAGGGTTTTTTTTACCTTTTAGGTATGGAAGCCTAAAAATAATTTAATGCCGCATTCACGAATCCGATTCTTTAGACTCATCTCGATTGTGTCGTTTCCAATAGTGTATTGCATACACATAAATGGATCCAAGTGACGAAATACAAATTAGATTTAAAGAAAGATTTAAAGAATTGGCTTACAGCGCTTTTTGCGGCAGTAACATAATGACTTACTAACGGACTTCTTAATTGGCTTTGAATGTCATAATAATTGATTTCAAGAACTAGATAAATGATATTTCACATTAATTGATGTTTGTGAGTGCATTAAGTGTCAAAGTCAAACTACACACATCAAAAGTGTCTAGGGATCAAGCATTTTTAAGCGGATTTCTTGAGATTGAGATGTGGCTTTGTAATAAATTTATGATTTTATAAATTTATATGGATCCTTTTTGGTGCATTTCATAATTTGAATCAGGAACTGTGAATCAAATTCGAGTAAAAGATGAAAATCAGCTGTCAATATTTTCCCTATAAAAACATACAACGCATTGAAGACATTATTAGTGCTACTGTTTCCCTACTACTGATTAAAACCAACGTTATTATGGAGCGGCGACGTCATT
Source organism: Furcula furcula (assembly GCA_911728495.1). Classification (NCBI taxonomy): domain Eukaryota; kingdom Metazoa; phylum Arthropoda; class Insecta; order Lepidoptera; family Notodontidae; genus Furcula; species Furcula furcula. The sequence continues at coordinate 20,471,074 of OU452259.1, read as the reverse complement.
TAAGCAGGGAAGAAATGCTCAGAGCCGTGGGAATGATAGAAGCTGGTTCCCGGCAACGTACTGTGGCTTTAGCTCTGAATACAAGTCAGAGTGTTATCAGTCGACTTTGGACACGTTACCGAAGCACTGGTACCGTGGCTGAGCGCCATGGAGGACGGTATCGCTGCACCACACGGAGACAAGACCGATATATTCAAATCTTAACTCGAAGAGCTCCAACAATAACTGCCATGATGTTAGCCGTGAGGCTTCATCACTCTTCAGGGAACTTAATTAGCGACCAAACAGTCAGAAACCGCTTGCATGAAGTGAACCTTCATTCCCGAAGACCGCTACGGGTACCACCTATAGCAATGCACAATCGTAGGATTCGATATCAATGGGCTCTTGAACACAGAAATTGGGCAGAAGAACAATGGCGTTTCGTGTGCTTTTCTGATGAGTCTCGTTTTGGTATGAGACCGGATACAAGACGTATACGACACTGGAGAACCCCTGGACGCCAACAGCGATTAAAATCCTGCCAGGAAGTCCATCCTTATAGTGGTGGAACCATCATGGTATGGGCGGGTATTTGGATCGGCGGAAGAACTGAGTTGATTTGGATCAGAGGCAACCTCAACGCTCAAATTTATGCTGAGACGATTGTATCAGACGTCATCGTTCCTCTACAAGTGCAAATCGGTCCCTTATTTCAGTTAATGCATGATAATGCACGACCGCACACCGCAAGAGTTGTAAGACAGACTCTCGCCGCAGCTAACATCAATGTCCTGCCCTGGCCTGCTCAGTCGCCAGACTTGAACCCGATTGAGCATGCATGGGATATGCTACAGAGAAGAGCTCTGCCGAATATGGAGGGTATCCAGTCGCAAGAAGACCTTTTTTTGTTGTTGCAACGAACATGGGCGGCCATTCCACAGCGTGATTTGGATGAACTCATTTTGAGTATGCCAAACCGATGTTCTTGTGTTGTTAGTGTTCGCGGTAGAAACACGGATTATTAATTGTTTAAGTTACCCAATAAAATTTTAAAGAAAACTGTTATTTCAGTCTTTTTTTCGAACTTTTGTGTTAGTGGTTCAAATGTCAAAAATCCCTTTATTAGGAAAATGGCAAATTTCTTTATTAATGCAAAGGTGACTTGGTTTATCGTTACTGTGACAAACGAAAACACTTTATTTGATGAATCCTTAAAGAAATTTTTAATTAATATCAATCAGGAGAAAAGTTATTGCAAAAATATATGTTGATCCCTAGACACTTTTGATGTGTGTATCTTAATCATGTATAACGGAGGCCGGAGGCAGTTACACAAAACTGTTGTTTTACTTATTAAAATGTTATATACCTGCGACCTTTTTGCAAATTTGAATTGGGATCATAACGCGGCCGCAACATTCCAAACTGTTATGTTGCTAAAGTTGTATAGTTATAGGTAGTATAATAAAGCATTAACCGACTTAGAGTGTGACACACATACATTTAAGTAGGTATTTATTTATTCACAAATATGTATTGTAAAATTCCCTTGGAATAGCACGATCCTATGTCCTTCCTGGGTGTCCGTAAGAGGCGACTAAGGGAAAACAAGTCATACATACAGACATAGTCGAGATCTATCCAACGAGTCCTGTTGGGTTCCTGTGACCTTCCTGCTCCATCATCAGACCCTGGTGATGGGTAACACATATTTTTTAGTATCATCGGATTTAAATATGTATCTAAGGTTTTATGGACGAACTGAATTAAAAAGTCTTTTGTGTACATAACATTCATACCTCGACGAGAAAAAGATCTGATGGTCTTCAAACGCCTTTACCGATTTTTACTGAACATAGTTAAAAACCCATCTCGAATAAAACCAGATTTAGAAAAATAAATAAAACTCATTAAACTCCGTCTACTCATTACAAAAGTTACAATATATCTAGTTGCCCAGCTCTGGGCATTTCCTCGCTCAGAGAGTGGTTTTAGCTATTCAGCGAGGAAATGCTGCCAGCATCTTGGGTAACCTACATGGTCCGAATTTTTTACACTTAATAAGTTAATTTAATTAATATTTAATTTATTTTTAATTTTATGAAATTGTTTATTTTAATAAGTTGTGTGCCATTGATTAATAAAAATAAAACTTTTAACTAAATTAAAAATGTTACAATGCCACAGACAGACAGACATAGGCGTCAATCTTATAACATCCCTCCCCTTTTTGGTCAGGGGTTAAAAACTATTTATATCTTAGTTTAGCTATTTTTCTGAAATACGCAAGTTCTAAATTTTCCGATTATTTTCGGAAGGTTTTTATATAAAAAACAGATCAGGTTTAGAAAAGGTTCTGAACCTACTCGTAATAACGATTGTCTACCTTTGTCCTCAGCACATGCCTGTTCCATGGAAGAGTCTGTTCCTCTCGCCGCCAGTGTGGGCCATCATCATCACTCACGGTGCCTCTGTGTTTGGGTACTTCACCGTCGTCAACCAACTGCCTACCTATCTCGAGACTATACTGCATTTCGACATAAAACATGTAAGTTTTTCCTACTTCTGTTACACTTCTGCGAAGAAAAAGTTGTGATTATATTTCCGGGATTAATATTTGTAACCTCCGTGCCGAAGTGGGAAATCGCTTGCAACCGGTTTGCAAAGCACGCCGGTTTGAACCCCGCGGGGAGTAACAACTTTGTATAATTGTTCCTTACTGGCTAGGACAATGCAGGCATCACCTGATGGTCTGAAAGTAAGATGATCCATGCGTCGGATGGGGGTGTAAAGTCTGCCCTGCGCCTGACCGTCGTATCGGTCTACCGTCCCATCGGATTATGAGATGTAAAGGAAGAGAGAGTTCACTTGTGTCTATGCAAGCACTTGTTTACTCTAATATCTCCCGCGTAGATGGCTGATCTTGTGCAAGATTGGCCGCTGTGGTCGTAATTCGTATCGGCCAGGAGGACATATAATATTTTTATTATTTCAGAAAATAAAAATAGTTGCTAAGTAGAATTAGACTGCCCTGCAGTATTTTGCTGTTGGCTGAACGATTACTGTTCGAGTTGACAGTTTAGATGAAATGATCAAGATGTGAACTCGGATGGTAAACAAAAATTCTGCCCATGAATTGTTTCATTGCACCACTTGTCCTTCTGAGGCATTTGTTCTTAAGTCCTTTGAGCCCAGGAATTTCTTCAAGTACAGTGGCTTCACAGACCGGACCACAGCAATGTTTACACACCGGTACTTAGCTGTTTTTTCTTATCTCTAAGCGGCAGCTCAAGCCGAGGCGAGGAAAAGGCGCCCCACGCTTTTTCACTTAAATATACGGGTTCCATGCTTTATTTAGTGCAGTATACCTTATAAAAGCGTGTATTTTTTTTCTTGTTTTATTATATTATTTCGTGGAGATAAGGATCCAACCGTGGGTCCAACCTTCGTCCCATTGTTGCTGGCACAGACCTATTTACATCTGTTCACAGGACCCTTTTTCTTTGTTATTAATAAGCTTGTGCTTCCATCTACGGCTTACAACTATATTCTACAGCTCAGCAGGCTGTACGAAAGCTTGTTGAAAATAACCTACATCTACTTAACAGAAATATATTTTTATACAAATTGTAAACATTTTAGACTCAATTAAAAACCTTATAAGTAGGTAGAATATGTACACACAGAATATGTTATCACTGATCTGACGGAATCAAATTTGTTCAATAATAATATTACATCATTATGCAAATGGCGAATATCGATGCCAAATATTAGCAAACACGACGTATGTTTGTGTTAAGTCTTTACAAGGAAGTGTACCTATTTATCTTTATATAGACAGTATAATGACGGGTTCATACACTAAGACTTATGAACTATATTTGCGTGTTGGCTGATCTTCCCAAAGTTTGTCATTATTATTGTATCGGACATCGGATCGGCACATTTGAAGGGGTCCTGGACTCTTTGGTGGCTGCACCATCCACCAGGTACCATCGGGGAAGCATTGTAATCCCCTGGAAGCTCTCACGGAGCTTACGAGGACGGGGATAGACAAGCAATCCCGCCACTCTGTTGTTCTAGTTAAGAACTTGACGAAAGATATATTAGAATACGGACGAGATACCTTATGTCTTATTTACCGATATCTGTTACATGATGAGATAAGATATATTATAGTGCTCAAGTGCTTGCGTAGACGCAAGTGCTCTCTCCCTTCCTTTGATGGGACGGAAGACCGACATGACCGCTGAGAGTTCGGCAGGTTCAGTCATCTTACTTTTCAGACGATCAGGTGATCGGCCTGCATTGTCCAAATTTGTACCTATATAATAATATCTTAAAAGTAAATAAAAACTATGACTAAGTTTAACTTCGTACTCTTAATAGTTCTGGGAGACCTTCAGCTTCGTGTTACCACGTGTCATATACTTACCTACGTTACGTGATAAAAACTACTCCAAAGGATTTCTTCATACGTCTCCAAATATAAACCTTATATCTGAAATTTTAAGGTCTGTTATTACAAAAGTACGGTATTTATTAGGCTGAAGCAACATTTGCGCCGCATGCTTACAATGCGGGTGACCATACTTTAAGTGTAACAGTGGTATAAAATTGTTATCGAAAATTGTTTTGCAAACGATTTTGCAAGATCCAGTTTTTTAAATGGTCGAAATTGGAACTACTGAACGATGATTTTTTTCTTTCAAATTCCTTTATCGCTATAATTTTGTTTTCTTGAAAGCAAAAACTGTTTTAAGAAGACCTGCATGATTGCAATAATCCCTTTGGATAGAGTTAAACAGGACATAGGATTATACAGGAACGTATCTAACCTATATAACACCATGCGAAGGCTCTTGTTGGATAAATGAGTACCATCACAAGTACTCTCGCGGTCACGAACGGTGTACCAACTGTAGGACGACAATCGCTTGCATGAGCCTGCCCGAAATACGTGCGGGAGGGGTAGGGGAAAGTAATGTTGTTCAAACGATTTTGATTGAAAATTGGTGCGTGCGTGTCCGCGATAGCCCATGCCATATTTGCGTCCTCAACGTCGTTCGTGAAAATGTTTTATATTATTTTTACTATCTCCTTACGTACAAAATAAGACTGCGCTATTTACAATTTTGGAGTGTATTACTTCTGTTATTAAATTTCTACAAATATCCGACCAAAATATTTAGATTTTAGTTGTATTAAAACAGTATCAAACTATAGAACAGATCGATCATGCAAACACTTCAATCTCTTGATGTAATAAACATTATTAGTTATACATTTTAATGTTTATTGCTTCACATGCCGTAACGTATGCACATCCTGCCGTTAAAATGATATATTGCTACTAAGAAATTTCATTGTGTGCAAAGACCACACATGCTATTAACTTTTTATAGATGATATAATAATGTAAATGAGTTGTATTATTCAAATTCTTTATTAAATTACTTGAAATATTGTTATTGATTAAATTGTTATTAAGTAATTTCATTTGAGCAACTTGACTATAATATAGAAAACTAACTGTAGCTCTTTTCACTTATTGAGATTTATCAGGATTGTATGCAGTAAATTTTAATATATTTATTTTGAACCCCAGTTTGGCTGGGTACAGCTAAAGATTGTCATTGTTGAAAATGTTTTTAATTTTGTTAAAGGTTTTTGACAATTAAAAGAGTTAAACAATCTTATAACGACCGGCTGGCCAAATTTAAAATGATGTCTCTCGAAACCCGCCGCAAATGTTCTTTCCTTACCAATCTACACACATCAAAAGTGTCTAGGGATCAAGCATTTTTGGGCAAAAAAATGGGCAGAAGAACAATGGCGTTTCGTGTGCTTTTCTGATGAGTCTCGTTTTGGTATGAGACCGGATACAAGACGTATACGACACTGGAGAACCCCTGGACGCCAACAGCGATTAAAATCCTGCCAGGAAGTCCATCCTTATAGTGGTGGAACCATCATGGTATGGGCGGGTATTTGGATCGGCGGAAGAACTGAGTTGATTTGGATCAGAGGCAACCTCAACGCTCAAATTTATGCTGAGACGATTGTATCAGACGTCATCGTTCCTCTACAAGTGCAAATCGGTCCCTTATTTCAGTTAATGCATGATAATGCACGACCGCACACCGCAAGAGTTGTAAGACAGACTCTCGCCGCAGCTAACATCAATGTCCTGCCCTGGCCTGCTCAGTCGCCAGACTTGAACCCGATTGAGCATGCATGGGATATGCTACAGAGAAGAGCTCTGCCGAATATGGAGGGTATCCAGTCGCAAGAAGACCTTTTTTTGTTGTTGCAACGAACATGGGCGGCCATTCCACAGCGTGATTTGGATGAACTCATTTTGAGTATGCCAAACCGATGTTCTTGTGTTGTTAGTGTTCGCGGTAGAAACACGGATTATTAATTGTTTAAGTTACCCAATAAAATTTTAAAGAAAACTGTTATTTCAGTCTTTTTTTCGAACTTTTGTGTTAGTGGTTCAAATGTCAAAAATCCCTTTATTAGGAAAATGGCAAATTTCTTTATTAATGCAAAGGTGACTTGGTTTATCGTTACTGTGACAAACGAAAACACTTTATTTGATGAATCCTTAAAGAAAATTTTAATTAATATCAATCAGGAGAAAAGTTATTGCAAAAATATATGTTGATCCCTAGACACTTTTGATGTGTGTACATAAGATCATTCATTCTAGTATTGATTGCCCAGAGTTGCTAGCACTGATAAATTTCAACATAAAATTCAGAGCACATCACCCGCACATTAACAGTTTTACATTGTATGTTCACATAAACAACACATCTTTCTTCAATCCTATTGTCAGAATGTGTCGCCTGTATAACGACTGGCTACCTACGTATGCTGATATCCTAGACGTATTTAACAGAAACTTCTCAAAATTCAAAAATGTTGTTAGACACATTATGTCAAAAGTTTCTCACTCAATGTAATTGCATTAGAATATTGTTTATTTTTTAGTTTGTTTTTTGTAACGTCAGTAAAGCAGTAATGCGTCACTTTATGATTAAAGTTAAAATAGTTGTAGTATAAATATAGTTCGATGAGTTAAAAAATCAGATTACAGTGTCCTACCTGTTGAATAAGTTTTGATCATGCTGTGTACACATAGTTAGGAGCATGGTTTAGCACTAAGTGTTATCAATTGAATGTAAAACCGGTCTACATTAACTATGTTCTGTTTTGTGTGCCTTATTAATAAAATAAATAAATAAACAATAATTAATTTGTCAAATGGATATAACTTTACAATTAGCATTAAAAAATCTCACACTTTACATCAAACAATGGAAAAATTATATACAATAGGTACTAAAACTAAGTCATCAAATCATACATGATCAATATATGAATATTCGCATGGGATTCAAAGTCATCGTTAGTCGGACACGTGAGTCCACTTTAATAATAAACAAAATTAAAATAAATACTTTAAACCAAATTAGCGACTGGTTTCATCTGGATTTCGTGTATCCTTGTGAATATATTAAAAAGCTATTTGAATATTAATAGTGTGACCAACTTGGTGATAAATAGTTATACTTTATTGTTCTTATGGAATCCATAATTAAGGGAGCAACTAGCAAAAATAAATTCAGAGTACATTAATTAATTTCAAGCATAGGTCAACGCTTGTATAACTCTATCAATATTGTTAGTTGCATTTTGTGGTGCATTAAATACCAGGCTGATAAGTTCTTTGACACTTCATAAATCGAAACATATTATGAATTTCACATTTTTTGGTTAATTTTACTTTCTGACAAATTGGGGACGAGACGGGCAGGACGTTTGCCTGATGGTAAACGACACGCATGCCTGTAAACATAGTTATCTTCACGCCAGAAATCAGTTATTAAGTGTTTTCAGATACAGTACCATTAATACTTTGGTACTTGGTGGAAAAATAGAGATACTCTATAAGCATAAAGTATGAGAACATACTGAGGCCTACCTGAACCTACCTGGACGCTTCCTTAAACAAGGGATCTATCACTTAAGGAGGTGTATTTTTTGTGTTCACATCCGCAGCCGAAACGTCCACTGCTGAACAAAGGCCTCCGCTTTAGAAGGGAAGGGTTGCCTTAATCCCCATGCTTGGAAGGGATGACTGGAAAAGGAAAGGGAAGACTTGGGGATCGGAGTATAGGTGGTAGGTAATAAAATAAAAAAGACGCTGCTGCCTGTCTTCTTGTTTTCCCTAAGTCGTCTCTTACGGACCCCAATGGGAGGAGATGGGTGGGTGCTATTCTTACCCGGACACCCCACGGGGGCTTTTATATAGAAAAATAGCCTTAATAAAAAAAAGTCTCACCACACAGTAAAGCTGCTTTAGATAACAATTGAACTCTGGATTCCAGTTCAATTCAGAAAATCGGTGAATCTAACTTAATTCTTAAATCGAACTCTGATTATAAAAAATTGAACTTTTTATCAAGGCAGTCTTAGTTTCATCTTGCTTGATCACCTACAAGGTTGTTAAGGATAAACAAACACCATGCAAGGTAGCCACCCTATTGCATCAGCCAAAAAGTTGACAACCTCTCGTTGGTTTTATAGCAGTATAGTTAGGTTGCCACACCTCAATCGATGTAGCAAATTTTGTAACCATTGCCAGCGAGTCCTTGTGCATATCTTACGAAGAAACACTAAAATTAGATTGTATTTCTTATAAAAGGCGATTCTGGTAAAATGTCATTGCCATGATAGTGAAACAAGAAAAAGGCTCTAGTTTGAATATTTCTCTGATTTGGGAAATATACATGTTAGATTACAGGTAATGAAAATAAACTACAAAATTTACCTAGTTATGCAGTTTACTTTTTAAATAGTTACTGTAATAATTATTATTATAATTAAATAACGAAGATGCAAAGTTTCGCTAGTAAATCATGAAAATAATGTTAGTATAAAATAGTTAGACGAGGTTTTGTCTTTTAAATGCATTCATGTTGATCTCATTAACCAGTTCATGTCAATTAAAATTACTTTCTTCTTCAACCTTCCTAATTTACTCGTAGGTTACACACATTTCAAACTAAAAGAAAAATATAAAAATGACAAGCCTTTCACTTATTTTGGTAAGAATATTTGTATAATTCAATAATAATTATTGTATTTAAAGAGGTTTTTAAATTTCGTTATGTTTTTTAGCGCTCGATCGATGATGAAAATATGAACCATTAATAACGGAGGACTGTCCGAGAATTTAAAATGAAATGGTCACCGCAACGCAAAAAGTTGCGATATTTTTTTCTACGCGCTTGTGTCATGCATGATACCTACAATAAAACAACAGCGAATCTATACTATAATAAAACTCAAAGAGCACTTTTTCTGTACATTGAATATTTTTCCAAAATTTCTATGTGGGGAAACTATACTATCGACATAGAAGCCAAAACATTTTTTTTTGGAATTATTGTTTGTCTGTCTGTCTGTCGTTCTGTTTGTCCAGATATCATTTGAAAACCCGTGGATGGATTTTGATAGGACTTTCACTGATGTATTGTGTAGAAGTCAAGGTATAAATTGGTATATAAAACATCACGCTATGTTTCATAGGGGCTAAGCAGTGAAACATTACTTGCACATATTATCACGTAATTTCCTTTGTATGTGGATAGGGTAATTATACACTGATCAGTTAATCATTAAGATATGTATTATTACGCTATATACAATAGGGACTGAGCATTTAGTTTAGACATTTAGTTTGCATAAGATATGGCAGTGGCGAAGGTTCAATTTTTGTAAGGGGTAAGCCGGTCCGGTACACCCAGGACATTTACATTAGATTTCTGTATTGTTCTAAGTACTTTGCTGATAGCAATATCACATTATATCTTTGAAAGGTTAAAATCTGTAAATCCCGAGCGAGTCCAAACTAGATTAGGGGGGTCCCCAAGTCCAGGTAGTGTATAATAGGTTAGGTACATTACAATCGCAACAATAAAAGATGCGAAAAACCTAGAACTTTCATTATCGAATATGCTAAGACAGTAATTTACGATGTTAGCGTGATTTACATTATGAACAGCGCCTTCTATCGGTGAAATTGAACATACAATCACTAAACAACTAATCTATTTTAATAAAAGAAAGTCGTGTTAGTTACACTATTTATAACTCAAGAACGGCCTAACCGATTCGGCTGAAAAGGTAGGGAGGTAGCTTAGAACCAGGAAACGGACATGGGATATTTTTTATCCCGGTAGGTTAAGGTTAAGCAACGTTAGGTAAGGTCATTAAATAGATGGGTGAACCGATTTGTATGAAAGTGTGCATATCGGGTAGAATAGGTCATACAGTATATTTCATACCGCTAGGTTAAGGTTAAGCAACATAAGGCAAGGTCATTAAATAGATGGGTGAACTGATTTGTATGAAATTTTGTGTGCATATCGGGTAGGTCTGAGAATAGGCCGTAAAGTATATTTCATGCCATTAGGTTAAGGTTAAGCAACATAAGGAAAGGTCATTAAATAGATGGGTGAACCGATATGTATGAAATTTTGTGTGCATCTCGGGAAGGTCTGAGAATAGGTCATAAAGTATATTTAATGCCGCTGATACCATGATTGACTAGGATATATAGAACGAGAGGAGGGTGCAAGAGAGGAGAAAGAGGGAGAGGGGATTCGAGGAGGGGGTGATGGGTTGAGTGAGGGGGAGTGAGAAGGAGCAAGTTCGTAGAAGAGAGAGGGGGGGAGAGTTCAGAGAGGGGACAACAGGGAGAGGAAGAGGGGGTGTGTGACGGAAACCGAAGCGGGAGGGGGAAAGAGAGAGGAGAGAAAGAGCATATAATTAGATTTTTTTTATAAGAGAGAGATATGGAGAGAAATAAATCTAGGAAGGACGGAGAAAAGGGGAGCAAAATGTAATAAAAGCGCGGGCGGAGCTGCACGGGTCAGCTAGTATTTAATAATCATAATCATTTATTAGTAAAGTTATTTTACACGTCAGTTCATTTTAGCTTTTTATTTACATTTTCATAGTTACGACTAATGGATTATGTGTCTACACAATTATGTTGTTATTTTAATTGCGACAATGTGATGTGTAAGTACAAAGTTTTTAAGTATTAAAGGATAGCTAAATTGTGAGATCATTTTTCAAATTATTTACCTAAGAGTTTTATACACTTGATAAATTATCTATAAAGGCATTTGTTTCTGTTTTATTATAGTATGTATAGATAATGCCGTCCAACCAGATTTAGAAAGTAGTCTATACTTAACTTTATAAACTAAAATTTACTAGTTTGAACTAAACCTTTTCTACATAACCTACCTATTTTGTTAAAGAAATGAATTAATTTATAAGATTAAAAGAAACACTCCTAAAGCATTTATCGCATGTATTATTTTTCGTACCTACTATAACTTGGGCCAATTTAAAACCGAATAACAAAAATTTATAAAAAAAATACATTTACGTATCGATAAGAACAGGATGCATATTTTTTGGTGACCTTATTATGGCTTTAGTAAAAGCACTAAGCGATCGTAGACTTGCATCACATTATCAAATAGGTACCTATCTAAATAAATGTTTATATCCTGCATCGATAATAATTATATCGATGATATCCTGGGATAATTCACGCATGGTCATTTGATTCTAAACTAGGCAGAGCCTGTATTACGGTAACCCAGGCGAGACGTGGGAGTCGAACCTACAAAATATTGGGTAAATTATGCAGTATTATCATAGTGGTCCTTGAATTTGCCTGTTGTATCCGGTATTAGCTGTGCCTTTGTACTATTCTTTCCTATATTTCCGTTTTCCTGTAATTTTATTGTGTGTACAAAAATTATAAAATAAATAAATAATATTAATAATAATCCTCTCCAGGCCTTATCCGGCCACGGCGAACAATTTCTTTTTTAACACGATTAGCCAAGATTGCATGAGATGCAGTGGCGTAGCTTGCCTTAGATGGGCCCTGTATCAATCTCATCAAATTTGATGGGGGGCCACCAAATGATGGTACGGCCTAAGAGATTATATGAGATCATGGATTTTAGGAATTGTTGCTTACACATGTTCGGGGCCCTGTAGCCCGTGGGCCCCGTATCATTGATACGGCGGTAGCTACGCCCATTATCAGATGTCACAGTGCACAAGAGCTTGCGCAGGCACAGATGAACTCTTTTTCCCTGTACTCTAACAATCCGATGAGACTGAAGGCTGACACGACAGCGAAGAGGTCAGGCAGGCGCAGGACAGACTATTTACGTGCCCATCCGAAGCATGGATCATCTTACTTTACTGACAATTACGTGATCGGCCTGCATTGTCCTATAGCCAGTATGGAACAAGTACACGACGTTGTTGATCACAGCGGGATATGAACCCGCGACGTACGGAGGTTAGAACGTTACGATATCATGACGTCAGGTACGGTCGCAGCCAACGATTTTGTGGGGGGGTCATATTTGACAGTCCCGTTGGTCTTGTACCTAGACATCCTTAACCGCTACCCAATTTAGTCTACGAATGTGGATTTTGGGGGATCATGACCCATACGACCCCCCCTCTCGGACCGCCACTGCATGACGTTTCGATATGTTACCTTAATTATGCTGTAAAATATAATCTTATTCTACAGCAATATGACAAGAGATGACACGAACAAATTTTATTATAACAAATTGTTTATCTTGACCGTGAACTTTGTAGACACTTTTCCATACAATAAGTCGTAAGGAAGCGCTCCTTATTTAATTTTGTTAATTAGCTTCCATAAAATCTAATGCGTCAGATAAAAATTTAATTACCAACTTATATAATTTTAAAAATAACTAAAAATAATACACGTTGCTTCGGTCGTCTGGATATACGTAATTAAAAATTCCCGCTTTTTGCCACTTCGTGCCAGTGCGCAGTCTCAGGGCAATCTAGAGCTACAGGATGTGTCGTTTGTGCGTGATTGAGGGGACATTATCACTAATACATAGATGCCTATTGTCGATTGAGTTTGAGAGTACCTAAGTTAGAGTTGCGCCACTATTTCAACCGCTTGGCTAGTTTATTTTTTTTTTATAATTAACATTAGTTTTTCTATGTACGATAGAAATCGCAGCAGGTCTTAGGTTTCCTAGGCGAAAGACATGTATTTTTTTCCGTGAGAAAATTTCAGTAACTGAGTAATTCAAAACTTACACTGTTAAATTGAAATATATTTACAGTTCGCATTCTTTCCTCGATTCTAATATAGCTAACGGTTAGGGATGCCAACATTTTTCATCTATAAGTCTCATTTATAAAATACGGCCCTGACCCGGACGCGACGACTGTACATTGCAAAAAAAAACACGGTGCATCTTATCGATATACTATCTAAATATATCGATGGTGCATCCCTTAAAATACGGGCCAGTTGGCGACATACATTTGTCGTCCATAAATTACATAGCCCCTTCGGGTAAATGGGGGCGGGTGATGTGTTTGACGCTTTGTTGTTTACAGTAAAATTAAGCTGTTTCTGAAGGCGCGAATATATCCGGCCTTCATTCTGTCAGTCGCAGAAAACTGTCTGCATACGAAACGTAGCCAAATGTCTATACGTAACGAATAGTACAGAAATAGACATCTGTTATTCCTACATCGACGACCTTGTATAAATTAATTACATTTCCTCAAAGTCATGCTTCCGCAATAATTTATAATTATGTCCTTGGCAAGGGTAATGGGATACTAGTCTCATTAAAACAATGAGTTCTTGCTGACCTGGTTGTCTAAATATCAAGTGAGCTGCTACCGGATCCTGTCGATCTTGCCCTTCATAAAGTGACAGTATGAAGATTCTTAGTACTGTGTACCACTGCATAAGAAACAGCTGTTTAAACGATACTCCTCTCAGCACAAGTAATATTGTAATAATTGTCCTTGCAACTCTGTACCTCACCATAACTGCATTTATTTAACAAAAAGTGCCGTACGGACGGACGCACATAATAATACCCAACATATTATTATTCACACTCATTTATTAAAGTATAATTAGATGATACGTACAATTCAGTGACAAATAAAAATACAAATAAAAACTATCATTAATAATAAAACCAAGGAAAAAACAATGTAAAAATATAAATAAGTATGACAATTGTTTGCCGTGCTTCCGCCAAACGAGGTTGACCATTCAGCGTTGTGTCGCACCGGAAATACATGCCCCCGGCTATATTGTACCCTTTTTAACTGTCTTTCAATTTTGTTTAATTTAAAAAGTTAGTTTTGTTAATTATAATTAAAGAACTATATTCTCGCGCAGTCAATTTATACGATAATAGATTTATACGGGCTGCATTTTTTTTATTCTACAATTTTTTTCGCAGATGTTTTTAAGCTAACATCATCCATTACACACTTAAATTATGTTTACATTACATAACCGGTTATTTTTCTTAACGCCAACATTAACTATTTGATCTATCTTTAGACTAGAGAATGCCGTCGTCGCAAGTAAGGGTAACTCGATCAACAGTTAGCACATTAAGTGCTGTACACACAACTATGCACAAAATAAAATAAAAAAGTTTATTTATCGCTGCAGTCTGCGGTAAATTGTAGAGTTAGAGATATGTCTGAGGGTTATAATGGTGCATACGGACTTTTTATTAGAAATGGCAGAAAGGTTTTTAGAACATTAGCTAAGCTGGATTTAGTTCTTAACTGTAAGTCCACCTGATAGTGAGCGCTGGTACAGTCACTGATGGTGATGTGTTGATAAACAATAGAGAAATCGCTGCGCCAGCAGCAAAAATATGCAAGAGGTGTTCTCGGTTAGGCTTTGCAGGCAACTCCTACTATGCGCATATGTTTAACTTCATCTTACTCTCGATAGGTACTGAATAATAAATACTTGTCTTAAAATTATTTCTTGCCGCAAATATGAATATTTCTTTACCTCTAGAGAAGTCGTCAAAAATAAAAACATCATTGATTTCAAACCTTGTTTGACAGCCAAGCTTTGAAGTTTCTTCGTACAGTCATATTTGTCAAATAATAATCAACTATTTTCTTTTCCTACTTCTGAGGCTATATTATATATGTGTATCTTTCTTCTGACGTATCCCAGCTTCGCATATCTGTATCAAGGTCGCGTCGCCCCAAGGCCCCAAGTAACCTTGGCTGAACTATTTTCAGTTTTATGCGACTAGTGTGACGCGTTGGCTAGACGATATTATACACGCAAGAGATTATCTTTTAGCAATAAAACACGCAGACATGACCACATTAGGTTTTGCGAAAAGCTATTTTCGTTGTTGAATAATCAATAATTATCTATCACGCAGTAATAGAATTGTTACTATACTAGGTGCTTAGGAGGTAGCGAAGGTCTCCGGGGAGATTTTTTTAAGAATCCCAAATCCGGGTCTCCGCCCCACGGAGAACGGATACCTTTTCCTAGACGGACGGTTTATGAAAATTTAAGGCTCTACACTAGAACTTACATAAAACCTTTGCACTCCGAAGATATGACATCAAAAGCTTTTTTGTTAAAAATTGTTAAACATTTAATTCAGACCTATTGAGTGTTCCGTGCAGTGGCGTAGCTTGCCTTAAATGGGCTGTGTATCAAAATTTGTTGGGGGGCCCAAATGATGGTGTGGACTAAGAGCCCCTGCAGCCCGGGGCCCCCGTATCATAGATACGGCTGATACGGCGGTAGCTACGCCCCTGGTTCTGTGCTAAACGAAACAAAATGTAAAGAATATTTAAGTATGATTTTTTTAACTAACTTTATACATGGTTATAATATTGGCTTTTCTTTGTCTACACCACTGAATAAGTGTAAAGCTGATGATTCAATAGCCATCAATCCCTTTTGTAGGTACTAACTATTCGTCAAACATCTACGTCTACAAATAATTTTATAGCCAGTATCCCGTGACAGTAATTTTCCTCCACTTTATTGGTATAAAAGCAAATAAACAGCAACATTGTTAATTATTGGGCTCGCAGCTATGGCTAACCTAATGAGAATTCAGAGAATATCCTCTACTGCACGACTGACTCATAGGGCGGTGAACGCAGTGCGCGCGCGCAGACAAGCTCAAATGCGGATTAAAGCTAATTCGATAGGGCTTAGGGTTGTAGGTTATGACTGCCCTTATCGTGCGATGACTCTTTTTTTACTCATTATAAGTGTGTAGGTAACACTCGAAGTTGTTGACCACTATGTTTACCTTGGACAGACTTTCCAGTTAGGTCGGTCGGCCTAAATTTGAAAAAGAGGCCGCCAAATAATTCTTGGATATATATGGATTCTTCGTCCAAAATACTGCAGTTACTGAAGACAAAAGTTTTTAACTAGTGTGTTGCCAGTACTGGTACTGAGACGTGGTCCTTAACTGCTGGCCTTTTAGAGAAGGTGAGAGTCACACAAAGTATACTGGTGTTTCGGTGATAAAACACACAAACTAGCTTATTAAAGAAGAATCGCTGCGTAATACAGCGTTAAGACATTTATCGCATGCGCACGCGCCGCATTAAGTGTCGTTAATTATGCAGCGTCACTTGCGCTTAGGACTTACGTATATCTTGAGTGAACTTGCACGGTATAGTATCTCTGTAATATACTTTTATTGAGATTATAGTGTTCTTTAGATAGGTGTCGAGGACGAGGCTCAACGAAAAGGTTTTTCGGATTATACTTAGATAAGTTTTATTAAACATTTTAATTACGATTATAATTAGATTAGTTTACGTTTTACGTAAACCCGTTTTAGTGAATTAAGTAGGTACTATATTGAAATGAGCTATTAGTACTTCAGAGTCAATAATCTACGTAACAAGTTTTAAAAGATATAGGTACACACATAATAATTTATTTACGTATTCAATTATGCATAACGCGGTTTATCTTTAATTTTTATATCCGGATATTTCGAATGCTTTGCCGCCCATGATTCATTGCAATAACACACGGTTTAAAAACTCTGTCTTGATTTTTTAACGTGCATGGACACAGCTGAAATAAAATTAATAAATAAAGGAGCATACACACTTAACTTCTGTAAATGCCTTCATAATACCTGTCCTCATTACGGGTGCGGACAAAATAGAATGAAAAAACTGCAAAAATTATACTCGTTTTTTCCCGTGCATCCTTGGCTTTATAATAGTGCTGTGGCGCCAGTGGCTCGCATAATAATAAGTGTTTCGTACGACAACGATTTCCTTTACAAATTTCTTAACTCCTTCCCTCAGTCGGATTTAATAGACATCAATTTTCTATTACTCAACAACAAAATGTCAATGCAATTGGTATGGTATTGATACCAGGAAGTTGTATGTATGGAAATGTTACAACAACAAGTTGGCAATTTGTATGGAAATGGGGTGTACCCAAATATATTTAAAGTATAAAAGGTTAGAAATCTAAATTTTAAATTTCTGTGGATTTACCCAATGTGTGGACAATAATGTAATGCTTACTTACCTACTAACAATAATTGTCAAAATTTTATCATCATAACACTAATTGCCACCCATCATCGTTCGTCAATGAATCATTAGCCGCGCTTAGAATTCGTTAATGAATCATTTTTATCTCATCCATTAGTACAGAATTTGTATTGTAAATCTACACTTAATTAAAGAGATAAGTATTAATTAATGGACTATGAGTGCGGTATGAAGTCTATAATTAAAGATAATATGCGAAACTATGGTAGCCGGCCGATTTGTCGCGTCATAGTGACGTCACGTGACGTGCAGCATTCCGCGCGAAGTGAGGTTAATGCTCCCGTCCACTGCAGCCCATTACTCATGGATAACTTCAAAATAAACCTGTTGCCAATGCATATATATCTGGTTTATATTATAATCCACGGATTGGAAACTAGACCAAGCGCGACACAAAAGGTGTTATGATCACCAAATCCCTCAATCAGGCCATTTGAGCGGAATAAAAAAAAAATACACACCTACTTAAATTATTTTTGTCCACAGAACGGTCTCCTTTCATCGCTGCCATACCTGGGCAAGTATCTGTGCGCGTTAGCATCATCAGTATTGGCTGACTTCTTAAGGCGAAGCGGCAAGCTATCCACCACAGCAGCCAGGAAACTGTTCACCGGATTCGCTGTGGGACTACCTGGTAATTATTTCCCCGGTTTCTACCTCACTCATCAGAGTTGAAAGAGTTTTGACCATATTTCATCTTTAGTTTTTCTATACATAATTTGGTGTTTTTTATTTGAATAAATACTGGATTTATAGGGATGAAAAATGTACTTAATATTTTTTGTTGGTTATTTAATATACGGGGTGTAAGGGACATCGTACCGAAAACCGATACCAGGGATCCAGTACATGATCCTGAACATTCTAGTGTTAGAATTTTTCATCGGCTTTTTGATGAATTTCCAAAAATAAAAATGCCGCTATTTTAAATACAATTAGTTTATCATGATTGGTATAATAATAAAGCCTAATTTCAATTTAAAAACAATCAATTACTTATTTGTGCAAAATTAGCAATGTAATTTTAAAATTAAATATTATTCCGCATGCATTCATTACATGCTCAAAAATTTGTAATTTTCCATAAAAATGGTTTATGTAAGTAATGTTGTAACGGACATTATTTGAAATATTATATAAACGTTTTCGGTACGTGGTCCCTTACACCCTGTATATTCTATAAAAAATATACGAACTGCAAAAAAAAAATATCCATTTATTTAGTCTCTTTGGGTGCTATCTTTTAATGGCCTTGAACTCGCCCACATTGGGTATTGGAAATTACAAAAAGCGGCAAAATAGCTCGCGATGATTAGGAAGTGGAATTACGAAAAATCATTATAGTTTCATAGTCACGTATTATTCAAATGTGACACAATTATGTATTGATAGCGAGGAGTATTAGAGATTTTGCACGCTTGTTGCCCAATTATAAAAATGAACAACAATTATCTATTTCATTAATATCCGGGGTTCAATGAATTTCTTTGTTGGTTCATAGTCGCAAAAGACGTCTTTAAATTTAATTAAAATGTGCGCATTTTTTGAAACACGATGTACTTAAAATCATTTAATTAGAAATTCCCATCTCGCAGGTTTACTGATGATAGCGCAAGCGTACTTCGGCGGAGACAGGGTGTGGTCCATAGCCATCTTCACGACGGCGCTCACTATCAACGGCGCAGTCACCGCTGGTTACCTCGGCAACGGGCTAGATATCGCACCTAACTTTAGCGGTAAGTAGCATGTCCTGAGCCTCCGTGGCATAGTGGCAGATATTCTGCCGCCAAGCAGCAGTGTGTAAACATTGCAGTGGTCCGGTGTGAAGGGCACTGTAGCTGATGAAATTACTGGACACATCCCTGGTACTTCTGGTATAAATATTGAAGCAAAGTAGTCACAGTTTGGTAACACTAGATGTCTCAAGAAAGGGGAAGCCTCCTTGTGCCCTCTGTTGCCCTAGTACTTCTGGTAAAAATGTTTAAGAATGCGCAATTTTGCGCTTCCACGCGCTATTTCTTCATAATGCCCTTTGAAATTCCGTCTGGAGCTACCTTATTCAGCCGGTATAACTTGGAATATTTACACAAAATTTATTTACTAACTGTTCGATCGCGGAAGCCCGAAAAATTCCCGTCTGTCCGATGATCGGACTACCAATCGGAACTACGAGGAATAAACGAAAAAACTTAATATCTCTAATGTCTTAGGGGTCGGCAACGCCTTAGTCATAAATAAAATAATTTATTATCATTTTGTGATCAGTGTTGCGGTTAACACAAATAACCATATTTGTGTAATAACTCATGATAATTATTCTAGGCACAATATTTGGTATGGCGAACACACTGTCGTCGATCGGAGGCTGGCTCTCCACATACATGGTCGGAGAACTCACTAAACATAATGTATGTATAATTTGTTACCTAATTTTATTAATAAACTGAATGAATTTTACAACCAATTTACCATATACCCATATATTTTGATCAGTAAATATCAGGCAGACTTCAATGCCAATGGACTCTTGATAAATGACATTTAATTTTTATACTCTTTTGGAAACTTACATTGTGAAATTAGAGTACATTAATATTTATATTATTATATAACCTACCCTATCCGGAATACCAAAAAATTAAATGTAAACAAATCGTAAAAAGGGTTTTTAGGGTGACGTTTTTACAGTTATTAAAACGTCTAAGGAACATTTTTACACTAAATTAAATTGTTTCGTAGAAATACATTGTAATGAAGCATAAAATAATGTATTATTTGCTCAACTATAAATTGACAACAATATTAATAGATTTTAAATTTATTTACTGACAATTACCTTAATTATTTTATTAAATGTAAGTAGCTTACATCATTTAGAACCTAATGACAATTTTGATTTCTAGTTCGAAATGGAATTTTACGTTAACAATTTATAGGAGTACTGCAAACGTGAATATTTTACACTAGCTGACCCGCGCAGCTCCGCCCGCGCTTTAATTACATTTTGCTCCCCTTTTCTCCCTACTTCCTTGATTTATCTCTCTCCATCTCTCTCTCTCTTATAATAAAAATCTAATTCTATTTCTATTTCTCTCCCCTCCCGCTTTGGTCCCCGTCACACTTCCCCTCTTCCTCTCCCCGCTGTCCTCTCTGAGCCCTCTCCCTCCTCTCTCTTCTCCCAACTTACTCCCTCTCACTCCCCCCCCCCCTTGCTCCACCTAACTCCTCCGATCACTCACTCCATCACCCTCCCCTCTCCATCTCTTGCACTCTCCTCTCGTTCAATATATCCTCGTCAATCATGGTATCAGTGGCATAAAATATACTTTATAACCTATTCTCAGACCTACCCGCAAAATTTCATACATATCGGTTTACCAGACTCTCGTGCACGTAACTCAGAGGTTCTCAGATTTTGTTGTGCAAGGCGTTGCGAACGTTCGACACTCGACTCTCGTGCGCGTACCTGAGAGTTTCTCTGATTTTGTTCAGCAAGGCGTTGTGCACGTTCAGGTGAAGATTCTCCCATACGACGTATTCTTGCTGCCCGTGCTTGAGAACTATGTTTAGAAAGTTGAGACCTGGCTCTCTTAGGCATTTTCAAATGTTTAAGAAAATGCTAATAGCGTGTAATATTCTAGCTCTGAAAAGAACTGTTGTTAGCCCTGAAAAGAACTGTTGTTTAGCCCTGAAAATAACTGTTGGTTACCCCTGAAAAAATCTGTTGGTTAGCCCTGAAAAGAACTGTTGATTAGCTCTGAGAAGAACTGTTGTTTAGCTCTGAGAAGAACTTTTGCGTAGGTGTAGTTTTAAGAAAGAAATCAAAAAAAATCGCACGAAAATTATTAGAATTCGCGCAAGACCGCTGCGTAGGGAGCCGACCTCGCGTCTGAGCCGCGCGGGTACCTTACTCATAGATCTAAACTCCCCTCCCGCATGCGCACCCCCGCCTTGGTGCCGCTCACTTCGCAACGGGCCGTGCTCCAGAAATCTTTTAATTTATATGCAGTAATATTTTAATTTCGCCATAACTTCAAAACCAAATGTCCAATTTTAATCATTCACAGACCAAATATTATCTACATAAACTGTACTTAAATGATGAAATAATTTATTTTGATAAGGATTAATAGCATGAGTAAAATAAATGTAGTCCAAACAAAATTCAAGATTTTTAAATAAAAAAATGGTTGTTGGGCCTCACTCGACATAGATACGCGCGTGTGCCGTGGACTTTTTTGTAGATATTTATAAGATCTACAATTAATTAGAACATTTTATGGTTCTATCTTTCATAGTTTAGGCAGCATACGCAAAATAAGTAACTTTTCTGGTTGATTTTTTACACCTTGTGTCCGAAAAAACCCAAATATCTTACGGAACCCTATTTTTTTCCAAAATAAAATTTAGCCTATGTTACTCGTGGATAATGTAGCTTTCGAATGGTGAAAGAATTTTTAAAAACGGTCCAGTAGTTTTTGAGCCTATTCATTACAACCAAACAAACAAAGTTTTCCTCTTTATAATATTATTATTAGTGTAGATGACAAGGAGTGTTTCGTAATTTGGTCGGATTATATTCGCCATGTTTCTTTCACGTGTTTGTGGTTATGTTTTTGGTGTGTCGTGTTTGCTTTTCATTGTTTTTTGTTAGATATTTAATTGCTCTTCATTACCATATGTTTGAAGTTATTAATTTAATAGGCGGAAACAGAAAATCTCGAAGCACAGTTTGAGAACTATCGATTTCTTTGTTTTAATATTATTTTTTTGGTATTCCGGATAGAGTATGGGTACATTTATACAATGTCAACATCAATAAAAAGTTTGATTAAAACGTTATTATGTAGAATCATTAAATATGTCAGCATCTGGATTGGATTGGATCTTCTTTAGAAAAAAATATATTATATTTGCACTGTGCTTCCACAATGTCATTCGCACCGTGTACACTTTTGATTGATAGTTCTCTCGATCGCATACAGTCGTATAAATTGAGTAATTTCGATACCGAAGCAACAACAACAAACTATCAATGATCGTTTTAGTGTTTCTCGCTTGGTAGCTCAAGACACCACTGTGGCGAGACCGGTGGCTCCGCCATGGCGTACTAATTCAACCTTTTTGCTATCCATCACTTACGGCCGGTCCCAATATCCTATCGATCCCTAACTGTAAGTTAAAATCATCGATCAAGTCATCGAAATCCCGCGATAAACTTCCGAAATGGGGCTGACAGACTGTCATTTGAACAACCAACAATTGAAATATGTCATTATAGCTATCGATGGTAACTATTTTAACTTATAGATAGGGATCGATAGGATATTGAGACCGGCAGCTAGATCGCTTACCATTAGCTGGAATTAGGAAAATACTTACCAAAGAACATTTGATTTCCAGAACACTCCTGAACAATGGAAGATAGTGTTCTTCATTCTGGCTGGCACGTACGTCACGGGAGCCATATGCTTCGTGACCTTCGGCTCTGGTGAGCTGCAGCCATGGAACTCTCCTAGACGGGAGAACACACCCGAGAAACACGAGGTGCTGCCTCTCAACGAGGAGAAGGTGTGAGGAGTTCAGGGTCCACGTGTCAGGCGAGAAAGGTTATAGGTGATGTAGTCCCTTTTGTACATGATCTGATATATATCTCGAATACAGAAGCGTCTTGAAATCTCAATGGGACATCTCGTTTTTATGGAACTGAACATTTAATAGACGTTAGAGATAGTTAATACTTTAACGAATTTCCTTCTGCCAAGTATGACTTGGAAAACTTGACTTGAAAATATAAAAACTATAAATTCTTAAAAATACGTTTTGAAGTGCAGGACAAATGCTTTATGTTATTGATTGATTGAATATATATTATTAAATAAATATGTATTGTTTATCAATATAAATAACATTCAAAATAATGTTTCCGTAAAATAAGCCAGATCGTCTGACACGTCATTAGTTTTGTTATACTACACGAATTTATTAAAAATAACCTGTACTATAACAAATTGATTAGAATAATTGAGATTTCATGTTTTATTAAGTTTAAACATGGACTCGACTAGTTAAGTACATTTTTGTTAATAAATTGTTATTTTGTTGTATAGGATATTAGCAGTTTTGTTTTTTTTTAATTGACTTCAAAATATTTCTAAGCACAAACTGCTAATAATCTATAAAATTTATGAAAAAACACGAAAATACTTTTTCAGTTTTCGCTAATTGCTTAAAGTGAAAAAATGTTTTCGTGTTATGTTAAAAAAATAATTTAAAAAATACTAAAAAAAGGCTGTTTATTGTTAATAACTATAATGTGATTTATTTAATAACGTACCGGCGCGCTCATGGCATCGATTCATATCTGCTTTTGCTCCAATTTCAACTATACAATCCGATCAATTATGCTCTACTAAAGTCTATTTTAAATAGATGACAGTTTCTTTTAGTTCATATCGTTCAATACCTGTGAAAAATATTTTTAAGTTTTTTTCAAAATTTCTTTCTCTAAAAAAACAAGTATTCAAGCCTTAAATCCTTTGTAGATGAAAAATATACAAGTTTCAATAGGCTCTAGGTAACTGCCAAATGAAAGATACATATTGTCCAAAAGCCTGTCTGAGCTTACAGCGGTCAGGGTCACCAATAAAAACCTGCAAGTTAGTTGTATGAAATTGGAGCACAGTCAGACACTTAGCAACTGGTTGGTAAGGAAACCCGACTCATCGTTTAGTGCTAATAGCAACATATAAGTGTCAGTAATATCATTCGTATTGCAGACATAACAAAATATTCTGCTAGAGTAGCAAGAAAAGTTTTACGTTGTTTGCTCTATGTGAAATTGAGGCAGCGAACCAAAGTTCTACACATCGCCTTTATTTTTAACCGACTTCAAACAGGAGGAAGTTCTCAGTTCGACTGTATATTTTTTTGTTATATTAAAATTAAAAAAATTGACATACTATAACTTTTTGTAGCAACGCTACTGCAATAGAATAACAGAGAGCTGTTATTATGCAGTAATCTGTCGACCATGTCTATATTTTCAAGAAAATTGACACCTTAATACGTTGATATACAGTTCAAGTCCGTTTGAATTTGTGTAAAAGTTAGACAGCTTTTTACATAACGTTATTCAACTACATTTAACAGTAGTTTTATTTATGCTAAAAAATGTTGTTTCACTACGTTCAAGATCTGTCTGATATACGAATGATATTACTTAATTAATTTTAAGTAAATGGTTTTGTTGGCCTCTCATCGCTTTTGGTAAAGCAAGCATATGATAATTTATTAGGGCGTGACCATCACTGAGAACGGATAATGGAACGTAGACGTTGAAAATAACCTCGTAATTGGAATACTTTTTATATTTGCTATAAATAAGATAAAGACAAAATTTTAATATGATAAAGACAAAATATCGGCATTTTGTCGTGAAATGTTTTGAAACTACCCTACAATGAAACTTTAACTACCCTATTTAAATTAAACTACATAAATTACTATTGGTTCTATACAACGTGTTACAAAATACCCCGTAAAAAAATATATATTTAATTATCAAAGCCAAAAATTTTGTCAACCCTAGTAAGGTTAGGTCGTTTAAAATTCTGCGTAGTTTACTTTTTAATTTTACTGAAATAGGGTTTGCACATCAGTGAAAATAATAATATTTTTTTTATTTATTTTTTAAGTGGTATTTTGTAACACGTTGTATACCTTGCCTATATTTTTGAATTTATCATAAAAACGCAGTAAAAACTTTTCTACTTTACGAGGCTTATATAAACACGTCTACATTTCATTTGGCTGTGTATATTTAAACATTGATATGTTTAAGCTGTATCGACGCTATAATGCTTACCAAATTGTACTGATAGAAGTAAGTGTTAGTATCGGATCGCTGATCCGGGGACCAAACGAGGACAACAGAATATATATCTATAGTCGAGCGTTAATAGAAAACTATAGTAAAATAAGGGCAAAACCATTGACTTACTTAATATAGTAAAGTACCCTACTGAACTAAAAATGTAACCACTTGTTTGGTGCTAAAATCGGAATTGTGCACCAAAACGTTTTAGTGTCACGAAACGCTTTAAGTTGTGCGGACGTGCGCGGTTCACAATAATAAAATGTCATTCGTGTATTTTTAGAAGCTGAATTGTAGGATATTTTACCACCATTTGACATTATCAAGCCTGTAAACAAGTAACGAAATAAATAATTTAGATTATAAATAATATTTTTGATTGTTTGTGTAGGCAGAACTATTGACATCGTTTTTACGACCATCTAATATTATCAGACCAGAAAAAGCAATTTAGATGATCAATATTTTTTCAATATAACAAACAGCTGCGATGTTTGTATGTCAAAACATTTTAGTTATGCTTTAAATGAATAGATGGCGTTGGTAAAATATGTACGTTAGAACGTTCTAAGAGAATGTTCCTGAGGGCACATCTTGACTTGACATCATTGGGCACAACACTTTTTTTGCTTCGTAAATTAGTATGACAAGAAATAAATGAGACTACCCCGTTTTGAGAACGTGCCTTAATTATTTAACGCTCAATTATAGATATTAGATAGGTTAAACTGATTGTTTACAATTTAGTATTTTTAATAAGTATCTTATTTATTTTTTCTACGTCGAGTGTTTAGGAAGATTCAGGAGCCATTTTAGCTTACCAGTGGGGCGAGGTGACGTCATGTCCGCTTCGCTCGTAACCATAGGCAAGTCTCAATACTTTTCTTTTACCGTAAGACATAGATATTAAGATTCAGGCTGGATCCAATGTCAGTGGGGTGTGTGGACTAAATTAAATTATTCTGGGCTTTGGAGGTAGAAGGTATAAAATCTTATTCCGATCGTAAAATAGGTTTCAAATTAGTTTCATTGCATCAAGGGAATTTGTCCTTTGGCCTATACCTACCTATTATTTACAAGTTTTGCTTGACTATTAAAGGCTTTTCTTTATTTTTTCTCAAATGATATTCTCTGACTTCATCCAAAAACATGGATATCCAATAAGTGCTGCACTCATAAACGTTAATTTCGATGCTGAAAGCCATTAAATATATACTTTATACTGTTATTGAGTAGATATATCGATTATATCGTACTGAATAATGGAATATGAGCATAAACGGCTCGATACGTCGAAATAATCAGTATTTAACAAATTGGCTTAATGATAATTAACGTTAATTGGCGTTTGTGAGTGCGGCATTAAGCGATTTGGTTCATAATGCCCGCACACACTGGGTCCCGCCCCTAAGCCATGTTTGCACTTAGCTATATTACAAGGGAGGATGCATTGTTGTTTTGTGCATTTTAACAGCTGTGATAAAGAGATTTGCCTACGGCGTTTATTCTCGATTGTCTATCTCAAAAATCGTAATAAAAACCTTTTACAAAATATTTCGACGGCTATTTTTAGTTCCTAAATTACTACCAGTATTTAGTAGAACGATTTTATTTTCATTGTATATGTCATTTTATGTTAGGTAGCCCGCACGCTGTCAATAATATTGTCAATATTCTACAACCCGCCCGACTTAAGTATGCACCTCTCTGGAACGCGACGTCACAGCGCCAGGTGCACAGTTAAGTTGCACGGGTTATTGAAATTGACATTATTATTGATAGTGTGCGGAGAATAGACGGACTGCTACGGTAGAAGTAATTTTGCAGTAAGACTTAATTTTTATTATTACGTTAAACCAATTTGAAATTTAATGTTCGATGCATTAGGTCGGAAGTGCTGTGCTTACGTAAACGTAATTTGACTCTTGTGTACTTTCGAGTTGACATGTACCGTATAAAAAAACACATTCAATATATCTTCTTTTTATTTCAAGAAGAGCTCTATTTCGTACATTTATTTTATATATTATACACACATCAAAAGTGTCTAGGGATCAAGCATTTTTAAGCGGATTTCTTGAGATTGAGATGTGGCTTTGTAATAAATTTATGATTTTATAAATTTATATGGATCCTTTTTGGTGCATTTCATAATTTGAATCAGGAACTGTGAATCAAATTCGAGTAAAAGATGAAAATCAGCTGTCAATATTTTCCCTATAAAAACATACAACGCATTGAAGACATTATTAGTGCTACTGTTTCCCTACTACTGATTAAAACCAACGTTATTATGGAGCGGCGACGTCATTTAAGCAGGGAAGAAATGCTCAGAGCCGTGGGAATGATAGAAGCTGGTTCCCGGCAACGTACTGTGGCTTTAGCTCTGAATACAAGTCAGAGTGTTATCAGTCGACTTTGGACACGTTACCGAAGCACTGGTACCGTGGCTGAGCGCCATGGAGGACGGTATCGCTGCACCACACGGAGACAAGACCGATATATTCAAATCTTAACTCGAAGAGCTCCAACAATAACTGCCATGATGTTAGCCGTGAGGCTTCATCACTCTTCAGGGAACTTAATTAGCGATCAAACAGTCAGAAACCGCTTGCATGAAGTGAACCTTCATTCCCGAAGACCGCTACGGGTACCACCTATAGCAATGCACAATCGTAGGATTCGATATCAATGGGCTCTTGAACACAGAAATTGGGCAGAAGAACAATGGCGTTTCGTGTGCTTTTCTGATGAGTCTCGTTTTGGTATGAGACCGGATACAAGACGTATACGACACTGGAGAACCCCTGGACGCCAACAGCGATTAAAATCCTGCCAGGAAGTCCATCCTTATAGTGGTGGAACCATCATGGTATGGGCGGGTATTTGGATCGGCGGAAGAACTGAGTTGATTTGGATCAGAGGCAACCTCAACGCTCAAATTTATGCTGAGACGATTGTATCAGACGTCATCGTTCCTCTACAAGTGCAAATCGGTCCCTTATTTCAGTTAATGCATGATAATGCACGACCGCACACCGCAAGAGTTGTAAGACAGACTCTCGCCGCAGCTAACATCAATGTCCTGCCCTGGCCTGCTCAGTCGCCAGACTTGAACCCGATTGAGCATGCATGGGATATGCTACAGAGAAGAGCTCTGCCGAATATGGAGGGTATCCAGTCGCAAGAAGACCTTTTTTTGTTGTTGCAACGAACATGGGCGGCCATTCCACAGCGTGATTTGGATGAACTCATTTTGAGTATGCCAAACCGATGTTCTTGTGTTGTTAGTGTTCGCGGTAGAAACACGGATTATTAATTGTTTAAGTTACCCAATAAAATTTTAAAGAAAACTGTTATTTCAGTCTTTTTTTCGAACTTTTGTGTTAGTGGTTCAAATGTCAAAAATCCCTTTATTAGGAAAATGGCAAATTTCTTTATTAATGCAAAGGTGACTTGGTTTATCGTTACTGTGACAAACGAAAACACTTTATTTGATGAATCCTTAAAGAAAATTTTAATTAATATCAATCAGGAGAAAAGTTATTGCAAAAATATATGTTGATCCCTAGACACTTTTGATGTGTGTATTTTCAACAAGTCCGTCTATTCTCGTCAATATAATTTCCACAGACAGATTTGTAACCTTCCATTGTTTGCAGGGTATATGCATAGAGTACACATTGTTCATATTATAATAAACAAACATTAAAATATATAAGTAACATCGTCTGTGGAAACATTATTGTCTTAGTTATACATATGTATTTGTGTATCATATTTAAATAAGTATAAGAATGCTC
Organism: Furcula furcula; assembly: GCA_911728495.1. NCBI lineage: Eukaryota > Metazoa > Arthropoda > Insecta > Lepidoptera > Notodontidae > Furcula > Furcula furcula. Next base: position 20,441,893 of record OU452259.1, on the reverse strand, counting down.
TTAGGGCGATAAAAAATTTGGCAATAAGCCTGATTTTAAGCAATATGACATGTACATTTCAACCGTTACATTTGTATTTTTTATAGAATGAATAGTTAAAAAAGTGGACACTACTCATTTCGAAGATATGTCTTTTTAAGTTTAGTCGAATCGATTCCTAACAAGGCAACATAGGAGGTGAATGATGAAACAGTGCGAAAATTTTATATGCAAAATTTTAAACAAAATAAAATATACGTGTTTTTTTATCCGTTTCATAGCGAACTTAAGTCATCAACGAACGACGTACTGTCCGACCAAATATCGTGGTATTTAAAAAAATAAATAAAATGTAATAATTTATGAAAATGTGTGGTATAAATGTTACAGCCATCCAAACATTATTCTGCGTCGTCAAAAAAAAACCTGTACCTATTTATTTTTATAGCATTAACTGCCGCACCTTCAAACCTCAATTATAGTTAAAAGTCATTAAACCATTTTTTTAAATCGGATTAATTCGTCACTCGAATCCAATTAAAACTTGATACTCTCATAGTGAGTAGAGATATCAATTATCTCGTACTCAATCATCGAAAATAATCATAAACGGCTTCGACAGTCGATATAATTAGATTTTTAAAAATGACTTAATTAAAATTACAGTTAATTGACGTTTGTGAATGCGACAGTAAGCTTGCATATTGTTGTATGGACGTTTCTTAATCTGTGCTTAATCTGAGCTGTGTGCTTAACCAATATATAAATAACTCTTTTCCAACAAAAAAGAGACAATATCTAAAAAAATATAATATTTTTTTAAGATTGACGATATTGATTTTTTTCGAATAACAAAATCTCTTGAAGTATTTTACCTAAGTTTTAGTTAGTTAAGTAAGATTATCACACTTCAAGGTTGTAATTGAACAAAATATACAATTTTAAAATTTGTCACCAAGTCTTAGTATAATTTAGAGTTACTTAGTTCTCTGACAAAGATATCCATAATACATATAAAGAAAAATCGCTATTATTTCTAAACTTCATTTTTAATAGGTATTGTTTATTATTTTATTTATAACAATCTACAACAGTAGGTACTTTATGTTAGTAGAAAATATAGGTAAGTATTTTAGTTTGATATTTATGATAATATTAAAGAACAAACGGAGAAAAACAAGGTTTCTAGACAGCTTAACAAAAGAGTATAACTGAAATGTATCGTAAATAATTTAAGGTTATGATAATTATTATCATTATTGTATGGTATTTTCGTATTTATATGCATGTCAATGATAACAACTTGTTAATTTCTTTTATGACTGTTCTGTAATTTTGTGAATGATTTTCTTTTTTGAAAATAAAGATTTTACCAAAATAATGTTTTTTATTTCAACATCGAGTAAACAATTGAAATGAAACTAATTTTACGGATTATATGATGGATTATTTGTGATTTTAATTTCCCGACGTTTCGAATACCTGCTTCACAGCATTCATTGATATAATCCGTAAAATTAGTTTCGTTTCAATGTGTAATATTCGCGTAAATATCAGAAATCATTACCGAGTATACCTACAATTTGAAAATTGCTAATGCAGATAATAAAATACCTACTTTTTAAGCTGACAATCCAAACCATATTGATTGGAACTTTGAACAAGAAATGAGACCTGAAAAAGGGACACAATCGTTTTTCTGTCCTTCACCTTATAGCACACACATTTGACAATAAATAAACTGGGACAATCCACACATGGTCATCTGATTCCAAACTAGGCAGAGCCTCTACTATGTCACAGTCAAAAATAAGTATTTATTTCAAATAGGCTTAACGCTAGCACTTTTGAAAGGTCAATTTTTTAAAAGCTACCACCAGATTAGAACGCGGCCTCAACTGAGAAGATCCGACAAGAAACTCAGCGGGCTTGTCATTTTTTTAAACATTGTCTTGTTGCAATTGGATCAACATCAGCGATATAGTGTCCTGCCGTTCGAAAGATAAAACAAGAGCTAAAAGAAAAAAATATACCTACTTACGACAAACTAAAATGCCAAAGTACGCACGAGTTGACCCTTAAGACAATAGATATGAAGTCTTTGTCCAGTGTCCAGTAATTTCACCAGCTACATTGCTCTTCAAGCCGGAACACAGCAATGTATACACACTGCTGCTTGTCGGCAGAATATCTGACACTGCGGTGGTACCTACCTGGACTGTTCCTTGCACAAGAAGCCTAGTAAACCTAGCTCTTACCACACTAAATCCCACGCGGCTAGGGACCTGGGCTCTGCATCGGGTCGGCTCGACCGGGGTAAGTGGGATTCTTACCCACTAAAACCCCCACGGCTGTCGCATCGGCACATTAGAGGGGGGACCCCAGGGCTCTCCGGTGGGATCTGCACCAGGGGCCCCTCAGTGCCTTGCCTTTGAGCCCGCCGCCGGGGGGCGCATTGTAGCCCCCCGGGAACCTGTCACGGTGCTCACGGGGACGGGGGTCGCAACCCCGCCGCCGTCCTCCTCGGAGTCGCCGCCGTACTCAATGGACGCTCAAGGGGCAAGACTTGTATCCTATGCTTAGTATTTTTATCTGATCGCAATGTTGTCTTACTGCCGGCCGGTCCCAATATCCTAACGATCCCTTACTATAAGTTAAAATATTTACCTACCATCCATAGCTATACCTAATGACATATTTTTATTTCAATAATAACATATTAGCAGCTTACTGTTGGTTGTTCAATGTCAGTCTGTCAGGGTTTTAGTTATCGCTCCATTTCGGGGGTTTATCGCGGGATATCGATGATTTTAACTTAGTTAGGGATCGATAGGATATTGGGACCGGCGGTTATAGAACTGAATATTAAGGTCGTTACGTGGCAGATAGTTTACGAGGAATAAAACACTCATTTGGGTAACTTACAATATATTTATTGAAGAAACATTACAGTTTAGCACAGCCTAGCTGTCCCTACGAAGCTCCCGCTCCATCACTACCGAGTACAAGGCATGGTGACTGATTACAGCTCCGACTTAAGTATATTCGACGCTCTTAACACTAAGAAGAACTGCCCACAGTAACCACCATAATGTGGTACATATCAACAAAAGTTATTTGGTGTCGAAGGACCAAAATAATTTTATTTATTTGGAGTCGAAGGACCAAAATAATCTTATTTGATAGAAAATATCAAAAAGTGCATATTATATTTTATCACTTTCTATCTTGTTAGCGTGGCCGAATTATTCGATATTTAGTGCCAGAATTGGCCTATGCCAATACAGACAATTACGGCTATATATTTAGGTGAATGTATTATAATATGCCTGGGACAATTCACTCACAGACTGTATTATAACAACCAGACAACTGACACATACTTTTTTAAAATATACGTACTTAAAGGTGAGCACACTGCTTCTCAAAATTTTTACAAACATTAGTTAACATTTTCTAAATAAACTTTTGAAGAGAATATTTTAATGATAGGCAACGTTACTTAACATTCATAAACAAAATAACAAATTGTAACAAATAAAACATTTGTTAACATTGACGCCCCGGAACGTAAATCCAAACTGCGAGCCGATGTCATGTTTTCAAATGTTATAAATGTTTGTAAACATTTTCCATCGGCGCACTCTAAAACAGAACGTAACAGTTCCTAACGTGTGTTTGTAAATGTATTATTGTTAGAAAATGATTGTAAATACTCTTTAACTGTGTGCACCATAGCAGTCAGTACTTTAGCGAGTCTTAAGAGAGTAAATTAATTAAGCATTACTGTAGGTATTACATAATATTTGAATTCGATTTTATCGATGATGCATTATCTGCAGTGAGGTTATGGGAAATCACAAAAGCTTCGTGACAGTATTTACATTTTTGTGATACAACCCTTAAAAGGAGGTAACTATTCATTATTATAATAAATACTTTATAATGTATCTATGATATTTCCCGATATTAATGTTTTATAGCTTAAGCTTCAGTATTGATGGAGCGCACAGCGTTGCGGTTTACGACTACAACGCAACATAATTATAAAGTGCCCCTCAGTGCGGAAAAAAACCACAGACCATTCTAGAAGTTTTCGTAAAATTCAGTGTTGCCAACACTTGTACAAGGTGTTGGTATCGCCACTGTCTATGCAAAGCTGTCAAAACATTCTTCACTCTCGTAATAATTAAGTGGAACGTTATGTAAAAAGTTGTCTACCTTTTATACAGATTCAAATAAACTTGATCTGTATTTCAAAAGTGTAAGGTCTTCATTTTCTTTAAAATATAGACAGATTATTGCATAACAGCTCTCTTCTCATTTTCATTACCGTCACAAATAAATTGGGCAGTCTGCAACTGTCAAACGCGCACTCCGCAGCGTTATGCGTTCCAATCAATACAAAAAAAAAACAGCAAAATTCAAAGGAATATTTTTTCGGCCAATATATTTAAGCTGTGTTTAAGAGCGTCGTGGTGCAGTGGGTAATGTGACTAGACGTGTCCGTCGTATCACAGGTTCAATATACATCAGAGTAACTTAAGCTTTTTTTACAAATAAGTACTAACGTTGGACATTTTCACATAGCATTGAGTATTTGCTGAATATATAGTTAGAAACAAAGTTGTGGGGATGTGAGAAGTGACCTCAGATATCAGTATCAGTACTTTTGACAGATTTTGCTTTAATGTGCCCCACATCTATATAATACGCCCCACCACGCAAACTCTTAGCTGAAGAAACATAGATTGATTAACACATAGAAGTCACCAGTATGAAGTCATACATCTTAAAAGGCCCCACAACTTTATGTCTTAATACGCCCCACAACAGGGGCAATATAAGGAAGGATACCTATTATTAATCAGGTACATTATTACCATAAAAGGTGGGCTATTTCTCCATACGACGTGAAAATGAGCAACAATATTTATGAATAAAACATGATTTAGTGAGACATAATATTTGGTAAATATCACATGAATGAGTGCATTTTATTACTAATTGAATTATACACTAATATCATTTGGATAATTGCAGCTGTTTAATTAAAAGTAAATAATATTGAAATATACGTATAGCTTAAGTTACGTCAAATTAAGTTTTTAATATAAAATTTTAGTTGCGATCGTTCAACAAAGTCAAATGAATCTAATGAGCGTATTGTAACTTGGCCACCTTATATAACATTTAGACTGGCTATCTCATTCGCACGAAAGACAGTAGTTAGAATAAATATATCTGTCTCTCGCACAGCTCGATACTCAGTTTAAAGGTGGGCCAAGTTATGTTACGCAGATGGTACATTTGTTGCAAATACAATTATACAAATAATATTATAACTATTAACTCTATGACTAGGATTTTACCGGACATTGAAAATCATCATGCTAATTACTACTTAAATATAAAGGTTAAACGTTTTTTCATAGTAGACGATAAAAGTCGAACAAAATCCTTGAACAACAACAAACTTATAATAATTATGTTGTGTATACAACTATGTCTAATAACTTAGTGAGCTTAGTTAGTAGTTGAATGAAGATAATAATAAATAACTGTGTAAGCTATTGAGATCCAATAAAAACGATAACTTGAGTCTATGCCAAAACTTTATTAATGAAATCTGTCCGAGTTTTTAGTACCAACAGAAGCATAGAGTAGAGTAGTTATAACGTCGGAGAAGATCAACTCATAGATTGGTGACCGTTATTTGAACTAAGCGTCTCCGTGCTTGGGAGGGCACATTAAAATCGCTCCTAGTTGTGACCTAGACAGCAGTCATTAAGCCAAGTTCTGGTGTCTTACAAGTGGACTGAATCTAGTTGGTGCACTTGTAAGAATCTTTGGTTCTGAGGTTATCGACCTGTGCGATTTTTACTTGTCTCCCGCTTTGCAAAGGAGGGAAGTGGAATTTATATTTTTCTAACTCCTCCTAAACCTACCTCCTAAACTTTAATAATTAAATTTGTTGCGGGTTCCGAGACCCCTCACCGAGGGTCAAACCTCGGTGTCTTCGCTGGTGACCGCTGTAGATCCTGGCTGACAGGAGTCGTAATGGTGAAAACGAAATGAGTGAAATGAAATGAGAATTGTGAGTGAATGAATGTCAAATGAGTGGTGGGATTTCCCATAAAAAGAAGTTCTGACTTGAGTTCAGAGCCAGCTTGAACAAACTGATACCAGGGCCTCAAGTCACACACAGTAAACGCTTCAATGGATTGCCGATATTGTGTCGTTGGATAGCTTTACACATTTAGTAATCTTACTAATTTTATAAGATCAGTGGCGTGACAGTCGCTTGGCACTGACCTGGGCCCCAAGGCAATTTTAATAAAATGACCCAATAGCCATTCCAGCGACTTCCAGACTATTGAGACCTAAAATCATAATGGCGTCTCAGTGGTGTGACACCGCTAGTTAAGGTTATTTTAGCAGAATACCGAGTTTGTCACAATCGTAAAGGAGTCCTCAAGGGGCAGGCCCTGGTTAACCGCTAACCAAACGTCAAACTAACAATTATTCCCTGATATTCAATGTCCGGTGTATACAAACTAACGCGAACAGCTTTATTATACTTAAAATTAGGCGTTTGTACTAAGCGTTACACCAAGTGTAGACATACCTTATCGCGCCAAATTATAATAGAGCTTCATGCCGCACCCACATTCTGTTAAGGAGTCATTATCTTTTTTTATTCTCCTTAATGATAAGCCACCTGATGTTAAGCGTCACACCTGCCAATAAACAGCTGAAATACACTACACTCGTCCCTCAAGACTTTAGTTTTTAAATCTCTTTAGTAGGGTAATTTCACGGGGGCAGGGAATCCAATAGAAAGACGCTGCTGCCCGTCTTGTTTTCACAGTAGTCGCCTCTTACGAACACCCAACGGGAGGAGAAATCAATTAATTGCGGGTGTTGTAATAACCCGATTTCAAAAACTGAATTAATGTACTATCGCGGACACGAGCGGTGTACCAGTTTTCAATCAAAATAGTTTGAACAACATTACGTGCGCTCACCCCGCCCGCACATATTTCGGGCCGGCTCGTGCAAGCGTTTGTCGTCTTATAGGTGGTACACCGTTCGTGACCGCGATAGTACATACAACTCTAATTGATTGACGTTAGTAAGTGCGGCAATAAGTCACTAAAACGAACTTGATTATTGCAAACTAAAATAACAATATATTTTCTAAAGTACTAAAATCTATGAATATTATTTTTTTTTATTCTTGTGAGCAACCAAATTTGAGGCCAATTTATATTATTCACGCTATGTATTATCGTAGTGAGCGACCTTCCGGTTTGTTCCCAACATTTACTGCCGCTCTTATAGTCCATTAACGACTCATTATGTTATCAAATGGTATCAAAGACATTTAACTAAACTGAAAATAAATTTTATCACGAATCTTCTCTCCAAAATAATTTAGAGTGTTAACGCAAATCTCACGATGATAAAATAACTAAATTATTATTATTATTTAATGAAACAACATAACAATTTGCACCAAGTCGTTGCACAGTCAGAAATACAATAGACAAATTAGGTCAAAATACAGTCCCATTAATAAATTCACAGAAACTGCCCAGTTAGAAAAAAAAGTCACATTCTGGTTCTTCTGGTGCCAGAAGGGAGTTGCGCATTTCAAAGCATGAACAAGCGGAGAGTTAGCATGAGAAACAGTGTGCGTTTTTGGTACAGCGAATAAATGAGATCACAGTTTAAAAACATCCCAAAGGCAGAGTATTTCATCACTTTGATCGGTATTGATGTTGTATAAATATAATTGCATGCTTTTGCCAGTTCCAATATTATGGTATACCACAAATTTTATCTAAACCTGTATTTTAAACAAATGAAATTATTCTTGTATTGAAATCTATACTGAGTGACGCGATAATGATTCCTTAACAGACTGAGTGCGGCAGCTAGATCGTTTAACTAAACAGACATGTAGAATGTTACACATTACATGATAAAATGTTTGCTACTAACACTAAAAATCTTTAGTAAAATTAGAACTACAAATTAATATACGAACAACAATTTTAAACACTAAATTAACAATTGGTCAAATAACACTTATACGAGACATAATAACAAATGAAAAATATATTAGTATAATACGTATAATTGAAGAAGATTTGTAAGTTTCATTAATTGACATAATTAACAAGATATGAAGCGAATGTAAATAGAAAAATTATGTATTTTTTTATAATTTATGCAAAGCTTATTTACAGATAATTAAAAAGATATAAGCGCCATCTTGTTTATCGCCCCTGTATATCATTCAATCCCTTTAGGAACTATTCATGTGCAAAATAATGTAATATTTAGTGTAGTTTGAGAGCTAAGTAGCATTAGAGGTCTTAACTAGTACTAGTGGACATTCTATACTTTTAACGCGCTGTAAGCTGACTTTAAACTTTCTTTTGAAATGTAGATTATTTTTAAGAGAATTAGGTCACTGCATTATCACCCGCTCAAGCCATTGGAGCAGTCTGACTAGGGATTTCCTCAATAATATATTTTTAGCATTATGTAAATAATATATTAGAATACAATTAAGAATCAATTCTTAATTGTTAATTGTTGTTTGTTGTTGTTTCTTAATTCTTTATTAGTTTGTTTTATCAACAAAACAATTGACGAAATAATACCGTAAATTTTGAGCTCTTTTAGGTTTTCTTGACCAAGTGCACCAGATTATAAGCAATATTAAGTCCGTAAGTCCAATGCTATGTCTGTATGAACTTTTTGCAATAGGTGCACCTCTCAAAATGGTCGCGTCCGATCATCATATACAATCAAACCTATAACTTTTTCTACTGGCGCAGCCTGAGAAGGATACTCTCATCACTAGGTAAGTGCACATTCTAACGCCTTATTCCGACATAGGAAACACTGTTGGCGAAAAACTGACAGACCTCGCTGAAAGGCCGGTACCTACAGTGACTACCAAGAGCATCGTCATGCAGGACCATAACAACACAGGTGACATTATTCAGCCACTATCTGTAAGATGGTGGTACTTCCTTAGTCAGACATCTCCAATATTCCTTATTCCCACTTTCCCTAAATCTTTTAATTATTTTTGATACAGAATCTTAGTTAAAACTGTTATTTAAATGACATTCTTATAGAAAAGAAACGCGTAAAAGACAGAATCGTTCTATAATACAATTATATTCCGTCTGTAAATAAACCGTTATAGGTTTATAACACTTTTAAATTCGATTTACAGATACTTAGCTTGAACCTATCTAGTGAAATGAATAACATTTTTTTAAAGAATTCGTTAACACAGTTCTTAGCGAATGACCAATTAATGATGCACCAAATTAAAGATAGCTTTCATTTAATACTAAGTTGGTGGGTTGTGCTACTGACCTATAAGCCGTAGGGCCGCGGGCCGGGTGCTTCGTGTGGGGCTTCGCCCCGTTCACCTGTCCTATGGGATGCGAACCGATTGGAGGACTTTGCTCGCCTGCGGGTAACAAAACAATGGGGTAACTAGTAAACGGGAGGTCCTTACCCACTCACACGGGAACTTGGCGGTACGATAACTGCCCCTGTGGTGCCCTCTTCCCGATCATGTCGGTCCCGGTCCCGGGTTGCCATAATCCCCACGCTAGGCAGGCGTCTTGGTGATCGCAGCATTTAGTGATAGGGGTCTCTCCGGTGGGATCTGCATCAGGGGCCTTCAGTGCCTTGCCTTTAAGCCCGCCGCCGGGGGGCGCACTGTAGCCCCCCGGGCACCAGTCACGATGCTCACGGGGACGGGGGTCGCAACCCCGCCGCCGTCCTTCTCGGAGTCGCCGCCGTACTCAATGGACGTTCTAAGGGCCCACACCCCGAACGTACCCCAATGTAAATTAATAAGGTGTGTCCGCCCGACAATGTGGGTGTCTTCAAGGCTAGAGTGAAACGGCTTTTAAAAAGCCATTGTGCTTTACTATCCTCAATTTCGTCTACGCTTTCCATCAGGTGGAACTGCAGTTAGCGCTGGTTTAATATGAACTTACCTCGTATTCCGCATCATCAGCCATGACCCCGTTGACACACAGCAGTTGGTACTGTCGCGCCCTCAATGCTGAGGACCCTCGTCTCAGTAGCCTCAGCGCGGTCATGCTGGCTGGTGGGTTACCGGACACCACTTGACGGACCTACAGCACCTTTATTATCATCATCAGCAGCGGAAAAGCCTCCCCCTTAAGAGGGAGGGGTTGCCGTAATCCCACGCTTGGCAGCCGTCTATGGGATCACAGTATAGGTGGTAGGTAATACAAAAGAAAGACGCTGCTATACGTCCTCTTGTTATCTCTTAGTCGCCACTTCCGATTCCCAACGGGTGAACCGTTAATAAGTTAACCATTAATTAATAGAAAATGTATTATTTTTTAGGCTTCCATGCCTAAAAGGTAAAGAAGGAACCCTTATGGTGCGACTTTGTCTGTTTGTCTGTTACACCTTTATATTTCTGGAAACATTGATGCTTTGACACTATTAACAGTTTTAGATGTCACTTGCTCAACCTTATTGCAAAAGAAGAAAAAAATCCTTAATTTTCTTTTCAATGGGGGTCGAAATGTGGGGTCAAAATGTGGGGTCAAAATTTCAAAGTGAGACTACTATATTGAGTGGGGTATCATATGAAAGGGCTCAGTTTGCACATCTCAAAACCGATTTTTATTTTGTTTTATGTCACGTACTTTTTGTATATAATCAAAAATGGACAAAAAAAAATACAATTTTCTCCGATTTTTGTGAAGAAAAATAAGAAATAATTATAGGTTAAATAAAATAATGTCTTCAAGTTGTCAAATTGTCCACTAGCCGAGGCGATATGACTACATGTATGCATAATAAACAATAAAACAAAGCATATAATATAAAAACTTACTTGTGCCGGTGAATGCGAAGGATCTAGGACCAATAACGTAGCTTTGCCGTCCTTATGTTTTTCATAACCTATTATTGTTCTCGAATGACCTGAAATATGAAAAATATATATTAAGCAACACAACCTCACGATTAGAGGTGGGAAATTATTATCTTATCTATCTATACATATAAAATTACTTGTCCTGACTGACTGACTGATTCATCAACGCACAGGCCAAACCGCTGGACCTAGAAAGCTGAAATTTGGACAGTAGGTTCTTCTTATGACGTAAGCATCCACTAAGAAAGGATTTTTGTAAATTCGACTCCAAAAGGGGTTAAATGTTAATGTTTTCTTTTGAATGAAACTTTTTATTGTATGGTTCGATTGACTTGAAATTTACTGAAAAGATTCTCTAAACAAAATAAACCAATACATGTTTCGCGAATTTTCAAAAACAACCTTTGGGGGTGTGTTAGGGGTTGGTAAATTCTGTAAAACAATTAGCGAAGCCGCAGGAAATTGCTAGTTACCTGATTTTTTTTATACAGCCAAGTTGGCAAGCAAGCTTGCGGTCTGCCTGATGTTAAGCAGTCAGTAGCATATAGACTAGTGTCTAGTTCCCGGGAGGTTATAATGTGCCCCCCATTTGCGGGCTCAAATGCCAAGCACTGATGGATTACTGGTACAGACCCCAACGGATCTCATGTACCGATGTGGAAACAGCGGGGGTTTTACTGCCGGTCCCAATATCCTATCGATCCCTTGCTATAAGTTAAAATAGTTACCATCGATAGCTATAATGACTTCTTTCCGTTTCAATAATAGCATATTAGCAGCCTTAGAGGAGATACAACTGGAGAGAGCATGATGCGCTAACCCCCTCTGCCAAATTTTTGGTCATATGGTCAGGTCATTCTTTATTTGTGTGCGTGTATTTTTGAATGTGTTGCGAGTTTACTATAGTGTGGGTATGCGTGAAAGTGTATCTGTGTGTGTTTACTTCGCCTCCCGCACCCCGCAAAAGTGCCACGAAAAATTTGTTCGGGGAATCGACGCGATACTAACTCCTTTGGTACTTTCTCTGAGATTAGCAGCTTACTGTTGGTTGTTCAAATGACAGTCTGTCAGGGTTTTAGTTATCGCTCCAATTCGGAGGTTTATCGCGGGATATCGATGATTTGATCGATGATTTTAACGTATAGTTAGTGATCGATAGGATATTGGGACCGGCAGTTAGTGGGTAAGAATCCCACTACATCGGTTGACACACTCTCGTCTCGTATTGAAAATTTCCGCCAAGATAAAAAAGACCCCTTATGTCAATCAAAAGTCGATTAGTATATTTAGTTTTTTTGACCCGGGGCAAATCTTCAAAAGATCCCTGGGAGCTGTGGGGCTAGACCGGAGTATGTGGGATTCTTACCCACTAAAACCCCTGCGGCTGTCCAATCGGCACATGAGAGGGGACCCAGGTCTCTCCGGTGGGCCCTGCATCAGGGCCCCTCAGTGCAATGCCTATGAGCCCACCGCCGGGGGGCGCATTGTAGCCCCCCGGGCACCAGTCACGGTGCTCACGGGGACGGGGGTCGCAACCCCACCACCGTCCTCCTCAGAGTCGCCAGCGTACTCAATGGACGTCCTTAGGGCCCACACCCCGGACGTCTAGCGACTCCGAAGGAATGGAATGACCCTAAATCAACCCTTTTTGAACTAAGCCGATATTGAGTAACAAAAGTAACTAAATATCTCGGCGCTACCCAAAAGTAAGTGGTTAGAAAATGCCTAAGGCTTTAAGTCCTGAGGTGTTTGTGCATAAGTTAAATAAATAGAAGTATAGGTTACCCTGGTGTTGCAAGTAGAGTGGTGCCTTGAACCCGTTGGGCTCATGTTGGAAGTATCTGAGCACCCAGTCGAACAGCGCGGGGTGGCTGCCGTCCGCGCTGGTCGGCTTGTGGAAGTCTATCAACTGACATCTGCACAATACAACAGATGGTTATTGGTGTAGGGTCAATTTAATACATCACATTTGACATCTGTCAGTTTCTTTTGACATTGTTACAATCAATATGCAATCGTAATTGAAAAAATTTAAGCAATTGTACAGTTCTAAAATGAGTATTGGTCACATTAAAGAGTTGGCGTGGTTATAGGGGCGGAGACCACTTGGGGAGTCCACATATTTTTTATAGTTACGTGTCAAAGTATGAGTAACCTTTGTTTCAGTGATGTGCTGATTTTATTAAGAGTTTTGGTTACTATACTTTATAAACTAGCCAAAGCGACTCATATGTGTAGTTGTAATGACTGGTCCTTGTATTGTCAATAAACTAATGCACTTGCCATCAGCTGGAATTGGGATTACGCTTCCATTAATTTAAAAAACCAACGTTACCTTATCCTGAGTGATGAGAGGACAGTAACCACTTCGCACGCGCCGATCCATTTTCTAGTGTTGTATAGTTTTGAGCCCAATTGTTCTGAGCCCTATGACGTAAAAAAAATTACAACTTTATTTTGAGCCTAATTATTCTGAGCCCTATGAACTAAAAAATATACAACCATATTTCGAGCCCAATTGTTTTCGATTACCATTGTAAATCATTATATATATAGCCGTAAGCCGTAAGCACGTAACTTGGCAACATTCGTTAGATGCGCAGAAGTCATTTTTTAGGTCTCTTTGGTTATCAAGCGGGACGCGGGGAACAAGGTAACATCGTTCCGGGCGCGCTATTGGTTAGCCGGTCGAGCCTTGTTCCCCGCAACTCGTGTACGTTCCGTTCGCTCCCGAGTACACTTGCGTGCACTAAAATAGTTCAGTTTGTTTTTGTTAAGTTTTTGTTGTAAGTTCTTGAAAATGTTATTTTATCACTATAAAAATAATAAATGTTAAATGTTATTTTATCTATTTGTTTTTTAGCTTCTGACTTTTCATCCTGCAAACCGCCGGCCGCCAAGCATAATCAGTAATTAATTTCTCACAATATTTTATTTTATAATACATTTCTTAAGTAAGTTTAACTGTATGAATTTCATTTTAATTTCAAGCATTCCTCTTTTTCTTCTTTTTATGACATGATTAAATATATGTCAATAAAATTTCAATATATTATATTGACCATGTTTTGTTGCAACTAAGTGCACTTGCGTGAACTTTCCCCAGTACGCCAAATTCTTGCCAAGTTACGTGCCAGCAGTTGTATACTGTAATCGATTATGATTCTGATTCTGAACGAACTACTTTCTGATTACTCCAATAAAGTTGTAAATTTGAAATGAAATGACAATTATCTATTTTTAAATAGCACTTTTAAAGTTAAGTTTTGTATAAACCTACCGGATCACAACACATCGTAGAAGATCCGGCAAGAAAACTTAGCTGTAATTTTTACATTTAAATGCTATCAATACCTGTGTATCGAAGCCTAGTTGCCAAGCTCTCTCGACGAGTAGTTGCAGCCGGGGAATCGAAGGCACACAGTCGCACTCGCGGTCGTTCCCGCAACCCAGTACTGCTGCGTACTGAGGGTGCTTCACGAGGGACGACACCACCATTTGCATGTTCCTGTATGGAAACACAACCTGTACTAGACTGATCGATAGGTACTAAATTACTAACATGTAGTTCCAGTTTTTCGGAGTCGCTGGATGTTTTTTTTACTAAATATAAGCTAGTGGTTGACTGCAGTCCCACCTGATGGAAAGCGGCGACGCAATCGAGGATGGTTAAGCACACTAGCTTATCAAAAGTCTTGAAAACGTTATAATTGGACGGGAAAAACGACGCAGGCAAAATCTTCCAGGCCCTGGCTCTCCTTATTATAAATTATTATTTTTTTCCACCCCATTTAACCCCTTCAGGGGAGGAATTTTTAAAAACCCTTTCTTAGTGGATGCTTACACGGGTTGATGAATCAGTCAGTCAGGACAAGTCATTTTTATATGTATAGATAAAGAAGCAAATCTCGTATCCAAATGTTTTGGGTATGGGTGGCCGTCCATCGAGTATGGTGGCGACTTTGAGGACACCATGACAGGTTCCCGGGGGGGTACATAGCGCCCTCTGGTGGCGGGCTCAAATGCAAAGAACTGAGGACTACTTGGTAGAGACAGGGGAGCCTACGTCCCAACCCTCATGTGCCGATGCGACAGCTGCGAGGGTTTAGTGGGTACGAATCCCTAAGAACACACATCCAGGTTGAACCCCACTGGATCCCGGGGGCCTATTGAAGATTGCCCCGTCTGCCTTCCGTCCAGGTAGGTACCACCGCAGTGCCAGATATTTCGCCGCCAAGCAGCAGTGTGAAAACATTGTATTCTGGCCTCAAGGGCACTAAACTTGCTGGAATATATTAGTTAATGTCTCGGGTGTCGAGTGACAGTGCAGTACAGCTGTATATAGGCTCGCGTGTCGCTTACCATCACGCGAAAGACATAATTGTCTAGCTACCAAATACAATAGTATGTTACCTATATCCGCAGCCCCAGCCTCTGTCAGCGTAGGTGCTAGCGTAGTGGTCCCCAGCGGTGCATAGATACGTCTTCACTATGCTCGGGTTTTGAGCGTTCAATTGCAATATCCTTTCTAGAAGACCTGTAACGATGTATCATGTGCTTAAAGAGAGATAGGGAATGTTAGGTGCTGACTGGGGATCTTAAGAGGCACCTGGATGTTTGGGGAGTGGACCTACGACGCCCATGGAGTATGGTGGCAATTCAAATTTAAAATTCTTTATTATACATAGGTTGTGACCTATGTATAATAAAGAGGGGGCTCTTATAAAGTGTCATCTTTTTTTAAAACTACCACCGGATTGTAACGCGACCTCCACTTAGAACTCTATCTCTAAATAAAATCTTTTCTAATCTTTTTAAATATGTTTTTTTTTATTTTTTGGTAAATATGTATATCTTAACACATTAGTTGTCCCGGTGTGAAAATTTAATTTGGCGGAACTCGCGTGGCGAGTCCTCCAATAAGAAAGATAGACCCAAATGCGTAATTGCATATCTCAGGTACTTTAAAAAAATACTAACCACGATACAATACTAAGACACGCGAACCACGGTTGTATGACATTTTTGAAAAAAACTCGATAAATAATTAGGACTCGCGTGGCGAGTAGGTACTTGACCTTGAGTATGCGATTCTAATGAACTCACGAGGCAAGTCCTTGGCAACGAACGTGTTAAACTATAAGCTTGTCTAAGAATCATTTTCAAGTTTCACATCTTTTCTAAATAATATAACAAGTATTGTAAACAATTTAAAACAATTCAACGGAACATAGCTACAGTAACCACCAAAGTGATATTCGTATTAAAAGAACCCAAGTAACAAGATCCTAGACTCGTCGCCCGTATCTGTAGCGAGGAGGTCAAACAGAAATCTAAAATAAAAGCAATAAGCTTAATAATTAATAAAAACAATAAGCTCAATAAGCTTAAGTATTGTAGTTTAGGCCCACGCAGTTCTATTCTCCAGGTAATCCGAGATTTTATAATAGACGTTTATAGACAAGTGTCTCTTAATGGTGGTTTTGAGTTTGACAAATGGTGACTATGTTTGAGAAGGGGCCTAGTTTATTATGCAGCAGTGACCTTGTGTCCTGGAGGCTCCAGGATCCCTTCCAGCGGCTGCAGCGCGGCGCAGCCCCACGCTGCGCTCGTAGTACCCCGCCACGGACAGCGCTCCGCTGTACACGGCGCGCTTCAAGCTGCTCGACGCTCGGTTCGTGTAGCCCTCCTCGTCCTCCTCCTCCATGCCGTATTGAGCCTGGAAACCATCTCTGCGTGACCCTTCATCACCCTTGAGGGTAGGCCGAGTGGGATTGTGGTAGTCCACACTTTCCCTTCCTGGAAGTTCGGAGTGTGGACCCTAGAACGTCCATTGAGTACGGCGGCGGGGTTGCGACCCCCGTCCCCGTGAGCACCATGACAGGTTCCCGGGGGGCCACAATGCGCCCCCCGGCGGCGGGCTCAAAGGCAAGGTACTGAGGTGCCCCTGGAGAGCCCATGCGCCAGCCGCGGGGGTTTTAGTGGGTAAGAGTCCCACATACCCCGGTCGAGCCCCACAGCTCCCGGGAACTTTTGAAGGTTTCCCCGAAAAAAAAGTCCACACTCTTGATCCCCTGTTATATGCCAGACAATTTCCTATGAGGTATCCGGGTAAGAATAGAACCCACCCACCTCTTCCCAGTTCCTGCTGGGTGTCATACGAGGCCTCTAAGGGAAAACAAGAAAACGGCCAGCAGTGTCTTTCTATTGGTTTACCCATAGATGATACTTAATATACTGAGATAGATGCGCAACTCTAGTTTTCAATTTTATAATTGCAGGTCTGTTTGCTAGATGGCGTTGCTTAGCACGTTATACCTTTAGCTCGCTAGATGGCGCTGCCTTGCCAATAATTATTTACATTTCTTGAACGTTACGTACTGTAATTAAGTATAATTTTCAAAATTCCTTAGGAAATTCTAATATTCCAGTGACAAAAAAAATATATATTATTGAAAAGACATAAATACTGCTTGCAAATGTGCTCTGGGTATAAACGCATCCACTGCTAAACTTTACTTGCGAGATATAATTACACACTAGCTCCTTCTAACGGCGTTTAGATAAAACTATATTTTTGGACACCGTAACACAGATGGCAGTAGCTTCTATTTACATTTTATTAACCACCAATGTATGGGAGTTGCACCCCCCTGGGTTTACCTACCACCTATACTGGGATCTCCAAGGCACCTGCCAAGCATGGGGATTATGGCTCCCCCCAGCCTCTGTTTAGCAGTGGATGTCTCCAGCTGATGACGAAATAGTGGAGTTCCAATATCTGTTTCTAACAGACACCGCACACGCCTATTTTTAACAAAGTTTCAATGAGTAAGTATTGATGGCTGGTCTATGCTGTATTGTTTAATGTTTATTACCCTTAAAAGTTGAAATTCATGTTCTTCTCTATTCCTCTGAGCTTCTCTCTCCGCAGCCGAGAGCCCTGATGACGCTCCACAATCTTCTCCCCTTTCAAAATGTTCCTCTATGTGTTGAATCTGAAATATTCACGTTATTACAACACAGGCACAGAGTTTGATACGAAGATAACATAGTACGCACGGCTACACATGAAGCTCGACAGCCTATATAAAGATAACTACACACAGCACTGAGAGTTGTTGGAAAGGGACGGGGCATGCGGCGGTACGCGCCGAGTGGGACGAAATAACAACCACATATCGCAATCTCTCGCACGTTGCGTTCAAGTTACCTGACGATTTAAAAAAAAATTAAGACAATTTAAAAAGAGACTGCATGCTTTTTTGATAGACAAATGTTATTACTCAATTAATCAATTTCTTTCTGATACAATTAATATTATAGAACTTCGCTCATCACTTGGATTATTTTTAATATTTTCTTTATTTGGTTTCATCATAGATAGATAGATAGACAATTCTTTATTGCGCACAAACAAACAGATACAAAAAGAATAAGACACAAATTAATAAAACATGCAACAATGGGCGGCCTTATCGCTAAAAGCGATCTCTTCCAGGCAACCTTTATAATTCTTATTAACTATTATATTAACCTCATAATTCTTTACTTAGTTATAGTAATTAATGACATGATAATTATGTAACTCTTTAACTATGACATGTAAGTAGTGTACAAACTCTGTAAGTAATGATTAATGATTTATTTCAATAATAAAGTTATACATTTCGTATCATAGTGAATGCAGAACCATTGTTAACACCTGTTATTTTTGACCTATGTACACAAAATAAATTATTTGATTTCAACTTCTAATAGTTCAAAGTTCAAACGACGTAAGGTAACGTCGAGGTGTCGCCGTGTGTTACACTATGTCGTATTGTATACAGAGTGTTTAACAATATGTGTCCGATCCGTGAGGGTATTATTCAGTGCATCAATGCAGATACATGTACATACTCATTTGTTGAATATCTCATATTTATTTGTACTAGAAATACACGATCGAATTCGTTTATCTGGAACTATTTAGCAAAAAAAAATGAGATATTCAAGAAATGAATTATATACATTTAATTGTATTGATACACCGAGTAATACCCTCACAGATAGAACAAAGTTTTTAAACATTCTGTATAGGTATAGTTGCATTGAGGGACGGAATAATACCCGAAGTTATTGGGCAGTTTTTTTAATGCAATCTACTATTGACAGCCCCTCTCTCTGTTTAAATTACATTGGCTGTGGTTGGATTAAACTAATTCTGAATATAGACATGCATATCTTAGAGTCTAAATTTCTATGACTCTAAATTAATCTAGTATAAAATAATATATTGGTGGTCACTGCCCTGTAGTGTTGTCTGGAAGAGATCTCTTTAGCGATAAGACCGCCTTAAATTGTCACACTGCAATTTTCTTTTCCTTCTAAACAGTATCTTCTCTTTTGGTGTACCATAAAGAATATTTGTATTGTATTGTATTGTCACTGTGACGAGGTATTATTTCAGTGCGTATATAAATATTGTGTATTACCAATTCATGCTGTGATAGTGGCAATGGCTGACAGCAGACTGGACAATTGCTGACCGGACTCTCCTCCATCATAACTACATCGTCACATGATGCGTTGTCCACTTGCTCCTAGTAATGGAATAATATCATGTAAATCCATTTTAGGCCAATAGGAATTCTTATTTGAAAATATTACGCAATTTTCATAAAGAATTATTTAATTCATCAATTTAATATTGTTTTAGCATGCAAAAAGAACCTTTTTAAATAGGGACTTTTGAAAATCACTGGACCCTCCTTGAAAAATCAATTGGCATTAGAAGATTTTGCAGTCTCTCTAAACTACTACTAGGTGGTAGGTTTCTTGTGCAAGGAACGTCCAGGTAGGTACCACCGCAGTGTCAGATATTCTGCCTCAGTGTAAGCATTGCTGTGTTCCGACGTGAAGGGCACTGTAGCTGGTGAAATTACCGGACACAAAGACTTAATATCGAATGTCTTAAGGGTCGGCAACGCGCTGGTGATTCTTCTGGTGTTGCTAGCGTCTATAGGCTGCGGTGACTGTTTACCATCAGGCGGGCCGCACGCTTGCTTGCCACCTTGGTAGTATAAAAAAAAACTATATCATCAGCAGCTGAAAGACGCCACTGCTGCACAAAGGCCTCTCCCATAGAAGGGAGGGGTTACTATAATCCCCACTCTTGGCAGGCATCTCAGAGATTGCAGTAGAGCTAGTAGGTAATCCAATTGAAAGACGCTGCTAACTGTTGTCTTGTTTTCACTTAGTAGCCACTTATGGACGCTCAACGAGAGGAGATGGGAGGGTGCAATTCTTACCCAGATATCCCACCCTAAGAAACTACATCATGACAGGAATAATACTATAGTATTCCAGACTTGAAAGAAGGTCTAAAAATAGGTCCTTGTTTTTAAAATTACTATGTTATTTTTTTATTTAGGTATTAGGTAAGTAAATAAGATATATGCAAATGGTCACAAAAAACGACACCAATTTGTAATAATGATTTGTTACTGATTAATTTAATGAGTGAGTGCTATGTTAACAGACTTTGAAAACACTTTCCTAACAAAATCAAGAGTACAACCTCAACACTAAGTCATGACGGGCCCGTTGGTCTAGTGGTCAGACACCCTGCCTGCTAACCAATGGGTCGTGGGTTCGATTCCCGTCAAGTGTCTGGGTGTTGTTTGTTTATCTATTTCAGTATGTATTTACAAAAAAAAAAAGTATATAAGTATTAGTATCAGTTGTCTGGTTTCCATAGTACAGGCTCTGCCTAGTTTGGGATCGGATGACCGTGTGTTGATTGTCCCAAGATATTATTATTATTATATTTATTTACTCACCCCTTTTTGTGGACTCAAAATATCTTTATGATCGACATTCACATGCACTTCAATCTCGTTGGCATGAGCAAATTCCCTCTCACAAATCGGACATTGGTATGATGAACTATGCGGCCCTGGGGACATGGCCATCGCGGTTAGAGCCAATGTTGGGTTATCCAGGTTTATTGTAGGATTCGTCAGCGCCAGTGTAGGGTTCCCCCCGTTAGAATTCGCGTTCGCATTCACTGAAGGCGATGTGAGATCGAAGTGAGCGCGATTTATGTGTTCCTCCAATTTTCTCGGACATGTTGAAGTGAAATCGCACAAAAGACACTGAAATAATACTTTGTAGTTTGTAAAAAATATATTTCCGAGTTTTCACATAAAAATTTGTAGCACATTCATTCATAAAATAGGACTTTTTTTAACAATTTTGAAAATCAGGTTTTTGGCGGTACCGAAGTAAAGCAATACAATTTGACAGTTGCCTAAAAACGTGACAGTGACACATGACAGCTTATACTTTTTATGTAAAAGAAGATTTTTATAAGAAGATTTTTTTTTTCTTTGCTTAATATACTTGACACTGGCGAAATCATACATATAGTCCGGTCAATTTAGACATTCGAAGTTACGTAAAGTCCCAACAAGCTGAATTTCTGTGAAATTGTTCAAAACATAATTAAAAACAATGTCTAGAAGTTCCCCATCATTCCCTGTAAGGAAAAATTTTATTCAAGGTCAAAGGTAAAAAAAATGAGTTTTTCGCGATTTTCAGCGAAACCGTAAGTTTTATCATAAAAGTACCTAGGACAAAAATTGTAGATCATAAAATTATCTATAAAAAATGTATCAATACTTTTTTCCTTACGAGCCACCGTTTCTGAGATATAACGATTCAAAAAGTTATAAAAGTTGTTATCGTCATAATATGCACACGTTTCCACGCCACCTATGAGGTAGTGTACTTAGCGGGTTTTTTTAACGTGGTTTCCCCAGTAGGCCTACTCCACGGGTCAGTTGTGATCCTGTTTAATGTAAAACTATTGCATAATAACGGAAATTTTCAATGATTGGGAAAGATAAAAGCGATGTAAATTAAAAAAAAGTGTTGAAGTTTATTCGTCTTATTCGTAAGCTTCAAATTCTTGTTCTTCTTCTTGATCTTCTTCTTGTTCTTCTTCTCCTGCTTCTTCTTCATCTTCATTTTGGATGCAAGTAAATTGCGTCAATAGCGATGTATCGCATGATACTTCGTCGGAGTCAAACGAATCCTCCATTGTTTGTGATTAAATATTAGAGCACGACTGGCCTTGACAATTTGTGCATGCCAAAGAACAAGACAGTCCGACTTTTTTGCAACCACATTTAGCACTGCATCCCTTTTTGCAGTTGCAAAAAATAGTGTTCAGCAGTTTTTCCGGCGCAGGTGGAAGTAAAGTTTGAACTGGCTCTAATATATTGTTGACCAACTTCCAACCCCAGTCTGTAGGGTCTAGCTGATAACCAAGCCACACTTGAACTTGGTAATATACTCGAAAAAGATGTTGGTGAGCAGCAACTGAGGTTGGAGGAAGACAAGCTAATTGAACTTGTTTTTTATTTTTAGTATTTTTAACGAAACAACTCTAGATGTAAGTATATACGTGGCGTACTCATGCATATTATGACGATAACAACTTTTATAACTTTTTGAATCGTTATATCTCAGAAACGGTGGCTGGTAAGAAAAAAAGTATTGATACATTTTTTATAGATAATTTTATGATCTACAATTTTTGTCTGAGGTACTTTTATGATAAAACTTACCGTTTTGCTGAAAATCGCGATAAACTCATTTTTTTGACCTTTGACCTTGAATAATTTTTTTTCCTTACAGGGGAATGATGGGGGATTTCTAGACATTGTTTATAATTATATTTTGAACAATTTCACTGAAATTCAGCTTGTTGGGACTTTATGTAACTTCACTCTCATTTTTTGGTCTAAATTGACCGGACTAATAATTGATGGAAGCCATAATTTTGTAAAAGAAGATGTAAAAGAAGTTGCAACGGAATTTTGAAACAAATAAAATAATAGTAAAATATCATTGCCATCGGGCCATTTGGTTCCTAGTTCGCGGCCGGCATCTTGGTGGTAGCGACCGCGAACGCAAATTTTACAATTCTCTGTAGGTATAGGTGTTGATATTCTAATTTATTTTGCAATTGCTATTTAATTAACTACCTACTTAATTGACCTACTTGACACTGGCGAAATCATCAATTAATTGATGGAAACCATATTTTTGTAAAAGAAGAAGAAATATGATAAAATTTACCTGAACTGTAGGACTAGGAGTTGGAACGTTTTTCTTAGGTGTATTTGGTTTTAACTTTAATGCTAACTGAGATCGCAGAGGTGAGCCTTGGCCTGCACTCGCCATATTTAACTGAAAACATTGAACATAGCTACTAAAACCAATTCCAAAATTGGGTTAACATTTTGTCCAGCTATTTTTTTACCTGTTTTTTACTAGGCGATCCTTCGTAACTACCGGAACTATTATGACTAGGACTTGACATTGCACCTAAAACAGGGCTATAATAAATCAACTCGAATCATTTAGAAGGCTACAAAACAACAAAATGTAGATGTAACCCACCCTTTTTCTCGAAACTATTAGATTCTCCTTCACTTGAATTCTGTCTACTCGTAATCTTTTTAGCGACAACACCATTACTAATATTAATATTTCTTATTCCATTTACGAGATTTATATTTTTTGGCGACCTAGAGCACTTCTCTTCATCTTTTTCACTTCGGCTAAAGTTATCCCTTTCTTGGTAGCCATTGTAATAGTTAAGATTTTTGGATATAGCTCCGTTGTGATATTGGGAAGGATTTTCAGGACTGTGCCATCCATTTATGGAGCCTGGTGTGTTGTAACTGCAGCTGTCTGTGGTCGTCATTTTGGAGTCCTCGTCATAGCTAATCAGTAATGTTAAATAAATAAATAAACATCATAAACATCATTATTTATAGTAAGCCCTAAGAGACAGTCCAGGCCAGGATTCTACGGGGTCACTGGACGATTGATCGGCGGCGATTCAGCGTAGATCGGTGGCGGGGTTGTGACCCCCGACCGTGAGCACAGTGACTTGGGGAGCTACAATGCGTCTCCCGGTGGCAGGCTCAACGGCAAGACACTGAGGGGTACCTGATGCAGATCCCACCGGAAAGTTCAGGACCACCTCTCACGTACCGAAGTGATAGCTCCGGTGGTTCTATTAGGTCAGAATCTTACATAACCGGGTTGATCCTCTACAGGATTCCGGGGACCTTTTTCGGGTTTTCCCCGCGAGAAATAAAAAGGCCAGGAAACGATAGAATAAATTGCTTACAGATCATTCAACATACCTTGGACTTTGGTCATCAATGAAAGCCATCAGCTCCCGCTCTGGAGTTAGATAATGCAGGTGAGCTTTCTGCACGTGTCCGACCAGCTGTGTCTGTGGGACTGCGCAGTCGCAGAACGGACACTCAGGTCTGCCTGCCACATGAGCTTCCAAGGTGTGGGACCTCATGCCATCATCGGTAAGACCCTCAGCACCGCATAGCTCGCAGGTGTATGGAAATGGACTGGTCGACATTTTGCCTGAAGGTATTAAAGGAAACATGGTTTAATTAAATAAACTTAGCGCTACTAGCGAGTTGTAATCACTGTTGGGTAAACGATCAGTTCGTTAAGCAAGGTCAGTTTTTAGATGGGTGTAAACGGTCACCCATCTAAAAACTGACCTTGCTTAACGAACCCATTGATCGTTTACCCATTTGAACTGAGCGTCTCCGTGCTTCAGATGGCACGTTAAACTCGGTCCCGGTTGTTGTCATATAGACAGCAGCCGTTAGGCCAAGTCACCGGCCTAAAAGTAATTTGAGTAACTTTAACACCAGGTTAGCCACTAATCAACGACAAAAAAATAACCTCATAAAATAAGCGAATTATATGCCTGGTAGCTCTGGTAGCATTCGTGGTTCTTCAATTTCAATATTTTTTATGAATTTAAATTGCTTGACGACATTCCCACAAATCGTAAATGGTGGTACAGCCCTGGATTGAAGGGCAGCAGACAGCAGAGGGAAAACTGCCCTGTGAAAACTCTGTGAAAAATATCACTAGTGCTGGCAACAAAAAACATAAACGGTGGTCCCTCAACCATTCTTATTCTTTATTGCACACAATAAATTATACAATATTATAAAATACAGAAAATTAGTGCACAAATACGTGCTTAACCCAACCATCAGCAAGGTCAAGTCGGTTCTAACTTGTAACGGAGTTTCACAGCCAGCAATAATAGAACCCGAATCTCATAGTTCCAACCCCAGAACAGGTCCAGCCCTCAAAAAAGGTGAGGCGTAACACCTTTTTTCATTGTAATTATTGGTGTTAGCTTACCGGCTGTGTTTATTTGGCACCAACTTCGATAATATTTAAATTATTTTATACTTTCAGTGATAGTCGGTTCAATTTTTTTTTAAAGATTTTATTTTAAACTTTTTAGTGATATTTTCATATATAAAGATTAAACAATCGAAGACCGTAAAATAATCTAGGTAGGTTATGATCACATTATCGTCTACATAGTTTTATATAATTCATGTTTCTTCAGAAAAAAATATCCGGTCGTAATGAATTTGCATGGAATCATCATAGTAGTTTACTCTCTCGAATAAAAAAAGAATCATCGAAATCGGTTCATAATTGTCAGAGCAACAGAACATCAGTTTTACGGTTTTTACCAGATAAATTCCTCCACATCGTTCATGGTCCTCCAGGAAGTTCTTATCCGGTTGTGATAAAATTCATACAGATTCATTACAGTGGTTTCATCTTTCGAATAAAAAAAGAATCATTGAAATTGGTAAATATTTGCCAGAGTTATGACCATTTTTGTCTTTAAAAAGTGACATAGTCATCTATATAGACTTTCCTGCAGCTTTCCTGCGCAGTCACCATTCTTGTTTTTTCAGGAACTACTTATTACTAAGCAATAATTTTTTTTATGGGACCCAATCAATGGATTGAAGATTTTTTCAAATCGGTTCATAATTGCCAGAGTTATGCGCGAACATACATAAAATATATATATATATATATATACAGACGAATTGAGAACCTCCTCCTTTTTGAAGTCGGTTAAAAAGACAACCTTTTTTCATCATCACGACCAACCTTCGCTTGCCCACGAAAATTAAAGTAAGTGAAGCGGTGTCCGGTTGAAAATTCCACAGCTTCCGTGCGCATGAGGAAAGAGGAAGCGAAACGCTTAGTGTGGCTAGTTGGAATATCGACGACAATGCGGTTGATTTTTTTTGTCGTATGGTTAGTGGTCGGTGTCAGAGTATTCAAGCTGCCCTTAGGCCTCTGAAATTGCTTAACGACTGCCGTCTAAATGACAACACCCGGAAACTAATTTGTACGTGCCCTCCGAAGCACGCAGGTACTCAGTTTAAATGTCACTAAATGGTTATCCATCTTAGGTCTGACCATACCTGACGCTGCTTAACCAACTGATAATTTACTAATCAGTGATTACAACTGGCTATCAGTAGTCCATTAAAACATTTTATTTATTTACTTTATTAATTATTATTTTTATTTATAAATTGCATTTATGAAAAGTTCTGCCTATATGATGAAGGTTGGCAAATATGAGACGAGCGTTTACTAATTAATCGGGAACTGTAGCAATCTGAGAGCTGTTACTAAAGTTACATTTGCTAAATCTTCAGTAGCCCCTGTACTTCGTGGAAGGCATTTTCTGAAATAGATGGTCCAGGTACAGGTTCTCCTTCGGAATAGCTAGACGTTCGGGGTGTGAGCCCTAGGACGGTCGTTGAGTACGGCGGCGACTCCAAGGCAGCGGGCTTCCGACCCCGTGAGCACCGTGACTGGTTCCCGGGGGGGCACAATGCGCCCCCCGGCGGCGGGCTCAAAGGCAAGGCACTGAGGGGCCCCTGGTGCAGATCCCACCGGAGAGACTCTCCAATCCCTCTCATGTGCCGATGTGACAGCCGCGGGGGTTTTAGTGGGTAAGAATCCCACACACCCCAGTCGAGCCCCACAGCTGCCGTGGATCTTTCGAAGAAAAAAAAGGTACAGGTTCTCCTTCGCAATAGCTAGACGTCCGGGGTGTGTGCCCTAGGCCGTTCATTGAGTACGGCGACGACAGCGGGTTTACAGCCTCCGTCCCCGTGAGCACCGTGTCTACCCGTTTACCTCGGCTACAATGCGCCCCCGGGGCGGCGGGCTCAAAGGCAAGGCACTGAGAGACTCCTGGGGCAGATCCCACCATAGAGCCCAGGTCTCCCCTCTCATGTGCCGATGCGCAGCACACCAAACTACGTGCAACTTATAGACCAAAGCAGACCTTTTGAAGGTTTACCCCCGCGAAAAGAAAGGTTACGTACATGTTCTACCGTAAAGCTGCAGTAGTGCGTAGAAATTTACCCATTGCTGTGTTGATGTAAAGGGCACTTTAGCTTATAAAACTACCGCGGCTTAAGGTACTTAAATTAATATCTTAGGCGAAAAGCGGCTTTGACATGCAAATACATCTGTCCATGGGCGGATGCAGCGCTTACCATCAGGTGAACGTCTGCTTTGGTCCATAAGTTGGACTAAAAAATCATTGCATCTGCCATCAAACTTAGGAATAGGAACCCACGTACCTCACGTTTAGTTGCCGCACTTTTGACTATCGGACCACCGCGTTAATTTTTAAATAGCAAATAACGATTTACTAAAAAAAATAATTGTAAAGAAAATCTAAACGTTCTGTCCACTAAATTCCTGTTTTTAAAGAAAAAAAAAAGTATTTAAGTATTCATTTGAAAAAGTTAGAATCCAAGTAAGATAAACTTTCAATAAATTAAAAATAGAAATAAAATATTGATTCCATTACAATATTCAGGGACCTTGTCTTTGACCTTACACATTAAGCTAATGTAAGTAAAATTGATTTACTTTTAATGATGGGTTCGCATAGAAACCATCCACAATAACTATGTAGGTGAATGTGTCAAATCGATAAATTTACCGCAGTTTTGTTATCTAGGAAATCCCTGAAAACCTACTAACAATTTTATATTACGAGAGAGGGCGAAAGCTCTATCGTAACCCAATAACCACTTAGGCTTAATAACATTAGTACCATTGCGTAACAAGCTTTAATCTTTTTTAAAAACATAAAAATACGAAGGTTCCACTTACCGGATGTTTTATCGTCATAAGTTGTATATTCAATATCGCTGTATGTGCGTCGGAACACTATCTAAATGGTACGATTTCTTTATTAAATGTAATTGTTACTAGCATTTTCTAACATTAAAGTTACAAATATATTAATACTACGGGCCATAAGGTTGTGATTGGCCGTCATTCATGAATTTGGACATTGAAAAATAAGGAAGGCTGTTCCGCATGCGTCGTAGGGCATCTACGGCAGCGCCTCTAGCGGGGTACTGTGGAAACGTCATTTTAAAAGCAGAATCTAATAAAAAAGAAAGCAAGTTTCCTACATGTCAATTCACCAATGATTATTTTATAACTGTAACCATGCTGTAACCGGTTCATTTTTATAAATTTTGAATGATGCAATGTAAATGTAATTTTTGGTGTTTAACCCCATCTATGTGTTTGACGGAATTTGACGGAATTTTACTCTTATACACAGGTGGTTTCCTAACAATGGTTTTAGTACGTAGGTACGCTGAAAACATCGTAGATGGAATTCTTCCTAGTTATCAGGTATGGACCAGGGTTATCCTAGAGAATCATCGTCCTCACCAGCAGCCGATATACGTCCACAGCTGAACAAAAGCCTCCCCCTTAGAAGGGAGGTATTGCCGCAATCCCCAGGCTTGGCAGGCGTCTTGGAGATCGCAGTAGGTATTGGTGGTAGGTAATTCAATAGAAAGACGCTGCTGCCCGTCTTCTTGTGATTCCTTAGTCGCTTCTTACGGACACCCAACGGGAGAAGATGGGAGGGTGCTATTTCTTACCCGGACACCCTACCTAGAGAATACCAGTCCCTACCACATAGAGAATACCAGTCCCTACCACATAGAGAATACCAGTCCCTACCACATAGAGAATATCGTGAGCGTAATTATCTGGCGGTGGATTTCTGCAAGTTGGATTTTTTTCGAGAGTGAAGATCGCTGTTGGTCTCAAATGGCCATGACAGTTCCATCGGACAAGAGGGCGAGTGCTTATAGCATTCCGGCCTTAAGGGCAGGGGAGCAACGACATCAAAAGCACCTGAAGGAGGCCTCGGCTTAGGTTGTTGCTTAAGAGAGGACAGCCTCGATCACTGGATTACAACGCGCCCCCACTGTGATGTTTCGGCAAGAGACTCAGTGGGGTGATGCTTGTCGTTGAGGTCATATGCGCGCGAACCTTTGGCCTTACCGGTGAAACAGACATCTGATTGAACGTGTAGCATATGGTTGACTTTAAGAGGTCGATGCAATGTCGTGGTCCAGTAGGTAGCACTAGCTAGGCTCACTTTTCAACGTAGGGGTCGCGGATTTGAGAGTCGGTCTTGCGCCAGATCTGTCCCCGATTAAGGAACGCTTGTATTAAAAAATCTAGAAGTCAAGCAAGCAGTTTGGCTTTTTCTAAGCTTCAGCTTTTTATATATATTTCGTCAAGTATTCGCGTCAAGGTACCAATTGGAAGACTACCTCTGAAAGGAGGGTTACATAAAAAATCTAAATCTATGGTTTTTTGTCTGCATGTGTGTCTATTTCCTTAGCACCCTTCAGCCTTTGGTTTAATAATAAAAATATCTTGGGACAATCCACACAAGGTCGTCTGATCCCAAGCTAGGCAGAACCTGTGTACTATGGAGATTGGAGACCAGACAACTGATACCAATATTTACACTCCAAACCAAATAAGCTTGAAGGCGATTACAACTTCATTATGCAGTCATAAAACACCCCCGCTGGTTAGTTGACCAAAAAAAAAAAAAAGGTTGGTAATACAAGTTGTTTTTGCTGACGCGCGCCTAGATGACAGTACTATGCGTTTCAACTAAGAATGTGGCCGCCATGATGATCGCGACTGCGGAACTTCACGAGTAAACACAAAATGCAAAATTCGCCCCGGTTTTGATTATTTATTGTAATGTCTTGTTTTGCTGTCTATTTTTGTTGAAAGATCATTTTTAGTAATTATATATTTGAAATGGCAATATGGCGGGTCACCTTCTTTGTTGAAACGCATAGTATAGTTTTTGAGCCGCAAACGAACTTGTAATCGCTTCCAAGCTTATTTGGAATGGAGTATATATACTTTTTTTTAATTGCATACATAAATAAGTAGATAAATTACACCCAAACACTTGTTGGGTCGAACCACGACCTTTTCATTGGGTAGCGGCCAGGGTGTCTTACCACTAGACAACAGGCCCGTCAAACATATACATCGGCATTCTATTTATACTTACATTTATAACGAAATTGAAATTCACTTTGTTCAAATTCGAGCTTTTTGTGCTTACAAATTTATTATTTATGGCTTGGTAAGAATAGCTCCGTCTGCTATTGCATACATAGTGGTCGTTTATGCTAAACGTCTCTTGTCACTGAAATAAAATATTGCGGTTATCTACTAAGCACAATATTCAGAACTGCGATTTAAATGTAGATGCCATTGTACAGAGAAAAGGGATTTATTACCATGATAACAAAGTGGAGAGATGTTTTTGTTAGCGAAACAGAGTGAAACTTTAGGCGTACAGACGGTTTTAGAGGTTTTTATCACGGAATCTTCTTTATAAGGACGGAATTTAAAAAAAAGTACTTGATCGTTCAAAAGTGAAGTAAGCCTATATGAAATAAATGAATTGAATTTGAGTTTTTTTTTGCTCCAAGGTTGAGCGCCACAGGGTTGGGCTTTTCCAAATTCTGTATGCATTTTCACCATGCTTTCCTTCCTTGCTGTGTGGGTTGCTTCATTATTCTAAACGTTTATAAATATAACAGCCCTAGCAGCCGTCAGCTCGACAACTCATCAATTCAAATTAAATAAACACTGAAACTGGGGGTTAACAGTAATGGCTGGCAGGCCCGCCCCGCGCTTGTATAATTTGCTGAATATTATAGCACTTGTAAAGGGCTAGGCGGCCACGTGACGCCGCCATTTTGCACCCAATGGTTCAAAACAGTGCCAAATGAATTGAAATTTCCTTTTTTTTTTTACTTGATTTAGCACATTTTTTTGTAAACCGCGTAATGGATGTTCGATCCTTATGGATAGCAACACCATCACGGGTTTTACAAAATGTCACGAGGATTGGATTTAGCCACGTTCAAAAAAGAAGAATAGAAAGATTTGATCCACTCACTCACCATGACATGCCAGTGAGCGCGACAGGCAGTGTGTGCATATTCACCTCATTACAATCTCATATATCAACCTCCATTGTCATACCTCATCATTTTATATATATTTGTATTTATTTAATTTATATATTAAAATTTTAAAATTTAGACAAGGAGCTGTCATGTGGCAGGAATGAAAAATAAACGTCAGTCTAGAGTCTGTGCTGGAGCCGACGAGAGTCTAGAGTTGAGAGTCTGGAGTGGAGAGACTGGAGGCTGAGTTGGAGCCGTGGAGAGGCTGAGACAGAGCCTGGTCCTGAGCTGGAATCTGAGAGTGTCTACGCCAGAGGCCACGAGACTACGGGCGCTGCTGTGGTAACGTGCTGACGCCCGCACTCCATTGCGTCGGTCGGCCTGCTGGCTGACTTTCATGGCCGGTGCTGAACCTGCCGGCGTCTGACGTGTGCATTACCCCAGCAAGAAAGATGGTCGTAGAGAAGATTGAGTTAAACGAATAATTAGAGCATAATCTGCTGTAAATGTGCGCGGAATAAAAAATTAGTGCATCATTTCGTTTTCGAGAAAAATCCGAAAAACGATTCTTGCTGGGGTAACGTTGTTCCAGCAAGAAGATTGTAAACCAATGATCGGAGAGAAACATAAACTTCAGGAAAGATAGCTTATATTTGTGCGTAATTGTGCGCTGAAAATGAAATTTGTGCGTCTTAAGATTTCAGAGTTATTACAATTCCTGCTGGGGTAACGTTTTGCAGAATCGTGTTTCTCGGAAACCAGTAATTGTGCACCTGTAGAATAAACGATTATCAGTAGCTCTTAATTTGTGCGTATTTGTGCATTAATTAGATTTTCAAAAATATTTACCGTTTTAGCGTAATAATGGATTTATGAAAACCAAAAAAAAGGTCCTAGCGCTTAAACGAACAAACATTCATACACACTGAAAACGGTATTCGGTCCTTTTTAATACTCTTAACATCCACGAAAAGTTTCAAAACATATTATATACGCATTATTGAATAATATCACTTTGAATCAAAACTGATAATGTCTAGCTTTGACGTCAAAATACAAAAAACAAGACCAACCCTAGAGTTTTTGGTATAAACCAAGAATTAGAGCACTTAATGAAATACATATCCTGAAAATGTCAGCTTCAAATATTTCATAATAAAGAAGATACAAGCAAAAACTAGAACCCCTGTTAGATTACTGGTTATCCGACCAAATTGGAATGAACCCAAAAAAGCGAGGATTTCATACATACTCGTGACCTTCTTAACTTTGCACACAAACAGCTTTGCCTGTGTATACTGAAGTATAAAACTGTTAACGGAAGTTACTTTTATTCTAAATTTAAATATAATCAAGAACCAAAGTTGGTGCCCTTTCTTTTTATAATGTATGTACTATGCGTTTCAACTAAGAATGTGTCCGCCATACTGCGGAACTTCACTCGTTTTTTACGATTTTTGTATCGGCAGCAGAGTAAACACAAAATGAAAAATTCGCCTCGGTTTTGATTATTTGATGTAATGTCTTATTTCGCTATCTATTTTTGTTAAAACATCATTTTTAGTAATTATATATTTGAAATGGAAAGATGGCGGCCACATTCTTAGATGAAACGCATAGTATCTAGTTACTTATAGTTCATGTAGGTGAAGAGTTCAATACAATGTCAGTTATATTATTACGCAATTAAACTTTATTTTAAAACTAAATGTAGGTTGCTTGGAAGAGATTGGTTTTTAACGATAAGGCCTCCTTTGTACATTGATTTCTTCAACGTATTGTTCAATTTACATGTAACTTTTGGTGTAGAATAAAGTGTATTTATTATTATTATTTTAGTTTTATTTTTATTTTCTCTAGTTTTCACACCCGGTTTAAAAAGAAGGCTAAAATGATATGAAAGACACCTGTCAGAATAAACTGCTGGAAATAAGATATAAACAGCAGTTGACTCTGGCAGACTACTCTGGCCTATTATAAGTATAGTGCCTAACCTAGTATGTGGAAAGATTACTATATGTTTTTGAGTGGATATTTGGTTGACTGAACACTGGGCTGTTGTAAAAGGCCGGGGTCTCTTGCCACCTACTCATTATTTTTTGACAAGTGGTGACTTGCCACCCACTAGATGGACTCTCCATACGGCCGTCATAAGACTGCGGAAGGCAACAACGGTGTGGGTGGCTCAATACCCCTGTGTTGAGAGGTATGCTGCGCTTTCTCCGGAGTTACTCGCGGCGTTATGACTTTTAGCACTTCCACCACTGGAGCATATAGCTCTAACAACTCCTCTCTGGACGGCCAATTAAGGTAAGCCAGAGCTGAGTCCCGCGGGTCCCCTTCGGTTTTAACTCGGCCGACGAAGACACGCCAAGTTGGGGGCCCTGACCAACTCGCTGGAGTACTCGGGTCCTTGGTGTCGTTACGCACCAAGACTAGTAAGTTGACTATCTTTCCATACATTTACAATAGTTCCCTTGGCTGCCGAGGTAAACTGTTATTTTTTCTTCAATTAAGTAGTTGACCTCGGTAGGTACCAACCAACCACACACCATTTAATTGTAAAAAGGGCCTCTATGTGTTGGATTCGTCCCAACGCAAGCCTCTTAAAAGACCGGGTAAATCCCGTGAAACAAAAAACATGAAAATAATAATAATATTTTGGGACAATTGACGAACGATCTTCTGATCTCAAACTAGGCAGAGCCTTTACTATGGTAAACAAGCAGCTGATACTAATACTTATAAGTATACTTTTTTGTCATTGTGCGCGTCGCAGGTAACCGGTGGATGCAAATAGCCAATTGTCGTTCATTGTGGCGTTCGAAAGGGGAGGCCTATGTTCAGCAGTGGACGTCTTCCGGCTGGTGATGATGATGATACTTTTTTTGTAAATACATACTGATATACTTATGACGCCCAGACACTTGGTGGGAATCGAACCCGCGCCCCTCGGTTGGTTGCCAGGGTCTCTAACCACTACACCAACGGGCCCGTCAATTGTGAAGTGGAAAACCAGAAATTAAATTAAAACTGCATTGCAAATTAAATATGAGCAATGGAAAACGAAGATTTGGTACAAAATTCTTTGACCTTCTACCTGGATGGACGATCTAGTTACCTTTTTCCTTGTCATAAGATTCTTCAGTGGGCGGGAGTTAAATAGTGTTCTAAGTTCCTTAGTTTAGCCCATAAAATAAGCTATATGTTTTTTTCACCCACCAATTTTGTTCATGAAACTAGTTTATCCCATTGTAAAGTTGGCAACACTGATCCCTGTTTAAAAAGTAAGTAGGTTGCGCTCGCTTAGCTCGAGTGCTACGCTAAGAAAAAAAATACGAGAGAATACAATCAAACTGAAAAGCCAAAGGGATAGTAGTCGGAGCAGTCCCCCTAAGCAGCACGCGCGCACGGGTTGACTCGAGAAGCAGCCATCACTCCCCTCAACCATATTGGAGGGAAGGGGGTGACCCGCCACACGAAGCCGCCACAAGCAGAGCGATTCGATAGCGAGCATGACATATTTTTTGTGATGAAACTGGGAAAGACAAGGCTTATGTCTTTCCCAGTTTCAGCACTAGCAAGTATAAATTTTAAAAAAACCCGACATACATAACATTATATCAACTGATCATTATATCAAATAAAATTATAGATTCATTTGTTATATCTTGTAAATATTAGAGATTTTGTAATTATATCAAATATTACTTACCCCAATTTTATGGTCTTTACCAGATAAATTTCTCCAAATAAATCATGGTTCTCCAGGAAGTTCTTAATCGGTGGTGATCAAATTTATACAGATTCATTATATACAGGTTCCTTCTTTCGAATAAAAAAAGATTCATTGAAATTGGTCAATATTTGCCAGTGTTATGACCAGTTTTGTCCTTAAAAAACCATAAAAACATCAACCTCCAGCATTC
Organism: Furcula furcula; assembly: GCA_911728495.1. Classification (NCBI taxonomy): domain Eukaryota; kingdom Metazoa; phylum Arthropoda; class Insecta; order Lepidoptera; family Notodontidae; genus Furcula; species Furcula furcula. The sequence goes on along the minus strand of OU452259.1, from coordinate 20,406,806 downwards.
CTACAGTTTTTTCAGAGTCGCCATTCTCATTTTTTCAGGAACTACTTATTCGTACGTAATATTTTTTTATGGGACCCAATTAATGGAGCGGCCTATCCGTACAATTCGAATTCGAATTGAGAACCTCCTCCTTTTTTGAAGTCGGTTAAAACGGAGGAAGTTCTCAATTTAATTTAATTGTATGTATTTTTAACACGCTTTTACTTGCTTGAGCTATATGTATGATGGTAATGGAATCTTGCAATGCAATTTTGATTTTGACTCAATGTAGTCTCGCGGTCACGAACGGTGTCGGTCGATAATCGCTTGCACGAGCCGCCCCGGGCGAGCGGGCGGGGTAGGAGCACGTACGTTCGTTCAAACGATTCTAATTGAAAACTGGTACACCGTTCGTGTCCACGATAGTTCGTACACAAAGGTCAGTGAACTTTCTCGGAGAGCGGTTTTTATTATAAGTATTGGAAATATAGATTTTTTATTGCAATGCGAATCATTGCTATTTACACATATAAACTTGCAATGTATTCTGTGGTTATCCTAATTAAATAGTAATTAACAGAACTGTAACAATATATTGTAAAAATAATGACAAACTATAACCACCTGACGGACTATTAAGATAACCGCGATTGTTGATAAACATTATGAACGTAACTGTACAGACAACAGCTTCACATAATACTGTCATTTAAAGAAGGTCACGAGTATGTATGAAATCCTCGCTTTTTTGGGTTCATTCCAATTTGGTCGGATAACCAGTAATCTAACAGGGGTTCTAGTTTTTGCTTGTATCTTCTTTATTATGAAATATTTGAAGCTGACATTTTCAGGATATGTATTTCATTAAGTGCTCTAATTCTTGGTTTATACCAAAAACTCTAGGGTTGGTCTTGTTTTTTGTATTTTGACGTCAAAGCTAGACATTATCAGTTTTGATTCAAAGTGATATTATTCAATAATGCGTATATAATATGTTTTGAAACTTTTCGTGGATGTTAAGAGTATTAAAAAGGACCGAATACCGTTTTCAGTGTGTATGAATGTTTGTTCGTTTAAGCGCTAGGACCTTTTTTTTGGTTTTCATAAATCCATTATTACGCTAAAACGGTAAATATTTTTGAAAATCTAATTAATGCACAAATACGCACAAATTAAGAGCTACTGATAATCGTTTATTCTACAGGTGCACAATTACTGGTTTCCGAGAAACACGATTCTGCAAAACGTTACCCCAGCAGGAATTGTAATAACTCTGAAATCTTAAGACGCACAAATTTCATTTTCAGCGCACAATTACGCACAAATATAAGCTATCTTTCCTGAAGTTTATGTTTCTCTCCGATCATTGGTTTAGAATCTTCTTGCTGGAACAACGTTACCCCAGCAAGAATCGTTTTTCGGATTTTTCTCGAAAACGAAATGATGCACTAATTTTTTATTCCGCGCACATTTACAGCAGATTATGCTCTAATTATTCGTTTAACTCAATCTTCTCTACGACCATCTTTCTTGCTGGGGTAATGCTCACGCGTCTGACGGCCTGGCTGTGGCTGTGCCATCTAGGCACGCCGCCTCGCTTTTATAGGCGCTAGGGCACCGTTCCCTGCGCCCAAGGAGCCTTTACGTGCAAGTTATGTGATTTTTTACGTTTATAAGTGTCCGCGGTCCCAATTCCTTCGAATGAACTGTGAACTTAATAGTGAACTTTAAATATATAATAGTGAAATTGAAAGTCCTTCTGTGTTCTCATTCCTTTAATTGTCACTTTCCCTTAGGTCATAGTGGTCTCCGGGCTTTCTCTACCTCACCTTTACACCTATGCTCACACCTATATTGTAACGTGACGACTTACTCACTACTATACCACTCGTTACGTGACAAGTGCAGTGTAGCTAATATACAGCAGGCAGGCGTAGTGCTTACTAACGGTGATCTTGCTTTTGTCGGTTCGTGCGTAAAAAAAGACTAATTACTGTAACGTACTTGTCAATTTGACTTGTGTTCGTTGCCTTTAACTTTAACGACGTTCATAAACAAAGTTCTTCGATGATTTAACTATCCGTAACTTTCAGAGCCACTGAAAGGAGTTCGCGCGTTCATTTTCATTATTTCGAACTGCAACTTCGAGGAAATTTCGGACAACAACTATAAGGAATAGCAAAAAATGCTCAAAGGAGTAACGGTATTTTAATCTATACTTATAATAAAACTGAACCAGGTCCCATTCTGTACATTGAAGATATTTTGAAAATTATATTTGGAGGGCTGAATCACCGATACTGAAGCCGAAAATGTATTTTTTTTTAATTTTTGTCTGTCTGTCTGTCTGTATCACGGCTGCGCATCACGCCGAAACTACTGAATGGATTCAAATGAAACTTGGCATGATTTGAGATCTTACTACGAGGTAGGATATAGGATACTTTTGATCCCGTAATCTAGCACGGTTCTTTTGGGAGAGGGGATTAAAGTCAAAATGGGTACTTGGTTATACGCTTGCTCCAATTTTATCAATTTTTCTTCATAATTATAATATATGTATATTAGTAAGGGAACACTCATAGAGAGTTGTTATCACGGGTCCGTGCTTCGGAGAGCAAGTACAAGTGGGTCCCAGTTTTTAACCGACTATAAAAAAGGAGGTTATGTATTCGATGCGAATGTCTGTTATTAAAAGTTTAGTTAACGTAAAAACAGCGCATGCGGAGCTGCGTGGGTCAGCTAGTGAAAACTAAAACGGCATCTTTTTATTAAAAAATCACAACCTGTATTAGGTATTAGGCCATCCGATAGTGTTCTTCTTCGCGCGTGTGTTCTTCGTGTGGTCGCGGGTTCGAATCCTGCGGGGGACAACAAATTTGAGTAGTTGTTCCTTACTGGCTAGGACAATGTAGGCGGATCACCTGATTGTCTGTAAAGTAAGATGATCCATGCGTCGGATGGGCATGTAAAAAGTCGGTCCTGCGCCTAACCTCTCCCCGGTCGTGTCGGTCTTCCGTCCCATCGGATTATGAGAGGTATTATATACTTATAGGAAGAGAGAGTGCACTTGTGTCTACGCAAGCGCTTGTGCACTATAATATCTCCTGCGTACATGGCAGGTCTTGTGAAAGATTGGCCGCTGTGGTCGTTTGGCCAGGAAGAAAGAAGAAGAAGAAGAAAAACATTTATTTGTGACAAGTTAGACAGGAAAAATAAACAATAAAAACGTAACGCAAAGTACAAACATGCCACAAAAAGTTCCTAGCTCAGCAATATGCTGGCCGCGGACAGCCAGCGCTGGTCTTCCGCTAGGACCTTTTGGGTGACGTCACAAAAAACAGGTACAAATACAAACATAAAAAACAGAATAGAATAAAGTTAAACAGTGAAAACTAACATACATGTGAGGAATAAATCTTAAAAAAAAAAAATTGAACCGACTTCAATATCACGGAAAAGTATAAAATAATTTAAATATTATTGAAGTTGGTGTTAGCTTACCGGCTGTGTATATTTGGCACCAACTTCAATAATATTTAAATTATTTTATACTTTTCCGTGATATTGAAGTCGGTTCAATTTTTTTTAAAATATTTTATTTTAAACTTTTTAGTGATATTTTCATATAAGGTAAGGTGGGGTAAGACTTAATTTTGAAGAAATTGTGATATAGGTAAAACTGGTAGTCTTACCCCACCACACGGGGTAAGACTGTCAGTGACATATTTTATCAGAAATCGTTCACCAAATAGAACTTTTGAAAATAAATCATGTTTATAACAAGTAAATCAAGTAAAAGATAACTCTATTGCAACGTTACAGCGTTCATATTTGCGGCAATTCGTGTAAATAGTTATCCGGGGTAAGACTGACATAAACCTTTGACTTTTTTATCGACATCAAAACCTCATTGTCACTATGTAATAGTTCAACGATTAAAGTATAAAGAAGGAGCAAATACAAACACTCACAAACTTTCCTTTAAACATTATAGGAAGCTTTCGAAAGAATGCATATGCACATTTATAAATGCGTATGTATCTCTGTCTCTCTGTTGTCTTCAATTTTCTTAAGTGTATACGTGATTAAAAGCGCGGGATGTCGCTAGTAGGGTTATTACAATTAGTTTTTCTAGGTAGCAACTAATAATTCTTTTTTAGCACCTAGTTAAAGCCGATACCCGCTTTGAAAATGTTTACAATATCTGACTTGGGGCAAGACTAACATTTGTCTTGCCCCTGGTAAACTGATAGTCTTCCTTCACTTTGACATTTTTATATTATGTTTTTATTTTGTTAAATATTAAGGAAACTTATTTGTTTTATGTGATAATAACAAGATAATTTTAAACTCGATGTTGGTATGATGCTACTTACAGCAAAGATATCTCAATTTAACATTTAATATCACAAATTTTTTAATGTTTTTTTCAGATCCACCAACTAGACATTTTTTTTTCTTACAGCTGACATTTTAACTGTGTGATATTGACCAAATAGTTCAGCAGAAGTGGCAACTGTGTTTTGAGCCGAGAACCATTTCATGATAACTGTTTTATCGACAAGTTAAATTGGAAAAAAACGCAGAACTTTTCGAGTTATTTGAAAGTGACAGTCTTACCCCGGTGACAGTCTTACCCCACCTTACCTTATAAAGATTGAACCATCGAAGACCGTAAAATGATCTAGGTAGGTTACGATCACATTATCGTCTACATAGTTTTACATAATTCATGTTACTTCAGAAAAAAATATCCGGTCGTAATGAAAATTGCATGGAATCATCATAGTAGTTTACTCTCTCGAATAAAAAAAGAATCATCGAAATCGGTTCATAATTGTCAGAGCAATGTAATGGAGAACATCAGTTTTATGGTTTTTACCAGATAAATTCCTCCACATCGTTCATGGTCCTCCAAGAAGTTCTCATCCGGTTGTGATAAAATTCATATAGATTCATTACAGTAGTTTCTTCTTTCGAATAAAAAAAGAATCATTGAAATTGGTAAATATTTGCCAGAGTTATGACCATTTTTGTCCTTAAAAAGCGACATAAAGTCATCTATATAGGCTTTCCTGCAGCTATCCTGCACAGTCACCATTCTTGTTTTTTCAGGAACTACTTATTACTAAGCAATATTTTTTTTATGGGACCCAATCAATGGATTGAAGAATGGATGGAAGAAAGATTTTTTCAAATCGGTTCATAATTGCCAGAGTTATGCGCGAACATACATAAAAAAAAAATATATATATACAGACGAATTGAGAACCTCCTCCTTTTTGAAGTCGGTTAAAAAGAAAAATAATGATTATTCTAAGTCTATGACATCTATGGTTCTCCTAAAAACATAATAAGTAAATATAAATTCGTGCATAATACATCTATGAATAATTTGACAGATATTGTACCACAGACTAATAAGGAAGGAGGAAGACATTATTAGTGTTCTTCTTCCTCTCTTACAAGTAAGTATAAATTATATAAAAATAGAAAAAGCTCGACTGTGATCAAACAAAATGGACTTAAATATTATTATACATACATAATCCATGTACACATGTATATATTAGAATATTTAATAAAAAAAAAATATGTCGACCGTCAGTCACCATTTTGTATTTTTTTTTACTTCCAAAAACATCTATATAGGTATCAAATGAAAGGTCTTAACCATCGATATACTTACTATACCAACAAGATTAGCTGTCACGAACAAAATGACATCGAAAATGTGTCTGTTTGGCGAAAAATTACGCAAGTACACAAAAATAGCTACTGCGCAGCGTCTTGCAGCCGACTTCAGAGACACAAAGATACGTTGTGACTACTGTAAAGGTGAGGCCCCATTAGTGCGTTGCGTTGCGTTGCTTCGCGTCGTCGCAACGGATCAACGGATTGTATGCCCCATCTGCGTTTCATCGACGCACGATATCGCAACGCAAGTGGGCGACGCATACTTAGTTTACCCCTCAAACAGTGGAACACTGTTCCTCGTCGCACCGGAGCTCCGACAACCTAGCGCATCATCCTCCCTCCCGCTTCGTCTCTTGTCCGCCGATCCGATGCAACGTTACGTGCGACGACGCAACGCATTAATGGGGCAGGCATATCGTAAAAAATACGCGACACGAGCAACGCAACGCACTAATGGGGCCTCATCCTAAATAAGTAACTAATAAAAAAATATTAGAATAATATTGTACAGTAGAGAAAATCAGATTTACTTATATTACCAAGTATTACTTACCTTGCAAAGACATAATAAAGTACCTACTTATCTTGTTAATTTCACAGCATCATAACTCTGGGTGATGTGCCATGAAATAGAATGTGTTCTGGATTCGGTCGTGTTGCAATAACAAAGACTGATAGTGCTGAGACAGTAAAGAAGGTAGAAATACGTACGTAATAACTGTACGTAAGCAAAGTAGACTATTTCAATAAAACAAGGCTAATTAAAGGTACATAAAGTAGGGCCAATTTAATAGATCACATTTGACAGTTCATCAAAATTTAACAACGTAATGTTGTAATGGCGGGCATAAAATATAATAATTTTTTTCGAAGTTAGAATTGCACAATTGGTTAACTTTTTTCAATTACGATTACATATTTGTTTTAATAATGACAAAAGAAATAAACAGAACAAAGAAACTGACAGATAATGTTCTCTTTTATTTACGCTAATACTACACATTGTAATCAATTTACTCTTACGGATTTTATCGCGATTTATTTTAATTTTCCCGACGTTTCGAATGCTTTACAGCACCCATGCCAGTCCGCCCGTGACCATGGGTGCTGCAAAGCATTTGAAACGTCGGCAGAAAATTAAAATAAATCGCGAACAGACTGATCTAATAAATTGGCTACATTAATGGTTTTTCGTTTCGCGCCAGTTTCGCGGCCGCCATCACTATGCGTTAGTAATTTGTTTTTTTTTAAACAGGTAGGCAAAATAAATACGATGCGCATACATTCAATGACATGGTAACGGACAGACTGGAACAACCTGGGAAGACACAACAGCAACAACGTCAGCCTTATCTGGGTAGCTATCCATACATAGATGACTAGACTATATTATATACTTACTATACATATATAGATTGATAGATGTACTTAGGTGATACGAAGATCACTGGGTCATCTAGTTCTTGAATAAAAACTTTACTTATTTAAATTTCTTTGTTTACTCGTAAAGTCACATGCACAGTTCACTGTGTTAAAGGATAAAGGTAATGTATAAGATGCATAATTTACTCTCTAATCTATTAAGTAAATCTGTTTTTAAAACTTCTTATTAGTTAAAATATGACCTATTTATAGAGGAAAATAATTTATGGGAAGGTTTAACTCAAGCTCTGGGTAGTCCATTCAAAAAGTTTGAAGCCCACAAAAAAATAACAGACTTAAATTTTCCTAGCATCGTCACGTAGGGTATATATGGTACATTTTTATATTTGTGCAGGACGGGCGGACCCGAATGCACGAGCCACTGACGTCCTGTGTGTCTGTAGCTATCGCTGGTACGGTATGAACCCGCCGAAGAGTGTTGACGCTGTTGGTTACAATGTAGGTTGGTTACAAGGTGTCCGTGAAATAAGAACTCCCAATTTGATAGCAAGCTTGATAGTGGCTTCGACGGTGGCGCTCTTCGTACTGAATATTCTTTTCTTCTATTTATATCTTGCTTTTAGTTCCCGCGTCGACCGCTTGCTTGTTCACCGACAGTGGCGCCGAATGCGCATTTACTATCCTTGCAGGGAACTTTACCGTAACGAGAGCCCCACCGAGGCAGCCACTAACGTTTTATTTTTATTATAAAAACTGTACATTTTCGCTTATTCTACTTAGACTATTCTAGACACATACATGATACCTATACCGTTAGAAAGTGCGTGTAAGCAGCTTTCTAACGGTGTACATAGGGTTTATCTATCTATTTCTGTTAGGGAACTACAGGCCGATAAATACTGTAATAGGGGCGCGACGACCATGCTTTGGCCGCTTGTCACTTCGCCTGCGCCCTGCCCGTAGCATCCACATGCCCACAAATAGTACCGATAGGTAGCCTGCGATGTGTACTATCTGTATATCTATGATCTAGACCACCTAGGGGCCTAGGTCATAGCGAAAACCCTAGAAAACATGATATGCGATAGTACAACTGCCTATAACTATGGAAATATGTACATCAGTGCTGTTTAGGCACTTAGACCCACCAAGGCGGACCCAGATCTAGGTCCTGAGTTGGTTCCTAGATTTGGGACCCAGCTGCAAATAGCTATTTGCCGTTCATATATGTGCTTAGCACATCTAGGGCATGTGGGTACTTCTATTATACTATTACCCTACGCTAATTACAAATAGCAAGTACTATGAGACCTAGGCTAGGCTATCTATAACTGATTCAGCTCACCCCTCCTCGGGATAGTGAGCTTATACACAAAACTATATTATAATTTATTAGGTAATTAAATCTAGGCTCTTAACTATCGCAGAGTTATAAAACTTAACTATATATTACTATAAAACACAACACTCTGTAACACAAACACTATTTTGTCCTTTCTTCCTATTGTAGTCGTCCTGAACATCTCTCCCGCCGTGCTGCAGCGCGACGGGCCGGAGCGATGCTGCATCCTCTTCCGGTGAAGGGCGACGCTTCCGGCGCTCTCGACGCTTCTATTTCGGTAGTGGCACGATCTTCTTCGTGGGGCGTTTTAAGATGCCCCCCGCAGTGCGCACCTCCACAGTGCGGACTTCTCCGTCGGCTCCGGGGTAGATTGCCTCGACCCTCCCGCGCGGCCAAGTGTTGCGCGGCAGCTGTCCGTCGGCGATCAGGACGGGATCGCCCACCTGGAGACTGGGACCCCTCCCGTGGGGCTCCCGCCGGTACTGTAGCTCGGGCAGGTACTCGCGCACCCAGCGTCGCCAGAACATGTCGGCGAGCGCTTGCGAGCGTCGCCATTGCTTCTTGCTGTCTAGGTCGCTCTCGTCGAACGTCCCGGGTGTCGGCAGCCGCGCCGACCCCCCGAGCAGCAGGTGATTGGGCGTGATGGCTTCGTCGTCCCCGGTGTCCACTGATACGTGCGTCAGTGGTCTGCTGTTGACTGTGTATTCGGCCTCGCAGAGCAGCGTGGCCAGAACCTCTTCTTGCGGGTGCTTCTCCTGTAGTACTGTGCTCAGTGTGGTCTTGACACAGCGAACGAGACGCTCCCAGGCGCCTCCCATGAAGGGCGCTGAGGGCGTTATGAAGCGCCACGCCATCCCACGACGGCCGGCTTCCTCGGCGAGTGCGTCGCGCAGCTCCCTGTCCGCGCCGTGCATGTTGGTGCCATTGTCGGAATAGATCTCCGCGGGGCACCCGCGGCGTGCCGCGAACCTTCGTAGCGCGAGCACGGCGGAGTCCGCGCTGAGGCTGGCCGCGACTTCGAGGTGTACGGCCCGTGTGGTGAGGCAGGTGAAGAGGGCCACGTATCTCTTCTGGTGTTGACGACCGACGGTGACGGAGAACGGTCCGAAGTAGTCCAGACCGGTGAATGTGAACGGTCTCTGGTGATGCGCCAGTCGTGTCTTCGGGTGGTCGCCGGTGGACGGTACTGGAGGTTGTGCTCGTCGTATGCGACATCTCAAGCAACGGTTCACGATGCTTTTCGTGACGGGCCGAAGTCGCACTATCCAATAGTGCTGGCGCACCTCGTTTACGATCATTTCTGTTCCACTGTGGTGTAGATCGCGGTGCGTCCAGTCGATGTAGAGCTGCGTGATGTAGTGATCGCCGTCTAGCACGGGCGGTCTTTTCGTCTCTTCTGTTACATCTTCAGCAGCGGCGATGCGACTTCTGAGCGTGATGATGCCGTCGTTGCGGAGTTCTATCGGCAGCGATCTCAGGCGACTGTCGATGGCGATACTGTTGCCCTTCCGGAGGTCATTGATTTCCCGTCCGAAGGACTCTTCTTGTACTACGCGGATCAGTAGTACTTCTGCTTCCCTTAGGAATTCGGCCGGTAACGTGACGAATCTTCGAGTGGTGACTGCCTTCTGTGGAGGTCTGCAGGTCTTCTGAGTCCTCTTCTGTCGTCTCCAGTCGGGATCTTGTTCCGGATTCTTTCTGGTCCTTTTGTAGCACGTTTTCGCTGTGGTTTTTCGACACAGTGCTATAAATTGAAGCGCTCTTGCCGTGGCCCGCAGTAATCGTTCCCACTTCGAAAATCTGTGCGGATCGGGAACGACTTCTCTGTGTTTCGGTGCGCTGCGAGCTTCTGTTACTGTCAGAGTCTTCTCTTCTCCCGTTGGTTCGTTGATGCTTGGTCTCTCGTTCGGCCATTGTGACGGATCTTCATACAAAAACGTCGGGCCCCGGTACCATTCGTGTCCGGCGTTGAAGTTCGGCGGCACGTCGCGGGTAGCGACGTCGGCGACGTTCATTTTGGACGGCACCCAGCGCCAGTCCGTCACCCTGCTGTGCTCTTCTATGGCGGCCACGCGATGAGCGACGAACGGTTTGTACGACCGCGCGCCGCTTCGAAGCCACGTGAGAACGGTCTTGCTGTCGGTCCAGTATGTTACCGACTCTGGTTTCGCCCGGTGTTCTTGCACGACGGCAGCAGCCAGTCTACTTCCCATTACGGCGGCTTGCAACTCAAGACGTGGGATTGACGTGGTCTTGAGCGGCGCCACCCTCGCCTTGGCGATGACCAGGCTGATGTGCGGTGTTCCGTCGAGCGAAGTCGTCCTCCAGTAGACGGCAGCAGCGTAGGCGGCTTCACTGGCATCGGTGAATACGTGTACTTGGAGAGATTCTGCGTCTGTGTATCCGGGATAGCTTCTCGGCAGACTGACGGTCTTGAGATTCTTGAGGTGCTCGACCCATTCCTTCCATTGATGCGCCAGGTCTTCGTCTAACTGTTGATCCCATCCGATTCCTCTTCTCCAGGCTTCTTGCAGTATTTGTTTGGCCCGTATTGTGACCGGTGAGGCGAGGCCGAGGGGATCGTATAGCGACATCACGATCTTGAGGGCTTCTCTCTTGGTCGGCGCGACTCTGTGCAGTATGTCTTCTGGTAGACGTGCTAGCTTTAGATTGAAGCTCAGTTCATCCTTTTCCGGCTTCCAGATCAGTCCCAGAATTTTCTCTTCTGTTGATTTGCAGCCTATACTGACTGTGTTGACTGCGTCCCGTTCTGGTTCCAGCGTCTTCTTGACGTCTTCTGAATTGGAGACCCATTTTCGTAACTCGAAGTGTGCTTCTCGGTGTATGTCACGTACTGTTTTCGCTATTCGCACAGCGTCCTCTTCTGTACGAAAACTGTCGAGATAGTCGTCCATGTAGTGATTATGGACGATTGCTTCAACCGCCTCCGGATGCTTGCTGGCATGTTTCTGTGCATTCCAGTTCTTGGCGAAGATGGCGGTGCACGGTGAGCTTGCTGCGCCGAAAATTATCGACGTCATCCTATATTCTTGCGGGGCTCCCTCCCGCCGGTGTCCTCTCCACAGGTACCTGAGCGCGTCTCTGTCTTCTGGTCTCACTTTGACTTGCATGAACATTTCAGCTATGTCCGCCGAGACTGCGACGGGGTGTCGGCGGAATCTCATCATCACTCCTGGCAGTGATTGCAGCAAGTCCGGTCCGGTGAGCAGGTAATCGTTGAGAGACATTCCTGTTGATCTTGCGGCGGCGTCGTGTACGATCCGCAGCTTCTCAGGCTTCATCGGGTTGTGGACGTCGAAGTGGGGCAGGTACCAGGTTCTTCCGGGTACGCTGTTCTTCGGTGCTATCTCTGCGTATCCCTTTTGTACGAGCGAATCCATGTATTCGCCGTACCTATTCTTCAGGTCGGGATTGCGATCCAATTTCTTCTCCGTGGAGACAAGCCTCTTCATAGCGGTGCCGTAACTGTCTGGCATCGTTATGTCTTCTTTCTTCCATAGCAGCGCAGTCTGTACGTGTCCGTCCTCCAACTGGTGTGTGTGCTTATTGAGCGTGTCTTCGGCCCTCTTCTCGGGGTCGTTCGCCGGCCGACGAGGGTTGACGATGAGAGATTCTATGGCGAAAAATTCCCTCATTTGCTCTTCTACGCTGTCTTCGCTGGCAGTCAATCTGTTCACGAAGTGGACGCGCTGACCTAATGCTCTGGTGTGCGCGCCGTGTAGCACCCATCCCAGCGGAGTGAGCGAAGCTACCGGCTGATGTCGCGGGCCTCTTCGCACGTTGCTGGCGAGAAGCAGGTGCCAGTTGTCTTGCCCGATGAGTATTCGTGGCACCGCTCCCTCGTAGGCGAGCTTCTCGCGCAGATCTTCTAAGTGTTCGCAGCCCGTGACGTCGTTCCGGTCCACGGTTTGCGGCGACAGGTGCAGTCCTGGTACGGTGCGCGCGTGTAGGTTAACGCGCTGTCCTTGCGGCCCCGTGAGCGAGACCGCAACGCGACGAGACTCTGGCGTGTCGACGATAATGTCCCCGATGGCTTCCATCTTGAGCGGGTCCAGACGTCCTTCGGCTCCCACTTGCTTGGCGATCTCTTCGTCGATGAGAGACACCGTAGACCCGTCGTCCAGCAGGGCGTACGTCGAGGTCTCTCCCGCCGGTCCGATGACTCGTACCGGAACTATCTTCAGATAGGCTTGAGGCTTCTGCGACATCCATGCGTTGGCGACTGTCTCCCTGGCTTCCTCCGCATTCCTCTCTTCGGTGGACGCTACCAACGCCGCCTTTTCGTGATGGAGAAGGCGGTGGTGCGTCCTCTTGCATCCCTTGATCTCGCACCTTCTGATCTTGCAGTGATGCTTCGCGTATCTTGGCTTCAGACAGCGAAAGCATAGGCTGTGCTTCTTCGCGAGATCCCACCTTCCATCTGAATCGGCTTCCTTGAACTTGGCACAATCTGTAATGGCGTGCCCCTCCTTGTTGCAGACCCTGCACCGCGGCGTCTGCTTCTCTGTTGCGGTGTGCGCTCTGTGCGTCGGCGTCGTCCGTAGACTGGCCCGTGGTTCGGTGATCAGCTCCGGCGGTGCGAAGGCGCTGCAGTAGCGGGCTTGCTCGGTGACGAAGTCGCTGTATCTTGCTAAGTCCGGAACTGAATTATACTTCTCGGTGAACATCTTGTACCACTGGACGCGCAGAGAGTTCGGTAGCTTCTCGGTGAGACACCGCAGTAGCTCGGCGTTGATGAGATAATATTCTTTCTTCAACGCGCGAAGTGTGACCACGCTGCTTCTGACCCTGCTTGCAAAGGTGCAGATGTCCTTCGGCGATTCCGTGCAGCGCGGCAAAGTTCGGAGTTTTTCTGTTTCCGCTTGAGCGATGGAGTCCGGACGGCCAAACTGTAGTTCCAATTCCTTCATAATGTCGTCCGGCTTCGCGTGCCCGATGAGTTCCGAGCTAACTGTTTCCAAGGCTCTTCCCTTGAGACTTCTTCTTAATCTTGCTGTATTTTCAACGTCGTTGAAGTAGCTGCGAGTGGTGTCATATATGGCGCGAAACGATAACCACTCGGTGTGTGCTCCACTGAAGATTGGCAGGTCCATGATGACCTTCGATGCGGCGGCAACCGGCGTGACTGCGTACGTCTCGAACGGTTTGCTTCGGTCGGCGAGCGCGGCGATAGCGGACGTTAGTTCGCTGATGAACGGACGGAGTGCGTCGCCTTCCTTCGGGATCTTCACTGGATCAGCACACTTCTGTTCTTCTGTATCCGGAACCCCAGTCTTCTGTGCGGCGTCGGGATCCGGTCGATGCTCGTGAAGTCTTCTGTCTTGAGCCGGCGCGATGTCCTCCGGGCAGAGCGGCAGTGTCTGAACGGGCTGCGCGGCGTCGGCGTCGGCATCCCTCCCGGTGGTCTCGTCCTCTTCTGGGCGTGGCTGTGACTCTGGTTCCGGTGCTTCTTCCAGCCAGGAACGTACGAATTCTGTTTTGGAGTGACCGTCGTCATCGTAGTCGTCCTCCGATGAGTCCTCTTCAGCCTTCTGTAGCGCTAGCTCGGCTAATTCCAACTTGAATTTCAGTATTTCTTCACGGGCTTTCAGTATCCTCTTCTGGGATCGATGAGTCCTGTGGGACTTCGGTGGGCCGGTCGGCCTCTTCGATTCTTCGGTCCGGGTTTCTTCTTCCCGGCTAACGGTCGCTGCGTCCGGTCGGTGTGCTTCGTCGGCGGGGCGCAGCGTCGCATCTGAATGTTTTCCTGTATGTTTCCCCTTCCTCTGGCTCGGCGGCTCTGGTCTCTCTGGAACAGTCCTCGGGGCCGGCGGAGGGGACCGCCGCGGGGTCGCGGGCCGCGGCGGGTCGGTGCTGACGGTCGACGGGGAACGCGGCGGCAGCTCGTGGCGAACGGACGGTTCTTCTCTGGGGGTGGGGGCCCCCCCCACCTCAATCATCCACGCCTCGGGAGCCCGTCCTCTTGAACGCGTTATGGGCATCTTGTAAGTCTTCAGTCCAAATTTTCAGTTCTTCAGCCGGTTCTTCGGTAATCCGGCTCGATGCGACCAGCGAATGCTGGTCGGTCCTCTTCAGCCGGTTCTTCAACTATCCGGCTCCGTAGGACCAGCGAATGTTGGTCGGTCCTCTTCAGCCGGTTCTTCAACTATCCGGCTCGATGCGACCAGCGAATGCTGGTTGGTACTCTTCAGCCGATTCTTCGGTTATCCGGCTCCGTAGGACCAGCGAATGTGCAGGACGGGCGGACCCGAATGCACGAGCCACTGACGTCCTGTGTGTCTGTAGCTATCGCTGGTACGGTATGAACCCGCCGAAGAGTGTTGACGCTGTTGGTTACAATGTAGGTTGGTTACAAGGTGTCCGTGAAATAAGAACTCCCAATTTGATAGCAAGCTTGATAGTGGCTTCGACGGTGGCGCTCTTCGTACTGAATATTCTTTTCTTCTATTTATATCTTGCTTTTAGTTCCCGCGTCGACCGCTTGCTTGTTCACCGACAGTGGCGCCGAATGCGCATTTACTATCCTTGCAGGGAACTTTACCGTAACGAGAGCCCCACCGAGGCAGCCACTAACGTTTTATTTTTATTATAAAAACTGTACATTTTCGCTTATTCTACTTAGACTATTCTAGACACATACATGATACCTATACCGTTAGAAAGTGCGTGTAAGCAGCTTTCTAACGGTGTACATAGGGTTTATCTATCTATTTCTGTTAGGGAACTACAGGCCGATAAATACTGTAATAGGGGCGCGACGACCATGCTTTGGCCGCTTGTCACTTCGCCTGCGCCCTGCCCGTAGCATCCACATGCCCACAAATAGTACCGATAGGTAGCCTGCGATGTGTACTATCTGTATATCTATGATCTAGACCACCTAGGGGCCTAGGTCATAGCGAAAACCCTAGAAAACATGATATGCGATAGTACAACTGCCTATAACTATGGAAATATGTACATCAGTGCTGTTTAGGCACTTAGACCCACCAAGGCGGACCCAGATCTAGGTCCTGAGTTGGTTCCTAGATTTGGGACCCAGCTGCAAATAGCTATTTGCCGTTCATATATGTGCTTAGCACATCTAGGGCATGTGGGTACTTCTATTATACTATTACCCTACGCTAATTACAAATAGCAAGTACTATGAGACCTAGGCTAGGCTATCTATAACTGATTCAGCTCACCCCTCCTCGGGATAGTGAGCTTATACACAAAACTATATTATAATTTATTAGGTAATTAAATCTAGGCTCTTAACTATCGCAGAGTTATAAAACTTAACTATATATTACTATAAAACACAACACTCTGTAACACAAACACTATTTTGTCCTTTCTTCCTATTGTAGTCGTCCTGAACAATATTTTTGTCCATTTTTGCAATTTTTTGTTCGCATCCTCGCACGCGTTTATAATTTATGGGACAAGTTATTTTTGTTATGCAAAAGGTCGGACAACGGCTGCGTAGGATGTAAGCGCAAATACATTTGCCTACTTTGTTGGAATTAATGAGACATAATTATGGCGGGGACGAAAATGGTGCGAAAAACCACGGGAAATTTAAGCATCGAGTGTTTTTTTTTTGTTGATTTAGTTAAAGGGCTTCCGGAAGAAACTGTAGCGTGTGGTAATTAGGAACAACTCGCTTTAGCAAAAAATACAAGTGCTTCTAAGTTAACAATTTCCTCTATGATTTTCCTGTTAGACATGCACAACTGGTTTTCTAAATCATTATGAAATAAGATGCTCATAGTTTTTTTAAATGTTTTAACCAAGGTTCTAACAATGATTTCAGGTAAGTACCTACTAATATATAAATTACATTAGATTTAATATTATATCTATACTTATAATAAAATCTTTTAAAAAAATAATTGAACCGACTTCAATATCACTGAAAAGTATAAAATAATTTAAATATTATTGAAGTTGGTGTTAGCGTACCTGCTGTGTATATTTGGCACCAACTTCAATAATATTTAAATTATTTTATACTTTTCAGTGATATTGAAGTCGGTTCAATTTTTTTTTAAAAACATTTTATTTTAAACTTTTTAGTGATATTTCATATATAAAGATTGAACCATCGAAAACCGTAAAATTATCTAGGTAGGTTATGATCACATTATCGTCTACATAGTTTTACATAATTCATGTTTCTTGAGAAAATAATATCCGGTCGTAATGAAATTTGCATGGAAACATCATAGTAGTTTACTCTCTCGAATAAAAAAAGAATCATCGAAATCGGTTCATAATTGTCAGAGCAATGTAATGGAGAACATCAGTTTTATGGTTTTTACCAGATAAATTCCTCCACATCGTTCATGGTCCTCCAGGAAGTTCTTATCCGGTTGTAATAAAATTCATACAGATTCAATACAGTGGTTTCTTCTTTCGAATAAAAAAAGAATCATTGAAATTGGTAAATATTTGCCAGAGTTATGACCATTTTTGTCCGACCGAGCGAGTCCGAGCGACTAAAACGTCATCTATATAGGCTTTCTTGCAACTCTCAGTGCGCAGTCACCATTCTTGTTTTTTTAGGAACTACTTATTACTAAGCAATAATTTTTTTATGGGACCCAATCAATGGATTGAAGAATGGATAGAAGAAAGATTTTTTCAAATCGGTTAATAATTGCCAGAGTTATGCGCGAACATACATAAAAAAAAAAAAAAAAAAAAAATATATATACAGACGAATTGAGAACCTCCTCCTTTTTTGAAGTCGGTTAAAAAATCTGTAACAGGTCGAACTCTGTACATTGAAGATATTTTGAAAATTATGTTTGGAGGGCATTCTTTAACCGATACTAAAGTCAAAATTGTATTTTTATTTTTGTCTGTCTGTCTGTATCTCGGCTGAGCATCACGCCAAAACTACTGGATGGATTGAAACGAAACTTGGCATGATTTGAGTTAATACTTCGAGGTAGGACATAGGATACTTTTTATCTCGACATTCGGCACGGTTCCCTAGGGAGAGGGGACTAAAGTCAAAATGTGTACTTGGTTATACGCTTGCTCCGATTTTAACAATTTGTAAGGGAACACTCATAACAATAATAATAAATATTTGTAAGGGAACACTCATAGACAGTTGTTAACAATGTTTGGATATCGATCAGGTTAAACAACGTTAGGTAAGGTCATTAAATAGATGGGTGACCGTTTAACGCCATTTGAACTAAACGTCTCCGTGCTTCGGAGGGCAAGTTCAAAGTGTGTCCAAGTTTTTAACCGACTAAAATAGGAGGTTTTGTATTCTATGCGAATGTATAATAATGAAAGTTTAGTTAACGTAAGCACAGCGCGGGCGGAGCTGCGTGGGTCAGCTAGTCATGAAATAAAAATCAAACGTCAATATTTTTATTACGTACAGTCCATTTATGCAATATTAAGGCCCGTGGGGGAGTCCGGGTAAGAATAGCACCCTCCCATCTCCTCCCGTTCGGTGTATGTAAGACCGACTAAGGGAAAACAAGAAGACGGGCGGCAGCGTCTTCTATTGAATTAACTACAACTTATATGTACTGCAATTCCCAAGACGACTGCCAAGCGTGGGAATTATGGCAACCCCTCCCTTCTAAGAGGGAGGCCTTTGTTCATCAATGGATATGTTTCGGCTTCTGATGATGATCATGAATATTAAATCATTTCATATCATTCGTATCGATCGTTAAAAAAGTCTGTAATTTTATTGTTACAATTCTGGATTAATAAGGCCCAAAAGCACCGACAAAAAAACGTCCGTTTATTTCAGCCAAGAATCGATTAAGTATATATTTTTCACCACCACCATGACCCCAGTTATGGACCCTTGACAGTCTATTATCTTAACCTAGCTCGACACCTCCGGTCACCGTTATGGACTGTTAAGTAGTTAAATAGATGATTGATTCTTTGCTAAAATAAACGGACGTTTTTTTGTAGGTGCACTTGGGCCTAATAAATCCTTTAAAAGTTGATCGCAGCTGTGCATTTCAGTTGAACTAGAACTATTTCAGAATCTCGGGACGGCAGCCACCAAGATGTTTGCACCATCTTGTAGCAAAACCGAAGGCAAGTAGGTGCATAAATCGCAAAGTGCTGGCGTTAAAGCAATTTGGCTGCAACCGCATAATCAGCTGCGGTCTGTCTGTTTGTTGCACAGTTACTGGGGAACACTGTTTAATTACTCCAGTCACGTATACTATTATTAAAGGGTAGAGTATATTGGGGCATGTTAATTAGTTTGGATGAGGTATCTTGATTACTTTCTTTAAAAATATTCGGTAGACGGTAACGGCAGCAATTTTTTAATCGTTCTTCCAAATATTAGCCTATAAATATTTAGTAAATATGCGCTAGTCTGTGAAAGAACAGAAATTAAACGTTTCATCGACAAAATTATTCTCATATAGGTACATATGTATTTTGGATAGAAAATTGCCCCTTGAAATAAATAAAATAATAGAAAATGTCTTGTAACACAACCAACAGTGTACAAAATAAGTAGTCTCTATTTAAGATAGTCGAACTTTTTATGGTCCTTCGAGCCGGATCTGAAAGTACAAAATGTCGGTCGACTTCGTATATTTCTCAACTTATTTCATACACTGACTGCCAGCTACATAGGAACTTATTTGAGTGAACATTCCAGTATTCTATATGTAGTACACATTTTTGTATATGGTTGAATTTCGTATTATTGTGTGTGTAAAGTAATAATCTCTCTATAGAGAAGTAGTCCTTTTAATACACTTGTAGGTACTTACTTACCGCAATTACTTACAGCATCAAAGTCTAAAAACGATCACTCACCATCTCTACAAGTTATATAAACAGAGTTCCCTGAGGACTTAAAAATCTTTTTAAAAAAAAATTGAACCGACTTCAATATCACTGAAAAGTATAAAATAATTTAAATATTATTGAAGTTGGTGTTAGCGTACCTGCTGTGTATATTTGGCACCAACTTCAATAATATTTAAATTATTTTATACTTTTCAGTGATATTGAAGTCGGTTCAATTTTTTTTTAAAAAGATTTTATTTTAACCTTTTTAGTGATATTTTCATATATAAAGATTGAACCATCGAAAACCGAAAAATTATCTAGGTAGGTTATGATCACATTATCGTCTACATTTTACATAATTCATGTTTCTTCAGAAAATAATATCCGGTCGTAATGAAATTTGCATGGAAACATCATAGTAGTTTACTCTCTCGAATAAAAAAAGAATCATCGAAATCGGTTCATAATTGTCAGAGCAATGTAATGGAGAACATCAGTTTTATGGTTTTTACCAGATAAATTCCTCCACATCGTTCATGGTCCTCCAGGAAGTTCTTATCCGGTTGTAATAAAATTCATACAGATTCAATACAGTGGTTTCTTCTTTCGAATAAAAAAAGAATCATTGAAATTGGTAAATATTTGCCAGAGTTATAACCATTTTTGTCCGACCGAGCGAGTCCGAGCGACTAAAACGTCATCTATATAGGCTTTCTTGCAACTCTCAGTGCGCAGTCACCATTCTTGTTTTTTTAGGAACTACTTATTACTAAGCAATAATTTTTTTATGGGACCCAATCAATGGATTGAAGAATGGATGGAAGAAAGATTTTTTCAAATCGGTTAATAATTGCCAGAGTTATGCGCGAACATACATAAAAAAAAAAAAAAAAAAAAATATATACAGACGAATTGAGAACCTCCTCCTTTTTTGAAGTCGGTTAAAAATAAGAAAATTCTTCACATCAAGAGCGCCAACAGACGAAACGAGGTCTCATTAAATTTCCAACACGTCCTTACTGAATATTCATTCTTGTCACTTGTCTAGCCAGACGGCTCTGAAGGTAGCACGGCAATGTAGTTTTAACTTTAGTTTTACCTATATTGAATTTTGAACAGCCTGTGAATTCAGTAAGTTTTATTTTAAATTGAAATATTACTTATGTTACAATAGTAACTTAATTATAATATTTATAACTTGTGACGGGCAAGTTCGCTTGGCGTAAATCCTGGTTAAAGTCAGTGGGTTTTTGGTCCTTCAGAGAGTGTGCAATTGAATCAACAGCCTAGACGTAACTGACATTTGGACCTAATCGGTAATCACTATTTCCATCCTTTGATTATATATACGTCTAGATAGAACGTTCGATGTTCAAACGTTTGACAATCTCAGGTACACCAAAACATCAAATTGGTATACTTGGTTGTTTAGTATCACTTGAACTGTACCAATGGTTTGTGCTCGCAAAAAAAAAACATTATGCCGAATTGTGTAATCAAATCGTGAAAATAATAAGTAAGTAAAATTAATAAAGATCCTAACTTAATTTTCCATTCATAAGTCTTAAGATTCTGTAAAGGATTATTATAAAAACTCGATTGTTTTTTACGACAATTTGTACATTGTCCGACTATACTGGTGTTGCTAGGTAATAATGGGGGAATATATCTTAAGTCTGGGGTAATTATTCTTTTAACAAAAATGAATTCAATGAAACGTAATACGTAGATAGTGACCAAAACATTAAATAAATCAATTAAAATAATTTTAATTTATTTTTGGATAAATTAATTACTTTTATATAGGTAAGTACTTACTTAGAAGTATTATTAGGTTTATTAGGCCATAAGGCAAATAAGACGTTCACCTGATGGTAAGGGACACGCCATTTTATTTTATTGTATTTTATTGAATTTTATTGTATTTTAGTGTATTTTATTGTACTTGATTGTACTTTGTCGTATTTTATCGTAGTTTATCGTAGTTTATTGTATTTTATTGCATTTTAGTGTATTTTATTGTACTTTATTGTATTTTATTGTACTTTATCGTGCTTTATTGTATTTCATCGTATTCCATTCCATTCCATTCCATTCGCTACGCTATCGCTATTTATGGGAAAAATATTTATAACTGGAGATCCCCAAACACGCACACAACCACAGATGACGCGAGTGTACAACGAGGCCTGCACGCACACACGAATTATGAGGTTGCGAAACTTATTAACGTAACGTTACAAGACTAATAGAAATCTAGACGTATATATAATCAAAGTTTCCATCTTTATATGTGTTTTTATATTCTAATTAGTATTGATCTAAATATGATGTTTTTTATTGAAATTAGAACATGTCCTAATTTCAATAAAAAACACGTTACGAGTACTTAATCTCTTTGTGAAGGTTTATTTAAGTGTCTGCAATAGACATTATTTCGAATCGTTATTAACAGGAGCATTTCAACACTATAATCCCATTATTGTTTTAAAATGTCAAGTCATTCATTGGCATCTTGGCAAAATGAAAAAAAAAAATCTGCCATATAATTTTTGGCAAATAATATTCTTATTCAGCGACAATCCATACATTATCGTTTTTCATTTTTATTTTCACTATATTTTAATGGATAAGTCTTGACGTATAAAATGCTAAAATGAAATTTATATTCTGTAGTAACTGTGGCAAGCGTTTCGCATAAAGTAAACTTGAAGCTTTTAAGTTTGCTGGTAGCTCAATATAATCTAGACTTTCGTGTTTTGAACTTGTGAAATAATCCCTAAGGCAGACTGCTTACTACTTTGGAATACAGAATGAAGTAATTTACGTAGAAAATGCACTTACAATGAACTTATTATTATATCAACACGAATACTCATTGTAACTATATATGGCTTTTCCGTTAAGAACTCTGTAGCTTACAACTTCTAAATGGAAATACTTTCAATGTGAGACATCCTATGTTCCTCTTAGGGCAGCTACCTTACATTATGATGTATGTTTTGGTATCCAAAAATATTTGTTGTACTTACCTCACTACATAGTTAATCGTCTATAAATATGATTGCCAATCATAATATTAAAGCATTGAATGTTTTTTTTAACTATTTATAAGCTAGTGCTTGACTGCAATCCCACCTGATGGAAAGCGGCGACGCAATCGAGGATGGCAAAACACACTAGCCTATTAAAAGCCTATTCACTCTAGTCTTGAAGACACCCACATTAAAATCGGACGGGAAAACCGACGCAGGCAAACGGTTCCAGCCCTTAACTGTCCTTATTATAAATGAAGAAGCTTACCGCTTAGTCTGGACTGAAGGCATTTATACAAACTGTCACCAAAAAGGAGTTCTTTTTGGTGACAGTTTGAGTTTTTAAGGCAGATTAAAACACTAAGTATATATTTTTTTTAACGCATGCTTAGTGGGTTCTAAGCAATTGATGAATGAACAGCACGGTTGGGCAACCATGCTCATGCTGCCCATAAGATGAGTTGGCTTAACGACTGTTATCTAGACGACAACACTCTGGACGGACTTTTACGTGCCCACCGAAGAACGGATTAAAAACAAATACGTATACTTATTATCAATTTATTTAATACATAGGCTCTTCAACAAGAGTTAAACAGTGAATTACACGAATAAAAATACAGTATCTGTCCATGTGCATAACAATTATTCAGCCTACTTACCACCTTTCGAGCAGTATTATTGAGCCTTACTTTCGCGAGAGGAAGAAACAGAACTATATACTGCGTACATCGATATACTATACCAACTACCATAACAATTACCTAGTGTATAACGATTATTTTATTATTTTACTAGCTGACCCGCGCAGCTCCGCCCGCGCTTTTATTATTTTGCTACCCTTTTCTCCTTCCCTTGATTTATTTCTCTCTCCACCTCTCTTTAAAAAAGTCTAATTCTATGCTCTCTCTCTCTCTCTCTCCTCTCTCTCCCCCTCCCCCGCTTTGGTACCCGTCACACTCCCCCTCTTCCTCTCCCCGTTGTCCCCTCTCTGAACCTCTCTCTTCTCCCACCTTGCTCCCAATCACTCCACCTTTGATCCTCCTTAATCCCCCTATCCCTCACCCCGTCACCCCCTCTCTCTCCTCTCTTACACCCTCCTCTCGTTCTATACTTATAACCTCGTCAATCATGGTATCTGGGATTCTTACCCACTTAAACCCCTGCGGCTGTCGCATCGGCACATAAGAAGAGGGACCTGGACCCTCCAGCGGGATCTGCACCAAATACCCCTCAGTGCGTATTATAGCCCCCGGAAACCTGGCATCGTTATCACGGGGATGGGGCTCGAAACCCCGTCACCGTCCTCCTTGGAGTCGCCACCGTCACCCATCTAACCCATCTATGTAATGACCTTGCCGCTTAACCTAGCGGCATGAAATATACTTTACAACCTATTCTTAGATTCCACCCGATATGCACACAAAATTTCATACAAATCAGTTCACGCATCTATTTAATGACCTTGCCTTATGTTGCTTAACCTTAACCTAGCAGTATGAACAACGTTCACAGCTTTTTTGTCATTAGTGTAAATATTATTGAAGTTTACGTTACATCGAAGAGGGGACAAATTCATACTAACAACAATTTATTAATAGTAAGTAAGTCTCATAAAAAGTATAGAATAAAAAATGGTTATTGTGGCTTACTCTTGAGATAAACATATACCATCGCGGAATTCTTTGTAGACCTTGTTAAAGTTTACCATCTTGTAGTACATTCTTTTGATCTATCTCGTAGGGTTCAGCCAGCGATTGCAATGTAAGCGCAAAAAAGTGTGTTTTTTTACGACATCACATTAGAAACCTCTAAAATTATCAGTGTCTCTCTACTATATTATGCATGTATTATACATATAAACCTTCCTTAAGAAACACTCTATCTATTAAGAGAAACCGCATCAAAATCCGTTGCGTAGTTTTAAAGATCTAAGCATACATAGGGACAGACAGACAGCGGGAGCGACTTTGTTTTATAATATGTATAGATAGACAGCTTGACTATAAGTTTAAAAAAAAAAATGTTATACGAGTACGTTTTGCTTGGTATCCAGACAAACCCGATTTAGGGTTTTTGAGATACTTTTTGTAATAAACTGTTATGTACCTTTTTTAATATGAATAAAGAAAAAAAAAAAAACTAGATTAGCTGTCACGAACAAAATGACATCGAAAATGTGGTCGCGGTTACAACTATACACGTACACGCAAAACAATAATATGTTCATATAAAAATATAACTTACATACTATAAAATAAGGTTCAATAATAATTGCAGACAATTGAGCGACAGCCGTCTCCGTAGCTCTTATTTTCGTGACCACTTTTCGGGTCGTGACAGCAAATCTAGTTGGTATAGTATATCGATGACTGCGTACCTATATATTTGCCCGCCCGTGGTGTGCCGGGTTATAATTGCATCCCCGCATCTCCTCTGGTTGGGTGTCGTAAGAGACGACTAAGCGAGAACAGGAAGACGGGCAGCAGCGTCTTTCTTTTGGATTTCCAATCCAAATTCCACCACTTACACTGCGATCCCCAAGCCGAGCGGAGTGGGGATTATGGCAACCCCTCCCTTCTATGGGGGGGGGCTTTGTTCAGCAGTGAACGTCTATCGGCTGCTAATGATGATGAATGATGATATATTTGTCTCTTTACTACGTAAAAAGTAAGGTACTTCAACACTGCCATAAGAGCTGGTGGCGGGACCTTAGAGTGCGTCCACAAACTGCGTGCACAAAATAATTCTACGGGCCTAGCCAGCAAGCGACCTAATGCGCGGGTGGCGGGGGTATCAAACCAGTTCGATCTTGTTGCTTGGCGTAAGCGCGTCCAAGGGCTCCCACACATAACTGCGATGCGATGCGATGCGGCGAGAAACAAATGAATTTTCGATACAAGTTGCAGGAACTTGTATCAAAAATTCATTTGTTTCTCGCCGTATCGCATTGCATCGCAGTTATGTGTGGGAGCCCTTAATGTTGATATTCAAAGAATTTTTTTGGGTACATTTTCAATTCTTCATACAAATTATATACACCCAGCAAACCATCTCTTGTGTTCAACACCACCAAACTCAGGATCGGACTATCTAGTAAAATACCGAATCCTCCTCCTTGGTTGGCGACTCCTGAAATTAGTTTTAGCGCTACAACAGCTCGAACGTCACTATGGCTATTGTATTGGCCACCCTCACGGGCCCGTCGACTGTTGCGGGACTTGCGGGTGACTGTTGCGGGTGCGGGCCCGTCGCGCCCGCACTCGCAACAGTCACCGCGCATTCAGTGTGGACGCACACTAAGATTATGTTATACAAAATACTCCAGACACATTAACAGACATTTTAATTATTAAGTATATCAATTTAAATCACATTTTTCGTACCGCTGCAGCCATTTTCGCCCATTTTCGTACCGTTCTAACGGTCTCGAACACCCGTACCCTCCATTACCGTTAATCATCATATAGTCGAAGCAATTCGTTACGCCGTCATTGTTGCAATCCTGGAACGTTATAGTTTTACATTTAATAATGTCCTAGAACAATTCACCCGCGGTCATCTAATCCTAAATTAGGCTGAAGCTTCTTTTTTTTTTCATGAAACCCTTCAAAAATTTCCCGGGAGCCGTGAGGCTGGATCGGGATAATGTGGAATTCTTATCTACTGAAACCCCCGCGGCTGTCACATCGGCACATGAGAGGGCTCTTTCAGTGCCTTGCCTTTGAGCCCGCTCGGAGTCGTTGGACGTTCAGGGGGCGCATTGTAGCCTCCGGGAACCAGTCACGGTGCTCATGGGGACGGGGGTCGCAACCCCGCCGCCGTCCTCCTCGGAGTCGCCGCCGTACTCAATGGACGGCCTAGGGCCCACACCACGAACGTCCAGCGACTCCGAAGAATGAGGCTGAGCCTGTACTAAGGTTATCAGACAACTGATGATGAAAATGATTATGAATTTTTTTTTTTTAATATGAAGGTACTTATAAATACTCAGACACAAGACAAACAGGCATGTTCACGCACACAGAGGTTTGTCATGGAGTAAATAATATTATCTTAGGACTATACACACACGGTCATCTGATTCTTTTTAGGGTTCCATACCTAAAAGGTAAAAAAGGAACCCTTATGGTCTGACTTCGTCTGTCTGTCTGTCTGTCACGCCTGTATATATTTCAGGAACCACTGATGCAATCGATTTGAAACTTGGAATAGTTTTAGATCTTACTTACCCAACCCCATCGCAAATAAAAAATATATATTTTTTCTTTTAACTTTTTTATAATGGGGGTCGAAATGGGTCATCAAAATTTCAAAGTGAGACTACTATATCGAATGGGGTATCATATGAAAGGGCTTTATTTGCACATCGAAAAACAGATTTTTATTTTGGTTTATGTCACGTAGTTTTTGGCTGATAATCAAAAATGTCAATAAAAATACCGTACCACCTCCCGCCCCCTCCCCAAAATAAAATGATCTTTCTAAGTTGTACAGTTTTTTAGTAATCCTAAAAAAACCTCGACAAACAAACTTAGATTTGCGGTTTGTTTTTTTTGCTGCCTGAGGTGTTACATAAATAGTAAAATTACTTTAATACGTCCAAAGATGGTATGGAACCCTCGGTGCGCGAGTCCGACTCGCACTTGACCTGTATTTTTTTTGTAGGAGTAGTACTGTTGGCCGCAGATGGCCATGACAGCTTCACCGGACAAGTACGGTCATCTGATCCCAAAATAGGCAAAGCCTGTATTATGATAACCAGACACTGATACTAAAACATAATATACTTACTATTTTTTTAAGTGAAAACTTCTTTAGGATTCTGCTTTGAAAGTCGATTAAAAGAAAAAGAGACAATTTTTTTTTAAGGTTTCACTTCTACCACGTGCGAATTAGAAAAGATATAGCACCCAGACACAGAATCGAACCCACGACCAACGGGCCTGCGGGGAATCGAACCCGTGAACTGGTGTTTAACACACACCAACTAACCTCAGAAACAGACAGACAAAGGAAGATGAACCATTAAGATTCCTTTTTTACCTTTTATGTTAGTCGGTACTGTCGATATACTATTTAAACATATCGATGGTAGGAAGTACGTAAAATTTATGTAGGTACATTTAAGAAAAAAACACTAACTTTTCCTAATTTTTGCATGTATGCTTCTATTATCCTTATCGCACAGGGATAGCTTGTGGCGCAGTCAGACCATGCTGAAAATAATAAAAATAGCTTTTAAATCAATGGAATAAAACTTTACGTGTGCCTATACATTTGTATTTTTTTAAATAATAATGCAGTAACATGATAATAATAATACCCTAGGACTACAAAAACGTAGTTTCTATTAAGTTATATTTGCAAGGATTTATACCCAGGGTATGAATGAACGTAATATCAAATCTGTGGTAATATCCTCTTTGCCCCAGGACTCAGTACCTAACCTAAGATGGGGTATAGGTATCTCTGCATTACTGCCTTTGGAAAGAGCTCAAAGGGCTATACTAAAAGTTATGTTTAAAAGACCACGACGATATAGTACTGAACTTTTATAAAGTGAGTGTCCTGTTCTCACGGTCAGACAGCTTTTTTTAATGTCCGTTATTCTTCGTAAACATAAAAATACACGCTTTATTCCAATAACTAAGCGCAACAAGACAAGAGTTTGTTCTGTGCAACCTCATAGAACGACACTTGCTCAGCGCCAATTCTATGTTATTAGCAGCTATATATACAATGCCGCTAACTCAGCAAACAATATTTTTCCATTGACCTTTAACAGATGTAAAGCTAAAATTATTAATTGGTTGAAAAAATTAAATTATTCGAAAACAGAGGAGATTTGTAAAAACTCGATATGGAGGTAGATTTAAACAGATAGATAAACACTTATAAACAAACTTACATAATGCACACTCACGCTCTCATACACAAACTTACACAAACAGATGATCTAACTTTTCACTTATGGTATTTACGGTAACATGTTTTTTTTTTTTTTTTTTTTTATACTACCAAGGTGGCAAGCAAGCGTACGGCCCGCCTGATGGTAAGCAGTCACCGTAGCCTATAGACGCTAGCAACACCAGAAGAATCACTAGCGCGTTGCCGATGTTAAGTCTTTGTGTCCGGTAATTTCACCAGCTACAGTGCCCTTCACGCCGGAACACAGCAATGCTTACACACTGCTGCTTGGCGGCAGAATATCTGACACTGCGGTGGTACCTACCTGGACGGTAGGATTTGTTTCTTTTTAGTTTTAATTCTTATTCTAATATAGATACGGCATACGCACATTGATAAATGTAATTTTTATAATAACTTTTGTGTTCACTCAGGAGGGAAGACGCTGACAGCTGTAACACAGTTTATACTAGTACGGCTGTCATCGATTCTTATTCATGTATAACGCTGTTATTATGAATTTTGTGATTCTTTAGTATTTAAGGAATTGTTATATTTTGGTTGGTTGAATAAATTTTTATTATTATTATATTATTATAAGAACAGCATTTTTTTAATCTTGCACAACCAGTCCGACACATACAAAGCAGGTTTAAAAACGTGTCACTTTTTACTTTTTGTTTTCAATAGTAGTACCATCTTGTTATAATTATTTTATTCATTTATCGTTCGCCTAGTAACACACATCTGCCTAAATAGCACTGTATTGCCGCTCATAAATAGAGGCGTTTAAGTCTCTTGAGCCATATAATTTTTAACAAATGATAAGTTGCTAGTGTTCGATAATAGCGTCGTCCCGAAGCAACGACTTCTCTGACATAGGGTTTACCATCTATCTCCACATCACCGCTTAACATCAGATGTGGTCTCGCTAAAATAACATAATTTGATGATAGTTTATGTCACTCCCACAACTTCTAAACACATAATTAAGTCTAAATTCATCGAGCCGTACTTGTCGACGTCCGCTCAACGACGGATGATTCCGATTTGCATCATGTTAAGACGCGAAGCGAGCACCCGCGATCATGGATCAACCGCCGTCAAGTTAGGCTGTAGGCCGTGCCAAAGAAATAAAAATACATACTTTCAAAAAACATAGGCCTCCTTCTGAGGCAGTTGGACAACAAGTATAAAATATAAAAGCATAAAAAACCCGACTGACACAAACAAAACGGACTTACATTTAACTATATATTTAATTATATATACTTACCTAATACATATACATATGTCTAAACATTTGAACTCGTATTGTTAAGACCTTTCATCTGATACCCATATTGATGTTTTTGGAAGAAGAAAAAATACAAAATGGCGACTGACAGCCGCCATATTAACTTTTTCGAAAAAATATAAAGCCTATGTCACTCACGCAACTAAGACGAATCTAACGACATATCATTAGTCACTGTCCATCACGTTGTTTAGGCCGTAGGCCGTGCCAAAGAAATAGGCATACATACATACTTACATACATACATACTTACATACATACATACATACATACACACACTCGAAAAACAAACCCCGCAAAAAGCTAGTAAGAACCTCCTCACCATAGTTCCGCTCCGGGTCATCATTGGGCAGCGTGACCATGCCAGCTTCGACCCAGTATATCCTGGATATGTTGAAGGGACCACAGTACCCGCCCGTGCAGTCGTGGGTCAAGTCGCACTCCGTAGCCACATAGCAAAGACATCTGTAGCAACGTTCATTGAGATTTTGGATGAAGACTCCTGGGGATAACAGAAAGAATAATAAATACAATACAGGGTAACTTTTTATTCAGTGCGCATATTTTTATCAAATAACCGATTACGTGATGATCAGTTACGTGATTACGTTTTTAGAACGGTGGAGTTCTTTATCGCACGTTCTGATGTTTGCCTGAGTTTGTCTGAGGGGCTAGAACGAAGAAAGTGTAACAATTAAATGCGACACCAGGAAGTGACATATTTTAATAATAACTACAGTAAATACCTACAATAATTTATACAGATTCAAACGGACTTGAACTGTATGTATGTCAACGTGTTCTTGGAGATATAGACGTGGTTGGTTTGATTATTGTATGACAGATTTCAATTTTGCGATCCCAGTACTTAGTACATTTCTTTTAATCAGTGCGTAGGTGTATTTTTATCACATAACTGATTACGTGATAATCATTTACGTGATTATGTTTTTTAGCGTTTACAAATGGGCTATCGTAGTCTATATTTAAATACTATTTTTGATTTTCATTTATTATATTATCTACAACAAAATTACGGAAAATGTATTCATTTTGCGCACGGCAGTGATCGGGGGCAGGTGAGCTCGGCAAGCGGTGAACGCCCGTGACCATGAGCGTAGCGCTTGTTGTGGATACTTTAAGTTTTTTTGATATTTTTGTACCAAGGTGGGTTAAACTCGATTACCTTCCACCTATACTGCGATCCCCAAGACGCCTGCCAAGCGAGGGGATTATTCCACAATGTTTTTGTAATTAATAAATAAAATATAAAGATAATATATAAAGGAGTCGTTGTGAACCCTGCTGGGCACAACAAAATATACCTGGAATAGGAGGGAGGAGGATAATATTTATCTATGGTAACCCCCCTGATAATGGCGACCCCTCCCTTCTAAGGGGGAGGCCTTTGTTTATCAGTGAACGACTTTCGGCTGTTGATGATGATAATGACTTGGACGATACGATAATTAACTAAAATCGTCATCGATATACATATCGATGAAAATCGTACTTATTTGGCAAATAATTAGATTTGTATAGAAGTTACACATATTTAAGTTGTGTTGTGTTGTGTCTAGTTATCTCGCGCGCGCGCGTGTGTGTGTGTGTGTGTGTGTGTGTGTGTGTGTGTGTGTGTGTGTGTGTGGGTGTGTTATTAGTGTTTTTAATAAATATATTTTCTTCTTCTTATATAATATTATTTAGTTTTTGTATTTCACTATTTTGTATTTTGACTAGACAGCAAAGACTACCTAAAGCCTGAAGGCAAGCGACACTACCCTCGATATTACCTATTGAATACACACGTGCTCAGTTAAAATAATTTTGTTTGTGGTAACATAGTAACGGAGTTGACTTCATTTGTTAATTCATTAGCTGTTATTATCTTTGTACAAGATACCTACATACTTTCTCTTCTTTATTCTTAATTTGAAACCGCTTTTAGAGGAGCCCTAAAAGGGATTTCGGGATTTACTCGATCGCGGCAGATTAACATAAGGGAGGTACCTAGCATCCTACTAAGCACCTCCACCAAATATAAGCACTCTAGCTAGATAGAGCCGCGCGTGTAGGGTAGCCCGTAAGATTAGTAAAAAAAAATCGATCATCAGAAATACTCTAGTGGGTTACAAGCTAAAAAATCTAACGATTTGAGCATGACGAAATGGAGTGAGAGGGTTACAAAGTTGCAAAAAAAAACGATGTCTGGACATTCTCGAGTGCGGTTGATTTTTTGTTATTTGGAAGAAAATGATCCAAAAATAGTAAAAATAATATAATCTGCCGATTTCCTCAAGCCGAAGAATTAAAAATCGTCAATGAAGGTCAGAGCGTGCAGCTGGAGTTAGACATGTATTAGTGTTCCCCACTCAGCTAGTAATATTTTGAACGACGCTCTGATTTGTTCGTGCTGAAGCACGTTCATGTTCATGTTTCTGGGGCCCAACTGCCCCAGAAGGAGGGCTATGTTTTTCCACAGTTTGTATGTTTATGTAAGTATGTATGAAAACCAGCACCAACAGCTGAACATCCTATGTGTTCAGCAGTTGGATGAGGTAACGCCCTCAGTCTTTTAGGTACCCTCCCCTCCCAGTGTGGCGACAACTTAGAGGAAGTTTTTTAGCTAGTTTTAGTATATTTGTACATGCACAATATATCCAACTGGGTCGAAGTGCGTTCCGGTGGTTACGGGGCCCGATTTTTAGCCTATACAATAGAAAGTATATTTGTAAATAAACTTTAAATATTTAGTTACTATGTAAGTATAATGTGTATGTATGTATATATACTTTTAGACTTTCGCGTTCCATTATCAAACTTTATTCTAATCGGGAATTAACGCGATTTACCTTATATCTCGCTGAACCAGTCTGCTTGTGACCACGGCTGGTGCAACCCGGCCGAAACGTCAAGCCAAAATATAAGGTAAATCGCGTTAATCCCCGATTAGAATAAAGTTTTATAATATGTCGTTCGATTTATATTCATATTCATATTCATTTATTCACTTTTCCATAATGTTCGTATAATTAGATGACAATTTAAAGTTCAGTTACAATTATGGACCCTGTTGGGCACAGTGATAAAGTAGTAGGAGAGAGGAAGATACCATAATTCAATAATATGTTTACGTTTGAAATTATATTATTAAATTATTTTTATTATTTAATTATTATTATTTATCTTAGTTGTGGGATAACATATGCTATAATTTAAAACATTACATTTAATAAAAATACAGTAAATCAAGGTTATCACGAGTAGAGTATTTTCAATCGGTCTGATTAAGAATACCCCTCAATATAATCGTCAGATTTTAGGCTACCGTAACTGGGACATCGAGCTGAACCTTCTGTATAAAAATCTGACACGCTCGAGTATTTCAATATGACGTTTTTTTCACTACGAGCTTGCGTCACTACCGAATCGTCAGTCTTTTGAATGGGAGCATTTTAAGGGTCCACTTTACATCCCCTCTGAATATCTGACGCGCCAGAGTTATTTTTTTTCCCTCCCTGCTGGCCTCCGCGACCACGCAGTTGAATATACCTTTGGTATCAGAGATCCGTTCGGGCATCTAAACTATCAATATCTGACACGCTAGAGTATGTCCATGTAACGATTTAATTTTAACTCTTTGATAACCTGTAGTCGCTTTCCCCACCACTAAAAGGGGAACATTATATAACATTTTATTCTTCTTATCAACTAATCTACAAAATCTATTAGGTCCCCATGACGCTGGAGTAAACACACATTTAGCATCAATGCCTCCTCAGCTGTAAGACTTCCAATAAACTTATGTCTAGAATTCAGATAAAAATTAGGGATGATTAAAATGCATTTTTATGAAATACTAGTGAAAAAGTTGACTGTAGCCAGTGTCGTAAACTGTATTCCGTACATTAGCAAAACTTTTCATTAGTAATTTGTCATCTTTTTTAATATACGTAGTGTAATAGGTACTTAATGTCTTATCTACATTGTAGTGTATGAAATTCGTGTTTGGCGTAAATAATTGCACTTTATGTGTTCATTGGTTGATTGAATAAATATTAATTAGGGTCTAAAAAATAGTAAAGAACCCTCTAATTAGTTATTTGATTAAAATTCAAAAATTCAAATTCTTTATTATGCATAGGCCTCACGGAGGAAGAGGAGAATATGTAAGAACATATTGTCATATTTTACAACTACCACCGGATCGTAACGCGGCCTCTACTGAAAAGATCCGGCAAGAAAATGGCTCTTAATTAAATCATATTTATTTTTTATTTATTTTCTCATCATAACAATTAGGCACAGTCATAATACACGTAACATAGAGACTTGTGTCTGCTGTAGGTCGAGCCTGATCACCAGGAATTCCCTCCGTAAAAACAATTTCTTTACGAACAGGAAAATATTACAAGAAATTTGGAAAAAAGGGAAAAAAATTAAATGCCCTCAAGTGTGTGTGTGTGTGTATTTGTTTGTGCGTGGGTGAGCCGGTGTGTAGTGTGCGTGTGCGTGTGTGTGGGTGGTCTTTAGTGAGTGGGAGAGAGAGATATATATATATGTACTATGTAAAATTTGTGCAATACCTTAGTGGTAGTTTTAAATTTGTTTATTGGTAGATATCGTATAATATCATTACATTAATATCATAAACAAGTCTTGATTCAAATGATTCATGCTAGCATAGAACACAACCTTTTTGATTCAGTTCCCATAACTTTTGAGTCATTATTAAAACGATAATCATTTTGTGTTTTCCCCTAATCAAAACACAAGAACGCAGATCATCCTTTAAAAAATAAGATATTAAATGTACGACAGCTAAATGCAACGGTCTGTGTTCGAAAATAAGGAAAACTATCGTTTTTTGTATCACAAAAATACTCAGTCCTGAGTCATCAGATTAGTTCAACATAATCATCGATATAATAAGTAGGTAACTAATATATCGATGAACATAGTTGACAAGCGAGAAGAGGTGTCCTCCTAGTTACATCGGAAATAAGTCAATCTGAAACTCCATGGTTTCAAAATAGGAAGACTAAAGCTGAGATGGACTAACTATATTGCAAAAAGATCTGCAATGTTGCCGGGCCTATTGTTCTAGCGGTTAGACTCCCTGACCGCTACCCAATGGCTCGTGGGTTCGATTCCTCCCAAGGGTGTTATTTATCTATATAAGTAGGTACTTAGAATAGGCGTTATTATTCTAAGAGTAGGTACTTATGTATTTACAAAAAAAAAATGTAAGTATTATTATCAGTTGTCTGATTTCCATAGTATACAGGTTCTGCCTAGTTGGGGATCAGATGATCGTGTGTGGATTGTCCCAGAGTATTATTATTATTAATGTTTCTGAAAATGACACGTCAGATAGAGCAAAATGGAAAGCAAATGTATATACAGGGTGTAAGGGACTACGTATTGAAAACTTTTTATAAGATTTCTCATATTGTCCGTTACAACATTACAGAAACCATTTATATGGAAAATGACAAATGACTAACTAGTTAATTTTTTAGCATACTTAATGAATACGTGCGGAATAATATTTATTTTTCAAATTACATTGCTAATTTCAATCAAGCCGCCTGCCAAAATGATTAATTATGGCAACCCCTCCCTTCTAAGGGTGGACAGGACTTTTCGGCTGCTGATGATTGCTGATTGTGCACAAATAAGTAATTTATTGTTTTTAAATTGAAATTAGGCTTTATTATTATACCAATAACGATTTTATCCAAATTTTATTTAAAAAAGCGGCATTTTTTTTTGGAAATTCATGAAAAAGCCGATGAAAAATTTAGAATGTTCAGAATCATGTACTGGATCCCTGGTATCGGTTTTCGGTACGATATGCCTTACACCCTGTATAATGCGGGCCCCGCTGGCGGGCTCAAAAGCAAAGCACTGAGTGAGGGGCTCCTGGCGCAGATCCCACCGTCCAGCCCAGGTCCAAGTCAGCCCAGGTCTCATGTGCCGATGCGACTGCCGCGGGGGTTTTAGTGGGTAAGTGTCCCACATACCCCGGTATACCCTAACAAGTCCCGGGGACCTTTTAAAGGTTTCACTCGCGAAAAAAACGTACTGGTACTCACCCTCTACTGAACCAGATATCCAAAATAAGATGACACCGAGCAAAGACACTGGTATTACGAATTTAGTCGAACTCTTCATATTCTCTGTATTATTTCTGTAAAAGAAAAGTCATTACTATTCGAACTCCGGCAAACGACTGACGGTGTTGGTAGAACTGAATGAATGTATAAATAAGCTAAAAATATTTATTCTTCAAATCAGAGATACTTTTGTTTTGAATATGGTCGTTGGCAAACCAAAATCTGCTATGTGCAAAAACTCTATTTTGAATTAACGAGTAAAAACATTTTCGTATAAAATTTTATTTGAATTGATAGTTGTCAAATAGTGTATCACATAGCAGATTTTATTTAACTAAAATCTAGCTGCGATACATAGCATATTTTAAAAAGTGGTCGTAGATCAGTGCTCATAGACACATAACAGTTTTTTTATACGGTAAATAAGTAGAGGGCTGTGAACTATACGAAAAGGTCAAAAAGTAAAAATCTCAAAAAGTGCACATAGCAGATTTTCGTTTGACAACGACGATATGCAGATTTATTCAATTTAATTAATTTTTGGAAATACCCGACTAGGTAGGTACCTACCGTTATTTTACAATGACGAGCTATAATATGATACATTTCTAGCTTCCGTGGCGCAGTGGGAAAACGCTTGCTTTGCAAACCGGAGGCCGCGGGTCTGAATCCCGCGGGGAGCAACAAATTTGTGTAGTTGTTCCTTACTGGCTAGGAAAATGCAGATTTACTTTATATTTTGGTTGACGTTTCGGCCGGGTTACACCGTGGCCGCCACAACAGCCGTGGTCACAAGCAGGCTGGTGTAACAAGACAGCTCCGTGCGCGAGGTCGAAATTGCTTCTTTGAGTAGTAGCCGTGCGTCTAGTCGTTCAAGTTAGGAATGAGAAGATGTAATCAACTCATGTCACTCCTGTGCATACTGTGCAAAATGTATCCCTAATAGTGCGATACGGTTCTATCGTATAAATCCTCAGAGTAATTAGAATGGAGCTAGTATCGCGTCGATTCCCCGTACAAATTTTTCGTGGCACTTTTGCGGGGTGCGGGAGGCGAAGTAAACACACACAGATACAATTTCACGCATACCCACACTATAATAAACTCGCAACACATTCAAAAAGATACGCACACAAATAAAGAATAACCTGAACATACGAACAAAATTTGGCAGAGGGGTTAGCGCATCAGATCTCCAGTGGTATCTCCTCTAAGTATAAATCTGGATATTACTTTGACTGTAGTCAACAATAACAATATTAAAAAATAAAAATATGAATAAGATTTCATCCAGCACAGTCTTTTTCAAAGTGGACGATATCGCCTCTTTGTGGGCGCTGAAGTCCTTCAGAGGGGAGGTAGAAGGCTCAGAGAAAGTTTAGAGGCGTTGATGCAGCCTGAAGACTGGCTCGGATCTAGGGGTTGAGCAAACGGCCGGCCCCGGGCGGCAGTTTCAGGGGGTGCCAAAATCATGATATAATATGATTAAAAATCCTGGTTGAAAAACGGAAGCCTGGTTGGCTCACCTTCGACTTGTAAGAAAAAGGCCTCACACAGACCCACACCACAAGAGAACATGTGATGCCGATTTAAGATTTGAGTTTTTTAAGTAATTTCTCAAACGCTGAAGGGAAGGGCGCCACTATCAAGTTCCTGCCCCGGTTCGAAAAAATCGTAGATCCGGGGCTGCCTGAAAATCGTGATAGTTGTTTTGAAAAATAAGAACAAATATGTGTCTTTGTAATATTTCAGTCTAAAAGAACGTACAATAGTCACATATCCATGATAAATATTAAATTTTAAACAATTGAGAAACAGGATATACGTTTAAAAATATCTGCGATATCTTATTACATGTGGGGGTGGATAGTAAATGAAATATCAACCGTTGGGGGCTTTATGTTAATCTCTATGAACCTATGATGATCTAGCATATACAGTGCCCTGATATATTCCCAATAACTGAAATATTTCCAATATGGCTGAAAAATTGGAAATATACCCAAAATGTGGAAATTTACAGTGGATATATTTCCAGTGGGTGAAAACCGGTAGTGATCACCGCATTGTTAGAGGCACATTGAATATCAATGTCAAGCTTGAGAGGGCTCGTCTGATGAAGTCCACGCTCCGTCCGGGAACCGCCCAAATCCGAAACCCCGAAGACTTTCAACTCGAACTGCATAATCGCTTCCAGTGCCTCGCCGAATGCGAAACTGCGGACGAGATAAACAATGGGTTGGTGCATACTGTCCACGCAGTGGGGTCCAAGTTCTTTAAGGCCCCACGCCGTAAAAAGCCTAAAAAGCTCTCTAATACAACCATTAAGCTAATGGAAAACCGGACTGAGATGAGACTGCAATCTTCAGCTGATATGTCGGAATATGCTGAACTCAATAGACGAATCTCCATATAATAGACAAATCCATGGGACACGACTTGTGTTCCTATAATACAGCATGTACTAAGGACGCAATTGAGCGGAACCAAGGCTTTAAAGTGTTTGCAAAGAATTCGTCTATTGGGCAAAGCCAAGTGATCAAGCTGAAGATCGACGACGGCAGTGTCATCTCATCGAAACCGGAGATATTGAGAGAGCTCGAGAGGTTATACACCTCAACACAGGAACCCATTGCCAGAACAGCTCAGGACACCAAAGCCAAACTAACCCGACATTATACTGAAGACATCCCAGACATCAGCCTGTACGAGATTAGAATGGCTCTCAAACAGCTTAAGAACAACAAGGCGCCGGGTGAAGACGGAATCACAACAGAACTTCTGAGAGCGGGTGGAAAACCGGTACTTTTAGTCCTCCAGAAGTTATTTAATTCCGTCTTACTCGAGGGAACTACGCCAGAAGCATGGCACAGGAGTGTGGTGGTTCTCTTCTTCAAAAAAGGAGATAACACTTTATTGAAGAATTATGTCTAGCGTTTGTGGACTACAAAAAAGCCTTCGATTCAATCGAGACCTGGGCGGTATTGCAGTCCTTCCAGCGGTGCCACATTGACTATAGGTACATCGAAGTACTGAAGTGTTTGTACAGCTACGCCACCATGTCGATCCGACTACAGGACGAGAGCACGAAACCTATCCCATTGCAGCGAGGTGTGAGACAGGGAGACGTTATTCCTCCGAAACTGTTCTCAAACGCATTGGACGACGTTTTCAAGCTCTTGGACTGGTACGGATTCTGCATCAACATCAATGGCGAATACATCACTCACCTTCGTTTTGCCGATGATATAGTCATTATGGCAGAGTCACTGGAGGACCTCAATACGATGCTCAGCGACCTCAGTAGCGTTTCCCAACAGGTGGGTCTTAAAATGAACATGGACAAGACGAAGATCATGTCTAATGTCCATGTTGCACCCGTACCGGTAGTTGTTGGGAACGATACACTCGAAGTTGTTGACCACTACGTATACCTAGGACAAACTATCCAGTTAGGTCGGTCCAACTTCGATAAAGAGGTCGCCCGAAGAATCCAACTCGGATGGGCAGCGTTCGGGAAACTAAGTGATATCTTCTCGTCCGAAATACCTGAAGTGCCGCAGTGCCGGAAGACGAAGGTTTTTAACCAGTGTGTGTTGCCAGTGATGACATATGGCACTACCATATGTTATTGTTATATGCCGTTAGAGACGTGGTCTCTAAAGGCTGGCCTTTTAGAGAAGTTCAGAGTCACACAACGAGCCATGGAGAGAGCTATGCTCGGAGTTTCTTTACGCGACAGAATCCGAAATGTGGAGATTCACCGAAGAACCTAGGTCACCGACATTGTTCTCAGAATCTGCAAGTTGAAGTGGCAGCATATCTAAGAATAATCCTGATTTAACAAAAAAAAAACCTTTAACTCCGTCCATTTGGTTATGATGCTACCTATTCTTTCTTATATATAATACAGATGCTGAAGAATTTATGCTCTAATTTTTTTTTTACGTTTCTTAATAAACGAGTTCGCCAGCATACCTATAACCAGTTTAAGAAAAAAATAGCGGAAGTAGCAAATCTAGTCACGAGATTTGCTGCTTCCATTATTTAAGTGGCTTGCTATTTGGGAATTTTTAAAGCGCTTGTTGTATCCTTCAGCATTTCCAATTTTTCCAATTTTTGGTTTCTTTTGGTAGGAGAAAACGAAAATTTGAAAATTTGTGTTCTCGGTTGCTACCACGAAGAAAGCGCCGCGAACCAGAATCCCTAATCCCTACATTTAAAAACTTTAAACCCTTATTAAAAACTTAAAACAACCACTCACAATCACTACTTGTCACTCACCATTCACTGTCAATGTCACCAGTATTCGATTTTTAAAAATTCAAAAGCAAATTCTAAATGCAGTGGTCAATTCACGATTTTAATTATTTACTTATTATAATTTTATTTTGTTCAAAATGTGTCCTTCACGAGAGTATGAAGTCGACTGCACGATAAAAACTCTGTAATACACTGTTAAATAATGTGTGGAAATCAAGTTTTTAGCGTGCACTAGACTTCACGTTACGAGTTCCACGGAGTACTAGTGATGTGCCTTACAAATGTATGAAAATTTGACGAATTTGACAGTCATATTTAGATTACGACGAAACCAAAAAAGTGAGCATGTAACTGGTAGATGAGTGTGAGTGGATTCTTTATGTGAAGAAAAAAAGTGATGTTAAAACCTCATAGTAAAAAATAATATCCTCCTGGCCGATACGACCACAGCGGCCAATCTTTCACAAGATCAGCCATCTACACGGGAGATTGCTCGCGTAGACACAAGTGTACTCTCTTCCTGTATACATCTTACAATCCGGACACAAAGGGGGGGGGGGGGGTTGTCAGGCGCAGGACCGACTTTTTACATGCCTATCTGACGCAAGGATCATCTTACTTTACCTCAGAGTAATTAGAATGGAGCTAGTATCGCGTCGATTCCCCGAACAAATTTTTCGTGGCACTTTTGCGGGGTGCGAGAGGCGAAGTAAACACAAACAGATACAATTTTACGCATAACCACACTATAATAAACTCGCAACACATTCAAAAAGTTACGCACACAAATAAAGAATGACCTGACCATATGACCAAAATTTGGCAGAGGGGTTAGCGCATCATGATCTCTCCAGTGGTATCTCCTCTAAGTACTTTACAGACAATCAGGTGATCGGCCTGCGTTGTCCTTGCCAGTAAGGAACAACTACACAAAGTGGTTGTC
Source organism: Furcula furcula (assembly GCA_911728495.1). NCBI lineage: Eukaryota > Metazoa > Arthropoda > Insecta > Lepidoptera > Notodontidae > Furcula > Furcula furcula. Next base: position 20,366,029 of record OU452259.1, on the reverse strand, counting down.
CCTCGCAGGATACGAACTCGCGACCTCCGGTTTGCAAAGCAAGCGGTTTCCGACTGCGCCACTACAACAATTAAAGTTAGTAGTTGTAGTTAACAGTTATCTAATAGTTATAGGTACTAATGCGATGTCCTAGTAGAGGATGATTCCCAGTAGTTTGTAGGGATCTCCTGATAATTATGTACTCTTATATGGCTAGTACTTAGCTGTAGCGATCCTGTATCCTGCACAGTTTCCCAGGTAACATATACTTGTAGGTCCAGGTGAGTAAATAATAAAGTCCAAGACTTGAAACACAAGTGTAATTGTTCGCACAGAAGAAGTATACACACAGTTCAGGAGAAATCACAATTAGAAGGAGAAGATAGCGAAAAGTACGAAAGAATAACAGATAGCACAGAATTGAACTCGACTCAAACAAATAAGATAATTTATAATTTTTATTACAATTGTATGCAGAGCGTACGGATATCACTCGACTCTCTAAACTACCCGCATATCGGCCGCACAACGGCCGATGCGCACACGCTTCACACCGTTCATACATTATGGCTATTATAAAGGCTGGCCCACACGGTGTCATAACCGACTACTGTAAAGATGTAGTGTTATGGTTTTGTGTAATTATATTATTGTTGGGTAATGTTGAAGTATATATTGTATGTATGTATATAATGTATTTATAAAGTGTTATGTATAATAAATAAGTATAAATAATAAATATCTGTGTAATGTATAGTTAGGTTTTATATAAATATGGAATGAAATATATAATGTATATTATGATACTGTGGGAGTAGCCCACATCACTCCCCCCCAGAGACCTGGTTAAGGGCGATAATAGTCCGGGAAATGTACGTGTCTGCCGGACCGTGTAACTTTGTTCTGGACTGGACCAGGACTTGGGGACGGTGGAGGTAACGTTGGTGTTATCTCCTCATCTGTCAGCATATATGCAGGTTTTAGGCGGTTTATTGAAACGGTGACAGGTTTACCCTTAACAAGTATTTTGTAAACTTTGTCACCCTTCTCTAAAACCTTGTGCGGACCTGTATAGGCTGGTTGTAACGGCGCTCGCGAAGCGTCCTCACGTAAGAAGACGTAATTCGCCGACGCGAAATCTTTAAATACAAACGCCTTATGTTTGCTATGGCGAGAAGCTGGTACTGGCTGTAACTTCTCGGCGAATGATCGTAACCGACCTGTAAAATCGGTTATGTCAGTTGTACCAGGTGTGATGGTATCAAAAAATTCGCCGGGAAGTCTCAGTGGTTCGCCGTAAAGCAATTCTGCTGGGCATGCTTGCATGTCCTCTTTGACTGCACTACGGATGCCAAGCAGTACTAAAGGTAATATTTCTACCCAATTCTCATCAGCATGGCATGCAATGGCGGCTTTCAGCTGTCTGTGGAAACGTTCCACCAACCCATTGCATGCTGGATGATAAGCGGTAGTACGCCTGTGATGGAATCCAGCTACTTTTGCCAGATATCGAAACAGCGCGGACTCAAATTGTCGGCCGCGGTCCGTAACGATATCTGTGGGGCAACCGAACCTGGATATCCATCCAGATAGGAGGGCTTTGGCTACTGTTTCTGCAGTAATATCAGGTATTGGTATGACTTCCGGCCACCGTGTAAACCGGTCTATGGCGGTCAGACAATACCTGTATCCCTGTGAGACTGGTAATGGGCCGATAATATCAATATGGATGAACTTGAAGCGCGCACGAGGTAGATCAAAATTGTCCAAAGGGGCGGACACATGTCTCGTGATCTTTGCGCGCTGGCAAGCCAAACATGATTGGACCCAATCTCGACAGTCCCTTCTAATGCAGGGCCAAACAAATCTTGTGGCCACCAATTTGGTAGTCGCTTTGACACCAGGGTGGCTAAGGGAGTGCAGGCTTTGGAAAACTTGTTTCCTCAAAGCCTTTGGTACAAAGGGCCTGGGAGTCAATGTACTGACGTCGCAGTACAGCGTTACTTGACTTCCAGGGTATCGTATCTTTTGGATACGTAGAGAAGTGTTGGTGTCGGCTAAGTATTTAGCCAACTCCACGTCAGTTTCTTGAGCCTGGGCGAGACTGGCTAGACAAACTGGTGTGCCCAATTCTTCGACTCGTGACAAGGTATCGGCCACGACATTACTTTTGCCGGATATGTGTTGTATGTCCGTCGTGAATTGGGCAATATAGTCTAGATGGCGGAATTGTCTTGGCGAACAGTTACTCTTCCTTTCATGGAAGGCGTAACTGAGCGGTTTATGATCTGTGTAGACCGTGAAGTGTCTCGCCTCAAGCATATGACGGAAGTATTTAATTGCCTCATATATTGCTAGAAGTTCCCTATCGTATGGGGAATATTTTTGCTGTGTAGGGTTCAGCTTTCTGGAAAAGAATGCCAAGGGTTCCCACGCCTGCCCTTTCAGCTGCTGTAACACGGCCCCAATAGCAACATCTGAAGCATCTGTCACCAATGCTAGCTTCGCCTCGCAATCTGGGTGTGCTAGAAGAGCAGCCCTGGATAAGCTTTCCTTGACTTCTGCGAAAGCCTTCAGGGCTTCGCCACTCAAGGTTATGGGCGTGGAGCCTTTGACCGCTCCGACCAAAAGGGCATTTAGAGGTGCTTGCGTTTGGGCAGCATTAGGCAGGAAACGCCTATAAAAATTTGTCATTCCCAAAAACCTTCTTAAGGATTTAACGTCCTTTGGTGGGGGGAAATTACGGATGGCCTCTACTTTCTCATCGAGGGGTTTGGTTCCGCTCTCGGAAATATGGTAGCCTAAAAAGGTTACTGCTGGAGCTCCAAACACGCACTTCGATACATTGATGACCATACCGTAATTTCGCAGTCTGGTGAAGACCTGGCGTAGGTGGTCTTCATGCTGAGCCTCGTCCTTGCTGAAAATAATGAAATCGTCCAGATAACAATACACAAAGTCCAGCCCACGCATCATTTCGTCTACAAAACGTTGAAAGGTTTGGCCTGCGTTACGCAAACCAAACGTCATGTACGGAAATTCGAACATACCGAATGGCGTTGTTATCGCTGTTTTCGGTATGTCCTCCTTATTAACCGGGATTTGGTTGTACGCTTTAACCAGATCTATCGTGCTGAAGACTCTGCATCCTGAAATATTAGAAGCAAAATCATGAATATGCCTAATTGGGTATTTGTCGGGAATGGTACGGGCGTTAAGCTGTCTATAGTCGCCACAGGGGCGCCAGCCGTTGTCCTTTTTAGGAGCTAAATGCAGAGGAGATGCCCAGGGGCTCTCTGAAGGTCTTGCCGTACCATTGGCCAACATTGCCTCAAACTCTTTTTTGGCAATCTGTAGTTTGTCAGGTGCTAATCGTCTAGGCGAGCACGATACTGGGGGGCCGGGTGTGGTGCGTATATGGTGTGTAGTATTGTGAGGTATTGTTTTCAGTGTACCAGCTGGTCGAATAATTTCAAGAAATTCCTGCAATAACAAATTGTGATATTTTGAGTTACCAGTCATAATTTTAACAGAAGAAATATTATTGGCGTTATTAGCAAGTAAAGCTGGTGTAGAAAGAGTAGTGGTACAATCTATTAACCTTTGATTCTTACAATCTACAATTAAATTATAATGACATAGAAAGTCTACACCGATTATAGGTTTTGTAACGTCAGCTACCACAAAACGCCAAGAATATGTACGTCGAAGTCCCAGGTCGAGATCCAAGTGAGCGTAGCCATATGTATTGATTGTTGTCCCGTTGGCTGCAGTCAGTTGATACGTCGTCGGTGCACGTCGTTCACGCAAATGGGACCGGGGGAAAACACATAGGTCGCTGCCAGTGTCGACCAAAAATTGCGTCTTTGTGCCGCGGTCCGTAACGAATAGGCGACCTGAGGATGTAGGACAGTCAGTCGTCGCTATTACTGAGTGTCCATGTCTTTTCCCTCCTTGTTGTCGCGAGGTAGTATGCACTTCATTATGACGTTGTCGGTGACTCGGAAGGCTGTGGTCTGGGGTACGCGCTGATCTTGTATACTTATCCAATATGACTGTGAGATGCTCCACCATCTTCCTCAGTTCGGCTATTTCACTGCCGTGGTCCTTGCAGCTACTCGAGGCCGAAGCTGCGGCTACGCTGCAGGGTGTAACGATGTCGTGTACCTTGTCAGCCAGGTCCGCGAGTTGCTCGAGTGCGAGTGTTGGTTGCGAAGCTATCAAAGTCTGCATGTTGGTCGGTAGGCGTTGAGTCCAAATAGTCTTTATAAAATCAGTTGGAACAGATGGTCCAGCTAAGTCCTGTAGATGACGTAGGAACTGGGATGGTTTGCGGTCACCAAGCTCCTCATGTGTCAATAGCTGTTTAACCTTCTTCTCATGGGATGCTGAGAGACGGCGTATCAGTTCAGACTTTATTTTCGCGTAGCATTGGCTAGCCGGAGGATTGATTATTATATCCTTTACTGCCTTCGCATGAGTCATATCAAGGTTAGTTATCACTTGCGTAAATTTTGTCATGTCATCGCGTATATTATAATTTTTGAACTGACCTTCAAGAAGAGCAAACCATATTTCCGGATCATCTGGCGAAAACGGTGGCACCTTGAAGTTAGGGATTTGTCCTGCGGGTTGCCGGTTGTCATCGTCAGAAGTATCAATGGAGCGGCGCATTTTCTTTGGACGGCGGCGTTCAGTAACGCCCGCGTCGCCATTAACCGATTTTATAGTATGTGCTGAATCACTATCGCTCATCGTGTTCGTTCGGTGTCACCAGATGTAGGGATCTCCTGATAATTATGTACTCTTATATGGCTAGTACTTAGCTGTAGCGATCCTGTATCCTGCACAGTTTCCCAGGTAACATATACTTGTAGGTCCAGGTGAGTAAATAATAAAGTCCAAGACTTGAAACACAAGTGTAATTGTTCGCACAGAAGAAGTATACACACAGTTCAGGAGAAATCACAATTAGAAGGAGAAGATAGCGAAAAGTACGAAAGAATAACAGATAGCACAGAATTGAACTCGACTCAAACAAATAAGATAATTTATAATTTTTATTACAATTGTATGCAGAGCGTACGGATATCACTCGACTCTCTAAACTACCCGCATATCGGCCGCACAACGGCCGATGCGCACACGCTTCACACCGTTCATACATTATGGCTATTATAAAGGCTGGCCCACACGGTGTCATAACCGACTACTGTAAAGATGTAGTGTTATGGTTTTGTGTAATTATATTATTGTTGGGTAATGTTGAAGTATATATTGTATGTATGTATATAATGTATTTATAAAGTGTTATGTATAATAAATAAGTATAAATAATAAATATCTGTGTAATGTATAGTTAGGTTTTATATAAATATGGAATGAAATATATAATGTATATTATGATACTGTGGGAGTAGCCCACAGTTCCTTGGATCTTTGTTCCTTGGAACTAGTAACGCGATTACGCGATCATCGCAAGTTCGCGCGAACTTTGTTCGTAAAATCAAAAATCTTTTTAAAAATATTGAACCGTCTTCAATATCACTGAAAAGTATAAAATAATTTAAATATTAAGAAGTTGGTGTTAGCGTACATGCTGTGTTTGGCACCAACTTCAATAAAATTTAAATTATTTTATACTTTTCAGTGATATTGAAGTCGGTTCAATTTTTTTAAAAAGATTTTATTTTGTACTTTTTAGTGATATTTTCATACATAAAGATTGAACCATCGAAGACGGTAAAATGATCTATCTAGGTAGTTTATCACATTATCGTCCACATAGTGCTACATAATTCATGTTTCTTCAGAAAAAATATCCGGTCGTAATTAAATTTGCATGGAATCATCATAGTAGTTTGCTCTCTCTAATAAAAAAAGAATCATCGAAATCGGTTCATATTTGTCAGAATAATGTAATGGAGAACATCAGTTTTACGGTTTTTACCAGATAAATTCCCCCATATCATTCATGGTCCTCCAGGAAGTTCTTATCCGGCTGTGAGAAAATTCATACAGATTTATTACAATGGTTTTTTCTTTTGAAAGTGGTATATATTTGCCAGAGTTATGACCATTTTTGTCCTTAAGAAGCGACATTAAGTCATCTTATAGGCATTCCTGCAGGTTTCCTGCGCAGTATCCATTCCTGTTTTTTCAGGAACTACTTATTCGTAAGCAATATTTTTTTATGGGACCCAAATCGGATTAAAGAATGGATGGAATAAAGATTTTTTCAAATTGGTTCATAATTGCCAGAGTTATGCGCGAACATACATAGAAAAAAAAAATATATACAGACGAATTGAGAACCTCCTCCTTTTTTGAAGTCGATTAAAAATACGCACAACTCTACGGCAACGCGTCTGACCTCTGTCGGTTCAATGAGTGAATAGCAACAATTTCTGGTATTTAATAAGCCAGTAGGTACTTACTTGTTTTATTATTATCATTAAATATTTGCATATTTACATCTGATTAACAAAATGATATAAGTACTTACTTATGTATCAAATATTAGCTCTTGTGAACTAATTCTACATAATGAATCTGTATCTCAATAATAAGTAAATACTTATACCTATTTAGCAAGTTGGTTAGAATAGTCCGTGCTTGGGGCCCTTCGTAGTCGCTGGACGTTCGGGCTGTGGGCCCTAGAACGTCCATTGAGTAGGGTGCGACTCCAAGGAGGACAGTGGCGGGGTTGGTTGCGACTGCCGTCCCAGTGAGCACCGGGTCTGGTTCTCAGGGGGATATAATGCACCCCCCGGTGGCGGGCTCAAAGGCAAGGCACTGCGGGGCTCCTGGTGCAGATCCCACCGGAGAGACCAGGTCCTTCTCTGCAGCGGGGGTTTTTTGTGGTCAAGAATCCCACGTACGTCCCCCATCAAAACCGGCTGTGCTTGTGTGCCTGGATATTTTGGATTCTCTGGACGTTGGGGGTTACAGTTTTTCATGGAACTTTATCTATCTTCTATACTTATAATAAAACTGTAACAGGTCCAATTCTGTACATTCAAGATATTTTGAAAATTATATTTGGAGGGCATTCTATAACCGATACTGAGGCCGAAAATGTAATTTTTTTAATTTTTGTCTGTCTGTCTTTCTGTCTGTCTGTCTATCTGTCTGTCTGTCTGTCTATCTGTCTGTCTGTCTGTATCACGGCTGAGCATCACGCCGAAACTACTGAATGGATTCAAATGAAACTTGGCATAATTTGAGATCTTACTACGAGGTAGGACATAGGATACTTTTTATCCCGTAATCTAGCACGGTTCTTCTGGGAGAGGGGATTAAAGTCAAAATGGGTACTTGGTTATACGCTTGGTCCGATTTTATTAATTTTTCTTCATAATTATAATCAATATTAGTAAGGGAACACTCATAGAGAGTTGTTATCAAAGTTTTGTAATCGATCGGGTTAAGAAACGTTAGGTAAGGTCATTATATTTAATGACCTTACCTAACGTTACCTTATTATATTCACAATATCTATTCTATACTTATAATAAAACTGTAACAGGTCCAATTCTGTGCATTGAAGATATTTTGAAAATTATATTTGGAGGGCATTCTATAACCGATACTGAGGCCGAAAATGTATTTTTTTTTAATTTTTGTCTGTCTGTCTGTCTGTCTGTCTGTATCACGGCTGAGCATCACGCCTAAACTACTGAATGGATTCAAATGAAACTTGGCATGATTTGAGATCTTACTACGAGGTAGGACATAGGATACTTTTTATCCCGTAATCTAGCACGGTTCTTTTGGGAGAGGGGATTAAAGTCAAAATGGGTACTTGGTTATACGCTTGGTCCGATTTTGTCAATTTTTCTTCATAATTATAATAAATATTAGTAAGGGAACACTCATAGAGAGTTGTTATCAAGGTTTTGTAATCGATCGGGTTAAGCAACGTTAGGTAAGGTCATTAAATAGATGGGTGACCGTTTAACGCCATTTGAACTAAACGGGTCCGTGCTTCGGAGAGCAAGTAAAAAGTGGGTCCCAGTTTTTAACCGACTATAAAAAAGGAGGTTATGTATTCGATGCGAATGTCTGTTATTAAAAGTTTAGTTAACGTAAAAATAGCGCATGCGGAGCTGCGTGGGTCAGCTAGTATATTATATTGATGTTTTGTATGGAAATGGTAATGCGCAGGAACGAGGCAATCTAAATACATTTAGTAATTAAGAATTAATCAGTCATCTTTAATTCAGCTGCCGTCTGCACAAAACCTTAACATTGTACAATTTGTTTTAGAGTTAAAAATATTACTTAATTACATTTTCGAAAGAGTTGTACAATGCATTACGTTCTCTGGAAATATTTCTTTATATTGTTACTAATTAGTACTTTGTATAATAGTCTGATTAAATATCAATATGATTAACTGATTTTGATGAGCCTGTTGGTCTCGTTGTTGGACACCCTGGCCGCTACCCAAAGAGTTAAAAGTCATTCCAAAGAAATAACATAAATATTAAGGTTACCTTCAAGGAGTGTGCCACGGTACGTAATGTTGTCTCTAGGGAGTCTCCCTGTGGTACGTAACGTTGTCTTCAAGGAGTCTCCGTGTGGTACGTAATGTTGTCTCCAAGGAGTGTCCCTGTGGTACGTAATGTTGTCTCCAAGGAGTGTCCCTGCGGTACGTAATGTTGTCTCCAAGGAGTCTCCCTGTGGTACGTAATGTTGTCTCCAAGGAGTCTCCCTGTGGTACGCAATGTTGTCTCCAAGGAGTGTCCCTGCGGTACGTAATGTTGTCTCCAAAGAGTGTCCCTGCGGTACGTAATGTTGTCTCCAAGGAGTGTCCCTGCGGTACGTAAGGTTCTCTCCAAGGAGTGTCCAAAGAGTTCTGCCCAAAGAGCCAAAATAAAACTAACTAAAATACTTTAAATCGTATATTTATGTAGCAGATCGTCAATATAGCCCCATTCTATAATCCGGATTCGCGCTTCGCTGTTTTTGTACTCAAAATACAAAGCGTTTTCGACGAAAAGGAAAACCGGCCCTAAAACGTTTTAAAATAAAATAATTGAGTATTTATAAAAATACAATTTGATTCGTCTTCGTCTGTGACCACTTAACAATTTAAAATACTTTGTGTTTTACTTAATACAAAGCGTAATAATGTCTGTCTGTAAATTGCAATACGCCGTGGGGTGTCAGGGTAAGAATACCACCTTTACTGCGATCCTCAAGACTATGGCAACCCCTCCTTTCTAAGGGGGAAACCTTTAGCAGTGGACGTCTTTCGGCTGAATGATAAATGATGATGTCGTATTGCTAGTTTGGTGTTAATAATGAATTGTATGTGTATAATTTATTTTAAGCAGTAACATCTCTGCGCTTGCCTTGGAAACAAGGTGTGCAGGTTTGAACACGGCTCGCACCTCTGATTTCTTGAATTAATCATGTGCGAATCGTCTTTGTGCGATTGTTACTAACTTTCGGTGAAGGCAAACACCGTGAGGAAACCTGCATGTCTGAGAAAGACAAACTAGCTTTCGATTGATGTGTTTTTAATTCCTTCAACCCGCACTTGGCCAGCGTGGTGGACTAAGGCTTAAGCCATGCCTAAGCCCCTTCTTCTTGATGGGAGGCCCATGCCCTAAAGTGGGAAATAAACAAGTGCTGGTATGGTTTTTATTTATTTTAAAAATGTTATTGTACTATGCGTTTCAACTAAGAATGTGGCCGCCATGATGATCGCGACTGCGGAACTTCACTTGTTTTTTTACGATTTTTGTACCGGCAGCAGAGTAGACACAGAATAAAAAATTCGCCCCGGTTTTGATTATTTATTGTAATGTTTTATTTTGGTATCTATTTTTGTTAAAACATCATTTTTAATATTTAAATATTTGAAATGGCAAGATGGCGGCCACATTCTTAGTTGAAACGCATAGTAATGAATTTGTATTTGAATTGTGAGATCCATAGCACTCCATTATATCCTTTAATCTCCACATTGGAGCAACGCACTAAGTAGATTCCCAAGTTCTTATATTTTAGCATAAATCAACTATTATTCATACGAAGTTGACATATTAATGGCGTCCTTTCAGAGGAATGGTAATTTATAAGGATAATGGCTTAATGTGACATTAATGACCAAATTATGCCATTCTTAGGTTCTTGGTTCTACCTGATTGAAGGATAGTCTTTCTTACATTAAAATTTATCATTTTTTAAACCTTTTTTTCTACTAACCTGATGTCAGGCCATGGCATGACAAAAACTGGGACCGACTTTTTACGTTCCCTTGTTATTATGTGATAGAAAAAGATTTATTAGTGGTGTAGAAAGGCAATGGTAAGAGAGCAGTAAGTCGTGTAAATTGTTTAGACTGCAGCCAAAAACCGTGGTCTTTCGATGAAATGACTAGTGTTCTAAGAGTAACACTCGCATTGCACACCACGGCTAAGGAATCATGGTCATCGTAGCTTGTTTTAATTTTTGGGACGAATGGCTTATATAAGCAAAATTACTGACATGGTAAGTCTACACGTGATATTCTAGATAATAATATCTTGACAAATAGCCTCCGTGGCGCAGTGGGAAACCGCTTGCTTTGTAAACCGGAGGTCGCGGGTTCGAATCCTGCGGGGGGCAACAAATTTGAGTAGTTGTTCCTTACTGGCTAGGATAATGCAGGCCGATCACCTGATTGTCTGTAAAGTAAGATGATCCATGCGTCGGATGGGCATGGAAAAAGTAGGTCCTGCGCCCAACCTCTCCCCGGTCGTGTCGGTCTTCCGTCCCATCGGATTATGAGAGGTATTATATAAAGGAAGAGAGAGTGCACTTGTGTCTACGCAAGCGCTTGTGCACTATAATATCTCCTGCGTACATGGCTGATCTTGTGAAAGATTGGCCGCTGTGGTCGTTTCGGCCAGGAGGACATTATTATTATTATCTTGACAAATGTTGCCAATTTCATTATTCGGCTTTCTTCTGCAGTACCTACTTTGTTATCTGCCAATGAAAATAGGACCACTTCGCTATTTGCTCACTACATAAAGATTCGATGCAACGTATGTCTAGCATTCCGGACCCAAGGCACCCCTGGAGGACATACTAGTATTCTAGTCTGGAGACTGGCTGTTTTACTCAACTTAGTGATGAGACAAGCTAAACTTTAGGCTGATGGTAAGCGGCACGCCTGCCCAAAGACAGCTGTGCTGCAACGTACGCCTAGCATTCCGGACCCAAGGCACCCCTGGAGGGCACACTAGTATTCTGGTCTGGAGAACGGCAGTTTTTTTACTCAAGATAAGACAACTCTTACACTCTTACTTGTCATAGTAAAAGCGACATATCTCTTGAGGTCGAAAGTTTTACCAGCTATTGCCGCTGTGCTATTCACACCGGAAAAACGCAATATGAGCAATGCTTACACATTGTTGCACAACGACAGAATGTCTGACACGTTGGTACCCATCGATATAATATATAAACTAGATAAACATTCACGAACAAATTGACATCTAAAATGTGGTCGCGGAAGTTGCAAACTTATCTGTGCTGGTGGCGGAAACGTGAACTAACGATTTTATAATGATAATGACTTGTAGTTTGACAGTTTCATATAGACAGTAGCGACACTCCTATCGGCAAAAATAAATTTGTCAGGAGGTGGCTTGTAAATAAATAGCGACACAAGGGCGCTATTTCTCGCTACCACTTTTTGGATCGTGACACCAAATCTAGTTTATATATTATATCGATGTTAGTACCATACTGAATAATTGCCGTAACACCTAGTGAATATTATTATATTTGAAGCCTCCACAACAAATGATCAGTAGGTACCCTCGTGAATTTCAGCTCAATGTAATAAGGTGATATGATTTTATGCATGATTTTTTTTGGCAACGTCTCGTCTCGCTGAGCATCTGTAAATCTTGGGGACGCAAGCCAACTCGCGTTTGACGAAGGCTGCCAAATATATCTCAAAATCTTTTATATGATCTAAGCTCAAAATGTATTCATGCTTCTACTAAGCAACGATTTCAAGAAACAATGTTTTTTTTTTAATTTTCTCTTTTTTGTCTCACTGTTAGGCCTCCCTTCAGGATAGAGGGGCTTGGGCCAAATTAGGCTTAGGCTTTTCTGCTTTTTTGTATTCTATGTTTTTGCTTTGTGTCGAATATAGTTTAACTTTACTTTAGGCCGTAGTCCACCGGCAGAGGCCGAAAGAAAAAAAAAATCAAGTCATTTAAGAACAAAGAAAATATTTACTAGGTAATATCATATTATTGAACGAAATTAAAGATACTTACAGATTTTTTTACAAATAATTAATGCGGGAATCCTCCGGGCTCCTCTGGGCTCTAAGGACTCTGGTCCATTCTGCATTTTTTACAAAGAATTTATGCCAATTTTTTACAAAGAATTTATGCCAATGGACCAGCCCATTGGCATAAATTCTTTGCAAAAAATTCAGTAATTCTAAAAATTTCAGCTCAATTTTACAATTTTATATTACATTTTTTTTTATTGTTGCGGTTTTGAAATTATTTTAATATTGGTGAAAACGTCCTTAAAATAAAATGATCAATTAAGTACTTGCGTATTTTGTATTTTTTTCAAAATATCTGAAGAAGTAAAAGTGGATGAATAGTTGTTAGAGTCACACTTACACTTACCTACAACTTATAACTCCAACTGCTAGTTATAACTACTTGTAACTTTTGCACGAAATTCACTGCGTAAATATTCACTAAGAAATGATTTTCGTAAAATTAACCTAAGGAAGTGAAATAAGATTTTAAATAGGGGAATAAAACTTTTCATTGATAATTACTGAAACGGTATTTTTTATAATAAGTACCAAGGTGGCAAGCAAGCATGCGGCCCGCCTCATGGTAAGCAGTCACCGCAGCCTACAGACGCTAGCAACACCAGAAGAATCACTACCTTTGACATTAGATATTAAGTATTTGTGTCCGGTAATTTCACCAGCTACAGTGCCCTTTAAATGTTGGCACACACGCTGCTTGGCGGCAGAATATCTGACACTGCGGCCTACCTTGCACATGGAAATTTCCACTCAGAGAAAATTAATATAATGAATATGACATATTAATCCCTCTGGCTATTGGTCTGCCATTACTCCTATTGATCATACATCTATTGCTCCGAATTTGATATTGTAAAGAAAAACGGAGTACTTATAATGTCTTAAGGTCGGCAACGCGCTAGTGATTCTTCTGGTGTTGCTAGCGTCTATAGGCTGCGGTGATTGCTTACCATCACGCGGGCTGCATGTTTGCTTGCCACCTTGGTTGTATTGTTACGACGGGGACATAAAAGTGCTAATTACTCGGTTAATTATTACTTAATTGCAATGATCACAAAATGCATTGTTAGTTAGTTATTCGATCCGTATAGAAAAATCTAGAATTGTCAATAGAAAGTTCTTCCCTCAAATTCGGAAAGTAGTTAGTTATTGTACCTACCTATAGCTCGTTCTCGGTTCACTGCCCTGCCCATTGTTCGTTTACGTCTCGACATGTCGCCTCTATTGTGTGGGCTCGCGAAAATGCTAGACTTAAGTACTTACTAGTACCTTCGAGAAATTTCCACCCCTCTATTAATTTAGCTACATAAGCCGACACATAGAGGCATCCGCACGGTTTGTGTTCACAAGAGACAGCGGAAACATCTTAAGGAAGCGATCGAAGAGAATTGTACCAGCGACCTTTGCGACGAGTTTGGATTACTGAGACGTACTGAGTGACTAGGACTAACTATGCCTGTGTGTAAGTATGGTGTATACAATATACGTGAAATAAAATCTTCTTTTACGTTGATCGGCATTTTAATACCCACCCGCACGTACCAGTATACCATCTTTGGATGTATTAAAGTAATTTTACTATTCATGTAACATCTCAGATAGCAAAAAATCAAACCGCAGAACTAAGTTTGTTTGTCGAGGTTTTTTTAGGATTACTAAAAAAATGTATCTACTATTTAGAAAGATCATTTTATTTTTTTGTAAAATATAGATAGACATGTATTACTCATAATTATTTCAGACTAGCTGACCCACGCAGCTCCGCCTGCGCTATTTTTACGTTAACTAAACTTTTAATAACAGACATTCGCATCGAATACATAACCCCCTTTTTTATAGTCGGTTAAAAACTGGGACCCACTTTTTACTTGCTCTCCGAAGCACGGACCCGTTTAGTTCAAATGGCGTTAAACGGACACCCATCTATTTAATGACCTTACCTAACGTTGCTTAACCCGATCGATTACAAAACCTTGATAACAACTCTCTATGAGTGTTCCCTTACTAATATTTATTATATTATAAAGAAAAATTGATAAAACGGACCAAGCGTATAACTAAGTACCCATTTTGACTTTAATCCCCTCTCCCAAAAGAACCGTGCTAGATTACGGGATAAAAAGTATCCTATGTCCTACCTCGTAGTAAGATCTCAAATCATGCCAAGTTTCTTTTGAATCCATTCAGTAGTTTCGGCGTGATGCTCAGCCGTGATACAGACAGACAGACAGACAGACAGACAAAAATTAAAAAAATTACATTTTCGGCCTCAGTATCGGTTATAGAATACCCTCCAAATATAATTATCAAAATATCTTCAATGTACAGAATTGAACCTGTTACAGTTTTATTATAAGTATATAGATTTTTCCCCCACAATCTTCGGAGATAAGGGGGACGGTATTTTCTTCACATTTTTGATTATCAGCCAAAAACTACGAGACATAAACCAGAATAAAAATCTGTTTTGAGATGTGCACAAGAAGCCCTTGCATATGATATCTCAGTCGATATACGAGTAGTAGTCTCACTTTGAAATTTTGATGACCCATTTCGACACCGCATTATAAAAAAAGTAGAAGAAAAAATATTTTTTTTCTTTGCGATGAGGTTGGGTAAGTAAGATCTAAAACTATTCCAAGATTCTCAAATCTATAGCTTCAGTGATTCTTGAAATATATAGGTGTGACAGACAGACAGACAGACAGACAGACGAAGTCAGACTATAAGATAAGGTATGGTAACCATAAAAAGGACTTAAAAATAACTCAATTAATGGAATATATAAGTTTATAGCAGAACTGGTATTAAACTTTATTTTTATCGG
Organism: Furcula furcula; assembly: GCA_911728495.1. Classification (NCBI taxonomy): domain Eukaryota; kingdom Metazoa; phylum Arthropoda; class Insecta; order Lepidoptera; family Notodontidae; genus Furcula; species Furcula furcula. Next base: position 20,350,913 of record OU452259.1, on the reverse strand, counting down.
GAATTAACGCGATTTACCTTATATTTTGGCTTGACGTTTCGGCCGGGTTGCACCAGCCGTGGTCACAAGCAGACTGGTTCAGCGAGACGGCTCCGTGCGGGAGGCAGAAATATCTTCATCTACCCCCGTTCTTTCACTTGTAACGTTAGCCCACTACACACTACACTCACAGTATCTGTATATTTAACCGCCGGCAAATAGCGAGGTTTTGTCATTTTAATCACTGGTTCCCATGTAGCTGATAACTTAAAGCCATCTTCCCGGTTGAAATTTTTATATTTTTTAATTTCAATCGCTTCACGAACAACTCTAGAATAAAAGTGTCGATCGGTGGAAAGGACTTGTGGGCGATGAAACTCAATCCAGTGATTTGTATCCGACTCAAGTATATGCTCGGCAATCGCTGACTTGCTAATCTGACGGTTCTTCACAGCGGTGATGTGCTCCTTAACCCTTTCTGCGATAGTCCACTTCGTTTGGCCTATATAGGAGCTACCACAGCTGCAATTAATTTTGTAGACACCTGGTGTTTGTAATGGCAGAACATCCTTTGCAGTACCTACAACGTTGCTTACCTTGGACCCAGGTACGTACGCAAAGGATGTTCTGCCATTACAAACACCAGGTGTCTACAAAATTAATTGCAGCTGTGGTAGCTCCTATATAGGCCAAACGAAGCGGACTGTCGCAGAAAGGGTTAAGGAGCATATCACCGCTGTGAAGAACCGTCAGATTAGCTAGTCAGCGATTGCCGAGCATATACTTCAGTCGGATACAAATCACTGGATTGAGTTTCATCGCCCACAAGTCCTTTCCACCGATCGACACTTTTATTCTAGAGTTGTTCGTGAAGCGATTGAAATTAAAAAATATAAAAATTTCAACCGGGAAGATGGCTTTAAGTTATCAACTACATGGGAACCAGTGATTAAAACCCGGCCGAAACGTCAAGCCAAAATATAAGGTAAATCGCGTTAATTCCCGATAAAAATAAAGTTTAACAATGGAACGCGAAAGTCTAAAAGTATATAGAACTGGTATTAACCAGTTCTCATATCTAGATTATAGTTAAAATTTCGCAAACTGCACTGACTGCACTCAAACTTCGAAATATCAAATGACATCACATCAAAACTAAATCCCCTTAGTACAGAATTAGGTACATGAAAATCGGAATGTTTCATTCGCAGAGGAATTCTAATAGTGCCGAGCGGGCATTGTTAAAAGCGTAATAATTAAATTAACCAACTATTTCCAGCTCCCGGGGAGTTTTGGAAAATGAACGAAGTGAATGGCGGCAGCGCGGCGTCAGCAAAATTTTAGCAAAAAATACCAATCTATATTTATGTAATATTTTAATTAAGTAGGTAATGTTTATAAGTTTTTTGAAGTGAAACTTCTTATGCGACTTCCAAAAATGTTATCACATAACGCGTCAAGCGTTAAATGAAGCACCTTAACGCGTTATCGCTTAACGCGTTAAGTGATAGGTGTTAAACGATAGGCGATAGGCGTAAATTTGTTAAGGTTATGAAAGCGCTCATGTGACGCCGTCACTGGGTGAGTGGGTGAGTGGGTGAGTGGATAGTGAGTGGATAGTGAGTGAGTGGATAGTGAGTGGATAGTGAGGTGGATAGTGAGTGGATAGTGAGTGGATAGTGAGTGGATAGTGAGTGGATAGAGAGTGGATAGTGAGTGGATAGTGAGTGGATAGTGAGTGGATAGTGAGTGGATAGTGAGTGGATAGTGAGTGGATAGTGAGTGGATATTGAGTGGATAGTGATTGGATAGTGAGTGGATAGTGAGTGGATAGTGAGTGGATAGTGAGTGGATAGTGAGTGGATGTGAGTGGATAGTGAGTGGATAGTGAGTGGATAGTGAGTGGATAGTGAGTGGATAGTGAGTGGATAGTGAGTGGATAGTGAGTGGATAGTGAGTGGATAGTGAGTGGATAGTGAGTGGATAGTGAGTGGATAGTGAGTGGATAGTGAGTGGATAGTGAGTGGATAGTGAGTGAGTGACCGCCGACTCCGCCGACTCCGCCGACTCCGTTGACTCCGTTGACTCCGTTGATTCCGTTGACTTTGTTGACTTTGTTGACTTCGTTGACTTCGTTGCGCGGGGAGGTGGAATAGAAAGAGACAGAGCGAGAATGAAGTTTCACTTCTTCCGCGCGGAGGGACTCCACGCACGCACATTTTTTTTTAAAGAAAAACTCTTTACGGACGCTTGACTTGGGGAGTAAGCTGGTGTATGCGTGACGAGAGCTCGAGCGTTACGAAAAGTATGATCGGGTGAGGCGAACGGAAGTCAGTTCGGAAGTTTTACTTCTTTCGTGTGGTCTAAAGCACACTCGTTTTTCAGTATCAGCAAGTGCTTGACTGCAGTTCCACCTGATGGAAAGCAGCGACGCAATCGAGGATGGAAAACCACACTAGCAAATTAAAAGACTATTCACTCTAGCCTTGACGACACCCACCCTATAATCGGGCGGAAAAACCGACGCAACGCAGGCAAACTGTTCCAGTCCTTCACCAGCAGTCGAAAGATGTCCGCTGTTGAACAAAGACCCCCCCCCCCCCCCTTAGACTTAGAAGACAGGGGTTGCCATAATACCAAGTTTTACCAGGCGTATTGGGGATCGCAGTGTAGGTGGCAGGTAATCCAATAGAAAGACGCTGCTGCCCGTCTTCTTGTTCTCGAACGGACATCCAACCAACGGGAGGAGATGGGAGGGTGCTATCCTTACCCACCCCACGGGTATTAGGGCCTGCCACCTTGTAAAATAGCGTGTAGGATTCCCAGTACCGTTGATATTCATATCGTAAGTGCAAATAACCATCGAAGAATATAGCTATTTAGAAAAAAAAAGGAATCAATGAACATGAGTTACGGTAATCGAACTCTCAATATGAAATAACATAAAATTTAACGAGACGCGTATACGCACAATCTCGCTTGTCGCATCGTTTCCCATCAGCCCACGGTGAGGTCGTTCCGACCCATTACACACCAATTTACATGCGAAAACACCCTCTATTAAAATACAATGTCAATATACATGAGAAACATGAAATTATCACCGCAATACCGTTTAATGATGGACCCTGAATCGTCAAACGAGTATGGCAGCCATTTTGTGACGCGCGAATGTCATTTGTGGAAAATGGCGTACTTAAAACAATGTAAAGCGGGCTCTACACTAGCGCCGCGGAAGCCCGCGAATTGCTAGTGTGAATGGTTTCGCGGCAACGAGGTCGCGCTTCGCGGCGTCCGGTGGCAGTTTTTTGGTCCGCGTCAAAGGGTTTGCGAAGCGCGGACGCGAAAACATCCACACACGTGGTGTGTCAGTTGTGTGCGAGACGCAGTGACGTCCATTTCAGTCAAATGCACGAACGTAATTGCGAATGGTTGCGAGTATAATATTTAGGGTATTTTTCGCGGCGTGTTCACATGTGAATCACGGCCGTGATTTTCCGCCGCGGTTCATGGGCTAGTGTAGAGCCAACCTTAGAAAGAATGGTTCGTGTGCGAAAATTTTGACGTACCTACCTTTTTATACATAACGAGTATTAAGGCCGCGTACCCACTATGTCGTGACGACTGATAGTCGTTGCGACTATCTATCTTATAATGTACTATCTTATAATAGTTTCTCAGCTATTCTGCTGCCAAGAAGCAATGTGAAACCACAGCTGTTTTCCGATGCGAAAGGCACTGTAGTTGGTAAAATTATCGGGCTCAAGAGAGTTAATAACTAGGTCTAGGGTGACGAGCGGTAGGGCAGTGCACCTGTCCAGAGGCAGGCTTGCCGATCACTAAGTATAAAAATAGTAATTGTTAGTATTGTTACGTACGGGTGGTTAATTAAATGCCGATTAACGAAAAAGAAGATTTTATTCCACGTACACTCACACTGTATACACACAAGGCACAGTAGTCCGAGTCACACAGTACTTCACAGTAGTCCAAAGTCGTCGCAAACAACTTTCTATTGAGAAGTCTAGATTTTTCGGTACGGATCGATAGTAGACCTATAGACTAACAATGCATTTTGAGATCAAATAATTAACGGAGTAATTAACACTTTTATGTCCCGGTCCGGTCGTAACAGTATTTAATAGCAGTTTCAATTATAACCAACGCACGTGCTATATCCACCGAATTACTGAACCAAATTTAATCGAGTATTAATCGAGTGCGGCATCGATACTGTTTGCGAATCGATTTAATCACTGCTGTTTACTTGATATCGATCCCTACGTGACGTTGGCACCTATTATGGTAATGTTTCATCATCTATAATAAAGAGTAGTAAAGAGTTTTACTATTAACACTCGCACTTAGATTAAGGCCCATAAGCCTGATTTTGTGCTGATTGTAGACGTCACAGTCCCCCATGATGCGCACGAGGTTGTCGATATTTGGGACATTGATAAGGCAATCATTGTACCAATAGTCGTTTCCGTCCATGGCTTATAGCCAAGAGCCACGATAAACACCTCAAGAGGCTCACGTTATACAGCTGGATCGAGGGCCAATATGATTCGGAAGGCAGTGCGACAATCCACACAGGGTCATCAGGTTCCTTTCCCAATGATATTTACTTATAATAATATCATTAGCCTTATCATGAATATATAGCAGGGCAGTTTAGCGGAGTTTAACACGAAACGAAAATAATTTCTGTCTAGGCAACCAGTTGCGAAAATCGGTTGCCAAAACGGCCGAGACGTCCACGGCTGAACAAAGACCTCTCCCTTAGAAGGGAGGGATTGCCATAATCCCCACGCTTGGCAGGCGGCTTGGGGGTCGCAGTATAGGTGACGCTGCTGCCCGTCTAATTGTTTTCCCTTAGTCGCCTTTTACGGTCACCCAACGGGAGGAGATGGGTGGGTGCTATTCTTACCCGGACACCCCACGGAGAACTAATTAGCGTGACAATAACATTGTCACGTTAGCACGCTGATTAGCGTGACAATAATATTGTCACGTTAGCACGCTAATTAGCGTGACAATAACATTGTCACGTTAGCACGCTAATTAGCGTGACAATAATATTGTCACGTTAGCACGCTAATTAGCGTGACAATAACATTGTCACGTTAGCACGCTAATTAGCGTGACAATAACATTGTCACGTTAGCACGCTAATTAGCGTGACAATAACATTGTCACGTTAGCACGCTAATTAGCGTGACAATAACATTGTCACGTTAGCACGCTAATTAGCGTGACAATAACATTGTCACGTTAGCACGCTAATTAGCGTGACAATACCGTTGTCACGTTAGCACGCTAATTAGCGTGACAATAACGTTGTCACGTTAGCACGCTAATTAGCGTGACAATAACGTTGTCACGTTAGCACGCTAATTAGCGTGACAATAACGTTGTCACGTTTTCACGCTAATTAGCGTGACAATAACGTTGTCACGTTAGCACGCTAATTAGCGTGACAATAACGTTGTCACGTTAGCACCAATAACGTTGTCACGTTAGCACGCTAATTAGCGTGACAATAACGTTGTCACGTTAGCACGCTAATTAGCGTGACAATAACGTTGTCACGTTAGCACGCTAATTAGCGTGACAATAACGTTGTCACGTTAGCACGCTAATTAGCGTGACAATAACGTTGTCACGTTAGCACGCTAATTAGCGTGACAATACCGTTGTCACGTTAGCACGCTAATTAGCGTGACAATAACGTTGTCACGTTAGCACGCTAATTAGCGTGACAATAACGTTGTCACGTTTTCACGCTAATTAGCGTGACAATAACGTTGTCACGTTAGCACGCTAATTAGCGTGACAATAACGTTGTCACGTTAGCACCAATAACGTTGTCACGTTAGCACGCTAATTAGCGTGACAATAACGTTGTCACGTGACCACTCACCTGTTTAAATGACGTAATAGCTGGGTGACGTGCTAACTAGGTAGAGCCTGTAGTATGGAAATCAAACAACTAATAATAATACCTACCTAAATCATCATCATCATCAGCAGTCGCAAAACGTCCACAGCTGGACAAAAGCCTCTCCCTTAGAAGGGAGGGGTTGCCATAATCCCCACGCTTGGCAAGCGTCTTGGGGATCCACTACCTTATACTTTTTTGTAAATACATACTAACGTAAATAGTTAAGTAATTAACACCCAGACACTTGGTGGGAATCGAAACCACGAACTACTGGGTAGCAGCCAGGGTGTCTAAGTAGTCCAACAGGTCGGTCAATTACATTAAATATATAGCTTCTACTGTAAAATCAGCAGTGTTCATTTTCAGTTTTTCCTTTTTTTTTCTTTTTTGTTCTGGCGTCAAAGTTTTGATGCTTGTGTGTCTTTCAAGAGTACCCGCGCTTTCCACAACTTCTTCTATTATATAATTATCCGATCGACTTGATTCCAATAATCGACGGATTTCGCCAGCGTCAAGTAGTTAAATAGTAGTCACAAAATGAATTAAACTGAGAAAACGAAAATGGTAGAATTTCTGTTCGCGGTCGCTACCACTAAGATGGCGGCGAATCGTTTTACAAAAGTATATCTTATATGACAACAAAACCAGGCACACGCTTTTAAACTATACATCCGCAGAAGTAGGTGAGTATATAATATATGTATACCATTATTATGATGTTTGATGTCGGCTCGACCGGTTGGCACCGGTCATTCGGGTGTTGTTCGCAGCAACACGTAACAATACCTATATGATGATAAGGGATATTCCTTGTTGCTTCCAGAACACGAATAGTCAGGCAAAATAATAAAACTTTCCCTCCTCATTCGAACCCCGGCCGTTCGGAACCTCCTGTATTACTCGTAAAATTCATACAAAGAGGTTGATTTCTGATCCCCGTCATGATCCCCGAGCGATCGTAAAGTTCGTTTTCTATCTGACACATTGTGTACCGAGCGTGCAAGAATTTAAGGTCTTTCCTATTGTGCGCGCATTTTACTGCCCATCGTGAGTGATGGGATGTATTCAGACATGGACAAAGTTACACAAAACCTAGTCCATAAATAATAATGTTCTTCAGGCCATACCCGGCCACGGAGGCCAATTGTTGTCTTTTTGAAGTGAAAACTTTTTTAGCGTCGCTGTGCACTTTTTTCTGATGGGGAAAAAATGTTAAATTCGCGTCAGGACACGTGCCCGAAAGACCTGATCGAAAAACCGTAAGGTAAGACGTAGGCGGCGCAGGGCGCTTGCGCGAATGTTCGTGTGTGTTTGTGTTACAGCGTGCCACGCGCATTCATGGATGGTGACTGCTGATGGCTCGACCGTCGATTAATGTAAAATAATTGTAAAAGGTAGTTCTGAAGTGTTAAATTTTTAATGTAATATATATGTACGATAGCGCATGTGAATATTGTAATTTACCACATAAATGTTAGTACTTTTATACTGATAATTAAAGCAATTCGTGCCATTCCAACCATTCCAAAATATCAAAAATGCACAACGTTAATATTCAAGTTTTCACATCTGCCGGCACTCCTGGTGTGCTACTTGTATTTTTTTTAACGCCGCCCCCGTGGGGTGTCCGGGTAAGAAGAGCACCCTCCCATCTCCTCCCGTTGGGTGTCTGTAAAAGGCGACTAAGGGAAAACAAGAAGACGGGCAGCAGCGTCTTCCTATTGGATTACCTACCACCATTACTGCGATCCCCAAGCCGCCTGCCAAGCGTGGAAATTATGGCAACCCCTCCCTTCTAAGGGGGAGGCCTTTGTTCAGCAGTGGACGTTTCGGCTGCTGATGATGATGATCCAACGCAGGAGATATTATAGTGCTAGTGCTCTCCCTTCCTTTACTCTCACACGACTGGAGTGAGGTTAGACGCAGGACCAACTTTTTATAATCCTAGCCAAGGACGGGGATATTAAACCTTCACAATTTATGAAAGAATATTATTATGCTTTAGTGTATTCCAGTCATTCTTGTAATATTTCTATTGTAGTAATCGTAGAAAGATACAATGATAGGGAGTCATCTCGAATTTCCCCACTGTTGTTGTTCTGAGTTAATTGCGTTTAATTGCATTAATTAATTGCACTAAACGATCACCCAACTTTAGACTGACCTTGCAAGACGTTTTTAACAAACTAATCGTTCGCCGATGTGATCTCATCTTGTACAAATTATCCTCGAGAATAAATAATCATATCCTTCATTAATCGATCTCTAAAAAAATATATTGGTACTTATATTCGGATTGAATAGGTACTCTTCCATTTAGTTCTCAATTGTTTTGCATATTTAAACTGTTAGGTTACATCAATGGTTACATAGATTTTTCGCAGTTAAGTATAAATGATTATTGCCAACAAAGTTTAGCAGGAGATGCTTGCGTTGGTACATTATTGTACACTCCAAACCAAATAAGCTTGAAGGCGATTACAACTTTATTATACAGTCATAAAACACCCCCGCTGTATATTTGACCGTTAACGCGGCAGCAAAAAAAGGTTGGTAATACAAAGTTATTTTTGATGACGCGCCTGGTTGACAATGTATGCGTTATGTAGTTATTGAGCCGCAAACGAACTTGTAATCGCCTTCAAGCTTATTTGGGATGGAGTATACTGATTGGTTTAACAAACAATACGTAACCACCGCGTTCGCGCTTCTCCGTATAGTTTATATGGACGTCACCCTTACGCGATTAGTAAGTATTGTTTTAAAAACGAATACACTCGGGCCTCAGATGCACTCTGTCAAATGATCTTTCTCCTTTACTCTCACTCATGGGGGAGGTCAGCTACAGAAGCGACTTATTACGTACCCATCCGACGAATAGATCATCTTACTTATCAGAAAATCAGAAAGATCTGTATTGTCCTTACTAGTATGGAACAACTGCACGAAGCTTTCTTCCCTCGTATCTCGCTGCGCCACAGAAGCTTCGAAATAAAATTTACATCATCTATGCGTAGAACCAATCCTGATAGGGATATCTCCGCGTAGCGAGGACTGCGAAGCGAGAACTTTTTTAATACGCGTCGGTATGCTCGCAAAGTATTGTCACGTTCAGTGAGGGACCCTAATTCTGCGGTGCGTGCAAGAACGGCCGCTATCGTTTCCGGTGTAATAAAAAAACTTTCAGGAATTGTATAGGAAGTTGGGTACACCGGGTGTCTCGAAAATAGGGTCTCACGTTATGGTAAACAATGTCATATATAAGCGATCAATTTCTGTAAGAAAATAGGTCCTACCTACTATATAGAAACTTATAACTGAATAGCATGCTGGGACCTGAACACTTTATTCAGTCTTGTCTCCACAAGCAAGAAGTTCCCCTTATGCTAAGGGTGAATTCAGCACTGCTGCGCGCGTTTTTGTTTTATATGCATACACAAAGCAGAGCATCTGCAGAAGTCACCCTTTACGCCTGTCTATATACAGCTGCAGCGTTGCATTTCCGCTCGTCGCCCGAGCGATTATGTCTCTTGTGTGCGGTGACTTCACCAGCTACAGTGCCCTTCATACTGGAACACAACAATGGTTTACACACCGCTGATTGCGACAGCCTAAGCCGAGGCCGTGCCTCCCTGAGGTGCCCTTGAGCTCGTCGCTACTTCTGCCGTTAAGGCTAGAGCGCTTTAAGCGCTCGCCTCCTATTATCCGGTGAAGCTGTAATGGCCATCTGCGGCCAACAGCATCTATCATTCCCAAAAAAAAAAACCGCTGATTGACGACGGGATACTCGTATCTGACACCTACCTGGTACTAACTGAAAGGCTCCCTGCACCTGCCACCTAGTATAAAATATCACACACATATTATGTGGTATTATATACTACTTCTAATTAATACTAATTATGTAGCCGGTAATCCCTTTACTTCTGTTACTAATTATTTAATAGGCTTTAATCCAATCCAGGGCTCGATCACCACTTAGGTAACAAAGACGGGTTTACGGTTAAGTTTACGAATAAATAGTGGTTAACCTTTAAGTTGTGAAAATATTTTTTGCTCAATTTAAGCTAGCGCTTGACACGCACGAGATAAACTACCTTTTATTAGAGCAAAACGGACGAAAGATGGTCTCTCTCATTATTTTGTACTTGCAGCCACACACAGCCATTCCGTATAGAGAATCCCGATTGCGAAAAGTACATTCAAAATAAGGGTGTAACACTCGCATTATCTGCTTCACATTGCATTTATATTCCCGACCCCGTAAAAGACATCGTCGTATGTGGCTTATAAGCGAGATATTGGCACTTAGTGGATACGTGTTTGTTCCCTTAGCTGCAATAAATGGAACAACAGACAGAACAGAGTTTTGTTACTGTACAAATTATACGCAGAATAACTAGTTAGTACAGGAAATTATTAGTCATCATCATTATCATCATCATCAACAGTCGAAACACGTCCACTGCTGAACAAAAACACCTTAGAAGCAGGTACGGTCGCAGCCAACGATTTGGGGGGGGGCATATTTGACAGTCCCGTTGGTCTTGTACCTAGACATCCTTAACCGATGTGGATTGGGGGGGGGGGGGGGGTCATGACCCCTCCGTAAGGCCTATACTTACATCTATACTTATAATAAAACTGTAACAGGTCCAATTCTGTACATTGAAGATATTTTGAAAATTATGTTATTCTATAACCGATACTGAGACCGAAAATGTAATTTTTAAAATTTTTGTCTGTCTGTCTGTCTGTCTGTATCACGGCTGCGCATCACGCCGAAACTACTTAATGGATTCAAATGAAACTTGGCATGATTTGAGATCTTACTACGAGGTAGGACGTAGGATACTTTTTATCCCGTAATCTAGCACGGTTCTTTTGGGAGAGGGGATTAAAGTCAAAATGGGTACTTGGTTATACGCTTGGTCCGCTTTTATCAATTTTTCTTTATAATATAATAAATATTAGTAAGGGAACACTCATAGATAGTTGTTATCAAGGTTTTGTAATCGAGCTAGTAATAAAGATATTTTTGCTTTGACTTTGAACATAATATACCACGCTGCTTTCAAGTACGATGATCGGTCGCACTGTGTCGCATCGACTATAATATTATAGTAAAATAACAAATACATTATATTTGCCTTTTTTTTTTTGCTTTTTGTTTTTTGACAAATATATTATATTTGTCTTTATTAGGGTACTGTCGCGGTCACAAACGCTGTAACAGTTTTTAAAGAAAATAGTACGCTTACCTCGCCCACACGTATTTTGGGCCGACTTGTGCAAGCGATGATTGTCCTAAAGGTTAACCGGAAATGTCTCACAGTACATATTACAAAGCGTAAAGTTAGTTTATTTGAAAGTAGGAGATAATCCCACGAATGTGAATAACACTTTTTTTTGACACGGGGGAAATCTTCAAAAGATCCCCGGGAGCTGTGGGGCTCGACCGGGGTATGTGGGATTCTTACCCACTAAAACCCCTGCGGCTGTCGCATCGACACATGAGAGGGGATCCCAGGGCTCTCCGGTGGGATCTGCACCAGGGGCCCCTCAGTCTTGCCTTTGAGCCCGCCACCAGGCGCGTTGTAGCCCCTGGCCCCGCCGCGTCCTCTTCGGAGTCGTCGCCGTACTCAATGGACGTCCTAGGGCCCACACTCTGAACGTCCAGTGACTCCGAAGGAGCTTTAAGAAGACTGGGCGAACCCACAGGCTAGTGACGTTGCTTATCGTTCTTTTTGTACTTGGACCTTACTGGAAGAACACAATCTGGGTTCTTTTCTGGATTAGGATGACGGGCCTGTTGGTCTAGTGGTTAGTGACCATGTCTGCTACCCAACAGGTCGTGGGTTCGATTCCCACCAAGTGTCAGGGTGTTTTATTTATATAAGTATTTGCAAAAAAAAAAGTATATATGTATTAGTATCAGTTGTCTGGTTTCCATAGTACAGGCTCTGCCTAGTTTGGGATTAGATGACCGTGTGTGAATTGTCCCAGGATATTATTATTATTATTATAGTTATGGGCCACAAATTAATACGTTTCTATAAAAAAAACCAACCATATTATTATATCCGAGATCTTTTAATATGTATTAATTCGAAATATTTTTTGCACTAGGGACCTGCCACCCTGTATTTTTTTAAATGTACTCACTTGTATTACTGTTATTTGTCTGCATATTGTACTTTACCATCTAAACAAGCTGTGGTTTCAGTTATTGTTGAAGTTGTTTTGTTTCTGAAATTATAATCGGTGTTAGCGGTTACGATATATGAGTTCAGTGTTTGGCATTATTGCTTTACGTATAGAAACAAAACATTACTTCGGTAAGACTTAATTAATATAAATACGGCACAGGAGAACGCCCGTGGGGTGCCGGGTTAGAATTACATCCCCCCATCTCTTCTCGTTGGGTGTAGTAAGAGGCGACTAAGCCAGAACAGGAAGACGGGCAGCAGCGTCATGCTTTTGGATATCTTCCACCTATAATGCGATCCCCAGGCCGCCTGCCATGCGTGGGGATTATGGCCACCCCTCCCTTCGACGGGGAGGCCTTTGTGCAGCAGTGGACATCTATCGGCTGTTAATGACAGGAGAACACCGGCGCCGAAGTAACCAACGCTGCCAAATTTTAATAATGTTTAAAATAGACCACAAGGTCTAGTCGCCACAAGGCGACTATGGAAAGGAGATGTTCCATTTTGGGCCAACACTATGTACACTACATGGAAAAATAGGAAAAACATAGGAGAGTGTCATAAAAATACTTATAAATTAATTTGAAGCAGAGTACAATTGTACATAAATGATTACTTATGGAGTTATTTAGTATGTCCACCCTGTTTTTAGGGCAGCCATGACAGTTGCGTTTGACGTTGGTTTAATACTTGACAGTTAATGCTATATAGGTGACGTTTCGTAATAGATTGTTTACGCGTGGAGTACATAATGTATTTCGGAGTTTTCAGTGATTATTTATGTTTACGGACATTCATTGACTGTTTCTTTCTTGACCCGGGGCTTTACTGTATTGATTATCGACTGTGGTTTGGATTGGAATCCGTTGTATAAGTGCTATTTCACAACAAGTTCAATCGCAGGTATAGATAGATAGATAGATAGACAATTCTTTATTGCGCACAAACAAACAGATACAAAAAGAATAAGACACAAATTAATAAAAAATGCAACAATGGGCGGCCTTATCGCTAAAAGCGATCTCTTCCAGGCAACCTTTGGATGGAGAGGAAAATAAAGAAGTTACAAAGAGCAGAGGGTGCGCGCACTCGACATGAATAGGTAACATTAACACAAAGACACATAAAAACACATATGTTGTAAACTATAATATATATTCATATGAGTATAATATATAAACATACATCAAATAATACTATTATAAACATACATAAATCAGTACGTATTAATATAACAAGAAAATTACACAAATACCGATTAACTTATTCCGCCAAATAAAACTTCTTCACTAGATCTTTGAAAATAGTCAAAATGTATAGTCAGTTGTCAAAATGGCATTTTAGTTACGTATTTTCGATCCATCATATTATTGTGTGGTGTTGCTACAGTAGTATTATATTATCTTTTGTGTTGCTCTCCTTGACCAAAAAATCTTAAATGTACAATAAAACGAAGTAATATTAAGAAAAGAGAACATTACAAAACAGTTACTATATTGCATAGTTATATATACATATAGTGTACATGGTGTTGGCCCAGGCTTCATACATTTCTCGGAGTCGCTGGACGCTCGGGGTGTGGGCCCTTTGAGCGTCCATTGAGGACGGCGGCGGGGTTGCGACCCCCGTCCCCGTGAGCACCGTGACGGGTTCCCGGGGGGCTACAATGCGCCCCCCGGCGGCGGGCTCAAAGGCAAGGCACTGAGGGGCCCCTGGTGCAGATCCCACCGGAGAGCCCTGGGGTCTCCCCTCTCATGTGCCGATGCGACAGCCGCGGGGGTTTTAGTGGGTAAGAATCCCACATACCCCGGTCGAGCCCCACAGCTCCCGGGGATCTTTCGAAGATTTCCCCCGCGTCAAAAAAAAAAAAAATTAAAAAAAAAAAAAAAATTAAAAAAAAAAAAAAAGGCTATCTTACTTCGGTTAAACCCGCTTAAAACGTATCGATGTGGAGGGAGGTGGAAATTATCTTTCCTACTGTTCCTATTTACTTTTATTATTAAATTAACATATTCCCCAAAGATGAGCAGCAGGAAGAGGTATTCCCCTAAACAATATTGGTGCAACGAATAGCGTTATGGCGTGGTCACCGACTGGCACCGACTTCAATATATTTTCGTTATATAATGCTTTTTAAATAATTTTCTTTGAAGCTGGTTTTATTTTTTCTGAAAATATTTTTATTTTACACTTTTTAGTGAATTTTATGTTACCAAGATATCAGCAGTACATCAAATCAGCAGTGGGCTACAAATCAGTTAATATAAAATGTATACAAAAAATATATCTCTCTGGCTACCCGTTTTCGTAATCTGGTCGTAAAGTCCAAAAAATGACAAACTAAATGCGATTGTTTTTATAACACGTTCACGTTATCACGAAACTTGATTGGCTGTATACTATAGTAACTTACTGGAAACATTAACAGTTCATATCTTGCAAACTACTGAATTGATTTTGATGAAACTTGTACTCTTCCTTAAGTTGAAAGATAAAAAAAAAGATAAAAAAAATAGGAAAAATAATTATCACAATCGAACTTATAGTTTATGAGAAATCGTTGGACAAATCATACACACATGCGATTTGGTACATTTGTTTAGAAGCCCATAAACACAACACTAACATACTTATGTGAATATTACGCATTTTTATAATATTACATACATACGCGTCGAATACAGAACCTTCTGTTTGAAGTCGGTTAAATCCACGAGAAAACACTCGATATAATCCGTGAAATTAGTTTAATTTCAATATATCATCACTTACACAACATTTATATATCAAACTTGTACCATTAAGAGTTATCTAACGGAAACGTATACACAATGTTTCAGAGGTCGAATTGTACATTAACCTTAGTTAATTTCCCTATATTCTTGAGAGCAATAAAATCGCACACCTTGACATTTTTATGTCAAGGCAGTTTTTTTCATGAATCTGAATAAATATTTAAAAAAACACACACTCTAATTGAAAGTCTACCTCATTACCTTTCTAATGATATCAAATACAGTGTAAAAAAATACCCATAAGAGGTTTTACGGCACAAACCCTCTAACCCAACAAACGGGTAAAATTACCCAATTTCGCTTAAGAAATAATGAAAATCAAACTCAAAATTCTTGAAATTGTTTATTAATAAGGTGTATTCCCTCCCCTAGCCTTAATTACAGCTCTTAATCGGTTTTTCATGGACCGTATTAATTTTACCATGAAATCTTGTGGTATAGCGTTCCACTCCTCTTCAATGGCAAGTTGAAGCTCTCGGAGGCACGTAGGAGCAGGGCTTCTTGCTCGAACTCTTCTTTTCAGCTCATCCCAGACATGCTCAATCGGATTGAGATCAGGACTACGAGCTGGCCACTCCATCGCGGTGATTCCAACGTCTTCCATGTAGTCGCAAACTGTTCTGGCGACATGCGGTCTGGCGTTGTCGTGCATTAGGATAAAATCTTCTCCCATAAGCCACGCAAGCGGCCTCACATGTCCTTCGAGCACTTCTTCGACGTATCGTGCAGCAGTCAAACCTCTCGATCTCGGGCCGGTATTCGCCCCAGTGATGAATACAATGTCAGTTTTAGTGTCCAACATTATACCACCCCAAAACATACACGATCCACCGCCAAAAGCCACACGTTCGCTTATGCAGCATTGTGAAAATCGCTCTGATGACCTTCTGTAGACCCTAGAGCGTCCATCGTGACCATGTAATGTCATTCTGCACTCATCAGAGAACATAACAGACCGCCATTGTTCATACGTCCAATTTAAATGTTCCCTGGCAAATTGTAGTCGGGCTTGCCGGTGAGCTGTGGTCAATTTGGGACCATTTGCTGGGCGATGTGAAGTCAGTCCTGCTTCACCAAGTCTTCTTCTGACTGTCCACCGACTTATACTGACATTGCGAACTTCTTGAAGCTCTTGTCCCAGTTCGCATTCAGTTGCCGATTTCTTAAAGATCCTGGTCGTCAAATGTAGCCACCGGTCTCTTGAAACCTCTGGTACACACGACGAACAGAGTAGCGGCTCAAATTTAGTCGTCGAGCAACGTCACTTTGATTATGGCCTGCTTCGAGCAAGGCAATAACTTGAGCGGCTTCTGCGGGCGTGGTATCCATATTTTTCCGTATGCGTTGAGTAGAGATGTTATCACGTTGACCTTCGGTATGCAACTGATAATTTTTTTTTTTTTTGTAGGTGTAGTACTGTTGGCCGCAGATGGCCATTACAGCTTCACCGGACAAGAGGGCGAGCGCTTTAAGCGCTCCAGCCAGAAAGGTAGAGACTAGCTCAAGGGCACCTCAGGGAGGCACGGCCTCGGCTTGGGCTGCCGCTTAGAGAGTATGAGTTTACCACCGGTTCACAACGCGCCCCCGCTGAGAAGAACCGGCAAGAAACTCAGCGAGGGGATGCATGTCGAGGTCGCATGCGTACGACCCTTCGGCCTCGCCGGCGAGACCGGTGTCTGTATGTTGATGTGTGTACGACGACTCGTGACGTCGTTGTCGGTGTTGGTGTTGTGTCAGTGTCGTGGTCCAGGAGGACGGACATCGGGTCGGGTGGGTCGAGCAGTACTTGCCGCGGACGGCGGCGATGTACGGTAGTTCGACGATCTGAGGGACCAGGACCAGGGTCGGGGTCGGGGATATAGTCGGCAGCGGCGCCGATGAGCGGGTTTGGGTGGACGCACGCTTTTTCTAAGTAATGTTCGGACATTTCCTTGAAAAATTTGCGGATAGGGACTAGACCGAAGTCGGAATGAAGGTCGACATTCCGCATGTACCACGGCGACACCGACGGCATGTCGAAGGAATCGGTTTTGAATAACCTGGAGGCTATTGATGTGAACGGGAGCCGCGTGTGCGAATACGGCACTGGCGTAAGCTAGGATGGGACGGATGCAGGTTTTGTAAAGTGTCAACTTATTTCTAAGCGACAGTTTACTCCGCCTGCAGATCATGGGGTAGAGCCGGCCGAGGACGAAGGCCACTCGGTTGCGTACTGACCGTATATGCGGTCCAAATGACATGTGGGAGTCTAGGGTGACGCCTAGATATTTGACCTTTTTGGTCCAAGGGATGGGACGCCCATAGAGGGTGATCTGACCTAAACGACGACTGGGATGGCCCGCAGTGTGGGATCTGGTACCCCGGGAGAAGAACACCGCGGCGCTCTTTTCCGGGTTCACCTCGATGAGCCACTTTTGGAACCATTCGCCTAGGGCGTTGACGGCGACTTGAAGGGTGCGCGTCAGGAAAGCCTTATTTCTGTGTGAGAAATATAGTGCGGTGTCGTCCGCATATAGGGCTAGTTGCACCCTGTCCGAACGAGGGATGTCGTTCGTGAACAGGCTGAACAGGAGTGGAGAGAGCACAGAGTCTTGAGGGACTCCGGCCTGAATAGGGTGGGAAGTGGATCGCGCACCTTCGACTCGATATCGAAAAGTACGATTCCTGAGAAAATCTCGTATGATGAGAACCAGACGGTCTGGCACGCCCATGAAGTAGAGCTTGTGAAGCAAGCCATTGTGCCAGACCTTATCGAATGCCTTGGCGACATCGAAGAATAAGGCTCCGGTGTATATAGGTCTGGGCTGGTTGAGCCCGGAGAGGACGTGCTCCGTGATGCGGTGCACTTGATGGACGCAAGAGTGTCCAGCTCGAAAGCCGAACTGCTCGTGTATGAGTATGCCCTTCGAGATGACAAATTCTTTGAGTCTTGCGAGAAGCAAGCGCTCGTAGAGTTTGCCCAGGGCGCTAAGGAGACTTATGGGGCGGTAGCTCGTGGGATCGTCACGTGGCTTACCGGGTTTGTGAATGCCGATGATGTCTGCTTCTTTCCACTCCGAAGGGAAGATAGCGTGCGTCATGGCGGCATTGAAGATGGCTACCAAGAGATAGATCAAGTGGTAGGGAAGGATTTTTAGTACGCGGTTCGAGATGCCGTCAGGGCCGGGGGCTTTCTTAGGCTTAAGGCCTTTGATGAGGTCTTCTACCTCGGAATGGGTGACCGGGGTGAGTGTGTCGGATGGCGGGGCAGAAACCCTGCGCTCTACTTCCCTATCTACGTGATCGCGATGGCGTGGGTCGGAAATTGTGACACTAGGAGAACATTGTCTCTCTAGGGAGTCTGCTAGGACCTCGGCTTTCTCCTCGTCGTCGAAAGCTGGAGGGGCGCCTGAAGGGCGGGTCAGGCGGGCATGGTGGCTACTGTGTCGGACTTGAGAGCCCTCGCTAGCCGCCAGTAGGCTTGGTGAGAGGGAGTGATACCCTCGAGAAAACCGTCCCACCGATCCCCCCGGAGTTCCGCGATGCGGAGCTTTACATCCCTTTGTAAAGCGCGCATTCGAATCCGGTTGGCTTCGGTGGGGTAGGAGTCGTGAGCGCGGATAGCCGCGTTTTTGGCTCGGACCAATTCTTTGACGTCGGCCGGCAGTTTGAAGCGTTGGACATAAGGGTCCACCGCTTCAACCTGCCGGGAAGATTGGCTGATGGCTGATTGGAGGTTGTCAGTGAAAGCACTGACGGCTTGTTCGGTGTCCTGAGGGGACGAGAGATGGACTGGGATACGAGAGAGGTGTGGCGTGTCGGCATTGGCCAAGCAGGTGCTCAGCCGCTGCCAGTCCACCACGGTCTTCATGACCGGTTCCGGTGAGGGAGGTGGTCCGAGCTCCATGAGAACGGGACGGTGGTCCGAGTCTAGTTCATGGAGCACTTCCAAGGAGCGCAGCCGAAGCGTTACGTTCTTCAGAAGTGCCATGTCTAGGATATCGGGACGATGGTCGATGTTGTTGGGAAAATGGGTGGGGTGCATTGGTGCAATGACGTCGAAATCGAGAGTGTCGACTAGAGCGTCGAGGCGCACGTTGTTATAACTGGTGGTGTGACAGTTCCACGTGACGTGTTTGCAATTGAAGTCGCCGCCAAGGATGACGGCGCTATCCATGTCAAGAAGTGTTTCGATGTCACTTCTGAGAAGTTGCTTGTCTGGTGGAAGGTACACCGAGACGAGAGTGACAGGGGGATGACCCGAGAGAGAGAGGCGGCAAGCCGAGGCCTCGATATTGGTGAGCGCAGGGGCATCGAGTGGAGTGCAGTGCAAGGATTTCCTATAATAGATGACGGTGCCGCCTCCGCGGGAGGCAGTTCTGTCGTTTCGCACGAGATGGTAGTTGGCGATGTTGGGACTCCTATGAGCGGGTTTGAGGAATGTCTCTTGCACTAGCATGACGTCAACTTGGTGATCCCTAAGGAATTCACCAATTTGATCGCGTTGAGGAGAAAGGCCATGGGCGTTGAAAAACGCCAGGCACAAGGAGCGGGGCTTGATACGTTTTGGGTGTAAATCCATTGATCAAGGATAAGTTTGGGTGGTAGGGACCACTGACAGTGAGCTGAGCACGCTCTCGTGCTCGACAAGGGCCATGGTGCGTTCGTAGTCGTTTTTGGCGACTCGAAGCTTGTGCGCGAGGGCGCGGATGGCGGCAATGTTAAAATTGCTCATGGTGTTACGGATCAGTTGGATGTCCGACACCAGGGTGTTTTGTGCTGAGGGCACTGGGGTGAACCCGGCATGAGGCACCGGGGCGCTAGTCGCAGGGTGCATGGGCGCGCTGGGAACATGGGTGTTCCATGCGTTGGGACGCGGAGCAGGGGGCACGGGACGGTTGAGCCGTGGGTCGCGGAGCGCAGAAGGCGCGACGCCTTGTGGACCTGGGTGCAGGCCATGAGGAGCCTGCGGCACGGAGGGTGCAGAACCAGACGGGACTAATTTTTGCGCAGAAGGCGCAGGAAGAGCAGGGGGCCCGGCCACAATGGGTGCCGAAAAAATGGGCGCTGTAGGCGCTGGGTTCCTGGGCGCATGAAGACCGTTGCGCCTCGCCACTCGGCGATTCCTCTTTGGGGCCCTCGAACATCCGCGATAATTCGCGGGCTGTCCGACGGTCCCGCAGAGGACACAGCCGGGAGGCTCGGTCGCGGTCTCCTGCGTGCGAGAGCAGGTGGATGTCGGGTGGTCCCCGATGCATTTAACGCATCGGGGAGTGGCGTGGCAGTTACGAGCCGAGTGGCCGTATAACTGGCAATTGTGGCCAGTGTCCCGGTCAGTACCGGGAGTGCCACGTTTGTGGGGGGCTTCGACATAGATAGAAACCCCCGGTGAGGTCGCAGGTTGATTAAAAATCCAACAAAACGACCCTTTTATACTGCGGGTAAGGGGTGCAAATAGTGACAATGCTAACGGGTGAATTTGGCTAATTTGGTGTACGGCTGATTTCTGTAAGTTATGTGAAGGTCAATGATTTTATTTTGGTGTTCTTTTAAAGCTAAGCTTGTATTCTTTAATTTTGCTAAATGATTTGTACTCTAGATAAGTTACGTACTTTAGATTTAAGAAAAAATCAGTAATAAACCAAATTACAAGGGGTGTGCGATTTTATTGCTCTCAAGTGTATATCCCAAGACGCCTGCCAAGCGTGGGGATAGTGGTTTATCTTCTTATCAACAGGTGCCGTTGGGCGGATGAAGGTCGATAATTTGTCCGCTCTACCTCTGACACAGTGTCCTTCTCCCTGCATTGTCAATATACTAGTACCCTTTCACCTTCGGCTGCAACACCACTACCATCAGGTGGGATCACGATCAATCAGTAATCTATAATTGGATGAAATAAATAAAAGGAATATTAAAGATTTTTTTAGCCGGTATTATCAGCCGGAGAACGTTCACTGCAGCGGTCTTAGCACGATTTGCCAAGACTTCGTAGTCTTGACAGTTCGGTGTGGAGTATGACGTAATTATCGACCTAGCTAATACCGAAAATGACGTTTCTACGTCGATAACTACGTCATACTCCACACCGAACTGTCAAGACTACGAAGTCTTGGCAAATCGTGCTAAGACCGCTGCAGTGAACGTTCTCCGGCTGATAATACCGGCTAAAAAAATCTTTAATATTCCTTTTATTTATTTCATCCAATTATAGATTACTGATTGATCGTGATCCCACCTGATGGTAGTGGTGTTGCAGCCGAAGGTGAAAGGGCACTAGTATATTGACAATGCAGGGAGAAGGACACTGTGTCAGAGGTAGAGCGGACAAATTATCGACCTTCATCCGCCCAACGGCACCTCCTAGAGCACTGTAGATAATTTTATTTGTTTGTTCCTGTGTAAAGGGCAGTGTAGCCTGGGAAAGTTGCCAGTGATTAAAATGGCAAAACCTCACTATTTGCCGTCGGTTAAATATACCTACAGATACTTTAAGTGTTGTGTGAGATAGACGCAGATATTTCTACATCGTCATCCCGCTGAATCGGTCCCAGAGGTCCCAGTCTGCTTGTGACCAGGGCTGGTCAACCCGGCCGAAACGTTAGGCCAAAATATGAGGTAAAACGCGCTACTTCCCGATTAAAATAATATTTGAAACTTACCGTATTCGAGACTTACTGCCGCACCAACAAACGTCAATTATAGGGTTAATTAACGATCATTCATGTTTTGAAATCAGTCCGGTATACGTTTTGTGAACTAAAAGATGAATCAAAAAATTATAAAATTAAAGAAAATCAAAGGTAAAAACTAAAACGATATCGCCAAGGACACCTAATGAGCTATCGTCAAGATTATCGTAAAAGTCTTGTTTAGGTCGTTGCAAAATTCGAATATTTGATAACAGACTTTGCGACTAAGAGTAGGTTATGGACGACAATGTCGCATAATGTATCGTTCGTCCATTTATCGTTACGACATAGAATTCGATGTAACAGAGTAGGATTCGACACGACAAATGTCACGATATATCGATTATCGTTTTTGCGAGTAGACGCCCTGATTTTTTCCGACACTACATAGTTGTTAAAATTCTCCTTCACTTGAGATATTCCTCTCTCGAGGTAAGGTTGAATGGAGGAAAGAACTGTCAAACTTAAGGTAGCTCGCGATCTACCTTGAGGCATCCTCAAGCCAAGAAAATGATGCTAAACTAGGATTTGAGATATTTATTTTGCTTAAAATGATACTTTGAAATGAAACTAATTTTACGGATTATATCGCGGTTTATTTTTGATTTTAATTTCCCGACGTTTCGAATACTTTACAGCATTCATGGTCACGGGCGGACTGAGGTGGTAGCTGTCCATATGTCATAGTTGTCTTAGGGTACCCTCAGGTCTTCTAATTATTATTGTTAGTCCGATCTACGCAGAAAGAGCTTACAGTATCTTGAGGTCTTGCAGTGGAATGCTTGTCTTTGGATTTGACTATGTTTAGCACCCAGCCATCTTCTCTATTGAAATTTGGATGCTTTTTAATTTCAATAGCCTCACGAATCATCCTTGGTAGGTAGCGCTGTTCTTTTGCGAGGATTTGTGGTTTGTCAAATCTAATATAATGACGGGTGCGATCCTGAACATGTTCACAGACTGCAGACTTCGTATAGCGTCGATGTTTAACGTCAGCTATATGTTCTTTTACACGGGTTTTTACCGATCTTTTTGTTTGCCCGATGTATGAGAGCCCACAGTCACAATCCAGTTTGTATACTCCTGCATCTTGTAGAGGTATATGGCACTTGACTGATGGTAAAAACTGACTAATCTTCTTTGGTGGCTTGAAAAATGTTTTAATTGAAGCTCGCTTTAAGATATAGCCAATCTTGTCTGTTACCCCTCTAACATATGGCAATACAGCAGGCATACGTTCGACTGTGGATGGCTTGACACGTTCACAGTGACGGCGGCGCGGAACTCGGAGCTTGTTATCATGCAGGACCTGCTTAACATGTTGAAGCTCGGCACCAAGATGTTCCTCGTCACAGATCCCGTGTGCTCTCTGAAACAACGATTTACCGACAGTAGCTAACTGTGTTGGGGGATGATGAGATTCGCCGTTTAGATATCTATCTGTATGGGTCTTTTTCCTATACACAGTATGACTCAAGGTGTTATTGGGATTACGGATTACTAAGACATCTAAGAATGCTAGAGAGTTATTTGATTCCAACTCCATTGTAAATTGGATTTTAGTGTTTATGGAGTTAAGGTGATCTAGGAAAGCAGTTACTTTATCTGATGGTAATATTGTGAAAGTATCGTCTACGTACCGCTTGTAGAATCGTGGCTTAACAGGTGCAGTATTAAGGGCCGTCTCCTCAAAGTCCTCCATAAATATATCGGCAACAATGGGAGATACTGGTGAGCCCATCGTCACACCATCTACTTGCTTGTAGAACTCCTCTTTCCACAATAGGTAGCCAGATGTAAGGCAGTGTCTTAATAGTTCTGCATATCCTACTGGTATGTTTTTCTCTGCTAGCTTTCTTGTTACAATTGAGATGCAGTCTTCTACTGGTAGGCATGTAAATAACGACTGGACATCAAAACTGACCATTGTTTCATTGTTAGTAAGACATAGATCTTTAATCTCACTAACAAAATGGTAAGAATCCCTAGTGTGAGCTTCTGTTTGCCCTCTTAGTGGTGAAAGAACTTTTGCTACGTGTTGAGCCAGTCTATATGTTGGTGAATCGATCTGGCTCACAATTGGACGTAGCTGTGGGGAGGCCTTTGTTTAGCAGTGGACCTGATGATGATGATGATGACGCAAATAGTGAGTAGAGTTGTCAATTATCTCGTGTTCAACTATCGTAAACGGCTCCGACACAGTCGAAACAAATAGTTAATTGGCGTTTGTGAGTGCGGCGGTCAGTAACTAAAGACTTAAGTGGCGGGTCACTCTCTTTTCCCTCTCACACTAGGTGTGTGATGGTTGCTGCGTTGTGCGTGGGTCCTACGTAGGTACTTGGCGGAGCCTGGTCCGACCATCGTTCGTTCTGACCTTTTGAAATATTTATTCTGTGTAAGCAATACACTCGCAGTGATAAAATATAGGTATTTGTAAGAGCAATAGATACACATGTAATGAAAAAGAAAGCAAAATTCATAGAGAAAAAATTACAAACCCACTGAGTTTATTGTTGCATCTTCTTAGTTGAAGCCGCTTTGTGATCTGTTGATCATCATTATTACCAGTCGGAAGATGTCCACTGCTGAACATCCTCCCCTTCGGAACGCCACAATGAACGACAATTATCTATTTGCATCCACCGGTTACCAGCGACGTGCTCAATGTCGTCTGTCCACGTAGTGGCCGGCGCTGCGTCTTCCGGTCGTGGTCGCCACTCGAAAACCTTCCTTTCCATCGGTTATATGTACATTATATAAGTTCGAGCCCATTAGGTTATTGGTTGATAGTTTTAAAAAAATGACGATTTTTGAACAATTTTTAGTCTATTTAACGAGCGGCAGTACAGTGCAATTGTCCATAGGCTGGTGTGTTGTTTACCTTCTACATAATAAAGCATGACAGGCCATGGCACGCTTAGAGGAGATACCACTGGAGAGAGCATGATGCGCTAACCCCTCTGCCAAATTTTTGTTCATAATTATGTTCAGGTCATTATTTATTTGTGTGCGTATCTTTTTGAATGTGTTGCGAGTTTATTATAGTGTGGGTTCATAGAAATATGAAGATACATAGACATTTGCAAGAGTATGCGTGAAATTGTATCTGTGTTTTTTTTCTTCGCCTCCCGCACCCCGCAAAAGTGCCACGAAAAATTCGTTCGGGGGAGCTCCATTCTAATTACTCTGAGATGGCACGCTGCTTCTATTTCAGGTTCATGTAAAGATCAAGGTATTGAAATTAAAGACGACGAATCAAAAACACTGAACGCTATATTCGATTATCTAGAAACAACATTCAATAGTGCTAATGTTGAGTTAACTCGTCTTAATATTAAAACATGTTTCACAAAATTATAAGATAACACACTTAGAACAATCTGATAATACTTTAACGTCGTTGAATGAATACAAAGGCAAAATCATTGCAGATGAAACATTTAAGGTGGTCCCATAAGCAAAAGTCGTTTCGGGCAAATATATATTCTATCATTACAGTAGTTTCATATTTTCTTTAGTATGCCTAAGCCTCATGTCTTTTACTGGTGTAAATATTCCTGTGTTGAAATCTGTAGTCGGCGAAATTACTAAAACTATTACGCCTTAAACTACCACAGTTCCTCTCCATCCAAAGGTTGCCTGGAAGAGATCGCTACTAGTGATATGGCCGCCAAATGTATTTTTTTGTTCTTTTATGTTTTATGTGGCTGTATAATCAAGAATTATCTATATATCTATTCCTGTGTTCAAGACAACAACTAAAGTCTCCGGTGAACAGCGGCCTAACGTACCATATGATGGAATAGCCTTACTTAAAATCTGTAGATCTGAAGAAATTCGTACAATTAGGCAACCTTGCGTCCTCACCGCAGTTGTATCTAAATTGAATGAAAGGTTGAACATGAAAAATCTAAAGCAGGTAAAATTACCACATAACTAACTCATTTTGTGCACAAATGTGCACAAAATGAGTTATTTACATTTATTTACCTATTGAAGAAATAAAATGAAATGAATTTGAGACCAACCTTTTAAATTTCATTATTTCCAAGACGTTAAAGTAAAAACAGTTGTCAAAATTACATGATATGTACATCGATTTATAAATTAAATGGGGGTAAATAAAGTTCCAACGCAATAGAAACATTATTACCTCTATGTTTAAATAGTTACAATATAACGATAATTAAAGCTAACATTGAATTTAAAGCTTGATATCCACTTACAATACTTTAAACAATTAAAAATAAAGTTAGAAATCATTAACTCTGTTCAATATGAATATTTTCAATTACATTATCTCAGTGTGTAATTAATATAAGATAAAATAGCCAATTTTATCAACTATTACAAAATATATACTTAGGCCCTATAAATAGATGCGAAAGTCAGGCCATTAGTATCTATCTATGTTCAATGTAACTCAAAGGACTGTAAAATTTAAATTGAAATTCCAACTAAATTAAAGCTCAAACTTGTCTCAATTTCGTCGAACAAATACTAAAACTATTTAAATTTTCAAACGCATTTATTAAAGATTCAACAAATCTTTATTTCTATCAAATAAGAGTTTAATAAAAAGAGCCTCAATTCGATTGGTTAAAAATAATAGAAAGATTAAATATAAAAAAATCAATCATAGTTGATAAAATCGATCACATTAAAATTACCTATGTATTTGAAAATGTTTTAGAATAAAAAATCGCTGATGTGGTACATATATATACTTTAATATGAATGACAGTAAAAACTGATAAAAATACTTTATTAACTGTTACTACAGATGATATGAAGTTTGGAAGATGAGCACACGTAAGCAACATTAAATTTCTCATTATTGTAAACGTACAAAATTCTAACCGCTACAGCGAACATGGACGTGAAACTAACTAGCAAAATGGACCTCCGTAATTTAATATTGTCCACCATTGTGCATTTCATTTATAAATTACCATTACGTATTTATATCACAAAGAAAATCGTCAGCTTGTAGCTTCCAAATTAAGTTTTTAAGCTACCGCATCCATAATATAGCAACATTGGTCCTACGTAAAACAATTTCAGATATTCTTACTTTACATTAGAAAATGCTATGTTATAGAAAAACATCAAGTTATACTTAGGTCGTTAATTCAATGTATATGAAAACACTTATTTTTTTCTCCCTAACTAATATTTCTTCAAGATTACTTCTTACAATTTTTCATAACACCAATATTATGATGAACTGACAAATGAGCGCTGTCTCGCCTTTCTATCCGAACCTAACATTTCTCTTATTTTTCTCGCCAATTTTCTATTTTTTTTTACTTTATCACAGACTAACGCTCTAACCCTGGGGGTTATTAATTACATTGCACCTTTATTTTGTTTATATCTTCGCCTAAAAATCCAAAGAACTCGGTTCCACACCCATAGAAGTGTTAATTTATACAACTGTAGTACTCTATTAGGCTTTCGACAAAGAATTACAATTATAACTTTAAACGTTCCATTCACTTTACTAAAGTCCCATGGAATTTAAAACATATTATCATCGATTAAAATATACATTACATACTTTATTACCTCTGTTTTAGAGGAAACACGTCAATATAAATATTGAAATCGGGAGATCCGCAAGGCGCGGTCTTAGGCCCTTGATTATTCCTCTGGCAGGAACTAGGTCAACTTCAAGAAGGAAGATGGGCGGTGGTCGCCTAGCAGTCGTGCGGCCACCGTGAAGGGTGGCCGGCCACGGATCACATGACACAACAGCTCTTCGCTCGCCCTTTCAGCTCGGCTTTAAGATCGCGTTTGCTTTTGCTGCGTCCAACTTGTTTCTGCTAGAACAGAAAGGAAACTATATTATTGTAACAGTTGGATATGCATACTTAGAACGGTGAGTTAATTTGATATATTTTCTATTCTGTATATGTACCTATGTAAAATGTAAAAAGAAAGTCGCCAGTCCACGGAACATATTTAAGAATGCCTAACTGTTGATCTATTTTCATATTTTATAGTTTTAATACCTGCTGCTTCATCTGTTGTTTATTAAGTTTTCCAAGTGCTGCCAGCGCTGCGACCTCGAAGGCATCCTTCACACCTTTACTCGAAGCCCTTGCTGACGTCTCTACGTACGTCATGGCTCCCAGCTGCCTCGCTACCGATAAAGCCTACGGACAATAAAACAACCTTAATAGGTAAATTCAACCTTATAATATATTGAGTCTTCATTTTAGGACCTTATTACCTAACATAAATTATAACTCTGAGATAATTCTTCGCAGATAGCTACTAGTACCAGTTCTACTTTATATTTTTTTCTAGTATACCCTATAAACCAGTAACCTCGGGGTACAGGCACAGGTACAGGGCAGTCAAGAATTATCTGAAGCTCTACATTTTTTGAGCATAACTGTCTTTACATCAAAACATATCTCGTTCGACACCCAACTATTCTAGTAAGAATGACTTAATAAAATCAGTTCAACGCTCGTCATTAAGCTGATTAAACTAGTATCAATAAATTTCATATCATTTATTTTATCTATACCTACTGATCAATACTTCAAAGAATTCCAATAAACCGATGATATAAGGTCCTGTTCATTGACCAATTCCCACAAGCTTTGAGTCAGTTAGTTGAATACTCTCATTCATTGTAAACGGTAACTAGTTGAATGGGTTCTCAAATTAATTGGTACAGTTGCCGGAGTACAGGGTTGTCAGGGTGTTATGAATAGGGAAGGCTAGGGAATTCTGTAAAGAGGACCCAAATTAGGAGCTCCCGATGGAGTGCAAAATGATACTCCTGAATAACTTGAAAGTAAAAATTAATAGCCATTCATTTAAGAAAGTACTTTAAATTAATAAATGGGTTGTTCGAATTGTATATTGTACTAAACAAAACTTACTATTAAGTTTCATGTTTTTGTCCTTCCATATAACCACTAGACCAACGGGCCAGTCATAGTAAGGGTTGATGTATTTCTAGATGGTAAAGGGATACTATTAACAAGAAATAAAGCTGAGTTGGTTAGATGGTAGCGGAATTCTTAAAGAGCGCTGGCATTTTTTACTAGGAACAACGTCATTCCAAAGCATCGTTGGCTGATCCTGTTCTGTCAGGTAGATGAATGCCACTGAGTATATAATAATATTATTACACTACGTTGCTGCAATACTTTGGACACTTTGCTGCCGTTCCTGATGTGCTATATTTCTCTCTTTCTTTTTTTCAATCATCAAATGCACAATACAACTTATTTATCCCTTTAGATTTGTTTTCTTTATTGTTTTCTTCTAGTATGTTTTGTTGACGGCAGTGTCATCTCATCAAAACCGGAGATATTGAGAGAGCTTGAGAGATTTTACGGACAGTTATACACCTCAACACGGGATCCCATTGCCAGAACAGCTCAGGACACCAGAGCCAAACTAACCCGACATTACACTGAAGACATCCCAGACATCAGCCTGTACGAGATTAGAATGGCTCTCAAACAGCTTAAGAACAACAAGGCGCCGGGTGAAGACGGAATCACAACAAAACTTCTGAGAGCGGGTGGAGAACCGGTACTTTTAGTCCTCCAGAAGTTATTTAGTGGCAATGGGCAGGCCACATCGCTCGAAGAACCGATAACCGTTGGGGAAGAAAGGTTCTCGAGTGGCGACCACGAACCGGAAGACGCAGCGTAGGCAGGCCAACCACTAGGTGGACAGACGACATTGTGCGCGTCGCAGGTAACCGGTGGATGCAAATAGCCAATTGTCGTTCATTGTGGCGTTCTAAGGGGGAGGCCTATGTTCAGCAGTGGACGTCTTCCGGCTGATGATGATGATGATGATGATGTTTTGTTCATTTTTGTTTTCTTACATGGTATAATAATGGTGTTGAGTTTATTGTATTATTGTGGAAATCAATGTTTTCTTTCTTTCTAAATTCACTTTTTCATGGAAAGTCAGTCTCTGACATCCCTGTGAAAACCTGAATTGGCCGAGTTCTCAATTGACGCCCCGGCACTAGTTACATAATACAAGCAAAGTTTCGCGGCCCGTTGGGATGTTTCCAATTTAGATTTAGTGTTTTGATGAATGCCCCTAAATCCGCTTTGCGAACATTCTCATTTGGTTTCGGTACTATTAATTGAAATGCGTGTAATTCAGTGATAAATTTAATTAATTCGTAATTGAAAATTGTTTTACTATTATATAGCGGGCGTACATCGAATTTATTACGACTCTTTGATGCAACCATCAAATCTAGTATAATTTGTATTATACTAGTAATATTATTTCGTACTTTTTAAATGTTTTTTGTTTTTAATTTTTATCGTAATTTTCAATTCTACATTATACAAGGTACATCTGCAGTATGTACGTGAGCTGTTTAATATCAGTGACCGTCAACAGTATACTTATCCAATTTGGATGAAATTATTAAAATTAAAACTTATCCATTATAGTACTTACAAACTTATTATAGTAAAAAATATAAGTAAAATAATTTATCTTAATGATACGTGGAGTAATTATGGAATATTTATCATCACCAGCCGAAGCACGTCCACTGCTGAACAAAAAGCCTCCCTTTAGAAGGCAGGGGTGGCCATAATCCCCACGCTTGGCAGGTGTCTTGGGGATCGCAGTATAGATGGTAGGTAATCTAATAGAAAGACGCTGCTGCCCGTCTTCTTGTTTTCGCTTAATCGCCTCTTACGATATCTAACGGGAGAAGATTGGAGATTGCTATTCTTACCTGGGTAAGACGGAACGGAGTAATTAGATAGATAGATAGATAGATAATTCTTTATTGTTCCACCATTATTAAAAAACACAAAAATACAAGAAAAAAAAAACAGTAAAATAGAATGAAACAATGGGCGGCCTTATCACTAAAAGTGATCTCTACCAGGCAACCTTTGGATGGAGAGGAACTATGAACTGCAAGGCGGGGTTGTTTATACAAACCAATTATAAAAGAGAAAAAAAAAATACATAACTATAAACAATAAAATACATAACAGCAAAATAATATATATATAAATATTAGTATAATACATAAATATTATATTTGATAGAAACAAATATAAATAACCAACAATAATAAATAAATACTTAAATGCAGCCGGCTAATATCAATATAAAATTCATAGGGACAAATAAAATGCTTTCAAACGATCTTTAAAGATAGGCAGAGATGGTGCATGTCTAACAGTGACCGGTAAGGCATTCCACAGACGAACAGCTTCTACTGTGAATGACTTATCGTAAAACGAACTATTATGAGAAGGGAACATAAGAGTGAGATTTTCTGATGACCTCAAACAGTGGGAATCATTGCCGAGAAAAACAAAACGTTCCTTTAGGTAACGCGGAGAAAAAGGATTAAATAGTATATTATAAAGAAGAGACAGGATGTGCGTATTCCGACGAAGACGAATAGGAAGCCACTTGAGCTTAGAACGAAATTGAGAAACATGATCATATTTGCGCAAACCAAATATAAATCGTATACAAAAATTAATAATTCTAACTAAGGACCGGATTTATATGTATTTAAAATTCTAAAATATGTACATATAATATGGACTAAAAATAACCATACGTTACAGGTATATGGCAGTTCTTTTCAGTATTTGTGTTGTTGCAGTACACGGA
Source organism: Furcula furcula (assembly GCA_911728495.1). Taxonomy (NCBI): domain Eukaryota; kingdom Metazoa; phylum Arthropoda; class Insecta; order Lepidoptera; family Notodontidae; genus Furcula; species Furcula furcula. Next base: position 20,319,670 of record OU452259.1, on the reverse strand, counting down.
TCTCATGTTTTTGTAACCCCTAATGCAAAACAGGCATGTTTAAGTTTGTACGCTTATGTACAGACAGAGAGTGTCTGTCTGTGGCATCGTAGCGAGAAAATTCAAGGTGAACGACCTTGTTTGGTCAAAATAAGGCTTGGTACTGGCTGTACTTGGTAGTGGGAAACCGCTTGCTTTGCAAAGCGGAGGTCGCGGTTCGAATCTGACGGACCACTATTCACGACAGTGATTTTTAAGGGTGTATTATTATAAGGTAAATACGAGGAAAGTACAATAAATTCAGGGCCGAAAGTTTACTGTGACTACGATGTGACATGTTTACAGAATAATAAATATTTTGCTCATTCGCAAATTGTAACGCTTATCGTAAGTACTTTGTTTCGTATAAGTACATCTACTTGCTACCCTTTTTACAGAAATATATTCATTTTTGTAAAAATATGGACTTATCTTGGAAATAGGCCAAAATATGGAAAAATATGGAAAATGAAAATTGCATTTTCTCATTCCAAATGTCATGATTCGTGAAGAAAACAACATACTGAGCAAAAACCATTGAAATTAAAAATATGTATTTAGATATAAATCCGGTCCCTTATTATAACAATATGGTATTAGTACGTTGCCAGTTTCAAATAATATAAATGTTTACTACCAGTTACCATAAATATTTAACATTAAATTTTACAATGCAGCTTAAAATATTTAATTCTTACCTCTTCGCTTGTGACTGGATGTGTCTTCAACTTGGAGAGCATGGTGAGGGTCTCCTTATCATGCCTGAGGTCTGCTTTGCAACCGCAAAGAAGCACTGGAGCCGCACCCCCATGGGTGCGGACTTCTCTGAACCACTGAAAGACCAAAAGTAAAGACTAAATTATTCCAGTAAATTACTGCTAAAGATACCAACTTAATGCGTACATAAGTATTTTGAGGTTGTCTGTTACACTCAATGGTTGTTGCGAGGTTATGTGTTACACTCAATAACTGCCGCACCTTCAAACTCAATTTAAGTTAATTGCCATTAATCTATTTCTTGAAATTGGAATTAATGCCAATTATTAATAGGTACGTCTATATCTCGTACCATAGATACATAGATTTATTCATGGTCGTACTCAACAATGAAAAATAACCATAAACGGCTCCGAGATTCGAAATAACTAGATTATAAAAAAACGGCACAAATAGAATTAACGTTAATTGGTGTTTGAGAGTTCGGAAGTGAGCGTTGTGTGTTACAATTAATGAGAGTTGTGAAGTTGAGTGTTACTCTAATAGAAGGTTGTGAGGTTGTGTAAGGTTTACCTTGGCGGATGCGTTGTGTAGGGTTTCAGGTTCAGCTATATTAAAGCAGAGCATAAACACCTTTGCGTCTTGATATGCTAGCGGTCTCACTGTGTCGTATGCTGTTGTACCTGAAATAGACAAAAAAAATATTAGCTTTAAAAGGAGAATTTAATTATTTAGGAAAATACCAAGGTTGCGAAACGGATCCAAATATCGTTTAATCTACATATCACCTGAAATTTAATGTTTATGCGATTGTGGTTATTGAAAAAAAAATACAAAAACAAAATGGCAACTGACAATCGATGATTCGGGTTCCTATCAGCCGTTGCAGATATTAATGATAATAAAATATGTTTGTTTCGCAAAAAGAGATTGCCGAAACCCGGGATTGAACCGGGGACCTTTAGATCTTCAGTCTAACGCTCTCCCAACTGAGCTATTTCGGCTACAAGATAATGATTCAAATTCAGCTATAGATATTTCAGTTTCATATTAGTTCAAGTGTACATATTTGTAAATAAACTGTAAATATTTTGTTTCAATAAATAATTAACTTTTATACTTTTCAGTATTAGTTCAATAATTAAAATATTACGTCATGTTATATGATGCATATGTATTAACTTAATATAATTATTATGTATATCACTGTATTACTTTTGTATTAAGGTATAAACTTCTACAAAATAACGATCGTATGGTACATATACTATCAAAAAATCAATTAAACGCAGGGCCAACCTTCACCTCAATTTTGTGACGTGAGGTTCAAAATCTGCCACAGCTTAACGTGAAATCAGCCTAATTTGTTATAGGAGCCTAAGGTAGTAACTACAACTCCACTCGGTCGTCGGTTTTGAAATGGGATAGTGGTAGCAACATTTTGTATTCTTTTTGGAACGACAGTATTCCTCTGTCAGGATATCACAGTCAGAAAAGAGAGGCAAGCGGGTTATAGAGCTGCAGCTTAAGTGCAAGCCAAAGGGCAAGGGAGTGATGAACTCAAGGGCACCTGAGACTTGAGTGTCATTCAAACACATTTTACCATAGAGTTTCTAAAGCAAAAACCTTGGCATAAACTGTGTATAAGTATGGAAAAATTGCCAAAGATCCAAAGAGATTAAATTTATGGACCATAGAGATATGGTCCATAAATTTAATCTCTTTGATATCAGGCTTATCAATATCTAATTAGATAGCCCTGTACTGTTATTGATAAGATAAGATTCGTTATGAGATAAGGAAACGTTGTGGTCTGAAAGAAGATATAGTGACAAAAATTGAGAAAGGTATGCTGAGATGGTTTGGCCATGTCAAGAAAATGAATGAGGAACGATTGACGAAAAAAGTGTATAAGGCGAGTGTGAACGAAAGTGTTGGAAGGGGTAGACCTAGGCGGACGTTTCAAAACCAAATCAGGGACGTCTTGAAAAAAGGCCAGATCAAGAGTACCCTAAACCGAATAGCATGTATGAAGGGAATAATGAAAGTGGACGAAGCGAAACAGGTATGAAAGGATGGTAGCAAGTGGAAAGAAGTGGTCTCTGCCTACCCCTACGGGAAAGAGGCGTGATTATAAGTATGTATGTACTGTTATGGCCCATTTACACGAAGCAAGTTTCTTGCCTGTTGCATACAATAATATTGAGGCAATAATTGCCTTGCATCGTCTGAACAACATATCAAATTCTTGCTCTACTGGGCAAGATTTGCATTCAATAATTACATTAAATTTTTTAACTAGTATCCGCGTGTAAACAGTTACTTACAATTCTTGAAGGTCAAATATTGCGCTTCATTTATTGCATTCAATTATTGCTCTTGTATGTACAACAAAATGGCATCATGTAAATGAGTCTTTAGGTATAGAAAATTCTGCTGCAGGTAAGGGGTTATCGCACCCTTAACGGTAAAGAAATATCGTAGCTACCCTGTAAGAACGGCATTTACAACATGCCAAGGGTTACCAGACAGGAATTTTCCTGACACATCAGGCTAATGCCTGGTTGTTCCGCATTCATCCTATGATGTCTCATCCCCTTTCTTTACTCATCCCGGACTAGTACTCTTTTTTTTTTTTTGGGATGCGGGGGAAATCTTCCAAAGATCCCCGGGAGCTGTGGGGCTCGACCGGGGTATGTGGGATTCTTACCCACTGAAACCCCCGCGGCTGTCGCATCGGCACATGAGAGGGGGGACCCCAGGGCTCTCCGGTGGGATCTGCACCAGGGGCCCCTCAGTGCCTTGCCTTTGAGCCCGCCGCCGGGGGGAGCATTGTAGCTCCCCGGGAACCTGACACGGTACTCACAGGGACGGGGGTCGCAACCCCGCCGCCGTCCTCCTCGGAGTCGCCGCCGTACTCAATGGACGTTCAAAGGGCCCACACCCCGAACGTCCAGCGACTCCGAAGGCAGCACATGTTGAACGTATACCAACAATATATCAAGAAGGAAGAAGGCAACAATATATCAAGAAGCTGAGGCATGCAAGAGAACGGGACCATCATTATCATAAATTAGGTGGGATGAGTAAGTAACAAAAATAGGTTGAGTTAGGAAAAAATAATACTTGGGATGTGACGTCATAGGTTGAAATCGGAATAACCCCAGGCATTTTGACGTCATGAAAACAGGAAAAAACGTTAGTATTTAGTGAAATTGAATGAAAGAACGCACGAATATTGCATAGGCAAGGTTTGTTATGGGACCAGTGCAAATGTGACTCGGCACACGCGAGATTTTAAAATTAAATGCGAATCGTATATTTTAAAAATATTTGCAAATTTAGGGGTTTTGCTAGGGTTCCTTGTTCGGGCGTGACGGGCACTGTAGATGGTGAAATTACCGGACACAAATACTTAATATCTAATGTCTTAAGGGTCAGCAACGCGCTAGTGATTCTGCTGGTGTTGCTAGCATCTGCGACTGCTTACCATCAGGCGGGCCGCACGCTTGCTTGTCAACTTGGTAGTATAAAAAAGTAAAAACTATTTTTCAAAAAATAAAAACCGACTTCAAAGTAAATTATCTAAAAAGCATAAAATAACGAAAATATATAGAAGTCGGTGCTAGCCACGAATGTATATTTTACTTCACATCATGTTAACTACCACTAGCACCAGCTGACACCGACTTCAATATATTTTCGTTATTTTATGCTTTTTAGATAATTTACTTTGAAGTCGGTTTTTATTTTTTGAAAAATAGTTTATTTAACACTTTTTAGTGACTTATTTTAGCAAAATAGGTATCAGCACTATCACGCAACTCGAACGTCTACGTTACAGTAACTTACCGAAAACATAAAAAGTTTATATCTCTTAAACTACTGGACCGATTTTGATGAAACTTGTACTCTACCCTAAGTTGAAAAATACTCAAACTATTGCAAAAAAGAATTTTCGAAATCGGACCTGTAGTTTCTGAGAAATCCGCTGACAAACCTACATACATACATACTTACATACATACATCCATAAAATTTGGTAAATTTGTTTAGAAGCCCACATAGACTAACATATATTAATATTACGCATTTTTATTAATATTACATACATACGCGTCGAATAGAGAACCTTCTTTTTGAAGCCGGTTAAAAATTCAGAGCCATTTTTATTGCCGCCAGCAAAAAAAGAAACTGCTTACATCATTGGCAGCTTAATGACTCTACCTACATATAGTACCTACTGCCAATTAAGCAAGAAGTTAGTTAAGTTTAATTAGTTCAATGTCTAGTAGATAATTAGTAGGGATAATATAAGTTCAGCTATCGTATGCCACATTGTTCTCGTATCATATTACAGTACATATTGGCCAGTGGAAACCGCTGACCCGTTTTGTTTACACCGGCCAGAGCATATTGCACACTTGGGGACAGTAAAAATGGTCCAATAAAGTTTACATGTGAATATACGTAAATTCAGCGACTGATTAGCAAATATTGCTTCAATGATGTGTTATATCCGTGGGGTCCGGGTAAGAATAGCACCCTCCCATCTCCTCCCGTTGGCTGTCTGTAAGAGGCGACTAAGGGAAAACAAGAAGACGGGCAGCAGCAGCGTCTTACTATTGGAGTACCTATACTGCGTTGCCTGCCAAGCGCGGGAATTATGACTCCCTTATAAGGGAGAGGCCTTTGTTCAGCAATGGACGTGTTTCGGCTGCTAATGATGATGAATGAGTTTATGTTGTACATGTGCTAAGGGGTGGGGGGGGGGGGGGGGTGCATATCTTGAGGTGAGCCAATAAAAAGCTGTGATTCGACTTCTATTTCATGATTTATTTATCCTTCTTATAATATCAAAAACAATAATTCTAAGCACACGTCTTTCTTCCGTCAGTCTTAATTTTCTCTATCTCTCCCTTTCGCTCCCACATCTATCCGTCCCTTTCAATCGATTACGTTTCGTTTCACCCATCTACTCTTGCGTTCCGTTTCATACATCCTACATGTATGGTGTTCATAATTGCAGGATTCGCTTTTTAATTTTTATAGAGAATAATTTATTCTGTGTCTATTGGTCACGGGCAATTTCGACGTAATGAGGACGGAAATAAATGCAATTTCAATTTAATTTGAATTCCACTGCTTTTTGCACACATAACAACTAATAATGATTGAATACAAGTGGATAAAACAGCGCCACTCGGTTTGAATTTGTTTGGATTAACATTGACATTGCTTTCCAGAGTAGGCTAGCTTGACGACAGCAGTTGAAAAACCTTCATCCAGTGGGCGGCAAGAGATGGATAACGAATAAAATAGCAGAACCAATTGAAATCAAACTACTTTTACGGATTTTATCGCGGTGCTGCAAAGCATTCGAAACGTCGGGATATTAAAATCTAAAATAAACCGCGATAAAATCCGTAAAAGTAGTTTGATTTCAATGAATAATATTCGCTCAAGTAAAAGACAACATTAACAGAACCAATATGTATAATAACGACCAAAATTTTAATTTTTCAACTACATATCTATAATTATATTCATTACCGCTATTCTTAAATATCTGTGTTAATAAAACGGGTCAATTATAATAACAAGATAATTTATTTACGTGCAGTTTTCTCGGCCGCCACTGCCTGACGTTTCCGTGTTACGAGCTGTGTTTCATTTCGCGTGACTGGATTCGCACATCAACGGTCTATATATCATGCCCATGGCCCAGGGGGCCACTACTACCAATTATGAAGCAGTATTATTTTATTATTATACTGCTTTAGTAAAGTCATCCTTACTATGGCACGAGGTAGAGATGTCAATATACGTAGTTAATAGCTCTGCCATTCTATCGAGGATAGTAAGAGTTTAATGATACTAATACTGCTATTAGAGTGCGTTCTGATGTACACTCCAAACCAAATAAGCTTGAAGGCGATTACAACTTTATTATTCAGTCATAAAACAACCCTGCTGTATATTTGACCGTTAACTCGGCAGCAAAAAAAGGTTGGTAATACAAAGTTGTTTTTGCTGACGCGCCTAGTTGACAATGTATGCGTTATGTAGTGATTGAGCCGCAAACGAAATTGTAATCGCCTCCAAGCTTATTTGGGATGGAATGGAGTATACATCCGTACGCCCCGGATATAGGGGGGTGGCGGGGGGTCAAAAGGGGCACTCGCCCCGGGCGGCAGTCTTAGGCGCCAGAAACGTATTTTATGATTAAAACTTAAAAAAAATGCTCCACATAGCGTAAGTTATAGATAATAAAGAGTACCTACATTTATTAAAGGGTTCTTAATGTCCACTTCACAAAAAATGCCAACCACTATACTACTTATATTTGTGTGTGTTTTTTTAAGTAATTTATAGAGAGAGGGGCGCCACTATCAAGTTTCTGCGCCGGTTTGAAAAATTGTAGATCCAGTGATGCATGCGGTAATTCCTTACAGTGCCCTTCGGTTCTTCGGTACACAGCAATGTTTGTATATAGATACTTATTTGCTGCTTGGCGGCGCAATATCAGTCACTGTGGTGGGAGCTAGACAGTTCTTTGCATCTACCCTCAATATAAAACTTAACTGTGCTATGAGAATATATTCTATTGAGAAAGGAGAAAGAGAAAACAGTATTTCGAGCCCGAGCTTGAAAGACCTACTGCCGGTGCCAATATCCTATCGATCCCTAACTATAAGTTAAAATCATCTATCAAGTCATCGATATCCCGCGATAAACCTCCGAAATGGAGCGATAACTTACCCTGACAGACAGTCATTACTCGTCATTGTCGTACTTGTCTAGTAAAGGTAGATTTCTTATCTGTCTTTGTTTATTGAAACGTAAATATGTCATGTCATTATAGCTATCGATGGTAACTATTTTTAACCGACTTCAAAAAAGGAGGAGGTTCTCAATTCGTCTGTATGTGAGTATATGTTTTTTTTTATGTATGTTCGCGCATAACTCTGGCAATTATGAACCGATTTGAAAAAATCTTTCTTCCATCCATTCTTTAATCCGTTAATTGGGTCCCATAAAAAAAATATTGCATACGAATAAGTAGTTCCTGAAAAAACAAGAATGGTGACTGCGCAGGAGAACTGCAGGAATGCCTATATAGATGACTTATGTCGCTTTTTACGGACAAAAATGGTCATAACTCTGGCAAATTATTTACCAATTTCAATGATTATTGTTTTATTCGAAAGATTGAACCACTGTAATGAATCTGTATGAATTTTATCTCAACCGGCTAAGAACTTCCTGGAGGACCATGAACGATGTGGGGGAATTTATCTGGTAAAAACCATAAAACGGATGTTCTCCATTACATTACTCTGACAAATATAAACCGATTTCGATGATTCTTTTTTTATTCGAGAGAGTAAACTACTATGATGATTCCATGCAAATTTCATTACGACCGGATATTTTTTTCTGAAGAAACATGAATTATGTAAAACTATGTAGACGATAATGTGATCATAACCTACCTAGATCATTTTACCGTCTTCGATCGTTCAATCATTATTTATGAAAATATCACTAAAAAGTATACAATAAACTCTTTAAAAAAAAATTGAACCGACTTCAATATCACTGAAAAGTATAAAATAATTTAAATATTATTGAAGTTGGTGCCAAATATACACAGCAGGTACGCTAAAACCAAGTTCTATAATATTTAAATTATTTTATACTTTTCAGTGATATTGAAGTCGGTTCAATTTTTTTTTTAAATATTTTATAACTTATAGTAAGGGATCGATAGGATATTGGGAGCGGCAGTAATTTATAATTAATATGTCAAGTGATGAGCAGCTATGCAATACAGGGCAGATTAAGCAGGCCTCGTCGCTTAGGTCATCATCATTCATCATCATCAACAGCCGATAGACGTCCACTGCTGAACAAAGGCCTCCCCCTTAGAAGGGAGGGGTTGCCATCATCCCCACGCTTGGCAGGCGGCTTGGGGGTCGCAGTATAGGTGGATTATATCCAAAAGAAAGACGCTGCTGCCCGTCTTCCTGTTCTCGCTTAGTCGCCTCTTACGACACCCAACGAGAGGAGATGGGGGGATGCCATTCTAACCCCACGGGTACCATCAGACAATCTCACACGTTTTTTGCAAGTACCTGAAACAGTTATTTAACTGCACTTTCGTGTTTAAAAATACCGTTAAATTATTAATGGACTATTAACCATGGAGTCGGAGGTACACAGTGCTGTTGTAATTCTTAGTGTGCACGCGCAATTGCGTTTAGAACGAACCGTAACAGATGCACGGTGGATTACTCGCACGAACGTGCTATTACCGAACGAATTTCATGTTTCTCTATTTTGGGAATATTTAAATTGTATTTCATAAGAACCAAGTGTAGTGTGATAGCCCAGTGGCTAAGATATCTGCTTGTCACACCGCTAGCCTTGGCAGTACAAATTGTAATGTGATTTCCTCTTTGCGTTGTTTTTCTTTGTAGTATGGTTAGTGGTCAACCTGCTGTCAGAGTTGGTCAATAATTATTGTCAATACTCTACCCGTGCGACTAATGCCGGGTTCCTATATTCAACGATCCGTCGGTAGTCACGGTAATCAAGTGACTACTAACGAGGCGTCACTCTGTGCTCCACAAAATTTTACTTCAACCACGTATATAGGAACAGTTTTAGCTAACGTCCGGTAGAAAATGTTACTGTTCGTTACTAAAACGGCTCGTTTCATAGATATAGGAACCGGGCATTAACTGTGCACCTGGCGCTGTGACGTCACATGCCAGCGAGGTACACATTGACATTATTATTGACTGTGTGTGGATAGCCCTAAGCTACACATAGTGTGTGGCTGCAACGCTCTAGCAGGACGTAGATTGAGTCATCTGGGAGTATCCTATACTACACCAGATGATTATGTACAGCTCCAAGCTGGCGTAATCGTAGGGTACCTCAATAAATCAAAGACAGAGTAAGAGCTAGGGCAAGCACAATGGATCCAGCTGGGTTGAAGTGCATTCCAGTGGTTACCGGACCCAATCTAATACTAATGTCCTCCTGGCCGAAACGACCAGAGCGGCCAATCTTTCACAAGATCAGCCATGTACGCAGGAGATATTATAGTGCACAAGCGCTTGCGTAGACACAAGTGCACTCTCTCTTCCTTTATATAATACCTCTCATAATCCGATGGGACGGAAGACCGACACGACCGGGGAGAGGATGGGCGCAGGACCGACTTTTTACATGCCCATCCGACGCATGGATCATCTTACTTTACAGACAATCAGGTGATCGGCCTGCATTGTCCTAGCCAGTAAGGAACAACTACTCAAATTTGCTGCTCCCCGCAGGATTCGAACCCGCGACCTCCGGTTTACAAAGCAAGCGGTTTCCCACTGCGCCACGGAGGCTACAACCCAACGGAGGACCCAATCTATAGATAGAATGGCCAGAAGCTCCTGACTTGGCTTAACAACTGCCGTCTAGATGACATCAACTGAGACCGACTTATCACGTGCCTTCTGAAGCACGCAGTGCGGAGTATTAATATGTACTTATCACATGATTAACCATTCAATAAGGTAAAGGAACCCATGGGGTGTAGGTGGAAGAATAACGCCTTCCCATCTCCTCCCGTTGGGTGCGCGTAAGAGGCGACTAAGGGAAAACAAGAAGACGGGCAGCAGCGCCTTGCTATTGGATTACCTACCACCTATACTGCAATCCCAAGATCCGTCAAGCGTGGGGATTATGGCAAGCCCTCCCTTCTAAGGGGGAGGCCTTTGTTCAGCATTGGATGTCAAAGGAAAACATTGTGACCCCAGAAGTTATTGTAATTTAAAATGAGTTGCCTATTGGGGAAGTGACTTCGTCCATTGTTTTTTATTAACGTAATAAACCGCTCAGAAATTCAATTTCGCCCCCAATTGCACCCCAACGCATCCACAAGCCAATATTGGCGCCGCTAAATATGCGTTTTATCGTCAACGTTATGTATTCCTGAGTGAAAATGCCTGTCGTCGCATATAAACGCACCGTGTCGGTTGAGTTCTGTAACCGCGGGGTATGAAAGGATATGGGCTGTTATATGTTATAGCAAAAGGATTATTAATTATGAAAAAAATTCTAATAATGTCCTCCTAGCCGATACGAGACAGCGGCTTTGCTCATCCCCATGGTGCATAGTGCGCAACCTCCCGCCGTCGCCGTCCTGCTCGGAGTCAGCGCCGTACTTGATAGACGTCTAGTTTATCACCTTAGTTTTCTCCATACATTTCACAAAAGCGCCCCTAGCTGTAGCTAATATGCGTAAAAAACAGTTTAATCGGGCTCGTAAACTATCTGAACTCTTATTAGACACCATAACGCCATTAGAAAGTGACGTTATTTGACTAATGACTAAGCTACCATGTATTTTTTTTTTGTATAAATATTTCTAAAATTCAACATGAATTCGATATAACACGATAGAAGTCGAACGTAACATATTACCTAAATGTAGACAAAGCTACAAACGTCGGGATGAGGGATACGAATGAGAAACGACAAACGAATGTTTGACTATAAATCTGGATTCGAGCGTTTTGTTTAACTTTTCCGAATAAATATACTTAAAGTAATCCGATTGAAGGTGATGCTGGGTAGGTACTTTTCAATAAAGATTATAAATGAAAAGCAATATTTTACGTCAGTACCTATACTTTTCGTGCTTAATTTTTTTCGAGGGAAGCGATTGGTTTTTCAGCAAGATTATACATCAACATCATCATCATCAGCCAGAAGACGTCCACTGCTGAGCTATTTGCATCCATCGGTTGCCTGCGGCGCGCACAAATTCGTCTGTCCACCTAGTGGGAGGCCTGCCTACGCTGCGTCTTCCGGTTCGTGGTCGCCACTCGAGAACCATTCTTCCCCAATGATTATCGGTTCTTCGAGCGATGTGGCCTGCCCATTGCCACTTCAACTTGCAGATTCTGAGAGCTATGTCGGTGACCTTAGTTCTTCGGCAAATCTCCACATTATGGAGTCTGCCGCGTAAACGAGCATAGTTCTCTCCATGGCTCGTTGTGTGGCTCTGAACTTCTCTAAAGATTATACATTGAAGAAATATTTTACATATACTATTCATGTTTTTTTTCGAATGGACGGATTGGATTTTCAGCTTCCGGTTATCCATTTTCTATGGTTGATCATCCTGGGTGTAAAACTAATATAAGGTAGTATTAGTCCTTAGTTAATAATAATAATATTATATTCCAGGACAATCAATACACAGTCAACCGATCCCAAACTAGTCAGAGCCTAACTATACTTTTTTGTGAATACATACTTAGACAGAAAACCCAGACACAAGTATACTAGCCCTTATGTACCACTGCTGGGCACGGGCCTTCCCTCAAGATAAGTAAGCTTAGGCCGTAGTCCACCACGCTGGCCAAGTATGGGTTGGCGTTTTGAGTTTGTCGCGAACAGACAGACGCGGCGGAGGCCTTTGTTTTATAATAATGTAGTAGTTCAAGCTGATACCTGATGTGTCCCAAACAGAGAAGTTCACCCTGAAGTCCGCCACGCTGCATGTGCACCCATATTTCTCAAAGCCGGTCGGTGTGTAAGCCTGGAACAAAATAAAAATCAAGATTAGATTTCTCATATACCTACCCCTAAATGTACCACTGCACGAAAAAAAGCGTCATCGAATGGGGTAACATGGGTTCGCCGGGCGGAATATCCTTAAAGATATTATTGATTGACCAATATTTTCATTGCCAGGGTGTCCGGGTAAGAATAGCACCCTCCCATCTCCTCCCGTCGGGTGTCCGTAAGAGGCGACTAAGGGAAAACAAGATGACGGGCAGCAGCGTCTTTCTATTGGATTACCTACCACCTATACTGCGATCCCCAAGACACCTGCCAAGCGTGTAGATTATGGCAACACCTCGCTTCTAGGAAGGCTTTTTCAACATTGGAGGTCTTTCGGCTGCTAAAGATAATGATGAATCTTTTCGTTACCACATAAATAAACGCTAATAGTATCTACTAGCTGACCCACGCAGCTCCGCCCGCGCTATGTTTACGTTAACTAAACTTTCCATAATATACATTCGCATAGAATACAAAACCTCCTTTTTTAAAGTCGGTTAAAAACTTGGATCCACTTTGTACTTGCCCTCCGAAGCACGGAGACAATTTTTTAGTTCAAATGGCGTTAAACGGTCACCCCTTTTTTTATGACCTTACCTAACGTTGCTTAACCTGATGGATTTCCAAACATTGTTAACAACTGTCTATGAGTGTTCCCTTACAAATATTTATTATAATTATAATGAAAAATTGTTAAAATCGGAGCAAGCGTATAACCAAGTACACATTTTGACTTTAGTCCCCTCTCCCAAGGGAACCGTGCCGAATGTCGGGATAAAAAGTATCCTATGTCCTACCTCGGAGTATTAACTCAAATCATGCCAAGTTTCGTTTCAATCCATCCAGTAGTTTCGGCGTGATGCTCAGCCGAGATACAGACAGACAGACAGACAGACAGACAAAAATAAAAAAAAATACATTTTTGGCTTTAGAATCGGTTATAGAATGCACTTTACATAATTTTCAAAATATCTTCAATGTACCGAATTGGACCGGTTACAGTTTTATTATAAGTATAGATTCACACGACAAGAAGACTCTTAAGTAACATACAAACAAAAACCTCTAAATACTATAAAGGGGTCAATATTTTGTTTGTTTGTGTGTATAAATAATAATAATGTACTCCTGGCCTAAACGACAATAATAATGGCCTCCTGGTCTAAATGACCACAGCGGACAATCTTTTACAAGATCAGCCATCTACGCGGGATATATTATAGTGGACAAGTGCTTGCGTAGACACAAGTGCACTCTCTCTTTCTTTTACCTCTCACAATCCGATGGGACGGAAGACCGACACGATCGGGGAGAGGTCAAGCGCAAACCCGACTTTTTACATGCCCATCCGATGCATGGATCATCTTTACAGACAATCAAGTGATTGGCCTGCATTGCCAGTAAGGAACAGCTACACAAAGTTAGGATTCAAACCCGCGACCTCCGATTTGCAAAGCAAGCTGTTTCCCACTGCGCCGCGGAGGCTGTGTTTATATACATTATGTGTATGTGTATACATAATTGTGTATGTGTAAACATATCCGCAAATCGATTCAATTTCATTTATGTTTATCGACCAAATTGCTGAAGATACTGAACTGTAATAACTTCAAAGACCACAATTTAGCTGATATTGCATATAAAATGGCGTTATGGGTGCTTCCAACTCACGTTCTAGGGAGAATTTATTCTTGGAACCTGCCGCTAGGGTGAATACACAAAGCATTACACAAGTACACACATCAAAAGTGTCTAGGGATCAACATATATTTTTGCAATAACTTTTCTCCTGATTGATATTAATTAAAATTTTCTTTAAGGATTCATCAAATAAAGTGTTTTCGTTTGTCACAGTAACGATAAACCAAGTCACCTTTGCATTAATAAAGAAATTTGCCATTTTCCTAATAAAGGGATTTTTGACATTTGAACCACTAACACAAAAGTTCGAAAAAAAGACTGAAATAACAGTTTTCTTTAAAATTTTATTGGGTAACTTAAACAATTAATAATCCGTGTTTCTACCGCGAACACTAACAACACAAGAACATCGGTTTGGCATACTCAAAATGAGTTCATCCAAATCACGCTGTGGAATGGCCGCCCATGTTCGTTGCAACAACAAAAAAAGGTCTTCTTGCGACTGGATACCCTCCATATTCGGCAGAGCTCTTCTCTGTAGCATATCCCATGCATGCTCAATCGGGTTCAAGTCTGGCGACTGAGCAGGCCAGGGCAGGACATTGATGTTAGCTGCGGCGAGAGTCTGTCTTACAACTCTTGCGGTGTGCGGTCGTGCATTATCATGCATTAACTGAAATAAGGGACCGATTTGCACTTGTAGAGGAACGATGACGTCTGATACAATCGTCTCAGCATAAATTTGAGCGTTGAGGTTGCCTCTGATCCAAATCAACTCAGTTCTTCCGCCGATCCAAATACCCGCCCATACCATGATGGTTCCACCACTATAAGGATGGACTTCCTGGCAGGATTTTAATCGCTTTTGGCGTCCAGGGGTTCTCCAGTGTCGTATACGTCTTGTATCCGGTCTCATACCAAAACGAGACTCATCAGAAAAGCACACGAAACGCCATTGTTCTTCTGCCCATTTTTTTGCCCAAAAATGCTTGATCCCTAGACACTTTTGATGTGTGTATATGCAGGTTTTGGTTAGAGGAGCATTTTCACGATCCTGATTCGAGGCTTGAGGTTAGGATGAGGGAGGGTGTCCGGGTCTTTGAGCGTCCATTGAGTACGGCAGCGACTCCGAGGAGGACGGCGGCGGGGTTGCGACCCCCGTCCCCGTGAGCTCCGTGACTGGTTCCCGGGGGGCTACAATGCGCCCCCCGGCGGCGGGCTCAAAGGCAAGGCACCCCTGGTGCAGATCCCACCGGAGAGCCCTGGGGTCCGCCCTCTCATGTGCCTTTAGCCTTTGTTCAGCAGTGGTCTTACGGATGCTAATGATGATTGTCTCGCCAAGATATTTGTGTACCTCTATGACAAACGGAGAGCCTTTCACAATTCAACAAGAAGATTTACTAGGAAAGTGATAGGTGTCTTGTGCAAAGGAACAGTTCAGCTATGGGGAAAATAGCAGGTAAAAGAAAAGTTGGAAGACGAAAGATGTCCTGGCTACGTAACGTCGGAAAGTGGACCGGAACCAAATCCGTAGAACAGTCATTCTACCTAGCTATGGATAAAGTGCGGAATCTAACCGCCAACCTACATTAATGGAGAGGCACTGAATGAAGAAGAAGAAGTATGTGAGGGCACCATAGCTGGTGAAGTTGCCGGGATTAGGAGACTTAATAACTAGACTTCAAATATCTTGGGTGACAAGCGGCAGAGCAATGCAGCTGTTTATATGTGGAGGTGACGCTTACCATCAAGTGAACGTTTTCATCGTTTTTTTACCAATTTTACACAATGTGTTAAAGTAACATAGAAGCAGCGTGCAGTTCAAAATTATACTAACTAAATAAGTTTTGAAATGCATAACGATTAGTTCGTGTAGGTTGTAGAAACATACTTTTTCTGCGCCATTCTGTTGGAATTGAGAACAATATGTGATAAACTACTGGCGATTTTCTAATTTATATCGAATTACAGAAACACCAATAATTACTCCATCTACCTATAGTGCCTTTTTTCCCCACTGTGCTGTGGTACCATCTGCCTCTCTCTACACGATGACAGCAAAAACTGCAAAACCTACCTACCAAACCGTTTTTGATGTTGCATTGTATTCTCAATAGGCTAGATGACTAAAAATCTTTTTTTAGTCCGTCATTTAGATTATCAAAAAATATCGGAGACGTATTTTTTCTTTTGTACATTAAACAAAAAATGACGAAGATATAGTGGTATACAATTTTTACTGAGGCGTGCCGTCACAAGCCCTCACTCCTGAACTTTGACGTATCTTTAGCAATTTTTATTGATTTGTTAAATATATCGCGGTCAAATTATATCGCGGTCAAAAAAAAAACCGCGATATAATCCGTAAAATTAGTTTCATTTCAATGTGTAATATTCGCGTAAGTATCAGAAATCATTTTTTTTTATCTCTAGTCTAGTAAGCTTTAAGGTCTCGAAGCTAGACCAATAGTAAGGACAGATATTTCTATGTTTGTTTATTGAAACGGAAATATGTCATAAAGCTATCGATGATAACTATTTTAACTGATAGTAAGAGATAGATAGGATATTGGGACCGGCAGTTAGTGTTATTTTTTTTTTAGCCAGCCATCATCCTCATTGTATGGATACACAATTGAGAATGCATCTAAGCATAGATGTTTTTCAACCGTAAGATAAAGTTGTAATCGCTTGAAAATTCATTTGAAACGGAGTTCAGTTACAATGAACTCTTTATTCTAATCCGCTGACGTTTGTATCTTGGGCTGTACCGTAAAGTGCAACGCTCTCAGTCCCAACCGATAATCCGGCTACGTCGAGAGGCGTTCAACCACCCCAAATGGGCATCGGAAGCCCTCGACCTTTCCATTCCCCTTTACATTGCAGGGTTATAATGAAACACCACTTTCTGAATACAAAATGAGTTGATTCTGCAGTTGCGCGTTACAGTTATTGGGTACATACTTTGTAATAATAATATCCAGGTTCAGTTGGAAAGCTAAGCTGAAGTTAAATTAGATCGGTACATTGTTTTGGTTGATAATGGTATATTGTTCTACGTATTTGATGCTTTTCAAGTATTTCAATGTCAATTAGGGATTTCCTTGTATCGTCTGTATGTATTAGAACAGTGTTTTAGAAATATGTTTGTTGAAATTTAATGATTTCTACGAATAAGGGACATAGTAGTATCACTAATGTCATTTCTTGTACTGTTAAATGTATTTAAATGCCGTCGGAGTGTTACGCGATGATAGCAAGAGGCCTGACGGCATTACGTCGATCCCCTGGGAGCGTGGGCGGGCCCTCGTTTAGAATGCCACATGTGTGGACCTCGCACCCTCACACCTCAGTGAGCGGGCTGCTCCTGCCAAGAGGCGCAAATATGTAGCTAGTACTAATAGTTACATATTTGAGCCGCTTGCTTTTAAGACTTTAGGACCATAAAGTTTCTCAAAGATAACCCTATTTTTTTTAAGTAAGCCCAAAACTGGCAAAAGAGCTAGCTCATTCCTCGCTCAACAGATCGGTATAGCGATCCGGCTCGAAGGACCTTGTAGAAAGAAGTCCTTGGCCAGTGAATTAGTGAAACTATAATAATAAATGAAAACACGCTTAGAATATTCTAAGAAACCACGTGTGTCTAGTACGCCGGAGTATAATGAAGAAGAAGGAAGGAAGGTGATTACATGACATGATTATACACTTGACATTGACAGATAGTATTATAACCATAAAAAACTTAACTTGACATTGGCATAATAGGGCATAATGTTCAATGCAATTGCCATTTAAAAAAAAACGTAAAAAGAATATGTTTCCGACAGAGGTACTGCAGCCAGCATTCGTGCCACAATCCCACGTGGGCAAAACGTTTATTTTAATTTGTTTTTAATTTATTTTAGATTTAACAACCCAATATATAATAAATATGTACAAATAATTTGGATTTCATATAACGAAAGAATCGGCGACGGCTAAAATATATTTAAATTAGCCCATTTCCCTATGCCGTAAACTAACGAACATGTCTGAATATGACGTGAACTAAGATTAATCGCCTAAAATATTATTCAGGGTCTGTCAGTTCTAGGGCACATATTGCCCTCGGCGAGGCCCCGATGGCCTCCTTATCTCTAATCCTCTAGTATTAAGGAAATGAGGGAGGATTTTTACTCTTTCTTTGTGCTCTAGAATATCCAGCAAAAACGTTGTTGGCAAGTGTATATTAAAAAAACAAGCCTGTTTTCCGCTTTCTTAATATGCCGTGCAGCCATACCGATGCTTAACTAGGTAGAGCTGATATTATTACAAGCAAATAACTAAAAATGAAATAGTTTTTTACTCACACCCCCAGACACATCCCGAAATAAACATGCTTATGTACGTTTGTTGCGGATGGCCATTGGACCTAAGACCATTTAGGTATAAGCTAGAGCATTGAATCACTACACCATCGATATACTATACCAACTAGATTTGCTGTCACGACCCGAAAAGTGGTCACGAAAATAAGAGCTACGGAGACGGCTGTCGCTCAATTGTCTGCAATTATTATTGAACCTCACCATCCCCAAGACGCCTGCCAAGCGTGGGGATTATGGCAAAACCCCCCCCCCCCCCCCCCCCCCCCCCCAATGATTGACAATGCTAATTTACGGCCCCCAGTCCCCGGCAGCTCCTCTATTCCCCGCCTTGGTAGCGGGCGGGGTAACGGTCGAGCAGGGGGTGCGAAGAATCTCCGGCAGATGCCCCGCTACCACCCCCACCGAACTTTGGCCCTGGCAACACATAATGTCCGCACGCTTAGGACTGACGAGAAGATTATCGAGCTGGAGGAAGAATTGAGCAAGTTACGTTGGGATATCTTGGGATTATCTGAAATCCGACGAGAGGGACAGGATACGATAACCCTTGATTCCGGAAACTTGCTCTTCTTCCGGGAAGGAGACCGAAAATCTCAGGGTGGTGTTGGGTTTCTCGTCCGTAAGTCCCTCATTAACAACGTTATAAAGGTCGATAGTGTGTCGAGCAGGGTAGCGTACCTTATACTCAGAATAACCAGCCGGTATTCGTTGAAGGTTATACAGGTTTACGCGCCGACCTCGGCACACCCTGACGATGAAGTAGAGGCTATGTATGAGGAGATAGCAGAAGCCATACATACCTCCAAAACACACTTCACCGTTGTTATGGGGGACTTCAACGCTAAGGTGGGCACACGGAATGGCGATGAGTTGAAAGTGGGGTCATATGGGTACGGGCAGCGGAACCAAAGGGGCCAGCGGCTGGTCGACTTCATGGAGAAGGAGGGACTCTTTGTGATGAACTCCTTCTTCAAGAAGCGACCATCCAGGAAGTGGACGTGGATAAGCCCCGATGGTTCAACCAAAAATGAGATCGACTTCATCATGACGACCAACAAGCATATATTCGATGATGTCTCCGTGATCGGCAGGGTGAAAACCGGTAGCGATCACCGCATTGTTAGAGGCACATTGAATATCAATGTCAAGCTTGAGAGGTCCCGTCTGATGAAGTCCACGCTCCGTCCGGGAACCGCCCAAATCCAAAACCCCGAAGACTTTCAACTCGAACTACACAATCGCTTCCAGTGCCTAGCCGAATGCGAAACTGCGGACGAGTTAAACAATGGGTTGGTGCAAACTGTCCATGCAGTGGGGTCCAAGTTCTTTAAGACCCCACGCCGTAATAAGCCTCAGAAGCTCTCCAATCAAACCATTAAGTTAATGGAAACCCGAACTGAGATGAGACTGCAATCTTCAGCTGATATGTCGGAATATGCTGAACTCAATAGACGAATCTCGAAATCCATGCGACACGACTTGCGTTCCTATAATACAGCATGTATTAAGGACGCAATTGAGCGGAACCAAGGCTCTAAAGTGTTCGCAAAAAATTCGTCTATTGGGCAAAGCCAAGTGACCAAGCTGAAGATCGACGACGGCAGTGTCATCTCATCAAAGTCGGAGATATTGAGAGAGCTCGAGAGGTTCTACGGACAGTTGTACACCTCGACACGAAAACCCATTGCCCGAACAGCTCAGGACACCAGAGCCCAACTAACCCGACACTACACTGAGGACATCCCAGACATCAGCTTGTACGAGATTAGAATGGCTCTCAAACAGCTTAAGAACAACAAGGCGCCGGGTGAAGACGGAATCACAACAGAACTTCTGAGAGCGGGTGGAAAACCGGTACTTTTAGTCCTCCAGAAGTTATTTAATTCCGTCGTACTCGAGGGTACTACGCCAGAAGCATGGCACAGGAGTGTGGTGGTTCTCTTCTTCAAAAAAGGTGATAACACTTTATTGAAGAATTATAGACCCATCTCACTCCTGAGCCATGTATACAAGCTGTTTTCGAGAGTCATTACGAACCGTCTCGAACGCAGGTTTGATGACTTCCAGCCTCCCGAACAAGCCGGGTTCCGAAAAAGGCTTTAGCACCGTAGACCACATACATACGCTCCGCCAGATTATACAGAAGACCGAGGAGTATAATCGGCCATTATGTCTAGCGTTTGTGGACTACGAAAAAGCCTTCGATTCAATCGAGACCTGGGCGGTATTGCAGTCCCTCCAGCGGTGCCACATTGACTATAGGTACATCGAAGTGTTGAAGTGTTTGTACAGCAACGCCACCATGTCGATCCGACTACAGGAAGAGAGCACGAAACCAATCCCATTGCAGCGAGGTGTGAGACAGGGAGACGTTATTTCTCCGAAACTGTTCTCAAACGCATTGGAGGACGTTTTCAAGCTCTTGGACTGGTACGGATTCGGCATCAACATCAATGGCGAATACATCACTCACCTTCGTTTTGCCGACGATATAGTCATTATGGCAGAGTCGCTGGAGGACCTCAATACGATGCTCAGCGACCTCAGTAGCGTTTCCCAACAGGTGGGTCTTAAAATGAACATGGACAAGACGAAGATCATGTCTAATGTCCATGTTGCACCCGTACCGGTAGTTGTTGGGAACGATACACTCGAAGTTGTTGACCACTACGTATACCTAGGACAAACTGTCCAGTTAGGTCGGTCCAACTTTGACAAAGAGGTCGCCCGAAGAATCCAACTCGGATGGGCAGCGTTCGGGAAACTACGCGATATCTTCTCGTCCAAAATACCGCAGTGCCTGAAGACGAAGGTTTTTAACCAGTGTGTGTTGCCAGTGATGACATATGGTACTGAGACGTGGTCTCTAACGGCTGGCCTTTTAGAAAAGTTCAGAGTCACACAACGAGCCATGGAGAGAGCTATGCTCGGAGTTTCTTTGCGCGACAGAATCCGAAATGTGGAGATTCGCCGAAGAACTAAGGTCACCGACATAGCTCTCAGAATCTGCAAGTTGAAGTGGCAATGGGCAGGCCACATCGCTCGAAGAACCGATAACCGTTGGGGAAGAAAGGTTCTCGAGTGGCGACCACGAACCGGAAGACGCAGCGTTGGCAGGCCTCCCACTAGGTGGACAGACGACATCGTGCGCGTCGCAGGTAACCGGTGGATGCAAATAGCCAATTGTCGTTCATTGTGGCGTTCTAAGGGGGAGGCCTATGTTCAGCAGTGGACGTCTTCCGGCTGATGATGATGATGATGATTATTGAACCTTATTTTATAGTATGTAAGTTATCTTTTTATATGAACATATTATTGTTTTGCGTGTACGTGTATAGTTGTAACCGCGACCACATTTTCGATGTCATTTTGTTCGTGACAGCTAATCTAGTTGGTATAGTATATCGATGCACTACACCATCGGGATGAGGTTGTTAAAAATGTTACTTATAGCAAAAAATCTATTTTTTTGTTCGCCTGAGCGACGCGCCTGCCCATAAAAATACTTAAAAAAATGAACTGTCTTCAATAGACAACGCACTAAAAAGTAGGTACAAAATAATTTAATTATTATTGAAGTTGGTGCTAAATATACACAGTAGGTACTTACGCTAACATCTTTTATATTATTTTATAATTTTTAGTGATGTAATTTCATACATAAAACATTGAACCATCGTATCGGTAAATGATCTCGGTAGGTATAGAAAATTTAGAAGAACTTTTACAAATAATGCATACAACTTTTGAGGAATTTGGATTAAAAATTAACATAACAAAAGCTAAAATCTTAACAACTGCTAAATTTCCATCATCCAACCGACAAATGGCTTTGAATAACACCTCAGTAGAAACAGTAAAGAATTTTAAATACTTAGGTAGTCAAATAACTCACGATTCTAGATCAACACCTGACATTATTGCTAGAATTTCAATGGCTAAAAGGGCATTCAATTGCAAGAAACATTTGTTCAAAGCCAGGATAGCAACTGCTATAAGAAAACGGCTCATTAAGACATATATTTGGAGCATCGCTTTGTATGGCAGTGAGGCATGGACCATTACACAGAAGGATAGAGAAAGGTTGGAAGCATTCGAGATGTGGTGTTGGAGAAGAATGGAGGGAATAAGTTGGACAGAAAGGAAGACGAATGTGGAAGTTTTAGAACTGGTCAATGAAGAAAGAGAAATTTTAAGATCTATAGAGAATAGGAGAGGAAAGATGATTGGCCACTTGATACGACACGACACCTTCTTTAAAACGATAGTGGAAGGTAAAATAGAAGGGAAAAGGGGAAGAGGAAGACCCAGACGAAGTTTTATGAAGCAAGTAGCAGAAAAAGTGGGTGGAATGTCGTATCAGGAGGTCAAAATGAACGCATATAATAGATCAGATTGGAAATTGCTTCACCGACAAGAGACCAGCTCTTAAGTTGGAGAGAGAGAGAGGTTATGATCACATTATCGTCTACATAGTTTTACATTATTTATATTAGTTTAGAAATATTTAACCGATTTACTTATGCGCGAACGGACATACATCAAAAATATATATACGTATAAGGTTGAATTGAGAACCTCCTCCTTTTTTTGAAGTCTATTAAAAATACCATTTATATAATCCAGTAAAAACACCGTTAGTCAACATGTCGGAAAACATGTTAGACGATCTATAGTGTTTATCAGTACTTGACATAAGAGACGAGTTCCTGATATGTTTCACGTTAAATAGCCAATCTAGGAAAGTGGGCAGTGTCCCCGTTTACATTGTACCCGTGTCGGTCGCCTTGGTACAAATAATCCAACAACCTTAACGGCTGGGCCAAGAAAACATCGCTATGATTCTGTGGGGTCGGGTGTGTGAGCGTGGGTGTGTGAATGAGTGTGTGGGGGTGTGTGAGCGTGTGTGCGTGTGTGTGAGTGTGTGAGTTTGTGTCCGACCGACTGACTGACTGACTGACTGACTGTAGAAAGAGACAGAACGAGAATGAAGTTTCACTTCTTCCGCGCGGAGGGACTCCACGCACGCACATTTTTTTTTTCTTACTTAATAATAAAAATAATTGAAAATGGGAGAAGACTGATGATTGACCACTTGAGATGAAACTTATTTAAAACAATTTTGGAAGGAAAAAATGTTTTTATACTACCAAACTAAGGTGACAAGCAAGCGTACGAACCGCCTAATGGTAAGCATTCACCGCAGCTTATAGACGCTAGAAGAATCACTAGCGTGTTGCCGAGCTTAGGTCGTTGTAAGAAAGAATCAAATTTAAAATATTCTGAACCTTGCCGTTAGATTAGATTGGCTTTATCGACATAAGGCAAAGGAAAATCTCTAATTTACAATATTGGGTTGGAGTCAAGTCAACTGATATGGAAGTTAACGACTGATATTACACAAACGCAATTTTCTTTTCGTGGAATGAGCCTTGTCAGTAGTAGTGTTGAGTCTTTCGGAATTCGGATTTATATATATATTTTAATTTAAAGATTTGTATCCCATTTCCCATTCTAAGCTAACATAATACTATGTAATTTAATAAGGGGTAAACGGTGTTGGTGGTACATTTAATTAATACGTTTATATTTATGTTATGTTTAATGTCATTGTATTACTGTTTGTTTATCCAAATAAATAAAATAAAAATAAAATAAAAATAAAAATTCAGTGTTCCATTCCGCGAGATATTTCGCTGCTTCAGTAATTATCGCAGGTTTAATTTCCAGGTTCGGCTCGCATGCTCGCCATCGAAAACTCTTTGCTTGTGGCGGCTTCGTGTGGCGGGTCACCCCCTTCTCTTCAATATGGTTGAAGGGAGTGATGGCTGCTGCTCGAGGCGACTCGTGCGCGGGTGCTGCTTGGGGGACTGGTCCGACTACTATGTCTTTGGCCTTTTAGTTTGTTGTACATTCGGCGTATTTTTTTTCTCTCTTATTTGATCTTATGAACGGCAAGATACACTGTCGCTGATGCTAATCTAATTGTAACAAGACAAACACTGTTTAAAAAAAGTGACAAGCCCGCTGAGTTTCTTTCCGGATCTTCTCAGTTGAGGCCGCGTTGTGATCTGGAGGTATCTTTTTTTTTTAAATTGACCGTTCAAAAGTGCCTTAAGCCTATTTGAAATAAATTATTTTGACTTTGGTTATTGGTCTCCCAGGTCGGTTCTCCAGCAGTGAAATATTTCAATTGCTTCTTCTAAGTATTTATTTAGTTAGACCGATATTTTAGAGTAAGGTCATGCAATTTGATATAAGCTTCTTAAAAAACTAAAACTTTTTGCCTGACATATATTTTCTGTGGCAATTTTTTTTTATGAAGTGTGAGTTAAGCTTCTGTTTTCGCTTTCTGCTGCCTAAACCGTTTAAGAAGGTATCACTAAGAACTAACAATCTTTAAGATATTCAAAGCAGAATTTTGAACGTTCCTAAAACTTTAAATTAACTAAGTAGATTCAAGGTATTAACATAAAGGGATATTTCAACCACTGTGTTCCATAATTTACTCGTTTGTATTCTTAAGTGTAGGGCTTTGTATCCTGTTCGTGGAAAAGTCTTGTGGAGCAAGTACGTAAACTTTTTGTGAAGAATAAACTTTCTTGTAATATAGTTTAAACGATTTTGAGCCTTATTCCACTCTACATAGAGTCACATTACTAACTTGCTTCAAACATCAATCGTCTTATTGTCCGAATGCTCTAAGAAAAGGGTTATGTTTTTCGAAGTATTTATGTATGTATGTCTAATTCTTTGGCACAGCCTAAACGGCTTGACGGGCTGTGAGTTGTTAATAATATGTCGTTGGATTCGTCCATTTTGTATTTTTTTTTTACTTCCAATAATATAATTGTGAGTAAGTATATAAAATCTTTTAAAAAAAATTGAACCGTCTTCAATAGATATCACTGAAAAGTATAAAATAATTTAAATATTATTGAAGTTGGTGTTAGCGTACCTGCTGTGTATATTTGGCACCAACTTCAATAATATTTAAATTATTTTATACTTTTCAGTGATATTGAAGTCGGTTCAATTTTTTTTTTTAAAGATTTTATTTTAAACTTTTTAGTGATATTTTCATATATAAAGATTGAACCATCGAAAACCGTAAAATTATCTAGGTAGGTTATGATCACATTATCGTCTACATAGTTTTACATAATTCATGTTTCTTCAGAAAAAAATATCCGGTCGTAATGAAATTTGCATGGAATCATCATAGCAGTTTACTCTCTCGAATAAAAAAGAATCATCGCAATCGGTTCATAATTGTCAGAGCAATGTAATGGATAACATCAGTTTTATGGTTTTTACCAGATAAATTCCTCCACATAGTTCATGGTCCTCCAGGAAGTTCTTATCCAGTTGTAATAAAATTCATACAGATTCATTACAGTGGTTTCTTCTTTCGAATAAAAAAAGAATCATTGAAAATGGTAAATATTTGGCAGAGATATTACCATTTTTGTCCTTAAAAAGCGACATAAAGTCATCGATATAGGCTTTCCTGCAGCTCTCAGTGCGCAGTCACCATTCTTGTTTTTTCAGGAACTACTTATTACTAAGCAATAATTTTTTTAGGGGACCCAATCAATGGATTGAAGAATGGATGGAAGAAAGATTTTTTCAAATCGGTTCATAATTGACAGAGTTATGCGCGAACATACATTAAAAAAAAATATATACTCGTATATACAGACGAATTGAGAACCTCCTCCTTTTTAGAAGTCTTAAGGAGGCGAGTTGTAATACTCGTATGCATACATTTGTATATATTTAATGTATGTACCTAGAGGCACGGTCGCAGCCAACGATTTGGGGGGGGGGGCGGTCATATTTGACGGTTCCGTTGGTCTTAACCTAGACACCCTAGCCGCTACCCAATTTTTCCGTGTACGAATATAGATTTTGGGGGTCATGACCCCTACGACCTCCCCCCCCTCTCGGACCACCACTGTGTACCTATAATGTAATTTAAGTCCATTTTGTTTGTCCGCAGTCGGTTTTCGCGGTCGGTCTTTTGTGGTTTTATAATTTATACTTGTTAAAGCAAGTTATTGACGAGTTGAGAGTTGTTAGCCTGATGGAAAGCGACACGTCTGCCAATATACAGTTGCATCTGAGACATCTCTTGAGACCAATCATTTCTTTAACAAGAGTTTCTTTACCCTTCACACAAGAATACAGCAATGTGTTGCTCCCTCCTTTGCGTTGCGCCAGAATACCTTACACTACGGTGGTAACTAGTGGTTGAACGGCCTCAGCATCTGCAGCAACCGAACCACGTCCACTGAAGAACCAAATGAACCTCCCCTAGAAGGGAGGGGTTGCCGTAATATCCACGCTTGTCACGCGTCTTGGGGATCACAGTATAGGTGGTATGTAATCCAATAGATAGACTCTGTTTATTTTTTTTTTTTAATTTTTTTTTTGTTTTGGGAATGATAGACGCTGTTAGCCGCAGATGGCCATTGCAGCTTCACCGGACAATGATAGACTCTGTTTCTTGTTAGTCGTCTCTTACGGACACCCAACGAGGTACGGGTACGACAACGGGTAGAGATGGGAGACTGCTATTCTTATTAGGACCTGGTAATTACGTACCACAATAATTTCAAGTTCATCCATTTAATTTTCGCCAGCATGGCCTTCCTATCACTTCCTTTACTCTCACAATCTTGTGGGACCGGGGGGAGGTCAGGCGCAGGACTAACAATTGACATGCCCATCCGACGCATGGATCATATTACTTTTCATACAATCAGGTGATAGGCCTTTAATGGTAAGGAAAAACTACACAAAGTTGGTTCTCCCCGCGGGATTTAAACCAGTAACGTCCGGTTTGCAATGCGAGAGCGGTTTCCCGCTGCGCCATGGTAGCTACTAAGACACAATAAATAAGAAACTGTCAAGAAAAGACTCATTTATACCTGAGTAACGTGTCATGGGATGATAGATATGGCCGTCAACAACTTATGATGGGAAAAGTTTTGAGAGAAAGAAAGGCGGCCGTCGAAAAGTCTTTGTTTCGAAACATGGCTTATTCTAAACAGGCATACATACAAGTATAGGCAAATGGGGTGCGTGAAAAAGCCTGCTCGAAGGATGGCGAAACATTCTAAGGTACCGCGTGCACTTTATTAGTCCTACTTTATTAGTACCTATATCTTTCTTTAATTAAGGTTTTACTCATTATTATTATTTATATTTATTAAAAGTATTTTTCTTCCGTGACATCACTTATCTGGTCCTTTCTGAAAACCAGCGCTGCAGCACCATTTATTGTGGCTGCAGCAATAAGCTGAGATTGGAGCCATTTTTGGCATCGCACAACTTTGTAATGATTAATGTTATTGTTTTTTACTTTTATGTCAATGTAGTTCTTTCTTTTTTTCCCTTTCTCGTTAATGTATGTCTCTTCTTGTATCAGCTGTGTGTTCATTACCATGTCTTGTGTGTGTCAAAATAAATATTTTTCTTCTTCTTCTTCTAAATCTTGCTGGTTGACCATTTTTTCCATCAACCTGACAATCATTAGGTATATCGTTAACGTGAGTGAGTAAGTCGGATTGGTATCATCAAAACCCGTACGGTTCTAGCTCAATCAAACTGCCAGTATTCTCCATACATTTCACACCAGTGCCCATAAGGTGATTTGATTCCGAAGTGATCTAAGTGGAATAAATTGTTCCACTTTAATCACCCAGGTGATCAAAGTGGAATAGACCAATGGTAACTATCAAATACTCATAAACTGTACGGTAGAAAACGGACATTTTGATCAAGCTGTATGTAATTTTAAAATTCTTTCTTTTTATTGGTAGTCGGGAAGAAATGCTGAAAAGAAAATTTTGTATGTTGGTCTTACCGTTAACGGTAGCATGTAAAGTTTTCTTGGTGTACAATAAAGAGTATTCTATTATATTTATGTCTAGTTTTTTGGGTGATAAAATGATATCCAATAGCCAGTGGAAAAGCAAGTCCTTAAGTCTCGCATTTCTTAAAAACGATAAATTTGCTGTAAGCCTTTTTTGATGGTGTAAAGCTCCTTTTAATAGGAAGCTCTACTGCGCTTTTGGACTTAAGCGTGCTATTATTTGAAATTTCTAAGCAGAGTTTTTACTAGAGAGTACTAGAGAGTTATTACAACATTTTCATGTTTTGCTCCAAAGTAAGAAATAGGTAAGACCGACAATATTACATCTAACAGGGTGGAGACTGTAGGGTCTCCGGTGGTAGGTGACGCTGACCATTAATTATTGGGGTCAGTAGTAGTATCCGTAATATGCATGGAACATGCATACGTTTATTATATCGCGAACAAACACGATCTTGTTGTACATGCCACGCGTCTCCACAGAACAGGCAAATCGTTTATGGGCCAAAGTATACGCTTTTATAACAAACTGCCACAGGATATCCGAGATCTTCCAATAAAGAAATTTAAACCTTTGATAAAAAGCCGTTTGTCAAAAAAGGCTTATTATAAAATCTCGGATTACCTGGAGGATAAAGCTGCGTGGGCTTGAACTGCTCAACTCATGCAAGCTTAGAAGTTTAAGGCTAACATAAGTAAAATTTGTAAAACTATTTTTTTTTTTAAATGACAAAAAAAGACGCCCGCTGAGTTTCTTGCCGGATCTTCTCAGTAGCGGCCGCGTTACGATCCGGTGGTAGTTTGTAAAAATGATTTTTGTGTAAGTGCCTCCGTGGGGCCTATACATAATAAAGATATTTTGACTTTTGACTTTGACTTTGAAAGATGTAAAGGTAACGTAAACTCTTGCCGAAATAATATTGTCCCAACTATGACGATTTTATCGGCCCAAAATCGTTGGCTATGACCGCGCCTGCTCTGACGTCATTAGCAAGCTGAAAAAACAAACGTGACGTCAACACGATTACAGTATTACAGTTTATCCATGAATGTCTTTAGTAGGTAGTATATCGATGTTAGTAGGTATTTGTTCAAAAATACATTCGAAATTCAAAAGATTTCAAACATTTTAAATACTTATGAAAAGCCAGTGATTGGTTGCCGGAGATGGGCACGATAGATTACAAACAATTTAAAACCACAGATAAAAGAATTGCTACGGTTAATTTAGCACAAATTGTTCAAGGTCGGTCTCAAAACAAGATAAGATATTTATTCTCTTTCAACGTCTGAAATGAAGATAATTTAATGACTAATAAATAATACATATAAATGTGCGTGTTATCTTACAAAAAAAGATGTACTTACTTAATTATATACTTAAGTAGGTACTGCGTGCATTTCAGCATTGGATCATTTAGGTGTTATGTATGTAATGGATCTACAGCAATTCATTGATCTACAGCTATACCTACTAACTTGTACCAACAATGTGTATCTTAATATTACTAGCTCTAAGTACCGAATACATAGGATTTAATGTGTAAGGTTGAGTTAATTAAACACATTATTTTTAAAATTAGTAGTAGTATTAGTAGTTCTTCTTACAAATGTATAAAAAATCACATAACTTCTTGATGATTGATTGAATGAAAGTGGTAGGCAGGCATGTTATGAGTGATGACGCATTTGTCCATCTGTGATGACGTTAGAAGTAACTCCTAAACGATTGGTTGGATGAATTCATCCACATTGTACTTGAAAAATAATATGTATAAAACTTAAGGTGTTATATATTATGTATACAATATAATTATTAATCAGACGCATATATTGTTATGCAAGCAAAGTATGTTTAAAATAATCTAATCGTAAAATTCGCGTTCATTCGCACACTCCCGTATGGTCTAGTGGCTAGGATACCTGGCTTTCACCCAGGAGGCTCGGGTTCGATTCCCGGTACGGGAAACTTTTTTTTGTATAATTATTCACTCCTTTTTTTTGTTATTAGTGTTGCAATTTATTTACGCGAGTATATTTACTACACATTAAAATGAAACTAAAGAAGTAGGATATTAGTCCGATTAAAAAAAAATATATGTTCACGTGGACACCATCTGACAGATAAACAAACATTTTTTATAAGGGTCTGTTGAAAGTAGTGAAAAAATTCTTAAATCCTATCGGCACCTCTGGTGCACTAGAAAGCTCACGCAACTTGGTGGCAAGGTGGCAAGCAAGCATGCGGCCCACCTATAGACGCTAGCAACACCAGAAGAATCACCAGCGCGTTACCGACCCCTAAGACATTAGATATTAAGTCTTTGTGTCCGGTAATTTCAACAGCTACAGTGCCCTTCACGCCGGAACACAGCAATGCTTACACACTGCTGCTTGGCGGCAGAATATCTGACACTGCGGTGGTACCTACCTGGACGGTTCCTTGCACAAGGAACCTACCACCTAGTCAAAAGTAACTAAAAAGTAATTTTAATTGCTCTCTTTAGCAATAGCTATATTACAACCATCAACAATCACATAAGGTTTTGATTACTATGAAAAGAGATAATTGTTAGCAAAATTAAATTATATATTATCTGCAACAATTTATTTCATATGCGATCTTACTCCCAATTAATCCTGAGGTGCCACAGAACATATCGCTGCCATTCCGTTGCTCCTCTTGAAAGAAACCTCGTTGTTTCCAAATATAAAAAAAACACAACTGCTTAATAAAACTGGTACTCACAATATTTTAACTAATTCTTCTTCTATAGCTATAAAAAAATGTAAAGCTATCCGTTGGCCTCGCTAAAACTCGGAAACGCCTTGACCGATTTGAATTTTGGTTTTGTTTTGTTCGCTTTAATCTGGGTTGGTATAAAAGAAAAAAACTTATCTCCAGTCGAATTAAGAACCTCATCCTTTTTTAAGTCGGTTAAAAAGAGAAAATCTATAAAAAAGCAGTTGAAAAAAAGCGCGGGTCGGCTAGTAAATAAATAAATGGAAAAATGTAATGGATATCCAATTTATTTCCTAAAGAAATGAAAAGTTCGCAAGCAATGGAAAATAGCTGTGCGTCGCATCAGCGCCACCAAGAATCAAGGCTATCTTTAATCAGAGTGGATCAAAAGATTGACATTATAGGATTTGAGATAAAAGTAAAATTCAATAACCATTTGATCAGTTTTTCATTGAGATCCTTCTTATTGTCAATTAGGAGTATCTTTAGCTCCGTGATAGAGATACGAACGGTAAATTATGTTTGTTTTCGGTAACATAAGTTAAAGTATCAAGTAGTAACAACAGTCAACAATAGTTAAATAGCAGACATAATGAACAAGTTTATTGTGAAAACGAAAATTGTAGCATTTGTGTTCGCGGTCGCTACCAGCAAGATGGCGGAATCATACTCCTCGGAGCCGTTTATGTTTATTATCTATTATTGAGAACAAGGTATACTTAATTGATATCTATACTAAAGTGCGTTTCACGAATGTGTTCCCTTCGGCATTAAGTTGGTACAATTGAATTAGGTGAACAAAAACATTTACGCCCGAACTTACAGTGGGTTAATTGATCCTTATCTCGTTACTTAGTGTAGATGTCAAATTATTTCTCAGTGGGTTAATGCTTAGTTAGCGCTAGTTAATCGTACTTAACTTTAAGTGGCCGAGAGACGTTACTTAGATTAGCTAATCAATGATTTTGACACATTTTATGGGGGCAATAAACAGCTGATAACTAGATTATTTGTTTCAAGAAGTCATTCTCTATAATTTTGGGCATATTTTAATTGTGATACCTAACATAAATACGGAAAAACATATGTATGATATTTTATTTGAAGGTATTGATTCGATTATTATCTGCGGTACGAGAGAAGAGCGTCAGCGAATGGCGTAATAATCGATGTTCTTCGAGTTTTCTCTGAACAATAAACCCGGAGAAGTACTTGCAGATTGACACCAATCGATCGTTCCACTACGACACGAAAAGAATATTGAATTCATTGGGAGATCGAGATATCAAGGGCTAAAGTGCTATAGATACCTAGTACCTACCTATGAACAGTCGGGCAGGCTCAGGAGGCCCTAAAATAACCTCATAAAATATGATGATGCTATAAATATATCTAAATATCTGTGGGTGTCTGCTGTCACTGAAGTTTTTTTTTAATGTTGTCAAGCGTGACTGCTATACCAACACTGCCACATGAAAAAAATAATTGTGAGAATTATTAAAACAACGCTTGTTTATCTTGTATTTGTCCTATATACCATTGATTTTATTACAAGTATTGAATAAATATTTATATTTTGCATAATAAGCCAATATTTAGAATAAAATTTTTATTTACCCGTTTAGTATTGGCAACACACGACAATTAAAGATAGATTTGTCGCCTTGGACGCACTAGTCGCACACTTATGCATCCTTAAATTCTAATATTTGTAAAGTAAGCATTAAATTCTGACAGTGGGCGCGAACGTTACTTAAAAAATTTAACTACAGTTAACTAATTGTGATTAACGCTTAATATAAGTAATGTATGTAGGTTCGGTCGTTAGACACACGCGATCTTCTCTGAGAAGCAGGATGACCAACTTAATCCCGAAGAGAACACATTCGTGAAACGCACTATATACTTACTGCCGAACCTACAAACGTCAATTAAAGTTAATGATGATTAATTCATTTTTTAAATCGTATTATTTCGACACTTGATAGTAAGTAGATATAACAATTATTTCGTGTTCAATAATCGAAATTAATCATAAACGACTCCGACAGTCGAAATAAATAGTTTTTAAAAAGTGACTAAATTAGGATTAAAGTTAAATGGGGTTTGTGAGTGCGGCAGTTAATCACTATCAGCTTAAGTATTAGTTGTCTTCGAACGGCAGGACACACTGTCGCCGATGATAATCTAACACTGTTTAAAAAAAGTGAATAAAATGACAAGCACGCTGAGTTTCTTGCCGGATCTTCTCAGTTGAGGCCGCATTGTGGTCCGGTGGTATCATCGATATAACATATAAACTAGATTTGGTGTCACGGTTCAAAAAGTGGTAGCGAGAAATAGCGCCCTTGTGTCGCTATTTCTTTACAAGCCACATCCTGACAAATTTATTTTTGCCGATAGGAGTGTCGCTACTGTCTATATGAAACTGTGAAACTACAAGTCATTATCATTATAAAATCGTTAGTTCACGTTTCCGCCACCAGCACAGATAAGTTTGCAACCTCCGCGACCACATTTTAGATGTCATTTTGTTCGTGAATGTTTATCTAGTTTATTATATTATATCGATGGGTGGTATCTTTTAAGAAAATGACCGTTCAAAAGCGTTAAAGCCTACTTGAAGTAAATCATTTGAACTAGAATGACGGAAATAATCCGGTTCCAAAAATGTTACTCGTCTGGTTAACCATAATGAATTTTAGTAGGTACTGTGTCACATGAATATTCCAAGTTCAGGACCGTTCCCGAGTATAAAGTTAGAGCAAATTAACACGTTATTCGCCAATTTACATACATAAATGTTAAACTAAGATGAACGAATGAACACAGAGATAATCAGCGTTTAATTATTAGAAAATAGTATTAAGTAGAACACCATACAATGATGTCAATGACAAACAAGTAGAAATAAGATGGTTTAATGAGATAGCAAGTGGTTATTACCGGATTCTGAGTGCGGTAGTCAATGTTTTAATTTACATTCATCATCATCATCATCTGAAACACGTCCACTGCTGAACAAAGGCCTCTCCCTTAGAAGGGAGGGGTTGCCATAATCCCCACG
Organism: Furcula furcula; assembly: GCA_911728495.1. Taxonomy (NCBI): domain Eukaryota; kingdom Metazoa; phylum Arthropoda; class Insecta; order Lepidoptera; family Notodontidae; genus Furcula; species Furcula furcula. Next base: position 20,285,600 of record OU452259.1, on the reverse strand, counting down.
CTTGGCAGGAATCTTGGGGATCACAGTATAGGTGGTAGGTAATCCAATAGAAAGACGCTGCTGCCCGTCTTCTTGTTTTCCCTTAGTCGCGTCTTACGGACACCCACGGGAGGTGATGGGAGGGTGCTATTCTTACCCTAACACCCCACGGTTGAAATATGTACCTATATTATTATAATGTAATAATAATATCTTGGGACAATCCACACACGGTCATCTGATCCCAAACTAGGCAGAGCCTGTACTATGGAAACCAGACAACTGATACTAATACTTACTTATATACATTTTTTTTGTAAATATATACTTAAATAGATAAATAACACCCAGACACTTGGTGGGAATCGAACCCACGACCCATCGGTTAGCGGACAGGGTGTCTAACCACTAGAACAACGGGCCCGTCCGTATTTATTTAACATAGTTAGTAGGTACCTAGGTACTTACTTAATATCAGTACACAATAACACAGTGACACTCAACTAAGCAGTACCTAAATGAATTGAATTATGGTTATAATAATTATAATTCTGACTTATTTTCATGATTAAATTCTGTGTTAAATTGATCCATATTACCTTACCATTTAAAAAAGTGAACCGCAACAAAATATAATATCTTTACGACACGAAAAACCTAAGAGCGCTCCAGATGGGAAACGTACATCGATGGAGGTCCAAGAACCATTTTAACAAGAACTTTCTTGATATTGATAAAGTCTTTCCTTCGCCGGTCTAAATAATTTGGTCGGCGGCGTTTAAATTCAAGATGAGTGTAATGAATGCATTTGGCTGAATGGACACCGTGGGAGCCATTCAAGGGCTATGAAATGGAAGTAATAAGTGCAGAGGCAATCGGAACTTGTAGCGATTTTTATGGAGGTTTTGAATGGTGGACGGAAGGAATATTTGAAATGTTTTATTTCATGTAGCTGGAACTCATTTCATTCTTATTACCTTTTCTTTCTGTTTACGCGGGGGGTAATATCAAATGATCAACCACGTACCCCACTTGGGATTCTTACCCACTAAAACACCCGCGGCTGTCGCATCGGCACATGAGAAGGGACACCCGTATTTCCTGTGGGATCTGCACCAACCTCAGGGCTCAGTGCCTTGCCTTTGAGTCTGGGGGCGCATTGTAGCCCCCCGGGAACGAGACACGGTGCTCACGGGGACGGGGGGTGCAAGCCCGCCGCCGCCACTCCCCGAACGTCCAGTGACTCCGAAGGGCATTCATATGTACCTACCTTAAGCTGCATTACACTATTATTTTCATGCTAAGTATGTATGACAGCAGTAGGTTTTCGGGTAAGTAGGTATATAATACAGAACTTTATTAATACAGGATGTGGCTTTGCAAATTTTGCCATATTTGTATACCTAACAGTAAAGGATTATGTTAAATGATTAAAAATAGTTTAATAATTCAGTGGTTAATAACTAAAAGATAATTATTGATTCACGATTAACGTTCAACCAGAATAAGAGCTCTCGAGGGTTCAGAATCGGTCCCAAGGTTGGCAAACCGCGCGTACTCTTGTTTATCTACTTTGAGCGAAGAGCGGTGCCAGATGGGGTTATTTTATAGTGCAACTGTCACACGGGATTTCTTTTCGTACCAAACATAAAAAATAATTCATAATTTTACGTCTATCATTTAATGATTCATTTATGTTCTTTAAAAATATTTTTTTTTAAAAATTGAACCGACTTCAATAACACTAAAAAGTATAAAATCATTTAAATATTAAAGAAGTTGGTGTTAGCGTACCTGCTGTGTATATTTGGCACCAACTTCAATAATATTTAAATTATTTTATACTTTTTAGTGTTGTTATTGAAGTTTGAACCGACTTCAAAAACAACACTAAAAAGTTTTTTTTTTAAATATTTTATTTTATACTTTTTAGTGATATTTTCATACATAAAGATTGAACTATCGACGACGGTAAAATGATCTAGGTAGGTTATGACATCATTATGATTTCACATTATCGTCTACATACTTTTACATAATTCATGTTTCTTCCGAAACTCAGAAACAATTTATCCGATCGTAATGAAATTTGCATGGAATCATCATAGTAGTTTACTCTTTCGAATAAAAAAAGAATCATCGAAATCGGTTCATATTTGTCAGAGAAATGTAAAGGAGAACATCAGTTTTATGGTTTTTACCAGATAAATTCCTCCATATCATTCATGGTCCTCCAGGAAGTTCTTATCCGGTTGTGATAAAATTCGTACAGGTTCATTACAGTGCTTTCTTCTTTCGAATAAAAAAAGAATCATTGAAATTGGTAAATACACACATCAAAAGTGTCTAGGGATCAAGCATTTTTGGGCAAAAAAATGGGCAGAAGAACAATGGCGTTTCGTGTGCTTTTCTGATGAGTCTCGTTTTGGTATGAGACCGGATACAAGACGTATACGACACTGGAGAACCCCTGGACGCCAACAGCGATTAAAATCCTGCCAGGAAGTCCATCCTTATAGTGGTGGAACCATCATGGTATGGGCGGGTATTTGGATCGGCGGAAGAACTGAGTTGATTTGGATCAGAGGCAACCTCAACGCTCAAATTTATGCTGAGACGATTGTATCAGACGTCATCGTTCCTCTACAAGTGCAAATCGGTCCCTTATTTCAGTTAATGCATGATAATGCACGACCGCACACCGCAAGAGTTGTAAGACAGACTCTCGCCGCAGCTAACATCAATGTCCTGCCCTGGCCTGCTCAGTCGCCAGACTTGAACCCGATTGAGCATGCATGGGATATGCTACAGAGAAGAGCTCTGCCGAATATGGAGGGTATCCAGTCGCAAGAAGACCTTTTTTTGTTGTTGCAACGAACATGGGCGGCCATTCCACAGCGTGATTTGGATGAACTCATTTTGAGTATGCCAAACCGATGTTCTTGTGTTGTTAGTGTTCGCGGTAGAAACACGGATTATTAATTGTTTAAGTTACCCAATAAAATTTTAAAGAAAACTGTTATTTCAGTCTTTTTTTCGAACTTTTGTGTTAGTGGTTCAAATGTCAAAAATCCCTTTATTAGGAAAATGGCAAATTTCTTTATTAATGCAAAGGTGACTTGGTTTATCGTTACTGCGACAAACGAAAACACTTTATTTGATGAATCCTTAAAGAAAATTTTAATTAATATCAATCAGGAGAAAAGTTATTGCAAAAATATATGTTGATCCCTAGACACTTTTGATGTGTGTATTTGCCAGAGTTATGACCATTTTTGTCCTTAAAAAGCACCATAAAGTCATCTATATAGGCTTTGTTGCAACTTTCCTGCGCAGTCAAGATTCTTGTTTTTTCAGGAACTACTTATTACTAAGCAATATTTTTTTATGGGACCCAATTAACGGATTAAAGAATGGATGGAAGAAAGATTTTTTCAAATCGGTTCATAATTGCCTGAGTTATGCGCGAACATACATAGAATATATATATATATATATATATATATATACAGACGAATTGAGAACCTCCTCCTTTTTTGAAGTCGGTTAAAAAGGTATATATCACCTACGTAAATATGGCAAGAATGCAGAACCACACCCTGTATAAATATATCGAAAAAGAAAATTGTAAAAATTGTGTTGTGGAAATTGCCGTACCGACCCCCAGTTCTCACAAATAAAGAATCATACTTATAACAATATGAAAATAGGATACCTTTATGTAATCAGAACACTATTTTATATAATATGTATCTTCTTTACATAATATAAAAGAGTCACTTTCTGCGTCTGTCTGTAAATCCGATAAGTCCCTCTAAACCACGCAACGGATTTTGAAGCGGTTTTCACCATAAGTTAGATACTTAATTTAATTTATCAATGAAGATATAAATAAATATATACATATAAACAACTATATATACGTATACACCGGGCGGGTCGCTAGTATAACATAATATATGTACATTACCTATTGGATCTAAAACTGAGTGGTAGGTAACCGAAGGACATTTGAACGCATCCAAATCCGGATGATGGACACCATTATATTTTAATGTATGCGTTGTTCTATGTTATTTATGGTCGGGATACACGCCGCGGTGGCGTGTGATTTACAACAAAATATATCATAGCAACATGCCCCACATACTCATATATCATTGTAACTACCCTTATATAACATGATGTAGGTAGGTAATTATTTAAAACGATAATTTTGTTCGAACCCCACGTCTAGCAAGGATTCTAATCATACATAGATGGGTTTTAGTTTTTTAACTTATCTTTTTTTTTTTTAATGGCAATTGCTTAACTTATGTTTTATTTCAGGTCTCTCCACAAAAAAGCACGTTTTCTGTTACGCTCCAACGAGTAAATATGCGGCCTGAAGAGAACATTGGACGAGCAAAAAGGCTAATCAACACTACACACGCGTATGTAAAGAAAACAGATGCAAGACAAGTAAAACCATGCGTATCATTAAACCTTTATGTCCTTACGCATTAAGTTGAAAATGGCTTAGCGGTTTTGACATTTATCACAGAATTGATGTGTGCTTATGTCGTAAACTTTATCATTATAGCAGTAAAGTACAATTTCGTTTAACAGTATTATTAAATTGGCGGTAAGTTGAAATGCGAATTTAGTTCGAAAATGGAGTGTTTTCAAAGGCAATCAGCGCATACGTTCGTTCATATTCTAGCATTCCGCTGCATACTAGCTAAAAATACTCTTTTTTATTTTGTTACCGCAAGGAATTTGCATATTATATCTTGTTTAAAGTTGATTTTTGGGTATATGAATTGGTTTTAATTTTCAGTCAGCTCTACAGAGTGCGTTCATTGTCAGGATGAGAGTAGATTAAAAGAAACAAAAAAGGTACAGTGTTTCTGTAACAATGTGTACTAAAACAGTAATCTTATTTTTTTTTAATTCCCACCAACGACTAATATATCTAAAAGTCACCCTAACCTATCCTAATAATTGTCTTTTGATTGTAGGTGGTCTTTTATTTATTATTCTTTTAAACTTCATGCAATTTGTATTTTTACTAACACACATTTTTACAACCAATGAACAGTGCAGAAAAGAAGAAAATAATTAATGAAATTAAACATGGGATTTTTTTCACTTAACTAAAAAAATAAATTATCTTATTATGTACTCGAATCCATTAAACGCCCTCTTTAACAATATTTTTAACATAAATACGTTTTATTGCCTTAAATGACCTCGGCCACCCTGTTAAGGGATGAAAGGGAACGTTACACCCGCTGGCACTAACGAGGAAGTGATATATTAGCGTTGGTTCCCGGGAATTTGGTACTTAGCCGCCGTACCAGGAAGGCCGCCACTCAAAGAGGAGGCGGCTGAACGCTTGAACCCCGTTGTGTTGTTAGAGAGGCACAGGATGTATGATATTTTCTAAAAAAAAAAACAATTGTACTTACATAAGCAAGTATATTAAAATTATTGTTTTGTTACATTTGGCCCGATCGTCAAATTATACTAATAGATTAGGTATTATAAAAATAATAAAGGAGGTGGATATTTCTGGGCCAAGATAATTCTGTGGTCGAAAAAGATGAGATAAGGTTTAAAAAAAGGGCAATTTTTTTCAATATCTATTGGCAAGAAATCAACACATTTATTAATCTTGGAAATGAGATAACTGAGAAATACGTTTTAGTCACAATACAAACATAATCGATTATCGATAATCAATAAATGTGAATTAGTTAAGTACAAAAATTGGGCTATCTAGGGAGTTAGCCAGAATTAATTTAATCAAACAAATTAAATCCCCATAAAAGGAACCTATTAAATAGTTCTAAAACCTAATATTCAAGAAGTTCAAGTCAGATACCTGCTATAGGAAAAAATCTACTCGCATTTAGGAATCGAGTAAGTGCTGTGATCGATTCCGTATTTTTAGTCTATGCTGACATCTGATTCTGTCTGACAGTGACAACTCGCGACTGCACGATACTCTATGCTGTGGAAGGAATAACTTGATTTGTTTTGGGCATTTTTGTGTTTTGATTGTGATTCATTGATAATAATCCTTTGTTTGTACAGAGATCATACGCTAAATGTATATTAAAGTGAATTATAAGAAACCAAGCACACAAAAAAGTCAATAACACTCCAAACATCCGCTGATAAAAATGTCCACCATCACTTATTAAAACTCTTATAACTCAGCTCTCAGGTTTGTTACCTCACTGGGATTTTTAGTAATGGTTTATTAATGTATTAGCCTATAACTATTACCATTTTCATCTAATTCGATCTTGTAATTAATCTATTCTTACGGATTATATCGCGATTTATTTTAATTTTCCCGACGTTAATAAACGAGAAACATCGAAATATAATGAATGCAAGAATAATCACATTAAAAAGTATGAAAAATTGATCAACAAATCAAATGTCGAAAATAATTCAATACCAAGTGACGGAGCGCAACCATTCACTCACGCCGCTAGCACCACAGTTAGTGAGTCACGCGCAGTCATCAATCTGTCGAAACAAACATTAGATGAACCAACGATACAAGTACTCACGAAAGGCCTGAATTTTTCAATTGCGCCAAGAAGGATACCATATGAAGAGATAATATCAAGCGTAGAGGACGTTCTGGGTAAAAATAACTTAGGGAAGGAGGATTCGGAGGCAATTCGTCAGGATGTTTCATCACTGTTACGACGGAGTTCTTTGCCCACACCAAATCTTCCCAAAAACCAATATGAAGCATTAAAAAACTTACGCACCAGAACTGACATCACCATACTACGCGCAGACAAAGGCAATGCTACCGTCATCTTAGACACCGACGATTACAATCTAAAAATACAACAACTGTTATCGGATGTAAGCACATACGAAAAGGTCAGAACAGACCCAACTAACAATATTCTCAAAACAACGAGTAATATCATAAAGAAAAACTCCGAGAGATTGAATCTCGATGTCAAGTCACTGATACCTTCTTGTGCAAAGCCGCCGAAGTTGTATGGGTTGCCCAAAGTACATAAACCCAATGCTCCGCTACGTCCAATTGTGAGCCAGATCGACACACCAACTTACAAGTTGGCTCAGCACGTGGCAAAAGTGCTTTCATCACTAAGAGGGCACACACAAGCGCATACCAGAGATTCATACCATTTTGTCAATGAAATCAAACATCTGAGTATTTCTGACAATGAAACTATGGTCAGTTTTGATGTCCAGTCCCTATTCACATGCCTACCTGTGGTGGACTGCATTGAAATTGTAAAAAAGAGGCTAGCCGCCAAAACATGTCAAAGGAATATGCAGAACTATTAGAACATTGCCTTACATCTGGCTATCTATTGTGGAAGGAGCAATTCTATAAGCAAGTAGATGGAGTAGCGATGGGCTCACCTGTATCTCCCGTAGTAGCTGACATTTTCATGGAAGACTTTGAGGAGACAGCCCTCAGAACTTCACCTGTTACTCCGAGATTCTACAAGCGATACGTAGACGATACCTTCACAATATTACCATCTGATAAAGTAACAGTATTCCTGGACCATCTTAACTCCATCAATCCAAAAATTAAATTCACAATGGAGTTGGAGTCAAATAACTCATTGGCCTTTTTGGATGTATTAGTAATACGGAATCCTAATAATACCTTGGGCCATACTGTGTACAGAAAACCAACCCATACAGATAGGTACTTGAATGGTGAGTCTCATCATCCCCCAACACAGCTAGCTACAGTGGGTAAATCTTTGTTTCAAAGAGCACGCGGAATCTGTGATGATGACCATCTGAGTGCTGAGCTTCAACATGTCAAGCAGGTGCTGCGTGACAACAAGCTCCGGATCCCGCGCCGCCATCATAGTGAACGTGTCAAACCAGCCACAGTGGAGCGTCAACCTGCTGTCCTACCATATGTTAGAGGGGTTACTGACAAGATTGGCTACATTTTAAAGCGGGCTTCAATCAAAACTTATTATAAACCACCAAAGAAAATTAGTCAATATTTACCACCTGTCAAATGCCACATACCTTTACAAGATGCAGGAGTTTATAAACTCGACTGTGACTGTGGGCTCTCCTACATTGGGCAAACAAAGCGTGCAATAAAAACTCGCGTTAAAGAGCACATAGCTGATGTGAAACACCGACGCTGTACAAAATCTGCAGTCTGTGAACACGTTCAGGATCGCACCCGCCATTATATCAGATTTGATAAACCACAAATCCTCGCAAAAGAACACCGTTTCCAACCAAGGATGATTCGTGAGGCTATTGAAATCAAAAAACATCCTAATTTCAATAGAGAAGATGGTTGGGTGTTGCCACCAGCTTGGGATCCTGTGATAAATATAATTAAATCCAAAACCAGACAAAACACTGCACGGCGTCAAGATATTGTAAGCTCTTACTGCGTAGGTCGGACCAACAACAATAATAACCAATAAGAATTGAGGGTACATCAATAAAAACAACAACAATAACTGAGGGTACACCGAAAATTATGACAGTATAAATAGAGCGCAGGGACGTTCAACATCTCAGTCCGCCCGTGACCATGGGTGCTGCAAAGCATTCGAAACGTCGGGAAAATTAAAATAAATCGCGATATAATCCGTAAGAATAGATTAATTACAATGTCTAGTATTCGCGTAAATAAAAGACAACATTAATTCGATCTTATTTTTACCCAGGCCCTAGATTGTATGAAAGCGTATCTGTTTCCTTTGCGTATGTCATTTCAAATTCCACACTCATATTTAGGAATCTGTGTTTATGTATCCAAATTCATAATTTATACATACCTACTTACTAAAAAAAAATAACAAAAAAAGGCAAGACTGCTGAATTTCTTGCCGGATCTTCGCAGTAGCGGCCGCGTTACGATTTGATGGTAGTATGTAGGTAAAGATTTTTGTGTAAGTGCCTCCGTGAGGCTTATATAGGTTTTGACTTTGACTTCGACTTCGATTTTATAAAAGACTAGCTGACCCACGCAGCTCCGCCTGCGCTATTTTTACGTTAACTAAACTTTTAATAACAGACATTCGCATCGAATACATAACCTCCTTTTTTATAGTCGGTTAAAAACTGGGACCCACTTTTTACTTGCTCTCCGAAGCACGGACCCGTTTAGTTCAAATGGCGTTAAACGGTCACTCATCTATTTAATGACCTTACCAAACGTTGCTTAACCCGATCGATTACAAAACCTTGATAACAACTCTCTATGAGTGTTCCCTTACTAATATTTATTATAATAGAAAGAAAAATTGATAAAATCGGACCAAGCGTATAACCAAGTACCCATTTTGACTTTAATCCCCTCTCCCAAAAGAACCGTGCTAGATTACGGGATAAAAAGTATCCTATGTCCTACCTCGTAGTAAGATCTCAAATCATGCCAAGTTTCATTTGAATCCATTCAGTAGTTTCGGCGTGATGCGCAGCCGTGATACAGACAGACAGACAGACAGACATAGCCAGACAAAAATAAAAAAAATTACATTTTCGGGCTCAGTATCGGTTATAGAATGCCCTCCAAATATAATTTTCAAAATATCTTCAATGTACAGAATTGGACCTGTTACAGTTTTATTATAAGTACTTATAGATGTCTCAATTTTGTTTTTTTATATATTAGATTCTTTTAAAACACGCTGTGTGTAAAGTAAATCACGGTTGCCGGTGTTAGCATCGGTGATATTTTATATAAATGTTTATAAGTAATTTGATTATAATTTGACTTATTCCTTTTTATCAGCGGCGACTGAGGGTAGTAGAATTTGACTATGCTTTGAAAAAGTGTTGTATTAATGAAATAGCTTATTATTGGTAGTATTTAACTATTGATTAACAAATGTAAAATTGTTATTTGAAGCCCAATGCGATTAGAATAATTTATTATTTATATTGTATAAAATATTGTAAAACGAGTAATGAAATTGACAATGTCATCCCCACTGCTTCAGTGGATTGAGATTGCTATAAATACGTTGTAACCGTTTGGAACGGACAGTCTTCAACAGTATTGAACAGTATTTCATAGTCGACGGTCGTGTACAATCTTCAGTTGGTGACGGATCACTAGAAAGCTAAGTATATTTAGTATTGTTTCATTTACATTGTTATGATGATATTGTGTTATAATGTTATTATGTGGTATTTATGATAAGTCATATAATATGATATATGACTTGGAGCTGGTGCTGGAAGTGGTTGTAGGGGCTGGCGGAGACCACTTGGGGAGTCCCATATATTTTTATATATGGTTCTCACGTCATTTACAGTATTATGAAATAATTACTTTATGTTCTGAGATAGCAAATGTCTCATAATCGACATTGTTATTTAATAAATATTATATACTGATATTTGAGAGTTTTGTGTTAAGGTACCTACCTCCAAACCAGTAATAAATATCCGATAATTTGATAAAGAATACTTTTCATAAAGTATTACCCTACATTATTCAGAACTAAGGTTATAAATTATTTAGAGTATTACATAGTCGGCTATACATCCTAACATATTATATAGATATATCGACTTAATCTAACACCGGCATGGGGCGTTCCTTTGTACCGGCCATAGACAAATGTGCTGGCACACGGCACACCGTGGTTAACACGAAGTTGTCGACTGACCAGCACTACAGGCCACTTGCTTTTAAATTTATTATCATCAGAAGTGCTTGGCCAGCTACACAATAGAATGCACTACAAAATAACAGTAAACATAAAATCGTTCAAGAATCGACACAAAACGAATAGTAACAGAATAGGCATCATCGTTGCATCCAAGGAGGTTAGCGAAATCATCGATAACATAGACCGATGTCGATGGAAGCCATAATTTTGTAAAAAAAAGTTTTGAATTGCGCAGGAAATCTTGAGTTGATAAGTATGACAACCAACAAAAATCTGACATTGGCAATATACACACGCCAGAAGCAAGAAAGAAAGAAAAACAATTGTTTTCCAAGATTTTTTCCCTACAAAATATTTCTAGTTCTACAGCCATCCAGCCAGCTAAAACACGTTTGAGGATAAAAAGCAAGTAAGAACAGAAATAATCACAAAATGGAAGTCGTAATACCATGGACTCATCGCTGACTTAATGCCATCATCGTGCGGTAAGTGCCTTACGTAATATTCGCGCCAAAAACATGTTGGGACTGTGTAATTTAATTTCCAACTGGATGCACTAAAGGTGAGTATAAAACCCAAAAACCTTTACAAAATATATTACTAGGATATGGATAGATAATAAATCTGAAATAAGGTAAAGCACATGAAACTGTAGAGCACATTTGTTTTTTTTCTTAATATTTTACTCTTCTTCTAGGTTGCCTGGAAGAAATCGCTTGCTAGCGATAAAGTCACCTATCTGTTTCTATTGTTTGTGCAAATAAGTGTAAATAAAGAATAATAAATAAATTAAATATTTTGTACATGGTTTTCTAGGTAGTAAATTTATATATTTTGCAGGATCGGTGCAAGTCTGTGGGACCTACAAGTTATCTCCTATTGAAATCTTATTCCGGGCTTAGCCCGCAAATAAATTATTTCTACCGCTTTCCATAGCTTGTTGTGCAACTCTATAAGTCAGCAGTTAAGGACCACGTCACAGATTACTAAATAAAGCCACGTCTCCACGTCGCCACGTCTCTCAGAACCTCAGAGTAATTAGAATGGTATCGCGTCGATTCCCCGAACAAATTTTTCGTGGCACTTTTGCGGGGTGCAGGAGGCGAAGTAAACACACACAGATACAATTTCACGCATACCCACACTAGAATAAACTCGCAACATTCAAAAAGATACGCACACAAATAAAGAATGACCTGAAGATATGAACAAAAATATGGCAGAGGGGTTAGCGCATCATGCTCTCTCCAGAGAACCATATGTCATTCCTGGCAACTTGACAACACACACTGGTTAAAAACCTCGTCTTCTGAAGATATTGTCGCGTAATTTCCCGATCGTTCAGAACTGGAGTTCGATTATTCGGGCGTAAAAAATCTAAAACTATGTAAAACAGAAAACATTGTTTCATAGTGTTACCTAATGAATTCTGAATTTTATCAAATTCATAGATTATTTTCTCTATGAACGTTGTTCGTATGTACTAGAACCGATAAGGTTATGATAGAAGCTTACCCCTATTACGCGAAAATAATCAAATGATCAAATCTTATACAATAATAGTGAAAGGATGAATGCATAATATAATATACCAGTATCCGTGCCCATTCCGATAGCGGGTAAACTACTGAATGCGAATTCTAAAGTCTTTTCAGAATACTTAGTACGAAAGTAGTTTATAGAAAGTATGTTTACCTAACTCGTACTACACGCGCTGCAGGGTAGCAACTCTTAAGTTTCTGAAAGCAATCAAGCTGCTCAGAGACTTGAGTGACATAGTCACCGAATAGTTTTCGGACTTAGTTTTAAACTTTAAATAGAACACTTTCATGTGTAGGTACATACCGAACAATGAAAACCTACAGAATTAGCAATACGTGATACCGTACGCAGTTTGCGCAAAAATTTGCACAAACATAATATAGCGGTTATATAGCGGTGAATTGCCTGTGCAAATTGTTATCTATACTTATAATAAAACTGTAACAGGTCCAATTCTGTACATTGAAGATATTTTGAAAATTATATTTGGAGGGCATTCTATAACCGATACTGAGGCCGAAAATGTAATTTTTTTAATTTTTGTCTGTCTGTCTGTCTGTCTGTCTGTCTGTCTGTCTGTATCACGGCTGAGCATCACGCCGAAACTACTGAATGGATTCAAATGAAACTTGGCATGATTTGAAATCTTACTACGAGGTAGGACATAGGATACTTTTTATCCCGTAATCTAGCACGGTTCTTTTGGGAGAGGGGATTAAAGTCAAAACGGGTACTTGGTTATACGCTTGGTCCGATTTTATCAATTTTTCATTATAATATAATAAATATTAGTAAGGGAACACTCATAGAGAGTTGTTATCAAAGTTTTGTAATCGATCTGGTTAAGCAACGTTAGGTAAGGTCATTAAAGAGATGGGTGACCGCTTAACGCCATTTGAACTAAACGGGTCCGTGCTTCGGAGAGCAAGTAAAAAGTGGGTCCCAGTTTTTAACCGACTATAAAAAATTAGGTTATGTATTCGATGCGAATGTCTGTTATTCAAAGTTTAGTTAACGTAAAAATAGCGCAGGCGGAGCTGCGTGGGTCAGCTAGTTTTCTTATAAGATATAAAAATAAAATGAAATGGTATCCATAATTCAGCACTAACGTTCTATATAATTATTAATACATTTCAAGGGTTAGCTTCAGCACTGAAATATAGTATGGATAATTACGGTTGTTGTATTAGTTAGAGCATGTGTATAGTATATGCTACTGTTTCATGTATTGTTCTACAAATTGTTTGCAATAAAGAATTTATCTATCTATTTTTATAAACAGTTTCCAAGGCGTGGTACATATAACTGAATGTTTTTACCTACATCATCGATTATTAACCGACTTCAAAAAAAGGAGGAGGTTCTCAATTCGTCTGTATATTTTTTTTTTTTTTTTTCTATGTATGTTCGCGCATAACTCTGGCAATTATGAACCGATTTGAAAAAATCTTTCTTCCATCCATTCTTTAATCCGTTAATTGGGTCCCATAAAAAAATTATTGCTTAGTAATAAGTAGTTCCTGAAAAAACAATAATGGTGACTGCGCACTGAGACCTGCAAGAAAGCCTATATAGATGACGTTGTAGTCGCTCGGACTCGCTCGGTCGGACAAAAATGGTCATAACTCTGGCAAATATTTAGCAATTTCAATGATTCTTTTTTTATTCGAAAGAAGGAACCACTGTATTGAATCTGTATGAATTTTATTACAACCGGATAAGAACTTCCTGGAGGACCATGAACGATGTGGAGGAATTTATCTGGTAAAAACCATAAAACTGATGTTCTCCATTACATTGCTCTGACAATTATGAACCGATTTCGATGATTCTTTTTTTATTCGAGAGAGTAAACTACTATGATGTTTCCATGCAAATTTCATTACGACCGGATATTTTTTTCTGAAGAAACATGAATTATGTAAAACTATGTAGACGATAATGTGATCATAACCTACCTAAATAATTTTACGGTTTTCGATGGTTCAATCTTTATATATGAAAATATCACTAAAAAGATTAAAATAAAATCTTTTTAAAAAAAAATTGAACCGACTTCAATATCACTGAAAAGTATAAAATAATTTAAATATTATTGAAGTTGGTGCCAAATATACACAGCAGGTACGCTAACACCAACTTCAATAATATTTAAATTATTTTATACTTTTCAGTGATATTGAAGTCGGTTCAATTTTTTTTTAAAAAGATTTTATTTCAGCAGTAAGTTTTTGCGATGTGGAGGAATTTATCTGGTAGAAACCATAAATTAGTCTGACAAATATGGACCGATTTCGATGATTTTATTTATTCGAGAGAGTAAACTACTTTGATGATTCTGTGTGAATTTCATTACGACTGGATAAACTGTTTCTGAAGAAACATGAATTATGTAAAACTATGTAAGTTGACGATAATGTGATCATAAACTACCTAGATCATTTTACCGTCTTCGATGGTTCAATCTTTACGATACGATAATATCACTAAAAAGTATAATAAAATATTTAAAAAAAATTGAACCGACATCAATAACACTCAAAAGTATAAATATAATTTAAATATTATTGAAGTTGGTGCCAAATATATGTACACAGCAGGTACCTTTATTTTTTTTTGACGCGGGGGAAATCTTCCAAAGATCCCCAGCTGTGGGGCTCGACCGGGGTATGTGGGATTCTTACCCACTAAAACCCCCGCGGCTGTCGCATCGGCACATGAGAGGGGGACCCCAAGGCTCTCCGGTGGGATCTGCACCAGGGGCCCCTCAGTGCCTTGCCTTTGAGCCCGCCGACCAGGTCTCGACGCTCCAACGACCACGCGGGACAAGCCTCCAGCGTGTGTTGGGCGGAGTCAGACTGGTCGCAGTGGAAGCATCTCGTCGTCGCTTCACGTCTGATCTTATGCACACAGCAGGTACCTTTTTTTTTTTTTTTTTTTTTTTTTTTGACGCGGGGGAAATCTTCGAAAGATCCCCGGGAGCTGTGGGGCTCAACCGGGGTATGTGGGATTCTTACCCACTAAAACCCCCGCGGCTGTCGCATCGGCACATGAGAGGGGGGACCCCAGGGCTCTCCGGTGGGATCTGCACCAGGGGCCCCTCAGTGCCTTGCCTTTGAGCCCGCCGCCGGGGGGCGCATTGTAGCCCCCCGGGAACCTGTCACGGTGCTCACGGGGACGGGGGTCGCAACCCCGCCGCCGTCCTCCTCGGAGTCGCCGCCGTACTCAATGGACGCTCAAGGGGCCCACACCCCGAGCGTCCAGCGACTCCGAAGGACACAGCAGGTACCTACGCTAACACCAACTCCTTTATTATTAAAATTATTTTATTCTTATCAGTTTTTGTATTTTTTTTTACACAGGCAAAACGTTCAATAGGCCCCAGGACCCATTAAAACCCCCACGGCTGTCGCATCGGCACATGAAAGGGGGAGCTGGGCTCTCCGGTGGGGTCTGCACCAGGAAACTCTCAGTGTCTTCCTTTATAGCCCCCCGGAACCTGACACGGTGCTCACGGGGTCGCAACGCCGTCGCCAGCCGTCACCGCCGTACTCGATAGACTTCTAGAGATACCCCAAACGTCCAGCGACTCCGAAGGACTGCTACCTAGACAGCTAGGCTACTTTTGAGAAAGTTATAAAGGTTTTTATTAGTACTTTTTAACGGTCGTGCTTTCTTTTTCAGGTAAATAAGCTTGTTATTCTTAATGTAGTTACTATGTTTTATTATTATCCAGGCTATTTCAAGAGCATACAAAGCTCGTGCGGTTGATGGCTTATCTATAGCCTCTCCGCAGTGCGCTGTAAATCTCACTTATTTCGTGCGGCTACGTGCCTACGTGCGTTCCTGCGAACTAAATTACTTATAGCTTATACTATCTTGAAAAATGTATCTTTTATTCGAGAACTTACATAGGCGTCTAGATCTGCTTGTAGATCCATCAAGTTTAGTATGGATTGCAAGACTACGGACTTGATTTATTTTATGGGTGGAATTATATAACGTAGTTTTCTAAATAGTTGCCTTACTATTAATATCAACTCTCGCAAAGTTTCAAAAAAATTGTGTAACATTTCAAGAATAAATTACCGAACTTAGATTTAGTCTTGCTGGAAACCATCAAGATAGCTGTTAGAGTCTTCGCACACGAAGATTTTGTTGCGATACAGTCGCGTCGTGAAACGCAGTGTAGCGCACATTTTAACATTTAATTTAACTCTCCGAGTTAATATAGTACGTTACAAAATTAAACCAAAAAAAATGTATAGCAGAGGTTGATTAAGATTTTAATAATATTAGCACGTAGTAGGTACTATCGCAGTCACGAACGCTGTGCCAGTTTTGAATCAAAATCTTTTGAACAACCGACGTTTCGTGCGCTTAATTGGTAAGCGATTATCGTCCTAAAAGTCATATACCGCCCGTGACCGCGAGAGTACGTCAGACAACCAAGTTGCCGAGTTAATAATTTTCTGTACTGACAGGCTTCAAATTCTCCGATAGATGAGAAATTTTTGATTGGTTTGGAAGCCATAAGAAATATATCTATAAAAAGTCAAGAAAGTAAAATTAGGAGTATAGGGGCGCGCATAGAAAGTAGGCAAAAATATCTGCAAGATTAATAAGCTCTAAGATATTTGTTTGTGTGTTGTATTACAGATATTTATCTACATTTAAAACGTAACATAAACTTTCTTAGATTTTTTGAATTATGATTATTCATATTTTATTTTAATCGGGAATTAACGCGATTTACCTTATTTATATGATTATATTCAGACCAGACAAATCTTAGAGTAGGCAGTCTTTTTGTCTGTATGGATGGACTGCCTTAATAATCATATTAAATCTCATTAAATCATATTAAAAATAATCTATCTATACTTATAATAAAACTGTAACAGGTCCAATTCTGTACATTGAAGATATTTTGAAAATTATATTTGGAGGGCATTCTATAACAGATACTGAGGCCGAAAATGTATTTTTTTTAATTTTTGTCTGTCTGTCTGTCTGTATCACGGCTGCGCATCACGCCGAAACTACTGAACGGATTCAAATGAAACTAGGACATAGGATACTTTTTATCCCGTAATCTAGCACGGTTCTTTTGGGAGAGGGGATTAAAGTCAAAATCGGTACTTGGTTATACGCTTGGTCCGATTTTATCAATTTTTCTTTATAATATAATAAATATTAGTAAGGGAACACTCATAGAGAGTTGTTATCAAGGTTTTGTAATCGATCGGGTTAAGCAACGTTAGGTAAGGTCATTAAATAGATGGGTGACTGTTTAACGCAATTTGAACTAAACGGGTCCGTGCTTCGGAGAGCAAGTAAAAAGTGGGCCCCAGTTTTAACTGACTATAAAAAAGGAGGTTATGTATTCGATGCAAATGTCTGTTATTAAAAGTTTAGTTAACGTAAAAATAGGGCAGGCGGAGCTGCGTGGGTCAGCTAGTATTAAATAAATGAACACGTTAAATTGAGTACAAAATTAGGCTAGCCACACACGGTCAATAATATTGTCCATATTCTACAACCCATCCCGCCTTAACTTTGCATCTCGGGGTTGTTGAATATTGACAATTTTATTGAACGTCTGTGGGCTACCTTAGGTCTTCTTATTTAGTAGTCAGGCTGAATCGTCTCAATAATCCAGTCACAGTCGCAGTTATATTTTGTCGCATTATCAAGTTGTGTGCGAAGTCCCTTATCGCTCAAGCGAAGATCGGTTTTTTTTACACTTCCGTGAATGCTTTTTTGTGGAGCACCTGACGGATTTTTATGTGGGTATTTAACATAACTGTGTTCGGATACTGAAGTTTTTACGGTTCAAGTGGACCTTTTTTGTAGGAACTTAACTTCGTTTGGCGATCGGGTAAAAAATGGTCGCGCATTTTGTAAGGAGTTCGCTAGTATTTGGGTTACAACTTTCTGTTTTTGTCATCTCAGATATATTGTGTTAGGTTTTTATTTCTGATACATTAGGGTAAAAGTGGGATAGTTGCCACACTTTTTGAAATTACTTTATATCTCTCAGTGAAAAAAGCAAAATTCTTTATTTGTAATACGGGTAGGTACTTTGATTTATTATCTTCAAACTTATGAAAGGAAAAACTATCATTGATATTTCCAGAGTATTAGCGATTTTTTCAGACCTCTAAATTTTGGGGCATCTATCCCATATAGGGGATAATTGCCTAATCTATGTAAATTACGTATAGGATAGATGCCCCACTGAAAAAGAGGCCATCTATCCGCAAAAACACGGTCAACTTAGTGGTAGTTGATCATCCGCCAAACTAGAGAAATTACAATCGAGGCAACTATACCCCTGGGGCAACTATAATATCCCACTTTTACCCTATACTTGTTATCTCTTATGGGGTAGGCAAGAATCAAGTGCTAGAAACATTTTTACCTCGCCTAGTGTTGTTTTCCTGTGGTGGGTAAGATAGCTGGTGCTCTGTAAGGAATTTCTGTACTGGGGATTATCATTGTTTTTTTTTGCTGCCGGCATAGTGATACCTCTGACACTGGTTCCTTTTCAAGGAGCCAAGCAAGACGCCTGATGGTAAGTGACACGCCTGCCTTTAGAAGACTGCATTGTACTGCCGCTCGTCACCACATAGGTATATTAGTTGTGAAGTCTCTCGTGTCCGGTGATTTCACCAGCTATAGTGCCCTTCACGCAAGAACACAGCAATGTTTACACACTGCTGCTTAGCCTATTACCTAATTTGAAAAACCGCCTGTTTTGCAAACCGGAGGTTACGAGTTTAAATACTCCGGGGTGTTCTGGCTGGAGCGCTTTAAGCGCTTGCCCTCTTGTCCGCTGAAGCTGTAATGGCCATCTGCGGCCAGCACTAAGCACTCCTACAAAAAAAAAAAAGAAAAAAAAACTGCAAGCGTTTAGTTGTTCTATACTGGTTAGGACAATGCAGGCCGATCACCTGATTGTCTGTAAAGTAAAATGATCCATGTGTCGGAGAGACGTGTAAAATATTGGATCTGCGACTCTTGGTCCTGTCGGTCTTCCGTCCCAACAGATAGTGAGAGTGAAGGACGAGGGTGTACACTGTACACTCGTGTCTACGCGAGCGTTTCTGCACTATAATATCTGGCTGATCTTGTGAAAACTTGACCGCTGTGGTCGTATCGGCCAAAAGGACATTAATATTAAAAAGGTACCACCATAATGTCAGATATACTGCCGATAACCAGCATTGTGTAAACATCGCTGTGTCCTAGTGTGAAAGGCACTGTAGCTTGTGAAACTATTGGACACAAGAGACTTAATAATTAAGGTCTCGGGTGACGAGCGACAGTGCAATGCAGTTGTCTATAGGCCGGCGAGGCGCTTACCATCAGGGAAGCGTCTTGTTTTTTTTTTTTTTTGACGCGGGGGAATTCTTCAAATGGTCGCCGGGAGCTGTGGAGCTCGACCGGGGTGTGTGGGATTTTTACCCACTAAAACCCCCGCGGCTGTCGCATCGGTACATGGGAGACCCCCCCCCCCCCAGGGCTGTCCAGTGGGATTTGCACCAGGGGCCCTCAGTGCCTTGCCTTTAAGCCCGCCGCCGGGGGTGCATTGTAGTCTCCCGGGAACCAGTCACGGTGCTCACGGGGACGGGGGTCGCAACCCCACCACCTCGGAGTCGCCGCCGTACTCAATTGCTGTCTTGCTTGTCTCAACCAAAAATTGAATAAAAAAAATATCCCGAAACTTGGAGTTATCCTATTTTGTTCGTCAGTCCCTCATTTAATGTTTATTGCGTGTGTAACATCAATATCCCTTTTACATGGAATACAGGAAACAGATTTTTTGTCTCCTCATTCATAACTCGATGCTTTGGAGAGGGTATTAACATGTTGCTTGGGTAACGAAATGTTATTTTAGGACTTGAGGTAAACAACACGTGGGTTCGTTTCCTCTCATATTCGATGTGGGATATGTAAAGTGTTAAATTACTATTCGTTTTTTCGGAGACGTGTTTTAGGTAAATGTAAATGGTTAAGTGATTATGGGTAGAAAGAATTAAGTATTATAATAACGCATAAAAAAACCATAGGTGTTACATGAGGTGTTAATGCTTAAGACATTCCCTACCAGTCCTGAAATTCTCAAAGCCTTTATAGGACTGGAGTGATCTATTGGAAGTATTTGTGGGGTAATTATGTCGGTATAACCTAAAATCTTATTTTATTATACCTATCTATCATGACCATGGGTGCTGCAAAGCATTCGAAACGTCGGGATAGTAAAATCTAAATAAACCGCGATATAATCCGTAAAAGTAGTTTGATTTCAATGTGTAAATATTCGCGTAAGTAAAAGACAACATTATACCTATCTATGTTAAATATGCGAAATCATTGAACAAATTATAAAATGTTAAAAAATAATAATAATATCTTGGTACAATCCACACACGGTCATCTGATCCCAAACTAGGCAGAGCCTGTACTATGGAAACCAGACAACTGATACTAATACTTATATACATTTTTTTTGTAAATACATACTTAAATAGATAAATAACACCCAGACACTTGGTGGGAATCGAACCCACGACCCTTCGGTCAGCGGACAGGGTCTCTAACCACTAGACCA
The DNA here is from genome assembly GCA_911728495.1 of Furcula furcula. Lineage (NCBI taxonomy): Eukaryota > Metazoa > Arthropoda > Insecta > Lepidoptera > Notodontidae > Furcula > Furcula furcula. The sequence continues at coordinate 20,264,804 of OU452259.1, read as the reverse complement.
ACGGGCCCGTCAAATGTTAGAAAATAGCACGATGATTCAGTCGGCATGTAGTCCAATTATAAATAATGATTAGCTTTGTCCAAACTACCACTACATGACCTCATAGTTTTGTAAGCACTCATATAATCGGAATACCAATAGGGTTAATATTACCCGTTGGGTGTCAGGGTAAGATTAGCACCCACCTATCTTCCCCCCGTGGAGTGTCCGTAAGAGGCGACTAAGGGAAAACGAGAAGACGGGCAGCAGCGTATTTCTATTGGATTAACCAACCACGTATACTGCGATCCGCAAGCCGCCCGCCAAACGTGGGTATTATGGCAACCCCTCCATTCTAAGGGAAGACCTTTCTTCAGCAGTAGCCGTGTTTTGGCTGCTAAAATTCGAATTCAAATTCAAAATAATTTATTTCAAATGGGCTTAATGCTAGCACTTTTGAACGGTCAATTTTTTTTAGTTACCACTGGTTCACAACGCGGCCTCAACTGAGAAGATCCGGTAAGTAGCTCAGCGGGCTTATCATTTTTTCACTTTTTTTAGGGTTCCATACCTAAAAGGTAAAAAAGGAATCCTTATTTATTTATTTATACTCTTTATTGTACACACATAAAAATAAAATAAAAAGGACTTGAAGAAATTTGTACAAAGGGCCTATGGTCTGACTTCGTCTGTCTGTCTGTCTGTCTGTCTGTCTGTCTGTCACACCTATATATTTCAGGAACCACTGATGCTATCGATTTGAAACTTGGAATAGTTTTAGATCTTACTTACCCAACCTCATCGCAAATAAAAAATATATATTTTTCTTTTACTTTTTTTATAATGGGGGTCGAAATAGGTCATCAAATTTTTAAAGTGAGACTACTATATCGAGTGAGGTATCATATGAAAGGCCTTCATTTGCACATCTCAAAACAGATTTTTATTTTGGCTTATGTTATATAGTTTTTGGCTGATAACCAAAAATGTCAAAAAAATACCGCCCCCCCCCCTTATCTCCGAAGTTTGTGGAGGGAAAAATCTGAAATAATTATGGATAATGCATGTCTATCTATATTTTACAGGAAAAATAATATGATCTATTTAAGTAGTACAGTTTTTTAGTAACCTAAAAAAACCTCGTCAAACACACTTAGTTTTGCGGTTTGTTTTTTTTGCTATCTGAGGTGTTACATGAATAGTACTTTAATACATATATTACTTTAATACATCCAAAGATGGTATGGAACCCTCGGTGCGCGAGTCCGATTCGCACTTGACCGGTATTTTTTAAACACAGTTTGTCTTGTTACAATTAGATTAGCATCAGCGACAGTGTATCTTGCCGTTCAAAAGATCAAATAAGAAGGAGAAAAAAAATACATACTTATATAGATAAAACACCCAGACACTTGGTGGGAATCGAACCCACGACCTATTGGGTAGCAGACAGGGTCACTAACCACTAGACCAACGGCCCCGACCTTTAAAACATATTTCTCCTTACCATATCTATCAAAACGCAAAACATCACGCAGATTATCTCCCCCATATATCCTTAAGTCGTGAGTGACAGGCCGACGTGTGACGAGCTCAGGAGATTACTTCCATAAGGGTCGCTTGACGTGTTTTGATTGAAGATAAGGGATGAATGAACGCTGTTTTGTTTTCGCTCACGATGATATGAAAATAACTGAGTGGTGCAGATTTAATCGAATTTTCTCTTTTTGGGTGTGCTTTGCAATTTTGCATTTTTAACATTGTGCCTGTCTGTTTTTAAATATCATAAAAAATTCGATTCTTTCTCGATTGGCACATTTTTATTAGCTTTCGCGAGGACTCTTTCAAAAGGTCGGGACATGTGGGGATCAACCGGGGTTCATCATCATCAGCAGCAGCCATAATCACCAGGTTTAGCAGGCCTCTTGGGGATCGCAGTGTAGGTGGAAGATAAATCCAAACAAAAGACGCTGCTGCCAGTCTTCCCGTTCTCGCTTAGTCGCCTCCTACGACACCCAACGAGAGGAGATGGGGGGGGGGGTGCAATTCTAACCCTGCACCCCACGGGATCAACCGGGGTACCTACGTGGAATTTTTACCCACTAAAATCCCCGCAGCTGTCGCATCGGCACATAAGTACCTGGGCTATTAGATGGGATCTGCACCAGGAACTCCCCAGTACCTTGCCTTTGAGCTCGCCGTCGGTGGCGCATTATAGCCCCTCGGGAACTAGAGACGCTCGTGGGGATGGGAGTCACAACCCCGCCACCGTCCTACTCAGAGTCGCCGCCGTACTCAATGGACGTCTAGGGCCCACCGTGGGGCATCTAGTGCAGCTTCCACTGAAATGCCACTCGAAAACCCAAGTTCCTGATGATACGACAGTCTTGGTGGATAAGCATACCACATACCGCATACATACCCTGGTTGACATTCCACACTGTCCTTTGGACCTTTTGATAAAGGGGAAAAACCCGCCTACATCAGTAAATAAAAAGTTGTGTCCGTCGATAGTTTGTTGGTCTCTTGTCGTTCTTCAAGAAAAACAATAAGAATCGTTTATTTGCAAAGCACTACGCAAATACTCTGTTACATCTATATCTATACTTATAATAAAACTGTAACAGGTCCAATTCTGTACATTGAAGATATTTTGAAAATTATGTTTGGAGGGCATTCTATAACCGATACTAAAGCCAAAAATGTATTTTTTTTTATTTTTGTCTGTCTGTCTGTCTGTACCTCGGCTGAGTATCACGCCGAAATTACTGGATCGATTGAAACGAGAGGTAGGACAAAGGATACTTTTTATCCCGAAATTCGGCACGGTTCCCTTGGGAGAGGGACTAAAGTCAAAATGTGTACCTGGTTATCGCTTGCTCCGATTTTAACAATTTTTCATTATAATTATAGTAAATATTTGTAAGGGAACACTCATAGACAGTTATTAACAATGTTTGGAAATCGATCAGGTTTTTTTTTTATTCACTTTTGATGTTTCACTGTTTTGGAAGCATTTTATAGCTGTTTTGAATTGTTGTTCTCTTTGTTGTTGTTATGTTCTAGGAAGGGTTTGATTTGGATACATCCGCGATTTGATACGGAGGTTAGGCAACGTTAGGAAAGGTCATGAAATAGATGGGTGACCGTTTAACGCCATTTGAACTAAACATCTCCGTGCTTCGGAGGGCAAGTACAAAGTGGGTCCAAGTTTTTAACCGACTTTAAAAAAGGAGGTTTTGTATTCTATGCGAATTTATATTATTGAAAGTTTAGTTAACGTAAACACAGCGCGGGGAGCTGCGTGGGTCAGCTAGTATTAAATATTCTTGTTTTACTATACTTAAAATATAACAAAATAAATAAAATGAGTCTATGTACCTATGCCCCGCCCTTTTTAAAACATCACACATGTTGTCTAATGTTGCGCAACCGATACAAAACATTCTCTTTGGAGATACAAAGACAAATGTGATATGGTACCTTGCATGTACTTAATCTTACCTCAATGAAAGTGTCAGAAACGAACCGCTGCACCAGGGATGTCTTCCCACATTGTGTATCTCCTACCAGCACGACTTTGATCTCCTCCTCAGCAGTAGGGGTGCCGGGGTTGTTGCTTTCGGAGCCTTTCTTACCCGACCACATATTTTCTATTTATTCTGTAACAAAAAAAAATACTACTAAGAAAATCGTCTATTGATAAAATTGTAAGACACAGTTACCTCTTACGAGTTTTTGTTTTATTTACTTAGTGGCAAAGCAAGCATTTACTCTTGCCTATTGGCAGCACCAATGTACTGATAGTCACCTGAGACATTAGTTATTAAGTCTCTTGTGTCCGGTAATTTCACCAGCTACAGTACCCTTCAAACCGGAACACAACAACAGAATATCTGGCATTGCGATCGAGTATTCTACTTCTATTTTTCTGTGCCAAATAGATGTAGAATACTCTTTATTATGCATACACTAAAAATACATTGAAGGAAAAAGAGGGCCTGGTAGAGGAACGATGTCATGGACTGGAAACATAAGAGACTGGTTGAAGGTGGAAGACACGGACAAATTAATTCGCATGATTGTTGACAGGGAGACATATCGACAAATGGTCACCGACCTCTGGGATGGAGATGGCACGTGAAAGAAGAAGAAAATCTATACTTATAATAAAACTGTAACAGGTCCAATTCTGTACATTGAAGATATTTTGAAAATTATATTTGGAGGGCATTCTATAACCGATACTGAGGCCGAAAATGTATTTTTTTTAATTTTTGTCTGTCTGTCTGTCTGTCTGTATCACGGCTGAGCATCACGCCGAAACTACTGAATGGATTCAAATGAAACTTGGCATGATTTGAGATCTTACTACGAGGTAGGACATAGAATACTTTTTATCCCGTAATCTAGCACGGTTCTTTTGGGAGAGGGGATTAACGTCAAAATGGGTACTTGGTTATACGCTTGGTTCGATTTTATCAATTTTTCTTTATAATATAATAAATATTAGTAAGGGAACACTCATAGAGAGTTGTTATCAAGGTTTTGTAATCGATCGGGTTAAGCAACGTTAGGTAAGATCAATAAATAGATGGGTGACCGTTTAACGCCATTTGAACTAAACGGGTCCGTGCTTCGGAGGGCAAGTATAAAGTGGGTCCAAGTTTTTAACCGACTTTAAAAAGGAGGTTTTGTATTCTATACGAATGTATATTATTGAATGTTTAGTTAACGTAAACACAGCGCGGGCGGAGCTGCGTGGGTCAGCTAGTTAATAAATAAATGTTAGCATTAGGTGTTGGTATATAAGTGTTTACGTAGGCATAGTGTACTCTCTTATTTTTATTCTCACAATTCGATGGGACGAGACTGACATGACTGCGAAAGCATCCGACTCAGGGTCGACTTGTTTACGTGCCTATCCGACGCATGATTTATCTTTCTTTCCCTATAATCATTAATTAACGAGGAAGATATGATACAGAAGGAAGTCTGTCCGTCAGTCAGTAACACATTATCTATACTTACTTATAATAAAACTGTAACAGGTCCAATTCTGTACATTGAAGATATTTTGAAAATTATTTTTGGAGGGCATTCTACACACATCAAAAGTGTCTAGGGATCAAGCATTTTTAAGCGGATTTCTTGAGATTGAGATGTGGCTTTGTAATAAATTTATGATTTTATAAATTTATATGGATCCTTTTTGGTGCATTTCATAATTTGAATCAGGAACTGTGAATCAAATTCGAGTAAAAGATGAAAATCAGCTGTCAATATTTTCCCTATAAAAACATACAACGCATTGAAGACATTATTAGTGCTACTGTTTCCCTACTACTGATTAAAACCAACGTTATTATGGAGCGGCGACGTCATTTAAGCAGGGAAGAAATGCTCAGAGCCGTGGGAATGATAGAAGCTGGTTCCCGGCAACGTACTGTGGCTTTAGCTCTGAATACAAGTCAGAGTGTTATCAGTCGACTTTGGACACGTTACCGAAGCACTGGTACCGTGGCTGAGCGCCATGTAGGACGGTATCGCTGCACCACACGGAGACAAGACCGATATATTCAAATCTTAACTCGAAGAGCTCCAACAATAACTGCCATGATGTTAGCCGTGAGGCTTCATCACTCTTCAGGGAACTTAATTAGCGACCAAACAGTCAGAAACCGCTTGCATGAAGTGAACCTTCATTCCCGAAGACCGCTACGGGTACCACCTATAGCAATGCACAATCGTAGGATTCGATATCAATGGGCTCTTGAACACAGAAATTGGGCAGAAGAACAATGGCGTTTCGTGTGCTTTTCTGATGAGTCTCGTTTTGGTATGAGACCGGATACAAGACGTATACGACACTGGAGAACCCCTGGACGCCAACAGCGATTAAAATCCTGCCAGGAAGTCCATCCTTATAGTGGTGGAACCATCATGGTATGGGCGGGTATTTGGATCGGCGGAAGAACTGAGTTGATTTGGATCAGAGGCAACCTCAACGCTCAAATTTATGCTGAGACGATTGTATCAGACGTCATCGTTCCTCTACAAGTGCAAATCGGTCCCTTATTTCAGTTAATGCATGATAATGCACGACCGCACACCGCAAGAGTTGTAAGACAGACTCTCGCCGCAGCTAACATCAATGTCCTGCCCTGGCCTGCTCAGTCGCCAGACTTGAACCCGATTGAGCATGCATGGGATATGCTACAGAGAAGAGCTCTGCCGAATATGGAGGGTATCCAGTCGCAAGAAGACCTTTTTTTGTTGTTGCAACGAACATGGGCGGCCATTCCACAGCGTGATTTGGATGAACTCATTTTGAGTATGCCAAACCGATGTTCTTGTGTTGTTAGTGTTCGCGGTAGAAACACGGATTATTAATTGTTTAAGTTACCCAATAAAATTTTAAAGAAAACTGTTATTTCAGTCTTTTTTTCGAACTTTTGTGTTAGTGGTTCAAATGTCAAAAATCCCTTTATTAGGAAAATGGCAAATTTCTTTATTAATGCAAAGGTGACTTGGTTTATCGTTACTGTGACAAACGAAAACACTTTATTTGATGAATCCTTAAAGAAAATTTTAATTAATATCAATCAGGAGAAAAGTTATTGCAAAAATATATGTTGATCCCTAGACACTTTTGATGTGTGTATAACCGATACTAAAGCCATAAATGTATTTTTTTTTTGTCTGTCTGTATCTCAGCTGAGCATCACGCCGGAACTACTAGATGGATTGAAACGAAACTTGGCCTGATTTGAGTTAATACTCCGAGGTAGGACATAGGATACTTTTTATCCCGACATTAAGCACGGTTCCCTTGGGAGAGGGGACTAAAGTCAAATTGTGTACTTGGTTATACGCTTGCTCCGATTTTAATAATTTTTCATTACAATTATAATAAATATTTGTAAGGGAACACTCATAGACAGTTGTTAACAATGTTTGGAAATCGATCAGGTTAAGCAACGTTAGGTAAGGTCATTAAATAGATGGGTGACCGTTTAACGCCATTTGAACTAAACGTCTCCGTGCTTCGGAGTGCAAGTACAAAGTGGGTCCAAGTTTTTAACTAACTTTAAAAAAGGAGGTTTTGTATTCTACTAAAGTTTCAATAATATACATTCATATTATTGAAAGTTTAGTTAACGTAAACACAACGCGGGCGGAACTGCGTGGGTCAGCTAGTTTAGAATAATAATCTTGCTGATTGACAAATCTTTCCATTATGCCATAAAATAACCTCGTTGTATTCAAGTCGACACGAAATGAAAGTGACCATAGGTAGGTCATCATCATCATCATTATCATCACCAGCCGGAAGACGTCCACTGCTGAACATAGGCCTCCCCCTTCGAACGCCACAATGAACGACAATTGACTATTTACATCCACCGATTACCTGCGACGCGCACAATGTCGTCTATCCACCGTGTTCCGGTTCGTGGTCACCACTCGAGAAGTTTTCGTCCCCATCGGTTATCGGTTCTTCGAGCGATGTGGCCTGCCCATTGCCACTTCAAATAGCAGATGCTGAGAGCTATGTCTGTGACCTTGGTCCTTCGGCGGATCTCCTCATTACGGATTGTGTCGCGCAAAGAAACTCTGAGCATAGTTCTCTCCATAACATAGATAGGTACTCTGAATTATATTACCAGTACAAAACTTTTATCTTCGGGCTAAAGTTTTTTATAACTATTTCAACTAAACGCGCTATCATTTATTTCATAAATGAACTTCAATGCAAAATACATTGTTACAAGTCTATTGAGAAGCACAAGGACGAAAATGAGTACACGTTTATATGCCACTATGGACCTAATGACCTATAAAATAAGTTACAATTTGAATAGCTAAATGCAAAGCAATTTGGCCTTTAAATAGTTACGAATCTATTTGAATAGAAGCACAAGAAAGACGAAAATGAGTAAACGTCAATATGCCACTATGGACCTAATGTCAACTAAAGCAAGTTTCAAATTGATTTGACGAATGCAAAGCAATTTGGCCTTTAAGGTTCTAAGGGTACAAAAATAGTTTAACATCTTGAGTGCTTTATTGAAGTTTTGTTCGTGAAGCGATCAGCCTACAGGCGGTGTTCGGGACCCTGAAATTTCCAATAAATCCTATCAGCATGATGGTTCTACTGAAGTTATTACGAACTGTTCCAGTTTGACGTTAAACACCAGATTAATAACATTCAGCCCCTTCATTCGCTAGTAGCATAAATTTCAGCTCAGCTTTATGGTAGGTGTTATTAAAGAATTTGCTTAGTATTGGAAATTTTAATGGATATTATTTAAGAAACGATGTCAAATGGCAGTAAGTCAACTTAATTTGCCCCATAACGTGAGTTGGTTCACTATGATCACCTACTCCATCGATATACTATACCTATATCGATGACCTACTCAGATAAAAAATATCTACCTTTTATTAAAAAAACCCAACACAAAGTTTTAAATAATAAAAAGCTAAACAGATTTGTACCAACCATAGCTTACCTAGCCATCGATAAAGCGATAAAAGTACTTTTTAATGTTTAAACAATCTCATTCAACTCTATCTAATCGGTTCTAAGCTACAATGCCACAGACAGACATGTATGTATAGACGTCAAACTTATAACACCTCATATTTTTGTCGGGCTTAATGAGAGTTCATTGTGTGAGAGTTCATATCATCACTATTATTTTTATTAACTTAAACTTAAGCTCGACTGCAGTTCCACCTGTTGGTAAGCGTTATTACAGTCATAGATGGTAAATTTCAGTCGCTGCCGTGGCAGGAAAAGGTTTGAAACAAAATAATTTTGCCTAGCAGTTAGCACACCGACTGCTTTTCACAGCATTGGAAATCTTATCACAGTAAGTAAAGTTAAGGCTAGAATCAAATCAGGTTCAGTAGGGGAGTTACTACTAGTTAATACTAACTAACTAACTTGATAGAGTTGATACTAACTGATATTTTGTAGTCCAAACAACAAATTGCAACGTTCCTCATGTTTTCGGATGCGCTGTTTCACTCAAGTGGTGTAATTAAAGTTTCCACAAGTATATTTGTATATACTTTCTTCAAAGTAGAACAATCACCCAATGTTATTACATTGTAGGAATTTACATTGAACAGCACGAGCTGAAGTGTGAACGGCCGGGGTATCGAACCGGGAAGCAGAAGGCGAAGGAAAATATAAACTTTGATAATAATATCCGTTGTTTTGAGTAAGATTGCGAAGTTACATTAACCAACATGGACATGATTTGAGTGGATTGAACCATGGAGTGGTTTGTTTGCTGAAAAATAAAAAGCCCTATTTCTCTGAAGGTTCTGACCTTTGAGGAAAACGTGCTGACCTAAGAACAAAGGGATAAGAAAAATTGGCGTGCATTTACGCTAGTATGTGAAGCCAGAGCTAACTGACTATTTATGTTTTATCAGAGCTGTTTTTAGGGTTCCACGCCTAAAATGTAAAAAAGGAACCCTTTTTTTTTAGACTTCGTCTGTCTGTCTGTCTGTCACACCTATATATTTCAGGAACCACTGACGCTATCGATTTGAAACTTGGAATAGTTTTAGATCTTACCCAACCTCGACTCAAATGAAAATATTTTTTTTTTTCTATTTTTTTTATTGAGGTCGAAATGGTTAGTTAAGTACAATTTCAAAGTGATACTACTATATCGAGTAGGGTATCATATGAAAGGACTTCATTTGTACATCATAAAAACAGATATCTATTTTGTTTATACCGTTACAACTCGACAAATAAACTTAGTCTTGTGGTTTGTTTTTCTTTTTGCTATCTGAGGACTTAGACCACAGATATAGAAGTTAGACGAATAGCAAATTAACTTTAATAGGCCCAAGGAAGGTATGGAACCCTCGATGCGCGAGTACTCACTTCACCCGTTATTATTTTTTATTCTGTGGTCATTTTCGATTTGATGTTGTTATAATATGACAAAAAATTATGTTTTATTTTAGCCCAACCCTCACTCATTCAAACACCTTTCGTTCTATCGAATGATTTTGTCGTTCTTCATCATTATCACCAGCCGGAAGACGTCCACTGCTGAACAACCCTTAGACCCTTACAAGGGAGGGGTTGCCATAATTCCCACGCTTAACAGGCGGCTTGGGAATCGCATAACAGGTGATAGGTAATCCAATAGAAAGTCGCTGCTGCCAGTCTTCTTGTTTCCCTTAGTCGCCTCTTACGGACACGCAACAGGAGGAGATAGGAGGGTGCTATTCATACCCAGACACCCCACGGGGTATCGAACCGATCAAATCATCAGCACTCATATTCAGTCGAATGAAAACTACATAAGTACGAAGAAAGAAAAATAATACTTAATGTATTTTCTCTTCAAAGGATATCAACGAAATATCTCCGCGGTGTTTACTTCATGTATTCGGATGTTAGAAATACGGAGCACGTGTAGGATATAGGTAAACAGACCGGTCGGGGCATCGAACCGGGAAGTCATAATGGAGTGCGGATAATATAATGCAGACCTATTTGAAACTTTGTTTAAACATTACCGTATAATCAAGGCAGTTAGACTTTTCCCGTATAGGGGTGGGAGTAACTTATACTTTCATTATACATTAATTAGTAGCCGATGGACGTCCACTGCTGAACAGAGACCTCCCCCTTAGAAGGGAGGGGTTGTCAAAAACCCCATGCTTGGCAGGCGTCTTGGGCATCACATAGGTGGTAAGTAATCCAATAGAAAGACGCTGCTGCCCGTCTTCTTGATTTCCCTTAGTCTTACGGAAACCCAACGAGAGGAGACTGGTGGACAGTGGCGTGCAGTCCATATAGGCAAAAAGTGTTTGCCTACCCTGTGATTTCCCCAATCAGACATATCAATATAAAGTGTGCATAGTAATATTTCGTTTTCTTTTCAATTATTTCACCATTGTAAATAAACAAAAGCACACAAAATGTTTGAAATCAATCACCTATGCGCGACGAACTTATAAATTCACTGTACTATATCTACTCATAAATAGATTTCGCGCGCGGGCCACGCAAAGACACGACACGGCGGGGCCTGAATTTTCACACATTCAAAGAGATTTATTGCACACAGACTCACACCGATACACGCACCCATAAATAATCTGACTTGTATAATAGAAGAAATATCACGCACACAGACAAAGGACAGAGGCACGGAGAGACACTGCCTACCAAAAGTGACATTTCAATATAGTTTAGTCCCGATAGATATTTATGTTACGACATGAATGCTAATTTCACACACTCAGTTGTTGCAACCGTAGAATATTTGGTAAAGCGTTCGGAAGCAATTCGCGAGACGCGAGTTCGTATCCTCTTAGAATCGAAGTTTCTTTTTGTAATGTTTTTTAAATTATTTAATAGAATATAAAGCGGTGCGGGTATGTACGTACTTTGCGAGAGGTCGTATTTTGCGAGAGATAATAATTTAGCTATATATATAGCTATTGTGCACAAAGGGGGTGAGTTGTATTGATTCAAAACAAACAAGTCGTAATCATTTAGTCAATAAAATACAGTGGCGTGCACAGAGGGTAGGCAAAAAAATGTATTCGGCTTGTTTCACCTATTTTAAGTAAGTTATTATACCATTTCAAATATCCATATGCAAGCAAATACTATAGACATATTAATTTGCATTTGAGAACAATAATAAGTTTATTCAGCGGCTCCATACTGACAAAAATACTTTGCCTACCCTAGGATTTCTCTGAATAGTTTTAATTTAAAAAAATCTTAGTTTGGACATGAATTAACAAATTTTTTTTTATGTAAACGGATATGTTGGTAATATTGGTTAATTTAAGCATATTTGTGCTAGAACACGAACGAATACCATAAAGCATAAACAACTCGCAGATATTTTTGTCTGCTTTCAGTGCACGCCACTGATAAAATATACTCATTTGCTTTTCCTTTGTCTTCCAGACTAAGGATAAGCCCCTTTTTGGATTTGTATAACTAAAAGAGGAAGTTATCTTATTTCCTGAGAGACCTAGCTGGCCGGGATTTTGGTTTTGGAAGAGTTCAAACAATAAAAAATCTCTCCTGGCGGCCACACTTATTATAGTTTAATTTATAGGTACATGTTGTATCTTAGCCGTAAACATACATATCTTTCTACTGTTGCATGTTGTAATGTGTTTTAATCATCTTAGTACGTATCTACAAGACAAGCAACTTGCACTCATATTGATAGGTAAGTTTATTTCTCTTCGACTATCCAAGTAAGATTATATTTTCGATAGTAGGTATGTTTATTTCTTGAACACGGTCTGCGGCATAAATGGCTGCATGGATTTTAATTTAATATACTTAGGTACTTCCTACATAATAATATCGTTTTAGTTGTGGGAGTGAAATAAAATATAGTCAGGAATATTTGAGCAATTTTATGCAATAACGTCAACCCACAAAAATATAAATAATTCTGTGCTAACGCCATCTATCTCTTGTTATAGGCGCAGGCGACGTTTAAAAAAATGCCCATGTCGGTAGTATGTATGTAGTAAATATATTTATGCTCCATCTAACAAATAAAAATCATAATGCAGTTTGTCGCCTATAACAAGAGATAGATGGCGTTAACACAGAATTATTTATATTTTTGTTGACACATTATTGCATAACAGTGCTCATTTATTCAAAAAAACATCAGCAAGTACAAATAAATATACTTACTTATGTTACAGTGGCAATACATACAAACAAAAAGACTGTTACCCTACGACTCTAGAGATCTAAGATATTTGCTTTTTTGCCTACCCTGATCAAAAAGTCTGTGCACGCCACTGCTGGTGGATGCTGTTCTTACCCGGACACCCCGCGGGTACGATAAGGGATAAGGGTTATAAAACTAAAAACTGGTAAAAGGCGGTTCTAATACATCTCTGCCGATCCCTTCAAGGTAAGAAGCTTAAAGCTATGTGTAACTTTTGACGGGCCCGTTGGTCTAGTGGTCAGACACCCTGCCTGCTAACCGATGGGTCGTGGGTTCGATTCCCGCCAAGTGTCTGGGTGTTGTTTATCTATTTATGTATGTATTTACAAAAAAAAAAGTATATAAGTATTAGTATCAGTTGTCTGGTTTCCATAGTACAGGCTCTGCCTAGTTTGGGATCGGATGACCGTGTGTGGATTGTCCCAAGATATTATTATTATTATATTATTAACTGAAACACAAAACATTTGTATTTAGCAAGTAAAGTTGATTTATCATCTCCCTCGTTATCAACCACCTGTATCGGCTGCCTGGGGACTGGGCGACCCTTTTAACAAATTGCTGGAAATATCCAGAGCAGAAAGGGGATGGTACTTGCTCCATTTGATGTGGTACAACAGATTTAGCACAGAGATTTAGGGCTTTACGACACAATTACAGTACGAAATATTGTCTTTTTATTTTTGACCGGCTACAAAAAGGAGGTAATGTATTAGACGCGTAGGCATGTAATATTAAAAAAAATGCGTACTTACCTAATATTCACATATTTCAGTCTATGTGGGCAAATGTACCAAATCTCATGAGCGTATGTATGTAGGTTTGTCCCTCGATTTCTCAGAAACTATAAATCCAATTGTGTATGTAATAGGTTCAGTATCTTTAACTTAGGGGAGGGGAGGGTGCTGTTCTTGACCGGACACCCCACGGGCCGATATAGGTTAAAATAACGAAATACCATTGCTTACATTTTAGAACATGGTCAAATGCAGTATTGAATATTGAATAGTCTGTTCTTAGAAGCTGCCTTATAAGTGTGTCAGACAGATGGACAGACGGACAGACAAATGAATGGACAATGGACAGATTGATGTATGACGTGATAAATTCTGAGTTTGCAATGATGTTTCAATTGATAGAATGGATTTAGCTACGTATGCGTGAACGATTACTGCCTTAGCTACTACTTTCTAAGGTCTGCTTACTACTTTCTATGCAGCAGGTAAATTATACTTGAATATGTTTTTCTTGGCACTATCGTATCTTAAACGGCTTGATTTATTTATGTATATAAAGGTCTTGTTAGTTTATTCTTATTTGTGGTACCCATCGTAATTTCAATGAAACGTTATCGATAGGTTATTTAATACACCGCCAAGCAACATTAGTTATTTTTAAGTTTTCTTAAAATTGTAACAGATTTTTGTAATGTGCGCAATAAACAATTTATATATCTATCTACCTACACGTAATTTTAACAATAATATAATTTATTCATATAATTTCGGTATAAAATGATACCCGGAAGTTGTAATTAGAGCACTCAAACTATCATTGAAAGGAAGCATCAAAAATAGGCCCACTAGTGCTCTAATAGACAACTAAAAATCTAAAAATATACAAACTCCTTGCAGTCTGCGTCTGGCCGGACTAGCCGTAACGCACACGACGAAAATAAAACTAGACAGTTCAATGACGTTTGACCTGTTCATCTAACAAAATAACTCCACAAATCAAACAACAATGGACATAAACGAGAACATGATCAAGGAGGAAGTCGCCAGCTTCGTGACGAGCCTGCAAAGACTACTGCCGAAGAAAAAAGACCTAATCGTCATTGAACCACTGAAGCCCAAGTTGACGAGGCTCGGTGATATCCACACAGAAGCCAAAAGTGTCTTCCCAAAGTGCTTTATTGGTGCCAAACTAATCGTGCTACGAGAAATCTTGGACAAGGTCAAGCTAGTCCAACAATACAACTACGGCAAATCTAAGCAGACTTACAAGTGTTTCTCGCAGCTCGTCCACAAGGAAACTGAGCCGAAAATTCCTGATGACGGCGTTTTGATTGATTCTGCAGGCTCCGCCACAGCCACATACACTGAGCTCTTAGAAGGAGCATACCAGCTGCGATTGACTTCGAGTATCAGAGACCTGATCTCATCAGAAACGGAGATAGTTATCGAAAAGGAGACCGAGAAATCTGTGGGTTCGATGTTATGTTCAGTGAAAGATGTTGACCCAAACACCCTGCAGTTGGTCACGCAATGGATGTATAAAGTGATGCCGGACTTCATTATCGGAACCGAAGTAGGGTTTAAGCCGCTATCGTTTCCTTCATCGCCCGATTTGTCGATCAGCGCGCGCTACGAAAAACCCTCTTTCACACTGTCGACGACGATAAGCAAAATCGGTTTCCAGCTGTGCGTGTACAAACGGTTTTCATCAGATTTGAAAGTAGCCACAATAATAAACGAAGGGGTGCGGAGCGGGCAGATGACATTCGGTCTCGCTATGCACAAGAGCTACCAAAATGGATCCGAGCTGAAGATTTTCGTGGACTCCCAGAGGTGCGGAGGATTCACCTTCCAGAAGGACATTTATTTTTACGAGCCACACAACGAAGTGCGAGTGTTACGTCTCATAGGTAGCACTCTGATTGACAGACAAAGGCGTGTACGATTCGGGATCGGGTTCAATCTGGATTTCTGATCTTCAGTGCGCGCTTATGATTCGAACAACAAACCAGAACATTTTGTAGATGTATTTATTTGTATATAAGTATACATAGGTTTTAGTTATTGTTTTATCTTGTTAATATTTGTTCACTTGTGATATTTGGAGAGGTGTGATTAAAGTTGTTGATTTTGTATCATTATGGTTAATTACAGTTTTTTAAAGTTCTATTGTGTCATTTTTATTCTGAAATTGTTTTACGCTTCACCTATTAGCTAGGTAACGCTATAATACTTTATTATCTAAGTCATATCTGTTAGTTTATTTCTGGCTAGGTTGGTAGCAAGTTGATGGATGTTCTCTATTTTTAACTGACTTCAAAAAAGGAGGAGGTTCTCAATCGTATGTTTTTTTATGATTGTTACCTCAGAAATCCGTCATTTATAAGCCGAAAATTCTTTTTTTTATTTGAAAGGATATCTAAATCACGTAAGCGTATGCGCATAAGCTTTAGCAAAGACGTACAAGGACAGTAGTTAGGTACCTAATTGTCTTCCGGTTGTGCGCCGACTTTGATAATAAGATCTATTTCACGCCTAACTAGGTATGTCGAGCTGTAAAAATCAAATAATCCTAGAAAATTAATTTCAAGCTTGAAGCAGTTTCTTTCTTTAGAAATTATTCATTTGTGCCGCAGATATCCCAGTATTGTTCAATAAGAGCAATTTTTGTTCTAGCTTTATTATGCAAAACATAAATAATTAATTTTTGTCTTTTAAAAGGTTAACTGTATAGGCTATTTTAATATCCAATTTCAGTCAAAAAGGATACAAACTATAGGCAAAAGATCTAATTTATTTGCCAAAACTTTTTAAGTACGTAGACAGAATTATAACACAAAAGAGAACTCAACAATTTCTACTTTAGGTACTTCAGTTTTTAGACAACTGATTAAGTTCTTCAAAGTTGTGTAATATACCCTTATTCTGAACTAACAAAACCGACAAGTCCTCCAAGGATAGAGCTGGAAAAAATCAAAGGCAGTATTTCAGCCGAAGTTAGGACAAGTAGACAGACAGGCAGATAAGTTGTTCAAAGTTTCCCTCGTTATCTGGTGAAAAATAAACAGGACAAATTTGTATTGTTATATAACTTCGCAAACCAGCTTCGTTGTAAGAAATAAGATATCGTAGATAGATTAGTGTAGTTGGATTTGGACTTAAGATAATTTCTTGTTTATTTTTTAAATTAATACTTGTAGCAGAGTTCTAAGCAAACGCATCCAAAGGTAGATTGTCAGAGAATGCCTAAGGTATTGAGTCCGCCTATGTATATATTTATAGTGAGCAAAAATAATAAAATTAATAAATAAATAAGTGAACCAGCTTGCTTCAATTTAGCCATCTTCGACTCGGATGTTGCAGCAGTGGATAAAATAATAATATCCTGGGACAGTCCACACGCGGTCATCTGATTCCAAACTATGCAGAGCCTGTACTATGGTAACCAGACAAATGATAGAATTGAACCCATGAACTATTCGGTAGTGGCCAGGGTGTCTAACCACTAGACCGAAAGGGCCATTGTAAATTAGTGAAATCCCGTGTCGTCAAAATTTAACCAGTAATAGTGCCGTTAACTGCTGCTTGGCGGCAGAATATCTCACACTGCAGTGGTACCTACCTGGACGGTTCCTTGCACAATGTAGATAGATAGATTACACAGCGAGAAACAATAAAAATAAAACAATCTAAATATTAAAGTATACTTTAATAGCCTAGATGACTAAAAAAAAATTTTATTCCGTCATTTAGATTATCAAAAATTATTGGACACGTATTTTTTCTTTTGTCGATTAAACAAAAAATGACGAAGATATAGTGCTTTGAAATGTTGCGTGACGTCACTCCGGTATACATTTTACAGAGGCGTGACGTAAAAAGCCCCAACTCCCGAACTTAGACGCTCTATATCTTTGGCAATTTTTATTGATTTGTTAAAAAAAAAAGTACGTACTTAAGCAATATTTTTTGATAATCTAACTGAAGGACTAATTAGTTTTTTTTTCTTATCCAGCCATCATCCCTATTGGCAGTCTTACCTTTGGATGGAGAGTATCGAAAATATTAGAAAGTGTAGTCACTTCGGCGTACATAAACCTATCCACCATCATTATCTTTAAAATGATCAGAATAATTTTATGTAGGTAGAAATAATTAAATATAAGGTAGGTAGGTTTAGAACTTTAAACAAAGGCCGGGTGATGCCACAGTTAGATATAAACAGAAAGTAAAGGTACCGCTAAGTCGCAAAATAAAACTCAAAAGAAACATGACGAAATGTTGATCCGAAAAATTGGCATCTTCCCCAATCTTAAAATATACACCGCAATGATAAAAATTTACTTTCCCCTTTTATATTTCGACAGTATTCTAAACCCGTACGAGGGAACCAGGTCGCATTACCCGGGGCGATGCTGAGTGGCGTTCCATGTACGCAATATCTAAACGGTGGTAGGTCGGCACGTGTCATATTCCGGACGGATTCAATTGCAAGTGTTCATGCTTTTAAAAACAAAGACAATTCGCGAGAAATGTTCGGAAAAAACTTTTGCGCAACAAGGATAAGCTACCTTCTAACATAAAAATATTCTCTGACCAAACACCAGCTCAGCAAAAATACCTTAATACTCTTAAAGAGGAATTAACTCGGCGACAAAATAATGGAGAAAATGAATTAACTATTAAATATATAAACGGAACCCCAACAATTATAAAACTCCCGCCAAAAAACTCCCAGCAATAACTTCCACTCAAACTCAGCAAGTCACAACCAAAAATACATACCAGGTATTGCAAGACTACCAAAATCTTTATATCAGCAAATCAAGGCTAAGATTCCTATACCTTAATGCTCGGAGTATACGAAAAAAAGGCAAATTTGATGAGCTAAAATGTATCTTGAGATCTTTACCAGATACAGTACATGTAATACTATTAACGGAGACGTGGATAAGGTGCGAAACACAAGCTTTAGAATTACAAATAAACAATTACACGCACTATTATAATTATAGAACCGATTCTAAGGGACGGGGTGTGTCAGCTTTTGTACATAACGACCTAAAACACAGTTTGTCAGAATCAGTATACACAGGAGGAAACAATTATTTATGGATACAACTAGAAAGATGTGCTCTCCAAGTAGGAGTTGTATACAACCCGGGAGATACAAACTTCAAAGACTTTTTAGAAGTATACGATTCTCAACTACAAAAAAGAAAAAGGGCAATTGCCTTCGGAGATTTTAATATCGATCTTCTGACGAAAGATAAAAAAACGAGGCAATACAAAGAAGTAACAAAACAAGCTGGACATATTTTTATAAATAAATTCGGCCAAAAGTACTGCACTAGACAATCCCCCAATAGAAGCTCCATTATTGACCACGTCAGCACCAACCTACAGAACGATAACTTCCATATGGCTATAATCAATTCCTCAATGTCCGATCATAAACAAATATATGTGAAAATAAAGAAAGTAAAACCACCTCCTAAGATACGGACAGAATATCAAGCAATAGATTATGCTAAGTTATATACATCCCTTGAACAATACGATTTCAATGAAATTCATAATGACTACTCACTTTTAGCAAATAAAATTAAGTTTTGTGTAGAAGATAGTAAAGTTGCAAAGACCAAAATCCTAAACCTACCTCAAAAAGACTGGATTAATAGTGAAATTTTGACGGAAATAAATACAAGAAATATAATGTGGTCAAATCTTGAAAAGGACCCCAATAATGAAAACACAAAACACCAATTTTTTAAGAAAAGGGAACAGGTAGCTAAGTTAATTCAGTACACTAAAGACTTATATTACTACAGAGAATTTAAAAATTGTTTAATGAAACCAAAGAAGCTGTGGACTCTAATAAACACTTTATCAAATAATAAAATCAAACAAAGTTGCGCCCCTACAAAGTTAGTAGTAGATTCTAAGCATATAACTGACCCAAATGATATTTGCCAAGTTTTTAACCAGTACTTTGCCACTATTGGACCACTGTTGGCTAATGAAATTTAGGTATTTCATGATAATTTCTGCCACGCGTTACCCAACTTTCAAAGCACCTCCACACTACACACATTCGCCCCATGTACCCCAAACGAAATAATAAAAATAATCGATGTTCTTGACCCTAATTGTAGTACCGGGTTAGATGGCATTAGCACGAAAGCAATAAAATGTATAAAGCATTTAATAGCACACAGTCTTAGTCTATGCTTTAATAAACTACTAGTAAATGGAGAATTCCCCGATACTCTCAAAATAGCAAAGATAAATCCTATCCATAAATCAGGGCCAACAACAGATCCAGGTAATTACCGTCCAATCTCTGTTTTACCAGTATTAGCCAAGGTATTAGAAAAAAATCTTGCATACCAGATTAGAAAAATACTTACAGTCGATTCATTTTATTAGTGACAGACAGTATGGTTTTATACCAATGAGTAACACTCTTGCAGCATCAGCTGATCTGGTCACTAAAATTAGACACAATATAGACCGTAAAAATATTGTGCTAGGAGTTTTTATAGATTTAAAAAAAGCCTTTGATACGGTAAGCCACAAATTGCTTTTGAAAAAATTAGAATCCATTAATTTATCCGGTAGCGTCCTAAAAATGTTCGAATCATACCTAAAAAATCGTTTTCAAGTAGTCAAAATTAACAGTAATTCTAAAAGTAACGCCCTACCTATCACATGTGGAGTGCCACAAGGATCCATCCTGGGTCCATTACTATTTTTAATATACATAAATAATATTAACGAAATTGGTCTACATGGACAAGTTACACTTTACGCAGATGACACATGTTTATTTTACTTTGGTTCTTCAATCCATGACATGTTACGGCAAGCCCAAGATGACCTAGATAAACTCGCCAATTGGTTCCAATACAATTTATTAACCATAAATGTCTTAAAAACATCCTACATTATATTTAAAGCAAAAAACAAACCTATTCCTCCACATGATCCTCTCAAAATTTATAATAGACCTCTTCAGGAAAAAAATACTGAAACATATCTTGGTTTGAGACTAGATACCCACTTAGCATGGAACACACATATCGATCAAATCAAATGCAAGCTTTCACCATTGCTCGGTTCTTTACGTAACATCGTTCGATGTATTCCCCATGAACTACGTTACAATATTTATAATGCCCTGGTAAAATCACATCTGCAATACTTAATTGAAGTCTGGGGTAGTGCCGCAAAAAGGAAGCTAGCAGAGCTGCAAATTACACAAAATAAAATAGTTAAAATGATTTTTAATTACCCGTATCTTACATCTACCAACAAGATTTATAAAGATAGTAAAGTTATGAATATAAGACAACTGTATATCTACAACGTATGTATCTTTATTCGTAAAACCCTTAACAAAAACATTCATACACATATAACATTTATTAAAAACAAACAGATTAGTAAACGAAGCAGTCGTCGAGCTAGTTTGTTGGTTTTACCAAAAATTAGGACAAACTACGGTAAAAAATCTATTACATTTGAAGGAGCGCAACTTTACAACAAATTACCTTCATCTATAAGAAATGTAAACTCACTTAAGGCATTCAAAATGCAACTATCTCAATATCTTACTTCAGATGCTGGAAAAGTAATGCTTTAAGTGAGTAATAATTTTTAGTGAGTGAAATGACGAATATAATTATTATCATACGATTAGCTGTAAACCATAAAAAGGAAATATAATGCTAGCTACAATGCAGTAACCGCACCGCATTGTATGAGAAATAACGCTTGGGATACATTGTGGTGTTTGATTTGAGATAATGTATACCTACCTCCTAGAGAAGTTTATACAGGTTGTGGTTTTGCATTTTTACCTTATTTGTAGACTTAACAGTTAAGGATTATGTTAATTGATTAAAAATAGATTAATCATTCAGTGGCTAATAACTAAAAGATAGTTAATGATTCATGATTAACGTTCAACCAGAATAAGAGCACTCGAGCGCTCAGTATAGGGCCCAAGGGTGGCAATTCCGTGCGTGCTCTTGTTTACCTACTTTGCGCGAAGAGCGGTGCCAGACGGGGTTATTTTATAGTGACGGACGGTTGCACACGAGATTTCTTTTTGTACCAAACATAAAAAATAATTTATAATTTTACGTCTACCATTTAATGATTGATTTATGTTCTTTAAAAGGTATATATCAACCTCCGTAAATATGGCAAGAATGCAGAATCTGTATTCTCTGATAGTACCAAAATTGTTGATTTAATTTTTTTCTGTTCTCGCGAAAGGAAACCTCCAGTAGGTCCCCGGGACCAGCGGGAGTCAACCGGGGTATATGGGATTCTTACCCACTAAAACTCCCGTGGCTGTTGCATCGGCCACATGAGAGGGGGAACCGGGTGGGATCTGGACCAGTTTTGCACCATAACTTATTGCCATGCCTTTAGTCCCCGAGAACCGGTCACGGCGCTCACACGACGGGGGTCGCAACCCCCCACTGTCTTTTTTGGATTCACCGCTTTGCGAGACATTTAGAGGGGGGGGGGGGGGTCTATAGTTTGGCGTTGTCGCTTACCATCAGGCGAAATACCTGCCCCGGTACTTGCTTTAAAAAAGTCTGAACTTAAAGATGTTTAAATTCTTAGTTAGCTGTTAATTAATATAAACAAAAACTGTTAATTAATATTAATCCTATCTCTATACTAATTATGAAATTATTACAAGTTCTACATCTCTACAATTCTGCAGGCAATATAAAGCTCTTAGACAGGCTTAGTGCTTGCAAGCTGAGTAGCACGAACCATATTAATATGTACCGTTATCATACCACGTCTGTTTAACAAGGGCACTAACTAGATGCTTGGTACTTAAAATGCTATTTTAACAGTTATAACTAGAAGCTTGGTACGTACTTAAAAAAGCTATTGTGGGGCCCAAAATGAAACGGTATTACGCTAATTTTGTTTATAGAATACATGTTTTGTGAAGTAATAGAATTATTATAAGGGTAATAGGTTCTACCCGTAAGGTGTCCAGGTAAGAACAGCACCCACCCATCTCTTCCCGGTGTGTGCCGTAAGAGCCGACAAAGGGAAATCAAGAAGACGGGCAGCAGCGTCTTTCTATTGGAACTGCGACCTCCAAGACGCCTGCCAAGCGTAAAGATTATGGCTGGCAGCCTCTACCATCTAACGGGGAGGCCTTTGTTCAGCACTGGACATGTCAACGGACTGGTGATGAATGGGTTCGCAAGTTTAGGTGGCAAATCCCATGTGCAAATAAATATCTCCCTGAGAAAAAAAAATTTTTTTTTTTGCTTTTGCTATTAGGTTAGATAGGTAAGATCTAAAATATTACAAGTGCATAATAGCATCAGTGGTTCCTGAAAGATATACGTATGACTGATAAACAGACAGACGACGTCACACTATAAGGGTTCATTTTTTACCTTTTAGGTATGGAACCCTAATAAAATATTTAAAAAGATTTTATTTTAAACTTTTTAGTGATATTTTCATATATAAAGATTGAACCATCGAAGACCGTAAAATTATCTAGATAGGTTATGATCACATTATCGTCTACATAGTTTTACATAATTCATGTTTCTTCAGAAAAAAATACTCGGTCGTAATGAAATTTTCATGGAATCATCATAGCAGTTTACTCTCTCGAATAAAAAAAGAATCATTGCAATCGGTTCATAATTGTCAGAGCAATGTAATGGAGAACATCAGTTTTATGGTTTTTACCAGATAAATTCCTCCACATCGTTCATGTTCCTCCAGGAAGTTCTTATCCGGTTGTAATAAAATTCATACAGATTTAATACAGTGGTTTCTTCTTTCGAATAAAAAAAGAATCATTGAAATTGGTAAATATTTGCCAGAGTTATGACCATTTTTGTCCTTAAAAAGCGACATAAAGTCATCGATATAGGCTTTCCTGCAGCTCTCAGTGCGCATTCACCATTCTTGTTTTTTCAGGAACTACTTATTACTACGCAATATTTTTTTTATGGGACCCAATCAATGAATTGAAGAATGGATGGAAGAGAGATTTTTTCAAATCGGTTCATAATTGACAGAGTTATGCGCGAACATACATAAAAAAAATATATATATGTATACAGACGAATTGAGAACCTCCTCCTTTTTTGAAGTCGGTTAAAAAGAAAGTGGTGCTACCATATATTCTACCGCCACGCAGTAATGTGTTTTCCTGTGTCCCGCTGTAAAGGGCACTGTAGCTGGTGAAATTAGCGGGCTCAATGACTAAAATCTCTGGTCACAAGCAGCACTGGGGCAGTGCATCTTAACCGGCAGTTAATTTATATTTTGAGTGTCAGATTCTGTTTACTTATAGGAGAAAGTAAACTATTATTTCGCGAGCAAAGTCGTGGGCTATATTAAGCTCCATATATATAACCTACTAGAATTAATATTTCGTGGCTCAGCGTAGCACTAAGCCAGTGTAAGCGGGCTTATATTGAGCGCCAAAATGAACCATGTTTCAACACGAAATATGGATACGGTGTTGGAAACTTAAACAGAAAATACCCCGTTACATTACTTATTATTACATTTAAAATAAACAGAGAGAATATTATTTATAAATAACACAATGGTTACACATTCCATTTGGTTATACTTACTTACTACTCCCAACAAAGATAATTATTAAAATTATTATTATAAAAATACATAGTACAGTATACTGTAAAGAATGAGTTGCCACTAACTTATAAGTTAGTGGCAACTCATTCTTTTATTAATTTAAAAAAGTGAATTTTTATTTTTTATACGTGGATTGAATGGATAATGAAGGGAATAAGTTAGACAGAAAGGAAGACGAATGAGGAAGTTTTGGGATTTGTTGATGAAAAAAGAGAAATTTTAAGATCAATTGAGAATAGGAGAGGAAATATGATTGGCCACTTGATACGACACGAAAGCGACACCTTCTTTAAAACGATAGTGGAAGGTAAAATAGAAGAGAAAAGGGGAAGAGGAAGACCCAGACGAAGTTTTATGAAGCAAATAGCAGAAAAAGTGGGTGGAATGTCGTATCAGGAGGTCAAGAGGCTTCACCGACATGAGCACAGCGAGCGAGCTCTTAAATTGAAGAAGAAGAAATTGAGAAGAAGAAAGAAGAGAAGAAATTGATTGATTAATGATAAAATTTTACTTTGAATTTTACTGTAGTGTTATTAACATTCTCAATATTGAGGTATTAGGAATATCTCAATGACTCTAAATCAAAAAATCCATATCTTATCAGTTTATATCGTAAACTAATCAAAACAAACTTGCTCATTCACTCATTATTCTATCGCAGTTTAATTAAAGTAATAAATCAATCTTAAGAAGTACAATTTTTTTTTATGCGACGAATTGCTGTCGTGCCAACAATTGTGTGTTTCACCCTACCGATTTGTTTTCTCTTAACGATGCGACTCCCGAATTTTAGTCAATGTAGGAAATAAAACGTTATCTTTAATTCTTTTATATATTTTGAATTATCGGTCCGTTTCGCACAGATGTAATTTAGAAGACTCGGTTGCAAAATATTGTTTTTCTTTTCTACTTACATAAAAACTTAAGTAGGTTTTTATAGATATATACAAGTATGTAACACAACGAAGTTGTCACAGTCAAACCGTAATATTAGCACATGGGTAGTGAAAAATTATCTGATAGTGAAAACTATCTTACAACCCATTGCGTGGTTTAGGAAGAGTCAGCGGATAAACAGACAGACAGACAGACGCGGAAAGTGACTTTGTTTTATACTATGTAAAGAAGATAAAGATAAAGAAGAAGATAAAGTTATGTGAACCGGAAACTTACGAGTTATGGATACGAGTCACAGTTACTATGAAAGGTGAAAACTAATAAACTACTTTATCTATCACGCGTCTGTATATATGAAAGAACTAACTGATTCTGGCACCTCTCATATAATAATAATATCTTGGGACAATCCACACACGGTCATCTGATCCCAAACTAGGCAGAGCCTGTACTATGGAAACCAGACAACTGATACTAATACTTATATACATTTTTTTTTGTAAATACATACTTAAATAGATAAATAACACCCAGACACTTGGTGGGAATCGAACCCACGACCCATCGGTTAGCGGACAGGGTCACTAACCACTAGACCAACGGGCCCGTCGTCGTATCGTCGTCATATGATACTTCAACTTTTACTGCCGAGACTGAGACTTATAATGAAGACTTTTTATACCGCACCCACATTTTTGTTTATACTGACGTGAAAAGAGAGATACGGTTAGAAATAGTTCAGTTTTTACTGTCTTATTTTCTTGACCGCTATCTTGAAAATCCAGGGGCTACTAAATATTTTTTTTAATATGTATTTTATTTCGACATGACGTTGAAAAGATAGAAAACTTCTTTAGTTTTTCACACGAAAATTTTGAGAGAACTTATACATCATCATCATCAGCCGGAAGACGTCCACTGCTGAACAAAGGCCTCCCCCTTAGACCGCCACAATGAACGACAATTTGCTATTTGCATCCACCGGTTTCCTGCGACGCGAACAATGTCGTCGGTCCACCTAGTGGGAGGCCTGCCTACGCTGCGTCTTCCGGTTCGTGGTCGCCACTCGAGAACCTTTCTTCCCCAACGGTTATTGGTTCTTCGAGCGATGTGGCCGGCCCACTGCCACTTCAACTTGCATATTCTACGAGCTATGTCGGTGACCTTGGTTCTTCGGCGAATCTCCTCATTCCAGATTCTGTCGCGCAAAGAAACTCCGAGCATAGCTCTCTCCATAGCTCGTTGTGTGACTCTGAGCTTCTCCAAAAGGCCAGCTGTGAGAACTTATACGTTGTAATGAAACTAATTTTACGGATTATATTGCGGTTTATTTTTGATTTAATATCCCTACGTATCGAATACTTTACAGCATTCACGGTCACGGGCGGACTGAGATGGTAGCTGACCATACGTCATAGTTGTCTTAGGATACCTCGGGTCTTCTAATTATTATATTAATCCACCCGTGACTCTGAATGCGGTAAAGTGTTTAAAACGTCGGAACATTAAAATCAAAAATGAACCGCGATACGATCCGTAAAATTAGTTTCATTTCAATGGGTAATATTCGCATAAAGATCAGAAATCATCAACTTATAGATTGAATTCTGCTTATAAACTGTTATGTTGGCTCTCTACAGCTATTTCAATACCGCTACGCAAGACAGCTAAATATTTGCCGTCCAGAGCAAACCGTGCCGGACCCTGGCATTCTAATCAAAGCCGTTAAACCTAGTTCGCAAACAAGTATCAGCACCGGCATACAAACACATTTGAAGACTAGTTTCAATTCGGGATTCTACATTACAGCGAATTTGGACTTTACCAGTAAATAGTTAAAGTGCAAAATCGTTTCTGATTATTTGTCTCGATAAGACATTGTTAAGTTTAATTAAACTGTCTCTGTGTGTCTGTCTCCGATCATTGAGTTCTGTTTTGGATTGAAAATTGACAAATGGGAAAAATATTCCTAGCTGTTACCAGTGGCAACAAACGAGACATACTTTCCCAGTTGTCACCACTGGCTTTGTTGCCACTGGAATCAACTGGGAATATGTTTTCCCATTTTTGTTTCATAGGTGCGATAGACCGTTCTGAAGCATTGTCTATTGGCGTCTGAGAAAATAATTAATTAATGGGAAATTAACTAATGGGAAATATTAGCTCCTGGAAATAATAGCCCGTGGGGTATCCGGGTAAGGTTATCACCCTCTCATCTCTTCCCGTAAGGTATCCGTAAGAGACGACTTAGGAAAAACAAGAAGACGGGCAGCAGCGTCTTTCTATTGGATAACCTACCACCTATACTGCGATCCCCAAGCCGCCTGCCAAGCGTGAGGATTATGGCAACCCCTCCCTTCTAAGGGGGAGGCCTTTGTTCAGCGGTGGACGTCTTTCCACTACTGATGATGATGATTAGCTACTGATTGCAGATTTTCCTTGCTACGAGTAGCAACCTGACTTAACGACTGATATGTCTGACTGACGGGCCCGTTGGTCTAGTTGGCAGACACCCTGCCTGCTAACCGATGGGTCGTGGGTTCGATTCCCGCCAAGTGTCTGGGTGTTGTTTATCTATTTAAGTATGTATTTACAAAAAAAAAGTATATAAGTATTAGTATCAGTTGTCTGGTTTCCATAGTACAGGCTCTGCCTAGTTTGGGATCGGATAACCGTGTGTGGATTGTCCCAAGATATTATTATTATATTGATAGAAGCCCTTCGGCCGTTTAGGAAACCAGAGTTTGGAAACCAGTTTCCTAAAAGGCTTTTTTTATACCTCTACGTAACTGGTTTCCTATAAAACTTTTTTTATACCTCTACGTAACTGGTTTCCTAAGAGTACTATGCTATTGTTGTTTGAGCCGCCTACGAAACTAATAACCGGATTTCGGGATAAATCTTTATTGGAATAGAGTATTGTATTTAATTAATGGTTTTTGTAAATCCATATTTGTACATTTATGTGTGATTTATTTGAGATATTTGAATTTAATAATAACATTTATAACATAATAATAATACCAGCCCTTGTGTATGTCCCACTGTTGGGTTGGGTTGGGCCTCCCCTCAAGATGAGGGAGCTAAGGCCTTAGTCCACCACGCTAGCCAAGTGCGAGTTGGCGGACTTCACACGTCATTCGAGAGCTAGTTAGGCTTTCTCAGACATGCAGGTTTCCTCACGATGTTTTACTTCACCGAAAGCTAGTAACAATCGCACAAAGACGATTCGCACATGATTCTTTAAATAAATCAGAGCTCCCGGCTCGCACGCCGGGGTTCGAACCTGCGTACTTTGCTTCCAAGGCAAGCGCTCGCCCACTGAGCTGTTACCGCTATAATAATAATAAAAAAAATATTGTTAACAATACAAACATTGATATAAGCTCAGTGCTTGTTCACATAATTCAATAACTTAAAACATAAAATCTTTTCTTAAGATGAAATGAAAACAACTTTCTTAGTTTAGAAATTAAAATAAAAAAGCGTATGGTGAAATAATTTCAATACAGCCCCACAGTTATTAGTCCATTTTTCAAATATTTTATTGCATTAATAATTCCAGTATCTATTTCTTGGTAGCATTAACTTTTTTTTTTGTTATTTTTAAAAATATTAGCAACTTTAGTCTCCTTAATCAAAATTTCTAGTAAATTGGCTACTGTAACAGAATAGTTATTCAGTGACATGAATTATAAACCTTTTCGGAAACTAGTTACGTAGAAGTGTAAAAAAAGACTTATAGGAAACCAGTTACGTGGAGGTATAAAAAAATACTTATAGGAAACCAGTTACGTGGAGGTATAAAAAAATACTTATAGGAAACCAGTTACGTAGAGGTATAAAAAAAGCCTTTTAGGAAACTGGTTTCCAAACTCTGGTTTCCTAAACGGCCGAAGGGGGATAGAAGACAACATGATTGAATGCATTTTGAGAACATTCGTGGAAATCTTACTATTTTAAAAAGCACACGAACAGAGTCGCAGGTTACAGCTAGCAGTCGGACAGTAACCCAATTCCACGGAAAATATTCAAGATTGTTCAAGTTTTTAAGGGTTGGTTTACAAGCAAATGAGGGCTAATATTACAAAGGGCCTAGATAACGGTGGGGTTGGGTAGATTTATCGCTCTGATTTGAATATTATCACAAATTAAACTTTAGACAACGGAGATATAGTGATTTTCTATTACCACCACCCATCTAAAATTAATGTGTACTCAACTTATATTTTTTTAAAGCCAGGATGTTCGCTTGATGTTAAGCGACATAGATCACTTTGAAACACCCGAGGGGTGTCCGGGTAAGAATAGCACCCTCCCATCTCTCATTCCCGTTGGGTGTCAGTAAGGGGAAACTAAAAGAAAATAATAAGGCGGGCTTCTTTCTATTAGATTACCTACCAACTATACTGCGATCCCCAAGCCACCTGCTAAACTTGGGGGCTATAATAATACAAATACTGATACACTTGACTAAGGTCCTTGTACCAGCTATTTTATCCACCTCGAAGGAGAGAAAGAAAAAAAAGAAAAAATAATAACTTACAATAGTCCCTACACGTACCAGAGTCAACTGCTGTTTATATTTTATTTCCAGCAGTTGATTCTGGTAGGTGTGTTCCATTTCATTACTTCCTCCCAACCTCTCTACGTGTTGGATTCGTCCCCACGCAAGCCTTTTTAAAGTCCAGGTGTGTAAGCCCGTGTTATCACATATAAAACAAAAATAATAATAATAAACCCGCAGGGCATCTAGCGGCGAGCTGTTGGTGCGTAGCGACACCACGGACCCGAGTGCTCCAGAGAGTCGATCAGGGCCCCCACCTCGGCGTGTCTTCGTCGGCCGAGTGGAAACCGAAGGGGGCCCGCAGGTCTCTCAGCTCTGGCTTGCCTTAATTGGCCGTCCAGAGAGGAGTTGTTAGAGGTATATGCTCCAGGGGTGGAAGTGTTAAAGGGCATAACGCCGCGAGTAACCACGGAGAAAGCGCAGCACACCTCTCGACACCCCTGTGCCACTCACACCGGTGTTGCAATCCGTCGTCTTCTGAAGGCTATATGGAGAGCCCATCTAGTGGGTGGCAAGTCACCGTTTGCCAATTTGCCAAAATATAATTAGTACACTAATTATGGCAAGTGACCCCGGCCTATTGCAATAGCCCAGTATTCAGTCCACCAAATGCTCATTAATAGAATCTAGAAATCTTTCCACATACTTACAATAGTCCTTACACCTGTCAGAGTCAACTGCTGTTTATATCTTATTTCCAGCAAGTTGATCCTGACAGGTGTGTTCCATAGCTACCATTAATTTCTCCCAACAGACCTCTACGTGTTGGATTCGTCCCCACGCAAGCCTTTTAAAAGACCGGGTGTAAAAGCCCGTGTTATAAAAAATCTATAATAATAATAATATCCTGGGGCAATTCACACACGGTCATCTGATCCCAAACTAGGCATAGCCTGTACTATGGAACCAGACAACTGATACTAATACATATATACTTTTTTTGTTGTAAATACTTACTTATATAGATAAAACACCCAGACGCTTGGTGTGAATCGAACCCACGACCTGTTGGGTAAGAGTCAGGGTCACTAACCACTAGACTAACAGTCCCGTCTATGGTGGTACCTACCTACCCCTTCTAAGGGGGAGGCCTATTTTAAGCATTTGACATCTTTCAGTTGCTGATGATAACAGTGCCCTTTACACTGGAACCCACTGCAGAATCTCTGACACTACAATATGTTGGTAAAAGGTGATATTGGTAAAAGAGTATTTCTTTTAAATTCATAATAATCAGCCTACATCAGTCCACGGCTGGACATGGGCCTCCCCCAATACACTGCATTGAGCCTCAACTCGGCTCTCCTCAGTCCTCATTCAGTAACTGCCAACTACTTTGCGTATTTAAAATAATGCATACAATGCTAGCACTGCTCGAAATGCAAAACACATAAAACATTCCCCCCTATTCCACCCCACTTTAAAGCGCCACAAATATCAATTTCTCTTTGAAAACTTCCAACAAAATACTGCCATAATCTTTAAATAATGTTGCAATATTTTTGCCACACGCTCCACGTAAACAGACAGATATAACAACCCCTTTGTTTCCTTACGTGAATATAAGATGGGGGTGGCATTTTCCTATGCACAATGTTAGATAGCGTGTCGAATTTTTGAGACAAAGTGCAGATCGAAAACGTGTCTAACACACCGTCATCTGATCCAAAACTAGGCAGAGCCTGTACTATAGTAACCAGAAAAACTGATACTATTACTTATATACTTTTTTTTTTGTAAATACATAGATCGATACTTAAATAAAGCCTCCGTGGCGCAGTGCTAAACCGCTTTCTTTGCCAACCGGAGGTCGCGGATTCAAATCCCACGGGGGCATCAACTTTGTGTAGATGTTCCTTAATGGCTAGGACAATGCAGGCCGATTACCTGATTGTCTGTAAAGTAAGATGATCCATGCGTCGGATGGGCATGTAAAAAGTCGGTCCTGCACCTCCTATCGGATTGTGAGAGGTTTAAAGGAAGTTAGAGCGTACTTGTGTTTACGCAAGCACTTGTGCACTTTAATATCTCCCGCGTAGATGGCTGATCGTATGAAAGATTGGTCGTTGTGGTCGCATCGACCAGGAGGACATTATTACTTAAATAGATAATAAAACCCAGACACTCTGTGGGAATCGAACCCACAACCTATTGGGTAGCAGCCAGCCCTGTTGCCAGCCAACCAACAAATAAAGCTGCAGGTTTACATAATGATTTCTAATATTTCCGCAAATATTACACATCATCATCATCATCACCAACCGAAAGATGTCCACAGCAGAACAAAGGCTCCTCCTTTAGAAGAGAGGGGTGGTATATTCCCCACGCTTGCAATACATCGGTTCCTCTGTTGCTAAGAAATAAGTTATAGTGTACTATGCGTTTCAACTAAGAATGTGGCCGCCATGATGATCGCGACTGCGGAACTTCACTCGTTTTTTACGATTTTTGTACCGGCAACAGAGTAATCACAAAATGAAATATTCGCTCCGGTTTTGATTCTTTATGTATAATGTCTTATTTGCTATCTATTTTTGTTAAAACATAATTTTTAGTAATTTTATATTTGAAATGGCAAGATGGCGGCCACATCCTTAGTTGAAACGCATAGTACCTATAGTTATAAAATATTAAATAAAAAAAACAATAAAACAAAAGTCGTTAGTTTAAATTGAAACAGTTAACTGTTTGTGAATTAAACTGTAAATTGAATGTTTACTTTGTCTTTGCCGTCGTTTAGTTTATCCAAAAACAACAACCAGCGAATCCGTCTTATTTGTTTGCTCGTAGTAATAAGATCTCAGAGTCTAGCGTAGATAGGTTACCTACGTCGTTCAATTTTATATTGAAAATGAAAACCAACAAAATGCAATATGTATATAATAAATATAATAATACCGCCCTTGTTTATGTCCCTCTGCTGGGCTCGGGCCTCCCTTCAAGATGAAGGGGCTTAGGCCATAGTCCACCACGCTGGCCAAATGCGGGTTGCCGGACTTCACACGTCATTCGAAAGCTAGTTAGGCTTTCTCAGACATGCAGGTTTCCTCACAATGTTTTCTTTCACGGAAAGATAGTAACAATCGCACAAAGACGATTCGCACATGATTAATTAAAGAAACCAGAGGTGCGAGCCGGGGTTCGAACCTGCGCACCTTGTTGTTGGAAACACCAAGGCAAGCGTCCCCCCCCCCCCCCACTGAGCTTTTACAGCTTATGCGGCAATATTTAATTTTCGCAAAATGATATGTGATTTTTACAATGTTGCAAGCTTTTTTTGTTGACGCGGAGGGAACCTTCGAAAGGTACCCAGCCTCCGTAGGGGCGGAGACCAGGTTATGTGGGACTTTTTCCCTACCAAAACCTCCCCCGTGGCCATCATCGAGGATGTATGGACACTTACTACCGCATGCACATACATAAGTTTAGGATAATTGAGGATATTAATCCAGATCTTTTTTTCTTCTTTTCGTGTCGACAATAGACCCAATCATAATTTGCCCGCCCAGTACTTTGCCATTCGCACTGCATTTTCGGTTGCATCTAGTAGTTCCTGGATTTAAAAGGTGTCGGTGCACGCTGGACAGAGCAACTAATGGGCCATACTTTGTGAGGAGAACACCTAACAAGGTTTTTTTAACTTCAGCCGACTTGTGTACATAGTCTATTTAAGCTCTTCTAAGTTGGTCATGGTAGAAGATGCGGTGAGGAAGGAGTTCTTCGGAGGAAGTAATAAGGTTCGCAATAGAGTACCGCACTTTCTATAATTTTAGTCGAGCCTTGGTCATCTTGTGGCACTACAAAACTCTTTTGGCTGCTTAATCTATGGGGTTCATTTTTCCACAAGAGAGATTTACTGGTATAATTTTACCCGGGAACATCACAGATAAATAGTGAGTATAAAATACCATTAAACAGTAACAGGTGCGCGATATTATTACAAAAACGAGCACAGTATTAAAATACGTTTGGAACTACCCTAGTCGAAATTAAGACAGTATATTCCTGCCATATTGTTTAGTAAATAAGATCCCGGATAAGAAAGGGCAGGTGTAACTGCAAAATAACCTCAATAAAATATAATAAAGACCTTCGATTTCTTTTCTCTGAAAGAAAATTCAGACCCATTCGGCTTTACTGCGTCCATTTTACCTTTAAATGATCCCAGATTTTCTTATCGTTACAAAAAAATGGGGGATTTAATATGCCTACATAGGTATTCTTGGACTAAACTACTCCAAGAAAAATAGGCAGAAAAATAAAAATAAACCGCGATATAATCCGTAAATGTAGTTCATTCATCATCATCATCATCAGCCGGAAGACGTCCACTGCTGAACATAGGCCTCCCCCTTAGAACGCCACAATGAACGACAATTGGCTATTTGCATCCACCGGTTACCTGCGACGCGCACAATGTCGTCTGTCCACCTAGTGGGAGGCCTGCCAACGCTGCGTCTTCCGGTTCGTGGTCGCCACTCGAGAACCTTTCTTCCCCAACGGTTATCGGTTCTTCGAGCGATGTGGCCTGCCCATTGCCACTTCAACTTGCAGTTCATTATCAATGTATATTTGCTTAAATAAAAGAAACCATTAAGTATATGGTTAAAGATTTCTTGAAAATAGTGATATTTTTGATATATTTTATTAGCAGCCTAAAGTAGTCCACTGCTGAACAAAGGCCTCCCCCTCAGAAGGGAGAGGTTGGCATAGTTCTCACCCTTCCTTCGGAGTCGCTGGACGTTCTGGGTGTGGGCCCTTAGAACGTCCATTGAGTACGGCGACGACTCCGAGGAGGACGGCGGCAGGGTTGCCACCCCCGTCCCCGTGAGCACCGTGACTGGTTCCCGGGGGGCTACAATGCGCCCCCCGGCGGCGGGCTCAAAGGCAGGCACTGAGGGGCCCCTGGTGCAGATCCCACCGGAGAGCCCTGGGGTCCTCTCTCATGTGCCAATGCGACAGCCGCGGGAGTCAAAAAAAGTCCCCACCCTTGGCAGGCGTCTTGAGGATCGTGGTATATAGATGGTAGGTAATCCAATAGAAAGATGCTGTTGCCCGTCATCTTGTTCTCCCTTAGTCGCCTCGTACGAACACCCAACGGAAGGAGATGGGAGGGTGCTATTCTTACCCGGATACCCCACGGGCGGAGGTAATAGTAGATAATTATATATTTGACAGATGTATCCTCGCAGTACAGCGGTAAGTAGGTAGCTCCGTCATAGTTTGCTTGTTCAAGTCTTGTGGGAAGAAATTACTTCCCAGAGTCATACCTTACTATACGGGCTAGGCTTCTAGGACAAATATGGTGTCGATCAGCTGACTTTCTAAAAGGTAAAGTGATACACGAGTTATCTAAAAAGTTTAACAAAGTCTTATCGATCTGTGGTTCAGTGGTGGTAGTTTCTGGTTCTATGATCATGAGAACATTGTTTCGATTCCCTAGTTCAAAGGGTTTATCTTTCGAGTATTTTTTCAACAGGCCTGTTGGTGTAGTAGTTAGATATCCTGGCTGCTACCTAATAGGTCGTGGGCTCGATGCCCACTCCGGACAATTTTTTTTTGTGCAAAAATCTGTGTGTTCTGTTTGTCTATAATGCAATTATTTATAGGCAGATATGTAGCTTAACATCAGGCTCAGGTCAGCACAAGACATTAAAAAATGCCCATGTCTGTTTGTTTATTGGTTCACAAATCGGTCTTGTACATTATACTTTTAAACTACATAATTTACATGACTACTTAGAGAATGTTGATATACCTATTATGTGGCATATTTTATATATATGACTAGTTTGTGATTTTTAAAAACTATTTTAAAAAAAATAAAAACCGTATTCAAAGTAAATTATCTGAAAAGCATAAAATAACGAAAATATATTGAATTCGGTGCTAGCACATCATGTTAACTAACACTAGCACCAGCTGACACTACATAAAAAGTTTATATCTCTTAAACTACTGGACCGATTTTGATGAAACTTGTACTCTACCCTAAGTTGAAAAATACTCTAACTATTGCAAAAAGAATTTTCAAAATCGGACTTTTAGTTTCTGAGAAATCCGTGGACAAACCTACATACATACATACACTCATAAAATTTGGTAAATTTGTTTAGAAGCCCACATAGACTAACATATATTAATATTACGCATTTTTATCAATATTACATACATACGTGTCGAATAGAGAACCTTCTTTTTGAAGCCGGTTAAAAAAAATGTTTTATATGTATGACGTTGGTACACCTTTTTAAATGAATAAATAAAATAAAATGACATTGTTCTATGACATTATATGTAAACTAGTGAACACAGCATTCGAAAGAACTCTTGTTCTTTGTGACTTGAAGACGTCTAAGCTCTTTAACTTATAAATGTTCTTGGAAAGAGAAGTCTTTTACAGAAAATATACCCATTTAATTTTTTTTTTATATTTCGTTTAGACGTAACTTGTTTAGCGTCTCTATTTTTCTCTGCCCCGCATAATAACTTAGCTTATATTTTCACCGAAATTTATTAAATTCAGTGATTATTATTCAGGACTGTGCCCGTTGGAGTCCGTCAACTAATGCCATTGCTGAAATGACCTCGAGAAATAACCTGTCTACGCTTTTTTAATATCTCGTCAGCCATCTTTTAAGGACTGTATGTACTATTTTTCGATATTCTTATACGGCGTAATAATAATTATATTATTACTTTTTTTTCAATAATAATTTTCAATCCTTAGTTAATTATTTTTAGTACACTCCATTGTAGATTTATATAAACCAATTTTCAATCTAATAAGGTAGACCATAGATGACATTATCATAATAAAACACCCATGTTACTTTAAGCATAGCCTACCTACAGGACAGCAAATAAAGATGATTTGATTTGAATAATAAAAAAATTAAAGGTAGTAAACCTCTTTCACCTTACTACTGACTAGGAAATCGAACCGGGGATATCATGATCACAGCACCTTATCACCTTTAATTGAGACTACTGCACTGCTAAGGTATTGTAATAAAACTACTGTTAAGGAATATATCGCGTAGTATTTTAGGTTTTACTTTACCGAAGTTTCGAATGCTTTGCACCACCCATGGTCACGGGCGGACTGCGCGCTTGCTTCCTTCCCCCTAATCTCGAAACTGATTATGTGATTTAGCTCAACCTCTCAACACTAGTGAGAGGTTGATCCGATCTTTGGGTTCCTATGGGCATGGAATAGTAACGGGAAAATCCAAAGATCGAAACAGAAAAACCCGTTACCTTGCCAATTTTTTTTTTTTGTAAGATTAGTTTTATTACAAGGTGTAGTATTCGCGTAAATAAAAGACAACATTGTACTAAGGTATTTGTTAATTATTTTGATAATATAAAATAATTTACTTTAATCTAAATGGTAATTCAGATTGAAATCTAGTCGATATTCTTACCGTTGAACGAAGTTTCATTAACGATTAGCATTATCATGAATAATGCATTTGCTTTACGAACAAAGTATCTAAGTATATAAATTAAAAAAAAAACAACCGGTCAAGTGTGAGTCGGACTCGCACACAGTGGGTTCCACATCTTCATTCTAAGGAAGATAATATCTAATCATCATCAGCCGGAACACGTCCACTGCTGAACATAGGCCTCCCCCTTGGAACGCCACAATGAACGTCAATTGGCCATTTGCATCCACCGGTTACCTGCGACGCGCACAATGTCGTCTGTCCACCTAGTGGGAGGCCTGCCTACGCTGCGTATTCCTGTTCGTGGTCGCCACTCGAGAACCTTTCTTCCCCAAAGGTTATCGATTCTTCGAGCGATGTGGCCTGCCCATTGACACTTCAACTTGCAGATTCTAAGAGCTATGTCAGTGACGTCGGTTCTTCGGCGTATCTGATTCGGATTCTGCCGCGCAAAGAAACTCCGAGCATAGCTCTCTCCATAGCTCGTTGTGTGACTCTGAATTTCTCTAAAACGCCAGCTGTTATAGACCACGTCTCAGTACCATATGGATCGGTCGTGCCACCGATCCAGCTTTATGCTGAGTAGCCAACCTCATTTGCTAGACCAGCGACGACAAACTATTTTATTGTACTTCTTACTTGCATGTTTTCTTTTATTAGCAAAGCTTTATTTTTTAATCTGTGCGCCGGTTTAGGAAATAAATAATTCATTTTCAATCAAATTCATTTTCATTTCATTTAGTCGACATAATTTCTGACACTGCGGTGGTACTTACCGGCCAGTCTTATGCACAAGGGCTCGGTGACAACCACCATATGCTACATAGTGTAGTCTACACTATCAATCAGACCAGACACCGTTCTCGTCAGCCGAAGGGTATACGACCTCAACGACGAGCATTACCCCACTGAGATTCTTGCCGGCTCTTCTCAGTGGTGTTGTGAGCCGGTGGTAAAAACCGACCTCTCTTAGCGATAGACCAAGCCGAGGCCGTACCTCCCTGAGTTGCCCTTGAGCTCGTCGCTCCCCTGCCTTTCTGGCTGGAGCTCTTTAACCGCTCAGCCTCTTGCCCGGTGAAGCAGTAAGGGCCAGCTGCGGCCAACGGCGACGGCCTATCTCCTAATAGATCCCATAAATTTATGCCATGGCATTTTAAATTATTGATCTTCAGGTAAATACATACATATATCAAAAATTACTATGCTAGTCTATAATAAACTGGAGCAAACTTCATATTTCGTCCAGATATTGGCACTACTTAGCCGTAAAAGTTGATATTACCAATCCAGTTGGACAAACATTGGACGCGCTCCAAAATTCCTGGATTCATTTTATTTTTATCGGAAGTGAGGAGTCTGCGAAATGGGGATATATTTTTAAACATTGAAGTCCAATATTAGGAGTATTCAATAATATTAGAAGTAATTTTAGTACCTATATATACTAACAAGATTTTTTTCACGGGGGAAACCTTCAAAATGTTCCCGGGTGCTGTGGGGCTCGACTGGGGTATGTGGGATTCTGACCCACTAAAACCCCCACGGCTGTCGCATCGGCACATGAGAAGAGACCCCAGGGCTCTCCTGGGATTGTTGTGGGATTTACACCAGGGGCCCCTCAGTGCATTGCCTTTGAGCCCGCCGCCGCATTGTAGCCTCCCGGGGACCAGACACGGTGCTCACGGGGACGGGGGTCGCAACCCCGCCGCCGTCCTCCTCGGAGTGGCCGCCGTACTCAATGGACGCCCTAGGGCCCCCACCCCGAACGTCCAGCGACTCCGAAGGAAGCATGCGGCCTGCCTTATGATAAGCAGTCACCGCATGTCATAAAAAGAGGTTAATATCTAACAGACATGAAGATGTAACAAAAGTAAAGAATTTAAGCAACTAGCGAAGTCGATAGCGAAATTAGACAGTTATTTTCGGGCGTTGGCCTGATAAGCAACACGAATCATCATCATCAGGCAAAAGACCTTCCCCATAGCTGCCATAAGTCCCACGCTTGGCAGGCGTCTTAGGGATCGCAGTATAGGTGGTAGGTGATCCAATAGAAAGACGCTGCTTCCCGTCTATTTGTTTTCCCTTACGGACTCCCAACGGGAGATCAACTCAACTGCCTCCGAATTCTGATAGAGCTCTTGCCATCTTAGTCATCGAAAGAAAAGAATGCCATGCGAAAGCTCACTTAATGCTCTATCCATTTCATAAGGGATATCGAAACTTAACTTTTTTTGTATACTACCAAAGTGGCATGCGGCCTGCCTGATGGTAAGCAGTCATCGCGTAGCAACACCGGAAGAATCACTAGGGCGTAGCAGACCCTTAAGTCATTAGATATTAAGTCTTTGTGTCCGGTAAATTCACCAGCTACAGTGCCTTTCAAGCCAGAACACAGCAATGCCTACACACTGCTGCTTGGCGGCAGAATATCTGACACTGCAGTGGTACCTACCTGGACGGTTCCTTGCACAAGAAACCTACCACCTAGTTTTTAGGGTTCCATACCTAAAAGGTAAAAAAGGAACCCTTACTGTCTGTCTGTCTGTCTGTCACACCTATATATTTCAGGAACCACTGACGCTATCGATTTGAAACTTGGAATAGTTTTAGATCTTACTTACCCAACCTCATCGCAAATAAAAAATATATATTTTTCTTTTACTTTTTTTATAATGGGGGTCGAAATAGGTCATCAAAATTTTAAAGTGAGACTACTATACCTAGTGGGGTATCATATGAAAGAGCTTCATTTGCAAATCTCAAAACAGATTTTTATTTTGGCTTATGTGACGTAGTTTTTGGCTGATAACCAAAAATGTCAAAAAAAATACCGTTCCCCCTCCCCCCTTATCTCCGAAGTTTGAGGAGGGAAAAATCTGAAATAATTATGGATAATGCATGTCTATCTATATTTTACAGGAAAAATAAAATGATCTATCTAAGTAGTACAGTTTTTTAGTAATCCTAGAAAAACCTCGTCAAACAAACTTTTTTTTTTTTTTTTGACAATCCACACATGGTTATCCGATCCCAAACTAGGCAGAGCCTGTACTATGGAAACCAGACAACTGATACTAATACTTATATACTTTTATTTTTGTAAATACATACTTAAATAGATAAACAACACCCAGACACTTGGCGGGAATCGAACCCACGACCCATCGGTTAGCAGGCAGGGTGTCTGCCAACTAGACCAACGGGCCCGTCAAAAACTTAGTTATGCGGTTTGTTTATTTTTGCTATCTGAGGTGTTACATGAATAGTAAAATTACTTTAATACGTCCAAAGATGGTATGGAACCCTCGGTGCGCGAGTCCGACTCGCACTTGACCGGTATTTTTTTTTTAGAGTGAAACCACTTTTTTACGTTTGATGTATTAACCTAACCATCCAGTGATATAATAATATCTTGAGACAATCAACACAAGCTCATCTGAGTTGTCTGGACTTATAAATACTTACTTATTTGTTGACGGGCCTGTTCGTCTAGTGGTTAGACCCGCTGCTACATAATAGGTAGTGGGTTCGATTCCTACCAAGAGTCTAGGTGTGATTTATCTATTTAGGTATGTAATTACAAAAAAATGTATAAAGTATTAGTATCAGTTGTCTGGTTTTCATAGTACAGGCTCTGCCTAGTTTGGAATCAGATGACCGTGTGTGGATTGTCCCAGAATATTGTTATTATTTGTAAGATTACTTTATCCAGCCACAAGGTGGGAAACGAACCAGGGTGGCCAGGGTCCATAACCACTAGATCAACAGGCTCGTCATTGTATAAGCCAAACCTGTCTATCTCTGAGTCTGTGGCATCATAGCAACGAAACTAAAAGTGAATGTGGTTTCTTATTCAAAACCTATGTTTAATGAAAATCTGTTCAGCAGTTTATAGTATGCAAAGAATAGAATATAAACCTTTCATTCAAGCAAGAAAGTCTCTCATTGGTTGACTATGAATTCGTCTTCTTACGACAAGGCTTTTTTTTAATTTTCAATTTATATTGGTTAGATTCCGTCATGTATTTCCAACAGCCACGTCGTCACATTCCAATTGAACGAATTTATAACGATATAATAAGATTACGTGTCAAAGTATTCCACATGGGAGAGCTACAGCAGCGTTTATTTCGCGAACGGTGAATTACGGCGGCCATATTTCATTTGCGATTTATGTACCATATCTGTCTTGTGAAATTTTGAATGGTCTCTCTTAATTTAATTCGGGTTCCGTAATAAATACGAATATATGAGTACTTATATACTGGGTAATTTTAACCAGAGCGGAAATTTGAATAAGTAGGTATGTTATTCTTGAACGAAATTAAAAAGTTATGTAGGTATATTTTCATTAATTTAATTTTCTAATAAATAAATTTCGTAAAATAAGTGCTTTTATAGCTGACTTGTGGTCAGCAATATTGGAACGTTTTAATAACCTATAAAAAATATTTTAATTTATAAAATGTATTGTCTAAAAGATACTCAGCCGTGAAAAATAATAATCTGGTCCATTTTATCTATGTATAGCAGGCGGTTTAGAAATGAAATAACTTGCTTTAAAGTTGAACTTTCAATCAACTTTCAAACTTGAATCAATTTCTCACCATACTTGGGTATTGTGTACCTTCAAGTTTAGATCAGTTCACGATTTAACTGAGTTCGTAGGCTTAAAATTACAAAAGAACTGATACTTAATGAAGAACACCCCAATAATGGTAACCTGTAGCATCGTGAAAATTTATTTAGATAAGAATCCGACTTGGTGTTCCCTAAGGGGCTCCTATATCGATATACTATTTATAATGACATTCTTAACAAAATAAAATTAAAAAAAAAAATTGAATCGACTTCAATATCACTGAAAAGTATAAAATAATTTAAATATTATAGAAGTTGGTGTTAGCGTACCTGCTGTGTATATTTGGCACCAACTTCAATAATATTTAAATTATTTTATACTTTTCAGTGATAATGAAGTCGGTTCAATTTTTTTAATGATATTTTCATACATAAAGATTGAACCATAGAAGACTGTAAAATGATCTAGGTAGGTTATGATCACATTATCGTCTATATAGTTTTACATTTTTTTTTTTTTTTATTTATTTATCAAAATACAATAAAAAACAGTTTCCATAGGTAAAACATAGAATTGGCACTAATTTAAACCACTGAGGTTTGTCAGTTACAGTTATGCCAAGAAAAATCAACACCAAGCTTAGTAATGCACGTTAAAACGTATAGAATATTATGAGTATAATTATGTACTTATATTATGATTCTATATAATATTATTGTAAGCGTTAACTGAAAAATAACAAAAGAAAAAGAACAAGCAACGGAACTACGTAAGAGCATTTGTGGGTATAAAAAATAAATAAATAATAATGTGATCTTGGATATCTATTGGCCAAGAAAATAAGATTTCAATTTTGCTTTAATATTGTTATGCGTAATATTGTCTTTTATAGAAGAGGGTAGCTTGTTTAAAAAGCGAGGTACAAGGTACCGCGTAGTTCGCTCGCCGTAAATGTTGTTTGCTGGCGTTGTACGCAAACATTCACGAGCCACGGCTCTCGTAAATATAGGATGTTCTATTTTTTTTTGATATTGTAAGTTAAAAAAGTTTTCCTTGAGCAGATTATATTTAAATTGACTATGAACTGGCAGAATTTTGCAATGTTTAAAGAGCCCTATTTCGTTATCCTGAAATTGCAATTCAATAATTCATGTTTCTTAAAAAAAATATCCGGTCGTAATGAAATTTGCATGGAATCATCATAGTAGTTTACTCTCTCGAATAAAAAAAG
Organism: Furcula furcula; assembly: GCA_911728495.1. NCBI lineage: Eukaryota > Metazoa > Arthropoda > Insecta > Lepidoptera > Notodontidae > Furcula > Furcula furcula. The sequence goes on along the minus strand of OU452259.1, from coordinate 20,221,928 downwards.
AATCATCGAAGTCGGTTCATATTTGTCAGAGTAATGTAATGGAGAACATCAGTTTTATGGTTTTTACCAGATAAATTCCCCCACATCGGTTGTGATAAAATTCATACAGATTTATTATTGTGGTTTTTTCTTTCGAATAAAAAAAGAATCATTGAAATTGGTAAATATTTGCCAGAGTTATGACCATTTTTGTCCTTAAAAAGCGACATAAAGTCATCTATATAGGCTTTCCTGCAGCTTTCCTACGCAGTCACCATTCTTGTTTTTTCAGGAACTACTTATTCGTAAGCAATATTTTTTTTATGGGACCCAATTAACGGATTAAAGAATGGATGGAAGAAAGATTTTTTCAAATCGGTTCATAATTGCCAGAGTTATGCGCGAACATACATAGAAAATAAATATATATACAGACGAATTGAGAATCTCCTCCTTTTTTGAAGTCGGTTAATAATAGATGATCAAACGAACTTCTTGAAGTGAAGTTCGATCATTATTATATGAATTGCTTTATACGAAGATATATATGAATTGACAATGTAGTTTATCTCTATATACTAGCGAGTTGCGCACGTTTAGAGACGTAAAACTGTGTTTTTCTTTTCTTTTTTTTTTTTACCACTAGTTACGTCGCGGACGGTCCAGACACCTCATTCTTTAGAGATTATGTTTATGCCTATAATTCAACAAAACCTTATTCAAGGGTTAAATGCACTGAACACGTGTTATGTGATTTAATCATGGGTGGGCGGGTTTTTATATCTTCGTATAAAGCAATTCATATAATAATGATCGAACTTCACTTCAAGAAGTTCGTTTGATCATCTATTATATTTCATTGCTTTATACTTCAGATATATATGAATTGACAATGTAGATGTTTAGAGAGTAAGGTTTTGTTTCGATGGTATAGCTATTTTTTTTTTTTAAGAAAAATAGTATAGTTTAAGTAAAATATTAGTTAAACTGATAATTTTTTGTAGATTTATAATAGGTAATAATTAACGGGGTTATAATAGGTAATAATAATAAGTTTATCAAAAACCACTAATAAGTTAGTTTAGCTGACGGTTTTCTAGCTATGACAGTAGGAGTACCTCCTAAGACCCGCAAATCGTACGGCCAAGGTGACGTTATGCACGGAAGACAATTTAAGAAATACCCTAGTCTGGTTTTTTTTTTTTTTTTAATCACTTGTTTATTTTACTGACTGATTAGTTGAGCTGTGAGTGATCTATGTTAGTAAAACTTTTACTATGTTAGTTGTCCTTATATGTCTTGTTACGAAGGTATAGTCGTTAAAGACCAGGTGTATATTTCTCTTGTTAAAGAAGAACTAAAATAGAACTAGAATGTCAAAGGGCCGATGTTCTATCACTTTTTTTATGACTATCTTAACTTATTTTTGCGTGCTTAAGATATCTACATACATTTATTAGATATCCGTATTTATGTATTTGAACTTGCAGTTACCTTAGCCTATTATTGATATTCTTTTACAACTTGTCTAAAGTTTTATGATTCTAAAGTGATTAAATATCTTTTATAAGTCTCAAGTATTAGTGTTTTATACTCGTACTTAGGTCCAAAACAAGCAGGTTTTGGTTTATACTTACTTTTAACTTATTGAGTTCTATTTCTATAAGCAGAAAATACGATAAGATTTTAATAATAGAAATAATGATCCAATATCTGTGTTGGCACAACACTACGCCGGCCAGTATCACGGTATTTATGTAGAGGGTTGATACTCATACTTTGTTTAAACGATAGTTTTGATGGAACGCTATGCTTTTTTATGGTATTTTTCATCGATGGCCGTCATTATTAAGTATACCGCGTGAAAGGCAAGTGCATGCATGCTGTATACAGGTTAGTTTGGTGTTTAAGTGTCCCATGGCCAATATTATCAATTTGGGAAAAGAATAATGATTTCCCGTAGCTTAATCATCGATTTCTTCGATGGGACATTAACGATAATGGCGAACACATGAAAATAAATTAACTCACCCTGGGTTGTGTGTTAGTGTGGATATACTGCATATGCATACCTATCTTGTTTTTGCTGAGCTAGGAAGTTGAATTTGCTGTATTGGAATTAAAGTTGCTAGGCTTAAGTTTTCTGTAACATAAATTTAAAGACCAAAATGATGTTTCCAATCAGAATCTGCGTTCGAGAAATATTTATTATAAGAAACGCAAACGGATACGCTTCTCACGCCAGCTTGGTAATTAATTAACCCTTATTTTTTCTTTTTGTAAATTTAATTCTAATTTTAAATTCCAATTTTGTATTTTATAATTCTTATAATTTTATCTAACTTTTGGTTTTAAATTTCATAAATATATACATTTTTATCGCTATGCATATGTCATCAAGATAATCATCATCAAAGGAATATATATGCATGAATCAGATAATTATTATTCTATAACAACCGTATTGTACGTTGTTTGTTACCTCCGGTAAAAACGTATACTTTTATCAGTTCGATGTATCTTATTTTGTCTATTGCAATTATAAATTTACGGTCACAATTTATTTCATTACAATCATTTTAATAAAATTTCACCATAACCTCATCAAGCACCGTTAAGGCCTAACATACGAGAGTATGTATTGTGTATGCTGTAATTTAGAATAATATATACGTCGGCTGCTATCTCTACGTGATTATGCCACAAAACTTGCGAAAATATTTTCTATGATAAGATTGATAGGTTATTTAACCTCTATCATAATAGTTAATCTTAGTTATTATTCTCGGTACCATAGAAGGTAGATGATATTTATATACAAATTTTGTTTTACTATATTTATATATTATATAATATTGTTGTTACTAGTACCGGTAATTTCAGACTGGGAATCTTATGGTCAGTATGACAAAGTGGTGTAAACTGTTGTTAAGTTCAAGCTTCACTGTGGTAATGATTTTAAATATTATCTATAAGTAGAGAGGATAAAAGCTATATTGATATTATATAAATATAAGTGCAAATATTTTTAAAATATTTTAATATATAAATGAATCGCTTGCCGAACTTAGGTTTTGGCGTCAAATATATTTTATATTTGTACTAAATGCCGATGATCTAACAATGTGATAGCAAAGGGTTAGACTTCCGGTTTGAGTGTATTATTTTTTTTCCTCATTGCAATTTAAGGAACAGAATTCGTTTCTGATTTTCATAAAATATACATATTTATGTTTAAATCCTCTGTTTAGTAGTTTACTAAAACTAGAATAAGTTAATCTCATTAAATGTGTCCAATGAAATAACGATACTAAGTTTATATATGTGTTGCAATATAAGCATCCATACCTCTGCTTATAATGTAAGTAAAGTTTGGATGTGGTGCTATTTAGTTTTAGTTATTTACCTACTTCAGAACAAAGATGACATGAAACGTCGTTTTCACAATATCCATGTTAACATGGCTGGGAAATTTGTTACTTATATAATTATATCCCCTTATCTCGCCCCCCCCCCTTTCAAGGGCAGCTAGAAGGTACCGCCCAGTTCTACTACAAGGTGTGGAAGGGGCTGATGATTCAGGAGTTTTGTTTTCTTATCTGTGAACCTTGTTTATTAATTATCATGCTGTTGAGGTGCAAGGAAATGCCACCTCGACTAGAGTATATTATGTAATTATACCAATACCTATGCTAATTGGACGCACCCTGGGCTAATAGACCCAGAAAATGTTATTGACTGACCAATAAGGCATGAATAACTGTGATTTTCACGCCAACACGGAAATACGTAAGTCATACCTCTTTGTCCTGACATAGTCTTGATAAATAGGATAAAGTGCTCTTGTCACATCCCAAATTGTCATTTATTTATTGATTTTATCATACTTTTTTTGCACAGCATAAATTCAAGGTCGGACTTATATGTAAGTTAATTGTTTTGCATAAGTTTGGATTGGTACTTTACCTTTATTTCTATACTATTATATAGAAACGTACGTAACATGTCCGACACAGGACTACAAGAGTACAAAATATTTGCATTCTGCCAATAATGTATACCATAAAGTTTTTTTTTTTTTCTCTGGGAATAGTATAGCCTTGCCTTGTAGGCATTTGCTATGCACGCTTCTAAACCAATTTCCACTAGAGGGATGCCTTTTGGAAACCCAGCGCAGGATTTCTTTATGAAAACCCCGTGAAAAAGACCTAATCAACCTGGGAATTGAAACCAGGATCTGGCGATAAACAATCGCACCAATGTGCGATTGTTTGATAGTTGAACCACTTAGGCAGAGCCGCTTTCATGTTGAAGACCCGTTGGTAGTTCAGCCAGACTCGGGGCTCGTACCATTATATGTGTAAATGCACGAATTAAAAATTAAAATTGGTGGGTAGTTGAGCAGAAAAAATAATAATAGTATCTTGTGTGTAACCTTTGTTTAGTGGGTATTACTTTAGACAAAATAAATTGTAGGTTGGGACGTGTATATCTCTTTGAGATTGCACGCATTTCCTATCTCATTTGTATAATCCATGGCTCTTGATTAGCTCGCAGCCAATCATGTCGCCGTGATGACTACCATCAATAGTTGTATTCCCTATTTCCTATGGATATTACAAGTAATTATGTGTTACTTACCAGAAATCTATGGAACTTGTCTTGCATCCGATAAATAATCAATTGGATGCCTCAACTGCATTCATTTGTCATGAATCCATGACTCATAATTAGTTCGCAGCTAATTATGTTGTCGTAATTGACTCTCGGTCAATTACGACTTTGTTAACTTTTAAACATTTTGTTGTCATTTGTCACTTTTTCTTTGACGGTAGATATTATTGACTCGAACTCGAAGGTAGTAATTCGAATAATAAGTGGGTAGGTAACTTGTTTACTACCAAGTATTTTTAGACACACAACTTAATTTATTTATAGTTAATCATAAGTAGCTCGCAGGTACTTATGTTATCGCGATAGGCTCGCAGCCGATCACGATTTTTCCCACATTAATAGATATGTTTTAATATTTTAATGTCACTAAACTGTTTTTGCTTAGGCGCGTGCGCTCGTCGCTGCGCACAAAGAAACAATGAGGTGTCTGGACCGTCCGCGACGTAACTAGTGGTAAAAAAAAAAAAAGAAAAGAAAAACACAGTTTTACGTCTCTAAACGTGCGCAACTCGCTAGTATATAGAGATAAACTACATTGTCAATTCATATATATCTGAAGTATAAAGCAATGAAATATAATTAAAAATTAATGGTTTGAGTCAGTTGGAGTTGCGGGTTATTTAGATTTTTCTAGAGGGTGTAAACACACCATTGCCCATCCCTCTTTATTTCTACCTGGTTATGAATAAATTACAGAGAGGAAAGTGTATCGATATCGTGTTATTTCTGCCTACATTGCAACTGGAAATAGGCGTGCCGATAAATTAAGTAAGCACATTTTTTAAAGCGAAGCTCGTGTGACGCACAGTGGGCGGAACGCCAACTCATCCAGACATAATAAATGGCACTTCAAATAGAATTAACATTTGTTTTACCCTCCCCGACAGATGTTTGAGTTTGTATTGTTCCGTGTGATGGCACAGTGTGCGTAATAGGGTTTACCTGAAACAAAAGAATGAACATAAATTAATACAATTACCTATTGCCGATTGGAGATAGAAATTTTAAAGATTTTTTGCAATGCTAGCTTTAATAAGCTAGTGTCGAAGTTTCTAATAAATGTAAGTATAATGAGTTCGAAGTAAAACTTTAAGTTTCTTAATCTATGTAGGTATAATAATATGTGTACAAATAAATGAAGGCGAAAACAGAATCGAAATCCACTACGTGGTTTAGAAGTAGATAACCGAATAAACAAATAGTTAAGCGGATTTCGACTTTGCTTTGTTGTATTTCATCATCATTAGCAGCCGCCACACGTCCACTGCTGAACAAAGACCAACCCCTTGGAAAGGAGGGGTTGCCATTATCCCCACGCTTGGCCGGTATCTTGGGGATCACATTTTAGGTGGTAGATAATCCAAAAATAAGACGCTGCTGCGCGTGTTCTTATTTTACCTTCGTCGTGTCATACGGACACCCAACGTCAGGAGATGGGAGGGTGTTGTTCTGACCCGGACACCCGCGGTTGTTTTATTTAGTTAGAGATAACTATGCATGTTCCCTCTGTCAGTCATTAAACTTATCTTAATTGCTGCACTATAAACTATAAACAAAAATTGCCGGCGAGTCGTCGAGAGAACAATGGCGACCGGGACGAGAGCCCCACTAACGACCCTAGTTGAAATATATAGGCATCATTACGCGGATTATTTCGCAACCTCGTAGACAATAGTTGAAGGTATAATGACTGGTCTTTTAATGAAATCGGCTAAGGGCTAGTTTGAACGAGCCGACCGATGCGAAAGTCGTATCAAGCCGGTATCTCATGGCTTGATTTTTAAAAGTCTTTTTATATTGACGGTTAGATTAGGACTAGGTCAATCTTCGGAGTCGCTGGACGCTCGGGGTGTGGGCCCTTTGAGCGTCCATTGAGTACGGCGGCGACTCCGATGAGGACGGCGGCGGGGTTGCGACCCCCGTCCCCGTGAGTACCATGTCAGGTTCCCGGGGGGCTACAATGCGCCCCCCGGCGGCGGGCTCAAAGGCAAGGCACTGAGGAGCCCCTGGTGCAGATCCCCTCTCATGTGCCGATGCGACAGCCGCGGGGGTTTTAGTGGGTAAGAATCCCACATACCCCGGTCGAGCCCCACAGCTCCCGGGGATCTTTCGAAGATTTCCCCAGCGTCAAAAAAAAAAAACAAAAAAAAAAAATTAAACAAAAAAGGACTAGGTCACTGCGCTACCTAATCGGTCGTTGGTTTGATTATATTGGTACTTTTGATATTTTCGAATTAACAGAAAGTATATTTTGATATACCGCAGTGCTTGAAGACGAAGGTTTTTAACCAGTGTGTGTTTCCAGTGATGACATATGGTACTGAGACGTGCTCCCTAACTGCTGGCCTTTTAGAGAAGCTCAGAGTCACACAACGAGCCATGGAGAGAGCTAAGCTCGGAGTTTATTTGCGCGACAGAATCCGAAATGTGGAGATTCGCCGAAGAACTAAGGTCACCGACATAGCTCTCAGAATCTGTAAGTTGAAGTGGCAATGGGCAGGCCACATAGCTCGGAGAACCGATAGTCGTTGGGGAAGAAAGGTTCTCGAGTGGCGACCACGACCCGGAAGACGCAGCGTTGGCAGGCCTCCCACTAGGTGGACAGACGACATTGTGCGCGTCGCAGGCAACCGGTGGATGCAAATAACCAATAGTCGTTCATTGTATGTTCAGCAGTGGAAGTCTTCCGGCTGATGATGATGATGATATTGATATACAAATATTATATACTTGCTGTTATCATCATCATCATCATCATCAGCCGGAAGACGTCCACTGCTGAACATAGGCCTCCCCCTTAGAACGCCACAATGAACGACAATTGGCTATTTGCATCCACCGGTTACCTGCGACGCGCACAATGTCGTCTGTCCACCTAGTGGGAGGCCTGCCAACGCTGCGTCTTCCGGTTCGTGGTCGCCACTCGAGAACCTTTCTTCCCCAACGGTTATCGGTTCTTCGAGCGATGTGGCCTGCCCATTGCCACTTCAACTTGCAGATTCTGAGAGCTATGTCGGTGATCTTAGTTCTTCGGCGAATCTCCACATTTCGGATTCTGTCGCGCAAAGAAACTCCGAGCATAGCTCTCTCCATGGCTCGTTGTGTGACTCTGAACTTTTCTAAAAGGCCAGCCGTTAGAGACCACGTCTCAGTACCATATGTCATCACTGGCAACACACATTGGTTAAAAACCTTCGTCTTCAGGCACTGCGGTATTTTGGACGAGAAGATATCGCGTAGTTTCCCGAACGCTGCCCATCCGAGTTGGATTCTTCGGGCGACCTCTTTGTCAAAGTTGGACCGACCTAACTGGACAGTTTGTCCTAGGTATACGTAGTGGTCAACAACTTCGAGTGTATCGTTCCCAACAACTACCGGTACGGGTGCAACATGGACATTAGACATGATCTTCGTCTTGTCCATGTTCATTTTAAGACCCACCTGTTGGGAAACGCTACTGAGGTCGCTGAGCATCGTATTGAGGTCCTCCAGCGACTCTGCCATAATGACTATATCGTCGGCAAAACGAAGGTGAGTGATGTATTCGCCATTGATGTTGATGCCGAATCCGTACCAGTCCAAGAGCTTGAAAACGTCCTCCAATGCGTTTGAGAACAGTTTCGGAGAAATAACGTCTCCCTGTCTCACACCTCGCTGCAATGGGATTGGTTTCGTGCTCTCTTCCTGTAGTCGGATCGACATGGTGGCGTTGCTGTACAAACACTTCAACACTTCGATGTACCTATAGTCAATGTGGCACCGCTGGAGGGACTGCAATACCGCCCAGGTCTCGATTGAATCGAAGGCTTTTTCGTAGTCCACAAACGCTAGACATAATGGCCGATTATACTCCTCGGTCTTCTGTATAATCTGGCGGAGCGTATGTATGTGGTCTACGGTGCTAAAGCCTTTTCGGAACCCGGCTTGTTCGGGAGGCTGGAAGTCATCAAACCTGCGTTCGAGACGGTTCGTAATGACTCTCGAAAACAGCTTGTATACATGGCTCAGGAGTGAGATGGGTCTATAATTCTTCAATAAAGTGTTATCACCTTTTTTGAAGAAGAGAACCACCACACTCCTGTGCCATGCTTCTGGCGTAGTACCCTCGAGTAAGACGGAATTAAATAACTTCTGGAGGACTAAAAGTACCGGTTTTCCACCCGCTCTCAGAAGTTCTGTTGTGATTCCGTCTTCACCCGGCGCCTTGTTGTTCTTAAGCTGTTTGAGAGCCATTCTAATCTCGTACAAGCTGATGTCTGGGATGTCCTCAGTGTAGTGTCGGGTTAGTTGGGCTCTGGTGTCCTGAGCTGTTCGGGCAATGGGTTTTCGTGTCGAGGTGTACAACTGTCCGTAGAACCTCTCGAGCTCTCTCAATATCTCCGACTTTGATGAGATGACACTGCCGTCGTCGATCTTCAGCTTGGTCACTTGGCTTTGCCCAATAGACGAATTCTTTGCAAACACTTTAGAGCCTTGGTTCCGCTCAATTGCGTCCTTAATACATGCTGTATTATAGGAACGCAAGTCGTGTCGCATGGATTTCGAGATTCGTCTATTGAGTTCAGCATATTCCGACATATCAGCTGAAGATTGCAGTCTCATCTCAGTTCGGGTTTCCATTAACTTAATGGTTTGATTGGAGAGCTTCTGAGGCTTATTACGGCGTGGGGTCTTAAAGAACTTGGACCCCACTGCATGGACAGTTTGCACCAACCCATTGTTTAACTCGTCCGCAGTTTCGCATTCGGCTAGGCACTGGAAGCGATTGTGTAGTTCGAGTTGAAAGTCTTCGGGGTTTTGGATTTGGGCGGTTCCCGGACGGAGCGTGGACTTCATCAGACGGGACCTCTCAAGCTTGACATTGATATTCAATGTGCCTCTAACAATACGGTGATCGCTACCGGTTTTCACCCTGCCGATCACGGAGACATCATCGAATATATGCTTGTTGGTCGTCATGATGAAGTCGATCTCATTTTTGGTTGAACCATCGGGGCTTATCCACGTCCACTTCCTGGATGGTCGCTTCTTGAAGAAGGAGTTCATCACAAAGAGTCCCTCCTTCTCCATGAAGTCGACCAGCCGCTGGCCCCTTTGGTTCCGCTGCCCGTACCCATATGACCCCACTTTCAACTCATCGCCATTCCGTGTGCCCACCTTCGCGTTGAAGTCCCCCATAACAACGGTGAAGTGTGTTTTGGAGGTATGTATGGCTTCTGCTATCTCCTCATACATAGCCTCTACTTCATCGTCAGGGTGTGCCGAGGTCGGCGCGTAAACCTGTATAACCTTCAACGAATACCGGCTGGTTATTCTGAGTATAAGGTACGCTACCCTGCTCGACACACTATCGACCTTTATAACGTTGTTAATGAGGGACTTACGGACGAGAAACCCAACACCACCCTGAGATTTTCTGTCTCCTTCCCGGAAGAAGAGCAAGTTTCCGGAATCAAGGGTTATCGTATCCTGTCCCTCTCGTCGGATTTCAGATAATCCCAAGATATCCCAACGTAACTTGCTCAATTCTTCCTCCAGCTCGATAATCTTCTCGTCAGTCCTAAGCGTGCGGACATTATGTGTTGCCAGGGCCAAAGTTCGGTGGGGGTGGTAGCGGGGCATCTGCCGGAGATTCTTCGCACCCCCTGCTCGACCGTTACCCCGCCCGCTACCAAGGCGGGGAATAGAGGAGCTGCCGGGGACTGGGGGCCGTAAATTAGCATTGTCAATCATTGGGGGGGGGGGGGGGGTTTGCCTTAATCCCCACGCTTGGCAGGCGTCTTGGGGATCGCAGTTCCGAAAAGATGGATATATTACACAGAAGACGCTGCTGCCCGTCTTCTGGCTTTCCCTCAATCGCCTCTTACGAAACCCACGGGAAGAGAGGGGGGGATGCAAATTCTTAGCCGGCATCCCACGGCTTGCTGTTATATGCTGCAGTATTTATATTGTAAGTATTGTGTAGATTTCCGACGTTTAATTCTTATTCAAACTCTTAACTTGTAGATAATTCATTTCCTGTCTTTTATTTCTGGCTTTGCAAAGATACCGCTCATTCGCAATCACTTTCGTCTTAAGTGGAGTGGAATCAAAGAGCTTACCTTGAGTAAAATAAATTGTGAGAAATAAGGAAAATTAGATGGAAACAAATCCAAGTTACTGCGATAGAAGATATTAATAAATTAACGTAAGACCTGACAATTTGTAATTCAGAACTAAAAGTTGACACAATCCATACTTATATGATAAGTATACAAGTTTTAACTGAGTTCAAAAGATCAGTCATGGAATAACCTTCGTCTTCGGGTATCCCCAAGACGCCTGCCAAGTGGATTATTGCAACCCCCTCCGCTCCTTAAGGGGAGGCCTATGTTCCAGTGGACGTTCCGATGATGATGAATAATCTCCAGCACACGCAAACAATAAGAATGATTTTAGGGAGAGCTATGTAAATAAATACAAAGTAATATAATTATGTGGTAAATCAATTTAGAACACAAAACAAAATACTGGATGTTTGGGATTTTTTTATTACTGATGGCTGCTGCTCGAGTCAACTCGTGCGCGGGTGCTGCTTGGGGGGACTGGTCCGACTACTATCCCTTTGGCTTTTTAGTTTGTTGTACTTTGTATTTTTTTATTTTTTTCTGTCTTATTTGATATTTTGAACGGCAAGACACACTGTCGCTCTGATCTAATTGTAACATGACACACTGTTTAAAAAAAGTGATAAAATGACAAGCCCGCTGAGTTTCTTGCCGGATCTTCTCAGTTGAGGCCACGTTGTGATCCGGTGGTAGCTTCTTTTTAAAAAAAACATGACCTTTCAAAAGTGCTAGCGTTAAGCCTATTTGAAATAAACTATTTTTGAGTTTGAGTTTTGAGTTTACTACGCTGTGTTGTCTTGAAAAGTAAACTATTTTAGCTTAACCTTCAGTTTAACCCTCTATTTTACTACTATTTTACGTTCACTAACGTATATTTTTGCTCAACTAGCAAGAACTTCTCATGAAGGCATCTTTATATCAAGTCGATAAACAAATACCAGTATAATCTTGTTTATTGTTTAAATATTTATTATAATGACTAAAATATCAAATTATTTTTACATTCCTTCAGAAAGAAGAAATAATTGAAAACGAAAAATTACACAAATCTAATTTTTTCTACGAACTCCAAATCCGTATCACTGTGTTGACTGTGGCTGTTTGCTTCGTGAACGTTATGAAACCTCATTAAAAACGTGCCCAAAATAAAGGAAATAATTTTCATCTCTAGTGTACACAGTAATTCAAATAAATTGTAAGTATATCGTATTTCGTACACAGAATTGTACGAAGTAAATTTTCACGTCTCCATGTCAAAGATATTTTTAGCTAAAATTTTATTTCGTAATCATTATTTTTGATCTTTAATGCTTGCGCGACAAAAATAGCAGGCACCAATGGAATGTGTCGAATGGTAATGATTATTATGATCTCTATGAAAAGTTTAAATAGAAAGAAAAAGAAAGAAAATAAACATTTATTTATTTAAATAGGTAATCAATTAATCAATCAAATTATTTATTTGTGAAACATAGGTACAAAGCAGGTCTTATAATTATAGAAGAACGCTATGTTTTGCCATATATAGGCGTACAAATGTAATGATAATAATAATTTATTAAGCATTAAAATGGATGTAGTAGGTACATTGTTTTACAGTAATTGTACAAAAACGGATGTAGTCGGTACCTACGTTTTGCAAAGATTATAACAATAGGCATAGTGCATAGGTTGTACCTCAGCTACTATAGAGTTTTTTTCTCGATCTCAATCCATTTAAACAGGATAGGCAAACAAAGCAAAAAATAAGGGTCCGTTGTAATTTACATGGAAGTAGGTATGGAAGCATTTTCAAAACCATAGTAATCCTTTGTAAGCCTTTTACACATTGCGGTAAAATATGAATCTGACACTAAAAAGTGGAGCCTACCCGGGTAATCTTTAGCACAAGGGTCTAAATCTGTCCGATAGATTCTATCGTATCGTTATCCAAATATTTCAAACTCTTCTACAAACCCATTTCTTGATTATGTCAATCTCACTTGCCATCACCTTTCGTATACCTGTTCAATGGACTTTACATTGAGCTGTAAGCCGTACTCAGACGTTACTTCCCTTTAGAACTGTTCAGAAAGAAATCAGTTACCGAGAAAATATAAGTCACGCTATAAAATCATAAATCACCCCGGCGGGGTTGCCGCCCCTAGATAGGTCTAGTGACGTGAACTTATTACGTTCAAAGTATGCGTTGAACTGGAAAACTTTTTGCCCGGTCACAAACTACAAAATATTTTTTTTTGTATGTATGTAGTCTAGGAGTAACAGCTAAGTGGGCGAGCGCTTACCTTGGAAACAAGGTGCGCAGTTTCGAACCCCGGCTCGCACCTCCGATTTCTTTAATTAATCATTTGCGAATCGTCTTTGTGCGATTGTGACTAGATTTCGGTGAAGGGAAACATCGTGAGGAAACCTGCATGTCTGAGAAAAACTAACTAGCTATTCATGTCGAGTGCGCGCACCCTCTGCTCTTTGTAACTTCTTTATTTTCCTCTCCATCCAAAGGTTGCCTGGAAGAGATCGCTTTTAGCGATAAGGCCGCCCATTGTTGCATTTTTTATTAATTTGTAGACACAAATTAATAAAAATATTCTAATATTCTTTTTGTATCTGTTTGTTTGTGCGCAATAAAGAATTGTCTATCTATCTATCTATCTAGCTTTCGAATGACGTGTGCAGTCCGCCAACCCGCACTTGGCCAGCGTGGTGGCCTAAGCCCCTTGTATTGAGGGGAGGCCGTGCCCAACAGTGGGGCATAAACAAGGTTATTATTATGTAGTCTGAATTACTTGTGACGTCACTTTTTTTTTCATCCTGTTACGCATTGATACTTTTTGGGGTTTAATTGCATCTGATTATTTTGGCACCACGCCACTAAACAGTTAAGATCTTCTTGCAATAACTTCTTGGTCGAACATCAGCCACACATTCAATAGGCCGAAAAAGTATTAGATCTTGTTAGATGGTTATTACCAGCAGCCGAAGGATGTCCACAGCTGAACAAACATAATCACCACGCTTGGCAGGCGGCTTGTGATCGCAGTATAGGTGGTAGGTAATCCAATAGATAGACGCTGCTTCCCATCTTATTGTTTTCCCTTAGTCGTCTCTTACGGACACCCAACAGGACGAGATGGGTGGGTGCTATTCTTACCCAGACACCCCACGGGTTCTTACCCGTGGGGTAAGAATAGCGGGTGGTTATAGTGAATGTGAAACATATTCTGACAGATCATTGATAAACAACAAGGGTCCTAAGCGTGATCCCTATGGAACGCCTGATGTAATATAGTATGAGGATGACTTAAAGCTATCCAGCACGAGCACCCATAAAAGTGTTAATTAATATTTATTACAGATAATGTTCAGAATAATAATGTTGATAATGATGAATAGTGGACGTCTTCCGGCCGGTGATGATGATTACAGATAATAAAGCAAGTATAGTCTAGTTATGATAATCGCGAAAAGTTTGAGAGATTTAACGGGAAGGCAGTAAAAAACCTTTCCCTATAGCTCTTGCATAAATATAATAAAAGAGTTTTGTTTTAACCTTTGAAGAATATAATTAGATATGACTATGGAAGACTTTTGGGTTTGCCATAATAGAGGTCATTTTTTTCCTTTATTACGTACATCAACGTTACTACAATTGCTTATCGTAATACATGCTATATTTAATTACTATAAAATGATTATCAATAATGGGTAGAAACTTGCGTATGAAATACATATCTTTATAGTTGTTGTAAAAATATCTGACAATTGTAGTTTTATGTGTGTAGATCTCACTAAACAAATAATTTAGAGTTACAGATTAAGTTGATAATTTAAGTTTATAGTGTGGACCACAAAGTCTTAAACCGTAAAGTAGATAGATAGATAGATAGAGAACTCTTTATTGCCCACCGAAAAGTACAGAAAACAAAGAAGTACAAAGAAAATACTACAATGGTATACATTGGGCGGTCTTATTGCAAGTTGCGATTTCTTCCAGACAACCTTAGGATGGAAAGGAACGATCAGTTAGCAAAAGAAGGTAGCCAATGGTGTACAGAAAACAAAATAAAATAAAATGAGGAAAAGCTATAAATCTACATGTAATATAAATAATAATATATAAGATAAATATTATATATACCTACATTGAAATAAATAAATATATATATATATCTATACTTATAATAAAACTGTAACAGGTCCAATTCTGTACATTGAAGATATTTTGAAAATTATATTTGGAGGGCATTCTATAACCGATACTGAGGCCGAAAATGTATTTTTTTTAATTTTTGTCTGTCTGTCTGTCTGTCTGTCTGTCTGTCTGTCTGTCTGTCTGTCTGTATCACGGCTGAGCATCACGCCGAAACTACTGAATGGATTCAAATGAAACTTGGCATGATTTGAGATCTTACTACGAGGTAGGACATAGGATACTTTTTATCCCGTAATCTAGCACGGTTCTTTTGGGAGAGGGGATTAAAGTCAAAACGGGTACTTGGTTATACGCTTGGTCCGATTTTATCATTTTTTCTTTATAATATAATAAATATTAGTAAGGGAACACTCATAGAGAGTTGTTATCAAGGTTTTGTAATCGATCGGGTTAAGCAACGTTATGTAAGGTCATTAAAATAGATGGGTGACCGTTTAACGCCATTTGAACTAAACGGGTCCGTGCTTCGGAGAGCAAGTAAAAAGTGGTTCCCAGTTTTAACCAACTATAAAAAATGAGGTTATGTATTGTACGAATGTCTGTTATTCAAAGTTTAGTTAACGTAAAAATAGCGCAGGCGGAGCTGCATGGGTCAGCTAGTACTATAATAAAACTCAAAGTGGACTTTTTCTGTACATTGAATATTTTCCAAAATTTCTATGTGGGGATACTATACTATCGACATAGAGGCCAAAACAATTTTTTTTGGAATTATTGTCTGTCTGTCTGTCTGTTTGTCTGTCTGTCGTTCTGTTTGTCCAGGTATCATTTGAAAACCCGTGGATGGATTTTGATAGAACTTTCACTGATGTGTTGTGTAGAAGTCTAGGTATAAATTGGTATATAAAACATCACGCTATGTTTCATAGGGGCTAAGCAGTCAAACATTACTTGCACATATTACCACGTAATTTCCTTTGTATGTGAATAGGGTAATTATAGACTGATCAGTTAATCATTAAGATATGTATTATTACGCTATATACAATAGGGACTGAGCAGACATTTAGTTTGCATAAGATATGGCAGTGGCGAAGGGTCAATTTTTGTAAGGGGTAAGCCGATCCAGAACACCCAGGACATTTTCATTAGAATTCTGTATTGTTCTTAAGTACTTTGCTGATAGCAATATGACATTATATCTTTGAAAAGTTAAAATCTGTAAATCCCGAGCGGATCCAAACTAGATTATGTATGTATTACAGTCGCAACAATAAAAGATGCGGAAAACTTAAAACTTTCATTATCGAATATCATTAGACAGTAATTTACGATGTTAGCGTGATTTACATTATGAACAGCGCCATCTATCGGTGAAATTGAACATACAATAACTATAGAACTTTAATCTATATATTATATCAAAGAAAGTCGTGTTAGTTACACTATTTATAACTCAAGAACGGCCTAACCGATTCGGCTGAAAATTGGTGGGGAGGTAGCTTAGAACCAGTAAACGGACATAGGACTTTTTATCCCGGTAGGTTAAGGTTAAGCAACGTTAGGTAAGGTCATTAAATAGATGGGTGAACCGATTTGTATGAAAGTGTGCATATCGGGTAGGTCTGAGAATAGGTCATACAATACAGTATATTTCATACCGCTAGGTTAAGGTTAAGCTACATAAGGCAAGGTCGTTAAATAGATGGGTGAACCGATATGTATGAAATTATGTGTGCATATCGGGGAGGTCTGAGAATAGGTCATAAAGTATATTTAATGCCGCTGATACCATGATTGACGAGGATATACAGAATGTAAAGAAACAAGTTTCTTTACATTCTGTATATCCTCGTCAATCATTTCAAGACACGAGTTTCTTTACAATCTGTATAGAACGAGAGGAGGGTGCACGAGAGGAGAAAGAGGGAGAGGGGATCCGAGATGGGGGCGATGGGGTGAGGGATCGGGGGAGTTAGGTGGAGTAAGGGGGGAGTGAGACGGAGCAAGTTCGTAGAAGAGAGAGGGGGAGAGGGTTCAGAGAGGGGATAACAGGGTAGGAAGAGGGGGAGTGTGACGGAAACCGAAGCGGGAGGGGGAAAGAGAGAGGAGAGAAAGAGCATATATTTAGATTTTTTTTATAAGAGAGAGAGATATGGAGAGAGATAAATCTAGGGAGGAGGGAGAAAAGGGGAGCAAAATGTAATAAAAGCGCGGGCGGAGCTGCACGGGTCAGCTAGTATCTATATATATTCGACTATATACTACATTATCTTAAGTTTAATTTAATCACTTTTCTTTTAACGAAAAACAATGACGCCACTATTCGATGCAATTACAAAACGTATTACGCTCCACTACCGAAAGTGTACACTGAATTTCGTGTCCCGCCATCACGATGAACGAGAATCGATTACTTTGAACAGCGCCACGAGGATATAGCGAAATTGATTTTGGAGACATATTTACAATACACATTATATTAAGCCGGTTAGAACACGCTCAGAAAACGAGAAATGGATAATAAAACCACTTAGACTCTGAGTGAAACCAGGATTTGCGAAGAATTACTGTTGTATATTTGAAAGGCTTAATAAACTAGTGCTTGTGCATCAAATGCAAATAGAAAAAGAAATCTAATGTCAAGTTATTGCCAGTGACAATATAAAAAAAGATTGTCATAGTTTTTTGGTTTTTTTTTTTTTCAAAATAAACACGAGTATTTTTAACGTAAGTGTGCCAAAGTAGGCATTACATGATTGAAAGATTTGAATTTATAAAAAGTTGGCGAATTGCGATGTAACTGTGGCAAAAATGAAAAAGTAGCCATGATGCGATCTAATGTACTTATGGTGGTTTTAAAAAGTTGGCATTGCGCTACTGATTACATTAAAATACTAAAAAGTTACCAAAGGACGAAAGCAGGCAGCGTGCAACGAAACCGCTGTGAGTTTTACGATTATAAAAAGTAGGGATGTTATCTGTATGTTTGTATAACGATGTCTAGCCATCGTTGCTCTCAAACGAATGATTACCTATTTGGTCGTTTTATGAATTTGTGTTTTTGGTATTACTTTATGTACAAAAACATAGATTACTCCTATACAAAATGTCTATATAACTATGAGAACTCAAACTATGTTGTTCATTGAATGAAAATTAAATCAAAATTGAGTAGTATGAGAACAAATTAATAGTTGAATAACTACAGACAGAGGGTTGGTTGTATGAACTGTGATTAGTTCCATCACCAACTAGCTAGCTAATTACACTTCCTACTCATAATTTAAACAATTGTGTGATTTTACTCTTGTTACGAAAAATTCTCACGTCTTTTTTGTTTTAAATGTTGATTATATGATCGTCTTGCAAATCAATTACATATGTGTGAACCTTTATACTGTGCTTATATAAACAGTAAATTACTTCAACAATCCAATGATGCGTTATTTATTTTTAGATGGGAGTTTGAACCTTGACACCTGGGTATAAGGCGGGTCTTCGATGGTAAGCAGGGATACAATAATAAAGCACATGGCTGCGCTAGTCACCAGCGAATTCTTATAGGCTAGTTATACTACGACAAAGTACAAGTATTAGTATAAACTCTATACTCTCTATACTATAGAG
This sequence comes from Furcula furcula, assembly GCA_911728495.1. Lineage (NCBI taxonomy): Eukaryota > Metazoa > Arthropoda > Insecta > Lepidoptera > Notodontidae > Furcula > Furcula furcula. The sequence continues at coordinate 20,203,385 of OU452259.1, read as the reverse complement.
TAGGTATATATCGACGGGCCCGTTGGTCTAGTGGTTAGACACCCTGTCCGCTAACCGATGGGTCGTGGGTTCGATTCCCACCAAGTGTCTGGGTGTAATTTATGTAGGTTAGGTATGTATTTACAAAAAAAATGTATATAAGTATTAGTATCAGTTGTCTGGTTTCCATAGTACAGGCTCTGCCTAGTTTGGGATCAGATGACCGTGTGTGAATTGTCCCAAGATATTATTATTTTATAGTACGCGTACAATACAGATATCTGATACAAAAAGATTCTCCCAACAAATTTGTTCAAACATGTCCGTGGGCACTAAACCAACAACAAACTCGTCCCGGGCTAGTCATAAAACTAGCATTTTTCGCAATCCCAGGCGAAGTTTTGCGGGGCTGTGTCGTTAGAACAACACATGTTGGGAAACTGTGTCGTCAACTTTATTGTACATTCATAACTTTACGCCGATTAATTTTGTACACAATAGTTTTGGTATGGTACAAACTATGCAAGTGCGTCTGTCTGTAAATGGCACTGGGGTATGGAGCGTTTTTGAAGAAAAACATAACATACAGCAGCAGCACAATCCAAAGACGTCCACCGCTGAACAAAGGCCTCCCCCTTAGAAGGAAGGGGCTGCAATAATCCCCACGCTTGGCAGGCGTCTTGGGGATTGCAATATAGGTGGTAGATAATTCAATAGAAAGACGCTGCTATCCGTCTTTGTTTTCCCTTCTATTCTATTGTTGGTGGCTATAAATCGGGCCCGGTAACCACCGGAACGCACTTCGACCCAGTTGGATCCATTGTGCATGCCCTAGCCCTTACTCTGTTTCTGGCGTGTCGAAGCGCGCGGCAGCGCCAGCTTGATGCTGTGCATAATCATCTGGTGTAGGATAAGCTACTCCCAGATGACCCAACCTACGTCTCGCAAGAGCGTTGAGAGTTGTTTTCCCTTAATCGCCTCTTACTGCCGCACTCACAGACATCAATTAAATTTAATCGCAATTAAGTGATTTTTTCCGAGTCTCTTATGATTATCTTTTAGTATTAATTACGAGATTATTGATATATCTACTCACTATTAGCGTATTAAGTTTTATTTGGCTTCGAAAGTCGAAATAATCCATTTACAAAATATGACTTATTTATTTATAAAGCCATTTAATCATCCTTAATAAAACAATGATAAATTACAATTATTACAATTAATTAAACTTTACAATTAATTAGAATTTAGATGTTTAGAGATATCATGAATCAATGTCAAAATGTTAATGTCAATATTAAATACATTAAATTATTATTAAGATATAAATTTAGTTTTAATTATTAAGGACCTCTTGCTGAGTATAGGCCTCCTCCAACTTTCCCCAAAACTGTCTATCTTTAGCCTTTGTTATCCAATGTATTCCAGCTGTTTTCCTAATCTCATCAGCCCATCGTACTAATGGTCGACCTTTTCTTCTTTTTCCTGTAGGCCCATCCCACATGGTAGCTCTTTTTGTCCATTTCTTATCGGTCATACGTGCAACATGGCCCGCCCATTTCCATTTTAATTTTTTGCAATACTCTAGAGCATCAATCACTTTGGTCTGTTTCCTTATATCAGTGTGCCTTTTTTTGTCTGTGCGTTTCAGCTCCAGTATGCTTCGTTCCATTGCTCTTTGACATGTGTGTATTTTATTTTTTGTATAGTCGTCGTATATCCAAGTTTGGCATGCGTATGACAGGCATGGCAAGATGCACGAGTCTAAGATGGTCTTTTTTAATCTTAAGGGGAGGTTTGATTTGAGTATTCCTTTATAACTCCAGAATTTGTTCCATGCCATGTTTACACGTCTGTTAAGTTCGTCACGATGTCTGGATTTTTTAAAGGATATTTGTTTGCCTAAGTATATGTAATCTTTAACATATTCGAGGGGGGTATCGCTTATTTTAACAGGTCTTTCAGTACTATTTGTCATAACTTTCGTTTTGGTAGTGTTCAAGTCTAGTCCAATCTCACGGCTGGCGGTGTGCAACTCGTTAATCATTGACTCTAGCTGATAAGAAGAGTCTGCGAAGAGTACAATATCGTCCGCGAATCTAAGGTTGGTTAGGTGTTGTCCATTTACGATAATCCCCTTTTCCGACCAATTTAGACTTTTCATAATATTTTGTAAAACTGTTATAAATATCCTCGGTGAAAGGGGGTCGCCTTGTCTCACTCCTCTATTTATGTTTATTTCAGGACCCCTTCTATCTAGTCTCACTCGACTTACACTTTTACTGTAAATGTCTTTTATAAGGTCTATAGCCTCTTGAGGTATGTTACATTCTTTAAGAGCTTTCCACATGCTTTCATGAGATATCGAGTCGAAAGCTTTAGCATAGTCAACAAAAGCCAAGTAGAGGGGACGTTGATGTTCTTGGTATTTTTCTATTATCTGTTCTAGAGCGTGTATGTGATCTATTGTTGAAAAACCTTTTCTGAAGCCCGCTTGTTCTACTGGTTGATATTTTTCATTATAGGGTGTAAGACGCTGTTCAAGACAGGAAGCGAATAATTTGTAGAGATTTGGCTGTAGGCTGATAGGCCGATAGTTCCCGATGTTAGTTGGATCGCCTTTTTTGTATAGTAAAATAATATCGGCCTTTGCCCATTCCTTTGGTATCTTCTTGTTGTCTAGAATCCCATTAAAGAGAGCGCATAGATATGGTGTAAGTAGAGATTTTCCTGCTTTTATAGATTCATTTGGTATACCATCTGGTCCATTGCTTTTGTCACACTTGAGGCTCTCTATTTTCTTAAATAGTTCAGACTCAGTGAATCTTTCTATTTTTGAGGTGGCCTCTTGGCTTGTCTTGATCTGTGCGTCCTGTTTTGATGTGGTAGGTTTTTGAGCATATAAGTTTTTGTAGAATTCGGATGCTGAGCTAATTATGTTCGTTCTTGAAAATGTTTTGGTATTGCTATGTTGTTTTTGTAGACAGGCGATCCAGTTCCTATCAGTGCTGAGTTCTTTATATCCTTTTCGCAGGCTTTTTGTGGTTTTTAAGTGTTTCTCTAGTATATTCAATCTATGTTCTTTATATTCGTTTTTAATAAGATTATATATATGTTTATATAGGTAACTGAGTTCGTTTCTCTCTTCTTTGCTAATAGGTTTTTTATGTTGTAGTTCGCTTCTTCGTTTTATTAGGTTTTTTGTGCTGTCCGAGATAATGCTTTGCTTTTTGCATTTTGTAGGCTTTATAGAGTTTAGGCTTTCAGTAATGACTTTCTTAATTTTTGAGTAATAGAGCTCTATATCCTGATTTTCTTTTAAATTTATAGTACTTATATTCTGTTTAAGAGCGTCTATATATTGTTCTTGTTCTTGTTTGTTATTGATTTTGGTAATTTTATTGTAATATGCAGCTCTACTTTTTTTTCTCTTTGTTAACAGGAAAGTGCTTCTTACGAGTCTATGGTCGCTAGGAAAGGAGACATGGCTAATAATGTCTATATTAGAAAAGTTTTGTTTTACATTGGATAATATATAATCTATCTGGCTCTTTGTCTGCTTTGGCGAACACCATGTCCACATGTTGGTACTCTGCTTTTTAAATACACTATTTATTACCGTAAGGTTATTTTCAAGGGCAAACTGTAGTAGTCTTTCACCTCTTTTGTCACGTTTTCCGAAGCAGTATGGCCCAACTATGCGTTTTTGTACAGGTAGACGTTGTCCGATAATAAAATATGACTTAATCACAATTAACTATAATTGACGTTTGTAGGTTCGGCAGTTACGGACACCCAGCGGGGGATGGTAAGATGCGATTCTTACCCGGACACCCCATGGGGTAACAACAAAACAATACCTATTAAGTATCATACTCGTGTAGTGTCTAATCCAGCAAGTAATAATATGTTCCGATGTGAAGGCATTAAACTGTCTAACATAGACCGCCAATCATCATCATCATCATCACCAGCCGGAAGACGTCCACTGCTGAACAAAGGCCTCCCCCTTAGGCCGCCACAATGAACGACAATTTGCTATTTGCATCCAACGGTTTCCTGCGACGCGAACAATGTCGTCGGTCCACCATGCGGGAGGCCTGCCTACACTGCGTCTTCCGGTTCGTGGTCACCACTCGAGAACCTTTCTTCCGCAACGGTTATCGGTTCTTCGAGCGATGTGGCCTGCCCACTGCCACTTCAACTTGCATATTCTACGAGCTATGTCGGTGACCTTGGTTCTTCGACGAATCTCCTCATTCCGGATTCTGTCGCGCAAAGAAACTCCGAGCATAGCTCTCTCCATAGCTCGTTGTGTGACTCTGAGCTTTTCAAAAAGGCCAGCTGTTAAAGACCACGTCTCAGTACCATATGACCGCCAAACATTCACTTAATTATTATTTTTATTTGTTTTTTTTTGTCGTATGGTTAGTGGACAACCAGAGTTTTCAAGCTGCCCTTAGGCCTCTGACTTAGCTTAACGACTGCTGTCTTGATGACAATAGCCGGGACCGACTTTTAACGTGCCCTCCGAAGCACGGAGACGCTCAATTCAAATGCCACTAAACGGTCACCCATCTAAGGACTGACCTTGCCTGACGTTGCTTACCCAACTGATCGTTTACCGAACAGTGGTTACAACTGGCTATGAGCGTCTCAAATATTCGTTAACATATATAATATTCGTAATTGTACCTAAGATTCGTTTACGATTAGGTGAATGTCTTGAGACTTAATATCTACCTAATTTCTCGGGCGACCAGTGACTGTATAGAGCAGCTGTCTTTGGGCATTCATATCGTTTACCAACAGCCGTCCTGATTGTCCCGTCACTAAGATAAATAAAAAAAAATCATGCCACAGACGACACAAACGTGTTTATAATTTGCCTACTAAAGATAAATAATGTTCCGAATTTAAACCTTACTCAAATTGTCACGCTCAGGGTGACCAACTTTACAAAGTAAAACAGCCGTCGACAAGTGCTGACAAGCTGACTTCCTGTGACCCCAAAGAAAATATAGCGAAACTAACTAGGACTAGAGCTACTCGTTCATCGCTGCGGGATATTGCAGCACCTACAAAATATTGATCTATACTGGTGTTTTTATTTACAAAATCATAATCGTAGCAGTAAATGTATGAACACAGGACTGATGGCTAACCGGTGGCCAGCCAGACAATTGGTAGGGTTCATTATGTCACCTACTTATCAATTGTCTTTGACTGGCCACCGGTCGGCTGGCAACGGGGCATACGTACTATCGAGGACACGAACGGTGTACCAGTTTTCAATCAAAAATAGTTTGAGCGACGTTCCGTGCGCTTACCCCGCCCGCATGTATTTTTGGCCGGCTCGTGCAAGCGATTATCGTCCTAAAGGTGGTACACCGTTCATGACCGCGAGATTACATGCATACCATAGAACAGTATTGAAAGATGTCTATGTCGCTGCCTTGTAGGCGCTGGATATTTTCAGGCACGATAGGATATAGATATAGAGAAAAAGACGAATATTTTGTTTTTCTATTATTTAAATGACACATTACTATTCCTTTTTACTTTTCGCAACCTGCACCTGGCCAGCGTGGTGGACTATGGCCTAAGCCCCCTCATCTTGAGGGGAGGCCCGTGCCCAGCAGTGGGACATAAAAATGGCTGGTATTATTTTTATTATTATTTATTACTTTTCCTAGTAATTTTACCCGTGGAGTGTCCGGATAAGAATAGCGTCCATCCGTCTCCTCCCGTCGGGTGTCCGTAAGAGGAGACTAAGGGAAAACAAGAAGATGGGCAGCAGCGTCTTTCTATTGCATTAGCTACCCTATACCGCGATCACCAAGCCGCCTGCCAAGCGTGGGGATTATGGCAATCCCTCTCTTCGCTGGGGGAGGCCTTTGTTCAGCCTTGGACATCCTCCAGATGATGATGATAACACTTACCTGAGTGGTCTTGATACAGCCTTCCCTTAATGTTGTTAGTGAATTAAAATCTAGAATTCAGCCCTGTGTTAATAGTGAGACATCAAACTCCACAAATATTGTAATATTTAGTGATGAAATTGGCAAGGACATGGGCCACTTAATAACAAATATTTATGAAAAACACTTGGTAATTAATTATTGTATGCCTGGTATGACCTATTTTAATTTATTAGACAAAATATCTACTTTTTATTTTACCCAGGATACAATATTAATAATCTTGGTAGGGAATAAAGGAAATGTGTCCAAAAAGCAGCTATATAAGTATTATGAGATGCTATCGAATCTTGATATTAAAAAAATTGTGATGTTCACATTTCCTTATAGTAAACATTTGCCACAGGAAGAAAACACCCATAGGTATAACTTAAATTTGACATTGCATAATTTGACATGTAATGGTTATAATATAGAAAATAAAATTAATTTAATTGACATAAATAATTTTAATAATGTTCATTTATATTTGACAAAAGATAAATATTATTTATCAAAATATAGTAAAAGACAGATAGCTATGTCACTATCATATTATTTATACACATCAGCCAAGAATTTGGCTACACAAGTTGCTTCTATTGAGCAACATAATTGTAACATACCTATTAATTCAACCAAGCATTTGGTTACCAATACTGACATTTCTATTAATTTAAATTAGTTAGTAAGACAACAGAGACAACCTCTGGCATAGATGATACCCCTAAAAAGTTAGATATAAATATAGATATAAGTTCATATAATAATCTATACTTATAATAAAACTGTAACAGGTCCAATTCTGTACATTGAAGATATTTAGAAAATTATATTTGGAGGGCATTCTATAACCGATACTGAGGCCGAAAATGTAATTTTTTTAATTTTTGTCTGTCTGTCTGTCTGTCTGTCTGTCTGTCTGTCTGTATCTCGGCTGAGCATCACGCCGAAACTACTGGATGGATTGAAACGAAACTTGGCATGATTTGAGATCTTACTACGAGGTAGGACATAGGATACTTTTTATCCCGTAATCTAGCTCGGTTCTTTGAGGAGAGGGGATTGAAGTCAAAATGGGTATTTGGTTATACGCTTGGTTCGATTTCATCAATTTTTCTTTATAATATTATAAATAATAGTAAGGGAACACTCATAGACAGTTGTTAACAATGTTTTTAAATCGAACAGGTTAAGCAACGTTAGGTAAGGTCATAAAATAGATGGGTGACCGTTTCACGCCATTTGAACTAAACGTCTCCGTACTTCGGAGGGCAAGTACAAAGTGGGTCCAAGTTTTTAACCGACTTTAAAAAAGGAGGTTTTGTATTCTATGTGAATGTATATTATTGAAAGTTTAGTTAACGTAAACACAGCGCGGGCGGAGCTGCGTGGGTCAGCTAGTAATAATATAAACTTGTATGACTCCAAAATATCATGTGTCAACCTGGTACATCAAAATATACAAGGTATGTTAGGTAAAGATTTGGAAATTGAATTGTTCATGAACAGTCAAAATATAGACATTTTTTGTGTTACAGAACATTGGTTAAAGAGTGATCAGTTCATGTTCAACTTTAACAACCACCAGGTTACTAGCTCATTCAGCAGACCAAATATGATACGTGGAGGCTCTTTAATTATTACTAATAAAAATATTAAATGTAAGGAACGTTTAGACCTTGTATGCTATTCTGTTGAACGAGTTATAGAGATAGCTTGTATTGAGACAGAGCAGTTTTTAGTTTTGAGCGTATACAGGCCCCCTTGTTCTCTTTATGAGGAATTTGAAAGAATTTTAGAGAATGTTTTGCACAAAACAGCTTCTACAAATAAAATTATTATTGTCTGTGGAGACTTCAACATAAATTTACTGGATAATAGTAATGTAACTAGAAAATTTATGACATTATTGAAATCGTTTAATTTGTACAACATTTTCTTTGAACCTACTAGGATTACATCTACTAGTGCAACTTGCATTGACAACATATTTACAAGCATTTATGCTTGTAAATATGTTGTCAATGCAAGTTGCATAAAGTTATTAATTATTTCTTTGTGGATTGGCTTTAGCCAATCCACAAAGAAATAATTAATAAGTTAGATTCCGACCATTGTGGTCAACTGGCTGTTTTTCCTGGTAAACAAATCAAATCTCAAAGAAATGTTACGTTTGTTCCGGTAACAAGATGCCGCATTAATCATTTTAAAGCCACCCTGACTGATAAAATACCTTTATTGCCATATCATAACGATCCGAACACTCTATATAACTCTTTATTTCAGCTTATTGATACCCAGTTCAGGAAAATTTTCAAACCAAAAAGTTTATTGAAAAGTGATCGTGCTTCGTTTAATGATTGGGCAACACCTGGAATCCATAAGAGTCGGAGAAAATTATATGAACTGTATCACGAAAAATCAAATAATTTTTGTCCGCTCTTTAAGAATTATGTAAAAGAATACTCTAAAGTATTTAAGCGAGCCTGTTCCTTAGCCAAAGCAATTTATTTTAAAAATAAAATAAAAAAATCTGTAAATAAAATTAAAACAACGTGGAGCATCATAAACACTGAAACAGGAAAAACAACAATACGTGATCGTGACTTTCATTTAAAAATTAATAATTTGGATGTAACAGCGGATCAGGATGTCGCAACAGAATTTGAAACTTTTTTTACAAATGCTCCTTTAGATATATCTAAAACTATAAAGTCTTCATCCACTTCCGCTGAGACTTTATTAAAACAAAGTGTAACAGAATGTGGCGCAACCTTTGAATTCTCAGTTGTTGATGTCAAAGAAATATTGGACACTTTTAAATCGCTAAATCCGAAAAAGACTGCTGACCTTTGGGGTCTATCTGTACAAACGGTTTCTTGTATAATTGAGCTTATTGCCCCGCAATTAGTATTAGTGTTCAATAGTTGTGTCGCAAGTGGTGTGTTTCCTGACCTGATGAAACAGAGCAAAGTAATGCCCTTATTTAAGTCTGGTAGCTCTACTGAGCCTACTAATTTCAGGCCAATATCAGTGTTACCGACTTTAAGCAAAATTTTTGAAAAATTGTTATTAAATCAAATGTTAGAACATTTTAATAAAAATCATCTGTTTCACTATAAACAATTCGGTTTTACAAAAAATCGCTCCACAACGGATGCTGGAGTCGAGTTGTTAAAAAATATTTATGAAGCCTGGGAGGAATCACATGATGCCCTTGGCGTATTCTGTGATTTATCTAAGGCCTTTGATTGCGTAGAATATGACACGCTAGCCAGGAAACTACACCACTATGGTATAAGGAATAGAGCTCTCAACCTTCTGACCTCATACCTGTGTAACAGAATTCAGAAGGTTGATATTAATGGAAAAATATCAGCTGGATCTGAGGTCACTTTAGGTGTTCCACAGGGTTCAATACTAGGCCCTTTTCTATTCTTAGTATATATTAATGACTTACCCTACTTTGTAGGGGGCAATCATAACATTGTATTGTTCGCAGATGATACATCTTTGTTGTTTAAAATTAAACGTAAATTGCAGAACTATGACGATGTGAACAATGCGCTTTCTAGGGTGGTCCATTGGTTCGAAGTTAATAATTTAAAACTTAATGAAACTAAAACTAAATGTATTAAGTTTACTACACCTAATGTTAGACAGGTGGGAACCAATATTGAAATTAATGGAGCGGTATTGGACCCTGTGATCTCTACGACATTCTTGGGCATTACTATAGACGCAAAGTTACAATGGGGCCCACACATTGAGAAACTGTCGGGTAGGCTAAGTTCAGCGGCTTATGCAGTTAAAAAAATTAGATTTTTCACCGATGTCGAAACCGCTAGAATTGTATATTTTAGTTATTTCCACAGTGTTATGTCTTATGGCATATTGCTGTGGGGATCTTCTGCAGACCTTAACACTATTTTTATTCTGCAGAAAAGAGCTGTGAGAGCTATCTACAATCTGGCTCCTACGGATTCATTAAGACAAATATTTAAAGAAATAAACATTCTAACGGTTATATCACAATTCATTTATGAAAATTTGATGTATGTAAAAAAGAATATAAGTACTTTCGCTAAGGTTAGTGATCGACATAATATAAATACACAATCTTGCTGTACACTCCACGCGTCTCCACAGAATTAGCAATTCCTTTATGGGCCAAGGTATACGTTTTTATAATAAACTGCCCCAGGATATACGAGATCTACCAATAAAAAAATTTAAAACTACCATTAAGAGCCATTTGTCTAAAAAGGGCTATTATAAAATCTCGGATTACCTGGAGGATAAAGCTGCGTGGGCTTGAACTGCAGTACTCTTGCAAGCTTATAGTTTAAGATATATTTATTGTAAATTTGTTTTAAAAAAATCTTATATAATTGAAAAAAGACAAGCCCGCTGAGTTTCTTGCCGGATCTTCTCAGTGGAGGCCGCGTTACGATCCGGTGGTAGTTGTAAAAAATGACAATATGTAAGAGCCCCCGTGAGGCCTATGCATAATAAAGAATTTTGAATTTGAATTTGAATTTGAATTTGAATTTGGTCTGGTTTTCTATGCAAGATAGAAAACATCGTAAAATAAGTAATTCTATTCTATTTTTGGTGGTTAGGTGGTGTTAATTGGGCCCGGTAATCAAAGCTGGATCCATTGTGCCTGCCCTAGCCCTTACTCTGTTGCTGACGTATCGAAGAGTTGTCTTTTAATTACGCGAATATTACACATTGCAATCAAACTACTTTGAAACGTCGGGATAGTAAAATCAAAAATAAATCCGTAAAAGTTGTTTGTTTTCAATGTATCGAAGAGTTCCAGATACACCACGATTGCACCAGCTTGGAGCTGTACAATTGCGGACACGAACGGCGTACCAGTTTTTAATCAAAATCGTTTGAACGACGGACGTTTACGTGCGCTTACCCCGTCCGCGCGTATTTTGGGCCGGCTCGTGCAAGCGATTATCGTCCTAAAGGTGGTACACCGCTTGTAACCGCGAGAGTACATAATCATCTGGTGTAAGATAGGCGACTTCCAGACTCAATCAACGTCTTTCCAGAATCTGCAGGTATCTATACTTAGCCATTCTGTGCTCGTTGTTACCAAAATGGCTCGTACACCAGCAAAGTAATAAAATTAACGCAAATATCACAAGAGTGCTTGTAGCACAATTCAGCTCACATATTAGTACGAAATAGTTAAGGAAAAGTTAGTGGAAGCTGCATCCCGTAGCATCAACAAGACAAAGGCGAACTAAAACTAGGTTTTGCACTTGTCTGATAGTTGCCCAGGGCCTGCGTGCTTGAGGAGACAAGATTCTTTGGGATTGTTCTATACCCTGAAGTATTTGAAAACCGTTTTAAGTTGGTGTACCCAAGCTTTATGAAGTCTTCATGACAAATTGCAATAAATATATAAAAGTCACATAATCATCATTAGTAGCAGTTGAAACATGTCCACTGCTCAATAAATGGTTTCCCGCTTAGAAGAGAGGGGCCATAGCTTATGGCCTTATATCTCTTCCACCTGAGACGCCTGCCAAGTGTGGGCCATAATCCATACCCACGCTTGGCAGGCTTCGGGATCGCATTATTCGTGGTAGGTAATCTAAAAGAAAGACGATGCTGCGCGTGTCCTTATTTTCCCGTAGTCGCCTTATACGAACTTATTGTTAATTACGTCTGGTTTAGACCAGATTTGATATTTAATGCAGTTTTTAAGATCATTTAGAGAATTTCTTCATGATGTTTTGTATGAATGAATTTCTTCATGATGGTTGAGGTGTCGCTGTGTGTACATACACACAGCGACACCTCAACCTAGACTGTTTGGACTTTGAACTACACTTCTCATCAGTAATATCGAAACACTTTCCTTTTTACGGTTCCTGTCCTAATTTAACACAAAAGAGTTTTCATTCCATGGGAAAAAAATCACATGATTGTATAGCTGACAGTTTGGCTATTACAGTGATAAGCGAAAATTCTAAATTCCAAATTAAAATTTCATTTTTTTATCCTATAAATGAAATGATTCACTGTTTTGAGACAAATGTGTGTTTAGAGTTGGAGTACATTTCACCTTTGAAAACTAAAAATTATCTTAAAACTTTTTGTTCTGTGTTCTATATACGGTGGCAGTACGTAATATGCGCCCGCCAGCCACCGCCAGCCTATCTATGTTGTATGTAGCGCAGTTATTGCTATATAGGGTGTCGAACTTGGTGTGTGGCCGTGTGAAGAAGCTTCGAAGATAAACTCTTTGTTACGCAGAAATTACAAATTTTACATGTAATGTTACAATTAAATGCGATCTCTTCCAGTTGTTTATTATGCATTTTGTCTAAGTTTGCGTTATCTAAGGTTAAATTAAATGCATATCCATCGGTTCAAGATAATAATATCTAAAAAATAATTTTAATAGCCTAGCGCTCTAAACTTAAAAAAATCTGGGCAAAAACGAATCATCAATCTTTTCGGTGAGTTTTTAAAAAGTTTGATGAAATATCGTTCGGAAGACTAGCTTTACGCCGGCGGGCCTTCGCTACGAAGGTTTATTAATTGGGAGTCACAGCTGTCTCTGATCCAATTACATTTTATTGACTATTTTCCCAGGGGACGCAAGCCGATCGCGGGAGCTAATGAAATCTACACTAGTACAGACAAGTACAAAAGAAACCAAAAATAAAATAAAAAAACATTTATCTTGGGTAACACTTACGACATTTGAAGTAAACATTAACACAAATAAATAAGTATACTAATTCACACAAAAAGGTACTAATCTAAACATCGCTTGTCCTATGGCCATCATAAATAATACAAGTAAAAGTTCAATCTAAAATTTCTTCAACAATTATTGTGAGGTTGCTGTGTTTCTGTAATAGTTTAAAAAATACAATAACTTCTTAAATATATAGCACGATACCTATTTCACATCACATCATTTTATTTTACAATGACAGCACGCAGACCATGACCTACCCTGGATAAAATTATCAAGCCACGACCGATCTGCTAAGATCTTGCAAAATTAATTAGTTATATTTATTTATGCAAGTATTTTCAAATTGATACGATCGAAACAAGGTTTTATAACAACATTGCTGCATAATCATTAATAATAATCAGCTTATTAAATAAAAGAGTATAACTAACGACTGGAGTATAAATTAATAGAAGATAAACTACATATTTGTATCTGTTTAGCATAAATTTAAATAAGATAGTGGAAATTTGGGAACAAATTATTTAGGTATTTTTGCAACAAATCTAAAATAAGACATTATAATAAATTTATATGATGTGTTAAAATTACACAATAATGAAAAATCGTATAAATAAGTCTTCATAGACGTTAATGATTAATTAGTTTCAAACTAATACCATAAAAATTCTTTCATTATAATATTATTTTAATAATTGAGAACTAAATCAATTGTCCTATAAAGCATGTAAAGGACAAACGGACGTCTTCGCTGGGATAAGGGGACCACTGCCTTGATTCTTGAATGCATTCCCAGGGCATTACAAAAGGAGTGCGCTAAAGTAGCCTTATTGAATATCGTAATAATACGAGTTCCCAAACGCGCTCTGGACAATCGCATTGTCCAATCTTTCCATGGAACCAAACTATTCATATACACGACGTCAACAGTACCGCAGTATTCGTTTAAACACAGCATGGACACATGGGCTTCCTCCACAAACTCATAATCACAGCAGCCAACAAAAAACAAAAAGGTTTTTCCGTCTATGCCTACAAGTTTAAACAAAATTGTTGGAGTGAAAACCATGGCGTTGCCGACTGTACTTTATTATGCAATGAGCATTATTTATTGCATCATATTTTCAAAGAAGCATTACTTTCTTAAAACGTGAAATCTTCTGAACAAGTTTTCTTCCGAGCTTCGGATGGATCTTCCTACATCTGCGGCCTGAAATATGTTAATAAGTAGAATATTTTAAGTCGACATAACGAAGAAAAAGTGTATAAATAAATAAAAATAAAATTCATTTATTTCAGGTAACTATTGACCCATATAAATTAAAATTAACAAACACATAAATTAAACGAAACAATACAAACACAAAATTTCACACATAAAATAAAATGATGTATAAAATTAAATGAGGCAAGTACTACGCGATACTTGAGTGTTCATTTTGTTTTTTATGGAATGAATAGAGACCTCGAGTGATCTACGTATAAAATTATTCGGAATGAGACATTTTAAAGGAGATTCAGACTGTGAAGTATTTATTTTTCTTCAAAAGACTTCTTCTCAAGATTAAATCGTATTTTTTCCACTGCTTATTGTTCAGAGTTCGCTTGAAGAACATACATTACGCCATTTGCAGAGGCTCTTAGAAGGGCTATTATGAAACAATGTCTTGTAAGTGCCTGTATTTTACTAAAAAAAGCGTTCCAACATTATTTAAATGCTAAAGGAAAAAAAAGAACACAACATCATGTAAATTGCATGCTATTTACTGTTATGAAGATTTCATTTTATTTAAATTGAACCCTCATTCTATTTGCCATTCACTCAGGACGTCTTGGTTAGAATATTATTAATACAAAGTAGGTAGGTAAATATGTAAACAAGTAGGTTTTGAGTAGGTTAGGGTAGATTTTAAGTTGTCCTTCACAGTCGCTGGACGTTTGCGGTGTGGGTCCTAGATGTTCAACGAGTACGGGAGCAACTCCGAGGCAGCAGACCTTTTGAAGGTTTCCCCTGCGAAAATTAAATTAAGTTGTCCGTCGGAGTCGCTGGATATTTGGAGCGTGGACCCTAAACGTCCATGGAGTACGGCGGCGACTCCGAGGAGGACGGCGGCGGGGTTGTGACCCCCGTCCCCATGAGAATTGTGTCAGGTCCCCGGGTCGCTATAATGCGGCGTACGTCTTCCGGCTGATAATTATGATGAATGATTCCTTTTAGAATTTATACGTGCACAGTGATCGCATGACGCCTGTCCCCCAAGCCTCTGCAAGTCGGCGGAACACCATTAATAACAACCAGTTTTGTCCAGACGACACGCCCACTGCCCACTGTGCAAACGCAGAGTAATGGTATAAATTAATGTTTGCTATCTCTGTGATTATTGTTAAGGATTTTTAGAGATGACTGGTGAATATTTCTGATTGAAATTACGTGAAAATTGGAATTTCACTTTAACCGACTTCAAGAACATCATCGTCAGCCGGAAGATGGACATCCTTCGCTGGAAAATGGCCTCCCCTTAGTAGAATGGGGTGCCCATAATCCTCACGCTTGGCTGGTGTTTCGGGTATCGCAGTGTAGGTGATAAGTAATCTAATAGAAATAATGCTATCTTCTTGTTTTCCCTTAATCGCCTCGTACGTCGCCTAACGGGAGGAGATGGGCGCGAGTGTTACTCTTACCCGGGCTTCCTACTTCTAAATTAATTGTATCAAAGAGTTTACTGACTACAAAAATTTGGTTGAATTTATAACATAGACTGGTACATACATGGTTCAATAACCATGCCCTAGGATTAATATAAAACTAAGCTCCCATAGGCAATTTGCCGACGCGCCTTGTATATTGCAATACGTGGCTTCTAGGTAACATACTACTGAGAAATCTCATGTAACCATTATAGGATACTTAACAATCCTATAATAGATCGTGCGACTAATATGGTAAACAATTTCGTTTTTAAGGTTATAAATAAAGCGAAATCTTTAATCGTTGGCATAGTTCAACCTTAAAGGAAAAGCTAGAAATCTCGAAACTTGTAAGGCCCGAACATCGAACTGCGTATAAGAAAAATGGCAACACAGCTATTAATAGACCCGTATTACTTACCCTTTGCACACTGTGGAATGATGCCAAAATTTCACGAAAAAAAATGTGATTGCAATTTTAAATGCGTTCGCGTTTTATGAAATGGAAGCTCAGTGGAAGATAATTTTGTTTCATTTGAGGTAAGTACCTATTATGTGTGTGAGAGATTATTAAAATGAGGAATCTGGCGTTAACTTATACTTATAAATATTTGTGTTTCATTTTCAACTACCTAAGTGCGTATGTACTCTCGCGATCACGAACGGTGTACCACCTTTAGGACGATAATCGCTTGCACGAGCCGGCCCGAAATACATGCGGGCGGGGTAAGCGCACGCAACGTTGTTCAAACGATTTTGATTGGAAACTAGAAGGCGCGTAGTGTATCCTCGCTAGTACATAAATTACTACAAGTCATAAGTTTTAAAAACTAAAACCCGACTACGGATAAAATCGCAGTCTAATCATATCTATACTTATAATAAAACTGTAACAGGTCCAATTCTGTACATTGAAGATATTTTGAAAATTATATTTGGAGGGCATTCTATAACCGATACTGAAGCCGAAAATGTAATGTTTTTAATTTTTGTCTGTCTGTCTGTCTGTCTGTCTGTATCACGGCTGCGCATCACGCCGAAACTACTGAATGGATTCAAATGAAACTTGGCATGATTTGAGGTCTTACTACGAGGTAGGACATAGGATACTTTTTATCCCGTAATCTAGCATGGTTCTTTTGGGAGAGGGGATTAAAGTCAAAATGGGTACTTGGTTATACGCTTGGTCCGATTTAATCAATTTTTCTTTATAATATAATAAATATTAGTAAGGAAACACTCATAGAGAGTTGTTATCAAGGTTTTGTAATCGATCGGGTTAAGCAACGTTAGGTAAGGTCATTAAATAGATGGGTGACCGTTTAACGCCATTTGAACTAAACGGGTCCGTGCTTCGGAGAGCATGTAAAAAGTGGGTCCCAGTTTTTAACCGACTATAGAAAAGGAGGTTATGTATTCGATGCGAATGTCTGTTATTAAAAATTTAGTTAACGTAAAAATAGCGCAGGCGGAGCTGCGTGGGTCAGCTAGTGATATTATATAGCCTATAACCAGCGGACAATCAAGACGATTCTAACGACACCCTACTTGTCAAATTATGTTTGATTAGAAGATATGCGGGAACAGATTAGCATACATACATACATTCTTATTAAAATCATAACCCTCCCTCCGTTCCGTAGTCGGGTAAAAAATAAAAGATGCGTCGCTGTCCAGGAGCATTTTTTAAATGTTTTTTCTTAATTATTATTTTATTTAAACATTTATTAGTGTCCAGTACTTTTTTAGAGAGATTATAATTAATAGGTTTTTTTAAAATTGCGCTTATCTGTTAATTACATTATGGTCTACCGAATAAAATAATCCACCGCACTGTGTGCTTTTTAACCGACTTCAAAAAAGGAGGAGGTTCTCAATTCGTCTGTATATATATATTTTTTTTTATGTATGTTCGCGCATAACTCTGGCAATTATTAACCGATTTGAAAAAATCTTTCTTCCATCCATTCTTCAATCCATTGATTGGGTCCCATAAAAAAAATATTGCTTAGTAATAAGTAGTTCCTAAACAAATAAGTAGTTCCTAAAAAAACAAGAATGGTGACTGCGCACTGAGAGCTGCAAGAAAGCCTATATAGATGACGTTTTAGTCGCTTGGACTCGCTCGGTCGGACAAAAATGGTCATAACTCTGGCAAATATTTACCAATTTCAATGATTCTTTTTTTATTCGAAAGAAGAAACTACTATATTGAATCTGTATGAATTTTATTACAACCGGATAAGAACTTCCTGGAGGACCATGAACGATGTGGAGGAATTTATCTGGTAAAAACCATAAAACTGATGTTCTCCATTACATTGCTCTGACAATTATGAACCGATTTCGATGATTCTTTTTTATTCGAGAGAGTAAACTACTATGATGTTTCCATGCAAATTTCATTACGACCGGAAATTTTTTTCTGAAGAAACATGAATTATGTAAAACTACGTAGACGATAATGTGATCATAACCTACCTAGATAATTTTACGGTTTTCGATGGTTCAATTTTTATATATGAAAATATCACTAAAAAGTTTAAAATAAAATCTTTTTAAAAAAAAATTGAACCGACTTCAATATCACTGAAAAGTATAAAATAATTTAAATATTATTGAAGTTGGTGCCAAATATACACAGCAGGTACGCTAACACCAACTTCAATAATATTTAAATTATTTTATACTTTTCAGTGATATTGAAGTCGGTTCAATTTTTTTTTAAAAAGATTTTATTATAAGTAGAGATGAAATTCTTAGTGAGTTGGCCACCGGCGACCCCTGGTGGAAACGAAGAGCGCGCTGCATTTACAGCTATTCAGACTGGCAGAACTTTAATTACTGTTAGTATCTGAGTGGATCACGTAGATATGGTGCTCAGTGCCGGACCTTTGGATTTAAAGCCACTAATGTTTTCTTGCTAATTCTTGTAAGCGTGCAATAATTGTAGTGTTTTCAATAATGGCTCTAATAATTTATATTAAAACTAGGTCTCTATGACGTTTGATCCTTTTTACAGATTTTTCACGAGTTTGTCGAAGAGCATGGTCGTTTATACATTGATAATTTCGAAGATAATTTGGAGTTAACAATTATTTTGCAACTGTTAGAACGACTGTTGCCCATAGACATAATAGGCGAATAGCACTACCACTCATCGCTTGAGACATTAACTACGTGAGCCCAATATATAGCTAAAGTGCCAAATAATAGCCCGATTATACTTAATGTGGGTGTTTTCAAGACTATAGTGATGGGCTTTTAATAAGCTAGTGTGCTTTGCCATCCTTGATTGGGTGGCTGCTTTCCACCAGGTAGAACTGCAGTCAAGCAATGGATGACCATTTGTTGACCGTACATCAAGTAACGGCTAAAACTGCGATCCATCAGTATTAGTCGGTAGACTTTATGTCCAGAAGTAGGACATCAGAGGCTTTAAACTAACGTATTTTTGGCCATCGGCCAGCGTTCAAGGAAGTATTATGCTTGGCCGAATGGACGTATGCGATGTCTTTTTAAAATCATGTACTTACTTATACTTTTATACAACTTAAAAAAGGAGATTCTTAAGTTTTTTATACTACTTCAAAAATGGGCATTCTTCTATTAAATTTAGGAGAGATCCGAGTCACAAATGTTTTGTCCATAGTCGGGTGATAGTTTAGTAGTCAGGTTAGGGCTTAGTAAGCGGAGGGTAACGAAGTCATTATAGATGAGGCAAATCGGGTGGTAATTTCTACGTTTTTATCTTAGGCGCCAGCACATCACCCCCTTATTGATTATCAATTTCACAATCACCTTACCATACACCTCTGCTTACCCCTTTGGCGCTTAGTATTGATACTTTGTGCGTAAATCATACTAAATTCACCATATTTAACAATAACAGCTCAGTGGGCGGGCGAGCGCTTGCCTTGGAAACAAGGTGCGCAGGTTCGAACCCCGACTCGCACCTCTGATTTCTTTCATTAATCATGTGCGAATCGTCTTTGTGCGATTGTTACTAGCTTTCGGTGAAGGCAAACATCGTGAGGAAACCTGCATTTCTGAGGAAGCCGAATGACGTGTGAAAACCGCACATCATTTTGAGGGGTGGCGGGGAACAAGAGCTGGTATTATTATTATTTTATACACGAATTTAACGAATTTCAACGTCAACAATCTATGATAAACCAGTAAGCCCGATATATAACCCGAAGGAAGCTCGACCGACGAGCGGATGTGATTTCACTTCCGCGACTATGCACACCGATTCACACAGTGAAAGTTGCGAGCTGATTTACTGGGCTGTGTATCGGGCTTAATTTATGCCCTGATGAATACAATTTAACAAGTTTTAACATATATTGGAGATAAAATTAATAAAATATTACCGACGATTAATTTCGGGTCATTTTGTTACATAAACATTCAACCGGTTTTCATTAAACATATAACTAAGAATCATCTCGATTAAACCAACGTTTAAATAAAAAAAATCGTATAAAGATCCGTCAAGTCGTCAGAAAGATACGATGCCATAGACAGACATACATGCAAACAGACAAGAGACATAAAAAGGACATAGGCGTCAAACATGTATTACCCCTCGTTTTTGTCGGAGGCTAAAATTTGTTTGGTCGTTAAGGATTTTTTATCCGACTGTCCATTTTATTATTGGTTTTTTGACAGCTGACGCCCATAAAGTTTCGTATTATTAAAGTTACAAAATTCACAGAAATAATATGGTACTTCATGGACGCGTACCGCACTTTAGTGAGTTGCCACACATATCGATTACTACGATTGTGCCACAGATTACAAATAATCGATAGAAATAAATGCGTTTTCATTACTTTCGTCTTGTTTACATTAACTTTCATTCATTTTATTTTGAGGGCCTCATGCATAATATAACAAAGAAAGACAACACATTTTTAAGGTTGAAACATTAACATGAGTCGTCAGAATCAAGAAAATATTTAATCGAATGTACATTTTTCGATATCGATTATTTCGTTTACTTACTATGTTAACGTTCCTATAAACTTCATACGTCGAGCTGTCAAAAAACCAATAATTAAATGGGCAAAGTATAGTGACGTGATAAGCTCAATATTATAGGTGACACGCGTATCCATAAAATAAATTTAGACATTATTATGACGGGCCTGTTGGTCTAGTGGTTAGAAACCCTGGCCGCTACCCAAAAGGTCTTGAGTTCGATTTCCGCCAAGTGTCTGGGTGTTATTTGGTGATTTCCATAGATAGTTTGGAATCAGATGACCGTCTGTGAAATTGTTTTTATAGTATTAAATGTTCAAAATGCTTCCTTTAAATAAAAAAAAACAATGGCTTTTACTAAAGTAAAATGGTAGAAGATAATAAAACTTTGATTAGATCAAACACTTATACCGAAATAAAGATAAATTTACGCGCGTCCGTATATAATTCAAGGCAAGTACCTACCGCAGTGCTTTCGAGACTAACCCCCACCGAGTACCGAGTGACCTTCCTCCACTAAAAGTGGGCGGGAAATATTATCACACATTAGCTATGGTTCTGTCATATTTTTGAAACGTCCTATGCATAGAGTTTATATAGTAAGAATAGCGTATGCGTTTGTCTATGGTCTTCTTAAACAAATCGTGCAGCTTAGAGGAAGGATCTCTACAGAGTACGCGTTTGTCTATGGTCCCATTAAACAAAGCGTAGGCAGGTTTTCCTCTACGAGGCCGGTGAATTGAACTATTTAAAGTTATATTACAAGAGTTATATTGATATGTAAGTGATAAGTAGTAATAGGCTTGATCTGTCACAAGCGCAAATGTCGATAAATACAGCTGATGGTATAGTACCTATTGTCGTGTACCTGATATGTATGTATTTGTATGTTCTTACCTGTGCCTACGGTTCTTACTTGCATTTAAGCATTCTATAGTATTTGTACTATTTTTGTTCTGTGGTAGGCGGCCTAGGTAGGTTTCTTTAGTCCTTCCTCTAAGAGCCAGGTGAATTATTTAAAGTTATATTAATGTGTAAGTGACAAGTAGGGATGGGTTTGATCTGTCACAAGCATCGATATAATATAATAAACTAGATAAACATTCACGAACAAAATGACATCTAAAATGTGGTCGCGGAGGTTGCAAACTTATCTGTGCTGGTGGCGGAAACGTGAACTAACGATTTTATAATGATAATGACTTGTAGTTTGACAGTTTCATATAGACAGTAGCGACACTCCTATCGGCAAAAATAAATTTGTCAAGATGTGGCTTGTAAACATATAGCGACACAAAGGCGCTATTTCTCGCTACCACTTTTTGAACCGTGACACCAAATCTAGTTTATCTATATAGTATATCGATGGTCACAAGCGAATATGTCGATAAATACAGCTGACGATAGAGTACCTTTTGTCATGTTACCGAAAACCTTAATATCATTTAAGTATTAAGTATATGATATTAAGGTTTTCGGTGTTCTTACTCGTGCCTACGTTCTTAATTGAAAATAAGCATTCTATAGTACTTGTACTTATACACATTATAAGATCCTATGCTATGGAAACTATGGAATGCATTTATATATAATACCCAGTATTTTAACACGAGTCAAATTAAATCAATAATTTCAGTAATGTTTTGAATCAACAAAGGCGAAGGCGAAGGGTGAAGCTTTTTTTAATAAAATTTTATTTTAAGTACTTGAAATTCTTTGGAAATGTTTTCGAATAAATTTAATCACTTGCGATTTAGTTGTCATTCAACTAAAATTGAACCCTGTAAACTCGGTATAAGCTGTAAGGTATTTATTGTACCTGTGAAAAATACAATAATACTTAGTACTTGTTAATACCCATATCTAGGTGGTTACTAGATGGTAGGTTCCTTGTGCAAGAAACCGTCCAGGTAGGTACCACCGCAGTGTCAGATATTCTGCCGCCAAGCAGCAGTGTGTAAACATTGCTGTGTTCCGGTGTGAAGGGCACTGTAGCTGGTGAACTAATGTCTTAATGGTCGGCAACGCGCTAGTAATTCTTCTGGTGTTGCTAGCGTCTATAGGCTGCAGTGACTGCTTACCATCAGGCGGGCCGTGCGCTTGCTTGCCACCATCTATACATATAAATTCCTTGTCCTGACTGACTGACTGACTGATTCATCAACGCACAGGCCGAACTAGAAAGCTGAAATTTGGACAGTAGGTTCTTTTTATGATGTAAGTACCCACTAAGAAAGGGTTTTTAAAATTCGACCCCTAAAGGGGTTAAATGGGGTGTTTTGTTTTGTATGAAATTTTTTATTTTATGGTTCGATTGACTTGAAATTTACTGAAAAGATTCTCTAAATAAAATAAATCAATACGTGTTTCGCGAATTTTCAAAAACAACCTTTGGGGGTGCGTTAGGGGTTGGTAAACTTTGAATGAAAAAAAAATAGCGGGCGAAGCCGCAGGGAATTGCTAGTGGTAATATAAAAAAAACATAAGAGAACCTATTTTTGTGTGATTCAAGTATTTATTGCTCTCTGTTTGTGTTGAAAGAAATTGCTGGGGGATATACTCGTACCACTGGCTGTTCGAGCAGTGTCATTATAATCTAATTTTCGCGAGCAAAAGAAACAGAGCTACTTATTTATTAACATTAAGTAACCTAGTCTTTACAAAAGTCCAAGATGGCGACCGCACTAACAAAATTTTTGCAACTTTTATCCTCAAGACCATCGTCTAGTATTCTTTAACAGCCATTTGTTGTAAGAAAACTACCTTGTATTATCATTTATCACGTACATAAAAGTAAACATTTACTTTCGCAATAAAAGAATTAGCCACGGAACCCTAAAACAGACCAACCATATAAAATCCCAATAAAGATTTCAAAGAGACTTACAAGCGTACCTTTGCCTACCTTTTTTTTATAAACTATCGAAGCACGCTCACTTATTTACCCATACATTTTACCCTCGGTAAAATAAAGGATAATCTCTAACCACAGATATGTAGGAAAAACGCAGACAGTTTGCGTAGGCCTTGTGTACCCAATTAAGTTTTAAATATAAAACGAACGAGTTTCTACGAATATTTTTTAGGTTGCGGTTGTGAGAAGTTGCATAATTAAAGCATTAAAGATTATTAAAACTTGGCTTTTTAGTGACTTTCAGCGTCGTGTGTTCTTTATTTAAATGGTTTTTTTTACTTATTCTTTACAGCCAGCATGATTAGTTGGTCTTGAGCCAGTGCAATTCATTATACATTTATTGCGAAGATTATTACAGTTAAGTACGTAGTTTTTCTTTGTTTTATTTCTACATTTCTGCGACAATTGTCAATACATAGTACATACCTGATAACCAAATTGAATATACTTCTTGAATGTAATATTGTGGATATTACATTATGCTGCAATCTGAAAATTGCCGTTCTCAGCGAAGCAAGTAATCTGAAAACGTAGAACTGAGAAGAAACGTATTAAATGACTAATTAATTATCGATCGATCAGGAGGTTTTGGATCTAAATTTGTAATCAATTCCGTTGCTAATGATCAGGTCCCAGTTTTGTTTTCCAGGTCAGGATGTGATGAGTTTTTATGTCTGTACATATATTCACTGTAGCAGTCCGGATTTGTTCGGTAATTGTCCATAAGATTTACATTACATGGGACGTACATGAAACATTTTGGTACCATGTAAAACATGAATACTGCCTTGCATGACATTATGTAAAATTTCACATCACTTAACAGACTATTTGGGATATTTATTCTGTAATATATCTACTGAATATTTTCTTTGTCCCGAATACCGGCGTCGGGTGAAATTGATGGCTGTATATTTTACGTCATTAAATAAATTGGTTTGCCGTTTAAAGCCGTTCCGTTCTGTCTTAAATTATAAGTGGCGTCCATCGCGTTGGCTATTGTGTAAACTGGAAGATATATTTTTGTAAGTACAGGGTAGGTAGGTACATTGATGTGGGCATTGTTACCAAAACCCTAAGAAACTACTGTACTGATTTGTTAGACGTCATGTTAAAGAATGGAAATCCACGAACGTTTTTTTTTACTTACATGAATAATACGTTATATTTTTTTTAACACAAGTCGATCTATCTATCTATTTAGTTTTCTTCCCCGCACTTTGAAGTTGTGGAATGAATTGCCTGCTGAGGTTTTCCCGAATAATTACAGCATGGGGTTTTTAAAAAGGGAGTTAACAAATTTTTACGGGGTCGGCAACGCGCTAGTGATCCTACTGGTGTTGCTAGCGCCCATAGGCTGCGGTGACTGCTTACCATCAGGCGGACCGCATGCTTGTTTGACACCTTGGTGGTATAAAAAAAAACTATACTATTGGTAACTAACTACACTGATAGTATAGAAGCCAAAATAAAAACAGTGACCGTTCAAAAATACCGAAACATCGAGCTTAATATGTAATTAATAGTAATGCACCACGCAGTGTAGTTAGTTACCAATTATAATTTAGTTTATACTACGGTTCATTTTAATTAAGATATTTTATGTTGATATTTAAGTGTGTTAAATTATAATAACGCTAATCTCCGACAAGTTAGGTTCTGTGCTAAATTAAAACTTATTTTAAATTCTGTACCTATTATAATCTGCACTCACTTGCTCATATTGTTACAGTATTACGTTTAATTCTAAAGGTCGCCCGCGATACAGGTTCGCCTAGTGCGGGGTCCATTGACATTCATATGTTTATGTAAATATATTTTTGGATCAATAAAATTGAATTGAATTGAAAAAAGAGAATCGAAGAAAAGCATGATGTTAAGAAACTGTAATATCACGGATCACCTACCAAGCATCCAAGCAACCGACCTACCAAACTACCAACCAACCAATCACCAACCAACCTTCCAACCACCAACCAACCTGCCAACCACCAACCAACCTACCAACCACCAGCCTACCAACCAACCTACCAACCACCAACCAACGTACCAACCACCAACCAACCTACCAAACACCAACCTACCAACCACCAACCAACCTAGAAACCACCAACCTACCAACTACCAACCAACCTACCAACCACCAACCAACTAACATATCAACCAACCAACCTACAAAGCAACCAACTTACCAAGCAACCAACCAACCAACCAACCATCCTACCAACCACAAACCAATTGAAAGAAAAGACGATTGTACAACATTCAATACAGTGACGGTAGAACACACGATTTAGACAGAAATGCTTGAAAATAAGTAACATCAACAACAGAGTAGACCTTGAATAATAAAAAGAGTGAACCACATTTCGAATGATAAGCATAGGTCGTTTAATCCGCGACAAAACGTATCTTTTTCTAAAAAGCTAAGGTAACGACCTCAGTTAACGTAAATATCCACACAATCGTAGCCATTTTACGTTATTGTCCCGTTCAACGGGGCCCCTCCATATTGGATCTACAAATTGACAAAAAATGAAGGTCTACGTTATTTTGATGGTGTGAGAAAATAGATACCATATTGTTGTTTATTATTACTGTTTAAGGTACATTTTTACTATTCCTTGATATAAAAAAAACTCCTTCCTTCCATTGTTCCTTAACTGGTGGTCTTTGTCAAAGTTGCACAACGAGCTATACTCGTAGAGAGTCGAAGTCGACTATGCTGTCGATAGAGTTGCTCGAAGTTTCTTTGCGCGATAAAATTCAGAAAGCGAAAATTCGAAGAAAAATGAGCGGCAATGGGAAGGCCACATCGTTCAAAGAACCGATTATTGATGGGTAGGAAAGGTTCTCGAGTGGCGACCACGAACCGGAAGATGCAACAAAGGCAGGCCTCACACTAGGTAGATATAATGATACATATCAGCACTCGCAGTACTAAGTATCATTCAGTTCGTTTGTGATGCGAATTCCGTCATGAAAGTAGAGGTTTGGCCGAATGGTGTCCTGTAACGGAAGTTCCGCGGAATTCTGCGGGAGTCCTAACTAACACAGAACGTAGGTGTGTGCCTCAATATGTGCTTTCAAATTTAATACTTACTGTATTGGAAGTTATTAATGTATGGGCCTTTATTATTATAAATAACTAGATAGTTCTAGACTAAAGTATGGTACTAACTCGTTTTTCGTAATAAGACCGAATATGTTTACTCAAATGAAGAAACACACATGCATACATGTTATTAACTTCAACAGTTCAAAACTTACCGTTTGTGTTAATGCTTTTGCCAAATCAATTCAAATAAAGCCTATAAACGATATGAAACACCGACGGTTCGCTAAAAAACTGAGAAAAGTACACGCTCACATTTTAAACATAAGGTACATTACATTTGAACAAAAAATATAAACACAAAGCAATAATAAAATTATCGCTGACAATTTGACATAACAACATAGCAAAATCCCCATTTACAAAAAATGTGATAAATGAAGAATTGCTCTGCCGATTTTGTGCAAACTTCACATAAACCATCTACTAAATAGTCCGAACAAAGCCTAGACATTTGGTTTGGATAGGTGAACCCGTTCTTGAGTTATAAAATTACAACGAAAAGTGGCATTGATTTTTATAGATATAGATAATAATAATAGCGGGGTTCAAGTGTAATAGTGAGTATCCGTGTAATAGTGAGTATCCGTGGAACCCCTAGGGTGTTCAAGAGGAAGGCACGGCCTTGCTCCGTCTCTTTTAAGCCTCGGTAAAACAAGTACTAAGTACGTAAACATACAAGTTCTTGAGACGAACAAATACGATTATCTAATTGGGAATACATTTCTCTTTGCGCAAAGAATTTCGCCACGAGGCAATTTGCAGTTTTGTACGAAATAATACCTTAATATGGGCACTAGACTAGAAGGAATTCTATATCCAATAAGCGGGAGAGTCTAGACATTTATACATTACATAGATGAAGGTGTCTGAAACATTTTATTGTTATATGAATTGTTTACGTGATAACGAGATCGGTAGAAAGAGGTATTTATTTCAAATAAATAGCAGTAACCCACCACGGCTGTGCCCGGCAACTTTAAGTGTCGCCGCACACGGGCCACCAGCCACAACAACAAAACGCAGCCACCGACCTATTTCCTGTTGTTTTCATACATTTTGCATGGACTCGCCGCACACTGTAAACGCCGGTGGTTGCCACACGCCACAAATCGCCACTGCTCGCCTCTTGTGGTCGGCTCGGCCACAAAACGCTGCCACAAAACGCCGACACAAGCCACTCGCGCGATTCCCCACCCCTCTCTCCCTTCATTTCACTGCAAGCACGAGTTAAAAAAAGTAGCGGCCACCGACCGCAAGTGTACAACATGGACCACAAATGGCTGTCGCGCGCGTCAGCTTCTTTTGTAGCCACTTCTAGCTTCAAGTGGCGGCGATTGTGGATGTGGCTAGTGGCCCGCGTGGGGCGATCCTAAGACTCTAAAAAAAAAAAACTTAGGCGCAATACCGATTTAATATGTTCTTTTTATGGCTCCATACCTAAAAGGTAAAAAAGGAACCTTTATAATGTGACTTCGTCTATCTGTCTGTCTGTCACACCTCTGATGCTATCGATTTGAAACTGAGAATAGTTTCAGATCTTATTCAACCAACCTAATATCAAATTGAAATGAAACTAATTTTACGGATTATATCGCGGTTTATTTTTGATTTTAATTTCCCGACGTTTCGAATACTTTACAGGATTCATGGTCACGGGCGGACTGAGGTGGTAGCTGTCCATATGTCATAGTTGTCTTAGGGTACCCTCAGGTCTTCTAATTATTATTGTTAGTCCGATCTACGCAGAAAGAGCTTACAGTATCTTGAGGTCGCGATATAATCCGTAAAATTAGTTTCATTTCAATGTGTAATATTCGCGTAAGTATCAGAAACTAATATCAAATGATAAAAATATTTTTTCTTTTACTTTCTTGTTAATGGGGGCCGAAGAAAGGTTTCAAAATTTCAAAGTGAGACTACTATATCGAGTGGGTATCATATTAAAGGGCTTTATTTGTACATTTAAAAACAGATTTTAATTTTGGCTTATGTCCTACGTGACCTAAACCAAATAAAAATCTGTTTTGTGGTTAGGCACCCTGGCCGCTACCCAATACCAACCATTCTACTCGCTTAGGATATAAATCTAAACAATAAAAAGTTATCTCATCCATAACGCAAGGAAAACAACATCGTCCCGGGGCGCGCAAATGTTAACAAACTGCCCAAAAAGTGTCTGAGTAAAAACTGATCGTAAATTAAGTCGAATTTGAATATTCAACGCAAATTGAGTTTAATAAAAATGTTCTTGGATAACGTCTGGCTGGAAGGCGGTGGATAGAATCTCTAAATAGTCTCAATCGTCGTGTCTGTTTGGCCGCTTGTTTCTTCATAATGGATTATAACGTGGATTTCATCATCATTTAGAGAAGTTATTGCTAAGGGTTTATGTGTGTAAGAATGCCTGGCAATGCCACTACTACAAACAGAGTACATATTTTGTAAAAGCCTTTTTTGTCGCTGTTGGCCGCAGATTACAGCTTCACCGGGCAAGAAGAGGTGAGCGCTTATAGCCAGGGGGAGCGACGAGCTCAAGGGCACCTCAGGTAGGCACGGCCTCGGCTTGGGCTGTCGCTTAAGAGAGAGCGCTGCTGTTCGATCGCAGAAGCCAGTTGGACATAATTCCCATCTGCCCGATGATCGAACTACCTACTAATCGGACTACTTGGAATAAACGGATTCTACCACCGGTTCACAACGCGCCCCCACTGAGAAGAGTCAGCAAGAAACTCAGTGGGGTGATGCACGTCGTTGGGGTCGCATGCGTACGACCCTTCGGCCTCGCCGGCGGGACCGGTGCCGCATCGGTTCGCTTGTGTTTTAGTGTATTTATATGATACTTCATGAATCATAGCGAACCGCACACTGTTAGGTTAGTAATATTGTCAATATTCTACAACCCGTACGACTTAACTGTGCATCTGACGCTGCGACGGCGACGTCGCATTCCAGCAAGGTGCACAGTTAATTCGGGCGGGTTGTATAATTGCTTGCTGTACACTCCACGCGTCTCCACAGAATTTGTAATTCGTTCATGGGCCAAGGTATACGTTTCTATAATAAACTGCCCAGGATATCCGAGACCTACCAATTAATAAATTCAAAAGCACTATTAAAAGCCGGTTGTCTAAAAAGGGCTACTATTAAAATCTCGGATTACCTGGAGGATAAAGATGCCAGCCTGCCAATACGGGGTCCTAAGAATAGGATCCGCTGCGCTCGCTTAGATCAGATCAGATTAATAATATAAATTATCATAATTAATTAATAATTATAATAATTTGATTATTGTTGTATGTAATATGTTGGTGAGACAGACCGACAGGGGAAGTCATAAAGGTTTCGTTTTAACCTTTTCAGTACGGAATCCTTAAAACAAGAATTCGCTGCGCTGGCCGCAAAAACATTCACTTTATTAATCATATAAATTCAGGTCGATCTTGCTAACTCAAGCTCACGTGTGAGACGGTATACCCGGTCCGTTACCTTACTTATCTGTCCCGGGACATCGGTCATTTCCCGGCCTCCCGGATCCCGGGCTGCCCGACCCGAATACAAATGAAACTATTATCTATTGAGACATAAAAATATGGCTGTGATAGCAACGTTATATATCTTATAGTACATAAATTTATCCGTTTTTTTATACAACCAAGTTGGCAAGCAAGCGTGCGGCCCGCCTGATGGTAAGCGGTCACCGCAGCCTATCATCATCATCATCACCAGCCGGAAGACATTACTGCTGAACATAGGCCTCCCCCTCAGATGGCCACAATGAACGACAATTGGATATTGGCATCCACCGATTGCCTGACACGAGCACAATGTCTTCTGTTCATCTAGTGGGAGACCTGCCTACGATGTCTCTTCCGGTTCGTGGTCGCCACTTGAGAACCTTTCTTCCCCATCGGTTATCGATTCTTCGAGCGATGTGGCCTGCCACTTACCACTCCAACTTGCAGGTTCTGAGAGCTATGTCGGTGACCTTAGTTCTTCGGCGAATCTCCACATTTCGGATTCTGTCGCGCAAAGAAACTCCGAGCATAGCTCTATACATGGCTCGTTATGTGACTCTGAACTTCTTTAAAAGGCCAGCAGTAAGAGACCACGTCTCAGTCATCACTGGCAACACACACTGGTAAAAAACCGTCTTCGGGCACTGCGGTATTTCGGACGAGAAGATATCGTGTAGTTTCCCGAACGCTGCACATCCGAGTTGGATTCTTCGGGCATGCTGTTTGTCGAAGTTGGACCGACTTAACTGGATTTTAGCTAGTTTGAGATCAAATACCAGATTTGTACTAGCATATCAATAAACAACGAGGCTTAACTAGTTTAGAGAAAACAATGGCTCCGTCTTCATTTGACCCCTACCTCGCGTCGGAAGGTCACTGAGACAGATATTAAGCGAACAAGAGCTTGAAAGTAAACGTAATTTGGTTTTTGTTTGTCTTCAACGTAAGTCATTTCATGGTTGTTTTTTTGTTAGGGTGCGGTTATAAAATACGCGAACCTTTTAGCACAAATTTTAGTATTTCGACTGATTTCGAATGATGGTCTGTCTCATTCTGGGCCTTCGCAAAAATTAATGCAGCAAAATCTAAGATATACTTTAGTGCTTACTGTAAGAAAAAAGTAATGTAGTGTGATTGGTTTTATTTAGGTTGCTATCATTAATAAGACAGAGCTGTGCGATCTAGGTTGGTTCTAGATAGGGATTGAGCTATGTTTCAACTCAATCATAGATTTTTTTTTACTCAAGAAGAAGAGGAGAGATATAGACTATAACAATATACAATGATAAATACTTAACTTTATCAACCACTACAATGAAAAACAAATAAACAAACAACATTCTAATGTATAAAATTGGCAAATTGCAATTTTTTCCAGATAACCTTTGGAAGGCGAGTAACGAAAATATAGAAGTAGTAGTTTTGGAGTACATATACCTAAAAAATATAATACTGAAAATATAGTAAGTATAAATATTTCATATTGAGAGAAATAAAATAAAATATGTGAAAAGAGAAAAGAAAAACAATAATAACACTTAACTCGTTTTTAATACGAAATATATTCGCATAAATATTTATTCACTTGTATCTGGCCGATACCTTGCGCGCCGTAACTCATCAATTCGTGTAGCTATCTACAGTCGATGGACTTTTTTTCATTGTACTAACTTGGAGCCTCTCATTTTCTTACAAAATTGTTTATTTGGAATGATTACCTCTAAAGATGGATTACCCGCGGGGTGTCTACCCATCTCCTACCGTTGGGTGTCGGTAAGAGGCGAATTAGGGAAACAAGAAGACTGGCAGCAGCGGTATTACCTACCACCGATACTGCCTTCCCCAAGATGCTTGCCAAGTATGGGGATTATGGCAACCTCTCCCTACTAAGGGAGAGGCCTTTGTCCAGCAGTGGACGTCTTTCGACTGATAATGATGGTCTGTAAAGATGGCTTCTCACTGGCCACGGTATTGCGATACAAATACTACATGAGATTGGATTACGAAGAAATTTTACTTCATATTTTGGCTGGTTTTGTATTATTGCCCGACTGCCCCAGAAGAAAGGCTATGTTTTTAGTTTCGTGAGTATGTATGTCTATTTCTTAGGCACGGTTTACAGCCTA
This sequence comes from Furcula furcula, assembly GCA_911728495.1. Lineage (NCBI taxonomy): Eukaryota > Metazoa > Arthropoda > Insecta > Lepidoptera > Notodontidae > Furcula > Furcula furcula. Next base: position 20,171,360 of record OU452259.1, on the reverse strand, counting down.
AATGGCTCAATAGATTTTAACTTATGATATATCGTTAGATTCGCGTCTTAGCTGTGGGAGTGACATAGGCTACCTACATCGATATACTATACCAACTAGATTAGCTGTCACGAACAAAATGACATCGAAAATGTGGTCGCGGTTACATATACTTACACAACTATACACGTAGCTAGAAATTGTAGAAAATAGTTTTAAATAATTCGGAACGTCGGACTAATAGAAGCCTTCACATGTAGTAATAAAGTCTAATTCTGTATGCAGTAATGTTGGCACATAAAACCTTTACATCGGAGACAAAGAAAAATCAATAAAACCGCCAAAGCTATACGAAAAAAAGTAGTTGTTTTGACTTAAACAAAAATGTACTCATTTAAAAGAAAATCTTAACCACTATAAAATAAGGTTCAAAACAGGTGTGTTTCCATTGTGTGTGTACTGACTTACAAACTTATCCGTGCTGGTGGCAAAAATGAGATATTTCGTATTATAATGATATCTTACTTATATTTATTATTTAAACTAGTAGTAAGTAATAAGAACACGAAACGAAAAAAAAATCTCCATCTGCAATTTTAGTATTACGATAAGTATTATATTATTTGGACAGTTTATAAACGCGCAATAAGGAATTTCGATACATCCTGTTGTCGGCTCGTACTAATTTGAAATAGAGCGACAGCCGTCTCCGTAGCTCTATTTTCGTGACCACTTTTCGGGTCGTGACAGCTAATCTAGTTGGTATAGTATATCGATGGCTACCTATATATTATTGCAAAATTTAAAATGGCGGCCGCCAGCATTCATTTTGTATTTATTTTTTAATTCAAAACATTTGTAGAAGAAACTACGTATATTATACAAAATAGTTCTTATCTATCAGCTTGGTAGTAACTGCAAAAACTTTTAAGATATTAAACTAGAAACACAAAAGACCTTTATGTTTTTTGTTTTATCATGTGCCTTAGTTTTTAGCTACTTAATTACAATGATACACTAATTAGTTGCGCGAGGATTCGTTTCTAATAGTCAGTTATAACAAGCTAAGTGGTACCCAATTTACAACACATATAAATGCAAATAGGAGCTCTCTAGTTTATAAGCTCCTAAAACGGTGACATTATGTTAATCGCCTAAACATTGTCTTTCAAAATTCACTAACAAAGTTGTTAGACAAAGTTATCGAGCTACGTACTTAGTTCTATCAGATTTGCAGTTAAGCTTAGGCTTGTAATTCTGTTTTAGATATGCAGAATTCTACATGGGGTAGATAATAACATCTATACAGGTTATTTTTTTTTGTAATACCTATATTTTTATCACGTAATCAGTATCGATAATAGATCATATTAATACAATAAAAAAATTGGAAATAGGACTGTAAAACGCAGAGTAATTTTATTGGAAAATGAGTTTGGCCAATCCATATAGAAAAATACGAAGACTCTTTTGACCTGGACTTTAGTCAATTTCGATAAAAATGGACTTAGTTACTTTTAGAACTAACCCATTACTTATACTCAATGTTTTACTGTTTACAGATACCAGTTAACTCCGTAGAACTTATCGTCAAAGATACATTATTATATTAATAGCTTAGTAAATATAGGTACGTATATTGACAGAAACGGATGCGGGCGGACTGAATGGAACCGGTATTAATGTTTGATCAGGATATCAATATCATTGTTGTGCTCACACCAACAGTTTGTGTACATACTTGATATGGCTTTTATAAGTACCCTAAGTATAACAACACAATATTAGCACAGTGTTCTTTGCTCTACAGAATTCGGAATGAGGATATTCCCCAACGAACTAAGGCCATTGGCATAGCTCTCAGAATCTGCTAGTATTTTTTTATACTACCAAGATGGCAAGCAAGCGTACGGCCTGATGGTAAGCAGTCACCGCAGTCTATTAAACGCTAGCAACACCAGAAGAATCACTAGCGCCCTTAAGACATTAGATATTAAGTCTTTGTGTCCGGTGATTTCACCACCTACAGTGCCCTTTACGCCGGAACACAGCAATGTAGACACACTGCTACTTGGCGGCAGAATATCTGACACTGCGGTGGTACCTGGACGGTTCCTTGACGGAACCGATAACCGATGGAAAAGAATGGCGACCACGAACCGGAAGATGTAGCGTAGGCAGGCCATTCACTACGTCAGAAGTGGTGAACCTTTATACAAAATGTAAAAATACATGTGTTAATTATCTCATTTTTTTTTCTAATTTCTACAAGATCAGATTCGTTTTTCTGGAACAAATTAGAAAAAAAATATTGAGATAATTAAGATGTGAGATAAATACATGTGTTTGTATTGATACACTGAATAATACTCTCACGGATCATGTGGGACATGTTTTTTTTACATTCTTTATATAAGGCCACGTTTTGAATTTAAATCATTTCCTTAAAAAATCTACTAGTTTAAAAAAAATGGTCACACGTTTTAGGTGAATCATACTCAATTCATTTATTAGCACTAATAAGCAGACTCATATTCTTGTTAATGCCGCCATACGAAGAAAAAATGAATCGTATCTTATTCATATTATGATTCACCAAAAGTGGCCTTTTCATACCCGCTGATGAAAACAACCGAGACCTACTTCTTACGTGTCTTAGAAAGCACGGAGACACTCAGTGCCACAAATGTCACTATGCGGTCACCCATCCATGGACTGACCTTGCCTGACGTTGCTTAACCAACTGATCGTTTACCGAACAGAGATTACAACTGGCTATGCACGCCCTAAATCACTAAAAGGGCACTAATCATTGCGCTACCTATAAACAAGATTAAATGTCCACTGAATTGAAGACATTTATTAATAGGAAGTAAACTGTGAGATAGGTAACAGTGAAACATCTGAACTAGAAAAGATAAATGGTCCGGGATGACTTAAGAGTATTAATGGTGTGGCCATCCCATAAATATAAGTCGGAATATCTACCTTAATGCTCCGTAATAAAGCTATCAATAAATGCGTTATGCCGCAAATAATGCGAGATTACACGGACCGTCTGACAATAACTGGGCTGGGTACACACTTGCGATTTTTCCATTACAAGATTTAAACAATCGTGTTTAAAAAAAGAACACAAACAAACAAAACAAAATGGTCTCTTTTTGCCGAATGCCGAATACCATTGCTTTGCAAATCGGAGGACACACTATCGCTAATGTCCATTCATTTGTTCCAAAACAATGTTTAAAAAAAAAGTGAAAAAAATACAAGCCCGCTGAGTTTCTTGCCGGATCTTCTCAGTTGAGGCCGCGTTGTGATCCGATGTTAGCATTCAAAAGTGCTAGCGTTAAGCCTATTTGAAATAAACATTTTTGAGTTTGAGGACGCGGGGTCAAATCCCGCGGGGAGAAACAACTTTTTTTTTTTTGGGAATGATAGACGCTGTTGGCCGCAGATGGCCATTACAGCTTCACCGGACAATAGGAGGCGAGCGCTTAAAGCGCTCTAGCCTTAACGGCAGAAGCGACGAGCTCAAGGGCACCTCAGGGAGGCACGGCCTCGGCTTGGGCTGTCGCTTAAGAGAGGTTCACAACGCGCGCCCCCTGAGAAGAACCGGCGAGAAACTCAGTGGGGTGATGAGAGGTGCACGTCGTTGAGGTCGCATACGTACGACCCTGCGGCCTCGCCGGCGAGAGCGGTGTCTGATAGCTAGTGTAGCATGCGGTTGTCGGGGAGGGTTCGGCGCATCCCGGTCCAATAGGACCGTCATGGGGTCAGGAGGGTGGGGAGAAACAACTTTGTGTAGTGGTTCGTTAGTGGCTAAGACAAAGCAGGCCGATCACTTAATTTTTTTGTTAAGTAATATTTTTAACCGACTTCAAAAAAGGAGGTTCTGTATTCGACGCGTATGTATGTAATATTAATAGAAATGCGTAATATTCATATATGTTAGTCTATGTGGGCTTCTAAACAAATTTACCAAATTTCACGAGTGTATGTATGTATGTATGTATGTATGTATGTATGTATGTATGTATGTATGTATGTATGTAGGTTTGTCCGCGGATTTCTCAGAAACTACAAGTCCGATTTCGAAAATTCTTTTTGCAATAGTTAGAGTATTTTTCAACTTAGGGTAGAGTACAAGTTTCATCAAAATCGGTCCAGTAGTTTAAGAGATATAAACTTTTTATGTTTTCAGTAAGTTACTGTAATGTAGACGTTCGAGTTGCGTGATAGTGCTGATACCTATCTTGGTAAAATAAGTCACTAAAAAGTGTTAAATAAACTATTTTTAAAAAAATAAAAACCGACTTCAAAGTAAATTATCTAAAAAGCATAAAATAACGAAAATATTATTGAAGTTGGTGTTAGCGTACCTGCTGTGTATATTCTGCACCAACTTCAATAATATTTTCGTTATTTTATGCTTTTTAGATAATTTACTTTGAAGTCGGTTTTTATTTTTTTAAAAATAGTTTATTCGGATTCGGATGGGTATATAAAACGTCCGATATTGCCCGCGTAGATGGCTCATCTTGTAATAGACTGACCGTTGTGATCGTATCGACCATGAGGACATTACTACATGAAATCAAGCATAAAATAAATGTTTTTAATTAATGTGTTTAATGTAAATAAATGTTTGTTAAAAAAAATGTATAGGCATTACATAAAATATTTGCACCGGACTTTTATTAACTTGATAACCATATTAATGTTTTTTTTTTTAATAAATCAATAGAGCGATAAACGACCGCCATAGCAAAAAAAAATTTTATTCTACAACGAATCTAAGAAGAACTTATATTTTAAAATGACGTTTCGGTTATAGAGAAACCCTTTAGGGTAGATAGGTAAAACTTCAGAGGAAATAGATAAATGTCAAGGGAGATTTAGGAGCGCCGCATACGTCATGATGGTAAAATTGCAAATTAACCTAATCTGGTTTTACTAAAACCAGATTAGGTTAATTTGCAATTTTATTGGCATAATGTCTTTGTCGCAAAGTCGCAAGTCTGTGTACTTACCTCTAGCGGATTTACCATCATGACGTATGCGGCGCTCCTAAATCTCCCTTGACATTTATCTATTTCCTCTGAAGGAAAAAGTTTGCTTCTCAAGATTGCTTGCGTCGGAAAATTGTTTTTGCGGTTCGCGTCCCAATTGCAGTACCTAGCTACGGCTCAAGCCACGACCGTGATTGGTTCATATGAAATTTTGTGATCGGAAAATGACTGCCTTTTCTTCTCGATGTAAAATAACTTTATTTACATCTATCTATCTATCTTCTATCTATACATATAAGTATATAAAATTACTTGTCGTGACTGACTGACTGATTCATCAACGCACAGGCTGAACCACTGGACCTAAAAAGCTGTAATTTGGACAGTAGGTTCTTCCTATGATGTAAGCATCCACTAAGAAAGGATTTTTGAAAATTCCACTCCTAAAGGGTTTAAAGGGGGTGAAAAAAATAGCGGGCGTAGCCGCATGTAATTGCTAGATAGTAATAAAAATTAATATTTACAGTTTATTTAAAAATATACTTAAACTAAGTAAAAAACTTCCTCCAAGTTGTCGCCGCACTGGGTACCTAAAAGACTGGCGGCGTTACCTCTTTGTATGGCCAAACTTACAAGATGGCGGAAAAAGCTACCAGCCCGACGGTCTCCTGGAGACTTCGATAAGTTTGGATGAAATTTATTTTACCAAATCATGCGTCTCATGAGACTAAGGCTCCATGGTCTTCGCCGCAAAGGGCGCAGATATATTGCTACAACCTTGCATTACTAGCGGTCGCCGCAGCCGCCCTACAAGTTGCCGGGGTGTGGGATGCGTCCCGGCTACTTACCGCTAGGGGCCTATGCAAACCTCATTTGCATCGTTACAAGGGAAAGCTATAATAATTATGTGGAATTAAGAACGCGCTATCGATGGGCGTTTAAAAACGCGGTGTTCATAGGCCCTTACGGCCTATAATAAGATGGACACCGCGATCTTAATCGTTTACAATACTTGTTTAATTAAAGCACATTTCTTCATAGTAACTTCTAAAACGCAAAAGACTACCCAAGGTTCCGTACCCAAGGCACCCCTGGAGAATACTCCTGGAAGTGCCACGGGAAGTGGCCTCTAAGTTTTAACTTTTTGTGTATCGCGATTAGTAATTTTTGCCTATCTGCCGTTAACACAGCGATACCTACTACATCATGCACATATTTATGTGTATTGTTAAGTAGTTAGTGCACTCCCATCTACATCTTCATAACCACTTACCATCACCAAGGGGTGCATCTTATATTCAAGGGCCTGCGCCTAGGTAGGTACCACCGCAGTGTCAAATATTCTGCCGCCAAGCAGCAGTGTCTAAATATTGCTATATTCCGTGGTAAAGGGCAACGTAGTTGTCTTTAGGCAGGCATGTTGCTTACCATCAGGCAAACTTAACACCTTGGCTGTGGCAAGTAAAATCATACACCTTTATCTGGTGCGGCGGCGGGTCGAAATGTGCCCCCAACGATATTTCCGCCAGTGCGTGGCAGGTCGTTTTCGACCTGGTGGGTCAGGGTAGATAAAATGCTATAACTTTGCTAAAACACGATGTATACAATTTTTTTTTGTACTGTTTGAATAACTTTGAAGCCAACCTCCTTAGGTTCGATTCGCCCCGGGATCTACCAAACAGGAAATGACAAGTTGAAATATATATATGTTCCTGACGAACTCTTAAAAACATCTGAGATATCGTTCCGCACAGGCGAGAGGGACATAGTTTTCTTCGACCGCACCAGCTTAAGTACCGCGGCAGGCCGATATGTGCCTGCTCCGCACTGAAGGTGTTAAACGAACACACTGTTTTATTCAACTGTTTTTGTCGTCAACGAATAAACTAGTTTATAGTTCACTGATAAACTTGTTTAATGATTAGACTAATTTATCAGGGAACTCTATGCAATACATAAGTAGTCTGTGAACGTCGACAGCTAAACTTTTCGTAAAACCAGTCTAAAATTTAGACTGTTTTATAACTGGTCAATGCTTTCAGGTCATGCACTTATTAAGCTAAATACAGGGTGCTTATTGCGACACTCATGGTCATCGTAAAAGGTTTATAATAACATGCAATTACGTACTCCGTCCAATATTATGTGAAAGTTGTCAGCATTGGATTCGTACCTAGAACAAAAAAAAATTACTTCCTTATAAGCGAAACTTTTTAAATATTACATTCTGCAATCACTTACTACTGAGTTACCTATAAATAAAACTGTGGATAGAGATTGGACTAAACAACTGGTTCCTGTATCTAGGGTTACTCTTTAATACTTCTCCATAAAAATCAAGTATTGCAAGAAATATTATTTCTATACTATAAGACATTTGCGTTCCAGTATCAAACATTATATTTATTGAGAATTAACTGGTTCAGCGAGATGGCTCTGTACTGTTGGATGGAATATAAGATAAATCGAGTTAATTTTTTTTTTTTTTTATTGAAACAAAATATTTACAGTTTATTTACAAATATGTACACTTAAACTAGGTAAAAAATTTCCTCGAAGTTGTCGCCGCACTGGGAGGGAAGGGTACCTAAAAGACTGGCGGCATTACCCCTTTGTATGGCCAAGCTTATACGTTGGCAGAAAAAGCTACCAGCCCGGCGGTCTCCTGAGACTTCGATAAGTTTGGATGAAATTTCTTTTTCTTCTTCTTCTTCTCGAGTTAATTATAATAAATATTTGTAAGGGAACTCTCATAGACAGTTGTTAACAATGCTTGGAAATCTATTAGGTTAAGCAACGTTACGTAAGGTCATTAAATAGATGGGTGACCGTTTAACGCCATTTGAACTAAACGTCTCCATGCTTCGGAGGGCAAATACAAAGCGGGTCCAAGTTTTTCACTGACTTTAAAAAAAGGGTTTTTGTATTCTATGCGAATGTATATTATTGAAAGTTTAGTTAGCGTAAACAGAGCGCGAGCGGAGCTGCGTGGGTCAGCTAGTTCCCGATAAAAGTAATATTCTTATCCATCCTCAATATACTTATTCGAAATTTTGATCTATTAAAATGTTAGATATGAAGTTTATTTCTTAACTGAATTATTTTGAATTGTATACGAGCCACTCGAAGTTGTTGACCGCTACGTATACCTAGGACAAACTATCCAGTTAGGTCGGTCCAACTTCGACAAAGAGGTCGCCCGAAGAATCCAACTCGGATGGGCAGCGTTCGGAAAACTACGCGAAATCTTCTCGTCCGAAATACCGCAGTGCCTGAAGACGAAGGTTTTTAACCAGTGTGTGTTCCAGTGATGACATATGGTACTGAGACGTAGTCCCTAACTGTTGGCCTTCTAGATAACCTCAGTCACACAACGAGCTATGGAGAGAGCTATGCTCGGAGTTTCTTTGCGCGACAGAATCCGGAATGAGGAGATTCGCCGAAGAACCAAGGTCACCGACATAGCTCTTAAAGTCTGCAAGTTGAAGTGGCAATGGGCAGGCCACATCGCTCGGTGAACCGATAACCGCTGGGGAAGAAAGGTTCTCGAGTGGCGACCACGAACCGGAAGACGCAGCGTAGGTAGGCCTCCCACTAGGTGGACAGACGACATTGTGCACGTCGCAGGTAACCGGTGGATGCAAATAGCCAATTGTCGTTCATTGTGGCGTTCGAAGGGGGAGGACTATGTTCAGCAGTGGACGTCTTCCGGCTGGTGATGATGATGATGATGTATACGAGGCCAATAACGCACATTACATCATCAATTGACAGCGATGTAGGCGCTGAGAAAGACACGTGCTGTGCCAACACAGCTTGGAACCATCGATCTACTTAGATCGATGCCTATAGTCTAAGGTCGATGCATGGTGTTCCATGTACACAGTGTTCAAGTTTTTTTAGCGTGGAAGCAATCGCAAGTTTTCAACCCGCAATGGAACTTGATGTCTCTGTCCGCTAATGCCCAATAACTAAATACCGCTCGAAGGACCCTTTGCACTTTCAATGCGGCGGGCGCTGTGATTGGCTAAAGTCAGTAATATAGCCAATCACAGCGCCCCGGGTCCTTCGAGTATTGTTTTGACTACGCGTGTAAAAAACTATACAAACCTATTACATACATCCCGATCCGATATCGCTCTTCGAGGTAAACTTACCCGTAATATTTTTATGTAACTTATAGAAACTTCAAAACCGCAGGATAAAAATACAGGAAAAATAGTTGCATTAATAATAGTCCTTTGTCTTACGAACTCCGAGTTCATCTAATGACTTGTTGAGTCAAAAGGGAGTTTACTTAGGTACTTGGAAAAGTGATTGATCTCAAGACTGGCACTTACAAAAGGTCAACGGACGAGCCTTTGATTAAACTCTCGTGATTTCCTTTAACAATGACCCTTACCGTCAATAGCAAGAGGTTATTCTAACTAGCTTGTATCCGCAGCTTGTGTCATTCTAATATCACGTGCCGACGTTTATTTAACATTTAATACCAAAATATTACCATGTTTCTAGCAAATAAATAAATATTTCTTTCTTTCTTGTCGTTCTTTTTTCAAGGAAAAAAAGCCTCGGTGGCCAATGATATTATAAACTAGCTGACCCGCGCAGCTCCACCCGCGCTTTTATTACATTTTGCTCCCCTTTTTTCCCTCCTCCCTAGATTTATCTCTCTCCATATCTCTCTCTCTTATAAAAAAAATCTAATTATACGCTCTTTTTCTCCTCTCTCTTTCCCCCTCCCGCTTCGGTTTCCGTCACACTCCCCCTCTTCCTCTCCCTGTTGTCCCCTCTCTGAACCCTCTCCCCCTCTCTCTTCTACGAACTTGCTCCTTCTCACTCCCCCCTTACTCCACCTAACTCCCCCGATCCCTCACCCCATCACCCTTTCCTCGAACCCCTCTCCCTCTATCCCCTCTCCCTCTTTCTCCTCTCTTGCACCCTCCTCTCGTTCTATATATCCTCGTCAATCATGGTATCAGCGGCATGAAATATACTTTACGGCTTATTCTCTGACCTACCCGATATGCACACAAAATTTCATACAAATCGGTTCACCCATCTATTTAATGTACTTATCTAACGTTGCTTAACCTTAACCTACCGGGATAAAAAGTATCTTATGTCCGTTTCCTGGTTCTAAGCTACCTCCCTACCAATTTTCAGCCAAATCGGTTAGGCCGTTCTTGAGTTAAAAATAGTGTAACTAACACGACTTTAAAGTTCTATAGTGATTGTATGTTCAATTTCACCGATAGATGGCGCTGTTCATAATGTAAATCACGCTAACATCGTAAATTATTGTCTAATGATATTCGATAATGAAACTTTTAAGTTTTTCGCATCTTTTATTGTTGTGACTGTCATACAATACTATACACTACCTGGACTTGGAGAGTTTCATTAAAATTTCATGAACCCCTGGAGGAGCGCTGTTCATTGTGAGTAGTGTGAATTGTAGGTAGTTGTACATTTTATTGCGTTAGATTATTTCGAGTCATTTTAGGTCTTTTACCTAAGTAAAAATTTAGCAATTTCGTATTCTCAATTTCTACCTACCTATACAAATGTAGCCTTGGTGGTGCAGCGGACCTAACCGCTGGCTTTTAAACTTTGGCCTATTTCTTTCCTAATCTAGTTTGGACTCGCTCGGGATTTACAGATTTTAACTTTTCAAAGATATAATGTCATATTGCTATCAGCAAAGTACTTAGAACAATACAGAAATCTAATGAAAATATCCTGGGTGTACCGGACCGGCTTACCCCTTACAACAATTGACCCTTCGCCACTGCCATATCTTATGCAAACTAAATGTCTGCTCAGTCCCTATTGTATATAGCGTGATAATACATATCTTAATGATTAACTGATTAGTCTATAATTACCCTATTCACATACAAAGGAAATTACGTGGTAATATGTGCAAGTAATGTTTCACTGCTTAGCCCCTATGAAACATAGCGTGATGTTTTATATACCAATTTATACCTTGACTTCTACACAACACATCAGTGAAAGTCCTATCAAAATCCATCCACGGGTTTTCAAATGATACCTTGACAAACAGAACGACAGACAGACAGACAATAATTCCAAAAAAAATTGTTTTGGCCTCTATGTCGATAGTATTGTATCCCCACATAGAAATTTTGGAAAAATATTCAATGTACAGAAAAAGTGCTCTTTGAGTTTTATTATAGTATAGAAGATAGATGATAAGATGTAGTAGTATATATATAGTATATATAGTATATATAGTATATATAGTATATATAGTATATATAGTATATATAGTATATATAGTATATATATAGTATATATATAGTATATAGTATAGGTTAGGTATAGGCGATCGGAAAGTGGCGGAAACAGGTGAGCTAATTAACACAACTTGAATCAGTAGCACACCACCCACGGAAGCAATTACATTGTCACTTCGTTTTAATTTTATTGAATAATTGCATCGAAACAAACGAAAATACTATTATGTAAACTATCGAAATATACAAACAACAATATTATAGAAATCAATAAATCACATTTCATCCATTATAAATTAATTCTGCGGGTCTAAAAGGCCACTTTCGGTGAATCATAATATGAGTAAGTTACGGTTTACTTTTTTTTTCGTATGGCAGCATTAAACACCAAACATGAATCTGCTAATAAATCAAACTCAAACTCAAAAATCTTTATTTCAAATAGGCTTAACGCTAGCACTTTTGAATCGTCATTTTTTAAAAGCTACCACCGGATCACAACGCGGCCTCAACTGATTAGTTCCGGCAAGAAACTCAGCGGGCTTGTCATTTTTTCACTTTTTTTTTAAACATTGTTTTGTTACAAATTAATCGACATTAGCGATATTGTGTCTTGCCGTTCGAAACATAAAGCAAGGGAGAAAAGAAGAAAACAATAAATTACGACAAACTAAAAGGCCAAAGGGATAGAAGTCGGACCAGTCCCCCCAAGCAGCACCCGCGCACGAGTTGACTCGAGCAGCAGCCATCACTCCCCTCAACCATATTAGAGGGAAGGGGGTGACCCGCCACACGAAGCCACCACAAGCAAAGACTTTTCGATGGCGAGCATGACCGAACCAAAATCAAAAATGAATTGAGTATATAGTTCACCTAAAATGTGTTCCCATTTTACGAAAATTAGAGTAATTCCGAAGGATCTGCTGAGAATGCAGAATACGAATTCCTTTTAGATGAAATGCATAATGTGGTCTTTTTAGGGCCTCTGTGCCATTTGTAATCGCCGATTGCTTAGTAAGTAACGTAGATACGTTACTAAAAAGAAGAACTTTACTTACTTTACTTTACTGAAAAGAAGGTTACGTAAAAAGAGGTAGATACCTCTTTTTACTCATAAATAATATCATTGGGTTTTGTATTAGCTGATAAACTGTCGATGCAAAAATTCACGTATAGCATTGTTTTCAAACTTAGTATTTTTTTCTATATTTTTCGAGAGTAGTAGTACGTATGTATGTATGTCAAATGTATGTCCATTTCTTTGGCGCGGGCTACATTCTAAACGGCTTGATGTATATGTATTATGTATGTATAATGCAATTTCAGTCCATTTTCTTTGTTCGCCTTCCGGCTATTTATTCTTTTGTAATTTATACTTGCTCTAAATTTAAATCTATTCGTCAGCAGTAGGGTTTTCGTGCTTTTCATATCCATAGCTTAAATAATAAATTAATTTATCGCTTGTGTGTACTTATTTCTATAAATTAAAGTCCACCGTCGGACGATATTACAAAATATTTAAATTATAATCCTTGACAAAGTTTATCTGAGCACTCGTCAATCTAGAGAACAGACTTGGCGAGTCCGAAGGCTTCAAAGGGGGAAGGGAATTTCTATCAGGCGGAGCACTCGACCGTTGATTTATTGAAAAAAAAAAACTCACTTCGTCCGTGAAATTGGGTGCTGAATTGTGGCAGTGCGTGGGTTAACGACTTGTTGCCTGAACGCCCTAAGAGGAAGGTTATGTTTTTTCCAGAGTAGGTATGTATGAATGTATGTATGGATGTATTTTTCTTTGGCACGGCCTTCAGTCTAACCGGCTTGATGGACAGTGACTTACAATATGTCGTTAGATTCGTCTTAAATGTGAAAGTGACATAAGTTATATATTATTCCAAATATGAAATATGGCAGCCGCACGCCATAATTTTGTATATTTTTTAATTCCATAAACATCAATATTGATATATATCAATATATTATGATATATATTATTTATCATAATAATGAAACGTGTCATTGAGACGAGTTGACGAGAAATATTTATACATGTGTATTATACGTTTAATGTATACATAATGTTATTTATGACCATTTTTAACCGACTTCAAAAAAGGAGGAGGTTCTCAATTCGTCTGTATATATATATTTTTTTTCTATGTATGTTCGCGCATAACTCTGGCAATTATGAACCGATTTGAAAAAATCTTTCTTCCATCCATTCTTTAATCCGTTAATTGGGTACCATAAAAAAAATATTGCTTACGGATAAGTAGTTCCTGAAAAAACGAGAATGTTGACTGCGCAGGAAAGCTGCAGGAAAGCCTATATAGATGACTTTATGGTGCTTTTTAAGGACAAAAATGGTCATAACTCTGGTAAATATTTACCAATTTCAATGATTCTTTTTTTATTCGTAAGAAGAAACCACTGTAATGAACCTGTATGAATTTTATCACAACCGGATAAGAACTTCCTGGAGGACCATGAATGATATGGAGGAATTTATCTGGTAAAAACCATAAAACTGATGTTCTCCTTTACATTTCTCTGACAAATATGAACCGATTTCGATGATTCTTTTTTTATTCGAGAGAGTAAACTACTATGATGATTCCATGCAAATTTCATTACGATCGGATAAATTGTTTCTGAGTTTCTGAAGAAACATGAATTATGTAAAAGTATGTAGACGATAATGTGAAATCATAATGATGTCATAACCTACCTAGATCCTTCATCCTATCATTTTACCGTCTTCGATGGTTCAATCTTTATGTATGAAAATATCACTAACAAGTATAAAATAAAATATTTAAAAAAAAAATTGAACCGACTTCAATAAGACTAAAAAGCATAAAATAATTTAAATATTATTGAAGTTTGTGCCAAATATACACAGCAGGTACGCTAACACCAACTTCTTTAATATTTAAATTATTTTATGCTTTTTAGTGTTATTGAAGTCGGTTAAATTTTTTTAAAATATATTTTATTTGTTTGAACGCATTACCCGTCTCTCCCCTGGAATAGGGTCTCTTAGCCGCCAGTACTATAAATAGATCTTATTTCTTAGGGCGTGGGCGCATGTATTTGCCGGAACCACGTCCATTGAACTCAGCAGGCAATTTAGTGAAAGCGCCCGCTATTGTGCCTATCGGTTGCATAACAAGACATAATTGCGCGCAGCTTAGGCGATCCGTCTCAATCTATAGGAGTATCTCGCGGAGTTATTTTTGCCCTTACGGCCGACGCGAAAAATCTTATAATTATTTTTATAGATAGATGAGTATGTATATTTGATTGGATACCGAAATTACCAAACAAGGCCACCATTTTAGCAATGTAAGTAGGGTAGGGTATTATGGTAGGTATGTATAATATATTAAAAAATGTATATGAGACGGTCTTGTCGGTAGCTGCGTTCTCTCGAACCAACCAGAAAATTATTTTCGGTATTTTATACATTTTTACTTCTAAGTCTTAAAATAACTCCGATGTGAAATGTACCTACAAATGAAGTCTGTCCATATAATATCCTTCTTGCAATTTGGGGCAATTTAATATATCAAATTAGACATCTATCAGTTTCTTTGTTCTGTCTGTTTCTTTTGTTATTATCTAAAACACTTACGATTACATATTGTAATCGTAATTGTAAAAAGTTTAAACAATTTTGCATTTAACGTAAATTTTGATGAACTGTCAAATGTGATCTATTAAATTGGCCCTACTTTAGTATCACTTTGAAATTACGACACCCCATTTTGGCCACTATAGATTTTTTTGCATTTGCTGTCAGGGTGGGTGCGCAATATTTAAAACTCTTAATAAATCGATAACATTAATAGTAGCTGAAATATGTCGGTGGAACTGACAGACACAGACGAAGAACATAGTCGATTTTATTTTACCTTTTAGTTAACTTTAAAAGTTAGCGTATTTAGTTTACGAAAACTTTTTATAAGCGGCACTATTTTCTGGTAACCTGGTTATAATGGCCCTCCAAGTCGCTATAATAACTGTAAACAGTTTTTTTTAAATCTATTATTATCGTTTTTATCAAAAATTTACCTCGAGACTCTTAAAACATTTTTGGCTATTTCCTTTGTGGCTTCAAAAAGTCACTATACAGGGTGCAAGGGACATCGTACCGATACCAGGGCTCCAGTATATGATTCTGAACACTCTAGTGTTGAAAATTTTCATCGGCTTATTCATGAATTTCCAAAAAAATATACACTCTTTTTAAATAAAATTAGTATAATATCA
This sequence comes from Furcula furcula, assembly GCA_911728495.1. Lineage (NCBI taxonomy): Eukaryota > Metazoa > Arthropoda > Insecta > Lepidoptera > Notodontidae > Furcula > Furcula furcula. Next base: position 20,155,834 of record OU452259.1, on the reverse strand, counting down.
TTATTGGTATAATAATAAAGTATAATTTTTATTTAAAAACAATAAATTACTTATTTGTGGAAAATTTATTACCTCGTCACGAAAGCCCATTACCCGAACAGCTCAGGTCACCAGAGCCCAACTAACCCGACACTACACTGAGGACATCCCAGACATCAGCCTGTACGAGATTAGAATGGCTCTCAAACAGTTCAAGAATAACAAGGCGCCGGGTGAAGACGGAATCACAACAGAACTTCTGAGAGCGGGTGGAAAACCGATACTTTTAGTCCTCCAGAAGTTATTTAATTCCGTCTTACTCGAGGGTGACTACGCCAGAAGCCTGCTGGCGTAGTACACACAGGAATGTGGTGGTTCTCTTCTTCAAAAAAGGTGATAACACTTTATTGAAGAATTATAGACCCATCTCACTCCTGAGCCATGTATACAAGCTGTTTTCGAGAGTCATTACGAACCGTCTCGAACGCAGGTTTGATGACTTCCAGCCTTCCGAACAAGTGGGGTTCCGAAAAGGCTTTAGCACCGTAGACCACATACATACGCTCCGCCAGATTATACAGAAGACCGAGGAGTATAATTGGCCATTATGTCTAGCGTTTGTGGACTACGAAAAAGCCTTCGATTCAATCGAGACCTGGGTGGTATTGCAGTCCCTCCAGCGGTGCCACATTGACTATAGGTACATCGAAGTGTTGAAGTGTTTGTACAGCAACGCCACCATGTCGATCCGACTACAGGACGAGAGCACGAAACCAATCCCATTGCAGGGAGGCGTGAGACAGAGAGACGTTATTTCTCCGAAACTGTTCTCAAACGCATTGGAGGACGTTTTCAAGTTCTTGGACTGGTACGGATTCGGCATCAACATCAATGGCGAATACATCATTCACCTTCGTTTTGCCGATGATATAGTCATTATGGCAGAGTCGCTGGAGGACCTCAATACGATGCTCAGCGACCTCAGTAGCGTTTCCCAACAGGTGGGTCTTAAAATGAACATGGACAAGACGAAGATCATGTCTAATGTCCATGTTGCACCCGTACCGGTAGTTGTTGGGAACGATACACTCGAAGTTGTTGACCACTACGTATACCTAGGACAAACTATCCAGGTAGGTCGATCCAACTTCAGCAAAGAGGTCGCCCGAAGAATCCAACTCGGATGGGCAGCGTTCGCGTTGGAACTACGCGATATCTTCTCGTCCAAAATACCGCAGTGCCTGAAGACGAAGGTTTTTAACCAGTGTGTGTTGCCAGTGATGACATATGGTACTGAGACGTGGTCTCTAACGGCTGGCCTTTTAGAAAAGTTCAGAGTCACACAACGAGCCATGGAGAGAGCTATGCTCGGAGTTTCTTTGCGCGACAGAATCCGAAATGTGGAGATCCGCCGAAGAACTAAGGTCACCGACATAGCTCTCAGAATCTGCAAGTTGAAGTGGCAATGGGCAGGCCACATCGCTCGAAGAACCGATAACCGCTGGGGAAGCAAGGTTCTCGAGTGGCGACCACGAACCGGAAGACGCAGCGTTGGCAGGCCTCCCACTACGTGGACATACGACATTGTGCGCGTCGCAGGTAACCGGTGGATGCAAATAGCCAATTGTCGTTCATTGTGGCGTTCTAAGGGGGAGGCCTATGTTCAGCAGTGGACGTCTTCCGGCTGATGATGATGATGGAAAATATATTTAATTATTTATTTATTTATTTTTTATGCACTAAAAAAGTACATAGGCAATTAATGAATAGGCAATTAACTATTATTATTTTAATAAATTAGCAATGTAATTTGAGAAATAAATATTATTTCGCATATATTCATTACATGCTCGAAAATTAATAAGTCAGTCATTTTTCATTTTCCATATAAATAGTTTCTGTAATGTTGTAACGGACATTATTTGACATCTTATAAATTTTACGATGGTACGATGTCTCTTACACCCGTTATATACGGTCAATATCGTAAAGTGTCTTTCAAATATTATTCTACCATTATAATATTATGTACCTACATCATCACCATCATCATCATCATAATTATAAGCCAAAAGACGTCCACTGCTGAACTTAGGCCTTCTCCATAATACTTCCATTGCGACCAATGCTGTGCCGCCTGTATCCAAAGGAACCACCAGGAAGAAGCCACTTGTACGAAATCGTCTGTCCCTAGATATCATCATCAGCAGCCGAAAAACGTCCACTGCAGAACAAGGGCCTCGCCCTTAGAAGAGAGGGATTGCCATAATCCCCACGCTTGGCAGGTGTCTTGGGGTTCGTAGTATTGGTGGTAGGTAATCCAATAGACGTCCATTGAGTACGGCGGCGACTCCGAGGAGGACGGCGGCGGGGTTGCGACCCCCGTCCCCGTGAGCACCGTGACAGGTTCCCGGGGGGCTACAATGCGCCCCCCGGCGGCGGGCAAAGGCAAGGCACTGAGGGGCCCCTGGTGCAGATCCCACCGGATAGCCCTGGGGTCTCCCCTCTCATGTGCCGATGCGACAGCCGCGGGGGTTTTAGTGGGTAAGAATCCCACATACCCCGGTCGAGCCCCACAGCTCCCGGGGATCTTTCGAAGATTTCCCCCGCGTCAAAAAGAAAAAAAAAAAAAAAAAAAAGGTAATCCAATAGAAAGACGCTGCTGCCCCTCTTCTTGTAAGTACCTATTCCCTTAGTCGGCTCTTACGGACAACCAACGAGTGGAGATGGGAGAGTGCTATTCTTACCCGGACACCCGACGAGTTAAAAAACACCCTACATATACATGCCCTATAACTGTCCTTGTATATCTATGCTATATATCTTAAAAAGTCTACTTCAATTGCCACAGTAGCTACGATATCGCTGATAAAACAGCTTTCACATAAAAAACCGGCTTGAAATCAATAATAATGTTGGCCGCTTCGACCGTATCGGGAAAGAGGTAACTCCTAAAACTGGACTCTATACAGTAAATAAATAGAAAAGAAAAAAAACTACAAAACAGTATCACTGAAATTGCGAAGCTTTCATAATTGTTTTCGAAGACAATAAGTAAATTGAAAGTGCAGTGTTTATTGTGGACTTGTACAGTTGATGACAAAATTGTTTTTCGTTTTTTTTTTGTCCCACAAATTTGTTTCCGTTCTTCATAAACGTCAACATCAATTGCATCATCTTGATCTATATTATACTAGATTGTAAATCAAATTAGTCTATATCTATACTTATAATAAAATTGTAACAGGTCCAATTCTGTACATTGAAGATATTTTGAAAATTATGTTTGGAGGGCATTCTATAACCGATACTAACGCCAAAACTGTAATTTTTTTTATTTTTGTCTGTCTGGCTGTCTGTACCTCGGTTGCGCATCACGCCGATACTACTGGATGGATTGAAACGAAACTTGGCATGATTTGAGTTAATACTCCGAGGTAGGACATAGGATACTTTTTATCCCGACATTCGTCACGGTTCCCTTGGGAGAGGGGACTAAAGTCAAAATGTGTACTTGGTTATACGCTTGGTCCGATTTTATCAATTTTTCATTATAATTATAATAAATATTTGTAAGGGAACCCTCATAGACAGTTGTTAGCAATGTTTTGAAATCGATCAGGTTAAGCAATGTTAGGTAAGGTCATTAAATAGATGGGTGACCGTTTAACGCCATTTGAACTAAACGTCTCCGTGCTTCGGAGTTTTTTTGAGTCCAAGTTTTTAACAGACTTTAAAAAAGGAGGTTTTGTATTCTATGCGAATGTATATTATTGAAAGTTTAGTTAACGTTTAGTAAATCAACCGCAACTAAGGTGTCATCAAGGTGTACAACACGATTATGTATTTTATTCGTACGAGTACGCGATCAAACATAACTAATGTTAAATAAGTGTCTGGCAATCGTGCGAAGCGGTCGCGCAAACCAAATATTTAAAATTGATTTGTACGAACGTGCAATAATCGGGTCATCAGTTCGGACGATTGTAGTGTATTAACTCCTTTCATCCAAACTTTTTCACATCAAACCTTCATGTCTATTCTTTTTAAATTATTTATATTTTATTTATTTGTCACAATGTTTTGTTTTTTTTTAAGTTATTTATATTTTATTTATTTATTTGTCGTTGTTTGTTACCTTGAAGTGTCAAGATTGGCAGCCGTGAGGCTGACTTGTCTTTTAATTCCTAAAGTTAGTCTAACCATTGGCCCTTAGGAACCAGCTAGTGTAGAGGTCTCCGGGCTTAGCATCACATATCTTCTCTTACAATCCCGCTGTCGTTACACGATAATATCGTAATTGCGCTGTATTGACGGCGACGCCTAACACCTTCGCTTTGCCTTCCAAACGTTCAAAACGTTCAAACAAAAAATAAATCAGCATTTTCAAAAACTACCGCGATATCTGTGCCGAGTGCTCGTTAGTTTTTACTCGGAAATAGGTGAAGCACTTTAGTGTTCGCCAGTACACTCTGTCATCGGTATGCACTTGGTACGTAATTACGGAGTTGAAAAACCCGCGCGCACTGCATTGCCGCTTTCAATTTAAACGATTTCACTATTCCAACACTTTTGTTTGTGAATGTACGATGCATTAAGGTGATTAAGCTAGCGAGCTCGGTTTGATAGGTTTGAACTGTACTTTAATCGAGAATTTCTGTTTGTTGGAGCTAGGTTTTTTTTGTGAAAACAAAAGTGTGTAGTGTGTAAACATTTGTTACGCTTGTTTTGTTTGACTTTTATTTGGTGAATGGCCTCAAGATGTCTAGATGACAACAACTGGGACTTTCTTTAACGAGTCCTATAAAGCACGGAGACGTTCAGTTCAAATGCCTCTAAACGGTCATCCATCTATGGATTGACCTTGCATGACGTTGCTTAGCAAACTGATCGTTTACCAGTGATTACAACTGACGTCCGACGATAAGTGTGTTTTCCAGTTTGAAGATCACTTTAGCTGGTGATTAGCGGGCTCAAACGACTTAGTAATTAATGTCTCAGGTGACGAGCGGCAGTACATTGTCGCTTACCACCAGGTGTCACCTTAAGGAACTCTTCGATACGCCAGAAATAGAGTAAGGGGCAGTAAGGGTTAGGGCAGGCACAATGGATTCCTTCGGAGTCGCTGGACGCTCGGGGTGTGGGCCCCTTGAGCGTCCATTGAGTACGGCGGCGACTCCGAGGAGGACGGCGGCGGGGTTGCGACCCCCGTCCCCGTGAGTACCGTGACTGGTTCCCGGGGGGCTACAATGCGCCCCCCAGCGGCGGGCTCAAAGGCAAGGCACTGAGGGACTCCTAGTGCAGATCCCACCGGAGAGCCCGGGGGTCCCCTCTGATGTGCCGATGCGACAGTCAAAGAGGTTTTAGTGGGTAAGAATTCCACATACCCCGGTTGAGCCCCACAGCTCTCGGGGACCTTTTGAAGGAGTCCGGAAAAAAAGGCACAATGGATCCAGCTGGGTCGAAGTGCGTTCCGGTAGTTACCGGACCCAATTAATAGACCAACAATAGAATAGACCACCAGATGTACTCAGACCAGTGTTTCAGTGATGATAATTATATGGTACTGAGACGTGGACCCTAACTGTTGGACTTTTTGAGAAGCTCAGAGTCACACAACGAGCTATAAAGAGCTCGGAGTTTTTTTGCGCGACAGAAACCGTAAGTGTCCGAATCGCCGAAGAACCAAGGTCACCGACATAGTTCTTAAAATCTGCAAGTTGAAGTGGGCAGGCCACATCGCTCGGAGAACCGATAACCGTTGGGGAAGAAAGGTTCTCGAGTGGCGACCACGAACCGGAAGACGCAGCGTAGGCAGGCCATCCACTACGTGGACAGATGACATTGTGCACGTCGCAGGTAACCAGTGGATGCAAATAGCCAATTGTCGTTCATTGTGGCGTTTGAAGAGGGAGACCTATGTTCAGTAGTGGACGTCTTCCGGCTGGTGATGATGATGATGAACCCAGACCACCCATCATGTCACTAATTTGTTCAAATTTCTCTTTCCATCTGAAAACTTGAGGCCATGATCCTACGTAACACGCAAAGGCGTATAGCCATCGAAGATAAATGATTATCACTTCAAGCCACTTTCACTAAACAGCCCTTTTGTTCCCAACTTTAAACTGTAAATGAAAACAGCCGTAGCCAAGAAATGCTCAAAGATCTAATGATAAATTGATTCAATTATAACGGTTGAATACAAGGCTTACGCCCCCATAAATCTATCCAATGTAGTTTAAATCCCTTTGTTTATATCGGGTCAGTAAAGCCGAAAGCTATTGCCTTACGGATGCCTACGTAATCTGTTGGGGTGTAAAATCGTTAATTTAATAACAGTAAAATAATTTTACGATCTGGAAAATAAAATGGAAACAATAATCTAAGTTATTTTAGTAAATCGTCCAAATAAGGCGACCATTCACGATAATTTAAATAAGGTATCGGCATACAATCTTAATAAAATGGCGAATTCTCTTAAAATTTCTAATTAATTAAAATAATATACTTACTTAAGTAATTTTTTATATTTACTAATAATGGCGCTTATATTTCTGAAATCATGAAATCCAATAATACTTTAGATTCCAGAAAGACGTCCACTGCTAAACAAAGGCCTCCTCCTTAGAAGAGAGGGGTTGCCATAATCCACACGCTTGGCTGGCGTCTTGGGGATCGCTGTATAGTATAGGTGGTAGGTAATCCAATAGAAAGACGCTGCTGCTATCGCTGTATAGTATAGGTGGTAGGTAATCCAATAGAAAGACGCTGCTGCTATCGCTGTATAGTATAGGTGGTAGGTAATCCAATAGAAAGACGCTGCTGCTATCGCTGTATAGTATAGGTGGTAGGTAATCCAATAGAAAGACGCTGCTGCTATCGCTGTATAGTATAGGTGGTAGGTAATCCAATAGAAAGACGCTGCTGCTATCGCAGTATAGGTGGTAGGTAATCCAATAGAAAGACGCTGCTGCTATCGCTGTATAGTATAGGTGGTAGGTAATCCAATAGAAAGACGCTGCTGCTATCGCTGTATAGTATAGATGGTAGGTAATCCAATAGAAAGACGCTGCTGCTATCGCTGTATAGTATAGGTGGTAGGTAATCCAATAGAAAGACGCTGCTGCTATCGCTGTATAGTATAGGTGGTAGGTAATCCAATAGAAAGACGCTGCTGCTATCGCTGTATAGTATAGGTGATAGGTAATCCAATAGAAAGACGCTGCTGCTATCGCTGTATAGTATAGGTGGTAGGTAATCCAATAGAAAGACGCTGCTGCTATCGCTGTATAGCATAGGTGGTAGGTAATCCAATAGAAAGACGCTGCTGCTATCGCTGTATAGTATAGGTGGTAGGTAATCCAATAGAAAGACGCTGCTGCTATCGCTGTATAGTATAGGTGGTAGGTAATCCAATAGAAAGACGCTGCTGCTATCGCTGTATAGTATAGGTGGTAGGTAATCCAATAGAAAGACGCTGCTGCTATCGCTGTATAGTATAGGTGGTAGGTAATCCAATAGAAAGACGCTGCTGCTATCGCTGTATAGTATAGGTGGTAGGTAATCCAATAGAAAGACGCTGCTGCTATCGTTGTATAGTATAGGTGGTAGGTAATCCAATAGAAAGACGCTGCTGCTATCGCTGTATAGTATAGGTGGTAGGTAATCCAATAGAAAGACGCTGCTGCTATCGCTGTATAGTATAGGTGGTAGGTAATCCAATAGAAAGACGCTGCTGCTATCGCTGTATAGTATAGGTGGTAGGTAATCCAATAGAAAGACGCTGCTGCTATCGCTGTATAGTATAGGTGATAGGTAATCCAATAGAAAGACGCTGCTGCTATCGCTGTATAGTATAGGTGGTAGGTAATCCAATAGAAAGACGCTGCTGCTATCGCTGTATAGCATAGGTGGTAGGTAATCCAATAGAAAGACGCTGCTGCTATCGCTGTATAGTATAGGTGGTAGGTAATCCAATAGAAAGACGCTGCTGCTATCGCTGTATAGTATAGGTGGTAGGTAATCCAATAGAAAGACGCTGCTGCTATCGCTGTATAGTATAGGTGGTAGGTAATCCAATAGAAAGACGCTGCTGCTATCGCTGTATAGTATAGGTGGTAGGTAATCCAATAGAAAGACGCTGCTGCTATCGCTGTATAGTATAGGTGATAGGTAATCCAATAGAAAGACGCTGCTGCTATCGCTGTATAGTATAGGTGGTAGGTAATCCAATAGAAAGACGCTGCTGCTATCACTGTATAGCATAGGTGGTAGGTAATCCAATAGAAAGACGCTGCTGCTATCGCTGTATAGTATAGGTGGTAGGTAATCCAATAGAAAGACGCTGCTGCTATCGCTGTATAGTATAGGTGGTAGGTAATCCAATAGAAAGACGCTGCTGCTATCGCTGTATAGTATAGGTGGTAGGTAATCCAATAGAAAGACGCTGCTGCTATCGCTGTATAGTATAGGTGATAGGTAATCCAATAGAAAGACGCTGCTGCTATCGCTGTATAGTATAGGTGGTAGGTAATCCAATAGAAAGACGCTGCTGCTATCGCTGTATAGTATAGGTGGTAGGTAATCCAATAGAAAGACGCTGCTGCTATCGCTGTATAGTATAGGTGGTAGGTAATCCAATAGAAAGACGCTGCTGCTATCGTTGTATAGTATAGGTGGTAGGTAATCCAATAGAAAGACGCTGCTGCTATCGCTGTATAGTATAGGTGGTAGGTAATCCAATAGAAAGACGCTGCTGCTATCGCAGTATAGTATAGGTGGTAGGTAATCCAATAGAAAGACGCTGCTGCTATCGCTGTATAGTATAGGTGGTAGGTAATCCAATAGAAAGACGCTGCTGCTATCGCAGTATAGTATAGGTGGTAGGTAATCCAATAGAAAGACGCTGCTGCTATCGCTGTATAGTATAGGTGGTAGCCGGTAGGTAATCCAATACATAGACGTTGCTGTCCGTCTTCTTGGTTTCCCTTAGTCGCCTTTACAGACACCCAACGGCAGAGGATCGGGATAGTTAAGAATACGTAAATATTGCTCGTTTATCCAGTAATAATGTATTTAAAAAAAAACTTTAGGAATTATCCTGGAAAGTAGCAGATTCCACAGAACATCGGGAGCGAAATCCTTGAACGAAAGCAGGTATGAAAATTACGTCGTGCTTGTGTGGCCTCCAAATCTCACTCTAACTCTACATCCGTTAATGGAAAAATGGCAATGGAGTCTACAAATAAAAACACATTTATCCAAAAGACGTAAAAAGAGAGTGATGATAGTCGCAGACGGTCGCAAAACGTACAAAAACTACTAAACTGTACAGCGCTACACTCGAAGAGCATTTGCACTATAAACGATGCTTTTAGTATTTTTCCAACGAGATGTATGAATTACTAGATGTGTCATAGTGATCGAATCAGCGCTCTACTTAACCGTAGCCAGCATTTTTTTTACAATGTTGTGGTTTGAATAGGGAAGTCAACGTGGAAGTTTTTTGAGTGGCGTGATAGGCCTGTTGGTCTAGTGGTTAGACACGTCATTTAGTGACGAGGCAACCAAGACGTTCGCCTGAGGATTAGCGACTCGCCTGTCTGTAGAGAGCTACAATATACTGCCACTCGTCACCCGAGATATCTGAGTTGTCAAGTCAAGCTAGTAATTTAACCAGCTACAGTGCCCTTCATACCGGAACACAATAATTTATTTACTCACTTTTGACATAGTTTTGCTTGCTAGCGGCACAATAACTGACACTGTGGTGGACCTTTACATAAGATTAATATTAATGTTGCTACCATATAGTATACTTATTTGAATTTATTTCATTTCAAGGGACTATTCTACTCAACGGAAAGTTGTGACCTTTGTGATTTTCAAATTAAAATGCACAATATGTGCAAGTAACGTATAAAATATGATATTTTCTTATGAAAAATACTTTATACCTTTGTAATAAAGCCTATATTGGTATGAAGCACTACAATTGGTTGACAGGTTATTGCGTATTTCTAAACTGTTGACATTTAAGTGCAGGTGCGCAGAACCGTTGGTAACGGTTAATAGTTAATTAGGTAAAAAAATATAGTTGTACATTTATGAAGGCTTAACTAAGGGTACAAGCGTAGTGTCATGGGTATCGTTATTCTGTTAACAGAAGAAATAAAGGGATTTAAGGAAGACCACTGGCTAGTGAGCAGGTAGTAATATAATCTATACTTATAATAAAACTGTAACAGGTCCAATTCTGTACATTGAAGATATTTTGAAAATTATATTTGAAGGGCATTCTATAACCGATACTGAGGCCGAAAATGTAATTTTTTAAATTTTTGTCTGTCTGTCTGTCTGTCTGTCTGTCTGTATCACGGCTGAGCATCACGCCGAAACTACTGCATGGATTCAAATGAAACTTGGCATGATTTGAGATCTTACTACGAGGTAGGACATAGGATACTTTTTATCCCGTAATCTGGCACGGTTCTTTTGGGAGAGGGGATTAAAGTCAAAATGGGTACTTGGTTATACGCTTGGTCCGATTTTATAAATTTTTCTTTATAATATAATAAATATTAGTAAGGGAACACTTATAGAGAGTTGTTATCAAGGTTTTGTAATCGATCGGGTTAAGCAACGTTAGGTAAGGTCATTAAATAGATGGGTGACCGTTTAACGCCATTTGCATTAAACGGGTCCGTGCTTCGGAGAGCAAGTAAAAAGTGAGTCCCAGTTTTTAACCGACTATAAAAAAGGAGGTTATGTATTCGATGCGAATGTCTGTTATTAAAAGTTTAGTTAACGTAAAAATAGCGCAGGCGGAGCTGCGTGGGTCAGCTAGTATTAATAATAATATATCCTGGGACAATCCACACACGGTCATCTAATCTCAAACTAAGCAGAGTCTGTATTATGTTAAGCAGACAACTAATACAAATATATCAATATTTTTTTATTAAATATGTACTATGCTATAGATGAATAGTATTCAGACATTTGGTGGGAATCGAACCCACGACTTATTGTGTGTCGCTGGAATGCCAAATGTATGTCATTGTATTAAAATTAGCAGACTTGGGTCCCAGGCCCGTAAAATAGTAATGTATAACATAAATATTTCGTGAATCTACAGTTAGTGCTGAGTATTATCTATGAATGAACAAAGTAACCGTGTGCTAGCTTATTGTGTAATAATACTACGTGTCTTACAGCATAATATTATTCAAAACAAGGACGTAAGTTTTATGTTCTTGAAACCACTACAGAATATTAATTAATTATTGAATATCTGTCGGCATTGTGTAGACTAATCGATGTCCCTATATGTACAACACGAGTAATAATAATGAATTATTGATAACCAAAATTTATTATTTATTGCGGTGGAGTAGCAGTAGTTCCACCTACTATAGAGCAGGCGAAGGAATCGATCCATCCATACTGCCAAACTGAATTTACATAAAGTAGTACCAGCAGTAATAGCTCAGTGGGCGAGCGCTTGCCTTGGAAACAAGGTGCGTAATTTCGAATCCCGAGCACCTGATTCTTGAATGAATCATGTGTGAATCGACTTTATGAGATTGTTACTAGCTTTCGGGAAAGGAAAATCTCGTGAGAAAACATGCATGTCTGAGAAGGCTTATTCCAAGTAGTTCCACATGCGTGGTGGACTATGGCCTAAGCCCTTTTATCTAGAAGGGAGGCCCGTACCCACTAGTGGGACAAAAACAAGTGCAAATAATATTCAATGCTTTATTGCATAGATTCAATTTTTTTTCAGGAATCAGATATTATAGTGCTACTACGTTGAGTGTCCATAAAATTGGTTTCGTATAAAATATTGGTGACTGGTCAGTCTTCTGCAATAATTTGGACTCTGTGAACAGGCCAGCGCTTTGCTAAAGAACACTTAAAATCCAAGGATAATTTATTAAATGCCTAAAAACATTAGGTTTTTATGTTTCTAATTCAGCCGCACACAAACTTATCATAATAGCACTTTACCTCAGTATTTTTTTTTCTTATTTGTCTTGATAGCTAGCTTCATATTTGCAGATTTAAAAAACACAATCTTTTGCCAGATCATCCGTTAGAAGTCCCGCTCGGATCAGTTTTTAATACAGATTTTGCACTTTCTAACAATAAACATCGTTTACACTTAAAAGGCAAAACACACAAGACGAAAATACAATTTAATTCATTTCGTATTCAAAGATGGTGATCCTACGTCTTCCTACGTGCTGGCGTGTGGTCCCAGCCGTGGTCTCAACATGTACATCGAATTTGCAATCCAGTCCTTGAGTCAGCTATCAAGACATTTAGCAATCCGGATTTGATCGTAACAATAATACTTATACCCGGTTCATAAAAACAAAAAAAAATCTTCAAACAAAACGCATTATAAATAATAGTGTAAAACACCGCTCAGCTATGAAAATCGACAATTGTCACAAGCTTGCAAGCTGGATTAAAGAAAACAAAGATTGAGCTAAGTAGTAACAGACAAATTAATTCGATTGTGTCAGTAGTGAAGGGCAGGTTAGCAACGATGCAATTGAATGTATACTTGTAAATGCAAAATGTTTTAAGGCTTTGTACGGCATTGGCATCCTTGTGAATAGGGCCTTCCACGTATACCCTGATTTTCTTTACAAGATCTAAATCAGAAGAATAATTAGGTAGGTCTTTGGATGACCACTGGTCATCCATCACTCCTGTACTCCTACATTTATTGCTCCGAGTTTGATTTTGTATAAAACATGTTTTTGTACACTTTGCTTTGTACCGGTGTCAATGACGCTGTAGTTCTCAAAATTGCTGGACTCATGATACTTAATAATTAAGTCACTTAATTAATTATGTCTTCGGTGATAAGAGACAGTGCAGTGCAACAATCTATTCTATAGGCAGGCATTTCACTAACCTTCAGACGAACTTCGTGCTTGTCTAGTCATGACTCACGAAGTTAAAACCAAACCACGAAGTTAAGAGTAGTTTTTGATTACACATACTTTCTATACTATTTTTTTATTTAACCTTTGATAGTATATTATTATAATTTATAAAATAGTCATAAAAAGCAAATGTAACTACATATCCTTGCCTACTTAATTTACCCGTTGTTTTTGTTTTGAGTCAAATTATACCTGTAACAGTCGCCAAAGAGACATCCATCGTCAAATAACTATTTCGTAGTCACGGCAACATTATTTACGTTAGTTTTCGCAAACAATTTTTATACACGTCAAGCTACCTGATCGATCGCATCAACTTCGTATGGTAATTTATCAATGCTAATATTTAGACGTCCGTCCTGCCAAGTTGAGCAATATTGCTTTTAGAAAAAACCCATTTTCTATCGAAATTATTTTTTCTTTAATTTATTCAGCTTAGTGACGAGGCAAGCAAGACTCACGCCTGATGATGGCCTAAAGCCACAACGAGGACCCCTATGCTAGGAACCGCCCAGATAGGAACCACCGCAGTGTCAGTGCTCCCAAGCGCCAATGTGTAAATATTGCCGTATTCCGGTGTGACGGGCACTGTAGCTGATAAAATTACCGGACACAGGAGACTTCATAACTAATGTCTCGGGTGACGAGCGGCAGTTCAATGCAGATGTCTATAGGCAAGCGTGTCACTTATGATCAAGCTGGTCTCTTCACTAGTTGAAATAAAAAAAAATGTTATAACTAACATTAAAACATGACACTGCTTATAAATTCTGAGCCATCACCAAGATGACTTATCACCTGTATCCGTTGCCTCATAATGTATCATTCCATTTATGACGCAAATTAAACTTGATACTGTTTTATGATAGAGCGACATACGTTTGAGAATATGAGCTGTGGGTTAAGATTGAAATTTCAATGCTAATGGTTACGTCATAAAGATTAGTCTTCAACATGACTCGCATTTTGCAGATGAAAATTAATTTATATGTCACCATTCATGCTGTTAAGTCTAATGTATGCGTAATATAGAGTTGACCTAAGAACCTTTAAACGTAAATTCGTCTAAATAAGATCATAAGCTCAGTAGTTCAACACTATCACAAATATAGCTATATTCATAGCTATAATTGTGATAGTGTTGAACTTGAAGTTGTTGAACAACGGCAAGAAACAGCTTTAGATTTTAGTGTCATTTTTTTTAATTAAAACAAAAGTAAATCGACTCTTATTATCGATTAGCTGACCCACGCAGCTCCGCCCGCGCTGTGTTTACGTTAACTAAACTTTCAATAATATACATTCGCATAGAATACAAAACCTCCTTTTTTAAAGTCGGTTAAAAACTTGGACCCACTTTGCACTTGCCCTCCGAAGCACGGAGACGTTTAGTTCAAATGGCGTCAAACGATCACCCATCTATTTAATGACCTTACCTAACGTTTCTTAACCTGATCGATTTCCAAACATTGTTAACAACTGTCTATGAGTGTTCCCTTACAAATATTTATTATAATTATAATGAAAAATTGATAAAAGCGGAGCAAGGGTATAACCAAGTACACATTTTGACTTTAGTCCCCTCTCCCAAGGGAACCGGGCCGAATGTCGGGATAAAAAGTATCCTATGTCCTACCTCGGAGTATTAACTCAAATCATGCCAGGTTCCGTTTTAATCCATCCAGTAGTTTCGGCGTGATGCTCAGCCGAGATACAGACAGACATACAGACAGACAGACAAAAATAAAAAAAACCTAAATTTTTGGCTTTAGTATCGGTTATAGAATGCCCTCCAAACATAATTTTAAAAATATCTTCAATGTACAGAATCGGACCTGTTACAGTTTTATTATAAGTATAGATAGATTTAATTCGACATAGGTAACGAATGATTATAATATGTATTATAACTCGTATTTTGTAGTGGCAAACAATAGAATGTTTTACCGATATTTTCTCCAGTATACGGCAGAAAATAGCAGCAAATCCCGAGTCATGAAGGGAGGACAATATTTTTAGCACAAAAGGGACAAGTCCTTATACAGTGCACGCAGAATCCACACGATGGAACACTGTCACACCGCAGAGTGGGTGCGAGCAAAGATATTAATGATTATTTTATGGTGGTGATCCGACTCGCCCACCTGATAACCTACATATATTTGTGGATAATAATTTAACATATGGTATGAAGGATTCTGAATAAACTAAAAATCCGGTAATAAACTCAGTGGCCTTGTCTTTTTATAGGAAATAATTTAGTACGAACTTGTTATGACACCATAATATCTCGATGATGTGGTCAATCATGGTGAAAGGATTTCATAACGTTTCTCGTCGTATTTAGAAATTATCAATAATGAAACAAGAATAAAGAAAAATAATATATAAAGTACGAAACATTGTATCAATAAATTAATAAAATATTATAATGTTAAAAAAAAAACAATATATAAATTAATAAATAAAACCAAAAGAAGTAAAATTTTATATTTCCTACACAGATATTAAGAAACTGATTACTTGTGCTACGAATAAGCAGATAGAAAAATAAACCTCTTCAGACATCGTATTCCCAAAGAAGTTAAAAAGGGTTAGTTTAAATCCGTTTTTGGTGTGAAATATTTATATGAAAAATATTGTTTGTCTTGGATACCTATTAAATTTATTTCGATTGTAATTTCCAACCTTTTTCGACATGATCGTGTGAGAAATTACTACTTATACAATTTACCATGACAGTGTGATAAGCGTCTCGATAGCATCAGACATCACGTGGGATGTTTATTTCATGCGCGGCCAACTGTTGGCCGGCGCTAGTCCATGTTGCACCGACCCTAATTTATGCTTTAGCCCTATCTCAAACGGAGTACACACGGGCTTAAGTGTACATTAAACCACATGTTAGCATAACTTCAGATTATCTCCGAGCTTATACATTAATGTATCGAGAACATTGGTTTAAGAACCGTTATAAGCCACCAAAGAACTACGCCGCCGTGTGTTTTATTAACATCTAATCTAAGCTCTGTGTTTGTTTTAATTTAAAAGAAAATAAAAGATCCTATGCTCAATTTTAATAAGAAATCTGTGAACTACTAGTATTTTATTCTTATTTGTAAGTGATACTTGTGAAAGTGTCAAATTTAGTACCACCACTGCAGTGTCAAAATAGGCATGATGACTAATTTTGAAAAAATACTCTATAATGTATTTACTATTGCCATAATCATATTTTTTTTTTAAATTTACAATTTATACCAATATTTTCAATTTTTAAAATAGAGTTTAAATTTCTGTTCCAAAATTCCGATGGCCGGTGCATGGTGCCATATTGTGACATCACTGCGGTGTAAATAAACATATTATTATGTCTAGGTATAAAATTGAATCATTGTATGAAATAAAACGTTGAGATGACAGTTTGACAGTTGTTTATTTACACAGGATTGACGTCATTAACTCTGATCAGCGTTTATTAAAAAAATAAAAGTATATATAATAATAATATAATTTATTCAGTCTAAAAATAGATTTAGTACATTGTGCATAGTAAATATGTACACTGGGTACGTACGGTATTGATTATAAATACAGTAAATAATTTATTAATATTCAATGAAATTCTATCCGCTTTGCGTACAAGAAGGGCAAATTGTAGCGTGTGTGACCATAGCTTAAGAAATGCGTTGGCGACTTGATTTATACCTGTTCAGCCTCCAAGCGATATGTTGAGTTTGTGGGCTGCGGTTGCCATTTGCGGTTCGTTACTTGAGATATATAAAGAAATGGAGGCGAGGGCCTTGCTATAAAACACGTATAAATGTGCCGTTTGGAGTATAACGGTTAAATTTAGTTTTGTGACTAAATTAGTAAAATGTTGATAACCCCTGGCCTGGTATTTACAATTTTTTATGGTTTTCACTATGTTCGATTTGTTTTGTGACATAAGTAAATCTTTTTAGTTGGTAGTAAAGATTAGATATGGATTACATAAAACTTTATAGCTATTTTCCAAACTCATTGCAAGTTTAAAGCACACGGAGAGCAACGCAACACTGATGTTCATGTTCGGACCGGTCATCCGCTTTATTCTCCCCTTGGACCCGTCACCGGCGCGCAAAGGGTTTGCGAGGTATTCATGTTTTTTCTACCATCCTTTGTTTCAACTGTACCCAGTGTACCCTACTGCGATCCCCAAGATGCCTACCAAGCGTGGGGATTATGGCAACCCCTCCCTTTTAAGGGAGAGGTCTTTGTTCAGTCGTCGACGTGTTTTCGGCTGCTGATGATGACATGGTACACATAAATAAATAGATTTCTTTGTATATAAATATGCTAGTTTAACCAACGAGGTATGTATTATGTACTAACGTAAAGTAGGTACTATCGCGGACACGAACGGTGTACCAGTTTTCAATCAAAATCGTTTGAACGTCACATGCGCTTAGCCCGTCCGCACGTTTTTGGGCCGGCTCGTGCAAGCGATTATCGTCACACAATTTATCGTTCTAAGGCCTCGTTTACGGAAACGCGGGGCATCGCGCGTCGCGTGTGGCGTGGCGTCTCGCGGCGCGTCGGACGTTTTTATTGTTTACGTAGCGGCGGCGCGTGAAGCGGCGCGTATCATCGCACGCGTAAACACAAACTTATAGCAATATATGATGCTGTTTATAGAGACGCGGGGCGGGAAGAGTGGCGGTGCCAGCCGCTGCGCCCGCGGCGGGCACCGCCGCCTGCAACGGCGGTGCAACTCACTTTTTAACATACAATTTTCTTCTAAAAAAAAAACGATCATATAATACTCCATTGCGATGGTGACTACGTCTGTGTTGCATGACTACCAAATAGACTGGCAGGAGGTTCCGCCACAGGCATCGCTTCATCGAGAATCGCCGCTGCGTGCGCCGCCGCGATGAACGCCGCGTGAGACGCGGCGATGCCATCCGCGGGCGCCGCCGTAAAACACGCTCCATTTCAAGCAAACGCGTGTAAAAACGCTTCTCCGTAAACACACTCATACAACGCCCTACATTTGAATTTAGTGCGGGCCGCGCCACCGCGCCGCCACACGCGACGCGCGACGCCCCGCGTCTCCGTAAATGAGGCCTAAAGGTGATACACCGGTAGTGACTGCAAGAGTACATATTTTTTATGGTTTCTAGCATGTTTTTATAAGTTCCTGAGTGGCTGGTCTCCTGTGGAAGAGACCAAGGGAAAAAATACTTACCGAACCCAAGGGGAATTCGCAACAATCCTCATTTTCAAAGTTAATATCATAATTCAACTTAATACACTTCAAGACTCCGAAATGTAATTAAGAGTAAACAAAGCCAGTATATTATGCTTCAAGTTCCAAGTTGGGGGATTCGGAACATGATTGGATAACAAAAGGAATTCAGCTAAGCGCGGATTAGGCAACTTCAGTTTGAGAAGGGAAACACCATAGAGCTATTATTGTGATGGACATAAAAAAGGTTTACTAGGTACCACCGCAGTGTCAGATATTCTGCCGCCAAGCAGTGTGTAAGCATTGCCGTGTTCCAGCGTGAAGGGCACTTTAGCTGGTGAAATTACCGGACACAAAAACTCTTAAGGGTCGGCAACGCGCTAGTGATGCTTCTGGTGTTGCTAGCGTCTATAGGCTGCGGTGACTGCTTACCATCAGGCGGGCAGCACGCTTGCTTGCCACCTTGGTAGCATAAAAAAAGAAAGGTAAACACTTTCGGTGAATCATAATATGAGTATGTTACGGTTTACTATTTTCGTATTAGTGTATTAACACCAAATATGAATCTCCTAATAATTCAATTTTGATTCACCTAAAATGTGGGACCATTTTACCAAAATTAGAGAAATTGCGAAGAATCTGCTGGTAATGCAGAATATGAATTCTAGATGAACTACTTAATGCGGCATTTTTAAGCCCGCTGGTTTTCCCTTACCTAAATAGCATATCCCAATAAAATGTAGGTCAATCACACGCGTAGAAGCTTTAATTAAAACAGGGCTCCCGCGTAGATAATATTCTTGGTATCTATATTTGTTGACGAACAATTCACTGGCTGATAACATACTATTGATAGCGAAGCAACTGTGTTCATTACGTGATAATGTTTTGGTAAAGCCGTTTTGATAATTGTTTATTGGTTTATTGCTTCTTGAGGCGCACGTAATAATAATAATACGAAAGCTAGTAACAATCGCACAAAGACGATTCGCACATGATTAATTAAAGAAATCAGAGGTGCGAGCCTGGGTTCGAACCTGCGTACCTTGTTTCCAAGGCAAGCGCTCGCCCACTGAGCTGTTACTGCAATACCGCACGAGGCGCACGTAATCAGTTGTTATCAATTTTTTTTTATGTATAAGTTAGTGCTTGACCGCAGTCCCACCTGATGGAAAGCGGCGACGCAGTCGACGATGGTAAAGCGCAAGCCTTTCACTCTAGCTTTGAAGACATCTTCATTATAATCGGACGGAAAAACCGACGCAGGAAAACTAATCCAGTCCTTAGCTGTCCTTATTATAAGTGAAGAAGCAAATCGCTTAGTCCGGACTGAAGGCACGTTTACCATATTTTTTTTTTATGTATAAGTTAGTGCTTGACCGCAGTCCCACCTGATGGAAAGCGGCGACGCAGTCGACGATGGTAAAGCGCAAGCCTTTCACTGTAGCCTTGAAGAAATCTACATTATAATCGGCCGGGAAAACAGACGCAGGAAAACTAATCCAGTCCTTAGCTGTCCTTATTATAAGTGAAGAAGCAAATCGCTTAGTCCGGACTGAAGGCACGTTTACCATATATGGGTGCGTATGCGCTGTGCGTCTCCTCATCCAATTTTCGGGTTAAGCAACGTCAGGCAAGTACTTAGATCGGCGACGAGCAGGACGGCGGCATCTTGTCTGGTTATCGGGGGGCTATAATGCGCCCCACGACGGTGGGCTTAAACCCAAGGTACTGAGGCATTCCTGATGCAGATCCCACAGAGGAGGGTCACACCTCTTATGCGCCAATGTGACAGCCGCAGGGGTTTTAGTGGGTAAGAATCCCACATACCACGGTTGATCCCCACCGGTCAAGGTCAGTAGATAGGTGGTTCTTAGCAAAAGATGAAGCCTTTTCCTTCCTTTCCTTCGCTTACCTCTTCTAAACTACTTTAATGATTGCGAGTAATTTTACCAGCTACAGTGCCTTTCACACCGAAACACAGGAATGGCTACACACCTGTTTGGCCGAAGAAAATCTGACTGCGGTTGCAATCCTTTGATTGTCCAGGGCAACTGCAGTCAGATATTCTCTCTCTCTTCTTCAGAGTTCTCTTGTGCCTTTGCACAGCCTAGTTAAGTTGAAGGAGAAGAAAGATTTTTATTCTGAGTCGCAAGTACTTAATACTTATTTATCAAAATGAATACGTCAATATAGGTTTAACTTCAAAGGCCGGGCGAAGACGTGAAGGATCGCTAGTGTTAGGTACTTACATAAAAAACGCTATCATTTAGTCTTCATTCATCAGCAGCCGAAAGACGTCCACAGCTAAACAAAGGCCTCCCCCTTAGAAGGGAGGGGTTGCCACAATCCCCACGCCTGGCAGGCGTCTTATACGCGTCGTAGGTATAGGTAGTAGGTAATCCAAAAGAAAGACGCTGCTGCCCGTCTTCTTGTTTTCGCTTAGTCGCCTCCTACGGACACCGAACGGGAGGAGATGGGTGGCTGCTATACCGCAGACACCCACTGGTACAGTCCTCATTAGTTTAACAATAATTACATGATCATAATAATGCGGCAACAGCTCAGTGGGCGAGCGCCTGCCTTGGAAACAAGGTGCGCAGGTTCGAACCCCGGCTCGCACCTCTGATTTCTTCAATGAATCATGTGCGAATCGTCTTTGTGCGATTGTTACTAGCTTTCGGTGAAGGAAAACATCGTGAAGAAACCTGCATGTCTGAGAAAGCCTAACTAGCTTTCGAATGACGTGTGAAGTCCGCCAACCCGCACTTGGCCAGCGTGGTGGACTATGGCCTAAGCCCCCTCATCTTGAGGGGAGGCCCGTCCCCAGCAGTGGGACATACAAGGGCTGGTATTATTATACATGATCATACATCTTAAAATTTGACCTTCATTCAACAGACGTAGGAAGGTAAACACAGATAATGTTATCTGATAAAAATATTAACTATGTTCTCAGTAATTAATGTTAATCTCACTCCTAATGTCCAAGCATTCCGTAAGACATTAGATTCCGACAAAGTAATTATAATCTAGGCCAGTGTAATAACCGGATGTGATGATAATAAGATTTGGGGGCGACCATAGTTATGTAGTTTTTACCTACCGTGCAATAAATACTATTTACACTAAATTAATAATCATAGGAGACATATTAAAATTCAAATTACTGTCGTGGAGATATACGTTTAATATTTTGTTATTGTTACTTTCTTTTTAGTTTATTTTCTTCTTCTAGTAGTAGTTACTCGTTTTAATTAGGTAGTGCTTAAGTTATATTTTGCTTCTTTCTTAGTATTGGTTGCACAATACGTGTGTGCGGCGAAGTATCCATGCAGTCACCGGGGGTTCCAACGGAAGACCAGCGCGGCCTGCTTGCAAGCCGCCTTATGCTGAGTTGGAACCCTTTCGTTGCAAGCTTACTAGTTATACTGTTTTCTTTTGTTTTGAACTATGTATGTAACCTGTTTGCTTCGAATAAAAAGTTTTCTTCTTCTTCTTCTTCTCAATAACAGCTCAGTGGGCAAGCGCTTGCCTTGGAAACAAGGTGCAAAGGTTCGAACCCCGGCTCGCACCCCTGATTTATTTCATTAATCATGTTCGAATCGTCTTTGTGCGATTATTACTAGCTTTCGGTGAAGGAAAACATCGTGAGGAAACCTCCATGTCTGAGAAAGCTTAACTAGCTTTCGAATGACGTGAGAAGTCCGCCAACCCGCACTTGGCCAGCGTGGTGGACTACGGCCTAAGCCCCCACATCACGAGTGGCCTAAGACCCCAACAGTGGGACAAACAAGGGCTGGTATTATTATAGTTAGTTGTAATCACTCTTCGGTAAATAAGTTTGTCATGCAACGTCAGGCAAGGTCATACTATATGTAGATGGACGGGCCTGTTGGCCCAGCGGTTAGACATGCTGGCCGCTACCCGATAGGCCATCAGTTCGATTCCCAAAAAGTGTCTGGGTGTTATTTTTCTAAGTCCTTATTTAAGTATGTATTTACAAAAAAAAAGTATTTAAGTATTAGTATCAGTAGTCTGGTTACCATAGTACAGGCTCTGCCTAGTTTTGGATCAGATGACCGTGTGTGGATTGTCCCTGAATGTCAGAGTCCAAAGGACGGCTTGAACGACTCTGACACCAAATTGGTTACTTACCAAAAAAGAAACAAATAGTAATGATAATAAGATTGACTTTCATTTGTTTGATGATTTGATCAAGATTTATGACGAGACTATTACTAGATCTACTAGACAGTAGGTCCTTTGATCAACGGGCCTTTGAGCACTACTGAGCACCACCACAGTGTCAGATAGATAGGTATTCTGCGGCCAAGCAGCCATTAAATACCAATATACCTAGGCAATTATTCTCCAAACGAAAACCGCGAGAACCAAAACATTTTTGGGACACTTCTACATAACAACTTCCATAAAACTATACCTACTATAACTATAGTACACGAGATAGTCGCAAACGCTAAGTATTTTTGATAAACAATAAATATATTTGGAACAAAAATCGATATAATCGGATATTAATTAGATTAAAAACTGATAATTTACAATATTAGCGATAATCGTTGTCCTCGTTAACCGGGACGCGACGACGGAAAGGCAGCGAAAGGTATTATATGTATTTATCTATACAAATTATCTATGTGTAACGCTTCAATAACTTATATAAAAAACTACAGACCATTTATGTACGAGTGCTGATATATAAGACTATAAGGGGTTGTGCGGCCGGTGGTTCTTACACCTATTTTTTGCTCTTTCTAAAATAATTTGTAGCGCTTATCAACGCATTTTTAAAACACGAGGCATATTTTTAGAAGAAAATTAAACCAACTTAGTAATAGATAATAATAATATTCTAGGACAATCCACACACGCTCGTCTGATCCCAAACTAGGCAGAGCCTGTACAATGGAGACCAGACAACTGGTACTAAATTAATGTAATGTAAACTTTTTTGTAAATACATACTTAATGGATAAATTAAATCAAGACACTTGGTAGAAATCGAACGAAAACGAATCTACTGGGTAGAGGCCAGGGTCTAACAGGCCAGTCATTTAATAAAAGAGTAAATCAAGATTTACGACCAGAAAATGAACTAGCAAAATTCTGATTATTAGTCATTTTAATTCATTGATATTCGAATACGATCGAACGACAACAATACGAGCAATCACACATGAAATTGCAAATACCTTCCCACGGTTGACCGGACGAAAAACCGGTCCCAGTTGCATTCAGAAAGGAAACACTGGTACCTTACTGCACTAATTATTAAAAAAATACCAACACATACCTTCAACGGATTATATCCAAACAATAAAAACGATAGCACAACACTAACACATAATTTTAAACATCACTCCGTTTAAAAATGCGAGAGTTAATAGTCACTTTCGAAGATAAATAGTAATTGTCGCACACGCGGAGCGAATTCTCGCCGAGACGCGCAGCACTCCAACCTCATTGGTGTCACGAGCGATACTGGCTGGTTCCGTCTGATGGAACGGGTCCCATTCTCGAATACTACGCTACGGCCATTCAGGTATGTGAACAACCTCCGAGAATGAACTACGGCATTTGAAAATATACTATACTACCTTCGCAATAAAGCCAACATTGATCTGAAGGCGCGGCATTGATAAGGCTGCGTCGATATCAGAGCTGCGTCTAGGATTCCAAACAGAGAGAGAGAGATAGCTGTTTAAAGAAGTGAGTTTGAAAGGGATGGAAGTTTAAGATATTAAGTTGATAGGAGCGTGAAATTTTTATATTCAGTTTGCAGTAAAAGCGCAGCATCAGAACAATACAGTAGTGAGCTAGATGCAACGTTTGCTTTGTCTCATCTTTTATTTGAAGCTTGAAAAGGATGGCATTACTCTTTACTGTTTCAAAGCTGCTTTGTTCGCGGTTGACATTATGCCCATGGGATGGGATGGAAATGCATTTCGTTCGTTGCGGCCAGGGGAGGCCCCTTGATTCTTTCAAATTGTGAACCAAGTCATTTGCATGGAAATACGACTTTATAGAACAAAAGAAGAATTTTCAAATCAGTCCTTTGAGTTATCATAGAACATCCATAAAAAAGAAATCCGAGGAATTGTGAACCTCCTCATTTTTTAGAAGTCTGTTAAAAAAATATAGTATTTTTAGATGGCGCCTGATTTAAAGACGGTGATACATCCTTTCCTGGTGTTTTAGAGAAGCTCAGAGTCACACAACGAGCCATGGAGAGAGCTATGCCCGGAGGCTATGTCCTTTGCGCGACAGAATCCGGTATGAGAAAATTTGCCGAAGAACCAAGGTCACCGACATAGCTCTCAGAATCTGAAAGTTGAAGTGGCAATGGGCAGACCACGTCGCTCGTGGAACCGATAACCGATGGGGAAGAAAGGTTCTCGAGTAGTGATCACAAAATGGAAGATGCAGTTTAGGCAGGCCTCCCACTCGGTGGACCGACGGCATTGTGCGAAACAAGGGCAACCGATAGATGATGATAGCCGATGATAGCCAATTGTCGTGTATTGTAGCTTTCTAAAGAGGAGGGTTTTTCAGCAGTCGTTTTCCAGCTGATGGTGATTATTCCTTAGTCGCCACCACCTCACACCTTATTACCGCGAGAACAAAACGCTCCTTGAAGTGCATTTTAGTTGAAGAGTCTAGAGTGATCAGCTTAGAGGATTGATATAAAAAAAAAATCTAAATGTTTCATTCTGGACACATTCCACCAATATACGCTGTACATCGTACATCCTCAACAACCCCGAATTTTACACAATTTGGAGATTTGACTTTTTTCATTAGGAATCCAAACTTATTTGTTGGAATATTTCCCGAACCTAAGGAGAATTTTTAAACTATTTCTACTGCCGGTATTTTTATTTATCCAGGGATTTTTGTAAATTTGTGGCTAGATAGTTCTATACCAGAAGCTCTTTTCGCGCGATCTCTTATCAAAATACTCTTGCCATATCCTACATGCTTCTTTTATTATTTTTATGTGGTCTGTGTAGAGAGATTAAGCCTTTAGCGGGACTCCATCTGTATCTGCTTGTTTAGCTAGAAGGTCTACCTACATGATCGTTCTCATTTATTTGTATGTGGGATGGAATCCTTCCTTGTCCTAGTCTTATTATGGGTTTTCAGATTAATTCTAATTAATTCTAGATTAATTCTTCAGTGTCAGATATTCTGCCACCAAGCATCAATATAATATCTACTGTATTCCGGTGTGAAGGGCACTGTAGCTGCTGAAATTACCGAAGACAAGAGACTTAATTACTAAAATCTCAGGTGACAAGTAGCAATGTTTTAGCTTACCATCAGAACGTTTTCGTTGTCTTCTTACGTGGAATTAAGAAATTAACAAAGTGGAATAAAGAAAATTCCCGAATCAATTGAATGCTACAATTAAAATTATGCCTGGCAATCGAACCCAAAGCTTAGCAATAAATTCCATCTTCTCGTTTCAAAACATGTCGAAACCTGTTCACAAAAAAGGTGACACCATCATCAATGGTTTTTTGGTTCCCACAATCCCTTAAAGATCGACCAACTTAACTTTACCAGTGGTCAAAATAAGAACTAAAATTGTTATACCAAATTGACGTTTTGTTTGACAGTTATGCATAGAAAGTGGCGACGCCAACAACTGCATAAACATATTGGTTGCTATTTTCATCCCTTTGGTATTCAGCAAACAATAAAAATGTACCTGAGTCAGCGGCGACTCAAAGAATGATATAAAAAAAGGGATTGCTCTCAAATTGATGGGTGTGTGGTATTGAGAGACGCAGTTAGTAGTAGAGCAGTGGTTCTATTGTTGTTTAATAATTGCCTTGCGATTGATGAAAAAATATTGAAGATGTGTAGTACATAACAATATTAGTACTTACATTAATTATTAACGTACTAGAGGAGATAATAATAAAATAAAAAAACCTTTTATTTCTTGCTATATTTACAAAAAGTGTGCTTACAGAAAATAGTGATAAATTAAGTTGCAAGAACCCAGTCTTCACAGGTAAAGGCCTCCTCCAAAGACACCCATTTTTCGCGATCCTGAGCTACATGCAGCCAATTTAGGCCAGCAATGTTTTTGATATCATCGGCATCGGTCCCATCTTGTTACGGATCGTCCTTTTCTTCTTTTCCCTAATGGGCCATTCCATGATATTACTATTTTAGTCCATCTCTGTCCATCCTGTCTCTTACAGCCGGTCCCAATATCCTATCGATCCCTAACTATAAGTTAAAATCATCGATCAAGTCATCGATATCCCGCGATAAACCTCCGAAATGGAGCGATAACTAAAACCCTGACAGACTGTCATTTGAATAGCCGACAGTAAGCTGCTAATATGTTATTATTGAAACGGAAATATGTCAATACAGCTATCGATGGTAACTATTTTAACTTATTGTAAGGGATCGATAGGATATTGGGACCGGCAGTTAGTGGTGCCACATGTCCTGCCCATCCCCATTTTAATTTGTTGTGCGTATAAAATATTTTTTTTAAAAATTGAACCGACTTCAATAACACTAAAATGTATAAAATAATTTAAATATTTGGTGAAGTTGGTGGCTTTTTAGTGTTATTGAAGTCGGTTCAATTTTTTTTTTAAATATTTTATTTTAATCTTTTTAGAGATATTTTCATACATAAAGATTGAACCATTGAAGACGGTACGGCATCACGGTTATGACATCATTATGATTTCACATTATCGTCTACATACTTTTACATACTTTAACATAATTCATGTTTCTTCAGAAACTCAGAAACAATTTATCCGATCGTAATGAAATTTGCATGGAATCATCATAGTAGTTTACTCTCTCGAATAAAAAAAGAATCATCGAAATCGGTTCATATTTGTCAGAGAAATGTAAAGGAGAACATCAGTTTTATGGTTTTTACCAGATAAATTCCTCCATAATCATTCATGGTCCTCCAGGAAGTTCTTATCCGGTTGTGATAAAATGCATACAGGTTCATTACAGTGGTTTCTTCTTTCGAATAAAAAAAGAATCATTGAAATTGGTAAATATTTGCCAGAGTTATGACCATTTTTGTCCTTAAAAAGCGACATAAAGTCATCTATATAGGCTTTCTTGCAGCTTTCCTGCGCAGTCAACATTCTTGTTTTTTCAGGAACTACTTATTACTAAGCAATATTTTTTTATGGGACCCAATTAACGGATTAAAGAATGGATTGAAGAAAGATTTTTTCAAATCGGTTCATAATTGCCAGAGTTATGCGCGAACATACATAGAAAATAAAAAAATATATATACAGACGTATTGAGAACCTCCTCCTTTTTTGAAGTCGGTTAATAAAAGAGCGGCTACTAGAGGATCATAACTAAATTATTTGAAACAAGCTTTGAAGTTCCGTGACACAAACTCAGGCGACAAATGACATGACGGATT
Source organism: Furcula furcula (assembly GCA_911728495.1). NCBI lineage: Eukaryota > Metazoa > Arthropoda > Insecta > Lepidoptera > Notodontidae > Furcula > Furcula furcula. The sequence goes on along the minus strand of OU452259.1, from coordinate 20,128,206 downwards.
CGTTGATTGATTTAGCGGTTAGACGCCGTGGGTTCGATTCCCACTCAAGACAAGCGTTTGTGTGCATGTTTGTCTGCATGTATCCTTTATTTTGACGATCAGCCAAAATACCAGCGCATTGATAAAATAATTAAATATACTGATCAGCCACATACTGAGGCAGCCAACATCCCAACACAACTTTTGCTTTTAGCGATGCGACTACAGCGGTGCTAAAGGGAGGATCCTCCGACCGGGCGAGGTGTGATGCTCGGCCAGGGCCGAAGCCCCCGACAGTTGTTGTCGGGCTGTTGTATATATTCTCTAAGTTAGAGAAACTTCGATTCAGGATCGGAGGTGGCGCCATCTGTTATCTTGTATGCGGTACCTACTTCACTTTCATCGCTACATCATCATACCACATGTGGCACCATCTGGTTGTACCTCAAGTCGCCACATGCTGTTCCTGTGGAAGGAAAAATCTGTAATAATTTTTAATACATGTCGTTTACATGAATAATAAAATGATGTTGCTAAAAAGTACAGTTTTTAGTCATCTTAAAAACACCTCCACAAACAACTTAGTTTTGCGGTTCGGGATTTTGCTATCTGAGGTGTTAACGAATCTTCTATACTATAATAAAACTCAAAGAGCACTTTTTCTGTACATTGAATATTTTTCCAAAATTTCTATGTGGGGATACTATACTATCGACATAGAGGCCAAAACAATTTTTTTTGGAATTATTGTCTGTCTGTCTGTCTGTCTGTCTGTCGTTCTGTTTGTCCAGGCATCATTCGAAAACCCGTGGATGGATTTTGATAGGACTTTCACTGATGTGTTGTGTAGAAGTAGGGATATAAATTGGTATATAAAACATCACGCTATGTTTCATAGGGCTAAGCAGTGAAACATTACTTGCACATATTACCACGTAATTTCCTTTGTATGTGAATAGGGTAATTATAGACTGATCAGTTAATCATTAAGATATGTATTATTACGCTATATACAATAGGGACTGAGCAGACATTTAGTTTGCATAAGATATGGCAGTGGCGAAGGGTCAATTTTTGTAAGGGGTAAGCCGTTCCGGTACACCCAGGAAATTTTCATTAGATTTCTGTATTGTTCTAAGTACTTTGCTGGTAGCAATATGACATTATATCTTTGAAAAGTTAAAATCTGTAATTCCCGAGCGAGTCCAAACTAGATTAGGAAAGAAATAGGCAAGGGAAAAATAACATTTCATTTTATTTAAAAGCCAGTTCATGATATTTTAATGAAACTCCCCAAGTCCAGGTAGTGTATAGGTATTGTATGACAGTCGCAACAATAAAAGATGCGAAACACTAAGAACTTTCATTATCGAATCAGTAGGTGTCAGAGGCTTAGCTCTTAAATGGTTCGACAGCTACCTTACTGAAAGAACTCAATATGTTGACATTAATAGTAATAGAAGCTCCTGTAAACATATCAATTTTGGCGTCCCACAGGGCAGTATCTTAGGTCCTAGTCTTTTCCTGATATACATAAACGATTTGACCTCGTTAGCTCTCAAGAACGCCAATATTATTTGTTACGCAGATGATACCACGATCATCTTTAACGGTAATAACTGGAATGACACGTTTAGAAATGCTGAATTAGGAATGTCAAAAATAGCTAATTGGTTAGACAGCAACTTGCTCACTCTAAACACAACGAAGACTAAATTCATATGCTTTCATAAAACTGCTAGATCTGGACCAGAGATCTGTCCCACTATTAAAGTACATAGCTGTAAAGATTTAAGTCCTCACTGTAGTTGTAGCACCATATCCAGAACAGAGTCTATAAAATACCTTGGAGTAATACTAGACGAAAACCTAAATTTCAACCTTCAAATTCTTAAAACAGCTGAAAGACTACGGAAAATTATATACATTTTTATTGAACTTAGAGATGTGGCTAACAAAATTCTCTTAAAAAGAATTTACTACGCTATCGGTCAGTCTATTATAAGTTATTGTATATTGGCTTGGGGTGGATCCAGTAAAACTAGAATGCTATTGTTGGAAAGAGCCCAAAGAGCCATTATCAAGGTAATGTACAAAAAACCCTATAGGTTTAGCACGGAGCTGTTATACAAAGAAACCGAACTACTAAGTGTGCGCAAATTGTTTGTCTTCAAAGTTACATTACACGTACACCGACTCGCGTTATCTTCAGATGAACACAATTCCATGCTCCAAGAACGTACGTATAACATTAAAAAACCACGTACCCACACCTCTTTTGCTAAAAGATTTAACAAATTTCTTCATCCACACATTTTCAACAATATCAATAAATCATGCCAACTCCACAAATGTAACACCCGTGAAGCTAAGCCTAAAGTTATGAGCTGGTTACAATCCCTAAATTACCATGAAGTTGAACAGCTTCTGAAAGTCGTTTCATAGCCCGCACAGATTTAAACCTTGTAATTCAGCAGCACATACAACCTCTTAAAGCACAACATAAATACCCACACACTCGGACGCACACACTCACAAACACACACATTCTCACACATACACACACACCCACACATACATCCACATACTCCGGCACGCATAGTCATACTTGCTCAAACTTACACCCACATTCACACACACCCACATTCACACACACCCACACACACACATCTGATATTTTTAACCTCATTCAATCACCTACAATTTGCTATTTTGATTAAGAAATTAATACAAACACCTCACTACCTCTACCAACTAATCCACCTTGCTTTTCATAAATGCTACAGACTTCCACGAAACAGGTTTTAAACCTAGTGTGGAAATCACTGTTATAAACTTTAAGGTTGAAATTATTGTAATTTTTACTTTCGCCCAAGTGTAATAGCTTACTATACCAAATGTGATTTTTGAAGAATAAATTGAAATTGAAATTGAAATTGAATATCATTAGACAGTAATTTACGATGTTAGCGTGATTTACATTATGAACAGCGCCATCTATCGGCGGAATTGGACATACAATCACTATAGAACTTTTATAACTCAAGAACGGCCTATCCGATTCGGCTGAAAATTGGTGGGGAGGTAGCTTAGAACCAGGAAACGGACATAGGACTTTTTATCCCGGTAGGTTAAGGTTAAGCAACGTTAGGTAAGGTCATTAAATAGATGGGTGAACCGATTTGTATGAAAGTGTGCATATCGGGTAGGTCTGAGAATAGGTCATACAGTATATTTAATGCCGCTGATACCATGATTGACGAGGATATATAGAACGACAGGAGGGTGCAAGAGAGGAGAAAGAGGGAGAGGGGATTCGAGGAGGGGGTGATGGGGTGAGGGATCGGGGGAGTTAGGTGGAGTAAGGGGGGAGTGAGAAGGAGCAAGTTCGTAGAAGAGAGAGGGGAGAGGGTTCAGAGAGGGGACAACAGGGAGAGGAAGAGGGGGAGTGTGACGGAAACCGAAGCGGGAGGGGGAAAGAGAGAGAAGAGAAAGAGCATATAATTAGATTTTTTTTATAAGAGAGAGAGATATGGATAAAGATTAATCTAGGGAGGAGGGAGAAAAGGGGAGCAAAATGTAATAAAAGCGAGGGCGGAGCTGCGCGGGTCAGCTAGTATTAAAATAAATTTAATACATCCAAATACGGGTAGGGAACCCTCGCTGGGCGTGTCTGACTCGCACTTGACCGGTTTTTTGTTCTTCTTTCACTTCAGTTCAACAGACATAACGATAAAAGTTCATGAATTGAGACATATCTTCAGAGAATATTTAATGTATCCGATCGCATGTATCCGATCGCATTTGATTGCACAGATTCACGTATAAAGGTCCTTTGACGCTTTTCGGTTTTCAGCAACGTGTATCGTAGGAGTGTTCGCAACGGCTATATATTAAAAACGCGTTATAACGATATGCTACTTATAAAACGCATGTTATTTTTTACGCTTTAATATATCAGTTAGCTTCCTAACGTCGCGTTTGGATTATCGTCGCGCTGTTCGTTAAACGTTTTTTAATAGCTATGTGGACTTAAGAATAACAATATGTTCGAGCTGCGGCTGCTATTCGAGCGATTAGCGGGCAGTATTTTTTTTAGTAAAGAATATTATATTCTAGCCCCACTTCTAACTATAACTACAAAAAACTTTTTACAAAAATTGCCTAACCTATTATTATTTATATTATAAACACTTAACTAAAACTAACTTTAATTTACAGTTTTAATACAGTAAACAAACCAACACGATGCTTTATTTGAAAAAAAAACACAAATCGGAATCGCTTACAAACACGACAGACGATAATCGCGTACGTAAATAAATACGTCATACAAGGTCAAGCCAGTAAGCCGCACTGATTGATTCAACGAAACGAAAATATAACGATAATATGATACGAACAAATAAGATAAATATCCTTGGAAATCATCTAACGTGCAAACGTTAGATATTACTGGACACTGATTTAAATATAGTTCTTAAGCAGTTGTATTAAAGTATTATTTGGCATGCAACTCGTGACAAAATATTATACGGCAAAGTGAAATTGACCTTGGTCCTTGAGTCGTGGCCCACGATGACGAGTCACGTGCCAATTAATACTCTAAGACAATTACTTAAGAACTATATTTGAATCAGTGTCCAGTAATGAAATGAATAAAATAGTTTTTACGATATTTCGTTAGTATCGTCGCCGCGTCGTGGCAGGCGGCTGTGGTCATGCGGCGTGCGTGCAATACCTATGTAATTTAAATAACGCTTGCCTAAGATATCAAATAATAAGCGATTTGATTATTTATAAATAGTGGATTATTATATCAGTTATATAATATAACGAACACTCCTATGTATCAGTATGCACTTTTTGATCCGCCGTCTTTGACAATCTATTTCGCATGACCAAATAGTCTTTCCTACTTCAAGAGGTATGAATTTTGGAATCCGCATATTTCATGAGAATAATCCTTCTACAAAGGACAAAAACGAGCTTATCACTTTGAGTATGGAACGGGGTCTAAGTCACCCAGTACCCGTATTACTTGCAGTGCGCGTAAGACAAACGTGAACTCTGATGTGCGAAGGGCGTAACTTCAATTTGGCTCAGTGTAGAAAAAACATGTAACTTTATTATAATAATAATATTTTTTATATTTTTTAATGTATTTGTGTTTTATATTTATATTTAAAAATGTAAAGAATAATTTAAATCAATAAATAAATGGAATAATAATAATAATAATATCTTGGGACAATCCACACACGGTCATCTGATCCCAAACTAGGCAGAGCCTGTACTATGGAAACCAGACAACTGATACTAATACTTATATAAGATTTTTTTTAAATATTTAAGTTGTGCTATTTAACCGTGAATTACGTGGTATCTACTTTGATACGAGGTCACTTTGACTTAGTGCAGAACTTAAGGAATAATTAATCCATAAACCATTTTGTATTAAAAAGTGACGGGGATCAATATGCCCCGTGCCGCTACAATGATAATTTGAGTACGAGGTCTAAAACACCTCATATCACAGGAATGGAAATTACAAATAAATCAGTGCTCCAGTGAACGTGTAATACCGCGTGTACGCGCTAAAAAAGAAAAGTTGCCGGGCCTATGCAAGAGTTCGTGTCGTTTATACACATGTACTGTGTACACTGCTTCGGCGCTGACCAAGAAAAAAAATCTTGTCTGCGCTAGAACCGACGCGCGAAGATTTTGTGGTTTTCGTGCCTAGATCCGACATAGCTTGGTCTATTCTGCAGCGGCCGCGATGAAATTTCTTAGCATGTACAAGCGGCCGTTTTAAGAGGTTTGATAACTAATGTCTTGCGTGACAAGCGAAACACCAGAGCGGCAGTCATTGGGCAGGGCATTCATTTCATAAAGTTTTTTTTTTTTATCATCAGGCTAACATCCTACATGACTCGTCTCTAAGTTATAAGCAACTAGGTGGTAAGCTCCTTGTACAAGGAACTGTCCAGGTAAGTAACGCCGCAGTGTCAGATATTCTGCCGCCAAGCAGCAGTGTGTAAACATTGCTGTGTTCCGGTGTGGAGGACACTGTAGCTGGTGAAATTACCGGACACAATAGACTTAACACCTAAAGTTTTTATGGTGCGCGCGTATAGCGCGTTGCCCGCTAGCGATTCTTCTGGTGTTGTTAGCGTCTATAATCTGCGGTGACTGCTTACCATCAGGCGGGCCGCATGCTGATCTAGTCAAAGATTGACCGCTGTGGTTGTATCGGTAAAGAGGTCATCATTTATTAGTCAACAACCAGAACCGTCAATAAACTCAAAAGGTGAAAAGCACATTTCAAACGTGACCGAAAAATTAAGAAGCTGTTGCTACTTTGTCCAACATTCTTGAGGTGTTTAAAGACAGAGAGATGCGCAAATAGACGCCGTTGACACTAATGCGCAACGCAAACACGCTCTTAATTAAGATCGTATGCCGGCGGCGTACAGCCACAAATTAGCTTTAATTGAGACAATTGATAAATGGCCCTCATACCAGTAATTCTACTTCCGAAGATCTTATGCTTGCGGTGTATCATTGCGTGGGTATTCGTTCAAACTAGGACTTCCCAACCCGGGGGGCGGGGCGTAAAGAGATTTCAGGGGAAGCGTGGGACGATAACGGTTTAAAACAAACACACATATTATATATACTAGCTGACCCACGCAGCTCCGCATGCATTTTTAAGTTAACTAAACTTTTAATAACAGACATTCGCATCGAATACATAACCTCCTTTTTTATAATCGGTTAAAAACTGGGACCCACTTTTTACTTGCTCTCCGAAGCACGGACCCGTTTAGTTCAAATGGCGTTAAACGGTTACCCATCTATTTAGTGACCTTACCTAACGTTGCTTAACCCGTTCGATTACAAAACCTTGATAACAACTCTCTATGAGTGGTCCCTTACTAATATTTATTATATTATAAAGAAAAATTGATAAAATCGGACCAAGCGTATAACCAAGGACCCATTTTGACTTTAATCCCCTCTCCCAAAAGAACCGTGCTAGATTACGGGATAAAAAGTATCCTATGTCCTACCTCGTAGTAAGATCTCAAATCATGCCAAGTTTCATTTGAATCCATTCAGTAGTTTCGGCGTGATGCACAGTCGTGATACATACAGACAGACAGACAGACAGACAGACAAAAATTTAAAAAAATACATTTTCGGCCTCAGTATCGGTTATAAAATGCCCTCCAAATATAATTATCAAAATATCTTCAATGTACAGAATTGGACCTGTTACAGTTTTATTATAAGTATAAATAAATGCAAATCACTAAACGCAAACATTCGTAAGTAAGGTATAAAGGTAAGTACTCCCGCGGTCACGAACCACCTCTAAGACGACAATCGCTTGCACGAGCCGACCCAAAATTCGTGCGGGCGAGGTAAGCGCGCGTAACGTTATTCAAACGATTTTGATTGAAAACTGGTACACCGTTCTTATCCGCGATAGTACCTTTATACCCAACTTCCGAATTTTTGCAAGGGGCGGCGTGAAAGTTTCAGGTATGATCCAGGGGAAGCGTGATATAAAAAAGGTTGCACCGCAGCCTATAGACATAAGCCTAGGAACAAAGAAACTGAGATATATCAATTGTGATCTATTAAATTGAGCCTACATTAGGTGGTAGGTCTTTTGTACATTGGACCACCCAGGTACCACTGCAGTGTCAGATATTCTGCTGCCATGCAGCGACGTGAAGCGCAGTATTTCAATGTGGCGCAGTAGTTGGCGAAATTACCGGGCTCAAAAACTTAATAACGAATCCCTCCGCGCGGAAGAAGTGAAACTTCATTCTCGCTCTGTCTCTTTCTATTTCACCTCCCCGCGCAACGAAGTCAACGAAGTCAACAAAGTCAACGGAGTCGGCGGAGTCGGCGGAGTCGGCTGAGTCGGCGGAGTCGGCTGAGTCGGCTGAGTCGGCGGAGTCGGCTGAGTCGAATCGAGTCGAGTCGAGTCGAGTCCAGTCGAGTCCAGTCGAGTCGAGTCGAGTCGAGTCCAGTCGAGTCCAGTCGAGTCGAGTCGAGTCCAGTCGAGTCGAGTCGAGTCCAGTCCAGTCGAGTCGAGTCGAGTCCAGTCGAGTCGAGTCGAGTCGAGTCGAGTCGAGTCGAGCCCAGTCGAGTCGAGTCGAGTCGAGTCCAGTCGAGTCGAGTCCAGTCGAGTCGAGTCGAGTCGAGTCAAGTTGAGTCGAGTCGAGTCCAGTCGCCCCAACTCGCCCCAACTCGCCCCAACTCACCCCAACTCACCCCAACTCACCCCAACTCACCCCAACTCACCCCAACTCACCTCAACTTGCCCCAACGCAAACCCAAATCACCCACTCCACCCAGTCCACCCACTCACCCACTCACCCACTCACTCAGTGACGGCGTCACATGAGCGCTTTCATAACCTTAACAAATTTACGCCTATCGCCTATCGTTTAACACCTATCACTTAACGCCTATCACCTATCATTTATGTGATAACATTTTTGGAAGTCGCATAAGAAGTTTCACTTCAAAAATCTGTTTTGAGATGTGCAAATGAAGCCCTTCCATATTATACTCGATATAGTAGTCTCACTTTGAAATTTTCTTTCGACTCTCGGTGTTGTTGTCGACAGTTGCCCATCGGAGAGAAGCCAAAGCCGCTGCTAGGAAGCTAGATGTCCTTGCAAAAGTCCGGCAGTACACACCCAGACAGCTTCTGATATTCTATACCTAAGTATAAACCGCAAGTCCAGTCGTGTATGGAGTATACTGTAGTTATATATGGGCTGGTGCTGCAAAATACCATCTGGCAGCTTTGGACTGAGTAGAAATGCGCGCGAAGAGAATAATTGGTGACAGTAGGTAAGTGGAAGCCTATATATAAAGCCTGGAGCACAGGCGCAACCTAGCCAGCCTCTCAGTATTCTACAGGATGCATTTTGGAGAGTGTGCGCAGGAATTACATGACTTGATCCCACACCATCCCCTTTCTATCATAGGACGACGGGAGGCACAGCATGTACGCACCCTTATGTGGACACGTTCACCACATAAGGGTGCGAACATCCTGTGCGGATTAAGTGATTTGCTTCTTGAATATTTTATAGTAAGGACATAAGGACTGGAACAGTTTGCCGTCATCGGTTTCATCACCTGATTATAATGCGGGTGTTTTCAAGGCACGAGTGAATTAGCTTTTAATAGGCTAGTATGCTTTACCATCCTCGATTGCATCACCGCTTTCCATCAGGTGGGACTTCAGTCAAACACTAGCTTATGATAAATAAATAAAAAACTTTTAATAAACGTTATTCCTTCCACCTTTCGACTTTCGCCTTTTTTTCGTATGGGTTTGAATTGCAGTTAGGAGGCGCGGTAGAAATCTCGCCCAGGGCGCTGGTAGTGCTAGAACCGACACTGTATAACGGCATCATTGCATGGAGAAATGTAGCATTAAACACGAAGATAGAACAGTCTGAATCTAAGAAGCAAATTCAATAAAACCATTTGAATGTAACGCACTAATTAAGTCATTATTTGGAACACATTCCCGTAATTTCCCATCCCACATGTCGAATCAATCTTAAACGAGGCGCGTTATTACAAAATGTGGTCGAATAGTCGTTCCACCGTGAAACGCATTTTGTATTCCATCTGTGGCGTGATTAGTGTTGGGAAACGTTGCCCGGGACTACTAATACGGGATACAGTAGCAATTGGCTTGGTATAATTAAAAATATCGTCAAAATTGGTATACAGCGTGTTAACAAATTTACGCGAAACATGAAACTAGTTGATTCAGTATCGAGAGCAGAATCGATTACAGAACTTTTTAATACAAGTTAGTTTTTAGAATATTTCTGTTTATTTAACATACAAAGTCTAAAACCACAGGCGGTCTACACAATACGGTGGCGCGGGCGGTCAAAGCTTATTAACCTCCAGTGAGCCTATGATTATGAAATGCATATAATTAGCGTAGAGTTAGATAAACAAAATAGTTATGGTTTTAAAAATGGTGATGAATTTATGAATATAAATAAAAATGTCCTAGATTAATTGTTAAAAATAAAATTAAGTTGGGCGTCTCAGACACCCTAGTTTTTCATTATTTCATTAACACGTTGTATAGATTATTAGGGTCTACAATAAAATGCATAGGAAAAGTCACTGCCATGGCAGTAGTGTTCAGTTTTTAAATTCAGACTATAGCTTTTTTATAAAAATACTAAAGATAATTTAAGCATTTACAAAATTAGGCTAAAAGGGACCTTTCGTTTTAGTACTTTTCTTATGTGCGGTGTATTCTGGGGCGCTCAGACGCGCACACGCTGACGGGTGTCCACGGAAGATCAGCATCTTTGCGCCAACTAGGAGCAACGACACATGCTGAGTGGATAACCTTTCAACGGCATTGTGCTAAATAACATTAAGTGTAACCTATATTCAGTTAGTTATAAATGTTTATAATTATTTAGGACGAATTATTTTGTTGTCTAGGGTTAAAATCGCGATTCTAAAATAGAGATGAAACATAGTTCCATTCACTCGACTGGTTTTAATTAAACAATGTATAATAATAATAATAATATCCCGGGACAATTCACACACGGTAATCTGATCCCAAACTAGGCAGAGCCTAGAGAGATTTTATTCCACGTACACTCGCAATGTATACACTATACGGCACAGTATACGCACAAGGCACAGTAGTCCGAGTCGCACAGTACTTCACAGTAGTCCAAAGTCGTCGCAAGGGTCGCTGGTACAATTCTCTTCGATCGCTTCCTTAAGATGTTTCCGCTGTCGCTTGTAAACACAAACTGTCCGGACGCCACTATACGTCGGCTTATATACCTAAATTAACAGAGGGGTGGAAGTCTCTCGAATGTACCCGTATGTACCTACCTATTCTATCGTTTTCGCGAGATACAATAGCGGCGCGACCTTCGAGAATGAACTAACAATAGGCGGGGGCAGTGAACCGAGAGCGAGCGAGCGGTAGGTACATAAGTACTTGCCGAATTTGAGGGAACTACTTTCTATTGAGAATTCCAGATTTTTCGGTACGAATCGATAGTAGACCTATAGACTAACAATGCGTTTTGAGATCATTGCAATTAAGTACTAATTAACGGAGTACTTAACACTTTTATGTCCCGGTCGTAACAATAATATTATCAATAAAAATTTCGGACAACAAAGATCCATTCTGTTAGTAAAACCTATTCTAAAACTTACGCTATGTTAGTAGGTACTTAATAAATAGTTGTGATCTGATCCTCTGGGTGAGACCCCAGATCAGCGGGCTATTTAGGCTGCTGCTGGGGCTAAATACAAGTGACGCCGTCTTTTTGCGCCAGATTACATCAAATCCAAAAGTCAAAAGGACGAATTATTTCGTTATCTAGGGCTAAAAACGCGAATAAAAAATAGCGATGAAGCATAGTTCCATTCACTCGACTGGTTTTAATTAAACAATGTATTTACATTTGTGCTGTTGACACAAACGGTCGGCTGATTGGACACAGCAAACAAAAGATGGCGGGCCAATGAAACTAGTTTGTTAGCGTTTGAAACTTTATTAAAAATTTTAACATTAAACTGCTTTTACTTTTATTCTATTGAATTTACTTATTACATTCCAAGCTGCTTTATATTCAATTTGTGAAATTGAAATTCAAAAAGCGAATTGTTTTTGGAATGGTATAGTTCGAGAGCCTGCATATTGGGTAATGTAACAAGCGCTTAATTTATAAAATATTAAGCTTCATACTAAGTTTAAAATAAATGTGTATAGCGAGGATAACCGGACTGAGCTTGAGCGTAGTCCAGGGCAAAGTTTGAGCTCGCTTGAGGACTTCAAACTTGAAACCCATTGAGGGAGCGTATCGAGTTTAATAGAGCAGCAAAGTAAAGCCATCCAGCTACGAGTATATTATAGCGGATGTAGGACGTCCAGGAAGTAAAGGAAGACCGATGTTAGAAACTTAACTTTTTTAAAGCAAATTTAATAAACTTTTTTTTAATTCATTTAAGAGACCTGTCTGCGTACAGCATGTCTTTGGGCATTTTATTGGACTCTGCTCGTTACTTCAGATATTAGTTATTTAGGTCCAAGTGCACCGAAAAAAAACGTCCGTTTATTTCAGTAAAGAATCGATTATCTATTTTTCACCACCACCATAACCTCGGTTATGGACCCTTAACAGTCCATTAACTTAACCTAGCTCGATACCCCCGGTCATCATTAAGGACTGTTAAGAAGTTAAATAGATAATCGATTCTTTGCTAAAATAAACGGACGTTTTTTTGTCGGTGCCTTCTTGGGCCTTAGTCTTTTGAATCCAGAAATTTGTTTAGCTACATTTTTAACTGAATTATATATTTAAGTATAGCCTATGTAGTCTCCGTGGCGCACCACGAAACCGCTTGCTTTGCAAACTGGAGGTCGCGGGTTCGAATCCCGAGGGTAGCAATAACTTTGGGTAGTTGTTCCTTACAGGCAGGCCGATCACTGGATTGTCTGTAAAGTAAGATGATCCATGCGTCGGATGGGCATGTAAAACGTCGGCCCTGCACATGATCTATCCCCGGTCGTGTCGCTTTTCTGTCCCATCGCATTGAGGTGTAAAAGGAAGAGAGAGTGCACTTGTGTCTACGCAAGCACTTGTCCATTACAATATCTCCCGCGTAGATGGCTGATTAGCGAAAGTTTGGCCGCTGCGGTCGTATCGGCCAGGAGGACATTTTGTCTTTATTTTCCTCTCCATCCAAAGGATGCCTGGAAGAGATCGTTTTTAGCGATAAGGCTGCCCATTGTTGCATGTCTTATTAATTTGTATCTTATTCTTCTAGTATCTGTTTATATGTGCGCAAAAAAGAATTGTCTGACATTTTTATAATCTGTAATATAGCAACTGATTCATATCGGAACTATATGATGTCGGAACTGATATAAAAGCTTTGATGGTGGTTTGATGTTTGTTATTTCAATGTAGTTGAAAATAATATGTTCACACGCAAATTGCATGCAATTTAATGGTTGACCATTGATATACTATCTATATCGATATGGCTGACAGGCTAAATCGAATCATGTTTATCCACCTAAAAACCGGGTGGTACTCCTTCGGATTTTCTAAACAAATCAATAGCCATTTTACTAATTAATTGTAGTCTTCTCATTGACACTCTCTTAGTCAAAGGTCTAATTAAAATAAACGCATCCAACATCTGTATAATATAACTATCGAAATTGTTTTCTGGTCCAGTCTTCTGAGACCCGCTACTAAGTCTTCTCTGTATGAGCGGATCTTTATTTGGTATCATTTGAATTATCACTGGCTTAGGAATGTCGAGTTCGCTAACTTTCTCTGTCACAATGTCTATAGGAAAACCAGCCTGTAGCATATTTATGAATACTGTAACAAAAATAATGTATCATTAATATTTATTTAATAGGAAATATGCCCCCTTTCCCGTGAGCACCGTGTCTGGTTCCCGGCGGCCTATCAAAGGCCAGGCACTTAGGAGTACCTGATGCACATCCCATGGGCGAGCCCAAGTCCCCCCGTCGTCTCTTGTGCCGATGCGACAGCCGCAGGGGTTTTAGTGGGAAAGAAACCCACATACCCCACACCCGCCCCCTTGAGACCCGACCCCTAAGACATTAGATTTGAAGTCTTTGTGTTCGGTAATTTAGTGAAATTAGCTAGTGAACTACAGTGCCCTTCACGCCGGAACACAGCTATGCTTACACACTGTCGCGAAACGCGAGGTAGTTTATTTGTATTTCGTACCGACAATGACGGTACCGCCGCCGCGCCAAGCTATAAATGCGAGCGCAGGCACATTTTAAGCCCAAGCCGAGGCCGTGCCTCCCTGAGGTGCCCTTGAGCTCGTCGCTACTTCTGCCGTAAAGGCTAGAGCGCTTCAAGCGCTCGCCTCCTATTGTCCGGTGAAGCTGTAATGGCCATCTGCGGCCAACAGCGTCTATCATTCCCAAAAAAAAAAAAAATTGCGTTCATTAGTGAACGAGCTGGCAGACAGGCGACATCGCCATGGCACGCGAGAGCGACGATAGCGGGTAAGCACGGAAGAGAGTGACTCGAGACGAGAGCGAGCATACCTACTCTGGTAAGTGCTTACACTATTCTAGCTAATAAGGAACTAACGCGGTGGTTCGAAATCACGACACAGCAAAGATTATGGTTTGATGAGGATCCAATGATTGCGTATGACCTTAGGTCAGAGGTCAATGTTATTGGACAGGCCGAGCATTTGCAAGCTCGTACAAGGGAGTAGCCCGGGAACACACTCACAAGGCATAGCCATAGTTAGACGATCGACTATGAAGTTGGAGAAAGGGCAGGACTATGGTGAAGGTGGAGGTCCTCGTGGGCACAGACCCATGTCCAGCAGTGCCATAACCCTGGGTAAACTGTATCGGCCAGAAACCCAGGGGTGAACGATAGCGGAGTGAACTGTACCGGCCAGGTACTCCGCTAAGGAAGGGAGCACCCGGGCGCAGTCGCTGCGCCCTGACTGGAGCCATAGTCGATCGGAGGGTAACTCTGAATAGATCAGGCCCTTGGATGACAAAGCCTATTTATTAGTCTAATTATAAAGCGAAGCACAACCAATGGATAACTCATACGGAACATAATCTTTGTTGCGCACATATGTACTAGTTTGTTAAGAACCTTGGCAGGAATCTCATTACACATGAGATTCCATGATGTAGGGTGCGCCACACACTGTTACTTGGCGGCAGAATATCTGACACTGCAGTGGTACCTACCTGGACGGTTCCTTGCTCAAGGAACCTACCACCTAGTAAAATATGTATGTATACATCTCTCTTTCGTGGAATATTCTAGATAGGTTCCACCGCAGTGTCAAGTATTCCACCACCGAGCAGCTATGTTACGACACATTGTTTCGATGTGAATGGTTCTGAGGGCTGGAACGGGCGGCAGTCCAGTGCAGCTATCCATGGGTTGGCGTGTCGCTTCCATCAGACTTACGTTCTGCTTTTCAGCAGCATTATCATGTAGCAAGCAGCAAATCACAAGAACGAATGATTTTTCAGCCTCTAGCATATCAACCCTACCTACAGCATTGGCAAATAAAATACCATGTTTTTATTAAAGTAAATACTTTCTTACATAGATTTAGGAGAATTACGCTGAAACAAGTCCATTTAAACGAACCATTGAATTTTACTGATCGTAACATTTTGAAACTATGCTACACTTACTAACTGCAATTGCCTGTATTTTATTATTATAATAAAAATAAAATTTAGTATAAACAGTTTTTTTTTTCTGTAAAAGAAAGTCCCTTGTGAAAAGGGTCGTCTAGGTCTTTTCAGTGGTTACGTCTTGCCTGCCTACGCTGCGTCTTCCGGTTCGTGGTCGCCACTCGAGAACCTTTCTTCCCCAACGGTTATCGGTTCTTCGAGCGATGTGGCCTGCCCACTGCCACTTCAACTTGCATATTCTACGAGCTATGTCGGTGGTCTTGGTTATTCGGCGAATCTCCTCATTCCGGATTCTGTCGCGCAAAGAAACTCCGAGCATAGCTCTCTCCACAGCTCGTTGTGTGACTCTGAGCTTCTCCAAAAGGCCAGCTGTTAAAGACCACGTCTCAGTACCATAAGTCATCACTGGCAACACACACTGGTTAAAAACCTTTGTCTTCAGGCACTGCGGAATTTCTGATGAGAAGATGTCACGTAGTTTCCCGAACGCTGCCCATCCGAGTTGGATTCTTCGGGCGACCTCTTTGTCGAAGTTGGACCGACCTAACTGGATTGTTTGTCCTAGGTATACGTAGTGGTCAACAACTTCGAGTGTATCGTTCCCAACAACTACCGGTACGGGTGCAACATGGACATTAGACATGATCTTCGTCTTGTCCATGTTCATTTTAAGACCCACCTGTTGGGAAACGCTACTGAGGTCGCTGAGCATTGTATTGAGGTCCTCCAGCGACTCTGCCATAATGACTATATCATCGGCAAAACGAAGGTGAGTGATGTATTCGCCATTGATGTTGATGCCGAATCCGTACCAGTCCAAGAGCTTGAAAACGTCCTCCAATGCGTTAGTGAACAGTTTCGGAGAAATAACGTCTCCCTGTCTCAAGCCTCGCTGCAATGGGATTGGTTTCGTGCTCTCGTCCTGTAGTCGGATCGACATGGTGGCGTTTCTATACAAACACTTCAACACTTCGATGTACCTATAGTCGATATGGATCGATATGCTTCGAATGGGCGTATGAAAAGTCCGTCCTGCGCCTAACCTCCCCCGGTCATATCGGTCGTCCCCCCATCGGATTGTGAGAGGTAGAGAGAGGACTTGTGTCTACGCAAGCGCGTCTATAATATCTCCCGTGTAGATGGCTGATCTTGTGAAAGATTGTGCTCGTATCAGCCAGGAGGACATTATTTATTATTACTTTGTGTAGATTATTATCATCAGCCTACTGTAGTCTACTGTTAGAGATAGGCCTTTAACTTCTCGGTCTTTTGCTTCATTTCATACTTGAGATAGGTAATGAACCGTCTTCGGAGTCACTGGACGTTCGAGGTGTGGGCCCTTAGAACGTCCATTGAGTACGGCGGCGACTCCGAGGAGGACGGCGGCGGGGTTGCGACCCCCGTCCCCGTGAGCACCGTGACTGGTTCCCGGGTGGCGACAATGCGCCCCCCGGCGGCGGGCTCAAAGGCAAGGCACCCTGGTGCAGATCCCACGGGAGAGACCTGGGTCCATCTCTCATGTGCCGATGCGACAGCCGCGGGGGTTTTAGTGGGTAAGAATCCCACATACCCCGGTCGAGTCCCACAGCTCTCGGGGATCTTTTGAAGATTTCCTCCGCGTCAATAAAAAAAATAGGTACTGAACCCTAAAACAGTATTTTACATAAATTTTTATTATATTCCTTTAACTATCAATAAAAATGTAACAAAATCGTATATCGTTATGTCGAGGGAAGAAATGGAAACAATATTTTATTACTTTCTTTAACAGTGCCTTGTATTCGCGTACTAAGTCACACATAACAAATTCTGAAAACATTGTTTCGTGATTTAACACTACTTACACTAGGTTAAGAAGAATTTACTTACAGTACTACTAAGTAACACTGTACCTAAATTCTTCTAAATTTTACAAGTGGCAAAACATTCTAGTAAAGCTACTTAGTTATGACAAAAAATCTGCAAATTGAATGGGCAGGCCACATTGTTCGAAGAACCGATAACCGATGGGGACGACAGGTTCTCGAGTGGCGACCACGAACCGGAAGACGCAGTGTAGGTAGGCCTCCCACTAGGTGGACAGACGACATTATGCCCGTCGCAGGTGGATGCAAATAGCCAATTGTCGTTCATTGTGGTATTCGAAGGGGGAAGCCTATGTTCAGCAGTGGACGTCTTCCGGCTGGTAATGATGATGATGAGTTATGACTAGACAAGCAGGATGGCTGAATCTACACGATATCATGACTTTAATATTTAATGCTATTATAACACACTTATCTCAAAACCCGTGAAGCGATAAATATTGTAAGACAGTCATCTTTAGCGAAGCGTCGGCGGCGGTGCTAAAGGGAGGATCCTCCGACCGAGCGAGGTGTGATGCTCGGTCAGGGCCGAAGCCCCCGACAGTGGTTGTCGGGATGTTGTATATATAGCGAACGTACTTCGAAACTTCGCTTGCACGATTCAGAAATCGGTGGCGCCATCTGTCTTGTTGTATATGGTACTACTTACTTGCTTTTCATCGCGTTGCTGTACCACATGTGGCACCATCGGACTATGTCGAGTCGCCACATCACTCCCCCCCGAAGACTGGAAGTCGATGAATCTTCATATGCCAGCTTGAAGAAGTTTTATTTGGCGGAATAAGTTAATCGGTATTTGTGTAATTTTCTTGTTATATTAATACGTACTGATTTATGTATGTTTATAATAGTATTATTTGATGTATGTTTATATATTATACTCATATGAATATATATTATAGTTTACAACATATGTGTTTTTATGTGTCTTTGTGTTAATGTTACCTATTCATGTCGAGTGCGCGCACCCTCTGCTCTTTGTAACTTCTTTATTTTCCTCTCCATCCAAAGGTTGCCTGGAAGAGATCGCTTTTAGCGATAAGGCCGCCCATTGTTGCATTTTTTATTAATTTGTGTCTTATTCTTTTTGTATCTGTTTGTTTGTGCGCAATAAAGAATTGTCTATCTATCTATCTATCTATCTTGTCCTTGCGCTCCAGTCGCTATGCCAGTGCTTGTGAGTGCAGTCCCAGTGAGTCGGGGCTGATGCTGCGTCGTCCTTAGTGAGTCAAGGTGTGCAGTGCGTATGGCTGGCGGCTGCTAGACGTACCGGTGAGAGAAATGCGCTCTTCTTACAAGGACCGGCCGTAGTGCAGGGTTGCTGTGCCAAGTTGTGGCCGAAGGCAGACCAGGCTTGCATCTGCAGCTGCAATGCGGTGGTCGTCCGATGAGGCCGGGGTACTGGCTGGCTTGTGACTCGCTGGTTATTGCTGGAGAGTTGCTGCTGTGGGGAGAGGGCGATGGCGAAGCTGTGCTGTTGTCCAGTCCGAAGGCTGCGTCAATGTCCTGTGCGGGGTCACCAGTAAGTGAAACTACTTCATGTATATGAATGAAATACATAGCAATTTCCAATAGGTCGCAACTCTAATGCTCGATAATTTGACTCTTTTTTTTCCCCAATAATATTTCAATAATAAAAACGCAAAATGACAAAACACATCCAAAAATCCACATGTAGAAAATTCCAGCGCACTGTACGAATGTCATAGGGCATCCATATCGACAGCTGTAACTATTCGTCACCATATTAGTATTAGCTCTCTCTGCTTTAGCCACAACAGAAGTGCCAATCGCCTCAAGGTACAATCGCTCCGTGATACCAGCTTCAAAAAGTTTCTGTATGACCATTTGAAATTTCTGCTCCAAAGAACTCCTTTTCTTTATAAGCATCTCGTTGTACACTGTCAGCAAGTTCTCCGTCACCCTCAACACCCTAGCTTCTTCGTGTACAGCTGTAGAAGCTTGGAATTTGTAAAAGCCGCCTTGCAGAATAATAGTTACCCCGTTGTTGATGAGCGACATTTGTGCACAATCAGTAAATGACACACAATCCCCTGATGTGTTCGCGAATCTTAAATACTTCTCCTCACTCATGAAATATTTCGTGTTTGGCTGCAAAAATGGTCTTCTACCTGACTCCATTAGTTCGTCGTTCGTTTTGAACATCTCCGGGGGCTCACTGATAGTCAGAAATGAGTACAGCTGAATGCTTATGTATGAAGATAAGTACATACACAGGATTAAATAGGACAATTTCATGATTTTCTGTTTCAAAGATCGAGGATTCGGCATAGACGAATTAGCCGCAAAAATTCCTCCCCAACTGTACAGAAATGTTTCAGTCAAAGACATTGCATCTCTATCGAATTTACGGGTTACAAACCAAATAAATGAGTAACAAATGTAGATAATTAGGAAAATATATAATCTACCGAGTTTCGGTATCATATTCTGCCATGATCGATCCACTCGCTCCGCGTAGTACATCCACACGATCGCCTGTCTAGTATATACACCGGAATAGGAAACCGCATCTCCATAGATCCTGTAAAGACCACCAGCACAGATGTCTA
Source organism: Furcula furcula (assembly GCA_911728495.1). NCBI lineage: Eukaryota > Metazoa > Arthropoda > Insecta > Lepidoptera > Notodontidae > Furcula > Furcula furcula. Next base: position 20,108,509 of record OU452259.1, on the reverse strand, counting down.
CACTCCCATTCACTATAAACTCCACGAAATCGTGATCTCCGTATGGATTTTCTTCTTTTATATAAATATTGTACATTTCTAAAGTACCATTGAAATGTTCCGCAATAATCTTTATGATTTCAACATCGGATCCCTGCGCATCGCTCATTCTATGGAAAGTTTGGAGCGAATCTTTATCTTTTTTCTTTGAAAACGGAAACAAAGTCGCCATTCCGACTCTGAACGGGCATCTATTCAAATTTATTGGATTTTTTATTGGGAAAATTTCTTGATCTCCCACGGAGCCGTTTTCGCAAACATTTATATATGAGGGCTCGTAAACAATCTCGTTGCATGAAACTGCATCAACTTTTGGTATAAAAGTAAACATTTCGTTTTGGTGTCTGGTGGTAGATTTTATGATGAACGTGACGTCATATTTGCGCACATCATTGCCTATATCTCCTAACACAGCTTCACAGTTATCAACCTTGGGATCAGGTACTAAAACCAAGTATTTTATGTTATACGTTACAGTTTTGAAATTGAATTCAGACAAGTGTTTGCACTCGTCAAAATTCATTACCACCAGCAAATTGTAAGATCGCGCCACATCTATTTCATTCAGATTATCGAAGACAATTTGTGGAATATTGTGCACTCTTAATATTCTGACCATTGTTTTGAGAAACCTTATTTTATATATTGAATCAGCGTCTTCTTTCAGTATTGCTACCGTTGGTCTGTAGTATAATTCTCTTTGAGTTATCCGCACAACACATTCAGACATAGAGACGAAGTAAGGTGGAGATGTATTATTGCGATAAGATATGTCCTCAATGGGTACTTGAGCACAAACAATATGTGAATATATAGTGAGATATATAAACAATATTCTCGTCATCGTAGAGGAAGTTATTTGGAAAATTTTAATATTTTCCCTTGGATCTTATTGGAATCTGAAGCCCACTGTATTATTGGAATTTCTCACACGATTACCGTGGCCTGGTATTAACACAACTGGTTTCAAACAGTTCAGTTTATATCCATTTGGATAATTACTATCAACGTATTTTCTACAATCAATTTATGTGTTTATGTAAGTTTGTACACACTTACACAACAACAAAAATCCCGAAATCTCATCTCATTTTTCACTTCATTGTACACTTTATTTTTATTTTAAAGTAAATTGAAAGTGCAGATGTGTGGCTGACGGTCATATTGTTTTTCTTTTCTTATTTTAATTTCTATGTAATGCCAATGAATAGAACATGCTTCTACCTATAATCTTTTTTTTACAGTTAAAATAATTATAACGACATACACATACAAACATAGACTTTTGCAAATGCAAATCTTTTGACTTACATAGGACGTTCGAAAAACAATGTCGGCTAAAAAGTTACTACTTACGATGTTTTTAAATCTATACTTATAATAAAACTGTAACAGGTTCAATTCTGTACATTGAAGATATTTTGAAAATTATATTTGGAGGGCATTCTATAACCGATACTGAAGCCGAAAATGTAATTTTTTAAATTTTTGTCTGTCTGTCTGTCTGTCTGTATCACGGCTGCGCATCACGCCGAAACTACTGAATAGATTCAAATGAAACTTGGCATGATTTGAGATCTTAGGTAGGACAGGATACTTTTTATCCCGTAATCTAGCACGGTTCTTTTGGGAGAGGGGATTAAAGTCAAAATGGGTACTTGATAATACGCTTGGTCCGATTTTATCAAATTTTCTTTATAATATAATAAATATTAGTAAGGGAACGCTCATAGAGTTGTTATCAAAGTTTTGTAATCGATCGGGTTAAGCAACGTTAGGTAAGGTCATTAAATAGATGTTTGACCGTTTAACGCCATTTGAACTAAAAGTCTCCGTGCTTCGGAGGGCAAGTACAAAGTGGGTCCAAGTATCTCACCGACTTTAAAAAAGGAGGTTTTGTATTCTATGCGAATGTATATTATTGAAAGTTTAGTTAACGTAAACACAGCGCGAGCGGAGCTGCGTGGGGCAGCTAGTCTAAAATATTTTGGTTCACAATTCTACATTATTGCAAATTTGATCGAAGAATGCATGATGAATGGTTTGGACGAGACAGGAGACGCTACGCGCATTGCTAGAGTAAAAGAAAACATATAATTATATCCGTGAACTTTTAAAGGCTGTGATTGCTTAAAGCTGCTACATGTTTAAGCTTTTAACTTAGATCTTTATAAATGAACCTTCAGATAGGTAAGTTATTTTGTGTTACACTATGGTGTATGTTACTTTCACGATAGTTATAAAACATGTACCTAAAAACCACTTTATATTTAATTCCTTTGTATGCCACAAAGGAATTAAATATAAAGTGTTTTTTGGGAAATTCTTCCTAGACAAATAATTGAATTGTCATCGTCCATTCTATTCTATTGCTACCAAAACCTTAGAATAAAATAACTATATAACTATATATAAACTATGCTTACTTATACCTACTTAGAAAATTTGTGTCCAGCGAGAGCAAGTACATTTTTAATTATAAAAAAAATATCTAATTAATATTGACCTAATCTAGTCTTCCAGGTTTCTTAGTTTAATTCCTATGTTTATGTTGACGACTTATTCCTATATTTTCTAAAAATTAAGAAATAGGCACCTATTGCTTTTTGCAAATTGTGGGAAATCAACCTAAGTTAATGTCTGACTACATTAAATGGCAATACAGACGATTTATAAAAAAATATTGTAAGGCTATATAAAATAATGTGTGTTTCCACCATTGAAACGGATCTCACAATTTTGGCATGCTTAAAATCACTTTGAGGAATGGCCGCCCACGTTCGTTCTAACAAGTTAAAAAGTTGTTGTGGGGTATGCACGGTATGCTCAATTGGGTTGAAGTCCGATGCTTGAGCTGGCCACGGCAGACCGTTGATGCGAGCATCAGTATAGTGCGTGTTACGACTCTAGCCATGTGTGGATGTGCATTGTCGTGCATTAGTCGAAACGAATCACCTAACTGGCTTTGCTAAGGGATGATCACGTCTATAACAATCCGCTCTGCATAAATCTGAGCATTGAGACCTGATCCAAATGAGATTGCTACCTCCACCGATCCAAATACCAGCCCAAACCATTACTGTTGTTTGCTGTCCGGTCCTCCAAACTCGAGTATGTACTTTTTGTATGTGCCGACCTTATACCTAAACGAGATTCATCGGAAAATCAAATACAATCTGAGTCTTCTTCCTCCCAATTTCAATGTTCGCGAGCCCATTGTAAACGGGCCCTAAGATTGCGGGGTGCCATAGGTGGACCCCTGGTAGGTTGGTTGATTATCAGCAAGCATGAAGTGCTGTGGAACCTCGTACCCAACATCATAGAGGTCATGGTACGATTCCATCCGAGCAGTATTTTGGATGTACCAGTCCTGTCTGTGAGTTGTGATGCGAGGTCGTCCTTCATGTCGCTCAGCCACGCTGCCTGTAATACGATAGCAAGACCAGGGGCGGCTTAAGACGCTCTATGTAATGCCAAGAGCGACAGCCACATAAAATTGCCTAGATTTTGATGAACTGATTTTATGCATACTAATACGCTGTGATTGTGAAATTGTGACTCTTTCAATTTTGTAGTTAATTGTGCTTAAACTACTTGACCAATGTCGTATGTGGCAAATTTCATAATTAGACAAAAAGCCGTTTTGACGTACTACCAATTTGACCAATATCAAATTTGACGAATTCTCGCTTTGACTAATATAAAACTTGACCAATATCGTGCAACCCTCCCAGAACATATGCAAATTCTTTGATATTTCTCTAAGGACTTTTGATCGGGATTCGGATAGGATCGGGTGATGGGCCTGTAATGTGCTAACCAGGGAAACCACTATATAATGTTGTTGCTTCCGTCATGCTTTGAACCCACGACCTGTTGTTTGCAAAGCATGCACACTGAAAAAAATAATTACTTACTGAACTATTTCGGTTATCCACATTACCCCGTCGCATCCCTGTCAGCGTTTCGACTCTACAAATCTTGTTACAGTGCCATCGGTACTGTTTGCTCGGTGCTTCAATTACTGTATAAGGACGTGAGCACACTATCACTTATTCAGCCTTTGCTACAAACCGCAGCACTCGCAACGACAGTTATCCTTAAATGGAGTTTTTAAACCATTTTTAGGGTTCCCTACATAAAAGGTAAAAAGGCACCCTTATGGTAGGTAAGTCTTCGTCAGTATGTCTGTCCGTCACGCCTATATATTTCAGGAACCACTGACGATTTAAAACTGGGATCTTACTTACCCAATCTCATCGCAAATGAAATAAATATTTTTTTATTTTTTTTTTAACTTTCCGACCCGTTTATGGTTATTTTCCTATACTGAGTACGAGATTATCTCTACTCAATATTAGAATAATAATGAGCCTAATTAACACTCACTATGAAACGCTAGCTTATTTAAAGCCTACTGCAGCTTTGAAAACACAATATACCTAATAGATAGGGAAAAGCGACGCAAAATATACCAGACCCTAACTTAACTAAATATTTATTAAAAACCTATTCGTTTACTTGTTATATGTCCACTATACATATATAGTTATATGTTTACTTGTTATATGGTTTATATGTCCACTGTCGAACAAAGGCCTCCCACTTATACTGCCACAATGAACGACATTTAGGTATTTGCATCCACGGGTTGCCTGCATGTCGTCGGTCCATCTAGTGGGAGGCCTGCCTACGCTGCGTCTTCCGTGGTTGCCACTCGAGAACCTTTCTTCCCCATCATCGGTTATCGGTTCTTCGAGCAATGTCGTGGTGTGAGTCGATTACATTATATAATCGATTTAAATTGGTGCAGGTCCGTTCTTTCTTATGTTTTCAAGATAATCCTGTTCTAAGGCGAGCGAGTTCATGCTACATATTACACAAATATTGCCCCTTATAACAACAAGAGAGCAATGAATAGTAAGATTGCATTTATAAGAAAGGCAAAATCTTCAGGCACTATGGTTCTATTTAGATCCCGTATACAATTAATATTATATTTGTAATAGGTACGAATTCTTTTTTTTTTTTTGTTTTCCCGGGGGAATCCTTCAATAAGTCCTCGAGACCTGTGAGGGTCAACCGGGGTATGTGGGATTTGTACCCACTAAAACCCCCGCAGCTGTTGTATCTCTCCAGTGGGATCTGCACCAGGAGTCCCTCAGTGCCTTGCTTTTAAGCCGGCCACCGGGAGGGAGATGCATTGTTGCCCCACGGGAACCAGACGTCTAGGGCCCACACCTTAAACTTCCAGCGAATCCGAAGGAGGTATGCGTTCCTACATTTTTTTTTTTTTTTTTTTTTTTTTCTTAATGATGTTCCCTTGTGGTAACACCGTATAAATTACAATCTAGCTTAATGGCTAATCAGCAATTTTACTTTAACCTAAACGAATAAATTATATTAGATTAAGAATGTGTCCAATGGCACTTTTCTTATTGTCTCTATTAAGGCGAAGACACTTTGTTATTGTGTTCTACACTGCACTACACTGCACTAGTTTAACACTTAAACTAACTCAAAAGGTTTTGTTCTTTTCAGTCTTCTCACTAGGTCCGTGTTGTCGAGGAGCTGGATAGCCTCGACATTCACATGATAATGAAGCCGACGTTCATGAGCTTCAGCGTAGTCCTTGATAACTTTGGCTACGAAATCCAATTTGAGGTCCCGATGGAGGTCGTTTGTTCTAATGTACCAGGGCGCATTTACAATTCCTCTGAGTACTTTATTCTGGAACCGTTGTATTGTGTTTACATTGCTTTGTTTGGTACAGCCCCACAGCTGTATACCATAAGTCCATACTGGCATTAGGACTTGTTTGTACAGGAGTATTTTGTTTTGCACTGACAGTACGGAGTGTTTACCGAGAAGCCAGTGCATTTTCTTGTAGCGAAGGCCTAACTCTTCGCGTTTCTTTTTGACATGAGCCTTCCAGCGAAGCTTTGTATCGAGTGTCATGCCAAGGTATTTGGCGGTATTCTCATAGGGTATAACACGATTGTTTATGTATACCGGATGATAGATTGATTTTTTATTGGTGAAATCAATATGAACTGACTTGGATTCGTTGAGTTTTATTCGCCACTTTTTTGTCCAGTTACATATGGTGTTTACGGCATTTTGAACATTTTCCACTGCTTCCGCGTGTGTAACACCTGTAGCCATAATGGCCGTGTCATCAGCAAAGGTTGCAATGGTGTTGTTTTCTAGCGTTGGAATATCACAGGTGTATAGTAAGTACAGGACCGGACCTAACACACTTCCTTGTGGTACTCCCGCTTTGATGTGCTTAAGATCAGAATAAGAATCTTCCTGCCTTACTCTGAACATTCTTTCTGATATGTAAGACTCCAAGATATCGGAGAAATTCTTTGGTAACATCCTTCTTAATTTATATATAAGACCTTGATGCCACACCTTGTCAAATGCTTGGGCTACATCTAGGAAAACTGTAGAGCAAACTTTTTTTTCTTCTAACGTTTTTTCAATAATATTAGTAATTCTATGAACTTGGTCTATAGTTGAGTGCTTTGCCCTGAAGCCAAACTGATAGTCAGGAATAAGATCTTTTTCTTCTATAATTGGTTTTAAACGTCTCAATAATAGCTTTTCGAATAATTTTGAAATTATTGGCAACAGCGAAATCGGCCTGTATGAAGTTGCTTCATTTGGTGGTTTACCAGGTTTTGGTATCATAATAACTTCAGCCACTTTCCACATATCGGGTACGTATTTTAATCTAAACGAAGCATTTATAAGTGTAGTGAGTTTCACTATTGCTTTACGAGGAATTTTGCTGAGGACTTCCCCGGTGATGAGATCATAACCTGGGGTTTTTTTCTTGTTTAGAAGTTTAATTTCCTTATATACTTCCTTTGGTGAAGTATATCTCAAATCGGTATCACAGTCTTCTATTATTGCATCAAGAGTGATCTCATTTTCAGGCTGATTTGGTTGAAAAATTTCTTCTAAATGATTTGCAAATCTAATTGCTTTTTGCTCATTATTTATAGCCCACTGCCCGTTCCTTTCCTTAATTGGGGGAATTTGCGTGATGGGTTTTTTTAAACTTTTAGTGGCTTTCCACAGAGAATAATCGGTTGTACGATCACTCGTTAGCTGAGTAAGGTAACTATGAGTGGATTCATCACGAAATTTCTGAATTTCCCTACTTAACTGCTTTGTTAGTTTGTTTAAAACTGTTTTGTCGGGTGGATATCTAGTCCTTTGCCACCTCTGCCTTTGTCTTCTCTTTTCAATTATAAGGTTTCGGATTTCTATTGGGTAATTTATAATTCCGGATTTCTTTTTTAAATCGGGTGTGTTTTTCCAAGCACACTGTTGGATAGTTGTTACAAAACTCCTTACTTCTAATTCTAGTTGTTGTGGGGTTTTCAGGGGCACTTTTAGGATCACTGCGAAATCCAAATCGTGCTTGAAGCTCTCCCAGTCAGTATATTTATTGACTAAAGTTGCATGGTTTTCTTTATATATAATGTTCTCATGAATAGTTAGTATAATAGGTGAATGGTCTGAACTCATATCGTAACCATCTTGAATAGAAAGATAGTTTAACGATATGTTTTTATAAATGAAAAAATCGATTAGATCAGGAATTTTGTGTTGATCTGTAGGCCAGTAGGTTGGCTTCCCCGTTGATATTGTGTCACATTTCTTATTTCTAATTGCATACAATAGTTCTTTACCTTTAGTTGTAGTAAGTCTAGATCCCCAATAGGTATTCTTCGCATTAAAATCACCTCCAAGGACAAACCTGTTGCCAAGTTGTTTTAAAAGGTTTTCATACTGCGCTGCTTTTATTGAGTACCGTGGTGGACAGTATATAGATGATATGGTGACCGGATACCGTTTTGTCTTGACACATACGGCCACAGCTTGAATTTCACGTTGTTCGTGTTTATACATCTCAAAATGATAGATACCTTCCTTTATTATGACGGCACTGCCTCCTCTAGCTTTATTGTCCGGGTGCAGTGCGTGATAGATTTTATATCCTTTTATTTGTATATAATTTTCGTTTGTGAAGTGTGACTCGGATATAAGGCACACATCGATATCTTCTGTGTTGAGGATGACTTCTAATTCATGTTGATGCTGACGTAATCCGTTAGCATTCCATGCCATAATTTTTAGAGAGGTATCCATCATTTTTGTTTAGTAATAGCAACTTTGGTGCTATGTTCCAGTTTTTTGAGCCTTTCGTCGAACGATGTAATGACGTTTAAGATTTTGTTTAGTTTTTCATCTAAATGGGATGTATGCGGTGTCTGTGTCTGTTGCTGTGGCCGTGTGGCCAGTGTGCCTTTTGTTATCTGAGCAAAAGACAGATTTTTGGTAACAGGTTTGCTCTGTATCTTTCTGCCAGTGTTAATGCGTGGGGCCTCATGAGTAGGGGCTTTATGCTTGTTTACTGCTTTATTTTTTAACTGCTGCAGTTCCTTGGCCACTATGCATCCGCGGTAGCTAGCGGGGTGTGCTTCGCCACAGTGGACACATTTTGGTTTAGTTTCTGCAGGTTTTTTGCAGTCTTTTGTCAGGTGCTTTCCGGTACATTTCACACACCTGGGCTCTCTAGAGCAATATCTCTGAGTGTGTCCGTACGCTTGACACCTTTTGCATTGAGGTATCAATTTAGATGCTTTGATAGGTTGTATGTCTACTTTACATCCGAGAATAGACTTTATGGTATAAATTTTATTAATGTCTTCACCTTTGCTGAATGAAAGCATAAACATATTAAGAGGTTCTTTAGTCCTCCAATTAAGTTTATTAGTTACCTCTTGGATCTTGTAGCCTTTCGATGTTAGGTCTTCAATTATTCTGCCGGGATCGCAAGAAAAGTGTAAGTTTTTCACCATCACTCTGACTGGTCTATCCTGTTTATTCTCGTAAGAATACCAGTGGCATTCGCTTTCTGAGAGTAGCTTTGTAATAGCCCTGTACGTGTCCTCGTTATTTGCGTTTACTTTAACGCTGTCCCCTTTTTGCATTTTAATTAAAAATGTGTCACTGGATATAGTCGCTGTTAGAAAGTCGTAGAACTTTTGGTAGTTTTTAACCTGTTCCACGATTATAGGAGGTGGCTGGGGAGCCTTTTTCTCTTTCTGTGCCTTTTTTTCTTTTTCGCTGGAGCTGGCTCCTTGTTGTTGCAGTGGTGATAGCGATTGGTTCAGCTTCCTTTTCTTCCGACTCTGCTGACGAATCCACTCAGTTTCTTTTGCTAGCTCCTCTTCATCGGTCTCATATTGGACTTCTTCGGAGGTTTTCTCGGTAGCCGTGGTATCTTTAGCTTGAGGTACATTGTTCCTCTCTTGGTAGTGCTCCAGTTGTTGCTGAAGCGCTTCAATTTTGCAATGTAAGTCCTTTACTAAACTTTGCAGTTTCTTACATTCAGCTTGTTCCTCAACGAAACGTTCATACAAAAGATGTTCCGTTTCTGTTTGAAGCCTAACTGTATTTTGCAAAGCCATTTTTAATCAAATATTAAAATGTAACTTCGCTTTAACTATATTTAAACATATTGTTGTGATTCACCACATATTGTAGAAATCTGGGTCATCGCGGCGACCGGTGACGATTACTCGCGACAGTGTTTTTGCTGCGTCAGCGCTTTACCCGAGTGCGGACTAGGGCGAAGGCAACGCAGCCGTTCTTCGCGGATGCTGAACAAACACTGAACGCGTTCCTACATAATTAACGTAGTTATTCTCTCAAATAAATAAAAAAAATCTCGCAAAATATTTCTTATTTAATTATTATTTCTATGCTTTGGTTTACAATAATTTTTGGATTATTGTATGTTTAGGTATTTGCAATGATTTGTTGTATTTGTAATTATTTACCTCGGATTTTTTTTTTTCCAAAACACAAAAACTCTAAACTTTAAACTATTATGACGCTAATAGTCCGTAGTTTCTCTAATAACTACGTATACGTATTCATTCTGCCTAATAGCAGTTAGAGTAGATTCATATCGGCTATCCCCCCGTTCTCCCACAGAGACTTAACAAAGAATATGCATCTACAGACTTTGTTTACGTTAGTACCTAATAGTTTGCAACTCGCCATTTCAACAGCTTATCTGACTTTTATAATGCCACATCTAGTGTAGGAACTATTTTTACGCGCACTACCTATACAGGGTGTAAAAAACCCCCTGTCTGATTAGAGTGATTAGTATGGGGAATATGCGAGCTAAAAAAGACCACAGTAATTAATCTAAAAGGAATTAATATTCTGCATTCCCAGCAGATTCCTAGCAATTCCTGTAATTTTCGTGAACTGACAACACATTTTAAGTGAATACTCAATTCATTTACAGGTTGGTGGCATATTGCTGCCATACGAATAAAAATAAACCGTAACTACTCATATTATGAGTCACCAAAAGTGGCCTTTTTAGACCCAGTGAGCATTGCTGATACAAATCAAGAAAATATTTATGAAATATTCAACAAATTAATTAGATACGTTATGATTGTATTGCGACATCGCGTTTGGATACGATTTAATTAACCCTCCGTAAAATTAGAAAGAATATTTTTTTTCATACAGAATCTGCCTTTGTTAATTTACATTTTCTAAATAGTAAGGATGCAGTGTGTGACAACAATAAGGATATTAATATGTGTAAAGATGCAATAGATCTATTCATCGCCCAGAAAAAATGCATCCGAATTATATATAATATAAAACCAAGAAATAGTTGTAGACCTCACTTCATAAAAGAAAAACATCTCACCTTGCCTTCAATGTATATTTTGGAAGTAGCCTTATTCGTCAGGAAACATTTAAGCTTATTCGAATTTGATACAAATGTAAGACGTAAAAATAAATTAACCCTACCAAGACCAAGATTAGAAATGTTTCGAAACAGTCCACAGTACCGCAGCATTCAAATTTATAATAAGATACCTAACGCAATAAGGGATTTAAACACAGATAGCGCCTTTAAATCGAAGCTTAAATTATTTTTATTGGAAAAATGTTATTATAATATAAAAGAATTTATGGAAGATAAATGTAACTTGTAACTTTTCATATAATTATTGTACTCCCTCTTTGCGACACCCTGCCAGGGTATGTACATATTAGTATAGTTTTAGGTAACTTAACCTTTAGCTTAAGACTGTATGTATAAAACGCAAATAAATGAAATGAAATAAGTAATTAAAACTTACGGGACATTTTGGCACCAACGAGCATCTACACAGAATGAGGCTAAGTACTAGTGACATTTGCAGATTCTGCGAAGATGAAAAAGAGTCAATGCGACACATATTGTGTAGCTGCGATGCTCTTGCAAGACGTAGGTGGCATCATCTGGGAGTAGCCTATCCTACGCCAAATGATTATGTACAGCTCCAAGCTGGCGCGATCGTTGCGTACCTGAGGGAGCTCTTCGATACGCCAGCAACAGAGTAAGGGCTAGGGCATGCACAATGGATCCAACTGGGTCGAAGTGCGTTCCGGGAATACCGGGCCCAAATTTATAGCCACCAAGAATAGAATGGAATTAAAACTTAGCCAGATAAAAGTTAAAATTGTGCACTCACCTTCTATGGAGGAGGAACAAAAATATACAACCGAGAATAAGTTATGTTTCACAGTTCGGTCCTTAGCAACTTATAATGTTTACTTATTGTAGTTATGCGTCCATACTACTAGCCTTGCACGGTGTTATTTAGTTTTTTTTTTTCGGGTACTTTATTATTTTATCACTTTGCCTACCACCACCACACTGACACTCCTATAAGACGGCCCACCCGCAGTTTATCTTCATTGTTTGTTTCCGTGCTCAAGCCTTCGCACGTCTCCAATCCAAAGCTACAAGTGTATTCAGTATTAAATAAAAAGTGAAAATCAAGAACCGGACAACTGAGAGGCGACGCCGCGATGTCGGGACAACGGAGAGGTGCCGCCGCGGTGGTGACGTCGGACGTCTCTTCGTGCTTCGGGAAATGGATCGTCGTGCACTATTGTGTTCGTACGAATCGAGCTTCCATACCGGGTCGTCTCACACGTACATAAAGAACACATTTACGGTTAACAGCGATGCCCCACCAGCGGGTAGTTGTCACCCCATCAGCGGGTATTGACGTTATCGCTGTGTTCAGACGATGCGAGCTTCCAATACCAGGGTCGTCTCTGTCGTAGTGTTGAACACGTTAACCGTATAGTGCGTTACACAAAAGCGATGCACACTCCTGTAGTTGTTGTTTTCGCTGTGTTCATACGATGCGAGCTTCCAATACAATCGGGGTCGTCTCTGTCGTAGATAATGAACACGTTCACCGTTATAGTGCGATACGTCAGCTCTGCTGATGTGAGTATACATATATATATATGAGTATTTACGGTTAATTGCGATGCACACACCCAACAGCGGGTAATTGTTGCTTTCGCTGTGTTCATACGATGCGAGCTTCCAATACAACCAGGGTCGTCTCTGTCGTAGATAATGAACACCTTTACCGTCATTGTGCGATACACAGTGCTCATGTGAGTATAGGTCTTGCTGCTGGTATGTCAGTATGACATGTTTACGATGTTATCTTTACGATACCTGTTTCCACGCCGTGTCGTCTCATTTGTACAAACAATGTACAGATGTACGAATAAATGCGCTGCGCATTCCTTATTGCGGGTAATTTTTATGACTTATGACTTAACGCTGTGTTTAGTAAATGCAAGCTGCCAATTCAAATGGGAACATATAATCCGATCATTATCATTAGCCAGAAAAATTCCACTGTTGAATATACGAAGACGTCCATCTTGGAACGTCACAATTAACGATAATTTGCTATTATCATCCACCGGTTGCCTGGGATTCTTACAATATCGTCAGATATAATTCGATGTGTAGGTACTCCTAATTATCGGAATGCGTCGTGCGCCACTCGACGAGATGGGTAAATAATTAAAAACTTGTAACAATAATTATAATAATAATTCACAGTAGAATGAATTCAAGACTTCATAGTTCGTACTGCAAAGTGGTATCTAGCAGAGCCGAGGCGGACTGGCCGCCGCGGGCTTGACGCTCGACGAGATCCTGGCCGGCCTACAGCCGGAGCCAGGGGCGTATTTACCCTAGGGCCAAGGGGCGGCAGGCTTCGAGGGGCGGCGCGAGCCGCACCTCGCTTAGCTATGTGCGTCTTTCTTTTTGGTTTTATATGATTGAAGGATTAAAAAACCTACATGATTATCTAAAACTGATTTGTTTGAACTAGTCGGGAATTCGGGATGTTTCACTTTCAACGTTGTTGTGCGTGTAGTTTTCGTACATATCCAACGAGAGACTGTAGGGTGGCGCAGCCAAAACACAATCGTGTCTGTTCACCGCTAAAAGGAGTCCGTTCACCTTGGCTCCTACTTTCCAGAATGTATCCTTAGAATACACCAACCGCCTTCAGTTGTTGGGGTTGATATTTCCTCAAACCTAATCTTTGGGCGGTTCATTGAGTCCAAGGGCAAAGTAGCCGCAAGGAAGCTTGGTGTCCTTGCAAAGATCCGGCGGTACTTCACACTGGGACTGCTTCTGATGTTATATAAAGCGCAAGTCAGGTCGTGTGTGGCAGGCGCGGTCACAGCCAACGATTTTGGGGGGTGGGGTGGTCATAGTTGACGGGCCCGTTGGTCTAGTGCCCTGGCCGCTAGCCAATAGGTCGTGGGTTCGATTCCCACCTTGCATCTGAGTGTTTCAAGTGCATAACCTATTTTGAATAAAATTGGTTAAACGTTTTAAAGTAAGAAATAAAGTTTGTCAATTTGACGTGTAAGAGTTTGTGATTTTGGGACACCCACGACGCTGGTGCTGCAAAATGCCATCTAGCAGCTTTGGATTCGGTGGAGAAGCGTGCTAAAAGGCTAATTGGTGACACTAGGTTCGTGGAGGCCAATCTACAAAGCCTAGAGCACAGGCACAGAGTAGCCAGCCCCTCGGTATTCTACAGGCTGCATTTTGGAGTGTGCGCAGGAATTAAATGAATTGTTCCCACCATCACCCTTCTATCATCGGACGACGAGACGCACAGCGCACACGCACCCATATGTGCTAAACGTGCTTTCAGTCCGGACTAAGCAATTTGCTTCTTCGTTTATAATAGGGACAGCTGAGGACTGGAATAGTTTGCCTGCGTCGGTTTTCCCGCCAGATTATAATGTAGATGTCTTCAAGACTAGAGTGAATAGGCTATTCATAAGCTAGTATGCTTTACCATCCTCGACTGCGTCACCGCTTTCCATCAGATGGGACTGTGGTCAAGCACTAGCTTATATTGGATAAAAAAAAATACTAGTGTATGGGGCGGCAAATCCTAATGGCCCGGGGCGCCAAATTCTTAAATACGCCTCTGGCCGGAGCATCCGTGAGTGCCACCGTGGAGCTGCAGTAAGTAGCCTCTGAACTTATGGGACAGTACGCCGCGCCGGCTGCCTCCTACACTTATTATAAATACCTAAGTACTTAGTGGAAAGCAACTATTGATAAATCTGTTCTAGAGAACATAACAATATGACGAATTTAGCTAAATTAATTACCTTTATGACTATATTTATGGTATAACTTTATGAACAGTAAAGTTGCAATATTTGAATGTGACAATATTAAGGACGAATTTTTGTCATACATAATTCTAATTTCTACATTTATTGCTATAAAAGATTGAATACTACATTTAAATCTGTGTAGTAAATTTATAAAGTTCAATATGTTCTAATATATATATAAAGAACCCAAGGGTGTTTCAAGAACCCTGTCCAATCACAGTGAGTGTTATAAAATATCTTAACACGATCATATTTACGTAATATTTTTTTATCTAAGGCATATATTATTATATACTTAGACAAATAAAACCCTATAAGCAGCGTTTAAAAAAAAACCCTGTTTGTTTACTGATGTTATCACTCAGTGTCAAAATACTAGATATTATATAATCCTTTGCTAAATATATCATAAAAATAATATACATGATCTTAGTATACCTACACAGTTTAAAAAAAAAAAAACATCCTGGCTGATCTTTGATATTATTGTTCAGAATTCATACGATTATACTTATGTAATTTTTTGTTGAATATTTCATTGGATTTTTTCTGATATTATATCTACCAGCGTTGCGAATATTCCTCTTATAAGTTTGATGTGCCTTTTAATGTGTAATACCACATTCAAGCTTTTTTGAGTAACTTATATGTTTTTTCTACAATATACACAAAACTATCTAGTTTACGCTCTCTATTCAATGTTTGCTTATTAAGATTTTTGAGATTGACAAAATATTTTTACACCGACCATATTATTAGTTTTTACTACCTATTAATTTTGATTGTTACTATATTTTTGGAGAAAGGAACTATTCTTGAGTTCAAATATATTAGTTGTGTTTACTAGTACGTCACTATTACCATCCCTTAGTATTAATAATTAAAAAAAAATATTGTTGGGTAATTTTAATTTTTTTCATGCCCTGGTTGCGAGTTTGATTCACGCGCAAAACACATTTGTCTGCGTGAACATGCTTATTTTGAGCGTTATTTGTCTATACAGAATATAAAGCATACCTTGGCGTATTTGTTAAAAGAAAAAAAAAGAAAAACACCTTAAGTACACCAGAAATAGATATATTTGTAATTTGGAGGCTTTACGAGTTCTTCCTATATTATATAATAAAAAAAATGGTAACACAGAACCTAAATCCTTTTTGGAACAATGACTAGATACATTTAAAATTACGTTCGATATCTAATGAGTGCATTAATTAAAGATTGTGACTGTTGTGTATATACCTACCTACCTCTATAGCACCTAAATGTACTAAATAAATACCGATCACGACCATGATCTGCTAACAATCTTCTTTATTTGTCTGACTGCGAAATTGGTAAATAAGTTATACTTCTTGACTGAAAAGACATTCACGCAATTTCAGGTTGTGGTTATCACCAGTAATCCGCAATAACGTTAGGGTTATTGGCGCCATACGGGCTGTATAGATATTATAAAATAAAAAACTTTAGGTTCAATATATGACTGTTGTACATAATACCCTTTATGAGATAAGCTAACGGTCATTGACATTACAATCAGCTGACAGCTGGTAGATACATATGAGGGTAGGTGACACAATAAATAATATTTGGAGGGTATATCTCCTTATCTACCCTCAACTTATAAAATGTGACATAAAGTCTTGACCCATACATATGAGGGTAGGTGACACAATAAATAATATTTGGAGGGTATACCTCCTTATCTACCCTCAACTTATAAAATGTGACATAAAGTCTTGACCCAATACATGTTTTCCAAAAAAAAAAAAAAAAATTACGCAGTAACTTTGAAGTGCAACTAATTAATCATAAAGATACTTTTACTATTATGGATGAAATTAATACAGGATTGTTCATTAATTACAATTTATTGCTTACCTATTGTCAAAGTTCAATAATGTTTCGGTTATGCATCATGTTAATTAAATAATTAATTTAAGGTTTTTTCTATCTATTCTATGTGGCCTGTGTGGCCTTTGGGAACATTTACGTTCACAAACTGATATTTACTTACATGTTACCCTTATTATATTGTTCAGTTATTGATTATATAAAATAATTACGAAAATAGATTTCAATTTCAGTCATTGTCTAATGGTGAGGTTTTGCATATTTCCTTTAAAATTAATGATTTCTGATACTTACGCGAATATTACACATTGAAATGAAACTAATTTTACGGATTATATCGCGGTTTATTTTTGATTTTAATTTCCCGACGTTTCGAATACTTTACAGCATTCATGGTCACGGGCGGACTGAGGTGGTAGCTGTCCATATGTCATAGTTGTCTTAGGGTACCCTCAGTACTTCTAATTATTATTGTTAGTCCGATCTACGCAGAAAGAGCTTACAGTATCTTGAGGTCTTGCAGTGGAATGCTTGTCTTTGGATTTGACTATGTTTATCACGGGATCCCAAGCTGGTGGTCGCTACCTACCAAGGATGATTCGTGAGGCTATTGAAATTAAAAAGCATCCAAATTTCAATAGAGAAGATGGCTGGGTGCTACCACCAGCTTGGGATCCCGTGATAAACATAGTCAAATCCAAAGACAAGCATTCCACTGCAAGACCTCAAGATACTGTAAGCTCTTTCTGCGTAGATCGGACTAACAATAATAATTAGAAGTACTGAGGGTACCCTAAGACAACTATGACATATGGACAGCTACCACCTCAGTCCGCCCGTGACCATGAATGCTGTAAAGTATTCGAAACGTCGGGAAATTAAAATCAAAAATAAACCGCGATATAATCCGTAAAATTAGTTTCATTTCAATTCCTTTAAAATTGTTTTTGTAAGCTTGGTGCATTTGCGCGTTTTTACAAGACAATGATTTATTGCCACTGTTGACAGGTTTTGAAGCGAGATTTTTCTCGATTCGACCTTTCTATTCTTACATACTTAACCTTAATAATGGATAATTTTGCTTGCGGTTCCTCCGCAGTATAAATTACGATTGGTCAGGGAAGATAATCTACTTTATTACTGGCTTAATACTTACGTCTGAATTTTACTGTTGGCTACGTGTAATATAATATTAGTGTTATAAGACTCGTATCAAGGTTGTTGTTAGAAAACTCATTTGATATTTAAAACAAAAAAGAAAAAAATCTAGTGCATAATATTATGTAATGTTGTTTTTTGATTATAATAATTGCAGAGATAAATGAATTTGGATTTTTAGGTCATATCTTGTATTACCTATTCTATTTTATTTTATTGGGGAAAACAAACAGTTATACATGTTAGTATCAGTACACAATATCACAATATGCATGCGTAGTATAGCCAAATGTACAACCAACAACATTCCCCAAATCATAATAGCTAATATTCACATTTTATAGATTATCACTCTAAACATCCTACAATAAGTAAACATTATAAGTTGCTAAGGACCGAACTGTGAAACATAATTATGGATCAAACGAACTTACCCTTACGTGAAGTTCGATCATAATTATGTGAACAGTTCGGTCCTTAGCAACTTATATACTCCCCTCCCTTTTACATATCACCCGTCCCAAGTATAAAATGTGAAATGTTTTTCCTACTCTAAACATAATGAAGATAAACTGCGGGTGGGCCGTCTTATAGGAGTGTCAGTGTGGTGGTGGTAGGCAAAGTGATAAAATAATAAAGTACCCGAAAAAAAAAAAAAACTAAATAACACCGTGCAAGGCTAGTAGTATGGACGCATAACTACAATAAGTAAACATTATAAGTTGCTAAGGACCGAACTGTTCACATAATTATGATCGAACTTCACGTAAGGGTAAGTTCGTTTGATCCATAATTATATCGACAAAATACATAAGTCAAAAGTGTATTCCCATACCTAGGGGTGGAACGCACCACACCTAAACTTTGAAATTTTCTTTAACCCTACGACTACCTTACCCTTATGTCATGACCCTATGACACTTCAAGTAGGTATGGGTATGGCCTTTTCAACAAAACAATTGTAGCAATACAAATTCAATAAACTATTTTTAAAAAAATTAAAACCGACTTCAAAGTAAATTATCTAAAAAGCATAAAATAACGAAAATATTATTGAAGTTGGTGTTAGCGTACCTGCTGTGTATATTCTGCACCAACTTCAATAATATTTTCGTTATTTTATGCTTTTTAGATAATTTACTTTGAAGTCGGTTTTAATTTTTTTAAAAATAGTTTATTTAACACTTTAAAGTGACTTATTTTACCAAGATAGGTATCAGCACTATCACGCAACTCGAACGTCTACATTACAGTAACTTACTGAAAACATAAAAAGTTTATATCTCTTAAACTACTGGACCGATTTTGATGAAACTTATACTCTACCCTAAGTTGAAAAATACTCTAACTATTGCAAAAAGAATTTCCGAAATCGGACTTGTAGTTTCTGAGAAATCCGCGGACAAACCTACATACATACATACATACATACATACATACATACACTCGTGAAATTTGGTAAATTTGTTTAGAAGCCCACATAGACTAACATATATGAATATTACGCATTTCTATTAATATTACATACATACGCGTCGAATACAGAACCTCCTTTTTTGAAGTCGGTTAAAAATTTACACCGACGTATACCATATCTTACCAATTTCACAATCTCTTACCATTAATTACTCTATGTGACCACATGTCACATACATAAAAAAAAACAATTCAGTCCGCTCTGCATGTGTTACGTCGCTTGTTTATTTTAATATTATTTGACTCTCCCGCAAACCTACGTCGGTATATAACGTAATTCCTGGGTGATCCGATCTCTACACCGACTCCGTTCCCGTCTATATTAAGATCGCCTTCAACTGGCCTCGCATCATGCGCGCGCGCAAGCAGTATGACCGCTCAAAAAGCAAACGTAGTACATATTATATTTTTTCAAAGACTTTTCATTTCGTAACTGAAAAAATTAGAAAAAAATCTATGTTATTTTTGAAGTAAATCGGTAAGTCGCTCTTTGCAATCGAAATTTGAAGTGCTATCGTAATCGGTTCTATATCGGTCAATTTGTGATAATGCTTTACATTTTTCAGTCTGTAATGTGAAAATATTAGTGATTATAAACGAGTGATAAGCCGACAGTACGAGAAAACGACAAAATGAAGTTCACAGTGGATGTTTTAGGCATATTCCTTAAAGTTGTTGTAAAGGTAAGTTCTGTTGTACTTATTAGAAACTAGCTGACCTGCGCAGCTCCACCCGCGTTTTTTTATATCACTTAATGGTATGAAATATACTTTACGCCCTATTCTTATAAATATACATAAAAAAATCATAAATATCGGTCGAGCCGTTACGGAGGTGTGCAACCACAAACACCGTGACACAAGTGATTTTTATATGAAGATTATAGAATTCGAATAATTACAATGGGCATATGTCTTAAGCATAAAGCTTACAATTTTCCAAGTTATTGTAACTGCAATATCACCATGGTATGCGTTGATTCAGTCAGAAATTGTAAACTACACTAGCTTATTAAAATCACACACCTTAATCGATAAGACAGACCGATGCAGGAAAATTATAATTAGAAACCAGAATTTTAAATTCTAACAGTACAACTCTAGAATACTAGTCATTTTATTTTTTAGAACGTTAACTATATCGGTAGGACCGCCTTGTAATTTTAACATTGACTTATTTCGTCGCATTTTCGTATGCGTGAATAAAATCAACGGCAGGATTACAAAGGCAGATCAATTTCCGTATAACCGATCGATGTATGGCTATGAATATCAAGTAGGTACCCACCGGTCCTTGACATTCATTTGAAATATAGGCAAGTAAGTGCCTATTCGCACTTCATCGTTTGATATAACACGCAATTACGCTTTTAGCTTCGCGGAATAAACGTACATATAATCCATAAATTACAAACACGGGGTAGAAAGAAAGAAAGAACGGTTTTGATAATTTATTTATTGCTTTTTAGTGCAGTAGTTCATATAAAAGCATGTATTTTTAGTTTTTTTTTTAAACTAATAATTTATTCAATCTTCTAGGGGTTTCTATTCCTACCTACCTAGGAACATAATTTTTTCAACGAAGTTCCTTAAGGGACGATGCGGAGGGGTACCCTAACCGGGAAAAAACGTCCGTAACGTAAGATTTTATTATTTATGTGGAACCATCCGATCATTATTACTACTTTAGTTAAACGGCAACACGTGTCGTGCAGTGTCGTCCAGTGTCGTTCAGTTTTTTTTTTTTTTGGGAATGATAGACGCTGTTGGCCGCAGATGGCCATTACAGCTTCACCGGACAAATAGGAGGCGAGCGCTTAAAGCGCTCTAGCCTTTACGGCAGAAGTAGCGACGAGCTCAAGGGCACCTCAGGGAGGCACGGCCTCGGCTTGGGCTGTCGCTTAAGAGAGGGCTGAGTTTACCACCGGTTCACAACGCGCCCCCACTGAGAAGAACCGGCCAGAAACTCAGTGGGGTGATGCACGTCGTTGCGGTCGCATACTTACGACCCTTCGGCCTCGCCGGCGAGACCGGTGTCTGATACCTATTGTGTCGTTCAGTGTGGTTCGGTGTGGTGCCACCCGAATAATTATTTTCTTTATACCTCGAACAGAACTTAAAATTAATATTTTTATGATAAGAAACTTCGTTCCTATCCGGTGTCCCACGACACCACACGGTTTTTTCAAAAATCCAAACATGCAGTTTTAAGTTTAATTAAACTCAGGCCCGTGACATCTTTAGAAGAAGAAGAAGAAGAAGAAGAAGAAAAGCATTTAGCATTTTTTTTTATCTTTCAGTATTTTTTGCTATTCCTTATAATATCGGATTTGGCCATCCACGCCCACTTAAAGAATTCACCTGTATAAGTTCGGCAGTTCAAAAATTATTAATGTTCATGGTGATGCTGGCGTCCCATAGATTGCGGTAACTACTGACCATTACGATCTTCTAAATCATCTTAATCTGTGTCACACTACGATGGCCGTTTTGACATTTGTCTTCTCCATGATATATGCAAATTCTTTGGTCATCTCGCGTAGCCTGCGTTCGTTGTTTTTTGGAATTTGTCAGTTGACAAACGCAGATAAGTTTGATGGACTGTCCCTACAAACATAGATAACGCAGTTATTTTACAAAATAACGACGAGAATGTTACAGCGAAAGAACTAGACGAGAGTCAGAGTGGCCATCATAACGCGCCGCGCTATTGAATAGATACTACATGACAGAACCTGGGAATCGAACCGTGAGACCTCTCGTTCACAACCAACCATGACCAACGGGTTCATTGGTCTCGGTGGTAAACATAGCAATCGATAATAAATCCGTTGATTAGATTCAAGATCGCATTAATGGCAGGGATTTTTTTTTTCTCCAAGGTGCTCCTATTTATGGAGCCTATTATTTTATTTTATTTATTTTTATTTTCGTGGTCCCTAACTGTTGGCATTCTAGATAAGCTCAGAGTCACACAACGAGCTATGGAGAGAGCTATGCTAGGAGTTTCTTTGCGCGACAGAATCCGGAACGAGGAGATTCGCCGAATAACCAAGGTCACCGACATAGCTCTTAAAATCTGCAAGTTGAAGTGGCAATGGGCAGGCCACGTCGCTCGGCGAACCGATAACCGCTGGGGAAGAAAGGTTCTCGAGTGGCGACCACGAACCGGAAGACGCAGCGTACGTAGGCCTCCCACTAGGTGGACAGACGACATTGTGCGCGTCGCAGGTAACCGGTGGATGCAAATAGCCAATTGTCGTTCATTGAGGCGTTCGAAGGGGGAGGCCTATGTTCAGCAGTGGACGTCTTCTGGCTGGTGATGATTTTTATTTTACTTAAGTAGGAATACCAACAGCATAAATATCAATATTACATCATAAAATAAAAAGATTGGTCTTACATACACACATCAAAAGTGTCTAGGGATCAAGCATTTTTAAGCGGATTTCTTGAGATTGAGATGTGGCTTTGTAATAAATTTATGATTTTATAAATTTATATGGATCCTTGTTGGTGCATTTCATAATTTGAATCAGGATCTGTGAATCAAATTCGAGTAAAAGATGAAAATCAGCTGTCAATATTTTCCCTATAAAAACATACAACGCATTGAAGACATTATTAGTGCTACTGTTTCCCTACTACTGATGGACCAACGTTATTATGGAGCGGCGACGTCATTTAAGCAGGGAAGAAATGCTCAGAGCCGTGGGAATGATAGAAGCTGGTTCCCGGCAACGTACTGTGGCTTTAGCTCTGAATACAAGTCAGAGTGTTATCAGTCGACTTTGGACACGTTACCGAAGCACTGGTACCGTGGCTGAGCGCCATGGAGGACGGTATCGCTGCACCACACGGAGACAAGACCGATATATTCAAATCTTAACTCGAAGAGCTCCAACAATAACTGCCATGATGTTAGCCGTGAGGCTTCATCACTCTTCAGGGAACTTAATTAGCGACCAAACAGTCAGAAACCGCTTGCATGAAGTGAACCTACATTCCCGAAGACCGCTACGGGTACCACCTATAGCAATGCACAATCGTAGGATTCGATATCAATGGGCTCTTGAACACAGAAATTGGGCAGAAGAACAATGGCGTTTCGTGTGCTTTTCTGATGAGTCTCGTTTTGGTATGAGACCGGATACAAGACGTATACGACACTGGAGAACCCCTGGACGCCAACAGCGATTAAAATCCTGCCAGGAAGTCCATCCTTATAGTGGTGGAACCATCATGGTATGGGCGGGTATTTGGATCGGCGGAAGAACTGAGTTGATTTGGATCAGAGGCAACCTCAACGCTCAAATTTATGCTGAGACGATTGTATCAGACGTCATCGTTCCTCTACAAGTGCAAATCGGTCCCTTATTTCAGTTAATGCATGATAATGCACGACCGCACACCGCAAGAGTTGTAAGACAGACTCTCGCCGCAGCTAACATCAATGTCCTGCCCTGGCCTGCTCAGTCGCCAGACTTGAACCCGATTGAGCATGCATGGGATATGCTACAGAGAAGAGCTCTGCCGAATATGGAGGGTATCCAGTCGCAAGAAGACCTTTTTTTGTTGTTGCAACGAACATGGGCGGCCATTCCACAGCGTGATTTGGATGAACTCATTTTGAGTATGCCAAACCGATGTTCTTGTGTTGTTAGTGTTCGCGGTAGAAACACGGATTATTAATTGTTTAAGTTACCCAATAAAATTTTAAAGAAAACTGTTATTTCAGTCTTTTTTTCGAACTTTTGTGTTAGTGGTTCAAATGTCAAAAATCCCTTTATTAGGAAAATGGCAAATTTCTTTATTAATGCAAAGGTGACTTGGTTTATCGTTACTGTGACAAACGAAAACACTTTATTTGATGAATCCTTAAAGAAAATTTTAATTAATATCAATCAGGAGAAAAGTTATTGCAAAAATATATGTTGATCCCTAGACACTTTTGATGTGTGTATATGCCAGTTACAGGTAAAAAATAAATGACAGGTTTTAAAATAAAAATTACAATATCTTACGTCAATCCATGCACTGTAATCTATACCCTATCTTTCTTTACAAGAACAAAGTCGTAGCAATAAATGGAGCGTGCCTAAAAAAGCCACAATAAGCATTTTCAACTAAAAGGAATTCGTATTCTGCACTTCCAACCTCCCTCGCAATGCCTGTAATTTTTGTGAAATGGTCACACATTGTGAATCATACTCAATTCATTTATTACCGGAATCATAGGTGTTCAGTCATGTGATACTCATCCCAACTTACCTGTCCGGTAGTTAAGGTATAGTATACGGGTATGCGACCCCGGCTTCCCTAGCTATTACTGTCCCATCACTTGCCCTCCTGGGTGGTAACCTACTTTTCCTATTTCCTTTTTACACCACCTATCCTTCCCTTTCCTTTCTTATTCGTGAGAACGCAATCGTTGGTAACCAAAATGGCGGTTATGTAGTTCGCCACCCATCACGTCTCGTTTCTCACGGGGGCGAAAAGTGGCCCATGGGCTCTGCCTACCTCTACGGGAAAAAGGCGTGACTATATGTGTGTGTGTGTATGTGTTCATAGGTGTTAATGCTGCCATAGAAATAAAAATTAAATCATCATACTATATTTTACCGAAAGTGGCCTTTTTTACACCCGCAGGAGTGACCGGTGGCTAGCCAAATACAATTATTAGGGTTCAATATGTCATATTATACAAGGGTTCAATATGTCATATTATACAAGGGTTCAATATGTTATATTATACAAGGGTTCAATATGTTATATTATACAAGGGTTCAATATGTTATAGTATACAAGGGTTCAATATGTCATATTATACAAGGGTTCAATATGTTATATTATACAAGGGTTCAATATGTCATATTATACAAGGATTCAATATGTTATATTATACAAGGGTTCAATATGTTATATTATACAAGGGTTCAATATGTCATATTATACAAGGGTTCAATATGTCATATTATACAAGGGTTCAATATGTTATAGTATACAAGGATTCAATATGTCATATTATACAAGGGTTCAATATGTCATATTATACAAGGGTTCAATATGTTATATTATACAAGGGTTCAATATGTCATATTATACAAGGGTTCAATATGTCATATTATACAAGGGTTCAATATGTTATATTATACAAGGGTTCAATATGTCATATTATACAAGGGTTCAATATGTTATATTATACAAGGGTTTAATATGTTATATTATACAAGGGTTCAATATGTCATATTATACAAGGGTTCAATATGTCATATTATACAAGGGTTCAATATGTCATATTATACAAGGGTTCAATATGTCATATTATACAAGGGTTCAATATGTCATATTATACAAGGGTTCAATATGTCATATTATACAAGGGTTCAATATGTCATATTATACAAGGGTTCAATATGTCATATTATACAAGGGTTCAATATGTTATATTATACAAGGGTTCAATATGTTATATTATACAAGGGTTCAATATGTCATATTATACAAGGGTTCAATATGTCATATTATACAAGGGTTCAATATGTTATATTATACAAGGGTTCAATATGTCATATTATACAAGGGTTCAATATGTTATATTATACAAGGGTTCAATATGTTATATTATACAAGGGTTTAATATGTTATATTATACAAGGGTTCAATATGTCATATTATACAAGGGTTCAATATGTCATATTATACAAGGGATCAATATGTCATATTATACAAGGGTTCAATGTGTCATATTATACAAGGGTTCAATATGTTATTATTATATGTCGTTTATTGCTGTTGTTGTTGCTGTTTTGATCTTATAAAGAAAAACAGTGTTTAATCATAAAACTGAAACTGTACAACAAGGCAACTGATACTGATGACCGGACCTGTTAGACTAGTGGTTAGACACCCTGGCTTCTACCCAATAGGTCATGGGTTCGATTCCCCCCGATTGTCTGGGTGTTATCTATTTAAAAATGTATTAACAAAAAAAAAGTATATAAGTATTAGTATGAGTTATCTAGTTTCCACAGTACAGGCTCTACTAATTTGGAATCCGATAACCGTGTGTAAATTAGATTTTCCTAGAATTTTATTATTACTAATTCATATTATGTACATACACACTTATAAACTACAGACCAATGTGTCATGTATCAAGTTTAATATGAATGAACATTACAATAATAGAAATGACGACCGTGCCTACCCCAA
This sequence comes from Furcula furcula, assembly GCA_911728495.1. Lineage (NCBI taxonomy): Eukaryota > Metazoa > Arthropoda > Insecta > Lepidoptera > Notodontidae > Furcula > Furcula furcula. The sequence continues at coordinate 20,082,191 of OU452259.1, read as the reverse complement.
TAATATCTTCCCACCTAGCAACATCATAAACCGATGATTTTATTATTTTAAACGCACAGCGGACGAGGCTCGAAAACAAACGCTTGCAAGCCAAACAACACCCACTCGATGCTAAATAAAGATTGGCAAATATATCAAGATAAAAGTTTCATAAATTATTTATCAATGATGCCATCACTAATGATAAGATTGCTTTTAGGGTTCAATACCTAAAAGGTAAAAAAGGAACCCTTATTGACTTCGTCTGTCTGTCTGTCACACCTATATAAATATTGAAATCAAACTACTTTTACGGATTTTATCGCGGTTTATTTTTGATTGTACTATCCCGACGTTTCGAATGTCCCCGTCCGAAAAAAGGCGACTAAGGGAAAACAAGAAGATGGTCAGCGTCTTTTTATTGGATTACCTACCACCTATACTGCGATCTCCAAGCCGCTTGCTAAGCGTGGAGATTATGGCAACCCCTCCCTTCTAAGAGAGAGGCCTTCGTTCAGCAGTGGACTTTTCTACTGCTGATGATGACGTTTCGAATGCTTTGCAGCACCCATGGTCACGGGAGGACTGAGATGTTGAACGTCCTTATGTCACAATTATGCCGGTGTACCCTCAGGTCTTCTTAGTTATTATTGTTGGTCCGATCTACGCAGTAAGAGCTTACAGTATCTTGAGGCCGTGCAGTGTTTTGATTGATATTGGATTTAATAATATTTATCACAGGATCCCAAGCCGGTGGTAACACCCAGCCATCTTCTCTATTGAAATTAGGATGTTTTTTGATTTCAATAGCCTCACGAATCATCCTAGGTAGGAATCGGTGTTCTTTTGCGAGGATTTGAGGTTTATCAAATCTAATATACAAAATCAAAAATAAACCGCTATAAAAATAGTTATGGGTATTACATGTCTATGTATGTTTTACAGGAAAAATAAAATGATCTTTCTATAAATAGTAGGTACAGTTTTTTAGTAATCCTAAAAAACTCTACAAACAAACTTAGCTTTCCGGTTAAGTTTTTTTGCTAACTGAGGTGTTACATGAATACTAAAATTACTTTTATACGTCCAGAGATGGTATGGAACCCTCGGTGCGCGAGACCGACTCGCACTTGACCGGTATTTTTTTATACTACCAAGTTGGCAAGGAAGCATGCTGCCCGTCTGATTGTAAGCAGTCATCGCAGCCTATAGACGCTAGGACCACAAGAGGAATCACTAGCGCGTTGCCACGGTACTTTGTAGGTACCGCAGTGTCAGACATTCCGCCACCCAACAGCCATGTGGAAACAATGCTGTATTCCAGAGTGAAGGACACTGAAGCTGATGAAATTATTGGGCTCAAGAAGCTTAATAACTTAAGTCTCTAGTGGCGAGCGGCAATGTATAGGCAGGCATGTCGCTTACCATAAAGACGTCTTGCTTATCTCATCACAAAATTGAATAAGAACAAAACAAGCTGTGGGCGTGTGGCACTTTCTGGCTGGGCCACGGTGACTGATCTTAATTCTGATTGAACAGGGATTTAGTCGCTATTTAGTCGAAATTAGTCGTAAAATTTGAGAATTAGTCGGCCCGTGGTTTAAAAGTTATAGGGGTACCCCGGTGGCCCTGCCAGGGAGGACTCTTTCTGGCTGGGCCACCGCTAGATCTCGACAACCAAAGCACCCCACGAAAATCTAACTACGCTCAGATTTAGTCGTTAATTAGTCGAAATTAGTCGTAAAGTATTGGAATTAGTCGGTCTGTGGTTTAAAAGTTATAGGGGTACCCCGGTGGCCCTGCCAGGGAGGACTCTTTCTGGCAGGGCCACCACTATATCTCGACAATCAAAGCACCTTGCGGAAATCTGCCGGCACGTAGATTTAGTCGTTAATTAGTCGAAAATAGTCGCAAAGTTACAGAATTAGTCGGCAAGTAAATAAAAAGATATTGATGAATTCTTTTTCTCCATACATTAGGTACAGGCGAGTAGAAAATACTTTTGTATAACCGAGTAAGTATGTGATGAAATTAAATATACTTCCTCTGGCGCCTCCGTGGCGCAGTGGGAAACTGCTTGCTTTGCAAACCGGAGGTCGCGGGTTCGAACCCCGCGGGGGAGCAACTTTGTGAAGTTGGTACTAACCGACTTGGATAATGCAGTTCGATCACCTGATTGTAAAGTAAGATGATCCCGGCGTCGGATGGGCATGTAAAAAGTCGGTCCTGCGCCTGACCTCACCCCGGTCGTGTCGGTCTTCAGGCCCTTCAGATTGTGAGAGGTAAAAGGAAGAGAGAGTGCACTTGTGTCTACTCAAGTACTTGTGCACTATTTTATTATTATCTTCTGCGTACATCGGTCAGCAGGACGTTATTATTATTATAAAGAGATCTCCGTGGCCCGGCGCAGCGGGAAACCGCTTGTTCCTTCAAGTTAAATGATTCATGCGTCTGATAGGTATGTAAAAAGTCCCATATGGTTATGTGAGTAAAGGAAGAGATGTACTTCTGTCTGCGAAAGCACTTGTGCAATATAAGGTTTCCCGCGTAAGTAGATGGTTGATATTATGCAGCTGTGGTCGTATTGGCCAGGAGAACTTTATTTTTAACCGACTTCAAAAAAAGGAGGAGGTTCTCAATTCGTCTGTATATATATATTTTTTTTTTGCTATGTATGTTCGCGCATAAATTATGAATCGATTTGAAAAAATCTTTCTTCCATCCATTCTTTAATCCGTTAGTTGGGTCCGATAAGAAAATTATTGCTTCCGAATAATAATTCCTGAAAAAACAATAATGATGACTGCGCAGGAAACCTGCAGGAATGCCTATAAGATGACTTTTTATGTCGCATTTTAAGGACAAAAATGGTCATAACTCTGGCAAATATTTACCAATTTCAATGATTCTTTTTTTATTCGAAAGCAAAAACCACTGTAATGAATGTGTATGAATTTTATCACAACCGGATAAGAACTTCCTGGAGGAACATGAACGATGTGGCGGAATTTAATTGGTAAAAACCATAAAACTGATGTAATGGAGAACTTACATTACTCTGACAAATATGAACCGATTTCGATGTTTTTTTTTATTCGAGAGAGTAAACTACTATGATGATTCCATGCAAATTTCATTACGACCGGATATTTTTTTCTGACGAAACATGAAATATGTAAAACTATGTAGACGATAATGTGATCATAACCTACCTAGATCATTTTACCGTCTTCGATGGTTCAATCTTTATGTATGAAAATATCACTAAAAAGTTTAAAATAAAATCTTTTTAGAAAAAAATTGAACCGACTTCAATATATCACTGAAAAGTAGAATTTTTTTAAAATATTATTGAAGTTGGTGACAAATAAACACAGCAGGTACGCTAACACCAACTTCTTAAATATAAATTAAATTATTTTATACTTTTCAGTATATTGAAGTCGGTTCAATTTTTTACTAAAAAGATTTTATTCAAGGTAACTATGTAAGTAAGTATTAAAGTACTACGCATACTTTACCGCATAACGCATAACCAGTAAGTAAAAAACCTGTCAAGTGTGAGTCAGACTCGTGCACCATTCCGTACCATGTTGACATACATATAAAAGTTACTTTGTAACACCCCCAGATAACGAAAATATCAAACCGCATAACTAAGGTTTTTTTTCAAAATATTTTTTTTTAGAATTTAGATTACTTCCCTTTACTCCTTGATATTAAAAAAAAATGGTATTTATTTTTATAAGGAAATATATTTACAGTGACAAACCTACTGATACTGATTTTATTTGCTATCCTATATTTCTGATACACAATTGCACGCGACTGTACGCATAAAGAAGATGGCGGCGAATAGTCTAGGAGTGGGAATAAATGAATTAACGACAAAATTTGTATCACTTTGCTTGACTCTAAAATACAATAATGTCAAGTTCAACGGTCTAATTATAGCCGGTTTGTATTTCCTTGACAGTGACGTTCTAAAATTGTAGCCACCAGGATATTAAAATAACTTTTTCGTGTTTATGCATTTTTTCGATAATTAATCCACTCTGGCTCTTAGACTACTCCTAATAAAAAACAATGCTTTATATCTTTTTAACCAAGATACGACTAAATCTGCAATTTCACGACTAGTTTCGACTAATTAACGACTAAATCTACGTGCCGGCAGATTTCCGCAAGGTGCTTTGATTGTCGAGATATTGTGGTGGCCCTGCCAGAAAGAGTCCTCCCTGGCAGGGCCACCGGGGTACCCCTATAACTTTTAAACCACTGACCGACTAATTCCAATACTTTACGACTAATTTCGACTAATTAACGACTAAATCTGAGCGTAGTTAGATTTTCGTGGGGTGCTTTAGTTGTCGAGATCTAGCGGTGGCCCAGCCAGAAAGAGTCCTCCCTGGCAGGGCCACCGGGGTACCCCTATAACTTTTAAACCACGGACCGACTAATTCTCAAATTTTACGACTAATTTTGACTAATTAGCGACTAAATCCCTGTTCAATCAGAATTAAGATCAGTCACCGTGGCCCAGCCAGAAAGTGCCACACGCTGTGGGCGATGCCACGGTAATCGCTAGTTCATAAATAAACGTCTCTCTAACTCATCTCTTTAGATTGCAACCCGTTATGAGAAGATGTTGTCAGTTAGAACCGGGTCCGTTTATACGAGCCATTCGTATTGCTAGTCAGGGTTGCCAAGCAGTTGAAAACATTCCCCCCGAACACATGTGAAATTACCCCTAAAACCTTGTATTTAATTTTGCAACTGCTTTATCTCTGCAACATTAGAATTTTCAACCTACAGTGTTTTTGTTTTTTTTAATAATATGGTAAGTAAATACTTATAAGAAAAAAGCACGTATATACAGTATTTTTATTAATTTCATAGTTGAATATATTTTAAGTTTTCAGAATACCCCCTAAAAATTACTTTTGAAATATTATATAATATAGGTACATACCTGTAAGAAAACTTTCTTAGATATAAGTACTTATACTATTTCAAGGAAAAATGTCTGTATGAGTTCCTATAGACTTTTTTCCTCTAAATCTAGGGGGAAAACCCCCAAGTTGGGAACCCTGTTGCTAGCACCGCTCGAGGAATTCAGAGTAATCCCCCGAGCGTTGAGAGTTTATTTAAGTTTTCCACTTTGGAAGATTTGAGAAATGTACCGTCATTCCATCGAGTGTAATACTAGACTTGGTTTCAATTTTTCACTTAGCCTAAATGAAAATAAATGATCCGTGGCTTTACAATTGGGAATTGAAATACTTCAAAGTTATAATGGAACTATGTTTTTAAATTAATGTGAGTGATGCTCGTCTGATGGAAGGGGACCATCGATATAATAATATTGCCGTTCTCCCTATATTCCGCGTCCTATTAATTTTCATTCCCTCCTTACGTTTGTCGATTCCCACTTTGTAAATATTCTCCTAAAGTATATTACATGTTTTGATATTAGATTGTAACTAACTTTTGTCTCGTGAATTTAACTTCCCTTTGTTTAACCTAGTGACGTCCCTCCCTTTGTGTTAGTGTGTTTTGTTGTTTGTTGTAGGTGGTGGTCTGCACATTGAACAACTTCTATGCTGTAACGTACGTCACACACCGATCAATCAATAACCACCGCGTGTGTAAGCTCACTACGCTGAGATTGGCAGAATCGTGTTGGGCCTAGACTCAATGGAATAAGGCCAAAAAAAAAAAAAAAAAAAAAAAAAAATATTGCCGTTAAGGCTAGAGTGCTTTTAGCGTTCGTCTCCTATTGTCCGATGAAGCTGTAATGGCCATCTGCGGCAACAGCGTCTATCAGTCCCAAAAAAAATAAAAAAATAATATATACTAGATAAACATTCACTAACAAAATGACATCTAAAATGCGGTCACGGGACTCGCGGACTTGTCTGTGCTGGTGACGGAAACGTGAACTAACGTTTTATTATGGTAATGACGTGTAGTTTGACAGTTTCATATAGACAGTAGCGTCACTCCTATAGTAAAAATAATGTGGTCAGGCTGAGGCTTGAAAAGAAATAGCGACACAAGGGCGCTATTACTGTGTGCCACTTTCCAGACCAAAACATCTACCTACCTAATCTAGTTTATTATTAAACTAGCTGACCCGCGCAGCTCCGCCCGCGCTTTTATTCCATTTTGCTCCCCTTTTCTCCCTCTTCCCTTTATTTATTTCTCTCTCCATCTCTCTCTAAAAAAGTCTAATTCTATGCTCTCTCCCTCCTCTCTCTTTCCCCCTCCCGCTTCTGTCCCCGTCACAATCCCCCTCTTCCTCTCTCCGTTGTCCCCGCTCTGAACCCTCTTCCCCCTCTCTATTCTCCCCCATTGCTCCCCCTCACTTCTACTTTACTCCACATTAAGCCCCCTATCCCTCACCCCATCACCCCCTCCTCAACACCCTCTCCTCCTCTCGTTCTATATATCCTCATCAATCATGGTATCTGGGATTCTTACCCAATTAAACCCCTGTGGCTGTCACATCGCCACATAAGAGGGGGGACCTGGACCCTCCAGTGGGATCTGCACCAAATACCCCTCAGTGCGCATTATAGCCCCCGGAAACCTGGCTACGTGATCACGGGGACGGGGCTGGCAACCCCGTCACCATCCTCCTTGGAGTCGCCGCCGTCACCCATCTATGTAATGACCTTGCCTAACGTTGCTTAACCTAGCGGCATGAAATATACTTTACACCCTATTCTCAGACTCTACCCGATATGCACACAGAATTTCATACAAACCGGTTCACCCATCTATTTAATGACCCTGCCTTATGTTGCTTAACCTTAACCTAGCGGTATGAACAACGTTCACAGCTTTTTTGTCTTTGGTGTAAATATTAGTGAAGTTTACGTTACACCATGGATGAATGGTTACACTGAAGAAGGGACAAATTCATGCTAACAACAATTTATTAATAGTTACCTAAGTATTTCTCATAAAAAGTAAAGGTTCAAAAATGGTTACTGTGGGTTATCTCTAAAAGATAAACATATACCATCGCGAACTTTTTTGTAGACCTTGTTAAGGTGTACTATACTGTAGTACATTATTTTGATCTATCTCGTAGGGTTCAGACAGCGTTTGCAATGTCAGCGCAAAAAAATGTGTTTATTTACGACATCACATTAGAAACCTATAAAATTATCAGTTTTTATCTACTATATTATGAATGTATTATACATATAAAGCTTCCTCTTGAATTACTCTATCTATTAATAAAAACAACATCAAAATCCGTTGCGTAGTTTAAAAGATTTAAGCATACATAGGGACAGACAGACGCGGCGGAGGACTTTGTTTTATAATATCTAGTTTATTATTAAATATATCGATGTCTTCTACTCTATTATTCATTGCCGGCACAGCCTCTCCACTACTTCTCACTCGCTCTTTCTCTTGTATTGTTCTTTCCGTCAGTTCCATCAAAATAATTCAGGCCTTTGGAAACAACAGGATTTAACCGACTCGACTTAACATAAATATGTAACTGTAGACCTAATTGTAAAGCCATAAGTTTCACATTGAATCGAGCAATTTTTACTCTGAGGTGATATTTTCTAGGTAAACAAAGTGACGTTCGCACCCCTAGTGGTGTCGACGCTGTTCATCTTGCTGACGTCACTGCTGGCTCACTGCGCGAGGCGGCTTGTGCAGAAGACTATCAAGGAGCCTTTTGTGAGGCTACTGTTTGAGGAGGCTATAGCCGCTGCTGAACTGTGTGGATGTTGCTTTGAGCTGATTGTTGGTAGGTATCAAAGATTACCCGTGGGGTGTCCGGGTAAGAATAGCACCCACCCATCTCCTCCCGTTGGGTGTCCGTAAGAGACGACTAAGGGAAAACTAGAAGACGGGCAGCAGCGTCTTTCTATTGGATTACCTACCAAGTATACTGCGATCCCCAAGCCGCCTGCCAAGCGTGGGGATTATGGCAACCCCTCCCTTCTAAGGGGGAGGCCTTTGTTCAGCATTGGACGTTTCGTCTGCTAATGATGATCAAAGATTATCCGATGCTTACTTAACTCCTTCCTCCTTACATCCTTTATTATATAATATTGGTTATTTGTACAACGAACTGTCTAGTATCAACCTGGACCATTCCTTTTTTTTTCGCGGGGCAAACCTTCAAAAAGACCCCGGGAGCTGTGGGGCTCAACAGGGGCATGTGGGATTCTTACTCACTTAAACCCACGCGGCTGTCACATCGGCATATGAGAGAGGACTCCAGGGCTCTCCCCGATGAACAGTTTAATCCGCGCCGCCGCCGATTACGCCCCTAGTCCTTCTGACTCGCGCCGCAGACCACGGCACGTACTGCTCGACCCTCCTGACCCCATGACGGTCCTATTGGACCGGGATGCGCCGAACCCTCCCCGACAACCGTATGCTACACTAGCTATAAGACACCGGTCTCGCCGGCGAGGCCGAAGGGTCGTACGTATGCGACCTCAACGACGTGCATCACCCCACTGAGTTTCTTGCCGGTTCTTCTCAGTGGGGGCACGTTGTGAACCGGTGGTAAACTCAGCCCTCTCTTAAGCGACAGCCCAAGCCGAGGCCGTGCCTCTATGAGGTGCCCTTGAGCTCGTCGCTACTTCTGCCGTAAAGGCTAGAGCGCTTTAAGCGCTCGCCTCCTATTGTCCGGTGAAGCTGTAATGGCCATCTGCGGCCAACAGCGTCTATCATTCCCAAAAAAAAAAAAAGCCTCTCCCCGGTGAGATCTGTTGCAGTGCTTTGCCTTTGAGCCCGCTGCCATTTTAGCCCCCCGGGAACCAGTCACGGTGCTCACGGGGACGGGGGTCGCAACTCTGCCACCATCCTCGGAGTCGCAGAACCTGAACCATTCCTGACTCAACCTGTACTTGACCTATCCAAGTTGATACTACAGCAGTGTCATTTTATGCAGCCAAGTAACAATGTGTAAACACACTGAGTTGGAACGTGGTCGGATTTCGGAAGTAGTGACCGGGGCGTTAAGGGCACTGTAGCTGGTGTACCTAATTACCGGGCCCAAGTGATTTTACAACTAATATCTCTGGAGTTAAACGGCAGTACAGTAAAACTATCAAGTCACTGTGACAAAAAGGTAAGGCAGATAACGGTATATTTTTGACATTTTTGATTATAACTCCAAAACTACGTGACATAAACCAAAATAAAAATCTGTATTGAGATATACAAGTAAAGCCCTTTAATATGATACCCTACTCAATATAGTACTCCAACTTTGAAATTTTGACCCCATTTCGACCCCCATTAAAAAACATAAGAGATAAAAATATATTTTTTTTTCATTTGCGATGAGGTTGGGTAAGTAAGATCAAAAACTGTTCCAAATTTAATATCGATAGCGTTAGTGGTTCCTGGAATATATAGGAGTGACAGACAGACCGCCAGCCAGACAGACAGACAGCCAGCCAGCCAGCCAGCCAGCCAGCCAAACAGACAGACGAAGTCTCGCCATAAGTACCTAGAACTTAATACACGTCCAACTCACAATGGATCTTGTCCTCAGTTGCGGATCACTTCGGCGTGGCGACGTATGCTATATTCCTCTTTGCGCTGACAATATGGTGGTCTCTCAACTGGGGGGACGCCACTGCCTGTCCGTATACACATATCGAGGATGTCATTGAAGGTAAGGTTCTTTCTTACTCCCACCTAGGTCGATTAATGAGAGGAAGATCCAATAAAGGATGGAATGAGAACTTAAGTCTTACATAATTTTTTCAAGTCACTATACAGGCCTGCAAATTCAATGTCAACGGAATAAAATATATAAATCGAAAAAAAAACAAAAAAAAAATATCCTATAGGTATTACTACTATTACATAAACTACTACTACTATTTATAATTACTGTGTATAGGTAAATTATTATACAAAAAGAAAATCATTATTAGTAGAAAATTCGTTATTTATTTTAATTGTCTTGATATAGATACTTAGTTAAAAAAAAACTTATATAAATATAAATATAAAAAAAACAATCTTCTTTTATTTCAAAATTTATAAGAACAATATGTTTCTTTTAATAATATAAAGCTTTAAATAAAGCTTTTATAAAAACTGAGTAAATGTAAAATATCACTACATTCTTTTGACGAGTTGCTAGCAAGAAATCTGTAATCAAAGGCACGTTCGCTAATTAGTGTCAAAGTTTGAAGTCAGAAAATTCTCCTAATTAACAAGATAAAGTTAAGGTAATTATTAATTAGCAATTTTCTGCATGTTTTCGCAAAACTATAGGTATCTCAATTAGTAACGAAAATGATAAAATATGTAAGTATTTATATTTCAACAAACTTTCTTAGAATTGATATAATTAGTGAGATAACATGAATAAACAACATTAAATGAAATTAAGTTCATATTTGAAGCACAAAGCTTATAAAGCGCGTTAGAATCTGTAAAATAATTTCATTTAAAAGTACTTAAAAGCTTTTCATTGATATTGACCAAGAAAAAAATCAACCAATCAAATTACTAATATTAGGGAACCAGAACTTGTTGGAAAAACTATTTAAAAAAAAATAAAAACCGACTTCAAAGTAAATTATCTAAAAAGCATAAAATAACGAAAATATTATTGAAGTTGGTGCAGAATATACACAGCAGTGGTACGCTAACACCAACTTCAATAATATTTTCGTTATTTTATGCTTTTTAGATAATTTACTTTGAAGTCGGTTTTTATTTTTTTTTAAATAGTTTATTTAACACTTTTTAGTGACTTATTTTACCAAGATAGGTATCAGCACTATCACGCAACTCGAACGTCTACATTACAGTAACTTACTGAAAACATAAAAAGTTTATATCTCTTAAACTACTGGACCGATTTTGATGAAATTTGTACTCTACCCTAAGTTGAAAGATACTCTAACTATTCCAAAAATAATTTTCGAAATCGGACTTGTAGTTTCTGAGAAATCCGTGGACAAACCTACATACATACATACACTCGTGAAATTTGGTAAATTCATTTAGAAGCCCACATAGACTAACATATATAAATATTACGCATTTTTATTAATATTACATACATACGCGTCGAATACAGAACCTCCTTTTTTGAAGTCGGTTAAAAACGATAAAAAAATAATCAGTTGGCATTCTATACGTGGTACTTAAGTAGGTACATTATGATTCTATACTAAAATAAATTAATAGTTTAAAAAACTAAAAATACACGCTTTTATAAGGACTAAAGCACTAAAAAGTTATAAATAAATTATCTAAACCGTGCTTTCTTTCTTTCTACCTCGTGTTTATAATTTATGGACTAGATTTATGTGTAAAAGCGTGGGGCGCTTTTTCTCTGTAAATGATTACAAATTATTGTCATGTGAATACAAATACTTAGCGTTCTTGAAATTTGACAAAAATGTTAAGCTGTTTTCAGAAAAAGCGCCCCACGCCCAAAATCGATGTGTTTACTAGTAGCTAATCCAAGGTTCCGTCACCCACCTTCCTGTTCCATCATCAGGTCCTCTTTAATGGTCAAAGTGAAAATAACTCTTTAAAACAAATCAAATGAGCCGAAACTCGATGTGTTAACTAGTAGCCATTCCAGGGTTCCGTCACCCACCATCCTGTTCCATAATCAGGTCCTCATTAATAATAATAATAATAATATCTTGGGACAATCCACACACGGTCATCTAATCCCAAACTAGGCAGAGCCTGTACTATGGAAACCAGACAACTGATACTAATACTTATATACATTTTTGTAAATACATACTTAAATAGATAAATAACACCCAGACACTTGGTGGGAATCGAACCCACGACCCATCGGTTAGCGGACAGGGTCACTAACCACTAGACCAACGGGCCCGTCAAATGGTCAAAGTGAAAAGAACTCTTTAAAACCAATCAAATGAGCTGAAACTCGATGTGTTTACTAGTAGCCATTCCAGGGTTCCGTCACCCACCTTCCTGTTTCATCATCAGGTCCTCATTATTGGTCAAAGTGAAAAAGAACTCTTTAAAACAAATCAAATGAGCCCAAACTCGATGTGTTTACTAGTAGCCATTCCAGGGTACCGTTACCCACCTTCCTATTCCATCATCAGGTCCTCATTAATGGTCAAAGTGAAAAGAACTCTTTAAAACAAATCAAATGAGTCCAAACTCGATGTGTTTACTAGTAGCCATTCCAGGGTTCCGTCACCCACCTTCCTGTTTCATCATCAGGTCCTCATTATTGGTCAAATTGAAAAGAACTCTTTAAAACAAATCAAATTAGCCCAAATTCTATTAGTTTACTAGTAGCCATCCAAGGGTTCCCTTATCCACCTTCGAGCCCCAGCATCAGATCAGCTCGATTATACCATATTATTGTATTGTCACCGGTCCTTGATACATGTGCAAAATTTCAAATGTTTTGGACGTGTAGAAGTGGGTCAAAATTGCATCGCAAGATTCCATTACCATCATACATACATAGTTACATACATACATAGTTACATACATACATACATACATACAGGTCAAGCTAATAAAAGCGTGTTAAAAATAATGAAATATGCTAACATGTGTTTTAAAATGTAGAAAACTGAATCAATCCCAACTGTTTGCAATCCCAACTGAAGGAATACGCTGATGCTTTCGAAGATACAGCGTACTATCATCATCATTCGCCGGAAGACGTCCAGTGCTGAACATAGGCCTCCCCATTGGAACGCCACATTTAAGGACAATTGGCTAGTTGCATCCATCAGCCTGCCTACGCTGCGTCTTCCGGTTTGTGCTTGCCACTCGAGAAACTTTCTTCCTCATCGGTAATGAATGTGGCGTGCCCATTGCCACTTCAATTTGCAGATTCTGAGAGCTGTGTCGGTGACTACTTCTTCGCACAAATCTCCTCATTCCACACTTGTCACACAAAGCATAGCTCTCTCCATAGCTCGTTGTGAGATTCTCTAAAAGCGAACTCAATAGTTACTTAGTGACGGGCCCGTTGGTCTAGTGGTTAGACACCCTGTCTGCTAACCGATGGGTCGTGGGTTCGATTCCCACCAAGTGCCTGGGTGTTATTTATCTATCTAAGTATGTATTTACAAAAAAAAAGTATATAAGAACATCGCAGTATCAGTTATCTGGTTTCCATAGTACAGGCCCTGCCTAGTTTGGGATCGGATGACCGTGTGTGGAATGTCCCAAGATATTATTATTATTATTACTTAGTTTATTAGTAGCCTTGAGGAATTTGATTGCTGATTAAAACATTTTAGCTAAGTGTTATAAATGCTGCAGCTTTAGCTTTATAAACGGTTTTTTCAAATTCCAGGAAAGGGTGATATTCGCAAAGCCTTTCTGAAGACGTGGGCTGAGTTGCTGGGCGGTCTTTTGGTCTTCAAATACGTTCAGATGTACTGGGCTCTTGAAATATCAGATACGCACAAGGATAAGGCGTTCGAAGATTGTAAGGCTGATTTGCAGGTAACCCATTCATTATTAATTCACTACATACTTAGTCCGTGAGTAAAAACTCAGTCAGTTTTTACTCACGGACTAAGTATGTTTTCTTTAATTATATTAATATTATCATTTAAAAAAAAGGAAAAAGCACTGAGGCTTCTATGTACAACATAGCATAATATAGTTATTTGGCAAAGTTCGCGATGTCTCTGACCGCGTGGTCTGACAGTGGTGTCTGACCGATTTGATATGAATTATTTTCCTATTGAGTCAATTTATAGGATAAACAGAAATCACGAATTCTTATGCATGCATCTGCTGTGGCATACATATATTAAAATTTAGCATGAGCTTTATTTAGTAACGTGTTTGTTATTGGGTGTGATGCTTTTAACAAACAATTAGCCAACAGATGACAACCTGACACGATATCCATCAAATTAAGCATTGAAGTTCAAAGAATTTACAAAAAAAATTACGTGGTTGCACAAAACGAAAGCCAATTAAAAGAATAGAACTTTAGTAGTAGTGGTCCATCGTCCCTTCGTCGTAGCGTTGTGTTCCTACAATCAGTATTCTATTCTGGCCATGACTACGGCCCAGTAATCAGCAAAATGCACGTCGACCCACGAAAGGCACTCAAAATTCATTTAGTTCCAGTAAAATAATAATTTAGACTTTTAGGATTGATAGATTTGTTGAAAGGTTGTCGACTGTTGTCTACAGAGCAATTGATTTAAGATTTCTGCACCCAAAAACAAGTCGCGTGTATTTTAGGCGCAACTTGAGAATGAGGTGCTATATTAATGCTGTCCTCTCCAGACAGGTCTGTGTTTTAATAAACGTCAGCACTAGAGTCCGTGAGGGCACACGCATATTATGTTTTAGACGCTAGGTCAGACTTCAAAGTCAGGGTTAATTAATATTACACGAAATGTTCTGATCTAAGATGATTGATGAGAATAACTCGAAGCCACCTCAACCCCTCAATTCTATAAACTAATGCCAACAAATACACAAATGTAAAAACTTGGGAGTCACCTTCAGTTTTGTCTAATTTTCCCAAAAATCTATTATCATATAATACATACGATGATATCGTCAATAAGAAATTGAGACCAATAAATCTAAGTCAAGTTTTGAATTCCTATAGAATTCGAAGAATATAAAATATTGTTTGAATTCCAATGAATACTAAATATTTTTGAAGTTCTCACATTCTGCAAGTTCTCATAAGTATATGAAAATAAATTTAAACTTTTCGTTTTAAAAAGGATCTTAGTAATAGTAGTTTATGCACCAAGGGGATAAAGTAGTGTCTTATGTCGCGGGCGTTTAATTGAATCGCGAGCATAACGAAGGATTCTAGCAACTCCTGAGCGCAGCGAGGGAGTATAGAGTTAACTCCCGAGCGTAGCGAGGGAGTTAATACTAGAATCCTGAGTACAGCGAGGGATTTAAGCTCGCCCAAGACAAAGGCACTTTTATCCCCGAGGTGAATACACTACTTTTCACACCTACTGCGAGGTAATAAAACACAAATATTGCTAGAATTAAAATAATGACAATACTTTGGGACCATCCACACATGGTAATCTGATCCCAAACTAGGCAGAGCCTGTACTATGGAAACCAGATAACTAATATTAATTAATAGTGAAATAACATCCAGACACTTGCTGGGAATCGAACCCACAACCTATTGGGTAGCGGCCAGGGTGTCTAACCACTAGACCAACGAGACCGTCAATAATATCAACATAGTGATTTGCCGCGTTATCATCTAAATATTTTATTTTCTTTTCTAGAACACTGGGTTGTGCTCGTCGCGCTCGGTTCGATTTTCAAATGTTTTGTTTTTCGTGCAGTTCTCTGCTTAGATTAGTAATATATATCTGTGGTAAAAGTGTTGCTGTTGAGGAATTTTCGTTTGACGTTCGAAATTCAAACACATTATTACCCAAGGGAGTTTAGTACAACATTATTACCCGGCTAGACTATAGGGCAATAATGAGGCACTTTATGTCATCTTTATATGACATATAATGTGACATTATCGAGCAGGTGGTGTGAAAAAATATAAAACTGAATACAAGCGAAGTAAGAAAAAAAATCGGTGAAGCAAAACATCGTGAGGAAACCTGCATGTCTGAGAAAGCCTAACTAGCTTTCGAATGAAGTACGTGTAGTCAGCAACTGGTCTGCGTGGAGGATGGCCTAAGCCCCTCCTCCTCTTGAGGGAAGGTTCGCGCCTAACAGTGGGATAAAAACAAGGACTGTTAAAAAAATATGATTTTCAACCAAATAAACCAAATATTTGTGCTCATAAGTGTAGTATTTTCGTAAAATAGGATTTACCCTACATTAAATACAATTCCAATTCCAGGTACCAGTCGTATACGGTGCAGTAGTAGAAGGCATCGCCACCTGCCTCTGCCGATTAGCTTCTAAATCCCTCGGCGATCTGAACCCTCGCTTCGCGACAGCCATCGACTCTTTCATTGGAACTTCCTTGGTCGTTGCTGGTGGGTTGTTTTGACAACAGTTTTAATAACTTGTACATTAACACATTCAGTCTTAACATCGCCATGATTTAACTTACAAACATTAAAATACAGTAGTACTTCACCTTTAACTTTCGTCGCGTCACTTCATTTAACATTATTTAAATCGAAGTTTAGAGTGAGTGTGCTATGCTTTGGCCGGGTATATATTTTAAATGCTACCATACATTCAGTAGTGACATCATCATTAATTTGAATTTCCTCTCAAAGAAGTTACATAAAGTGTGCCTACTATTTATTTATAGCTATCACTATACTAAGATGGTTTAGCTATGCTTTAGCCCTTACCTGAGTCATCCCGGCCAAAACATTGAGTATTTTTTTTAGATAAATTGCATTAATTCTCAATTTCAGTACGTACACATCAACATTTTGTTTTGAAAAAATATTAAGTAATTATATTTTTTAAACTCTATCTCAAATATTTCCACATCAATCAATCAATCAATCAAATAATTTATTCGTGTACATAGGTGATATACAATAAGGTGGTGAATATAATTTTAACTTCATCATCAACCCCTTTGTTTG
The DNA here is from genome assembly GCA_911728495.1 of Furcula furcula. Lineage (NCBI taxonomy): Eukaryota > Metazoa > Arthropoda > Insecta > Lepidoptera > Notodontidae > Furcula > Furcula furcula. Next base: position 20,065,659 of record OU452259.1, on the reverse strand, counting down.
TTATTAAATTATTTAGCTCCACAATAAGTTCAGCTTCAACCACTTCATCTATATCTTTTATTTCATAAATGTCAATTGTTGCGGTAACTTCTCTCACGAAATACTCTTCATCAAATTCAGCTTAGAATGTCATCCATGCTTCACTGCCAACTGACGTCACTCACCCGCTGGTATCACTGTTACAGGGGTCCTCACTAGGCACACGGTATTCGTCTACCGCTATCAGGACAATAGTGCTAATGCGGACCTAAGCGTGTCCATCTTTTGCAAAGTACATTTAGGAAAAGGTACCTACTTGCGTAACTAAATGTCCATTAGTATCTAAATCATCAGCTGCATTGGTTATGCATGATTTATCATCCGTACTATCATTTTCACTGATTTTATCATCATCTGCACCATTTCAAATTCATTGTCATGTAAATTATAAAACGACAATTTCATCACATATTTCATGATATTCAGCTTCTTGTATATGTGTATTTCGTAGGTTCATTATTTATTGTAGTTGTAGTATTTTGTATATACAAAAAAAGTTTCATTATAACATGAGTTTTGCATCTAACTATACAAAGTATTTTGTATCTTGATATGAATATGGTAGGAACGTCAAACACCATAAAGATCCGTTCGATTGTTAGCTCTCCAATAGAAATATGATTTCCACTTTCATTTATTGACTGATTTCTAATCGAAAAAAATACTTCAATAAAAAATATATGTAGATAAGTATAAAGTTTACGATTCTGATTTACCAATTGGAAGCCAGCGTTTTGGAAATGTCATAACCCTTCTTAAAAAGGCATAATTTCTTCATCTTAAGGTTAAAAGTCCTATTATTCCAGTTTTTATAACTATTTTGCTTAATAACAATAAATTCTTTCAGCATTTGACTACTCGGGCGGTTATTTCAACCCAGTCCTGGCGACATCCCTGAAGGCAGGCTGCGAAGGCCACTCGCTTCTAGAACATGCTGTTGTCTACTGGATAGGAGCATGTGCAGGATCCATCCTATCAGTTTACCTTTACAAACTGCCTGCCATTCAAAGATATGTCAGAGGGTCTACACAGGTTAACGGTGATAGCATTTGGGCCGAGAAAGAAGAATAGAAAACGTGCAAAGAATTTGTCTGGGAGTGAGTGGGGGAAATGATACTGTTGATACTTTTATATTTGCGTATTTTAATCTATGCTGTCCAAGTGTAACTAATTTACCCTAATTAACTACAATTATTTAGCCTATTGTTAAAAATAATAGCGTTTAAATTAGTTGACATTTGCTCAATAATTCTAATTTTTTCCTACTAAGTATATTTAATTTCGCGAAAAAAATGAACAAATCAGTCAGTTAAATTTAGCTTGAAACTTTCCTTGCGACCGTATTATTTGTAAACACCCTTTTGTTAAACGAAGAGCCATAAATTGGTTTCCGAATTCTTTAAGCCAATTGAAAATTCTTTCACCCCAACAAAATTCACTCCCGTCAAGTTTCCGTTTCTAATTAAGTTTTAATACACATGCTTACCTGTATATTCCATTTTTACGCTTTCAGACTTTGAAAAACTTATTAAGCGTACAAATAAGTTGTGTATTTAAAAATATCAAGTGATTATCTAGTCATTCTATTTTTGAATTATTACTAATGTCACGAGATGTGACATGGTTGTGACAATGGATCACCCTGCTCGTTGTTTTAAGTTTTAAATTGATTGCAAGTTACCTATGATCATATTACATACCTATTACTTACATAATATTACCTCTATTGGTCTTGATTCATCCTTTATTTAAATTTTATTAAAAATTCTTAACTAGAATAGTCAGTTAATTTAGTCTTGTCAATTCCAATTTACACCTGTCTCATATTAATTTTATTCTATTTCTAAATCTCTATAAATTGTTTCTTTTTTTTGACATTGTCATTCTGAAAACATAATCACGTAAAGCCTTCCATTTTTAAATTTAAATGTTTATTTTTTTAATATATCATTTTTTAATTTAAAAAATCAATTATGCGATGTCTATTGATTGCATATCCCTTTAAGGATGAGCATTCATTGCTCATTCGTATACACTGTTAAGTATTTTTTAATATAAATAGTTTATTATTGTTATCGATGTTGTGTGTATGTCTCCCGAAAATATAATAAGTGCTACGTACTCCTGTTGTAAATAAATTGTTTTATTTACATACCTTTGTAATTTTATTTTGTATGCACCTATGGCATAACGTTGTATCTCACAAATGACTTTTTTAACGAGGTAATATATGTAGATACGTTGTAAAATGAAAATATTTACTTATTTGAAAAAGGCTTAGCGCTAACATTGTTTAAAGGTTACTTGTTTTTAAAGCTAGGTACTACTGGATCATCAACTTGTCAATTTTACTTTTTTTAAAACAGTTTGTTACAATCACATCATCGGCGACAATATGTCCTGCCGTTCAGAAGATTAAAAAATTAATACGAGGAAAATACAACAAACCAAAACGTTGAAGGGATATTAGACGGACCAGTCCCCCAGCAGCATCCGCGCACGAGTATAACTCGCGCAACAGCCATCCCTTCTCTTAACTTAACTATTTTGGAGGGATGACCCCGGGTGACCCGCCACCAATTATTAAAAATACAACAAACCAAATAAAAAATTAATACGAGGAAAATACAACAAACCAAAACGTTGAAGGGATACTAGACGGACCAATCCCCCAGCAGCATCCGCGCACGAGTATGACTGGCGCAGCAGCCATCAATTCTCTTAACTATTTTGGAGGGATGACCCCGGGTGACCCGCCACCAGTTATTAAAAATACAACAATCCAAATATTAAATAAATACGAGGAAAATACAACAAACCAAAACGTTGAAGGGATAGTAGACGGACCAATCCCCCAGCAGCATCCGCGCACGAGTATGACTGGCGCAGCAGCCATCCCTTCTCTTAACTATTTTGGAGGGATGACCCCGGGTGACCCGCCACCAGTTATTAAAAATACAACAATCCAAATAAAAAATAAATACGAGGAAAATACAAGAAACCAAAACGTTGAAGGTATAGTAGATGGACCAATCCCCCAGCAGCATCCGCGCACGAGTATGACTGGTGCAGCAGCCATCCCTTCTCTTAACTTAACTATTTTGGAGGGATGACCCCGGGTGACCCGCCACCAATTATTAAAAATACAACAAACCAAATAAAAAATGAATACGAGGAAAATACAACAAACCAAAACGTTGAAGGGATACTAGACGGACCAATCCCCCAGCAGCATCCGCGCACGAGTATGACTGGCGCAGCAGCCATCCCTTCTCTTAACTATTTTGGAGGGATGACCCCGGGTGACCCCCCACCAGTTATTAAAAATACAACAATCCAAATAAAAAATTAATACGAGGAAAATACAAGAAACCAAAACTTTGAAGGGATAGTAGACGGACCAGTCCCCCAGCAGCATCCGCGCACGAGTATGAATCGCGCAGCAGCCATCACTTCTCTTAACTATTTTGGAGGGATGACCCTGGGTGACCCGCCACCAATTAATAAAAATGCATCCCTTATATTTATTTGTACTTTGTAAACTTATTATGATTACTGTGGCTACACACTGTGCTGAAGAAATAAACAAATACATTTGAAAGACCAACTCTTTTTGGCAGTAGGCTAAAAATTGATTCACCCGCCTTTTATGTCTATTAACCTGTGTATAAAATAAGTAGGCTATGATAAGAGGATTTTCGTGCTATATTTGTAATTCGGTATTCATGTCTGGTCTAGTACAACCATGATTTATGCCATAGCAGTCGTCTGGAGGGCGTCACGCGAGCGCTCCCTAGAGCCCACTCACGTTCTTATAAGGCAGGCGTAGTTCGTGCGAATATACCTAGGTTTAAGTTTGCTGGTCTACGTGGAATACATTTTATCCAACTGTCCCAGAAATAACGTAACCTATATTTTTGGTCGTATATACAGGGTGGAGACGTTAAGTTTCAACAGACGACATTTTCGTAAATCATAGTGATGTTACAAAAAAGGAAACAGATATAGGAACTGATGTAGGGCCAATTTAATAGATCACATTTCACATCTGTCAGTTTCTTTGTGCTGTCTGTTTCTTTTGTCATTATTATACTAAATATGTAATCGAAATTGAAAAAAGCAATTGTGCAGTTCTTACTTCGAAACCAATTATAATATTTTATGTCCACCGTTACAAGGTTATGAGTCAAATGTGATCTATTAAATTGTCCCTACTTTAGGTGGTCTAATGAGTATTAAGACATTAATACTATAAAAAAAAATAAAGAAGGTTATTTATTTTTCATTTTATCATTTTAGTCAGTAGGATACTTTCTTTTGATATCAGTATAAAGTTTTTGTACTTACCTACATCGTTTATAAATTAAGGTAGAATTCCCGTTTAAACAATGCCATAATAAATATATTTAACTCAAAATGTATTCTCTTTTATTTTTTTAACAAGTTATGAATATCATTAGGGTAGGTACCCTTTTTTTGCGATGGAGAAATCGTCATGGATACCCATCTAGCGTGACTCTTACTGACTAAAACTCCATCGGGCCTTCCAGCACCCTCCGCTATATTGGCGGGCCCCGGGAACTTATCGTCGTACTTCATCCGGTTATTAAGGTAGATAAGTACCTACCTAGTTTCTATATCTGTTTCTAATCTTAAATCTATGTTAGTACCTACCTATAATTATGAATACAAACATAGATTTAGAATTGTTTAAATATCTTTGGGCTTAAAGATATTTGTAACCAAGCCTATAATGGCTCCCAAAAAATCCAGTACCTATTTTAAAAACAGAATATTCGTCGCGATCTTTTTAAATGAACACCCTCGAGATCAAAGAAATTGATTAAGGCTTCGTCAAAATCTGCAGCGGCTCTATCGGATTACATTTAATTAAATTACGATTTGATTATTTCATTAGCTAACGAGTGCTTTATTATCTAGTTTTTGAAATTATTTAAATAATTAATTTGGTATTTTGAACTTGTTAAAAAGAACCATAAACTTCATCATCATCATCATGACCAGCCGGAAGACGTCCACTGCTGAACATAGGCATCCCCCTTCGAACACCACAATGACCGACAATTGGCTATTTGGATCCACCAGTTACCCGCGACGCGTACAATGTCGTCTGTCCACCTAGTGGGAGGCCTACCTACGCTGCGTCTTCCGGTTCGTGGTCGCCACTCGAGAATCTTTCTTCCCCAACGGTTATCGGTTCGCCGAACGATGTGGCCTGCCCATTGCACTTCAATTTTAAGAGCTATGTCGGTGACCTTGGTTCTTCGGCGAATCTCCTCATTCCGGATTCTGTCGCGCAAGGAAACTCCGAGCATAGCTCTCCATAGCTCTTTGTGTGACTCTGAGCATATCCAAGAGGCCAACAGTTAGGGACCACGTCTCAGTACCATATGTCATCACTGGCAACACACTGGTTAAAAACCTTCGTCTTCAGGCACTGCGGTATTTTGGACGAGAAGATTTCGCGTAGTTTCCCGAACGCTGCCCATCCGAGTTGGATTCTTCGGGCGACCTCTTTGTCGAAGTTGGACCGACCTACCTGGATAGTTTGTCCTAGGTATACGTAGTGGTCAACAACTTCGAGTGTATCGTTCCCAACAACTACCGGTACGGGTGCAACATGGACATTAGACATGATCTTCGTCTTGTCCATGTTCATTTTAAGATCCACCTGTTGGGAAACGCTACTGAGGTCGCTGAGCTGAGTTGATAATTTTGACGGCCCGCATCGGAAAATAACTGCGCGGATAATGGACGCAGCGCTATGTAAAATCATAGAAAGCAAACTAAAATCCGTTGCGTGCCGTGCGTGCGGTGCGTCCGCCGCGGGCCAATGAACGCGTACCTTAAGCAACCGTTTGCCGTACAGCTGCTATACTTGATATGAACTAATTGTTAATACGACCACTACAAAAGTTAGTTCCACAATACTGTTGTTGGTACTAATTAAACCCGAATCAACTTTAGGGGTCCGGCCGTTTCAAATACAATTTACACTTCAGACTTGTGATAATGAATGTTGAATGTTCAAAAGTTTCTAAAGGCCACGGTTTACGTATTTGTATAAAGTTGAAACTCTTGAAATGCTTCTTTTGAACTATATTTTGCACCCCTGCAGGTCTAAACAGGCCACTTTCGGTGAATCCTAATATGAATAAGTTATGGTTTATTTTTTCTTCGTATGGCAGCATTAACACTAAATACGAGTCTGCTAATCAGAGCTAATAAATGAATTGAGTAAGATTCGACTAAAATGTGTAACCATTTTTCAAAAACTAGTACAATTGTTAAGGATCTGCTTGAAATTCTGAACATGAATTGCTTTTAGGTGAATTGCAATTGGCCTTTTTAGACCCGCTGATGCGAATTATAAATGCACAAAAAGTCCGACTGCGAACAAACAAAATTACATTATACATACATAAAACGTAGGTATACATATTATGTATATACATATATTTCAACTCGTCTCGTGAAGACCTTTCATTTGATACCCATATTGATGTTTTTAGAAGTAAAAAAAAAACAAAATGGCGGCCGCCACATTAGTTTTTTGGAAAAATATACCGATAGCCTATGTCACACAACAAAGACGAATCTAAAGGTGCTATCAGACGCTTCACTCCAACGAATGTTCACTCGAGTGATTGCTTCAATTTTCTTCAGCACTCTTGTTTTATTTTGTGTTCATACGTTTCATAACGGACAGTGCTCTGAAGAATTGTTTGACATGATGCCCACGGCCACTTTTTACTATCGCACCTCTCGCCATCGGCAGGGAGTTTATCCTCACATCTTAAAAACAATGTCATCCGTTCAGTTTCAAAGAAGTTTTCTTCCCCGCACTTTGAAGTTGTGGAATGAATTGCCTGCCGAGGTTTTCCCAAATAATTACAGCATGGGGTTTTATAAAAAGGGAGTTAACAAATTTTTACAGGGTCGGCAACGCGCTAGTGATCCTACTGGTGTTGCTAGCGTCCATAGGCTGCGGTGACCGCTTACCATCAGGCGGGCCGCATGCTTGTTTGCCACCTTGGTGGTATAAAAAAAAAATAATAATTCGAGTGAAAGGTGCCGAATGAAAGAAAGAAGAAGAAGAAGAAAAAACGACGTACACAATGAAACTATGGTAAAATGCATAATTAAATGTTATGTTTACAGTATGTACAGAGCGAAATTGTACGCCACAATTCCAGCAAATGAGGTTAGCCACTCAGCTTATAGCTGAACCGGAAGCTGTGCTCAGTGGCGGTCCTATCAATATTTTTAAGTGGTGCGAGATCTAAAAGTGGCGCCCCCGTCAAATATAAAACTTTAGTCGATTTGTCACACACGGTTTTAGTCGTTTGTTGTCCGTGGTACCCCCAATAGAACCACCAGTGGTACCACGGACAAAAATAATTGTCCGTGGTACCACTGGGATACTACGGACAACTCCGTGGTACCACCAGAAATAAATAAATTATATTTCAATAATATTTTACTATTTTCGTTCATTTTGGAATCGTTTACTTGGTATCTGGGTTCGACTGTCTGTATTGCACATTACACATGAAATTAAAAAAAAAAAATTTATATACTAGAACCAGAATATACTAGAGATGTGGTATTGAGTAATAAAATCGACAAATTATTAACGGAAGTAGTACTAGGGTAGCATAAAACACAGGAGGTGCATAATCTTGTGCCTTGTCTTGTGTGAGCATATGAACTGTGGTTTAGAGCTAACAGGTTTATAGTAGAAGTACCAGGTAAGCATAGGGCATAAGGAAGAGTCCTCAAGTCCTGTGATATCCAGAGTATGTCTGGCTTACTGGTTTTGATTGGTGTCGCGAATCAAGAGGTGACGGCCCGGAGGGTAACGGATGTATCAAGAGGCGATATATCTCCTTGTATCTTGTGCTTCCCTGGTACTTCTGCTATAAATATGTAAGCTACTACTCAATAGATACCACATCCCCAGTAGGTTATTCTGGACGAAATTAAAAATCACATTGAAAATTGTATTGGAGGTGGACTTGAGGACTCTTCCTTATGCCCTATGCTTCCCTGGTACTTCTACTATAAACCTGTTAGCTCTAAACACATTCATATGCCCGCCCACACAAGACAAGGCACAAGATTATGCACTCCCTGTGTTTTATGCTAGCCTAGTACTACTTCCGTTAATAATTTGTCGATTTTATTACTCAATACCACATCTCTAGTATATTCTGGTTCTAGTATATAAAAATATTTTTTTTAAATTTCATGTGTAATGTTGTGCAATACAGACAGTCAAACGCAGATACCAAGTAAACGATTCCAAAATGAACGAAAATAGTAAAATATTATTGAAATAAAATTAATTTATTTCTGGTGGTACCACGGAGTTGTCCGTGGTACCCCCAGTGGTACCACGGACAATTATTTTCGTCCGTGGTACCACTGGTGGTTCTATTGGGGGTACCACGGACAACAAACGGTTTTAGTCGCCTTATCCATACATTCGATGTATAAAATAATAACAATAAATTTTATGATTCCTCCTCCTCCTCAGTCGGTCCCCCATTGCTGAGGATCGTGGCTCCTACCGACTGCTGTCTCTGTCGAGGTCCTCCACTGTTGTCGGTCTTCGGCTGTGTAGGATCGCGTACTCAAGGGAATGTCCAGATGTTCGGACACATGATCTAATAATAATAATATTCTGGGACAATCCACACACGGTCATCTGATCCCAAACTAGGCAGAGCCTGTACTATGGAAACCAGACAACTGATACTAATACTTATATACTTTTTTTTTTACATACTTATATAGATAAAACACCCAGACACTTGGTGGGAATCGAACCCACGACCTAATGGTCAGAGGCCAGGGTGTCTAACCACTAGACCAACAGGCCCGCCGTCTCATAGGACTTCTACCCCTCGATCTCTTCCCCTCTACCTTTCCGGTAACTAGCAGCTTCTCCAGATTGCCAGGCGGCCTTCAGGCTATGTGGCCGAAGTATTGGAGAATCCGCTTCGTGCATATCATTGAGAGACGAGGTTTTTTGTCTAGTCTCAGCTCTTGCTATGTTTGTGCGAGCAGTCCAGGGTGTCCGCAGCATACGTCGCCAGCACCACATCTCAAACGCGCACATCGCAAATTTCATGATTAACAAGTTTTATTTATGTTGTTCTATTCTATTGTTGGTGGCTAAAAATCGGGCCCGGTAACCACCGGAACGGTCATCGACCAAGTTGGATCCATTGTGCATGCCCTAGCCCTTACTTTGTTGCTGACGTGTCGAAGAGGTGCCTTAGTTATGCAACGATTGCTCCAGCTTGGAGCTGTGCGTAATCATCTGGTGTAGGATAGGCTACTCCCAGATGACCGGTTATTATTTATTTATTTATTTATTCAAGAAAAAGGTAGTTATGTTAGCCCCAGGACGCCTAATTCGAACTACTTTTGTGGAAAGTGCTAACTAAGCAGAATAACGTTAATTCAATACCGTAGACGCTACGCATTAAATAAATAACGTGTGGGCGTTCTTAGACTAAACACTGACCATGACCGTGTAATGCGCATAGTCTTAATATATAAGGTTTTATTGTAAACAGATTCGTCATTCGTCTAGAGCATCAAATTCTGTTCGGACTTATCAATAGAAATGTATTTTTTTAATTAATTAAATAAATTCATTTTTAAACTTTTTATGTTTTTTTAAAAAAGCAATCCGCGCTCCCGAAAACGTTTCTGGCGCAGCCGCGTACGATTGCTGAAAATCGCGCCGTCTCGCGGAAACTTCTCAAAATCGAAGTTTTGACGTAATAACGCGAAACGCGAATCTCGGGCGGGTCAGCGATACATACGAACCAAATAAATATTGTAACGACAAGGAGAGCATGCTGGTGAACGGCTGGTGAGTGAATTTTTTCGCCATCCTTTACCCCATTAATTGTTATAATTGGAATCGAACTTCTTCCACTATAACTTATCTGGTTTTCCTCAAAATCGGACAATCAGTGTTTAATTAAGTGATTTTAATTATTTTAATGATAATATTGATTCTATAAGTTTTTAATATGTTGAGTTTTTCAATTTAACTACATTTAATTTTGAGATTTTAATAATTATACATTATAATTTTGTGCTATTACTTTTATTGTGTTTCTTTTATTTTTAATTATTTTATTTCTTTTACAGTGTGTTTTATTGTGTGTTTTAGTGTTTTCAATTAATTGATTTTTTTTAATAAGTGTTTAAAAAGAATAAAAATAAAATGGCTACCATTCAAGTGATACCGAATGAAATGCTTAAATTAATACCACTTTTTGGAGGTGATAAACGTCAATTAAATTTATTTTTGAGAAAATGTGAATATATTATTAATAGTTATCAAGGAACTCAAGAACAAAACATTTATGTAATGCATTCTATAACTAGCCGTTTAATTGGCGATGCCGCTTCTTTAATAAGTGAGCGCGAGGATATAATTACGTGGTTAGAATTAAAAGAATTATTAATTCAGCATTTTGGTGATCCAAGAAGTGAAGAATGTATAGCAATTGAGTTGGAAAATCTTAAAATAAAATCGGGCGAAAGTTATCTTGATTTTTGCAATCGTATTCAATCGGTCCGATCAATTTTAATTTCTAAAGTGAACCAATTGATAAATGAAGAAGTAAAAAGAGCTAAAATAATAATTTATAATAACACGGCACTTAATGTTTTCTTATTTAATTTAAGTGAAAATTTAATACGTATTGTAAGATTGAAATCCCCTGAAACTTTAGAAAAGGCATTGGAGTACGTTTTAGAGGAAGTGAATTTTTACAATCAGTATAATAATAAAAATAAAATAAAAAACCACATTCGGGATTAAATTTAAATGGCCCTTCGCCTGCTTTTAAATTTAATAACTCACAACCAAATATGTTCATGCAGCCTAGTGGTTTTAAACCTATGTTGCAATCAAGTACGCCACAATTTAAATTCGGAATTCCAAATAATAATAATAATAGGTTTCCACAAACAAATATGAAAATAAATGGCTTTCAACCACAAATTGGGTTTAAGACGCAATTAGGCCCTCAGCCATTTAGTATGCAACATAAATTTATGTCACCGTCTCAATTTAATTCAAGAACTCAGCAACAATTTGGATATCGTCCACAATTTAACCAAGGGCAATTCGGATATCGCCCACAATTTAATCAAGGGCAATTCGGTTATTGCCCACAATTTAATGAAAGTCAATTTGGATATAACCCACCACAATCATTAAATAAATATGAAAATACTGATGTATCCATGCGTACTGCACCACTATTAAAAAATGAAGGGCAGACACAACCTCAAGGTTTCTACCTTAATGAAATAGAATTAGGCTCTGATAATTTTAATAATTATAATAATGAATATTTTTACGAAAATAATATTCAAGAAAATGATGAAAAATATTATGAAGTCAGTTCACCGATCGAAATGAATAAAATTGAAACCAAGGCAGACAAAGATGATATACAAGAGGAAATACCAAATTTTTATATAACTCCCGCTAATAAAAACCCGGAAGTTGTACATCTTAACTGCGATTTAAAATTTGAATTACCTTATGTTTACTTACCAGAAATTAATGCAAAATTTATGATCGATACTGGTAGTAGTAAATCATTTATTAGTCCGCATAAAGCAAATGAGTTCTTTGAGGATTACACACTTTGCGAACCATTTACTGTTATTAGTACACATGCTTCGAGTAATCATGATAAAGCCGTTAAAATTCCATTAATGTCATCATTTAATAGTAATACATATCATAAATTTTATGTCTACGATGTGGATTCTAAATACGATGGTTTAATTGGTAGGGATCTTTTAATGCAATTGGAAGCAGAGATAGATTTTAAAAATTCACAACTCAGGACTAGAACAGCAACACTTCCGATTGTCAATAAAAATAATCATGAAACAGAATTAAAATCAAGAATAGATCAAACTGTAAAATTACCTAGCGAACAAATTTCCGAAAAAATCTCTTTAACATTAACAGATTTTTCAAAACTTAAAATGCCTTCAGCTAGTGTGAATCTTGATGATCAGTATGTGAAAACTACTATACCAAATAAATTAAACAATTCAACATTGTCAAAGATTACAAAACCTTTAAATAAATGTGATTATTCTTCTTTTAAACGAATAAATACAGAAAACAAAAAGAAAATTTATGAAAATAAAATATTAAATAAAAAGTTAACGACTTCACAACATATAAGTTTTAAAGAAAATAGTAATAAAGGCTCTAACCAGGATTATAAAAACACTTTGTATAATGATAAATTACCATTAAATTTTACAAATCAAATTAAGCATTCAGTTAAGATCAAAGCTATAAATAAAAAATACTCTAGAAAAAAAGGAAGAATAAAGAGATTAAAAGTCAAGTATAATCCTTATTATAAAAAGAAGAAGAAAATCGTTTATTTTCAAAAAAAAGGACATTGGTCATTTTAAAATAAAATAAGTTAATATAAGTTTATAAATTTTATTATTAATTTGAAACTTTTTATATTAAAAATAATAATAAGATATTCGAGGTATTTTTACTATTAAATATTTTAAACGATATTAATTATATAATTAATTTAAAAAAAAAAAAATGATTTTTCATTTTGATTTAATTTAAAGAAAAAAATAAATAGGTATATTAAACCTTCTTCACAGGTGGTGTGTGGTCGTAATGACCCTTCTCCCCCGAGTCCTCAGCCTTCAACTTCAAAAACTTGACGACAATCCGGGATTATTACCAGTTAAAGAAGGTCAAGCATATAGACAGGAAGATAAGTGGTTAATTGTAAAGAGAATTGATTTGAACAATTTAAAAAATGATTTGATAACCAACACAGAAAAATTTAAGGAATTCGTTAAATTAGTGGAATCACATAAAAAATTTCTTCACGAATTTATAGCCATAAAAGAACAAACAGACTATTTAAATAATATAACAATTTCTAAATTTTCACAATTGGTTCCTTCACATAGAGTCAAACGAGCTCTTTTTAATCCCCTTGGAACATTCATTAAAGCAATATCAGGAAACTTGGATCATAACGATGCTATTCATTATGACAAAGAAATTTCTAAAATTAATTCTAAAGAAACTGCATTACATAAAAAAATAACTTTGATAACTGAAATGCTAAATAGTGTTGCAAATAGTACGGAAACCTTAGATGACAATATTTTAATTATCGACAAAAGACTAAAAAGGATTGAAGAATTAATTAAATCAGGCAATAATATGGAAAATTATTGCTTATACCTTACACATGCTTTAAATATGTTCGATACTTTCATGAGTACATTTAGAACCATTTATATCATATTAAATGAAATAGAAACAGCCTTGGCATTTACTAAGGTATCTGTACTACATCAATCAATTGTTAATCCTGATGAATTGTTATATCTTTTGAAATCGATAGATCAAATTCATCACTTAATGTATGAAGTGAATGAAAGCAACTTATTAAAATTTGAGAGAGTTATTAAGGTTAAAGCTTACGTAAAGGAAAACCAGATAACGTTCATATTGGAGGTTCCCCTAACTGATAGAAATATCTTTGAATATTACAAAATTTATTCTTTACCCGTTTACAAAGATTCCATTAACAAAACAATTGCCGTTTTTCCCGAGTTTCCTTACCTGTTGGCGAAAAATTCTAAATACCATTCTTTGACAAAACCATGCGAGAAAATAGATATCGACAAGTTCCTGTGCACCGACGATCATGTCACGCAGTTTCGAATGATCACATGTGCTGAACAGTTACTTGAGTTCCAGAGAAACGCTACTCACTGTGTACCGTATGCTGTCGATGTCGAAGACATCAAGGTCCAGCGAATTAGTTTACAAAGTTGGATCGTGTTTACACGAAAACCCACCATACTAGCAGAAATATGTGAACACGAAAATGTCAAGGAATCACTCCATGGTACTTACATTATCACCACTGAAGAAAATTGCATGCTCTACCTCAATGAACTTAAATTGACGTATCAACGCACATTTGCTGAAGATCTTCGATACAAAATTAGACCAATTACTGCTCTACCAGAACTGAAGACTATGAATTCCACCTCCTTGGCTACCGTAAATATCAAGAATATCAATTTGGACGAAACAAGACATTTATCACGCATTTTGAACTTAAAGGAAAGTGATGTGTTCAGTGAATATGGCCTTTATAGTGAAAGTGAAAACAAAATTAATATTAACAGTGTTAGTTTAGCTACACTATTATTGTACTTAATTTTAATTATAATTTTTATCAGTTTAAGCATTTACATTTATAAAAATAAATGTATGCGAAATCATCGGAACCCGACATCACCGATGGTACCCGATAATTTCGCACTTGATGAGGGAGGAGTTATGTTAGCCCCAGGACGCCTAATTCGAACTACTTTTGTGGAAAGTGCTAACTAAGCAGAATAACGTTAATTCAATACCGTAGACGCTACGCATTAAATAAATAACGTGTGGGCGTTCTTAGACTAAACACTGACCATGACCGTGTAATGCGCATAGTCTTAATATATAAGGTTTTATTGTAAACAGATTCGTCATTCGTCATCAAATTCTGTTCGGACTTATCAATAGAAATGTATTTTTTTAATTAATTAAATAAATTCATTTTTAAACTTTTTATGTTTTTTTAAAAAAGCAATCCGCGCTCCCGAAAACGTTTCTAGGTACAAACATCAATATGGACTAAAGGTGCATCATAAACTCATTCGAGTTTTACCGTACACCAGTAACGTCGAAATTATTATCTAATTATTAGCTAAGTTCACACAACAAAATATTATATTATGCCGTCATAAAAAACAACCAACTTTCTAATAATACACAAAAGTACTCTGTGCATATAACCGAAAAGGAAATACATTTTCCATGTATGTTTAAAAATAAATAAATCATCGGTTGGGTCATCGTCCTACGTCTACGCTACTATACGTCTCGCAAGAGCGACACGGCTACACAATATGTGTCGCATTGACCCTTTTTCACCTTTACAAAATCTGCAAGTATCAGTATTACTTAGCCTCATTCTGTGAAGGTGCTCATTTGTACCGAACTGTCCCGTGAGTCCTATTAGGTGCTTTATTTGTGATCTGTTAAGGTTCAATAATTTAACCCCACAGTCCACCCTTGACAGTCTTTGTAGATACATAGTAGACCGCAGGTAAGTTTTTATTAGTTTTAATTTACTGAAACTTCGTTCTCCTTTGGCGACAGTAACAAGTAAGTACAGTAAGCAAGATACGAAGCGCAGTCCAAATATCAGGGAAAATATCTTGTCAATCATTTCTTCTTATAAGTTGAAGAACTGCTGATGGAAGATCTTTTAAAAATGGATTCAGGCTCACAAGTTCTTCAATCAATTCATGTCCAGATATATTATCACATTTTTCGCCATCGGTTAAAATTATTTGCAAATCAGCACAGCCTTTTTCCAACATGGATATTTCTGTAATTATTTTTATGTCGTATATAAAATACCATGTATCATTGAACTTTGAAAATTGTTGAAAACGGGTAACCAATATACTATCAATTAATTCGTTTTGAATACGTTTGCTGAAATACGAGGCCTGCCTTTTAAGTTCTGTCGTTTCCATATTTCCCGGCAATTTTGAATTTGGAACTATTCTATATTCGAATGTGTTTAAATTTCGAATCTCAAAATAGTTGAAAGTTAGGATTAATGCTATTGTTTAGTCACAGCGTCGATTGGAATCCGTCAGGTTACGTACGAAAATGAATCTTTCTAAGGAAAATCTTCGTGCAATAATTTTCTACAACTTTAGAAGAGGCCTGACACGGCTTCTGTGTTTTGAAGAGCTAACATCTGTGTTCAGTGATGAAACCCCATGTCTGCGGACTGTTGAACTCTGGTATTTAGAATTCCAGCGTGGAAATACTAGTGTTAGTGACAAATCTCGCGAAGGACGCCCAAAATCCGCCTTTACTGAAGATAACACCATTGCTGTGAGACTACTAATTCTCGAAGATCGTCATGTGACGTATCGAGAGATAGAGGCTCTATTAGGCATCTCAGGGACAACCATTCAGAAGATCTTGCATGAAGCGCTTGGTGTGAGAAAGCTAGTTTGCCGTTGGATACCGCATCTGCTTTCCGACGATCACAAGGCGGCCCACGTCAGATGGTGTAAGAAAACTCTGCAAAGGTTCAACCGAGGAGAGTCAAATCACGTCTACGACATCATCAGTGGTGACGAATCTTGGATCTATGCCTACGATCCTGATTCCAAACAACAATCTACAATCTGGGTCTTTCAAGACGAGCCAAACCCGACTAAAGTTGTTCGTTCTCGAAGCACTTCAAAGAAGATGGTGGCCACGTTTGTTGGAAAAACCGGCCATGTTGCGACTATTGCACTTGAAGATCGTAGAACGGTTAACGCAGAATGGTATAACACAGTTTGTTTACCACAAGTCATCGCCGAACTTCGAAAATCTAACTCAAAGCGACGCATCATCCTGCACCACGACAACGCAAGCTCACACAGCGCTTGTTCTAGTTGTGTTTTTTTCTTCAAACGACAAAACATAAAAGGCATCCCTCGTAATGGATATTAGCACATATTAGTCTCTTTCTTTACAATACGGCGGAGGTGCCCCGTCGTCACAGTATCAAATTTTCCTAGTAGTTGCACAAGACCAAAAACGTTGCCATTATTAAGAGTGTATAACATTTCAGATCCAGAGCTCCCTCTAAATGCCAAATGATTGCTTGCCAAGAAGAACACAATGGACATCATTCGTTCGAATTCAATCTGTTTTTGTATATGTTTGTCTTCCGCTGAAATTCTTCAATCTCATCGACGATTCTATCCAACTGTTCATAGCACGGTGATGGGGATGTTTCGTGAGTTTTGAGACACGATTCGCCGCTCCCGACCGATCGTCGCGTTGTCGCGCGTCGGATGGTTTTGGCGCCCCCCCTATGATGGCGCCCGGTGCGGTCGCACCGCTCGCACCGCCTTAGGCCCGCCACTGGCTGTGCTACCGGTCTAGCACTGGTTTTCAGTGCCAACCTCCGTGACACCTAGATGCCGTTCTGACCTGACTGTACAGTAAAGATTTTACAAACAAAAACATTAAAAAGGAAAATAATATATATAAAACAAAACATTGAATAATTGATTAATACATGACTACATATCTAGACCCAATACATATACCGAACATATAATATTATACAAAATTATAGGTATTTACCTGATATAGTTAGAGTACCTACTTATATTTATTTATATATATCATATTTTATTTATTACTGAGGCATGAGTACTTTACCCAGGATGGAGTTTACCTGACGGTGCCTAATACATAAAGATACTTACATGACTTAGATTTTCATTTTATCTAAATCTTATACATATTTATTTACAAAATGTAACAAGTGTTACAATGGTCCAGCTAGATGACTTGTGCTTCAAGCACAAAATATTACAGTAAACGACATGAACTGACATGCTTCCTAATCATGGGCATAATCTGCGGGTATATAAGTATAAAAGGTATTACGTCATTTAAGAATAAATCTGATGTAATAAATTAAATAGTTAGAATAATAATAAATAGTTGGATAATTAATACTACTTAAAAAAATAATGAAAAAAAATAAAATAAAACCACCACCTTGTTTATAAACTAATGTGTTAATAACTTGTAAAATTAAGTAGTAGAAGCATCCTACGAGTATATAAATGCTTTACTACTTCGTGCCTATAAAATATACTACGGAGAAAATACCTAATAAATATTTTACATATAAGTGCATCGATATACAAGATTAGCTGTCACGAACAAAATGACATCGAAAATGTGGTCGCGGTTACATATACCTACACAACTATACACAAAACAATAATATGTTCATATAAAAAGATGACTTACATACTATAAAATAAGGTTCAATAATAATTGCAGACAATTGAGCGACAGCCGTCTCCGTAGCTCTTATTTTCGTGACCACTTTTCGGGTCGTGACAGCAAATCTAGTTGGTATAGTATATCGATGTATAAGTGGGATAATTTTTCTGGTTCTGTATTAAATGTTTTTTGAGCGAATTCTTAAATGATTTTAGTGTTTTAAGGTCTCTAATAGGTGGAGGAATGTCATTCCTACAGTGGGTTGCAGCATGCTTGAAACAACCTGCGGAAGCAGCAGTTCTGTGCCTAAAGTTCACCAGTGGATTTGTGACAGACCTGATTGCATATTCTTGTGACCTGCTTTGTCTCCATTTTAATTTGCTATTTAAGTATTCAGGTTTATGTGTAGCTATCACCTCAAACAAGAGACTAGACAGGTGCAGTTTCCTCCTGGCTGCCATTTTCAAAATATTGTTATCGTTTAAGTACGGGACTTCTTCTTGGAATGTTTAAACAAAATCGGGCACATGCATTTTGTATACGCTGTATTAATTTTTCTGTTCTCTTCAGTAAGCATGGTCCATAAACTATATCACAGTAATTAAGCCTTGATAAGACTAAACTCTTTCTTTTTCTTATGTCAACATCAATGTATTCCCTTATAGAGTATAGTATCTTAAGTCTATAGAAACAGTTTCTAGCAACCTTATTTACGTGAGTTTCAAAACGAAGTTCTGAATCAATCGTAAGGCCCAAGCTGCATGCCACTTTTACCATATCTATGTCTTTATCTTGAATTTTTACTGAAGGTTTTTTTCCATTATGGTCTTTATTTGTTGACGGCTTCCAACTACAATAAATTTTGACTTCGATGGATTCAGAACTAAGGAATTTTGTTGAGACCATGTTACAATTCTTTGGAGGTCATCGTTAATATTGTTAAAAGCATTGTAAGTATCCTTTGGATTAAATGACGTATATAACTGAATGTCATCTGCATATATGTGATACCTACAATGCTGAATTATTAGTAATATCAGCACTGTACAATATAAATAAAAGTGGCCCCAATATAGATCCTTGTGGCACACCTCGTGTAAGATTTATTGCCTTTGATGATTTTGTTGTTCCGTCATTAGCCCGCACTTCTACCACTTGTTGCCTATTTGTGAGATAGCTATTAAACCATTTAATGGCATCTGTGCTGAAACCATAAAATGCCAACTTAGATAGAAGAAGTGTTGTATTTATGGCATCAAATGCACGTGAGTAGTCTAGTAATACCAGTATTGACCCCAGGCCTTGGTCACGATCCTCAACCATATTTCCCAGAACATCACACAATGCTGTAGCCGTACCACGCCCTTTTCTAAACCCCGACTGTAACTCAGGTAATATATTATTTGCTTCCAAATACTGCATTACCTGCATGTATACCACCCGCTCCAAAACTTTTGATAGGTAGGGTACCTAATATACTTATAGGTCGCAGATCCTTGTACTCGGCTGGATTGGTATTTTTAGGAATCGGACTAATTACCGCCTGACACCACAGTTTCGGGGAATGTATTTGACGCTATTGACCTATTAATAATTTCCGTTATTACTTTTAGCGAACTAGGTAAAGTTAGATTTATCATATCAATATTTATTTTATCCACCCCTAAAGCATTGGAATTGAGCGTTTTTATTATTTTAAGCACTTGGTCCTGCGTTACTTCATGTAGACAAAAACTAGCTTGACCATGGCGATGGTATTCAAAGTATGTCAGTTGCTGAATTGTTACACTGTTTGTACCTGGTGCTTCTAGGAATGCCTTGTTAATTGCATCCGGATCATTTAGGTGCATTGGGAGCATACGGTCGTCATGTGCTGTAAGAACTTTCGCTTTTATAGATTTTTCCATAATCGTTTAGAATCATTTTTATTAAAATTTATGTGCTGCGTGAAAAAAGCTTTTTTCTCACTAAGTAAAGCTGTGGAAGCCTGATGTTTTAGCTCCAAGTAATAGTTTTTATGGATGTGACACTTAGTACTGTGATACCTATATCTTGCTATCTTGCTTTACTTTCTTTCTACTTTTTTTTGTTTTTTTTTTTTGTTTTCTAAATATCGTAATTGTTGCACTAGCTAACTACCCCACTTTTATGTTTCATTCTCTCTTTTTTCCATCCCAAGGTTGCCTGGAAGAAATTGCGAATAGCGATAAGGCCGCCCTTTGTACATATTTCAGTTTTTAAGTGTTTTTATGTGTTTTATTTTATGTGTAGGTGAGTTTGTGTACAATAAAGAGTATATCTATCTATCTATCTATCTATCTTGCTTCATCTCTTAGCTTGAACATAAGTTTAACATTATCTGTAATCCATGGTGTTTGATGCATTTTAAACAACATAGTTTTTACCGGCGCATGCATATCAAATAGCTGTAAAATGTGTAAGTTTAATATACTGACCATATCATTAACATCGGACTGTTCACAAATTGCGTCCCATGGAATCGATTCAAGATCACAATCAAAGAAATCTGTTAATATATCCTTCAATGGTCGGTATGTTACAAGTCTAGGTTTCGGTGTCTCCTTCTTTATTATTGTATCACACGTGATAAATGAATGGTGATTAAGCTCACTTATATGATTTACCTCCACTTTTTGGCATGCAATGTCTGTGCATATAACATCTATGAGGGACTGACTCTGCTCCGTGAAATGTGTAGGGGCTTGTACAACTTGCTGAAGATTCAAATGTGCTATAAAGTCATTAATCTTTTTAGAATAATTAGCATTTACATCTAATAAGTTCACATTAAAATACAGACGAAAATGAATGATAAATGAATACCACCTTTACGACATATTATTATAAGCCACAGTCCATCAAGCAGTTATGAGATTTGGTACGTTTGTTGAGTAGAGTGCATTTCACGAAAGAGTTCCCTTCGTGGTTACGGTGGTATAATTGAATTAGGTGTTGACATTAAATTTAAAAATGTTTACCCTCAATATAGGGGAAATACACTTTAGTATAAAACACATGGATGTATTCATTAGTCCAAAATTACGTAAATACGCAGTACCCTAATTTATATTTTGTGACTAGCTGACCCACGCAGCTCCGCCCGCGCTGTGTTTATGTTTACTAAACTTTCAATAATATACATTCGCATAGAATACAAACCTCCTTTTTTAAAGTCGGTTAATAACTTGGACCCACTTTGTACTTGCCCTCCAAAGCACGGAAACGTTTAGTTCAAATGGCGTTAAACGGTCACCCATCTATGTAAAGACCTTAGCTAACGTTGCTTAACCTGATCGATTTCCAAAAATTGTTAACACCTGTCTATGAGTGTTCCCTTACAAATATTTATTATAATTATAAAGAAAAAATTATAAGCGTATAACCAAGTACCCATTTTGACTTTAATCCTCTCTCCCAAAAGAACCGTGCTAGATTATCCTATGTCCTACCTCGTAGTAAGATCTCAAATCATGCCAAGTTTCGTTTCAATCCATCCAGTAGTTTCGGCGTGATGCTCAGCCGAGATACAGACAGACAGACAGACAGACAGACAGACAAAAATTAAATAAATTACATTTTCGGCCTCAGTATCGGTTATAGAATGCCCTCCAAATATAATTTTCAAAATATCTTCAATGTACAGAATTGGACCTTTTACAGTTTTATTATAAGTATAGATTTATTTGTAATTTTATTTCTATACAGGTTAAATACATAGAAACAAAGACAGAAATCATTTTCAATCATTTTATGCTCTCATAAGGTTTGGCTTGGTTGTTGTGGCCAATGGCAACGGATGAATACAATCATGTCAATAACTTGAGGACATAAATCGTTTGCCATTTATAATTTTGATAATTTATTTACTTGGGAAAACATGGAATTAAAACATGGACCCTGGTAACATTATTATACCTACCTGAAATGGCGGCAACTCAGGATCGTACTTGTTCGAAGGTAATTAAAGTCCTTTAGTGAGATTTTCAAGCGCACAAAACCTTTTCATCTTTATAAATAGTTATCTTTCACTACTTCTCAATTTCTTAGGCATGATTTTGTCGTCTATTAAGAGAATAATGTGGAAAAACCATGAAGAAATAGGGTCAAAGTGGAGAAAACACTCCCAAATACATGACTGAGGTCAACGCTATCCCTTTCATTGAGGTCGAATCTCCCTTTCTAAGAGGGTAACCTTGATGTTTCATGAAAAATCAGGACATCTTTTTAACTTCGTCGCTTAATACGACTTACTTGGCTTGTTTAAGCTTTAAGTTTAAACCGATTAAATATGTCTAGTTGCTTCCGTTTACCTCTCAAAATACGACGGGACGAAAAACCGACACGACCGTTGAGAGACCAGGCGCAACATTTTACATACCTATCTGACGCATGGAGCATCTTACTTTACCTTAGAGGAGATACCACTGGAGATAGCATGTAACTTATTATATGTATTTTTATTAGTGTATATTGTCTCACATATTAACTACCCCACTTTTCGTATTTCATGCAATCTTTTTTCCATCCCAAGGTTGCCTGTAAGAAATTGCGGATAGCGATAAGGCCGCCCTTTGTACAAATTCCTTCAAGTCCTTTTTATTTTATTTTTATGTGTGTACAATAAAGAGTATAAATAAATAAATAATAAAATAGCATGATGCGCTAACCCCTCTGCCTAATTTTGTTCATATGGTCAGGTCATTCTTTATTTGTGTGCGTATCTTTTTGAATATGTTGCGAGTTTATTATAGTGTGGTTATGCGTGAAATTGTATCTGTGTGTGTTTACTTCGCCTCCCGCACCCCTCAAAAGTGCCACGAAAAATTTGTTCGGTGAATCGACGCGATACTAGCTCCATTCTAATTACTCTGAGTACTTTACAGACAATCAAGTAATAAATAAATAATAAGTTAATGGTTGTGAAAATAAAAGCATATGAAGTTATGATAAAAATAAATTGTATTACAAGATCATTTATTCAGTACGTTTAACGATTTCTGATTAATCACAAGATATTGAATAGCAATTTCAATTATATGCAAACAACTAAAACACCTTGTAACCCACACATTAGACGATAGAAAAAGCATTTGCAGTAAATTTAGGTTTCCATTGGACCAACTGCAGATCATTGCAGCTTCATAAAATTTCTTTTCGAATGGGACAATGGATAGTCATAATATTCCTTCGCTCAATATCTTTAGGAAATCTACAAGAAAATAAAAAATGTATTAATATTGACCACGGGTAAATAAAACAGTATATATATTGACAGGTGACAGGTATAGTGACAGGTTAAGAAATAGTGACATAAGGAAACGTTGTGGTATGAAAGAAGATGTTGTGACAAAAATTGAGGTATGCTGAGATGGTTTGGCCATGTCGAGAGAATGAATGAGGAACGATTGACGAAAATAGTGTATAAGGCGAGTGTGAATGAAAGTGTTGGAAGGGGTAGACTTAGGCGGACGTTTCAAGACCAAATCAAGTACCCTAAACCGAAGAGCATGTATGAAGGGAATAATGAAAGTGGACGAAGCGAAACAAGTATGTAAGGATCGTAGCAAGTGGAAAGAAGTGGTCTCTGCCTACCCCTACGGGAAAGAGGCGTGATTATATGTATATTTATAGAATGATATAGGTACTCTCGCCAATACGACCACAGTGGCCAATCTTTCGCAAGATCAGCCATCAGCCAGTGCACAAATGCTTGCGTAGCCACAAGTGCACTCTTTCTTCCTTTTACCTCTCACAGTTTAGTGATACGAAAGATCAACACGACCGGGGAGAGGTCAGGCGCAGGACCGACTTTTTATATGCCTATCCGACGCATG
Organism: Furcula furcula; assembly: GCA_911728495.1. Taxonomy (NCBI): domain Eukaryota; kingdom Metazoa; phylum Arthropoda; class Insecta; order Lepidoptera; family Notodontidae; genus Furcula; species Furcula furcula. The sequence goes on along the minus strand of OU452259.1, from coordinate 20,041,809 downwards.
GATCATCTTACTTTACAGACAATCAGATGACCAGCCTGCATTGTCCTAGCCAGTAAGGAACAAATATACAAAGTTGTTGCTCCCCGCAGGATTCGAACCTGCGACCCCCGGTACGCAAGCAAGCAGTTTCCCACTGCGCCACGGAGGCTACTAGACGCGACAGGACTAGGAGGCGACAAGAATAAATATGATTTTAATAATATGTTTAAAACTACATACACACTTGAACATACAATATTTTTTCCATATCAATCCTTGAACTAAATACCTACATCGTATATTTTTTATCATAAAGTGGCGGTAAAAAAATCCCCAAAACGGAAAGTCTTCAAAAAATCTTTACCATGGTTACTCTATGAAAACAATGTAAAATATTTTAAATTAGATAATTCAACTACAAATTAATAGAAAGTTAAACCCAATACTAACAAACGAACTGAAAACGTGTTATATGCCTATCGAAAGAAGAACTGATCGAAAATATGGTGCATAATCCAAAGGGATCATCGGTAGGTACATTATTGAACAAATGGGACTTACGAGTGATATTCGGTATCATCTAAGGGGTACAACATATTTTTGCAACTAAGTACTACACATTTTATCACCATTCTTATTAGTTTAATTCACTTTATCGTGAAATTATGGTATTTAAATGTTGGATCGATTTAAATGACAGACAGTTTCATGCTGACAATAAGCGCCAGTGTTGCCACAAAATATGAACCCTTAAAATCGGTATTTAAAATTGCATTTGAGTACAATTGGCGAAAACACAATATAGCATTATCCTAATCGTACTCGCAGAACAATACCAAAAAAAAAATATTAGACATGATTGTCATCGAATTTTATGTTTTCGGGTGGAAAACAATCTTTTGATGTTGAAGTAGAGCATTTCTATATTAGGGTATCCATTTCTCGGGTAATTTAAATTATTACATGGACCACACATTTGACCACTTAGAAAGAGAGATCCGGCCTCAATGAAAGGGATAGCGTATGCCTCAATCAACTATTTGGAGTTTGGACTCCACTTTGACCCTATTTCTTCATGGGAAAAACAAAAACTTTTTGACACACGCGATCGTCTCTGACAAACAGGATGACCAACTTAACCAAGAAGGGAACTCTTTCGTGAAACGCATGCGTGCGTCTCTTTCCAACAATTCTCTTTGTTATTTATGTAGCGTAAGTAGTTATTGTTATATAGGGTCTCAAACTTGATGTGTGTAACATACGCATGCATAATTATTTTCGCGTTCATTAATGTATATGTTAAAATATTTATAAACCACTTAGCCCGGCTGTGGTGACGGCACAAATTAATATTGAAAGGAATCAATTAATTCTTTAAATAATTCAGTGAATACACAAATCAAACCGATATTGGTAGCACAATTTCAAAGCAAATTAAAGATTTGTAAGAAAGAAATAAATATTTAACGCCGTATGCCAATGATCCGTATGCGCAATAAATACACACTTATAGGCAGGGGCGTAGCTACCGCTGTATCAATGATACGGGGCCCCGGGCTACATGGACCCCGAACATGTGTAAGCAACAATTTGTAAAATCCATGATCTCGCATAATTTGGGCCCCCTATAAAATTTTGATACGGGGCCCATCTAAGGCAAGCTACGCCACTGCTTATAGGCTTGTACTAACTATGACGTTGAAAAGACGTCTCAGTAGAATCTCCTTGCTCCAAACGCTGAACGAACGACGTCGACTTCCGTGAACGCGAACGTAATCTACTGCTACTGCCCGTTTGCATCACTGTGGCACACACCTTGTTGAAAGTATGACAATTCAAGTTATTGTTTGCTTATTGTATGTTCTTTTTTCACAGTATGATGTTTTTTTTTTAATTATCATGTATGTTTGTGTGTCTTTAGATGCAAATAAAGACTTTATCTATCTATCTATCTAAGTGTCAAAGTATTAAAGAGGTAAAGTTTGGATATTCGGGGTAATCTCCTGTACCACTGATCCGATTTTGAAAATTCTTTCACTGTTAGAAAGGTATAATATCCCTGAGTGCTAGACTACTTTTATTTTGGTAATCGTGGAAAAGCGCAGGTGTTCATGACGGGCCCGTTGGTCTAGTGGTTAGACACCCTAGCTGCTACCCGATGGGTCGTGGGTTCGATTCTCACCAAGTGTCTGGGTGTTATTTATCTATCTAAGTAAGTATGTAGTTACAAAAAAAATGTAGGTATATAAGTATTAGTATCAGTTGTCTGGTTTCCATAGAACAGGCTCTACCTAGTTCAGGATCGGACGACCGTGTGTGGATTGTCCAAAAAAAAAGTTATACTAAAATAAAAAAGTTTCAAAACCTCCGACACCAGAAAACAAATTTGTAATAAATAGCTGATTACGTTTTCATTAAACATAACTAAGAACTATTCCAATAAAAACGGGTTACAAATATTTTTTTTAAATCGGTCCAGTCTTTTGGGAGCTACATGGTCACACACAGACAGCTACATTACACATTTAACATATATAGCTACTTACTAAAGGTGTATTAAAAGGCCGGTCGGTGACTATTTTTATTGATTGCGTGCTTGTCTTGTTTAATTAGAAATTCCTCCATTTTCGGTTAACGCACTGCAGTAAAACTGTTGACTTTTTTCATTATTTTATTTCACAAATGAATTGCTTGTGGGTTACACAATACGTCATCATCAAGTCAGTAGGCTTGATACTCATACTTCATTTCTGCGACACCCTGTGTAAGGTATATATTTAAACTAGATAGAGATTTTTTCACGTGGAATCAAAAATACTAAGTAATATATTGTATTTATATTTTGAGCGGTAAAATAGTCTATCGCCACTCGTTGACTAACTAGCAAGCGGTGGATAAAATACTTAATTTTAACATTAATGTAATCAGATTAAAACTCGAAAATTACAGCCGAGCTATCGCGAATTTGTTTCTTCTATAACTTTAAACATATATTTAAGATAAAAGATTAATACTTGAGCAACTAAACTATTTTAATAAAACTAAAACTATTTTATTAGATCGAGGAGATATATTTCGTAACTCAGATTAAAGGCTTGTTACTGTGATATTAAAATTTTGAATATTAAAGATCTCTGAGCTCTTGAATTAAGTTTAGGAGGATTAATGCTACGGACGCTTCTATGGATGGAAAAGTAGGTAAGTATAACATTTCTGCTACTTTGAGTTCATGACAGCTGGCAGCAGTATTGTAACGTAACTATAACAGAATTGTAATAATAGGTAATTATTATCATTTTAAGCACTTATCACTTAAGGTTTTCTGTTAGTGGTAAGAATTCTGTTTAATAAATAAATAAATTTCTGTATAGTATTAGTAGGTACTTACTTAATTTTCAAAATTGAGAATATTTGCCAAAAAATCGACAAGTCATCAAAATGGAATAATGTTTCAGATTAGGGTGTACAAGAAAAAACATTAACACTATAATGTTTAATTAACATGCATTTATTCATGAATCATTCACGAAAAAACCAAACAATAAATAATTTTTATAACCCATGGGCATCATCGATATATAATAATGGACAAAATAAACTCACGAACGCTGGGAAATCCATGAACAGGGTATTGGTGACACTAGCGGACTAACGGGGGGGCGGAGGGGGCGGTCCGCCCCGGGCCTCGGGTTCAGGGGGGCCTCCAATCTCCAAAACTTATTTATAATTATTGAGCTATTTCAGTACCTACTACGTATTAGAGAGTACATCATACCTAGATTATTTTAGAGTTCCGGCACTCAAACCTTGATAGCCTTTGACAATTGCATTTAGATTGATATGAGACAACTAAGTTTGTGCGTCGGAAGTCGGAACTCATAATGTTTGGTTGAAATAATCTAGCCGATACGGCCCCTTAATCTCAAAGACGGCCATAATGTTAGTATTGTAAGTATTAGGCAATTTGGAGTTGGGGGCCTCATGATGCACGTAACCAAAACACAAACGTACTGCAATGTATCTGTAGAACCTATCGTCTATCCAGCAGAAAATTTACACAAAATGTAGTGTACATTTTGTGTAAATAGTAGAATGATAAGACAATAAATCAATTAGTTATGTGTAAAAGAAGTATAATATATACAAAATTTACAAATTTATTTAATATAGAGTGCACACGGACGCACACGAGGCGTCCTTAAGACTGAGGATACCGAGTCACATTTCTATTGGACCCAAGGCGATGCGAGTTGCACCACCGCCTCGACTCGTCGTCTTGGTGTGGAGGGTCCTTCTGGGACATAACTGTCTTACAGAAGAACCCTCCACATGGATTCCTCTGCCAATATAGTAGATACTGACAGAGCGTGGTCTAGTTGTGTCCAATCTGGCTGACATGGCTCCACCGCTCTAAGTTACACCACAATGATGGCAAGTCGTTGTCACTCCTCACCCTATCTCACTCATATAATCACTGAAACACTCATACCCAGATTCTCCAAGTGAGTCTACAGGTTGTTTGCTCAGGTTTCTGTCGCAGCCAGGCTTGGAAGACTAGCAGGGGGGCAATTCAACTAACATAAATGTTGACTGAAACGAAACTAAACCATAGCGTTTGACTGTTTTCCTATTCTACTAAGTGCTAACGATCGACGTTAAGTTTAGATTCAGTTTCAGTCAACGATCGGTTTAAAATTTAACAAGTTCTATTCTGTTAGAACACGAACTAAACGTAAACGTAATCGAAGCTAAGCGCTCCATCTGTCAAAATTAACGGTTGAACTTACGTTATTGTGCCTAGACTTTTTCTCAACCGAAACTAAACTGTTATTGTTTCAAAGTCTGCCATCACGTTTGTTTAACTTTTAATCCAACTTAAAAATTATGTTTTACATGAACGTTATTGAAATTGCCCATGAGGCTGACTTATGAAGAGTTAGACGTAGAAATGTTCTTTAGAGACTTCGCAACTGTGCTTTCAACTTAACTGGTCGAGAATTTATAAAGAATACAGACTAAATAAAAGCCTGGCAAGATCCCTTATTGCGGAGATCAGCCCGTATATGCCAGCCCGACTTCGTTCCGACAGCATTGATACGGAGACAAAGGTAAGAATTTAACGTATTAATTAAATAAAATTTATTTGATATTGCTAACAAATACCTGTAAAACACAGGCAAAAGCAATCATAAAAGCAAAAAGATACAAAATGTATGTGTTTTTAGATCTTGGTGGCACTAGCATTCTATGTGACAGGCTCAAACCAGACACTAGTTGGTCAGAGTCTCATTCAATATCACAACCTTCCGTTTCTCGGGCTATACATCAAGTAACAGAGGTGCTTAATTTACCACACATATTTAAAAAATATGGGAATTTTCCTTCTTGTAAAGAAATCTGTGATGATATAAAAAGGAGGTATGTATTATAGATCACATTATTAATTTAAAGTACTGAACTATCAGTTTTTGTCAAAGAAAAATTTAATGCAATATTATTTGCAGGTTCTATAATAAATTTAATGCTATATTGCTTGCAGGTTCTATAATAAATTTAGCATGCCTGGTGTTCTAGGATGTATTGATGGCACAAATGTAGCTATAGTTCCACCATCAGAACATGAAGAAAGATTTTATAGCAGGAAAGGTTATCATTCCTTAAGTACCTTAATTGTAAGTTCATTATTAATATTTTACTGTATATGTACTGAAGATATTATAACAAATATATAGGTATAGTAGGTTATTTGTGTATATAGTTAATTAAAGAAGTTTGTTTCAGATTTGTGATTGTGATGCTAGGATAATGTGCGTTGATTCCTGGATCAACACATGATAGTACTGCATGGAACAACAACCCACTACAAAACGCATTAGACAGAGTACTCAATACCTCTGCAGAAGATTTTTATTTACTAGGTACTTTGTAGATTAGTTGCACACATTGTTTTGAACCTTTGATTGCATGTTGTAAATTCTAAATGCTAAAATATTTCCTTCCAGGTGATTGTGGATTTCCATTGAGATGGCTGTTGATGACCCCAATATTAAATTCTGCTTTCAACACTCCTGAAGCATTCTATACTGACATGCATATGACAGTGAGGAATGTTGTGGAGAGGTGTATTGGTATTTTAAAAGGACGAATTAGGTATGCAAACTATTATACATTACAGTAAAATAAAAAAAAACAATTTATTATTAATTATTTATTGTAAGAATACATACATGATATAATTATATTACAGGTGTTTATTAGTGGATAGAAAGCTGCACTACAAGCCTAGAGTTGCAGCAAAAATAATTAATGCATGTTGTGTTCTGCATAACATAGTGCTTCAAACTAATCAGGAGCCAGATTATACTGAAGAGGATTTAGAAGCATGCCAGCATTAATACTGCTCGCCTAGCAACAATGGAACGAAGAAGGACAAGACATAATGATCAATTACAACGAGGGTATATCTATCAACAGGATTTGGTGTCCCGCTTGTGGAGACAAAGAAATCAAAACTAGTTATTTTTCAAATCAAATCAAATCATCTTTATTTGCTGACTTTATTTCTTTGTGATCTTTTTGTATTAAAATATAGTATAAAAATTTAATAAAAATATTATAGTATAAAAATGTTAGCTATCTCGTTTGTTTTTAATCCTGACCAAAAACGAGGAGTGTTTTATGTTTGACGCCTATATCTGTAAGAAAATGGTAACCTTTACCAGGGTCTGATGATTATCAGCAAGAAGGTGGTAACAGTATCTCGGCCGCAATAAACGTAGACCCACCAAGTTCGAGCTTGTTGGATAGGTCTCGAGTAGTTGCTAGAAAATGGAGATCAGGGTCTGATGAAGGAGCAGCAAGGTGGTGACGGGATCTCTGCACCAATAAACGTAGACCCACCGAATTTGGGCTCTTTGGGTAAGTCGACGCGTCGTTGCTAGAAAACGGTGATCAGGGTCTGATAATGGAGCAAGAAGGTGGTTAAAGGATTTCTGCACTAATAAACCTAGACCCATTGAGTTTGGGCTCCTTGGGTAGTTCTCGACGAGTAGTTGCTAGAAAAATGGTGATGAGGGTCTGATGATGGAACATGAAGGTGTTCACATAATCTCTGCACTAATAAAAGTAGACCCATCGAATTTGGACTCGTTGGGTAGGCTGCTCCATGATCAGACCCTGATCACCATATTTTTAGCACCTACTCGTCGAGACCTATCCAACGAGTCCAAATTCGGTGGGTCTGCGTTTATTTGTTCAGAAATCCTGTGACCACCTTCCTGCTCCATCATCAGACCCTGGTCACCATTTTTCTAGCAAATACTCGTCGGGACCTATTCAACGAACCCAAACTCGATGGGTCTACGTTTATTGGGGCCGAGATCCTGTTACCACCTTCTCCTTGATCATCAGACCCTGACGGTTAACATTTTAGTTTATATCATTGGATTTACATACTCGTATGTTCTAAATTTCAGATCTTTCGGACTAACAGAAGTAATGAAATATATCTATTGTATACGAAATATCCCTACCTCGACTCGGAAAAGAGCTGATGGTGTTCAAACGGCTGGACCGATTTTCATGAAGTATAGCTAAAAACCATCTCGCTTATACTAGCTTTCAAATAAAAAAAACCGCATTCAAATCTGTCCACTGGTTGGATGCAGCATTTTCAGCTATAAAGGTGTATGGAAACCCAGTACTTAATGTTTCGATATGTTTCAATTGTAGTTCTGTTATGGTTCAGTTTGCGTTTTGGTTGGAGTTAAGTTAAGGTTTAGCTTAAGTTTGTTATTTCAACTAGTGGAATAACTTTTTACGTCATTATCGAATGACAACTGCAATCTAACGATTACTAAACCGAAGCTAAACTTTAACCGTTGTAAATTAGTTGAATTGCCCCCCAGGACAACACTGACAACTCCCTTTGCTCACGTATGCTCATCAGAAGGCCATGAGCGTAATTGTTCAAGTGCGTGCCTTATCCGCCTCCGACTGGATTTATTTGACCCTGAAAGCGCGCCAGGACTGTTTCGCCTCATATGGAACATTGCCCACCCTTATAACGACCCGGTCAGCCATGTTTCGCTGCAGGCTCATGGTCTTTTTAGATGGAACAAGGTTTGCTTCAAGGTTGCTTATTATCACTACAGCTCTTGAATACAATAATATGGTGTACATATAATGCTTACAATTTTAGAGGACTGGGAAGTATCCTGATTGCTGAGACCTAATTCAACGATTCTCGCTTTGGATATGACACCTAAAATAAAGGATCTTCGAAAAAAGAACTGTCCGATCTTGTTGAAAAAGTTGATGATTGATGAAATGATTTTGAAGAAACGCACACTAACAATCTAATTAATGCGTACTCTGCTCTTTTTCTATCTTTCTATATGCCTCTGAAACCTGGACATTCAAGCGTTCTTCGAAGAATGGATGTATTGGAAATGTGGTGTAGGCGCAGAATTCTAAGCATATCGTGGACCGAGCGTGGCACGAATGCATCTATTCTCGAAGAGCTTAAAATCAAGGAGTGACTTCTCACCGACCCATACGACCAGTAGGTGCTATAGGCTAGTACTGTAGACAGTCATGTCTGCGTTACGCGTCGTCAACAAGAGAAAACCGAACAACCTATAGAGGCTTATCCTGATAAGCCTAATGGATGGCAAGAAAAGCAGAGGACGTATGTCGATGCGATGGGCAGAAACTTTGAAAGCGGTTATGAGAGCGACGCTACGGGAGAGCATCCTACATAGAGCTCAAAATCAAACAACATAGAGACGAGTGGGGGCAAAAGTCTGCAAAAATATTGTCTGTTGATATTTATAACGTTTCTATCCTGTAAAGCATTTATGTCACTAGCACAACTAAGATGAATCCAACGACATATCACAAGTCTAAATCCATTGAGCCGTTCAGGCTATAGGCCGTGCCAAAGAAATAGAAAAACATACATACATACATACCACCACCACCACCACCTGTCAAGTGCCATATACCTCTACAAGATGCAGGAGTTTATAAACTCGATTGTGACTGTGGGCTCTCCTACATTGGGCAAACAAAGCGTGCAATAAAAACTCGCGTTAAAGAACACATAGCTGATGTGAAACACCGACGCTGTACGAAGTCTGCAGTATGTGAACACGTTCAGAATCGCACCCACCATTGTATTAGATTTGATAAACCACAAATCCTCGCAAAAGAACACCGATTCCTGCCTAGGATGATTCGTGAGGCTATTGAAATCAAAAAACATCCTAATTTCAATAGAGAAGATGGTTGGGTGTTACCACCGGCTTGGGATCCTGTGATAAATATAATTAAATCCAATATCAATCAAAACACTGGACGGCCTCAAGATACTGTAAGCTCTTACTGCGTAGATCGGACCAACAATAATAACTAAGAAGACCTGAGGGTACACCGGCATAATTGTGACATGAGGACGTTCAACATCTCAGTCCTCCCGTGACCATGGGTGCTGTAAAGCATTCGAAACGTCGGGATAGTAAAATCAATAAATAAACCGCGATAAAATCCGTAAAAGTAGTTTAATTTCAATGTGTAATATTCGCGTAAGTAAAAGACAACATTACATACATACCCTCGAAAAACAGAGACCTCTTTCTGGCGTAGTCCGGTAAAAATGCATCACTTTCTGACCGGAGGCCTCATTACTTTTTGCCGCCCCGGGCCTCCGACAGGCTTAGTCCGACACTGATTGGTGAACCGACTTGAATGGTCTGTTATACAAGTTATTACGCGGAACAATTTATTACAAGTTTAGATTAAAAAAGCTCAATAAGCAAAAAAATTGTTGTGTGAACTAACAAAATAGCATTATACATAGGTATTAAAACGTATTAATATGTATAAATATATCACCTTGTTTGAGGCCCAAACGATGTAATTGGATGTAAAAAAAATACAAAATGGCGCCTGACGGATGCCAAAAAAAAAAAATATTTTTTGGAAATAATATAATAAAGCCTACATTGTCAAGAAAGAGAAATTTTACGTCATATTTTACCATAAGTCAAAATGCATCAAGTTAAGCTATAGGGTGTGCCAAAATAAACATACGTACATACATAATATGATGTACGTCATACTAACATACACTCTGAAAAACATTGCCCTTCTTCTGGGGCAGTCAGGCAAAAAGCCCGCCTGTGATTATTAGTTCTAAGCAGATTGTTGTTTCTCCTTAATCTTAAGGAGGTGTTTAAGTTTATTCGCCACATAGTCTTGTGGGTACTTCACTATCTCCGTTTTGAAGGCACCTGGTCCTAACTCAACTCCAGGCATCGGTTGTTGATGTCCCCTCCGACCCTCGGGTCCTGATTGAAGTCCTTTAGGTGTGATCTAGACATCAGAAACAATAAAAAAATGTTTTACTAAAGAAGCAAAACAATAAAATAAGAATCTTATCACTAGTAACTGAAACTTCTTAAAATAATACCATCTTCACAGTATAGGTATACAGAAGTACTAGGAACCACGTAACGAAGACACAGACATAAATAATACCTTACCTACTAATAATACATAACAGCAGTAACAGCTTAGTTAAGCTTCCTCAGACATGCAGATGTCCTCATAATGATTTCCTTCACCGAAAGCTAGTAACAATCGCACAAAGACGATTCTCACATGATTAATTAAAGAAAACTCTTTAATTAATCGTGGCTTGGACCTCTAAATAGAGGTGCACCTCTGTTTAGAGGAAGCTTAACTAGCTTTCGAATGACGTGTGAAGTCCGCCAACCCGCACTTGACCAGCGTGGTGGACTATGAACAAATCCCCTTCATCTTGAGGGAGAGCCCGTGCCCACAGTGGGACAAAAACAAGGGATTCTGTTTTTTTTTTAATAATTTATACCTTACCTACTAAATAACTTTTGGCAGCGCCATTGAATTCCATTTTGTATGGACAATATCCAGAATAAGTTACTATAAGAAACATCGATATATAATAATAAGTAACAGTATATCGATCGATGCTAAGAAATATTAAATAAAAGGCCGATAGATCACTTACCCTTATAAAGAAATTATCTTCGTCATCATACTCATTTGACTCCCTCAGATTCCAAAACAAGCTGCTGCTCCTCATGCGCTTATCTCCGACGATGTTTCTCATCAACCCTTGCAGGAACGATGGCAATTCTAACTCGATCGCCATCACGTCATTTGGGTGGTGTTTCCCCATTGTCAATGGGATCAATGTTGTTAAAGCGAAAATTATATCTGAAATCGGACAGAATGAATTTTAAGTAACTAACACCTTACCTGTGGGTCATAGAAGCCACCCATCTCCTCCCATTGGGCGACTAGGAAAACCAGAAGACGGGCAGCAGTGTCTTTCTATTCGATTACCTACCACCTATACTGCGATCCCTAAAACACCTGCCAAACGTGGGGATTATAGCAACCTCTCCCTTCTAAGGGCCTTTGTCCATGAGGTGGACATCTTTCGGCTGATGATGATGATCATGACGAATACCTTTAATAAATATTTTATTATTAAAGGTTCCTGGAGGGCTATAAGATAAGGTGCCTTAAAGCCCTCCATTAATTCGGTAATTCGACGGGTTCAACGGAAAGGCACTTAGAGATAACTGGTGCAGATCCCACTCACAAGAGCCTAGGTTCCTCCTCTCATGTGCCGATGCAACGGCTGTGGGGGTTTTAGTGGGTACGAAGGCTACATAACCCAGTTGACTCCCACAGGGTCCCAAGGACCTATTGAAAGTTACCCCAGCGAGAAAAAAATAAGGTCAATACTGTCCCAGCTAACCTGCGCCAGTACTCCAGGGTCAGGGCCTGAGCTTCCGCCTTCGAAGTTGTTGGACGTACGGGGTGTGTGCCCTACGACATCCATTAAGTACGGCGGCGATTCCGAGGAGGATGGCGGCGGGGTTGCGGTCCCCGTCCCCGTGAGCAGCGTGTTTGGTTCCCGAAGATCTACAAAGCACCCCCGTCGGCGGGCAGGAAAGGTACTGGGGGTACTTGATGCAGATTCCACCGGAGAGCCCAGATCCCCTCTCATGTGCTGATGCGACAGCCGCGGGGGTTTCAGTGGGTAGAATACATACCCCGGTCGAGCCCCACAGCTCCCGGGGACCTTTCGAAAGTTGCCCGGCAATATACCAACTGATATTTTGCCAAACTGTAATGGCAAATGACTAATGGCTATGATAGGGGGTGACCCACCACGCCCGCATCAGGTGGCATTGTCAAGCACTGGCTTATGTTTTTATTAATCAAGTCTGCGCAAAAAATCGGTACACTTACATTTTTTCATTGTATTCACTTTTTATATTTCGGGTATCGTATTTAACAAATTAAATATTTTTATACTGTAACCTTTCTAATTTTTAGACAATTTCAAAATAATAATAAATTTAATTTATTAAAACAATAATAATTAATTTAATATATTTATTATTTTTTTAACTTGTATATTATTTAAATTCGCAACTACGAAACAAAAGCTAAATAAACTAAACGCTTATTTAATGAACATTATAATGTTGTTCAACACACTTCTAAATCTTCAGTGTAGTGAACAGATTCGTTTGTTTGAGAAGACAACGAAACTAATCAGAATTAAGTGAACATAGCTAGTTCGTGTTTTAATTAAATTTTGAATTGTGTAGCCAATGGGGTTGTTATATGCAGAAAATTGATTACTTTTTACATTCAATACCACCTCCTCCTTAGTCGCACCCTCATCTTTTCCTATTTACAAGTCTTAATTCACAATGCTTATCTCCACCATAGAAGTATTAGCTGAAAAAAATATGAATCCATTTGCGGCGATGTTTTTTTTTTTTGCTTCAATGTCTAGCAGATTACAACCAGTCCGTAAAAAACCAGAGAGCCTAGACAAGATGCAATTGCTTCATAGCGATTCTATTTCTTCATTCGCTAACGGTGTAATTCCTTATCTTCTTCTTTGCGTGTCTACATGATAACGTCTTTCATTGGCCCAATAAAAAGCTACATCCACCGTTCTTTGGTTTGCCTGAAGCAAATCCTCCCCAGTACAGGTAGTCGGACACGCAGGACAGATGGAAAGATGCGCCATGGTCTGTTGGGCTACACCACACTTGCAGCTGATATTGGTACTACTTATGTACCCCCATATATTTAGGTTCTACTTGCATCGACCAACCTGGGATCACAATCTATTTAAACTTTTCCAAGACCATGGCTCCTTGAAACCTGGTGGCAGATCTTGTAAAGGGGGATCATAAAGATGTCGAGGATACTTTTCCATACAGATTTTTTGCCTTATATTTATAGGGCTTCCATTGAGGGGCTGTACACACTTGAGAAAACCATGGCTACTGATTACTCGGGGTGATACAGAGTGGTGAAGTGGGTGCCTTATAATTTGTCAGGTGATTTTTCTATGCCTAATGTCACTCCCATACATTTTATACTTTCTATTCGCGTTAATGCTTGTAGAATGTTACATTGTCTAGAGGGCCTGGTAGCATATTAAACGATCCACCATAACCAAACCACAACACCAATAGTTAAGATGATGATGAAGTCATTACATTCTATTGCAACTGACTTATACTTATTTACCGATTGCCAAAGTAATTTAGATTCGGGGCACCCATTAATGGACTTAAAAAATTCATAAATTATTCAAGAATTCCTGACGAAGAATTCAATGAATATTAATCACTTTACTAATTTTATATTCAGTGGGTCTTCGGAGTCACTGGACGTTCGGAGTGTGGGCCTAGGACCAAATTGAGTGCCCATCTGGGCGCCGAGGCTGGCCATTCGACGCTGTAGAACCAAAATCTACAGCGTCCAGCGGAGGATGGCACTGCGGATTGCGCGAGGATACCGAACGGTGTCCTTTGAGGCGGCGACCATACTGGCACGCTTTCCGCCCTTAGACATCCTGGCGGGCATGTATGCGAGGGTCTATGACCGGATCCGTATCGCCCGCCAGAGTGGCGGAGGCGAGCCGGTGGCGCTCGAATCTATTAAGCGGCAGGAACGACACATCGCTCTCGCGACGTGGCGCGAGTGGCTCCAGCCGGAGCACATAGCGCGCAAACGCGTCGTTGAGGCATTCCTGCCGCATCTCGAAGCCTGGATTCTGTTGGAACGTATGTGGTACGCCTTAATTATTCGGACAATTTGTTTTATAAATTGTTTATGGTAATTTTTACTAGCAGCCACATCTTGTCTCTGCTTCCCTTTGCCTCTTTCTCTTTGTCATGGATTGTTGGACCAGTAAGACGAATAAACTATAATTAATTAATATTTGTTCTCTTTTATCACCACCCGTAGCTAAACTGCATGGCCACGCCTTATTCAGGAAACACTGCAACTCTGCTGATAGTTTCAACAGGTGATGGTCCCAGAAAATTAATAAGGAAAAGTGATAACGCGTGCAGTGTACATAACCTCAAAAAGAGATTGCTACGTGGTGGTGTCTTTGTTCTCTAAATTACATCCTCTTTGTTCTCTAATTGTAATGGCGTCGCCTTCGCTGCAAGAAATGAGCAATGGAAATGCTTTGCCGGCGAATAGCAGCAACATGGTATGTACCATTGAAAAGTTGGAAGGCTTATCTAATTATTTAAATTGGAAATTCGCAATAAAAATGCTACTATCCCTGGATGGGTTGTGGAAGGCAATCGAGGGCACAGAAACAGAAACTGATGCAGCACGGAATCAGCGGGCTTTGGCGCGGATTGCTTTAAGCATTAAGCCATCACTTTATCAGTATATAAGAAATGCTAAAACTGCCAAAGAAGCATGGAATAATTTGGCTGATATATATGAAAATAAAGGTTTGTTACGGCGTGTGCTGCTTTTGAGACAGCTGCATAGGATAGAATACTCACATTTTTCATGTATGTCTGAGTACATACAGGGTGTGATGACCCTTGCGCAGCAGCTTGCGGACATTGGCCGTACAATAGATGATGCTGAAATTGCTGAGATTTTGTTGAGCGGTCTGCCTCAGGAGTTTGAGTACTTGGTTTCTAATCTTGAAACAGTATGTTTAACCAGTAACCTTACCAATTACTTTTCATCTTTTGAAAAACTTTTGGATGATATCACTCCTTCATATGATCACTCTATCATTATGGGCGATTTCAATACTTGCCTTCTCAAAAAAGATTCTCGTTCATCCACTTTGGAATCAATCGTAACATCTAGCAACATGCAAATTCTTCCTCTTAGCGCTACTCATCATTTTCCAAATTCCACTCCTTCACTTCTGGATTTGATGATTATATCCTCCTCTCAACATGTTGCTAAATACGGCCAGTGTCCTGCTGACGCTTTTTCATACCATGATCTCATATACCTGTCCTATAAAGTTCGTCCTCCTAAGTTAAAGCCTAAAATTATTCTACAGCGCAACTTTAGTGGTATGGATCGTGACGCGTTTCTTGATGATGTCAGGAAGATTGACTGGTCTCCTGTTTCAAATGCACAAACTGTGGATGAACAGATTTCTCTGTTTAATTCAATTATTATTGATTTATATGACGTTCATGCACCTCTTCGTGAAATTAAAATCAAACATCTTCCATCACCATGGCTTACAGATAGAGTTAAATCTTTTATGCAAAAGAAAGCTATAGCTAAATCTAGATATAAGATGCGTCCTACTGACATTAATAAAGAAAAATATGTCTTGGCACGAAATCGCTGCAATACTGTGTGTAGGAATGCATTGCGCCGTCATGTTCATGATTCTGTTAAGGAGGAGGACCCAGCTAAAGTCTGGAAGTTCCTACGGTCTTTGGGTATTGGTAAATCACGACAAGATTCCATTTCAAAAAATATAAATCTCGATTCTCTCAACATACATTTTTCGTCCGCATCCGATATGGATAACTCGGATAAACTTAATACTTTAAATCACCTTTCTGCATTACCTACACCCGGCCATCCCCTTTTTGTGTTTGATCGATTTACTGAAAGTGATGTTAAGAGAGCCGTTCTATCAATAACTTCAAACGCCATCGGTTGTGATACTTTAAGTCGAAACATGTTGGTGCCCATCCTTGATTTCATTCTTCCTGTCCTTTGTACCATTCTTAACAATTCTATCTTAAGTAGTGTGTTCCCTGCAGTCTGGAGATATGCTCAAATAATACCTTTACCTAAAATACCAAACCCTAAGTCCTATTCAGAATATCGTCCTATTTCCATCCTTCCCTTTTTATCTAAAGTGTTAGAGCGTCTTGTCCACAGGCAGCTTAGTCTCTATCTCTCTAAATATAACCTCTTAAATCCTTTCCAATCTGGCTTCCGCCCTGGGCACAGCACGGTTACTGCGCTAGTTAAAATTTCAGATGATATACGGTTTGGTATGGAGAACGGTCAGTTAACTGTGCTAACATTGCTAGATTTTAGCAATGCTTTTAATACCGTAAATTTTGATATACTACTTGCTTTACTTCGCTCAATTAACATATCTCCATCAGTAATAGATTGGTTTCGCAGTTATCTGCATGGTCGTCGGCAGCGTGTTCGTCTGGAAGAGTCTTTCTCTACCTTGTGTATCACTTCTGCTGGCGTTCCACAAGGCGGCGTTTTATCTCCCTTATTATTTGCAATTTTCATAAACACCATATCTCAGCATCTTACTTCTTCCTACCACATATATGCAGACGATCTTCAAATTTATTCCCAGGCCTCACTTACTAATTTGGATATAGCTATAGAAGCTGTAAATCTTGATCTGTGTCGTATTGCTAATTGGAGCAAATCTTATGGACTAAAAGTTAACCCAGTTAAAACACAAGTCATTATTATAGGTAGCTCTCGGATGTTCTCTAAGGTGAATTACCAGACACTTCCGCAAATTAATTTTGGCGGTATTGCTATTCCTTATAGTGATTCCGTCAAGAATCTTGGTGTTATAATGGACCGGTGTTTTAATTGGGGCCCACAGTTGGATGCCATTAGTCGCAGAATGTTTGCTTCGGCAGCCTCTTTAAAAAGGCTTCGTAATTTTCTACCCACTGCCACTAAAGTTGCGCTTGCACAATCACTTCTTCTCCCTATACTAGATTATGCTGACGTTTGTTATCTGGACGTGACAGAGGATCAATTGAATAAGCTAGAGCGATTGCAAGATTTGTCCATTAGGTTTATATTTGGCTTGCGTAAATTTGACCATATTTCCCAATTCCGTGCAAAACTCAAATGGTTACCCATTCGTCTCCGACGAAATCTTCACATTTTATCTCTTCTCTATAATATATTGTTTAACCCCTCCACCCCCTCTTATCTTAGGGAACGTTTCGATTATTTGTCGAATTCTAGCACCTATAGTCTTAGGTCCTCGGAAAACCTTTGTCTTACGATGCCCTTACATAGCAGTTCCTTCTATGACAAATTCTTCACGGTGCAGGCGGTTCGCCTGTGGAATTCCTTGCCCGTTTCTATAAGGCGTGCTTCGTCACTGCCAATTTTCAAAGATCTAGTGAAGAAGTTTTATTTGGCGGAATAAGTTAATCGGTATTTGTGTAATTTTCTTGTTATATTAGTACGTACTGATTTATGTATGTTTATAATAGTATTATTTGACGTATGTTTATATATTATACTCATATGAATATATATTATTATAGTTTACAACATATGTGTTTTTATGTGTCTTTGTGTTAATGTTACCTATTCATGTCGAGTGCGCGCACCCTCTGCTCTTTGTAACTTCTTTATTTTCCTCTCCATCCAAAGGTTGCCTGGAAGAGATCGCTTTTAGCGATAAGGCCGCCCATTGTTGCATTTTTTATTAATTTGTGTCTTATTCTTTTTGTATCTGTTTGTTTGTGCGCAATAAAGAATTGTCTATCTATCTATCTATCTATCTATCTTACCAGCGAGATTGTTCGAAGTAGACTCATACAGGAAGAGCTACGCAGAAGCAATGGTGTATCGGACAATAACAACTCTGCTTTAGTTGCACAAAGTTCTACCAAGAAGAAGTATATCATTTGTCATTATTGTAAGAAGCCAGGACATATGAAAGCGAAATGTTTCAAGCTGAAGAGTGACAAGAAAAAGGAGTCAACAAGCTTCGCTTCAGCATTGTTTGTTCAACAAAAAGATGCCTGGTGCATTGACTCCGGCTGTACATCACATATGACAAATTGTAGAGGAAATCTGGTGAATTATAAGGACTTTAAGTGTAATAATAAACAAGCTACAGTTGCAGTAGCTAATAATGATAAAGTAAGTTGTAATGGTATAGGAGACTTGATGGTTAACTTTGGAACTGAGGTAAGACAACTTAAAAATGTTTTGTTTGTGCCACAGCTAGCCACAAATTTGTTATCAGTAAGTGAATTAGTAAGAAGTGGGCTTACTATTGAATTTGATAAGCAAGGGTGTAGCATTTATAGTGATAAGGTCTCGGGAAACTGTATAGCTTTTGTGGGGTGTGATAATGGGATTTATAGGTTAGATTGCCAAATAGTAAATTCCTTGCACAATAAGGTGTATTCTTCCAAACTTTTGAGTGATGGGCAAAAGACGGAGAGTACTGCAGTCGCTGCTGTTAATGATCCTTTGGATCTTTGGCATCGCAGATTGGGACATTTAGGTCTTAGAGGTATGTGTGCTCTGAAAGGTCAAGTAACTGGTGTACAATTTCAGAATAATCAACAGAACAGTTTTAAAGGCTGCATACCTTGCCTTGAGGGGAAGCTGTCAGTGCAGCCGTTCCCGAAAGGAGAAGGCAAGCGAGCTGAGCGACCACTGGAGCTCATACATTCAGATGTCTGCGGGCCGATGCAGGAGAGCAGCTGGAGTGGTGCAAGATATTTGGTAACATTTACAGATGATCACACAAGGAAAACTTTTGGATACCTGATGAAACATAAGTCTGAGGTATTGTCCAAGTTTATTCATTTTAAAGCTATGGTAGAGAGACAAAAAGGATTAAAAATTAAATGCTTGCGTTCGGACAATGGTGGCGAGTATGTCAATTTGAAGTTTGCTGGATTCTTAAATACAGAAGGTATCGTACATCAGACTACGGTGCCTTATTCGGCTCAACAGAATGGTGTTTCAGAGCGCCTTAACCGGACGCTCATTGAAAAGGTGCGTTGCATGCTGCAGGAGGCAGGTCTTAGTAAGCGTTATTGGGGAGAGGCGGTAAATACTGCAATTTATTTGAAAAATAGGTCCCCCACTACGGCTTTAGCTGGACAAATTCCTGAGCAATTATGGACTGGATCTAGGTTGGACCTAAGTCATTTGAGAGTTTTTGGTTGCATCGCTTATTCTTTGGAGCCTGAGCATAAGCGTAGAAAGCTTGATGCTAAGAGTAAAATGTGTATATTAGTAGGATATAGTGAGATAACTAAAGGGTATAGATTGTCTGATCCTACGAATCCTAGTAAAGTATTATTGTCCCGGAATGTTGCATTTTTGGAGAACAGGCTTTTTAAGAGGAATATTAATGATAGTGAAAATGAATTTATTTTATTTCATAATGTTGTTGACAAGAGCAACAAAGAATTGGTTTTAAATAATAATAATGTGAGCTATCCTAGTCAAAGTAATAATAATGAATATAATAATAATAATGAATATAATAATGATTTAGGGCAATTTAATGATATAACCAATTCTTTAGATATTAACGATGGTTCTTTTGTATCTTCAGGTGCCACAGACGAGGAGAACTATTGCACAGGCAGTGAGGATGAGTCCCGCTGTGCAGATTCACCGTCGGCGAGCCACGAGTTGGTAACTTCGTTAGCGCCGGACGCGTCTGTTCGAGGGGAAGGTGTGACCGGTGCAGAGGTACCCCGGGCTGAAGCTAATGCTGACCGTCCTGTACGAAGTACTCGGTCCATTCCACCATTGAGGTATCGTGACTATGACTTATCAATGTATGTCAGCAATTCGGATGAACCATCGAGTTATGAAGAGGCTATCTCTTGTGCAGAGGCGCCGGAATGGCGTGCTGCAATGCAGAGTGAGTATGACTCGCTAATCGCAAATAGAGTTTGGAAGATTGTAGATAGACCAGAAAATCAGAATATAGTTAAATGTAAATGGGTCTACAAGCGAAAACTTGATGCTTCCGGGAACTTTGATAAGTATAAAGCGCGATTAGTTGCCAGGGGATTTACTCAAAAATTTGGGGTAGATTACAATGAGACCTTTTCACCAGTAGTAAGGCATTCTACCATGAGGATTTTGTTCTCCTTGGCTAATGAATTGGATCTTAACATAGACCATATAGATGTCGCTTGTGCTTTCCAAAATAGTGACATAGATGAAACCATATTCATGGAACAACCAATTGGTTTCGATAATGGTGATAAATCTAAGGTTTGTTTATTAAAAAAAAGCATATATGGCTTAAAACAAGCAAGTAAAATGTGGAATAACAAGGTTCATGGCTTATTAAGTAGTAATGGTTTTGAACAAAGTAAAAGTGAACCTTGTGTTTATGTAAAGAAAGAAAAGTCTGATTTAACCATTATTGCTTTGTATGTTGACGATTTTTATGTATTTTATAGTGATAATAGCTATGTTAAGAAACATTTAATAAAATTGTTGGAAAAGGAATTTAATGTAAAGAACCTGGGTGCATTAAGAAATTGTCTTGGTATTAATGTAACAAGAGATAGGTCAAAAGGTATTTTAAAACTTGACCAGACTGATTATATTAAGAGATTGTTATCGCGGTTTGGTATGAGTAATTGTAAAGTGGTATCTACACCTTTGCCTTTAAATTGTAAATTGGTTAAAGCTGAAGCAAACAGTGTAGTTGAGAATAATGATAATTTTAGGCAGCTTTTGGGCTCATTAATGTATTTAGCTGTGTGTACCAGACCGGATATAGCTTATGCTTGCAGCCAGTTAAGTCAGTTTAATAATTGTCATGATAATAGCCACTGGCAAGCTGCAAAACGTGTGTTGCGTTATTTAGCGGGGACAATGGATTACTGTTTACTGTTTGTAAAAAGTAATAAATTGAATTTAACTGCTTATACAGATGCCGATTGGGCAAATGACATTACAGACCGAAAATCATATACTGGTTTTGTTGTAAAGTTAGGTAATAATGTTATAAATTGGGAGTCACGCAAGCAGCGCTGTGTAGCCCTATCAAGTACAGAGGCGGAATATCTTGCAATTACGGATGTTTGTAAGGATTTGTGTTTTATTAAGAATTTGTTGAGTGAGATCTATTGTTTAAATGTAGAGTTAGTTGTATATAATGATAACCAAAGTGCAATTAAACTGTTGGAATGTAAAGAGTATTGTCATAAACGTACAAAACATATAGATCTCAGATACCATTATGTAAAAGACCTTATTAAGAATAATGTGACTAAAGTTGAATTTTTACAGTCAGAAAAGATGATAGCTGATGTACTTACCAAACCGCTTAGTCATAAGAAACATGTAAATTTTATTCGTGATATGAATGTTATGTAAATAGGGGTCACATACGATGCATGTTAGTTGTAAGGATGTGATACTAACTGACTTGGTTTGTTTGTTTCTTGTTGTATGTGGCTTAGGATTACATGAGCGAATAATGTAAAGCGTAAGGGGAAGTGTTGGAACGTATGTGGTACGCCTTAATTATTCGGACAATTTGTTTTATAAATTGTTTATGGTAATTTTTACTAGCAGCCACATCTTGTCTCTGCTTCCCTTTGCCTCTTTCTCTTTGTCATGGATTGTTGGACCAGTAAGACGAATAAACTATAATTAATTAATATTTGTTCTCTTTTATCACCACCCGTAGCTAAACTGCATGGCCACGCCTTATTCAGGAAACACTGCAACTCTGCTGATAGTTTCAACAGATTCAGCGACGGAGTGGACGACTCACCTATAGGCTTACGCAGATAATCACCGGTCACGGTTGTTTCGGTGATTATCTGCATAAGATCGGACGTGAAGCGACGACGAGATGCTTCCACTGCGACCAGTCTGACTCCGCCCAAAACACGCTAGAGGCTTGTCCCGCGTGGTCGTTGGAGCGTCGAGACCTGGTCGCAGTCATCGGATCGGACCTCTCCCTGGGCAGCGCAGTGTCGGCTATGCTGTCCGGGGATGCGGCGTGGGGAGCGATGGCCGCCTTCTGTGAGACTGTCATGTCCCAGAAGGAGGCCGCTGAGCGGGAACGCGAACGCGCTGATCTCGCTCGGCGACGAAGGCGCAGGCCGCGTCAAGCGGCCGCCCAACGTCTCGCTCCCCAGCCCTGAGCCCGGGGCCATAAACAACGGGCAACCTTCGGAGTCGCTGGACGCTCGGGAAGTGGGCCCTTTGAGCGTCCATTGAGTACGGCGGCGACTCCGAGGAGGGCGGCGGCGGGGTTGCGACCCCCGTCCCCGTGAGTACCGTGTCAGGTTCCCGGGGGGCTACAATGCGTCCCCCAGCGGCGGGCTCAAAGGCAAGGCACTGAGGGGCCCCTGGTGCAGATCCCACTGGAGAGCCCTGGGGTCCCCCCTCTCATGTGCCGATGCGACAGCCGCGGGGGTTTTAGTGGGTAAAAATCCCACATACCCCGGTCGAGCTCCACAGCTCCCGGGGATCTTTGGAAGATTTCCACCGCGTGAAAAAATAAAAAAAAGGACCAAATTGAGTATGGCGGCGACTCCGAGGAGGACGACGACAAGGTTGCAACCCCCGTCCCCATGAGCACCGTGTCTGGTCCCGGGAGGCCAAAATACGCCCTCCGGCGGCAGGCTCAATCAAAGGCAAGGCCCTTGGTGCAGATCCCACCGGAGAGCCCTGGGGTCCCCACTCTCGTTTGCCGAGGCGACAACTGCGGGGTTTTAGTGGGTAAGAATCCCACATACCCCGGTCGAGCCCCATAGCTCCCTTTTGAAGGTATCCCCGCGTCAAAAAAAAAGGTAAGGCACTGAGGGAAACTTGGTGCAGATCCCACCGGAGAATTCAGGTGCCCCTTCTCATGTGCTGATAAGCCAGCAACGGCAGTTTTAGGTTAAAGGTTTCCCCTGCGAGTAGAAAAAAAGGTCTACTAAGAATATTATTATTTTCATGTTTTATTTACTCACGGGCTTAGCCCGGTCTTTTAGAGGCTTGCGTGGGGACGGATCCAACACGTAGAGGCCCGTTTAAGAAGAAGTAAATGGTGTGTAAAACACCTCCCGGGGTCGACTGCCACAATGATGAGATTACAGCAGTTGACCTCGGTAGGTGGTAGGGACTATTGCAAGCATATCAAAAGAATTCTAGGTTTATGGGGTTGAGAATTTGGTGGACTGGCGCCTGGGCTATTGCAAAGGCCGGGGTCACTTGCCATAATTACATTCATAATTATTTTGTGGCAAGTGGTGGCTTGCCACCCACTAGATGGGCTCCCCAAATGATCGTCCGAGGACGACAGAGAGCAACACCGGTGTGAGTGACTCAGGGGTGTCGAGAGGTGTGCTGCGCTTTCTCCGAAGTTACTCGCGGCGTTATGCCCTTTAACACTTCCACCCCTGGAGCGTATAGCTCTAACAGCTCCTCTCTGGACGGCCAATTAAGGCAAGCCAGAGCTGAGAATCCTTCGGGCCCCCTTCGGTTTCCACTCGACCGACGAAGACACGCCGAGGTGGGGGCCCTGACCGACTCTCTGGAGCACTAGGGTCCGTGGTGTCGTTACGCACCAACAGCTCGCCACAAGCTGCCCTGCGGGCAATATATTATTATTATTATTTATTTATATTATTATTTTTTTTTTTTATATTATTATTATTATTTAATAATGCACAAGCAGCTTAAAGCTGATGCGTGCATATCACTGTTCACTTGTGTTTAATTTGTTTAAAGTGTTTATCTAGTCTGTTTTTAAATGCATTAACTGAGGGCGCACTGATTACTGTCTCGGGCAAACTGTTCCACATTGTCACTACACGATTGCCTAGGAAGTGGTGTCTAGGGTTGCTAGCGCTTAAGGAGCGTGACAGCTTTAGTGAATGTCCTCTCAATGTTACATTTCTGTTTCGCAGAAACATTTTATCAAGCTCTGGAACATTGTAGTGTCCTGTCAGGATTTTATACGTCTCTATTAGATCTCCACGTTGTCTCCGCGCTTCCAGTGATGTCAACCCTAATTCTTCTAATCTCTGCTCATATTCTTTATTTCGGAGAGTAGGTACCATTTTTGTTGCTCGTCTTTGTACTTTTTCCAACAAAGAGATGTCCTTCTGAAAGTACGGACTCCAAACTTGAAAAGCATATTCCAATAAGGGCCTTATATATGTCTTGTACAAAACAAGATTTTGTCAATGTAAGAAAACGCCTTCCGAATGATGTATAAGTATATGGTTAAATTGTTATTAATTTACCACCTAGGCACCTATACTGCGATCCCCAAGCCGCCTGCCCAAGCGTGAGGATTATGGCTACCCCACCCCCCTTCCTAGGGGCCTCCCCCCTTGTTCAGCAGTGGACGTCTTTAGGCTGTTGATGAAGATGGTGATTGTTAATTTAGTTATGTTTTCCGTGAATTGGACTTGGTAGCCTTGGTAGTATGTCTGTCAGTCGTAACAGCATATCGTCCCCGTAGTTGGAAAATTAAATAACTCTGATTTTGTAGTTCTGAGATAAACGCGATTTAGTGTTTTTTTTTCAGTTAATGTACATTTGTTAAAATATGTGAGACAATTTTATTGTCGGTAATTTTATATACTGTGAATCTGATTACCTTTTACATTATGATTTAACAAACTGAACTCTATCTTTAACTATAACTAAATAACACTTAAAAAATCAAGTTGTTTAATTTTGCCACAACCGATAATTATAACGTAACTACAATTAGCTACTAATTTCGGCTATTTATTTAGTTTTCCTACAAGCTAAATACATTTGGTAGAGTAAAATTTGGTGAAATAAATGCAGTTATTGAATTTGTCAAACTCGAAATATAAAATTTAGTGGCTTTGTACATTATTATTAATTTGTTTTTTTTTTAACTATTATTGATCTCGTATAAAATAAAAGCTGTATTATGATATTAATTGAGTTATATTAAGGAAAATATAGAAAAGTACAATAAAATTTTGAAAAAATGTATTGTAATCAGATACTTATCTTACCACAAACTTAAAAAAATAAACAAAATTACACCAATTATAACAAGTGGGAAAAAAGTATTCTTTCAAATCAATACAGAAAATAATTTGGACCCAAAAAATAACATTATGGCTCTAAAATCAGAGACATAATTACACATACATATTTAAGTAGTAAGTAAAAGATTAGATGTCCATCAGATGCGGGGTACCTCGACTACCCTGGGTAACATTAGAGCATAATTTCCACCAGCGCGCCGGATTCTGTGTGTACGTTTGCATTGACATCTGCTGCCAGCGTCGCCGTCAACTTGAGAACTCCATATGCACTACAATGTGGATGTTAATAGACACTGGTATAGATAAAATTGTCTATACTTGTGTCTATAGATCACATAGCGGTGACCTGAAGACAACTCGTCTTTTTGACCACCTTAGTGAGGCCACTGATGAGGCCCTTCATTGGTACCCTGATGCGCAGCTGGTCACTCTGGGGGACTTTAATGCCTGTCACCAGGACTGGCTGTTCTCATACCAGAGGACTGACCATGCTCGCAGAGAAGCGCGGAACTTTGCACTGTCGCTAGGGTTTTCCCAGCTGGTGAAACAAGCGAATAGGGTACCCGATGTTGTTGGTTATACAGCCAATTGAAATTGACTTGAATTGTCTAGACCTTCTGCTGACGACTGATCCAGGCAGGTATCACCTTTAGGAACCTCGGATCACTGTCTGGTGAAAGCTGTATCGACCTTTTCTCCCCCTAACTGTGATATTCGTGGTGTGCGGCGATTGTGGCGATACAAGTCAGCAGTTTGGGATGAGATGCGGCATTTCTTTGCATCTTATCCTTGGTGGCGGGTCTGCCTTTCTTCCGAAGATCCGCCGAGTTGCGCGGATGCTATAACCGACGTAGTACATCAAGCAATGGAATATTTCATCCCATTCGCTGATGTACCTGTCAGTGGCAAAGCTCGCCCATGGTTCAATGCTGAATGTGCTCAAGCTGAAAAGAGCAAACATTCGCTGTATCTTTGGGTTGAAGCTTGTGACTGCAAAGCTCCGGATATTAGCAATAAGACCTTTAACCAAGCCGCTAAGTTCTACAAGAAGGTGTTAAAAGAGGCTCGTTTCGGCCATATCTGGCTCAGAACTCGCTGCCCAGCCATCTGGCAGTAGAGCTTTCTAGTCTTTTGCCAAATCAGTTGAAACAAACTTCTGTCGGCCTTCACTAACTCCGCTGGTAAAGCCTGATGGGACTCCAGCTCATACGGCAGGAGAGAAAGCAGGTGTATTTGCATCTCTCTTTGCCCATAATTCGCTTTAGATACTGGCAGTGCTATTCCACCACAACTGCCTCATTGCGGTTCGTCGATGACGGAAGTCCGCATTACAAATAAGGAGGTAATGAGAGTACCGTGTCGTCTAGATGTGAAAGCTAGTGGACCTGACGGTATTCCAGCAATAGTACTTAATGCATATGCACTCGGGTTGTCTCCGGTATTGACACGTTTGTACCGCCTCTCATTTAAGATTGGAATTGTGGCCAAGTCCTGGATGCTCACTAACGAGCAACCCGTGCCCAAAAAGGGCAGCCGTGCCGATCCAGCTAACTATCGGGTGATTTCAGTAACCTCCATACTCTGTAAGATTATGGAGCGTATATTGAACTCGAGCCTCATGGCATACCTAGAACAGAATGATCTCCTCGACGACCGACAGTACGGATTTTGCCGAAATCGGTCGACGGGGGACCTTCTAGTGTATGTCACTCACTTATGGGGCGAGGCCCTCGAGAAAAATAGGGAAGCGCTCGTTGTTTCTCTGGATGTCTCGAAGGCCTTCGATAGGGTTTGGCATGCTAGCCTTTTGAACAAGCTGCCAGCGTACGACATATTCCCGGGTCTGATCGGCTGGATAAGGGACCTCCTGAGTGAACGGTCTGTCCGAGTGGTTGTTGATGGTTGTACATCTGAGCCGTTGTTGAATAATGCCGGATTTTCTCAGGGGTCCGTTCTCTCCACAACTCTATTCTTGCTGCATATTAATGATCTGCTGCAGGCTTAACACGATTTGCCAAGACTTCGTAATCTTGACAGTTCAGTGTGGAGTATGACGTAGTTATCGACCTAGCTAATACCGAAAATTACGTTTCTACGTCGATAACTACGTCATACTCCACACCGAACTGTCAAGATTACGAAGTCTTGGCAAGTCGTGCTAAGACTGCTGATGCGTGGTATCTATGGGTATGCAAATGACAGCACTATTGTGGAGAGATATATGCCGAGTGTTCGGGCCAGTAAGGATGTTATCTCATATACTCTGAAAGAGTAGCCATGGTGGAGCGCGCGAGTCTCATACTTCAGGCAGTCTCCGAATGGGGTGATGCCAATCTTGTGAGATTCAATGCCACCAAAACTCAAGCATGTCTATTCACCGCCAGAAGGAGTCCGTTCACATTGGCTCCTACTTTTCAGAATGTATCCTTGGAATATACTGACCGCCTTCAGTTGTTGGGAGTTGAAATTTCCTTAAACCTCAACTTTGGGTGGTGCATTGAGTCAAAGTCCAAGGTAGCTGCCAGGAAGCTAGGTGTCCTTGCAAAGTTCCACCGTTACTTCACACCGAGGCAGCTTTTGTTGCTATATAAAGCACAAGTCCGGTAGTGTGTGGAGTACTGTAGTCACATATGGGCTGGTGCTGCAAAATGCCATCTTGCATCTTTGGACTGGGTGGAGAGGCATCCTAAAAGGCTTATTCATGACGCAGGGTTAGTTGCGGCCAATTTACAAAGCCTAGAGCATAGACGCAGAGTAGCCTACCCATTAAGTCAAAGACAGCGAAAGTAATCCCTTCAAAGTTAGAGTGAACAGGCTCCTTCTGGGTAAGCTCGCTCCATCATAGACTTTGTCTCTGTCATCTCTGACCAAGACTAGAGTCAAGTCAAGAGCAAACCCATCACAGTTAAAAAAAGTATAATTTAAAATTAAATAACAAAGGAGTTGTTCCAGAAATGTATGGAGCCTGGGCCAGCACCATGTACACTATATGAATATATAACTATGCAATATAGTAACTGTTTTGTAATGTTCTGTTTTTATAATATTGCTTCGTTTTCTTGTACATTTAAGATATCTTGGTCAAGGAGAGCAACACAAAAGAGAATATAATACTACTGTAGCAACACCACACAATAATATGATGGAACGGAAATACGTAACTTAAATGTAATTTTGACAACAACTGACTGAGTGAACATCATAGCAATCCATTAATGTTCGTAAACTTAATTACTAAAAACACCAAAAAATAATATGTACTCGCGTAATCTATTACGAAACGTCATACCTATAGCATAAACTGTCAAGTAGTAAACTAATTTCAAACGCAACTGTCATAGCTGCCCTAAAAATAGGGTGGACATACTAAATAACTCCATAAGTAAACATTTATGTACAATTGTACTCTGCTTCAAATTAATTTACAAGTATTTTTATGAAACTCTCCTATGTTTTTCCTATTTTTCCATGTAGTGTACATAGTGGTGGCCCAAAATGGAACATCTCCTTTACTAAAAACATGACTAAAAATAAACATCACGTTAATGATAACTTTCCTCAGGTGCATTTTGTTTTATGGCAATTATAAACAACATAATTTATATAGCGAGTTTGCGTTATAATGGTGCGCTCCGCACCAACGAGCCTCCAGGGGTTAACTTTATTTGTCTAGTCATCTTATAATTAATCATTATCTAGTTGTAGAAAAAATAGATAACATCAAGTATTTAATAAATTAGGTACGTTATATAAGAATTCTGAATAGCAGAATTAAATAAATAGAGTTGTTAAGTTTTCCTAGAAGTTAATTAGTTTTGTTAAAGAATTTTTATGTTGAGGAAAAATTCAACAACTCATGTTATTTAATTTATTTGACATTCAACTTATCATCGACCACAGTTATTGATTTATTTAATGAGTTATTGATTTTTTCTTTAAAAAAATAGTGTTTGTCTGAAGATATTTATTATTCCATCTGTCCGACAAAAATGGCTATCATTTTGGAACGCAATAAGATACGAAAATGCCTGTAAGGCTCAAATATGCGGCATGTTTTAGGTGTTTTGAAAATAGGGAAAAGTCAATATCGCCAAAATCGGACTTATTTAATTTTCCAACTACGGGGACGATATTTGGATGGTACTTACCTACTACGTGCGTACCGACGCCTGACGCACGTCATGCACATCTTGCATATGTAATTTTAAAAAATTAGACCCTTCAGGTGCTCGTCGTACTCTCATACCGAGGGTTCCGTACTTGCTTTAACGAATTAAAGTTAATTTGGTATTCGTCTTGATCTCTCACGATAGCAAAAAGACCAAACCGCAAAACGATGTTTTTTGTTGAAGTTTTTTTTGGTGATTTCTAAAAAAAATTTACAAACGTAACTTTTTTATGTACGTAACAAGACGTTCGCTTGGTGGTAAGCGACCCGTCGGCCTATGTAAATACAGCTGCAATACACTACCGCTCGTCACCCGACACATTAGTTATTCTCTTGTTTAGTTAGTCTCTTGTGTCCGGTAATTTCACCAGCTGCAGTGCCCTCCACACCGGAACACAGCAATGTATACACACTGCTGCTTGAAGGCAGAATCTCAAACTCAAACTCAAAAATAGTTTATTTCAAATAGGCTTAACGCTAGCACTTTTGAAAGGTCTGTTTTTTTTTTTAAAACGAAGCTACCACCGAATCACAACGCGGCCTCAACTGAGAAAACCGGCAAGAAACTCAGCGGGCTTGTCATTTTATCACTTTTTTTTTAAACAGTGTGTCATGTTACAATTAGATCAGAGCGACAGTTGCCGTTCAGAATATCAAATAAGACAGAAAAAAATATAAAGTACAACAAACTAAAAAGCCAAAGGGATAGTAGTCGGACCAGTCCCCCCAAGCAGCACCCGCGCACGAGTTGACTCGAGCAGCAGCCATCACTCCCCTCAACCATATTGGAGGGAAGGGGGTGACCCGCCACACGAAGCCGCCACAAGCAAAGACTTTTCGATGGCGAGCATAACCGATCTAAGATCACAGTGGCACACGTCTAACATTTAACTTCTGCTGTTAAGCAGTGCCTCGTCAGGCAAGACACAAAGCACTTTAACATATTATTGATGTCATCAATTAATTGACTAGTGCAGCAACCATTAGTTTATATGGTGTTACAAATTGTAAGCCTTAAAATTCAAAGTTTGCATGAGTCAGGCAGTTCAAGCCCACGCAGCTTTATCCTCTAGGTAATCCGAGATTTTATAATAAGCCTTTTTCGACAATCAGCTTTTTATCAAAGGTTTAAATTTATTCAGTGGAAGATCTCGGATATCCTGTGGCAGTTTGTTATAGAAGCGTATACTTTGACCCATAAAGGATTTGCCTGTTCTGTGGAGACGGACGAATATTAGAACAATAGGCCTACCTACTAAGTAGTTTTCCTGAAATATTTACATAAAAATAAAATATTTCTTGACGTGGTGTACTGTGGTTCTTGGGGATTTGCTGACCGGATAGACAAACTCAAATAATTTTATTTGTACTTGTACATTTTGTGTATTTTTTGGCTTTTTACACATCTATGGACGTTCGTTAAAATCAAAGAGACAGTTTTCACCCTATCCTATCTTTTTATGATCTCGCAAGGGAAACTTCGATAGGTCTCCGGGACCTGTGGGGGTCAACCTGGTTAAGTGTGATTCTTACCCACTAAAACCCCTGCATCGGCACATTAGAGTGGGACCTGGGCTTTCTGTTGGATCTGCACATGGTGCTTGCGGTGACGGGGGTCACAACCCACCCGTCGTCCTCCTCGGAGTCGCCGCCGTACTCAATGGATGTATAGGGTCCTATACCTATAACCTTCCCAAATCGAATATTTAAATCGCTCAATTTTAGACGACAGAGGTGGTCACAGAAATTAAACAGACTTCTTTGATGGTAAAATCGTTTAAGACCCTTATAAGCTGTTTACACACTACAACAAGAATAAAGTGACAGTGTGAGAGACATTAAAAACACAACAAAGATTGCAACAAAAGTACCTAGGAGTACATACATGTCTTCAAGATAATTGCGAAGTCAGAGGCAGCGAAGAATCAATTACAAGACTGTCACACCCCATTCCACCGTTTTACATAAATCTCAACGGTGGAGCAGTAAATTTTCAGAGAACCCCTTAATATGCTGTGAATACGCAAGCAGAAAATCTTTTATCTTCTCTCTGCTTCAGTTCGTTCTTGCACAAATTTCGTAAGGATGTTAGAAAATTTTAATTTTAATTCGTCGTTGCCTGAGACAGGAAGAACATAATTACAATCAAAGTGGTTTTTAAGTAGCATTGATTGTGATTGCCCGAAAAAAATGACAAGTAGTAAGTACTTTCATAAAATATTATAAAAAAAAATTTACCGACTTCAATAACACTAAAAAGTATAAAATAATTTAAATATTATTGAAGTTGGTGTTAGCTATACTTGCTGTGTATATTTTCAACTTCAATAATATTTATAGTAGTTTATTTGCTCGGGAGTTAATACTAGAATCCTGAGTACAGCGAGAGATTCAAGCTCGCCCAAGAAAAGGCAACTTTATCCCCGAGGAGAATTACTACTTTTCACACCTACTGCGAGGTAATGAAATACAAATACAAGGAAGAGATTGCTTAGGTTATCTGGAAGAGATTGCTTTTAACGATAAGGCCACCTTTTTACATCATCAACGTATTGTTCAATTTACATGTAATTTTTGGTGTAAAATGTCAATGGTACAATGAAGTGTATTTATTATTATTATTAAATACTTACTGCTAGAAATAAAATAATACAAACACACCGATTTCCAGCGTTCGCGCCCACACCTACTGCGAGTCTAGACAGTAAAATACAAACAAAACTTCTAGAATTAAAATAATAACAGCGTAAGCGCCTTCTTTTTATCATTTTTTTTTTCTTTTCTAGAACCTAGAACAAGGTTCGGCTCCAATTCGGCTCCTGGCGCTCGGTTCGATTTTCAAATGTATTTTTTCGTGCAAGCCTCTGCTTAGAGAGAGTGGTTTATATACCTACTGTAAAGTCTCCGTGTTAAAAAAATATTTGACGTTCGTAATTCAAATTACATTTTAATGAAGAATTGGCTTCGGCCTGAAAACATGAATGGAAAATGACAGCAATTTAATGAAGAATTGGCTTAAGCCTAGCTACAAATTGATTTATTACGAGATTACTTATGACGAGGCTGTATGAGCTAGAACCTTTTGCCTTCCCAATTGGGGAGAACCAAGGAGGTTAGATACACATGGAGGATGCAACGCAAAGAATGTCTTGAAGACAAGAAATTTGGCCTTGAATCATTTCAGTTATGTTTTTTGTCTCTTTCATTAGGGTGACCACGACGGATCTAAGTTTAGGATAAATACTTACGGATTACGTATTTAACGAAAAAAAAAAACCTGAGATGGGAATATCATATAAAACGTATTTTATAGTAGGTAAGGGCAGCGTTCGGGAAATCGTGTGCTGTCAGTGATAACTTAAAGCACAGAGACTTGGTTGTTTACTGTCGGCTTATTAGAAAACCCGAGCAAGCAATGGAGTTAGCTATGCCTAAGCATATTCATCCATCCTCCATTGTCTGTTCATTTCTGATTTTATCACGTAGCGAAACCTTATAGTTTCGTAGAAGAGCCGTATTTGTAGTAGAGTACCCCTATAGCTTTGAAAATATTCAAGTTCAAGTGACAGTGGGCGGTGGGCAGAAAGTTTCTAGATAACGACCACGAGCCGGAAAGTGGTGTGTAGGATGGCCCCTCACAAGATGGACCGATGTTATCACACGCGTGGCAGGAAGCCGGTGGATGCGTGGCCGAGTGGCGAAAGACCGTTAAGTTTCGACGTCATTGGGGCAGGCCTTTGTCTAGCAGTTGACGCCATTCGCCTGATGAATGCATGGATAGATTTTATAGAAATGAAAAACAACAATATGGTAAAACATTTACTAACATTCATAACATTTATTATACAAACCAGTCGGTAATGGAGAACATTTTACATGGAAATTTCGCTAGTGTTTGTAAGCATTTAAACACAATACAAAATTAAAATAATCAAATATACGGATGCGGTAAAAGCGTTTGCCAGGACTGTACATTTCAACGAAATTCTCCTTGAATTCATGTATAATTGTTGTCATCTTCTATATATCTATCTATCTATACTATAATAAAACTCAAAGAGCACTTTTTCTGTACATTGAATATTTTTCCAAAATTTCTATGTGGGGATACTATACTATCGACATAGAGGCCAAAACAATTTTTTTTGGAATTATTGTCTGTCTGTCTGTCTGTCTGTCTGTCTGTCTGTCTGTCTGTCTGTCTGTCTGTCGTTCTGTTTGTCCAGGCATCATTCGAAAACCCGTGGATGGATTTTGATAGGACTGTAGTGACATGCTGACTAAGGAGAAAGGGCCCGCTCCCGCGTCACCACGCCACAGCACCTCAGTCGTCCCGTAACCCGCACTACCGATACTCGCGATACTCGGATATTTGTGTATCGATATTATTGTACAAATTATTGAGTAAATTTATGTGAACATTTCGTGTAACCTAATTTCTGAACATTTGTTATTTACCGTAATAAAACGAACTTAAAGTGAAGTGTAAACTTTGTTTCATTGACAACACAAAGAATTAATAACAATCTCTATCCACAAGGTCACACGAACGGTAAAGTGGTGACCCTAAATTGGACTCGCAAAAGTGAACGAACATTTTTATGGACAGTGTAAATTGTTAAAAATAAATTTAACACGGGCGACTCAAAATTTAATCGGTAGTGCGGCATAATAAAATAAATAAATAAAATGACTTCAGAAGACGCTCATGTTAGCGCTCCAAGTCAAATGTCGGGAATATCGGTACAGGCAAAAGTCCCGGAGTTCTGGCAGGATGCGCCCAAAGCTTGGTTCATACAAGCAGAAGCTGAGCTCCAGCCCCAGCACATGTTCGATGACGATAAGTTCCGGATATTGGTAACCAAGCTTGGTAAGAATGTGGTACAGCAGCTATTAGGGTTCCTTAGCGACCCACCTGCGACAAAAAAGTGCCAAGCTTTAAAGAAAAAATTGATCGCCGCGTATGAAGAGTCTGATGAGACCAAATTAAGAAAGCTCATGGGGGACACTGAGTTAGGAGACCAGAAACCCTCACATTTGTTCCGGCGAATGGAAAGTTTAGCATGCGGAAAAATAGATACAGACGCATTGATTTTTTTATGGCAAGCTCGTTTGCCTACATCAGTGCAAGGTATATTGGCCGTGGCTGACACTGCAGATGAAGATAAATTGTTGGCAACTGCGGACAAGATTTGGGAGTCAGCAACGCCAGGGCATGACGTAGCTGGAGTACAGGGACCCAGTACGTCGGGAAATAATAACACAAAATTGGCAGAGGAAGTCGACCGGCTAAAGAAAAGATTACGTCACCTTGAAACTCGCCCAAGACAAAGGATTAACCAAGGAAATAATTGGAGTCAGGGGCGACACGAAACAAGGTCGCAACCGGAATACAGAAGCCGTAGGAAAACGCCAGGGGATCCGAATTGGTTATGCCGTTACCATTTCCGCTACCGGCATAGATCCACCAGGTGCGAAGAACCCTGCAGTTGGCAGACGGAAGTAAAAAGAAAATACGAAGGCGGGACACGAATAGAGGCACAGTCGGGAGGCTGTGGCCAGCACGTAAATCACCGTCTTAGCGTTATGGATATGAAAACTGGCTTGAATTTTCTGATTGACAGCGGAGCCAACGTCTCAGTGCTACCACGTAAGGCGGTAAATATTAAGTCGAACAATAGTGACCGTAGTAATTATAAATTGTACGCAGCAAATGGAACCGAAATTAAGACTTATGGTATGCATTTTATGGTGTTAAATTTAAGATTGCGTCGAGAATTAAGTTGGATGTTTATTATAGCCGATGTAAAGCAACCAATAATAGGTGCAGATTTTTAAGCTAGATATAAATTATTAATTGATGTAAGTGGGCGTAGACTAATCGATCAGGCAAACAACATTAGCGTAAAATGCAATATATCGAGCTCGGGTGAGCCGACACTTAAAACTATAATACATAAATGCCCTTATTACGATTTATTATGTAAATTTCCAGATTTAACTAAGCCAATTTCTTATAAGGAGACGCCTAAGCACAGTATGTGTCATCACATAGAGACATCTGGACCTCCCGTATACGCCAGAGCCAAGCAGCTGCCGCCGGACAGGTACGTGAAAGCTAAGAATGAATTTAGGGTAATGCAAGAACTAGGGATTTGTAGGCCGAGTTCCAGTGCTTGGGCAAGTCCCCTGCATATTGTGCCGAAAAAAGACGGCAATATACGACCTTGTGGAGACTATAGACGCTTGAATGCGATCACGAAACCGGATCGATACCCAGTTCCGCGTTTACAAGACTTCACTTACCTTCTGGCGGGAAAGAAAGTATTCTCTAGGCTAGATATAAATAGAGCCTATAATTGTATACCCGTTGCGGAGTGCGATATTGAGAAGACAGCGGTCATAACACCGTTTGGTTTATTCGAATTTCCGCGCATGCCATTTGGTTTGCGAAACGCTGCACAAACTTTTCAGAGATTTATGCATCATACAGTTTTAAGTGGTCTAGATTTTCTATTTAACTACGTCGATGACGTCATCATAGCGTCAGACAATGAGGAAATGCATAAAAAACATTTAGAAATGGTATTTGAAAGATTTGACCGATTTGGTATAACAATAAATTTTTCTAAGTGTAGTTTCGGGCAAGAGAATTTAGAATTTTTAGGTTATCAAGTCTCGAGAGAAGGAATTAAGCCATTAGATTATAAGGTACAGGCCATAGTGGATTTTCCAAAACCAAAAACGATCGAGCAACTTAGAAGATTTTTAGGTATGTTAAATTTTTATAGAGGACATATACCAAAATCGGCGGAAAATCAGTCGGAATTAAATAAGTATTTAGGTAACTCGAAACGTAAAGATAAATCTGAAATTAAGTGGACAGAACAGGCTGAGAAAAATTTTGAACAATGTAAAGTAGACCTTAAAAACGCTGTTTTATTAGCATATCCGATGGCGGATACGCCGTTATCATTAATGACCGACGCCTCGAACACTTGCGTGGGCGCCGTATTGCAACAAAAAGTCAAAGGCACGTGGAGACCTTTAGGATATTTCTCTAGGAAGTTAACCGAAGCCCAAAAGAAATATAGCACGTATGATAGAGAACTATTATCTATTTATTTAGCAATAATTCATTTTCGTAATATGATTGAAGGCAGACAGTTAATTATTTTTACAGATCACAAACCTTTATCTTTCGCATTTACGAAAGCAGGCAGTGATAGGGAATCATCTCGTAGGGCAAGGCAAATTATGTTTATTAGCGAATTTTCAACAGATATAAGACATATTAATGGTAATGATAATGTAGTGGCCGATACTTTATCGCGCGTAGAAACAATAACATGTCCCACGGTTATAGACTTCTCAGAATTAGCTCGTGCGCAAGAAACCGACGAACAGCTTGCGAAGTTAAACAACGAATCGAATAACGCTCATACATTCAGGCTAAAGCGTTTAATGTTACACGGTTCTGATAAGAGAGTCGTATGCGAAATTTCAACAGATAGGGCACGTCCATACTTGCCTTATAATTTTCGAAAAATAGCTTTTGATGCGGTGCATAACTTAAGCCACCCAGGCATAAGAACAAGTAGAAGTATGGTAAAAGAAAGATACTTTTGGCCAAATATGAACAAAGATGTTGGTAAGTGGGCCAAGACCTGCTTGAATTGTCAAAGGTCAAAAATTCAAAAACACACTGTATCTGATTTAGGAGCATTTGAACCCGTTGATCGTTTCGAACACATACATATTGACATAGTTGGACCTTTGGCAATCTCACCTGATGGATATAGGTACTGCCTAACCATTATAGATAGGTTCACACGTTGGCCAGAAGCATTTCCAATTAAAGATATAACGGCAGAAATAGTAGCTAAAACATTGTATGAGGGGTGGATATGTCGTTTTGGATGTCCAGTAAAATTAACAAGTGACCAGGGAAGGCAATTCGAGAGTAATTTATTCACAGAACTAATGAAAATAATGGGCATTAAGAAAATACGTACCACGCCATATCACCCGCAGAGTAACGGAGTGATAGAACGTTGGCATAGATCATTGAAAGCAGCCCTTAAGGCGCGTTTAAGTAATAAATCGTGGATAGAAGAATTGCCGACTGTACTTTTGGGGTTACGCAGTGCGATAAGAGTAGACACAGGCGTAACCGCAGCTCAGATGATATACGGTACGAATATTAGGCTACCAGGTGATTTTTATGACACCAGTAGTATTAGGTCGTGTGATGCTGATAGTTATGTGGTAAAGTTAAGGAACATTATTGAAAATATTAAACCGGTCACGAGACAAAATAAGTCAGCACACAAAGTATTCGTACATAAAGACTTACTAACGTGTGACTATGTATTTCTTAGAAATGACGCAGTACGGAAACCGTTACAATCGCCATACGACGGACCATATCGCGTCATAAGTAGAAAAGATAAGGTATATTGTTTACAGTTGCCAGGTAGACAAGCACAGGTTTCCATAGATAGGTTAAAACCAGCGTACATACTAATAGATGACGCGGCACCAGAAACCACGGAACAGAGTGACAGGATACGGTCGAGAGAAAATGGCCAAATACCTGCAGAGAAAACAGGCACACCCGTAGGAATAAGTTATAGTACTCGGTCCGGACGAGTAAGCAGAATGCCAACAAGGTATTTGCAATAATTAGTAGTATTAATAACTTCAAATTGCTTACGTAAGTAGGATTAAGGTATATAAGCAACTGTAGTGTAGGTATAAGTACAGTAAATCGCTAGTAGATTTATTTTTTATTTTTTCCGTCGTAATAAATACGTACAAAGTAAACATACAAAATGGGCAGAAAAAGGGGAGGAATAGTGTAGTGACATGCTGACTAAGGAGAAAGGGCCCGCTCCCGCGTCACCACGCCACAGCACCTCAGTCGTCCCGTAACCCGCACTACCGATACTCGCGATACTCGGATATTTGTGTATCGATATTATTGTACAAATTATTGAGTAAATTTATGTGAACATTTCGTGTAACCTAATTTCTGAACATTTGTTATTTACCGTAATAAAACGAACTTAAAGTGAAGTGTAAACTTTGTTTCATTGACAACACAAAGAATTAATAACAATCTCTATCCACAAGGTCACACGAACGGTAAAGGACTTTCACTGATGTGTTGTGTAGAAGTAGGGGTATAAATTGGTATATAAAACATCACGCTATGTTTCATAGGGGCTAAGCAGTGAAACATTACTTGCACATATTACCACGTAATTTCCTTTGTATGTGAATAGGGTAATTATAGACTGATCAGTTAATCATTAATATATGTATTATTACGCTATATACAATAGGGACTGAGCAGACATTTAGTTTGCATAAGATATGGCAGTGGCGAAGGGTAAATTTTTGTAAGGGGTAAGCCGGTCCGGTACACCCAGGACATTTTCATTAGATTTCTGTATTGTTCTAAGTACTTTGCTGATAGCAATATGACAATCTTTGAAAAGTTAAAATCTGTAAATCCCGAGCGAGTCTAAACTAGATTAGGAAAGAAATAGGCAAGGGAAAAATACCATTTTATTTCATTTAAAAGCCAGCGGTTAGGTCCGCTGCACCACCAAGGCTATATTGGTATAGGTAGGTATTGAGAAGGCGGTGGGGGGGGGGGGTGGGGTTTCATGAAATTTTAATGAAACTCCCCCAAGTCCAGGTAGTGTATAGGGATTGTATTACAGTCGCAACAATAAAAGATGCGAAAAACTTAAACTTTCATTATCGAATATCATTACACAGTAATTTACGATGTTAGCGTGATTTACATTATGAACAGCGCCATCTATCGGTGAAATTATACATACAATCACTATAGAACTTTAATATAAATAAAAGAAAGTCGTGTTAGTTACACTATTTATAACTCAAGAACGGCTGAACCGATTTGGCTGAAAATTGGTGGGGAGTTAGCTTTGAACCAGGAAACGAACATAGGGTACTTTTTATCTCGGTAAGTTAAGATTAAGCAACGTTAGGTAAGGTCATTAAATTGATGGGTGAAACGATTAATATATAATTCTATGCGCATATCGTGTAGGTCTGAGAATACGTCATAAAGTATGTATCATACGGCTAGGTTAAGGTCAAGCAACATGAGGCAAGGTCATTAGATAGATGGGTGAACCGATTTGTATGAAATTTTGTGTGCATATCGGGTAGGTCTGAGAATAGGTCGTAAAGTATATTTCATGCCGCTGATAACATGATTGACGAGGATATATAGAACGAGAGGAGGGTGCAAGAGAGGAGAGAGGCTGAGAGGGGATTTGAGGAGGGGGTGATGGGGTGAGGGATCGGGGGAGTTAGGTGGAGCAAGTTGGGAGAAGAGAGAGGGAGAGGGTTCAGAGAAGGGACAACGGGGAGAGGAAGAGGGGGAGTGTGACGAGTACCGAAGTGGGAGGGAAAGAGAGACGAGAAAAATGTAATAAAAGCGCGGGTGGAGCTGCGCGGGTCAGCTAGTATTTCTATAAATGTTGAGTCAGTCTTTACTGATGCCATTTCCTACGAGGAAACAGAAAATTCAATATTTTATTAAATTAAATTGCACTCATAATTCATGTCTCACATTCATATACTCTCACACACACACACACACACACACATACGCTCACGCAGAAGCACTCACATATTACTGCAACCATTTTTACATATCTTTTTTCTTTTTTCTCAACTGTATATTATTTATGTTTTTCATATAACTGTTAAAATAAAGCATACATGGCTATAGAAGAGCGGATCCTTTAAACACAACTATTATTATGCTTAACTGAGGGATCCGACCTTGTATGTAACTATTTCAAAGTAAGATAATGAAATAAACATTTTTGTTATTTTTTTTAATTACCATAATCAAAGTTGACCTTAGTCAAAGTTGAAACACAATCACATGAATGCGATATATAGAATGGTGCAGCACTATTTAGAAGGTGTCCTGGTCTGTCTGGGTCATAGTCCCTCTGTTTTAAAGTATAAGCTGCTGCTAATATAAGCTGACAAATATCCTTGATTAATTTATCCTTTATTTGGTAAGTACATTATTTCCTTTTGCAACATCTTTCGGGAAGCTGAAATATAAATATTATTATATTTCTATCGGGGCTTACTTTCCAGGCAGAATTTTGATACATGTTGACTTTTTATCACGTGGCGTATAATTATACCTAACCATAACTATTATTATGAAGATTTTCATAAATAAATCTGAATACAAAATCAGAGTCTAGTTTGCTTAGTACTAAATATATAAAAATAATGTCTCGAAATTATATTGTATTTCCGTTGGTACAAGTTGCAAATTATATTTTACGTCTGTGGTGGCTATGGGCCCTCTTATGATTGCAAAATATTTTATTTTTGATTTGACCTTAAAACATTAAATACTCATACTTATGTAAAATTACGTACCCTTCCAGACTCAGAAAATCTTAAGTTAAGTGTTAGTGGTCACCCTACTGATGCAAAATGTTTATATAAAATTAGATGATTATTAGAGCATACTTGACAGAATAAAATAGAATATCATTTATATATCGTCACACAACACTAAAATTAATCAATATTGACTTTTTATTATGATTCAAAGGTATAAATGTATGAATACATTAAATACGGTTATTATCGCAAAAATACACTAACCTGTGAAACTTATTGTCCGAATTTGGCTTCCAAATACTTCTGCAATTGTGTACAACATGTTACATTGTTTAAATAGCGAATCTAATGAGAATACAGTTTTATTTGATCTTTTAAAAACCCGAAGTGGTAGAAAACATATGACGGAACGGCCATATTGTGTTCAATGAGAGTTGCCATAATGTTAAAACGGCAGCTACCAACAATCAGGGTAGTGAAGGGCTGGTTTAGGAATATGATTTCTATATAATTTATTACTGACGTCCATAGACAGTACTCAAGTTGACGTGGATGTAATTTTTCTTATAATTCATGTAAAGTCTGTCAGGAGAACCCCGACGGACGTTGCGAAATCTTGGCTTATCACAATTCTCACAATCGGGATTGGGATTTTTTGTGTTAATCATGGCAATTTAAGTTAAAGTGTGAGAGGGATAAAAACATAACTAAGGGTGAATGAACCTGTCTTCAATAATTTGTTCTAGGCTAAAAATCCATGTTTATATAAGATTCTTGGGGAGAACTAAAGGACAAGAAAAAAACAAATCACATTATTACCCAAGGGAGTTTAGTACAACATTATTACCCGGCAAGAATATAGGGATATAATGACCTACTTTATGTCAAGTTTATATGACACATAATGGAACATTATCGAGCAGGTGGTGTGAAAAATTATTTTATACTTTTTAGTATTATTGAAGTTGGTTAATTTTTTTATTGTTTATTTAAACTTTTTAGTGATATTTTCATACATAAAGATTGAACCACTGAAGACGGTAAAATTATCTAGGTAGGCTATGATCAAATTATCGTCTACATAAGTAGTTTTACATAATTC